>CM060929.1:424932874-426281624 GCA_030765085.1 Allium cepa | reverse complement strand
AACATCAAAGCTAGGATTTTTAAAGATTTAACTTCAAAACACCAAAAATTAGAATATTCATAAAACCAATTCAATCCAAAAGCAAATGGACAAGGAATAGATGTTAGGAATCACTTCCTAGCTACTATAAAAAATATAGACATAGATGTGAGTTCAAAAACTCATCTTTAAACCCAAAAACAATGAATAAGAAGCTCAAACACAAAGGAAAGATCAACCACTCTTCACTTCAACCCAAGGAGCTTGAAGCTAAGCTCATAATCAATAATTTCCTAAATTAGGTTATACGAAATTTCTGAAATTGAAGAGAAATTGAGATGGAGAAGATGAAGAGGGTGCTTACCTAAGCTTCTCCTAGATTTTGGAGTTAAAATTTGAATTTGCAAAGGAAACTAGGGATTAGGATTTTAGTTTTCAATCTTCCCCCATTTTTGCTAAAGCTTGAGTGTTAGGAAATATTATGAAGGAATGAAGAGGAGAGGGGTTGGAGCTAGGGTCTTATGTTAGGCTATGAGGCTGAAACCCAATACCCAAAGCCCTAAATGAAAATGTCGAAATTCTAGCTAACTCCAAACATATTAATATTTATACTCAAAAAGGTCGCAGATGGCATTTTGGACTCAATGGAAGTGGTCTCAAGTCCTAATTCGACTGTTTGCAAAAAGTAGTTTTTCGGACTTAAATCCGACTAACGATGCTATATTTAAATGAAATATTTAAATATACAATCGTAAAATATGCGGGTTGTTACAGACTCCCCTCCTTAAAAAAATTGCATCCTCGCAATTCTTAAGAAGAAAACAAAGAGTAACAACCATAAAAGCATGTCAGCACAAAAGAAAATTTGAAGTAAGAAGTTCACCCTAAAGAACACAGAGAGTAAGTTGCTCATAAGTCAAATTAGGTGAAACTTCGATTTCTTCAATAATACCGGGTTCAAGAATAGAATCGGAATCCATAAGGCATTTCGGTAGTTGAGAGACGTGGAAAAATGTCATGAATAGCAGAATATCGAGCCGGTGAAACGACGAAATTCAATAACGGTATGCCCGAATAATTCGAAATAACGATGGAGTATAATAACAGTACGTCTGATGTACCCGAACTCAAATAAATTGGACAATGACGTAGTACAATAACGGTAAGTCAGATGAACCTGTCAAAAAGATCATTCCATTCGGACATCATCAAAGAAACAACCTTTTGTTGTTTACGACTAAGGGCATTGGAAACACGATTTACTTTCCAAAGTATAGAGAATATCTAGATCATAAGATGCAAGGAACTCGATCCAAAATGTTGACGCAAATTAAGTTCTTTTTGAGAAAATAGATACTCCAAAGATTTATGATCGGTGTAGAGAACAAATTTCTCTTTCAAAATAATGACGCCAATTCTAAAAGCGAAAACAGTAGACGCAAGCACTAGATCATGAGTAGCATACCTAGTCTCGATAGGCTTTAATTGCCTAGAAGCATAAGCAATAACACGTACCCTTTGCATGAGAACGGCTCCCAAACCAGCATGACTAGCATCGGTATAAACAGTGAAGTTTTGGTTCCCTTCGGGAATCATAAGAATAGGAGTATCGAAAAAGAGTTCTTTCAAATGATCCTCTTTCCCGAAAAGCTAAAACTTTCAATATTACAATTAACTTTATGTAATCATCTTTCTAGAAAAATTTACTTATTCCAAGTTAATTTACTATGTCTGATTGTCTCATCATAGCGTTTAGGAAATTCCTATCGATAATGTTGATCAAGCATATCGACAGAATTCTTAAAGAACTCAATGGGCAAACAATACAAAATCATCTTCTTTATGATAAAAATATTTCGAAAAAACTTTACGAATATTCTTTGTTCGTTTTAAGAACAAAAATCCAATTATACTAATAAATATATTTTATGAAAAAGATTTGCAAAATTTCAAGCTGTTGTTTTCATCCAAAATTAATGAACACAAGGATGGTCTCATCGAAATATTTGTGGAATACTCGATTAATCAGATGGATGAAATAAGCTGGACAAGTCGAATGACATCACATGCCATTCATAAGAATCATAACGAGTGCGGAATGCAGTAAAGGGGTAAACTATCCTCTTTAACTCATAGCTAATGAAAACTGGTGGTAAATTCGAACTGAAAAGACCTTAGCTTCACTCAAAAGATTGCTTAGGTGATAATCCAGAGACAAGCTCAAAAATACCGAAAAATTCACAAACTACTTGAATGTGGATAATAACATCTTCCTCAACAAGTGGGTCTAGAGAATAAAATGGTGCCACCAAATTGGAATCGAAATCATTTAGAAAAAATGGAAATCTGCTTAACAGATTGAAAATGTCGAAGATGCATAGTCCACTCGGAACATAGGATATGGCTTCAAAATGATTAAGCCAATCCTTTCACAATAATCAATTCCGAAACCTAAGTAGCAAATAATATGCAAATCGGATCGGAAAGCATAATCACATAAAATAATCTTGACATTTTTACAAGGTAAACTGAGTGTTGCAGATCCGCCTACCGGATTAGCAAATCTCAGTGAAGTCGTCAAACCTAAAATATTTAAAGAAAAAGGATCAACAAGTTCTTTTGATATGAAATAATGAAATGAGCTCATATCAACAAGAACTCGAATATGATAATCACAAAACAAATGTCATCAAGGATAGAATGAGAAATACCTTGACCAAGAGAAGTGTCACTAGGAGCTTTCACAACATTCAGCTCTCCCTCTCTCTTACTTTGAAGTATGGGACATGTAGATATAAGATAACCCGAACTTTTGCAATAACGACAAAAAAGGGGTTTCAGACACCTATTTGCATAGTGGTACGTAGAACCACAATTGTAGCATTGTCCACGACTAGAGGTATGAGTCTTTGCTACCGAAGTTTCTTGCTTCCCTTTTTTGTTGGAATTAGGGCCTTTGAACTTAATAGGCCTATTTATGTTGTTTTTGAAGTTCTGTTTGACACCCACAACTTCAACATCACTTTCCTTATCAATCTCTTCAAGTCGAAGAGCGATATCAATAAGCTGATCAAAAGAAACTTCTAGTTTCAGAAGTAAGGGCTTCTTGAGGCTCTTATTCAACCCATAGACAAACCGCTGATTTTTCTTCAATGGGGTATTAATATACTCGACCCATATTTAGAGAGATTCAAAAGATGCGACATAGTCTGTCATAGAAGATTCACCTTGAACAAGGTCAATAAAACGTTGGGCCAAAGTTACCCTTTCAGCTTTCGGCACAAACTTCAACTCGAACCTTTCTCGAAATTGCTCCCAAGTAAGATCCGTTTCAATAATCTCCGAAACTAAAAGCTCATACCTATCAAACGCTCTTTCTTGGAGCATGCTAGTAGCCACTTGGACTCGATGGAGATCAACAAAATTCATGCGAGAAAAGATGCGGTCGCATGATCTAAGCCAAGCTTGGATTTCTATAACACTTTCGGATCCCTTGAATGGCCTTCCACCCAAATCGGTATAGTCTCTACACAAGCGTGCAAATTCAGATCTAGGATGAGTAGGCTCTGTAATTGGTCCAATGGCTTGAGCATTCTTTACAAGATCTAAAAGCTGCTAAGCAGACATAAATACTCCATCCTAAGGAGTAGCACTGGATTGACCGGCGCTAGGTCAGTTAGATCTAACCATTTCTCTTCTTTAAGAAAGAAAGAAAGAAAGAAGAAGAAAAAGGCCATTCTTAGAATAAATATCGAACAATCATGATTGATAAAACAAGGCATCATTAAAGAAATTAGGATAGAACAAGTCCTAAGACTCGGATAAATCCTAAGGCACGACTCCTAAGAAAGACTTAGGACAATGATCCTTACTAGATTATTCTATAATGTTTCGAAGTTTGGCTCCGATACCATGCTGTGACGGCCCACATCTATAGTCGAGCTAGCCAAGGACACTACAGAGTTATGCCGTCAACTACCACGAAGAATAAGGCTGTTGAGAAGCGACCATCCGTGTAATTGCTAGCACCGATATGTCAGATAGTACAAAAATCCGACATACCGATACAAACTCAAAGCTACTACACAGTGGCTATGTGGTCTTCGAAAACAAATATAAAATAAGCATAACATAAATCAATCACAGATATTCATATCACGAAGGAGGAAATAGATATGAATATAACACATAGAAGTGTACATCAGAGTAGTAGTAATACCAGATCCACAACATCACAAAAGAATAGATACAAGTTCTAGACAAAAGAATAAGTATACATCAAGGAGTCTCTCTCGAATGTATAAAACAAAAACTACTAATCTAAAGGAGTTAGCCAAAAATCAAACGATAGTCCCTAATAAGAAGTCAAGTTGAAGCACCTGTAATATCTCGGCCTAACTCGAGTATTATCTAATAAGAAAATAACAAATGAATCAGTCTAGCGATAAATATCAGAAAAAAATGAGATAGAATAAGAGATACGATAAAAACGTATGATAACAATAATGCCATACTGTGAAAAGTACATTAGAAAATCAACCAAAATCATACAATATCTCAAAAATCTCATAACATCAAAAAGAATGTCATAATCTTTACTTTATTCACCAAACCACAAATATTGACAATTATATCAATGCCAATTGCAAAAGTTGGCGAAATATATATTCTAGAAATCATCAATTTGAAATCCAAAAATCAAAAAAAGGGAGGCCTATCACAAATAGGAGCGTGAAAACTCACCAACACGTGTATCACAAATGAAACGCTATTCCATGGTCGCTAACCATAGAGCCGGTGCATCGACGTAGTACAGTATTACGCCCGATGGACCTGAAACTCTAATAATCCAAAACAACGACGTAGTACAGCGTTACGCCCGATGAACCGAACTCCAATAATACGGAACAACGACGTAGTATAACATTACGTCCGATGAACCGAACTCCAATAATAGAACATGGGTCGCAATCCTATAAAAGAAATGAGATATAGCTCAATAAAACGTGGTACAGCCCCCCACGTGGACAAAGAGACATCGCACATCACTATTCTAAACCACAAAAATGATCATCATCGATCATCAAGAAGTATCAATTACACTAAGCTAGTAAATAAATGAGTTTAGCTTCATGTCACATAACCACTAGCTCAACTTAAATATTTACGAACAAATTGTAGATCTCCACTCGAAAATTGTCACAAGAGTTTCAATTGATCAAGTCTAAAAATTAATCGACGAAGTAAACTCAAGCATTTCATACCGCTTGTTTTACTAAGCCGTTTAGTTAGATTTCTCAAAGGAATGAGGTAAAGGTTTGTATATCCTAATAGATTGGAAAACGATTTTATAAACGAGCTTAGTATTAAAAATAGAGTTGAAAACATTTTAATGAAAGAGTTTTGTTATTTACTATAGTAAAGAAACCTTTATCTTTCAAAGTGACAAGTCACAAAATTGATTGTAAAAACAATCAATTACCAAAAATTCACATTCGAAGACGTGAATTTAATCCAAAGAAATCGATACCAAATCCATCAAAATGGATATTCCCCAAAAATCTCGAAAAAGAAGTTATCAAAGTCAACAAAGGTGATAACAACAAATTGGATAAACAAGAATCGATTAAAAATTGGAAATTCAAACACAAAAGGAAAAATGGGCAGAGACAACAGATTCAGTCGACTGGACCAGGGTGGTCAGTCGACTGACACAATTCCTGGAAACTTTCTGTTTCCAGATTCAATCGACTGAGCCAGGGTGGTCAGTCGACTGAAACATGCCTAAAAACTTACGTTTTCCAGGCTCAGTCAATTGACCCAGAGTGGTCAGTCGACTGATACTAGCCCAGGAAAATTCCTGGGTTCTGGTTCAGTCGACTAACCTTTTGGTACAGTCGACTGCTGGAAATTCCAGTATTCTCGGCCTATCCCTTCTAAGGGAAAAACCCAAACAATATGCGATCGGATGAGTGATGGGCACTAGGAGTTTACGCCAATCGGTAACCCAGCCCTATAGGCTCTCCGATACACCACCAAAAGCATGATCAAACATCAAAGCTAGGATTTTTAAAGATTTAACTTCAAAACACCAAAAATTTGAATATTCATAAAACCAATTCAATCCAAAAGCAAATGGACATGGAACAGATGTTAGGAATCACTTCCTAACTACTATCAAAAATATAGACATAGATGTGAGTTCAAAAACTCACCTTTAAACCCAAAAACAATGAATGAGAAGCTCAAACACAAAGGAAAGATCAACCACTCTTCACTTCAACCTAAGGAGCTTGAATCTAAGCTTATAATCAATAATTTCCTAAATTAGGTTATAGGAAATTTTTGAAATTGAAGAGAAATTGAGATAGAGAAGATGAAGAGGGTGCTTACCTAAGCTTCTCCTAGATTTTGGAGCTAAAGCTTGAATTTGCAAAGGAAACTAGGGCTTAGGATCTTAGTTTTCAATCCCTTCCCCCATTTTTGCTAAAGCTTGAGTGTTAGGAAATATTATGAAGGAATGAAGAGGAGAGTGGGTGGACCTAGGGTCTTATGTTAGGCTATTGGGCTGAATTCCAATACCCAAAGCCCTAAATGAAAATGTCGAAATTCTAGCTGACTCCAAACATATCGATGTTTATAATCAAAAAGGTCATTAACGGTATTTTAGACTCAATAGAAGTGGTCTCGAGTCCTAATTCGACTGTTTGCAAAATGCATATTTTCGGACCTAAATCCGACTAACAATGCTATATAAATATTTAAATATGCAATCGAAAAACATGCGGGTTGTTACGCAAATGGTTGGAATCAGGGGGAGTTGAGGTGTAGCAAAAATGAGGTGTAGCAGATCTTTTCCCTTTTTATGTGTGTGTTTTAAAATATAAAAATTGATAAAAATTAATTTTTTTAAAAAAACTATGGCTATATATACTTATAACATTGTAATGATGGTTATATGTGCATATAAGTGTATAAAACTAAATCAAAAAAATGTAAACTATACTTTCTATGAAGTACAAATCGCTAATATTTGAAAGGAAATCTTCTTGGCTTGTACTTTCAGGACCTATCTTTCGGCTTCTAACAAGAGCAGGTAATCCGAGAGGATGAATCAAAGTGTCAACCAAGGCCAAGATCATTATTCTGTTGAGATAAGAAGCCTGACCAAAAGCATCAGCTGTCGAAGAACAAAGCAATTCAAAAAATAACGACGATCAACGGCTTTGATAGCCTAGACCGAGACCAATGGTCAAGATGAATGAAAGATATCCAAAGGCTATATATAAAAGTGATATGTTAGCAATCCGCATTAAGTTACACTCAACCAAATAATGACAAGCGTTCAAATCAAGACCGCTGATAGCAAGCCAAATCATCAATCCAAAGAGAAGGCGCTCAACCAATGGCATCGCGGCCTATTGGTTATAAATAGGCGGCAATCCCAAGGCCAAAGGGATCTTCTTGCATAAGAAAAATTAATATAAAATTATAAGTGTACTTTCCTATATTAGAGCTCTATCCAAAAAATCATTATTGGTGGAAATGTCTAGATTTAATGTAATAAGCCTCTCGACTATAAAAAAATGATAAATAAGGAAAGTACAGTGGATGTAGAGACTTTTGGTCCGAACAACTATAGAAGTATTGGTGTTATTTATTTTCAGCATTTTACCCATTTGGAATTTAGTACTATTACCTTATGGTATGACATTTGACCTTCCAGGCTCAACTAAGATACATCTTGATAGTCACCTTATCGGGTTTAATACTCCCATTTAACTTCTGTAGCTTTTTCTTTGGTCTTCGTGGTATTGGTACTAGAAAAATCCTACACTAACGTTTTCAGCACTAGAAGGAGGACTCAAACCTCCGTCATTTGTAACTCTCGAAAAATCCAACGACATCATTCTTTCGGCCATGACTAACCCAAAGAATAAGAAACTGACCTCGGAGTTACCTCTCAAGCTTTGCATTCATCTCACAGAAGAAGGCAACAATGAAAGATTATTTACCTTCATTTTAAAGAAAGAAAAGGGAAAGGAATATGACCCCATTTATGAACTTCAAGCTCTCCAGATTAGGCAACTTTTAGAGTATTTGCAGGAGTCTCTCTAAGAGTCCGCTCAACTCAGAGGGACGATTAAAGCTATGACAATCAAAACCAAGGATTTAACTTCATGGTGATGGAAAAAAAAGTTCATCTCTCCCAGCTAAAAGAGCCTTCCTGGTTGTCCTATCTCTTCTACCTCGAAAGAAAATCAAACGGGACCGAATCCTTACTCCTCTTAATGAAAGCTCATCTCGGATCTTTATGGAAACTCATGGAGAGCTTTGCCACCCAAATTATCCATATCCACTCATGAAAACTCGAAAGGAAATTGTTACTGTATTTATCATCAAGTGGATGGGCATAAAATAGAGTCAGAGACTTTCTCAAGTCATAGAGAAATTCATACAAAAAGGAGATTGACTAAGTTTATTAAATGATTAGTTTAATATCTTGTTTTTATAAATATCTAACTTTGCTTCTATGTTTCAGGAGAAATTCGTATAATGGAAGCCTGTTTGACCAATCATATCTACATGCATCTCTCAAGAATATAGGTTACTATATTTAAGGAAGTCTCTTGTTTCGCCAGAATGCTTCTCTCGATGTTAGCTCTTTCCTTTTCCATTAAGTATAATCCAGTCTCGGTGCATAATATGGGTTACTATATTTAAGGAAGTCTCTTGTCTCGCTAGAATGCTTCTCTCGATGTTAGCTCTTTCCTTTTCTAGTAAGTATAATCCTATCTCGGTACACAAAATTATGCTTAGTGCATCTTCCTTTTAGTTACAAAATGTTGTGCTTGCGTTAGAGTCCTAAGGCTAAAATTATCTTATTGACCTGACGAGATCAATAAGAGTTTTATTTTTCTTAAAAACAAAAATTCTCTTAACGATTCTCTTTCTCAAACTTAAAGTAAAAATGTTTCCTACCAAGTAATAAAACATATCAATTATTCAGTTTTAAAATTCTTTTACAAAATAATCCGAGAGCACTATTTTCAAAGAATTTATATTTTCTTTAAGTTACAACTAGCATTATGTATGACTATTGACTTAAAATAATTTAAGATGGCCGATTCAAGCCAAAAGTAGCTTTAGATGGCTGATGCCTACCAAAAGAGGTTGTAGATGGCCGACGCCAGCCAAAAGTAGTTGTAGATGGTCGACACCAGCCAAAAGTGGTTAGAGATGGCCGACAATGGCCATAAGTGATTGCAATGTGGACCCAATGATAAAATTGGTAGACTTCGCCATAAGAGCATCCCCACAGTGATACACAACAAAATGTAAAGCCAATATAACCTAGGTTTAAAAAGATGCCGAAAAGTAGAATGCATGCGGACAGTGAGTCGTGATCAGTGAAATCATGCATTGGGTAGGTTCCCAATTAGATTAGATATTAGGTAGATTCCTAATGATAGTGAGTCGTTGTCAAAAGGAACCATGCATTGGGTAGATTTCCAATTAGTTTAGATGTTGGGTAGATTCCCAATGATACCGAGTCATAGTCAAAAGGAACCATGCATTGGGTAGATTCCAATTAGATTCGATGTTGGGTAGATTCCTAAGTAGATTATAAGTTGAGTAGATTCCCAACTAAATTAGAGTTTCGAGTAGATTCCCAACTAGATTGAAGTTGGGTAGATTCCCAATTAAATTAGAGTGTCGGGTAGATTCCCAACTAGATTATAAGTTGGGTAGATTCCCAACTAGATTAGAAGTTGGATAGATTCACAACTAGATTAAAGTGTTGGATAGACTCCCAACTAGATTAGAATGTTAGATAGATTCCCAACTAGATTAGAGTATTGGGTAGATTCCCAATTAAGAATTGTAGTGAGTAGATTCTTAATAGTACCAAAACCTAAAGAGGAAAGCCCTAAGCTAGAATGAGCATTAGGTAAGAATCCCAATCGAGCCAAAAGGATGACACCAAGATCAATGAATAATGATATCAAAGATATCGATATGAAAAGGTATTAAGGGACAAAAGCATCCCGAGATAGAATTAAAAGAACAAGAAAAATGACTTGAGTTGAAAGAACTAAGTCAATCAAAAAGACAAAAGGAAACATCAGTGTTATATACAGATTATCCAAGTGATTATTACTATATATGTAATACAATTTACAAGAAAGAAAGAGAAAGGTACAATGTCTTATAAGCCTTCATGCATGTTTTTGACCATTAGTTTCGGCCTCTTTCATAGCTTTCTCCAGGGGAGATTTAAAATGCTCTTCCATCTTGTCATATGTCTTAGATTCCCATTCCTTCTTGAACTTCCTGAATAAGATCCTTTGGCCAACCTTAGTGCTAATAAAGACGTCTAATGTATTAAGAATAGGGGCAGAGGGAGAGCTCCTCTCGGGTTGAGAACGAAACCTAGAAGGGACAATAGTGGTTCGATAAGAAGAACAAAGCCCCATACCGGCAAGATATCTACCTCTACCCCATCCTTAAGTTGGAGGAGTCGCAACCGTAACCTCTTTAGTTTGCTTATTTTTAGTTTTTAGTTCTTGTAACTTGATTGCCGAAGGCTCTTGAGCTTCGTCCGATTTCTATTGGAGGATAGACATGGACTCCCATAAACTAGAGATGGTAGATTCCGAAGCCTTACTAGTAATCAGCTCTGCCTACGGAATACCAGACATCTTTTTGGATAATTATTCAAGAATTTGCTTTAAGGATTCGTTATCATTCAAGACAAAATGAATATTGCTTGTATTCCTTAATCTACTATGTTACTTGGGATTTGAGGACACCTATGGTTGCCCAAAACTTCGAGTTTCTGGTTTGACTCCTCTTTCAAATACTCCGTAGTGAGCGGCAAATTGGACCTTCTCTACTTAAACAGAGTTAAGAACAAAGTATTTCAAAATAAACTTGATAAAGTCAAAAATAATAATAATAATCATTTGCCAAAAACCCAAAAGGTAATATCAAAGTCACAAACGCCACAAACAAACACGTAGAAAGGAAATGTAGCAGAATTATTACAAACCAAAATCTAAACATCTTTAACAAAGGATTCCTAAAGTTCAGAGCGTACCTCTTTCCTCTTGTCAGCTTCCCCTTTCGGATTTAATTGTTCAACATTTGCCGATGCTCAGGCCTTCTCATACTTCCAAGAGAAGCTCTCTTCAATCCTTTTCCCATTAGAATTGAAGCCCATAGAGGGAATCATACCTTTGTCTCGGTTGAACTCATAGGAATTGTAAAGGACCTTGAAAGCTTCAATAGCAGCCACCTTCTCGGCCTCTTCCTTAGTAACCAATTCCAAGACCCCTCTCTTAGCCTTTGTCAACTCTTCTTCATGCTTTGTTTGTTAACCTTTTAAAGCCTTCTCTAACTATGTAATCTTGGTCTTAGAAGCTTTTTCCTCCATAAGCCTCTTTTCTCTCTTGTTTTGGGCTTTCTTTTTAGTCTTCTCCTTATATTGGACAAATTGCTTCTCAACAGATTCACCCTTTTCTTTATACTCTGCCAATTGTCCCCCAACAACATCAGCCTTTACCAACTCTCTTTTTAACCTTTGAAACCCTCGGTGGAGGACCGAGAAATCAGCTAGGACTTGAAGAAAGAAAGTTATTATGGAAACTAGAGAGAAAAATAAGAAAGAAGTGGTTCTTACCCCGAGACGGTCCTCCTTCCATATGCTCGTCATCCTCCCGAAGCTATTAATGTCATCAGCTATTTCCACACGAGAGTCCCTTACAACCTTGGGTAGGTGATCATCGATAGCAGAATGGGTAACATCAATCACCCAGTCCACCTGGTCTTTGGAGGAAGAAGTTGGAACAAGGGCATCCGAGGCAGTTGTGATTTTAGTAGAAAATATGTTCTTCTTGTGCTTTTTGGTTTCAAACGGGTCCTTTAGAGGTGGTTCCGGCGAGATGAAATAGAGGAAGATGATTTGTTTAACAACAATTCACCTATCTCGAATTCGTCTCCAGAAGCCATTTACACATGAAAAGAGAAAACTAGGTTAGAAACACCAACTTATATTTCATAACGGTTTTATCCTTATGCACATGCTATAAGATATTTAGAACCGAGGTCAACCCTCAGGAGTAGCACTCTGCCTTTTTGTTTTAGCGTTTTAAAGATCAGAATAAGAGGATTCCTTAAGATTACATAAATCAATCACATTAAAGGGCATGGCTTTGGCTGAAAGGGGATCGTATCCAAGAAATCTAGCCAAAGATAATAGCAACACGGAAGTCTTGAGATTGGCCTCGGAAAGAAAAACATGCCCAAGCCTTTCCCCCTTTGGAATTTTCATGACCTCTTCCTACCTAGTATTGGAAAGATCCTTAAAGGTTGGGGCCATGTCCCTTCCAAGTTTAGATAAAGAGATAAAAGAGGAAAATACATGAGGAAATAATGTAATAAAAACTTAAAAGCAACAATATTCTAAATAGGAAATATTCGGAAACTTACAAGACTCTAGTAGTTCAAGAACAATTCGAGGATCATTTACCTTCTTGAAAAACCGGTAAGTTATTGTCACTTACTAAGTGGCACGATTTGGGGAATCTTATTTCGAAATCGAAGGAAATACAAGGGAAGTCAAAAAATCCCTACCGACCTATGTAAGTTATATAGGCAATGGATCTCAGAAGTAGTCATGTTGTGGTACAGCTTCTTCCAATATAGGACTGCTAAAGTAGATAAGGTGCTATATGAGAGCACCCTAAGTTGAATTGGGCTAATTATGTAGAACTCCAAGATAATAACAAATAAAGGAGCAAGAGGGAGTGATATCCCATTTGCCAAGTGCTCTAAGGTCCAGGTAAAGAACCGTTCGAGATGCTCACTCTAGTCATCTTCTAAACTAGGAGCCTTGACCTCGACTCCCACAACTCCTTAAATCTCCACCCAATTCTCTTGTTCTCCTTAATTTGTTATAGGTTTATCCATCAAAAGGTCTAAGAAGGGATCAATGTTAAACTAGTTACTCAATAGATATCCCAAAAATCCTACCAAAAAGATTTAAAGTTTTATGGTTCAAAAGGAAATTAGGCTTAAAACTAGATTATATAGCCCAAAACTCAAAATTCTAAACTCTTTCAATGAACCATACTATCAATAAAGCGATCATCAACCTAAGTAGGTGAAAGATTTTGTCTGAAGGCAAAATTTTGGTTTAATAGATAATGATTATGATAGATTAGCCAATCGAACAACACCATGAAATCAAGGCCAAACGTTTGTATTACGATAATCAAAATCGACTTAAAATAGAATAGTCGCAAAATAAAACTGTAAAAGAAGTAAATAAAGTTATACGAAAGATTGAAAACTTACTAATCAAAAGCTTGTAGTAATCTGGGAATTTTCTTATCTCTAATGGCGACTGCAGTTGTTTCTAATACCGTGAGTAGGAAGAAAAATGATAAAAGGAAGGGTTTATGAAAACCCCGAAACTGACGGTGGGGGCTATCTAGTTATCAAAATCTCAACCGTAAATGAAACGTGGCAGTGTTAGAATATGAGTCATCCTAGAGTACAAAAAAGGATGCACTTTTCTAGAGAAATCAATAGAATCATGATAGTCGGCAAAGGCATTTAATGCAAAAGAAGGACCCATCCCTTCAAAGATCAAAACTTGATTTTCCTTTAGATCTCACAGGACGAGTATCTCTTAGACCTCACGGTCTCAAATCAGATTTTTCCTTTCAGCACTGTAAATTTTTTGCTTACAAGCGAAAAGCATGGATTTTGAAAAGTTTTGACCTTACGGTCCCAAATTACATTTTTCCTTTCGACACTGTAATAGTTTTGCTTACTACTTAGTCTAGACGGCTTCAAGTGACAAGCATAGTTTTCAAATTTTTTTACCTCACGGTCCTAAATTAGATTTTGCCTTCCGGCACCGTAACTGCTTCGCTTACCACTTAGCTTAGATGTCTTCAAGCGACAAGTATAGTTTTCGAAAAAAAAATTGACCTCATGGTCCCAAATTAGATTTTGCCTTTCGGCACCTAAACAATTTCGCTTACCTCTTAGCCTAGATGACTTGAAGTAACATGAATAGTTTTCGAAAAAGATGTGATCATTTTGCCTATTGGCACCAAAACAGTTTCGCCTCCTACTTAGTCTAAATGACTTTAAATGGGAAGTGCATATTTTTGATCTCATGGTCTCAAATTAGCTTTTGCCCTCAGCACCTAAATAGTTTCACTTCATCCAAATGACTTTGTTATCCCACCATTTGGCGAAGCCGTGATATCATCGATTCGACTACTACCGATAGTCGATAGATTGAAGAGTCGGTTGCGATTAGTACCATGGGTTATAGTCAGGAAGATTCGGCCAGGACCAGATCGACGTATAGTTGGCATGAAGTCACTATCCTGGCCCCGAGAAGTCATATTTCATGTTATGAATTTATTGAAGTTCATATACACAAGCTGCGAATTAAACAATAATTTGTTTGGATCAAATAGAGAAGGATCAACGAAATGGTTCAAATCATCGGAGAACATTTAGTGTCTTGTGACCCATGAAGCCAATCCATGTGAGACTCTAAAGATATCAATAGAGTAGCAGGTAAGGCATGCATTGATGATCGCACATCATGATAATCTGGTGAGATGAAGGCCGATCGACACAGGTTGATCTTTATTGATGGTGTAACCGAACGATCTTCATAGTTTGGTGGATCTTCCACCTTCAACTTAAAATAACTGAAAGCTGGCAATCTGAAACCTATCATGAATCCATATTCTAGATGCATTGTCTGAAAGCCTATAAGATCCTCCAATAACGATCGTGGGTTGTTAAGGGCAAACAAAATCGATCGGTCATGGGTGTGCTGATAGTTATGGACCATGGAATGAGCATGGCCGATCGATATGGTGGGCTCTACTAGGCTTGAGGAACCTTCTTGCAAAGTTTCAGCCCGATCTGTACGCATCCTCTACTATAAGTGCAACAGCCATAGCTTTAAAAAGGGGGAACTTCATCTTCTTCTTCCTACTCCGGAGACTTCGCCATTTCTATTTCTTAACAACTTGTATAAATGCATTCTAGCTGATCCAACTGTTCCTGTAATTGTAATCAAGGAAAAGATTAATAAAATATAAGGTGGATATAGGCTAAGATTTCCAACCACTATAAAATATTCATGTTCATTTACTTTTATGCTTTGTTCTTCAGATTATATTCATTCTCTGATATTTGTGGGATTCTATGGGTGTTGATGCCCATTTTGGTGTCAACAATTTGGAGATTTCATTGAGAAATGATTTCTCAATTAGACTGGATCTCTTTTTCTACCGGTGAATTCCCATGTTCGCGAAATAGATCTAGCTTTTGATTGATAAGTTTCTACTCTACTCAGATTTTAAAAAAAGAGTCTGGATGGAAGTTGCTATACAAGGCCGTGAAATCATGTCCACTACCTAGGATAAAAGTAGGGCAGGATGAAATTTGTAACAAGTAGCCTTATGCTCTGTAAATGTTTTTGCATTCTCAAGTTCCAATGCAAGGACGATTGATCGACATTTGGAAATGGGCCTTATGCACTTGGAAAATAGTCGTTCACTACGAATTTAGTCACTCCATTATCCTACCTGGTCATTTTTTACAATGGTCAGCACCAGTCGTTCCACCAGTATGAAAAAGGCTACTTCGTACAACAATGTTTATTTTCGATCGTTCCTTCAGGGTCGCTCATCATCCGATTGTTTCACCCCTTTATTGGGACCGAACATTTTTGATTTTCATATGACCACTCATACCATGTTGATACTTAAGCTTATCGAAGACAACCGATTGTCTTTATGTGATCGTTTTTATACGATCGTTCCAAATAAATACCTAGTGTTATCCCGCTTTTTGGCAAAGCCGTGATACCAAAAGATTGGTCGAAAACGAAAGACAGTTCGTCTTAGAGATTGGTTATACTTCACTTTGCTATGGATATCGATGAATTTTGTCCGAGTCCGGATCAAGCCACAATTGATAGGACATGACAAGAAAGGTCGTAGGAGTCGTCATTTCAAATTTCAAGTCAATCCGAGTTCGTATGCTCAAGATAGGATGGATTCAAAGTGAGAAAGGTGGTCACTGTCTGTTTCGAACCCATCGCACTGGAGTACTTCGAAACCATCCACTGTCTCTGCTTCGAACCCATCCACTGTCTCTCCTTCGAACCCATCTAGTTCGAACCCATCCACGCCCTTGCCTTCGAAACCATGAAGTTCGAACCCAAGCCACGTTCGAACCCATCAGCTAGTACCTGCTTCGACTCCATCGCCTTCGAATCCACCACAATGGCCTACCTTCGAATCCATGACTTCACTCAGCTTCGCACCCTTACTTCAAATCCATGCAAGCCCTTAATTCGAACCCATCGAGCGACCCAGTTCGAACCGATCAAGTTCGAACCCATAGGGATTCCTTGATTCGAATCGGTCACGTTCGAAGCCAGGACTAATCCTTAGTTCGAATCCACCGAGTCAATTGGTTTGGATGACGTGTTCGCCGTAGTTCACGGAGTCGAAGCGGTCAACTCGGAGATAAAGTAGCATCGATTCGAGAGATGCGCGCCACGTCACTGCAAACCCACGTGCACTCAGGGATTCGAAATGAAGGGTTCGAAGTCATGGTTTCGAACGACACAGCCAACCGAAAATGCTCATTTCGAACCGAGCATATCTCCTTAACCACAAATCCAAATGCAACCAAATTTTCACAGTAGCTTTCATACAAGGTAAAGATTGTTCCTGCCAAGTTTCAGCTCGATTGGACCATTTCTTGATGGGTTCGAAATGACTTCGAATCGATGTCAGATCGAGACGAAACTTGGCGGGGTCGGTCGCGTGGGCCCACTCACGTGCCAGAAGAGGTCTCCCGAAGTTTCGGCCAGATCTGGGCCTCCAACGCCTATAAATAGCACCCTGAAGCCTTCAGAAAGGGAGATCTTCGGAGAACTTCTGCCATTGAACGCTGAGACTCTGCCGGATTAACGTCTATTGATCAGAATCACTGTTGTATTCAGATTTCAAAGCTATCATCTATTGTAATCCGTTGTAATCGATTGAATCGAGCAAAGCAATAAAGAGAAATCCTTCAAAGTGGACGTAGGCACGAACGACGAACCACTATAAATCCTGTGTTTGTGATTGTTGTTTGTGAATTACTGTGATTTGTTACTTAGAGATGAATTCTATATTGATTGTTGCTGAGTTCTGTGTTGATTATTATCGAGTTGAGTACGTAAACGGGTGCTTTCGTGATATTGGGTGTTTGTGACCAATTTTGGCGCAAACACCTAGCAACTGATTATGTGTAAAGGTTTCAATATGATCACTTTAAGTATGATCGTTCCACTCGTCTTTGTGGCCGATCATTCCCTATCAGCCTCTCTACCAATATGCAATGGAACTTTGGTTGCTCCTATACGATCGATCCTAGTACGATCATTTCGAGGTCATTGGATTCGGCCGACCGTTTTTATCTTCACGTCGCTCTACAAAACTTTCGTCTGTTGCCCTCTACACCAAGGCTGATCCAATAATGTTGGGAACTTCTTTAATCTCTCCAAACTAGCATGATGTGCTCAATCTTGGTTGGAGGCATGCATGAAGAAGTGGCATGTGAATTTTGACAAGTGCAAGGAAGATTTTACAATATGAGCTTTGACCCGAAGCAGGACTGGGAAAAACAGGGTTTTTCTTGAAGCAAGACCCGAAGCAGACCTTGGGTGCTTATCGCCAAGCCTTCCAGTTTTTGACCCTAAGTAATTCAATGAATGACTCCAAGCGACCCAAAGTGAAACTCAAGCAATCATCAGATTTCCCCGAGTCTGACCCTAAGTGATAAAGCACTACCCATCAATCCCCGACAACTTAGCCTTACGCACTTCCAGGACATGAAGATGTTATTGGCGAGCAAAATGAGTAGCCATAGCTGATGAACATATCGGCTTGATAACAACAGATACATCATAGCCCTATCAATGAAGAACTCTAATAATCAACCAGACCGATGATGGTCGATACCCCGCTAGAAGAAGCCATAGGCAAAGTGGAATAACGAGCGTGCAATGATGCTTCACTATTGATTAGACTTATTCTGATCTCTTTTTAATTAATTTATTATAATTTCCCTTTCAATTATGGCATTAACTATGATAAACTTGAATTAATCGACGTGCATACGATGCAGGTATCTAAATGCCTAGAGCCGGGTGCTAACCAACTCTGCAAATCGTAACGGAACGTGTAGAAGCTTTTATCTAGACGAGCATGATTCGACCGTTCATCAGTTACCGTGTGCCCCTTGACTTGGGACGATGAAGTACGGAATTGAGAAGACTCGATAAGGTCAAAATCCCATAGGACGTGGATGCGACTTACCATTCATACGACAACCTTCGTATTAGACTTGAAGCAGCTGACGTTGACCGCCTACTTGTTAGCCACAAATTTCAAAGAATGGGCATGATTGCAGCCCGAAATGGATGCAACTTAATTTGTCTCCTCAAAAATCCATTATCCTTGTTTTCTAGAAAGAAATACGAAGCAAACTGAGTAAGGTTCGATCATCCGACCCAAGCATGCTTGTGATCCTGTCATTTGTTTCCTCCCCTTTTGCTCGATTTAATGGGAAGAGTCACAACTACCAAGTGGGCGAGAATCGACAATGATTGCCACGTTTCATCCTGAATGCTAAGGGCAGAATCCCATTCCATGAATGAATGTGGTTCGACCATTCATTCAACTACTCTACCTCGACACGGTAAATGAAGTACGAATCAAAAGGGTGAAAATACTACTACCCTCCCAAAAATCTCTAAATCCCCGGAGCATAGATTAGAGTACTCTTAAGTCCCCGAAGCACGGAGTAGAGTATAAACAATTAACAAAAATCTCTAAGTCCTAGAAGCGTGGACTAGAGTATAAACAATTCACAAAAATCTCTAAGTCCTCGGAGCACGGACTAGAGTATAAACAATTCACAAAAATCTCTAAGTCCGCAGAGCGCGGACTAGAGTACTCTCAGTCCCTGGAGCGTGGACTAGAGTATAACGGTTCATAAAAATCTCTAAATCCCCAAAGCATGGACTAGAGTACTCTCAGTCCCCAGAGCGTGGACTAGAATATAACGATTCACAAAAGTCTATAAATCCCAGAGCAAGGATTAGAGTACTCTAAGTCTCTAGAGTGCGGATTAGAGTACAAACGATTCACAAAAATCTCTAAGTTCCTGAAGCATGGACTTGAGTACTCTAAGTCTCCGAAGTGCGGATTAGAGTATAAACGATTCACAAAAATCTCTAAATCCCTGGAGCGTGGATTAGAGTAACCTGAGTCCTCGGAGTGCGGATTAGAGTATAAACAATTCACAAAAATCTCTAAGTCCCCTGAGTGCGGACTAGAGTACTCTCAGTTTCGAAGCGCAGACTAGACTATAAACGATTCATAAAAATCTCTAAATTCCTAGAGCCCAGATTAGAGTACTTTGATTCCTCGAAGAGCAGATTAGAGTACAAACGATTCAAAAAAAACTCTAAGTCCCTATAGCATGGACTTGAGTACTCTAAGTCTCCGAAGTTCATATTAGACTATAAACAATTCACAAAAATCTCTAAGTCCTCGAAGTGCGGATTAGAGTACTCTGTGTTCCTGTAGTGCAAATTAGAGTATAAATGGTTCGACTAAGAATTCGAAGTCCCCAGAGCACGGATTGAAGTACGAACACAAATTGAGCACGAGTTGCCATTCACAGAATGACTTTGAGGTCTCAAAATGCGGACTAGAATGCAAATTCCATGAACCGATGAGTGGGTCTCAACTATTCCCTTTTTCAGTAATCCCAACCTAGAGTCGGCGGAGAAAGTGCAAATTGTTAAAGGATAGATTATGCATGACCTAATTTGTTATCTATTAACCCGATCCCATGATACGACGGGACAAAGTGTAAAAGCTAAAGTAAACATGATCTGTTCTCTTACTTGTTGAAGTATGCCCCAAACTTGAAGGGCATGAGGAAAATATAATGTATGTGAGTTGACCATTCGTCGATCAACTTTAAGTTCCTTGGGGGTTATGTTAGAATATTGACACTACTAGGACGAGACTCGACCATCCACACAGGAAATTTACCGACTTGAATATCGAGGTTAGAAATGTGTATACCCAAGGAATAATTATGATATCCTAACACTACGGCTCACATCTCATGATCACAACGCCTCGAGGCCATAGCCGTAGAAGGGCCTTAAGATGTATTAGTTAAATTAGTGTTCGACTCATTAATTAACAAGTTAATGCAGTTCAAACATTCAAACAAGAAAATATAGAGATCATACACAAGTGTAGAAGAATTTTTATTCACATGAAATCCGGTTGTACAGAATACAAAACAAATTTGAAAGGGCCATGCCCAAAATAATACAACCATCAAAAAGAAGAACAACTATCTAAATTATTTTCATGTCCGAGGTCATTCTTTAGATTTACTGTCCCTTTTTTGCTTCTTCGGGGTAGCTACCTCTAAACCACTGCTAGCCCTCCTCTTCGATCCCTTGCCACCTCAGCTATTCTTGGAAAGAGTTTCCTCAGTTGTATAGATTGAGGTTGTATTGCCTCTATAAGTTTAAGGAATGGGGGCATCTTCGGCACCGAAAGTGTGAGGAACGTCTCTCAAAGGAGTCGCATCTTAGGGAGGAATCATCTGAAGATGGGAAGGCATCGGCTCCTTCGAGACCTTTTCATCTGACTCACCCATCACTTTCCTTTTCTCAATCTCCTCTCACTCAATCCTTTCCTTCATACTAGGCCCAACAGCGGGATTAGAAGAGCCTATGATTACCACTTCTATGTCAAATGGGATTTCATAATGAGGGTCTCCTCCCTCTTTGAATAATGCCTCCATGAGTTGATCATCAAAAAATAAAGCCTCTTTGCGAGCACTCTGAGCAGCGGTCGAAGTTGTAACTGTAACGAATTCAGTTGTAGTTGTGTGAGACTCTGAATGAGATCCTCCAGGAGGTAGAGATGCAATATTCAATAAGTCTAAGGCTGGAAAAGAGGAAGGCGAAAAGATTAAAAAGGCTGATTAATAACATCCCAACTTTACGAGGTAAAGGAAAAATCGACGAGGTACCCTCTATGGCGTGCATTTCAAGCTGGGCCAAAGCATCTTCAAAACCACACTCAAGGATCGAAGATAGTCGCGGTTTATCCAGATCGTACCCGAGAACAGTCGAGGAGCTAGTCGTAGGACGGATCGTGATTTGAGATGCCAGGGGCAGCTCAGTTACAATGTCGGAATGTGCCGACCCAGATCCTTCGCCTGATTCATGAGGAGGAGCAGATATAAACTCTTTCTAGAGAGAAAACTGAATGTCATGTAGTATTTTAGGTTCATCGCCCATCGGCACTTCACTCTCAAATTTGGTTATGTCGACATTCTCATTGCCATGAAGTCTTCTCTCCTCCAAACAAGTAAATCCCAAGCGCGATGAAGCTGGTAGAGGTAGTCTTCGCCAAGCCATGTTAAATTCCTGTTTTTGAGTACATTGGCATTGTAGAGGACGAGAAGTGGGCTGATCTCATCCATTACGTCCTCTCTCACCTTGTTCGTGATCATTTCTATCTCATGTTGAGTGAGCATATCGATGTTCTTAGCCTTTTCAATGGCCTCATCTATTTTATGCCTAACGCGAACCAGCTCTTCACAAGAATCTTGAGCGATCCTTTTAGCTTCATCCCTATCTTTTATCGCATCTTTAAGCTTGGTCTTGAGTTCAGCCACTTCCTTCAAGGCTGCAGATTCTTTGTCTCCAGCCCCGTTTCTCAAGTGTTATCTCTTTATTCCGGTGGTGTAGTACTTAAACCATACCGAGATGGCTAGCTTTCATCTCCCCCATATATTTTAAAGCAGCATCGGCTTTTTCCTCAACTGTAGTTAAGGCGGTTCTTGAAGCCTCATGTTCGTTTGTCAGAGCTTCAATAATCCTTTTGTATTGGGCTTCTTTTCGCTTTAGTTTCTCTATTTCTACCGAGCGTTCGAAGGAAACCTTTGATATTTTTTCTATAGCTTTCATCCATTCCCCGTATTGCATATGGACGTCGGTGACGCAATTGATAGTCATTCTTTGAATAATGTTTGGAACCTTTTTTAGATTGGGGGGTGGGGGGATAAAACCCGTCGAAGCATAAGTTTGGAAATTCCTTTCGAAGCTCTGCCATGCAAACATTTGGGTCAATTGGGGGATCCTTAGAAATAATTTTGACCCTTTCGCCTTCCTTACCAGGCCTTTGCACTGCAGCCTGTTCGCCATGAAGGTAGTGATCTTTAATTCATGAGATTTTAGAGGCATGGGAACTGTAGGTGGGCCACGAGGAGGATCGGTGGGCAAGTCCCTGCGCTATGGTGATCTTTTGGGACCTTTCAGAGGAGGAGATCTCGATCTCAGTCTATGAATGTCCTAAGCAGCCTAACCCTGTCTTCCCTTTCTTAATAACCGCGACTACAGTTGGGCCGATGGCTAACGTCATAATAGTCATGGCTGCCACGATGAGAGCTAGATCGCAACCCAGACGATTGATGTTGTATGTCTCGTAGGGAATCAAACATACTCCTTTTCTTCACCATCGTTCCTATAGATAGAAATGGATAATGATAAATTTTGAGTATTAGGAAGTTTAAATTAAGCATGATGTAGTGTTAGACGTGTGAGTGTGTAAGTGTCCTAGCGTATACCCCAATAAGCCAGGTGCAGGAGCCTTGCTCATTGGTGTAACTTCCCCTCCAAAAGTGGGGATCTCTAAACTAGTTCTGACGGGAGTCTCTACTCCCTCAATTCTTACGTCAATGAATTGATAAGCGTCAAGATTGGATGGGATCGTTAGATCGAACAAAGGATCTAGTGGTAGGCTCATCGACGGTGTAGTTGGATTAGAGCGATGACTTCTTGGAAGCTTGTGAGCAGTCTCTTTCCCCTTTCTCTTAGTCATGGTCAGGGATTGATGAACTTATGATGGTCCGACGCCAGCCCAGGGATTAGGTCTATCATCATGACGACCAAGTGAATCTTCACTATTCCTTCCGGTATTGATATCGACAGACTCATGGGTACTCATGACTGGGGGCACCACAGGGCCGGATTGAACATCGTTTTGACCGATTGCGGCTTGCATTCTGGTCCCAACAGGTCAGGAAGTTTTAGTTAGCTCTATGCTGAGGCCCTCTTTTATCAAGCCGAAAGTGATAAGGCATTTGTCACTGAGCAAAAGGAAGCATTCTTCAAAATAGAGACCGCTTCTTCATAAACATCACCACTGGGTCGAGTGACGACACCTGAAAATGAATGACATCATTAGAATGCGGCCCAGATATGTTTTCCTTTATATTTATGAAATTGATGAGGAACACTTATATCTCTCCAACTATAATCGAGTGAAGCCGGGCGGACAACGAACGAAGAACCATTCTCTTTTGAAGGTACTTAATTTGTTCCAAGTGCAGGTCAAAATCTGACATCACTTTGCTGATTCAAAAAAGTAAACGTTAAGCTCCCTGTCCATCTTTTGAAGTAAAAGGAAATCGGATGTCTTCAATAGTGGGCGGACAGTGCAGAAACTCCATGAATACCATGTATGTACAATTGAGAAGTGCATATCCATTGGGATGGAGTTGTACGGGGGAAATTATTAGATAATGTAAAATCTCCCAGATATACGAATTGAACGACGGGATACATCCCACCTAGCATATGAATTTTATTGCATGTTGTGTACCCTTCGGGAGGTATGTGAGTCCTATCGCCTTATGACATAACTAATACATCATACAAGAGAATCTTGTACCTTGTGCAAATCCTCTAGAGAGCGTCTTCTTTGATCTTTGAAGCTACTGAATTAGGAGGATTTTTAAGAATGATGGCGTCCTCTAAAGTATAGGGAGCCGATTCGATAACTTTTGGCAAAAAGATAGGAATGATCCCAAAAGATCAAGCTGAGAACCTGAGCCTTCGGGCTGTCCTGAACTATGACTAAGTGGCAGGCTGTCAGACTTAGTTACTAAACTGGATTCCATGTCCAAGTTCATCCTATGAAAAGAAAGATCTGGCTGGCATGATTTCAGAGTATCCATAACACCCAGATTCCCTTTCTATCAAACCTAGTTAAAACCATAATTAGAGAAAACGACTTGTATCCCCGAGTGCATTGTGAGTGTATATGTTATGTAATAAAGTGTCAATTGAGGTGATAGTGGATTAAATGAAGACAAGAAAAGACAACAAAACATTGAAATTTGTTCAAAAGACAGTCATTAGCTAATGGAAATTGAATTGTTATCTGAGCTATGCATAAATTTTGACATGGTTATTATAATTCTTCATTTGTGGCACTTTTTCTAAAGTGGCATGTCAATTAGTCCTGGAGGCCACGCCATATATGGTCATGTTTATGTTCAAATGTCTACAAGGAACCGGAGCTAGTTGTTTGGTTCGAGTTCATGTTCAAGCTATAGGTTATATTCTTGTGCACGGGCAAAAACGTTAAGTCCAACTGTATATGGTTCATCATGATATTATATAGTCCGATCGTTCCAATATATTAAAGGCCGAACTTTCAAGTATGTCGATCGTCTCTTGAGGCAGCGTCCACCAATCACCCAACAACGACCCTATCTACCAATCATTCACAGGCCTTTTTCAAACTTCCTCATCTTCTAACCAAAAACCTATCGATTGTCTATGAACGATCGTAAGAGCCGTTCATCCCATCACTCCAAACCCTTCGTCTTCTGGTCATCATCTCCCTCCAGAACGATCGGGCCAATAGCAGTGGGTTGTTAGCTTCTTCCAAGAGAGTTACTTTGCCACCATTGAACATGATTATAAGAACAAGAACGAAAAAGAGAAGTGGACCTCATGCCAACTGTCCTGGATTCGAAATCGATTAGAGAGTTATGCAACAGATTTGAATAGTGCTTTAACTATGTTCGTGATCTAGAAAAATAAAGGAGTCGAGGTCAATTCGAAGTATGGATCGAAGGAGAAGATGGATAATGTTGTGAGGATCGGTAATGAGTGGGCGAAAGATACTCGTCTTGTTTTAAAACTTAAAGGTAGAAACGAAAAGTAAAGTGAAGAAGGTGGCTAAGTGCGAGGTCTTATATAGAGATAGTTTATTTCGATCTTTTTCACCATGAAGGTCTAGCCAATCATATTTCCTTCAATGGGTTACACTGATCGTTTTATACCTAGTGACCATGCCAACCCATCTTTAAGTTGTACGTTCGATGATCCATTCTTGATTCATTTTCCAACCATTCAATCATATGCCGATCAATCTTGCCTCTCGTTTATTTAAGCCTTCAGATGATCGTTTCATTTCCTAACCTACAACACTCAGTTCCATGATCCAAGATATTTTAAAAGATAATAAAATAAAATAATAAATGTGGTGATGAATGGAAAGGTGATGAAGGAAGGGAAAACTGTGGTAGAGAGAAGAACAACAAATGTTCATAGAAATTCGGCTACATGCATGAACAATGAGGGTAAAAGTTGACTGCGACCTGTGGACACGAGCATGAATAGGAGCTAGCAACATGATCACGTGTATGAAAGTGCATGAAAATATGTTTAAAATTTTAATTTTTCATAATCGATAAAAGATTGCGAACAAACCTGGAGCTATCAGGTTTGAGACATGATCGGATGGACGAGAGCTTGTGGATTCCCCGCAACCAAATTTATATATGCAATAGAATACGACTCTGGATTTATACTATCGAAAGACGATAGAGGAATAGTAATCGAATAAGAAGCTGAATGGATTTCTTTATAGCAATTCATACTTTTTCGGATTCAAAGAACGTCATGTTAATCACAGGTTGTACTTTGTGGGGCAAACGTTGTCCTGCCTTTTGGCGAAGCCGTGATATCATCGATTCGACTAGGACAGATAGTCGATAGCTTGAAGAGTCAGTTATGCTTAGTACCATGGGTTACAGTCGGATTGATTCAAACCAGGACCAGATCGAAGTATAAATGGCATGAAATCACTAGCTTGGCCAAGGGAGTCATTTTCAAGTTTGGAATTGATTGAAGTTCATATATACAAGCTGCGAATTAAACAATAATTTGTTTGGATTGAACATGGAACAATCAAGGAAATGGTTCAAATCATCAGAGAACATTCAGTGTCTTGAGACCCATGAAGCCAATCCACGTGGGATGCTAAAGATATCAATAGAGTAGCAAGTGAGGCATGCCATGATGATCACATGTCCTAATAATTTGGCGAGACAAAGGCGGATCGACACATGCCGATCGTTATTGATGGTGCAACCAAACGATTGGCGTAGTATGGTGAATATTCTGCCTTTGGCGTAAAATAGATGATAGTTGGCAATCTACAACCTAGCATGAACCCATATTCTTGAAGCAATTTCAGAAAGCCTACAAGATCCTCCAATTAGATCATGGGTTGTTAATGGCAAGCAAAAATGATCGGTCATGGGTGTGCGTATCAATATGGATCATGGAATGAGCATGGCCGATCGATAGGCTCTACTGGGCCTCGGGAACCTTCTTGCAAAGTTTCAGCTCAATCCGTATGCATCCTTTACTATAAATATAGCAGCCATAGCTTCAGAAAGGGGTGACTTCATCTTCTTTTTCCTGCTCCGGGGGTTCTGCCATTTCTATTTCTTAAAACCTTGTATACATGCATTCTGGCTGATACAACTGTTCTTGTAATTGTAATCAAGGGAAAGATTAATAGAATATGAAGTGGATGTAGGCTAAGAGTGCCGAACCACTGTAAAACCTTCGTGTTCATTTATTTTTTTGCTTTGTTCTCTAGATTATATTCATTCTCCGATATCCGTGAGATTCTACGGGTGTTGATACCCATTTTTGGTGTCAACAGACTTCGAGCTGAAAGCATGATTTTGAGAAGTTTAAACCTTACTGTCCTGATTTAGATTTTGCTTTTTAACATCCAAGCAATTTCACTTGTCATCTAGCCTTGATAACTTTAAGTAGAAAATATGATTTTAAATTTTTGATCTCATAGTTTAAGTAAAAATTTCACCCCTACAATTTTAAAAAGCCTTCACCCCTGGGCATTAATTTCAAATTGTTTTCAAAACCATCTCATTAAGGTTAGATCTTTATAAGTTGCATAAGTAAGGCAACACCCCTGGAAGCTCATGTAGGATCGATTTCACCCTAGAGGGGGAGGGGTGAATAGGGTGATACTATTAATTATAAAAATTTATTGCGGAAATTTATATAAAATAATCTTAACATAGATATATCAGAATTATAGCAGCACAGATAATAGTAGAATAATAATGCAGAAATAGAACAACACATAATTTACCCAGCTTTGGCAAAACTCTGCCTACGTGCTGCCCCTAAGGTTTCTACTAGAAATTAAGCAGTCAGACGCTTACACACGTAAACTCACGACACTCGCTATCGACTGGCCTTAACTCTACTTTCAAAACCCTGATACAACTCGCCACTGAGTTGCGAATTCTCGAACTACACCACCGTAGCTCGTCCCCTAGTCACACGACTAGAATTTACACGATTTTAAAAGAGAAAATACAAATTTAAAACAACTATAAAAAAAAACCCTAATTTTAAATAAACTAAAGCCTTTAAAAAATGAAGCAAGGCCGGCCTCCCTTTTGTTTGCTTTTATATTGTTCGGCCCGTTTCTTTTTTTTTTGTGAAAAAAATGTTGGCTTCCTTTTCTCTTTCGTTCGCTCTAAAATTAGGGCTTCTGGATGAAGTCTCCACTTTGATTTCTGAAGCTTTGATTCCTCTCTTCTCTCTGTCGATTGCTTTTGGCTACTTCAATTCGATCGAGTTCGAATTAAAATTGGCATGTTATTTTCCTTTTTGCTTTTCTGGTTGATTGCTTGGACTTGATCTTGATTCGAGTTGAATGATTATTGTTCTCTGTTTTGCTCGAACTTGAATGATTAATTTGCCGATGATGTTCATCGTTTATATAGGGTTCGAACCTCTATATTTTCGTTAGTATATTTTATACGAATTCGTCAAATAATTTATCTTTGAATTCGTCTTGGCCACTTGATTAATATTGAATGATGGTGGTTCGAATGACTTCTTTAATTTCATATATATTTTGCTTGGTTAACATGGCTTCGATTTTTGACTTGGTTGATTTCCTTGGTCATCACGGTTTCTGACTTTCTCGCATTTAAATTTATGTTGACTTCGGCACTTAGCTTGACGTGGTTGATGACATTGCCTGACTTCGGTCATTTTCTCACGGCTGCTCACTGTAGTCTGTCATCATATTATTTGATTTTGTGAGAATTTGACTTTATTATTATTGAAATTCCATGCTTGATTTTGTCTCGGTCTTACGTATATGTACTCTGCATTTTCACTACTGTATGCTTCAATCGGTAGCTTGGTTCTTTGGTCTCTGTAGCATATATACGTTACTTGTTGTTCATAATTTGAAGTCTGGTCTGGTATACATTGATTTTGGTTAAGTTGTTGTAGTCGAGTTGCTTTACCATTGACTGTTGAACTTGTATGAAGCATTTTGTAATTGAGTCTGCTTTGATTTCACTTGAATCTGGTTCAATTGTGTGTTTAAGTTGTTTTGTTGAGCTCTTGTCCACTGTTCACTGCATATGTATCAATATATATATATATATATATATATATATATATTCTGTGTGTACTTCATGATTTTGTTCTCGAGTCATCATGTATACTTAGTTCTTGTGACACTGGCTTCATCATGATTTTGTAGTTTATCTACGCTTTGATGTGCATGTGCTAGTTGTGGTCATCATTTGTATACTTGAATCTATACTTGATTACTGGTCTGTTGGCACTGCTCATTTAAGCTGCTATTTGGTTTGATGCACTGGGTTCATGAGCACCTTGCAGTCTTCATTTTGTTTGGTTGGTCAAGTTAAATTTGCTGTTGCATTGAGTTGCATATTTCCTGTTGGTCTACACTTTAGTTGTTTCGAGTACATGTATATTGCTACTGCAATTGTTGTAGTCTGGAGCTTGTTTCACTTCTTTAGGTGCTGGTTTGAGTCATGTGTACATCTCTCTGTTGCATAGTTCATCTACTTGTTGTTCACCTTTTGGTTCAAGCTGTGCTGTGACTCGAGTCTGCTTGCATCTGCAGTGTAGCAGTGTTGTTTCATTGAGTCTGATTTCAAGACTTGTTTGCAGTCTTGTGTCATATGCATGTTGTATCATTGAGTCTGTACATTAACATTGCTATGTTGTATTTAAATCCATGTTTGACCTTGACTATGTGATTTGCACTGTTGTACACCAGTTGGTTCCACTTCACATAAATGTTCACGTACGTGTGTGTATATATATATATATATATATATATATATATATATTCATCGAGTTGCTTCATATGCATGCTCTTTCCAGTGCTGTGTTTCAGTTTGCATTGTTTCGGTTCTGATTTCTTCATGACATGTATGCATGTATACATATGTGTTTGTGAGAAAATAATTGCTGCATCCATTTTACCTCATATATACTTGAGGCTGTATCACCATATGTACACTTGCATATACATGTGTGTGTATATGTTGTTGATGTACTTCTGATCATGCTACTTGCTTCGAGGCAGTTTGCATACAGTCTTTGTTGGTCATGTAATTGATTTCATATGCTTGATATGCTGGCTCGAGTCTGGTACCTTGATTCACTGTTTGCTCCCTGGTCGTCATTGTGTACATGTTGTAGCTGTTTGGTGCCTGGTCTCTCTAGTCTTTGACTTGTGAACTGCCTTTGTTGGTTTAGTGGTGCACTTGCTTGATGGTCTAAATGGACCGTCTAGCCTCTGTTTTCGTGTGTACGACTTGAACTTTGGTCGAGGCTCGATTTATATTGGTTTTGGATTTTGACCATTTTATTGAATTGGTACGTTTGGATTGCACCTATGTTGAATCCAGCTTAAAGCTCGGGTTTGACCTTGTGCTGATATTGTGACATTATTTTTATTGCACTTGAGTTGAACCCGGCTTTCTATTTGGGTTTGACCTTGTGCTCACCAGCCTCTGTAATTTTATCAAGTGTATATATCGGTGTGCACGGCCTTATGGCATGTACAGTGATACACTATGCATGTCACAAGTTGTTTGTGTATGATGAATTTAAATGTAAATGACGACGAACAACCTAAATAACCGAGGTAAATAATATTTTCAAAATACATTTTATTTTACACTGCAAAATATTATCTTTTCAATTTTACTACGTCAGTATTTTTTTGCAGATTGCTTAGATGATGGATTCAATCTGGAATGAAGTTGAAGTTAAATTTTGAGTGAACGAGCGATGTGTAGTGAGGAAATTTGTAAATGAAAGATTGTGATGTAATTGAATTTGTATTGCAATTGAAATTTGTATATATATAGCGAGAGCTCAAATTTGTATTATTCAAAATTGTAATAAATATTTTTTTGAATAAAATATCTATTTGAATTTAAATTCTGTGTTATTTATTGTATTTAACAAATATTTATTTAATCTGTGAAAATAAAATAGTACATTAACAAATACATTTAAATGAATATATATATGTGTGTGTGTGTGTATGTTTATTATAATCAAACAAAAATCATATACTTGCATATTCAATAGCTCAGAATTAAATTTGTAAAGGAATGAAATACAAGCCAAGTATTGAACTTGATAGGGCAATATTCTTTCCAAATTCCACCCCATATCAATCATATGAGATGAACTTCGGGGGCATGGGCTATACTATAATTTCTATAAAATACAAATCGCTAATATTTGAAAGGAAATCTCCTTCGCTTGTACTTTCGAGACCTATCTTTTGGCTTCTGACAAGATCATGCAATCCGAGAGCATGAATCAAAGTGTTAACCAAGGCCAAGGTTATAATTCAACCAACACAAGAAGCCTGATCGAGAGCATCAGTTGCTGAAACCCAAGGCAATTCAACAAATAAAAGCGATCATCAGCTTAGATAACTCAGGCCAAGATCATCGGTCAAGGTAAAGATATCCAAAATTTATATATAAAAGCGACATATCATAATCCTCATCAAGTTATACCCAATTAGACGATGACAAGCATCCAAATCAAGACAACACATAGCAAGCTAGATCATTAATTCAAAGATAAGGTACTCAAATAATGGTGTCATGACCTATTGGTTATAGATAGGCAGCAATCCCAATGCATAAGGGATCTTCTGGGGCAACGACCACCTTTCTTACAACGAAAGATGAGCCATTAAGTGTAGAAGAGATAGAAAGAAACAAAGAAACTGCAATCAAGAACCTCAACATGAATTAGAATAACATATAATAGATAACATAGGATATCGCATTGTCATTTCCATAATAATAATAATAATACATCAGAGTTATTACGTTACAACCTTCAACTGAACAGTTATAACTAACCACCCTTACAAAAATACATAGGTCATACATAAAAAACAACGGAATAAGATAATAACCAGCTAATGGTGAACCCGCATGCTCCAGCTCCTTTAAAATACTGTTGTAAGAATCCTGGATCACTTGGCTACTCAAACAAATTTGAGTGCCCAAGAGTTTTAGGTAAAACTCCAGGTCAGACATGGGACTTGTGTGTATAAACTCAAAACAACTTAATTTTTTATAACACTTTGAAAATCAAAGGTATCTTGTAAGATCATGTTGAACATAAACACGAATGGGCTTTTACCTTACGATAACCAAAACAATATATAGAAATCCAGTAATATTATGATAACGTCTAGGGATTTTAAGTAAAATAAAACGTAGCTGAAATGCTTACATCTTAATTTCAACATATTTGCGTACAACTAAATCCTTATGGCACTTATTGGAGAATGAATTCCATATAATGACTGGGCTATTGAGGTATTGCTCATCACAGTACATCTGTAGATAAAATAACATCAAGGACCTTTGCATGGATCCCTTGCCGACACAAGACCAGCCTGCCCCTTGCTGGATAGTACCAAATAAGATCACCCCTCAGTTGGGATCGACAACCGTACCAAATCATGCATGAGTTGATAATAGGGACTCTAGATTGGGATGACCTTACCCTAATAGGAGCGACCTACTTAGCCTTGCTGCATCTCTCCTATTTTAGTCATTCTCGGTTGATAAGGCTTGGGACTGCGTTTACCTTTATTATAGCATTGCCACTTGGAATGCTAATACCACCTTCTAGATGTTGACAAAATGTTAACATTCATCCATACAAGTTGTTCAAGAGATGAACGAACTGAAAACACTATCTCCACTACACCCATTTTGGAATCCCCTTAGGGTTAGTCGCAAATAGCACTTGCACTTTATAGTCTTCATCGTGGACCTTGTCTTTACCATTTCTCTTTTCATTAGTTCGAAGTGGTTTCCGGATAAAACTAATATCCGATCCTGGTCTCTCCAAACCAATGTTCGATAATTTTAAAGGGTCAAGTTGTTTATAATGGACTATTCCACTATCATGGTGTAAGACTTACATTTCATATGCTTAGATTATCATTACCCGCTTATCGAAATTAACCCCTTGTATTCATCACGTTTTCGAAGTGCGGCATTTGTGTGAAGTACAAGTCAACTTACTTTTAATAAAACGTGTCAACGTTTTATTACAACTACTTTAATTTAATTTACTTCTTAATAGCATGAACAAGAGATCCTTGGTTTTAAAACAGTTTACTTAAACAAGAAAATTAGTTAAAAATAAATAATCGATAGAGTTTTGAAAGAAACTTTAAAATAAACAAACTTTAACCAAATTCTAAGTTTAAAACTTAATTTAATTTTAATTAATCAGATCATATTTTGAACTTTAATTAATTTAAAATTATTTATAATTAAACTTTAATTTAAATAACATTCATTTAAGAAATTAAACCCTATTTAAGTGGATAGTTAACTTTTAATTAAATAATCAACTCTAAAATAAATAAATAATTAAAGTAAATAAATTCGATTAAATAAAAATTAATTTTCTTTTATCGTAACTAATCATTATTTAAACTTCCTTAATTAAAAATAATTAACTTGGTTAATAATTTTTTAACCTCTAATTACTAAATTAATTAATTAAATAATAATAACCCTAATTAGATTATTAAAATATTAAATAATTAAAAATTAAAACTTAATTAGTTTGAAATGAGTTTTCAAAACGATCCAAAAGAAAACACTTTAAAACTTGAAATCGTGAAATTTTCCAAATTGCATCTATAGCGACTACCGCTACAAGCGCAGTTCGCTAGAATTAATTTCTAGGTGAAAACTTCATTTTAACTCTAGCTACTACATGTTTGAAAACACAGTTGTAAGAGTTTTCGAAAACTTAAACAGAAGGAGAAAAATTGGAAAAACATTTCCAAAATCCAAAACTAGAAAAAAAGCTTTTGTTTTCAAATTGAATCTTAAGTCTTTTGCGACTTTTCAAGGTGCTAACTTCACAAAACTTTTATCCAGTACACTTTGTTTTGGTTTCATAAACATACTACCATCATATTATAACCAACCATTTACATATCCATTTCCAAACATATCATTCAACAACCAAATTTCAAAAACAAACTCAAACACAAACTTATAATAATATGCCATCAAAACAACATGATAATTCAACACAACAACCACTATATTTTCACAACATATAGTTCATAACAATCAAGTATTTTTCTTTTCCAAAACAAGAGTTTTACTCACCGAAACCTTTTAAATTCAAAATGAACTTTTTCCAAAACTTGAAAACACTTTAGAAACTTGCAAATATTGAAACTTTGGTTGCTCGAACACTTAAAATTGGCTCGGCACAGTGGGCTTTGGGCTTGGCCTAGGACCTGTTAGGTATGGCCACGTGAAGCTTGGATGGATGGTTGTTTGTAGTTTCGAAGAGAAGTGTTGTAGAATATGTAGAAATGGTTTTATGAACGAAAGAGGAGATTTTAGCCAAAAGAAGTGATTTTTTTCTATTTTTTTAAAATTATGAAGATGTGGCCATTGGTGTTTTGCTTAAGCTCTTAGTAATTTTAATGTAGGGAAAGAGATTGTAAAATGTAAAAAATGAAAGTTAGGGGATACATATAGGCTTAGGAAATTATTTAAAAATCATATAAGTCCTTATATTGAAATATATGTATGCATGCACACGATCTCCCTCCCCCCCTAATTCCGTCCACAAATTGTACCCCCCTCTCCTTACACCATTCATGCCATATCTTATGTACTTGTGTTGAAAAAGAGAGTTTTATGTATGTTAATATATGTATATACACACACACACTTTTAATAAATAAAATATCCTTTTTACCTTATATGTTTATATGTTTAAGTGAGCATATATGTATATGTATATGGACATGTACACACCATGTTTAAAATGGTTTGTAATGTGTGCATGTATGTTTACAATAGTGCTATAACATTTTAATTAACTTTTAACCAATGAAAAATTAATATTTCGAAGAATGATTTCTGGTCACGTTTCTATTCTCTATGAACTATGTATATTGGTAAGCAAATTTTTGAAAACGATTTTATCATCATTAGTTTTTATTTAAAATAGGTTTACTTGTTAATAAAAATCCATTTATTAATTATTAAAAAATATAGTTAAATATTCATTTAAATAGCGATTAAATTCTAGGTCGTTACACTTTCCCCTTAAAAGAATTTCGTTCCGAAATTAGCAAACAAGGAAGATAATTCAAACTACACAAAAAGCTATATATACATGTCATAAACACATACAAGGACATATACTAAGCATCCATAGCAAACAACATACACTATATATACAACCTACTGCTTGATATCCTAAAATTAACTCTGGATATGCATCTTTCATACGACCCACCATCTCCCAAGTGCAATCCCTTGGATCCTCACTCCACTGAATTTTGAATAATCGCACCACCTTGTTACGCAAGCTCATTTCATCCTGATCCACCAAATAATCTGGATGTCTACGGTCAAGTTCGTTTCTATTTCCTATTCCTCCTGAACCGATGGATCCACAATCAATGATGGATTATGAACATATTTTCTCAAATGAGACATGTGGAACGCATTACGTACACCTGCTAATCTCTTTGGCAACTCCACCGTATTAGCAAGCGATCTGATTCTCTCAAGAACACGAAAAGGTCCAACATGCCTTGGAGCTAACTTCCCTGCTTTCCTAAATCTAATAGCTCCTCCTATTGGCGAAATCATTACAAACACTAAGTTTCCAACCCCAAATTCCAAATCCTTTCACCTCTCATCCGCACAATATTTTGGTGATCTTGGATCTCCTTCATTCTTTTGTTATTCATTGCAACTTTTTCAGTAGCCTCTCGAATCATGTCCGGCCTATGTACTAATCTATCTTCTGTCTCAACCTAACAAGCTGGTGACTTGCATTGTCTTCTATATAGGGCTTCATAAGGTGCCATTCCGATGCTTGCTTGAAAAATATTGTAGGAGAACTAACCTAAATGCAAATGATCCTCCCATAATCCAAAAAAATCTAGAATACACACTCTCAAGAGATCCTGTAGAATCCGATTCATTCACCTCATCTATCTGTCTATTTGGGGGTGATATGCTGCGCTTAAGCTCAACTTTGTTCCTATAGTTTTCTGCACTGCCTCCCAAAATTGACTAATAAACATGGGGCCTTGATCACTTACAATAATCATAGGAACTCCATGCAACCTGACTATCTCTCTCATAAAAATTCCAGCAAAAGAAGCAGCAATCCTTATTCGTTTCATGGAATAAAATGTGCGCTCTTCATTAGCCGATCCATAATAACCCATACTCCTTTGTTTTCTTTTTTGGTTTTGCAAAAACCATCAATAAAATCCATTAATATTATTTTCCATTTCCAATTAGGTATTGCTAAAGATTATAATAATCCGGCTACCTTCTAATGATCACCTTTGATTTGTTGATAGCATAAAAATCTGTTAACATAGACTAAAATGTATTTCTTCATTCATGGCCACCAAAATACTCATTTCATGTCTTTATACATAATATAAACTCTTGGATGAATACTTAACCCAGATTTATGTCATTTGTGTAAAACTTCCTACCGCAGGCCATCCACATCTGGAACACACAATCATCCGTACATCCTTAAAGCACCTCAACTATCCATCTCAAAATCCGAACACCTACCCTCCTCAACACCTTGAATTAACCCTTCTAGTATCTTATCCTTCCTCTGATTCCTCATAATCCTTTCCTGAAGTGTCTGGGTAACCTCTAAGAGAGTCAAAATAGAATTCCTGCTTAAGGCAGCTGCTAACACATTAGCCTTTTCTGGTGTATAAAGAATATCCAAGTCGTCGGACGCTAGAAACTCCAACCACCTCTATTGTCTCAGGTTCAGATCTTTTCGAGTAAAAAGATACTTCAGGGGTTTATGATCCATCAAGATCTTGAATTTTTCACCAAATTAAAGAAAAAATTTACTCCTATAATCTCTAAAAATTAGGAATAAATTAAGAGGAATAGAAGGATCCTTACCCAGCAAGTAGTGTCTCCACATTTTCAATGTGAAGACAGTAGCCAACAACTCCAAGTCATGAGTAACGTAGTTCTTCTCGTGAGGCTTCAACTGCCTGCTAGCATACGCAATCCTCTGCCATGTTGCATCAAAACAGCATCTAGTCCCACTCCACAAGCATCCGTGTACACCGTGAACCCGCTATTTCCATTTGGAACAGCCGAAACTGGTGCACTGGTCTATCTCTTCTTCAATTCCAGGAAAGCTTCTTTACACTTTGGAGTCCATATAAACTTCTCCTCCTTCTTATTCATCTTAATTAAATGAGAGGAAATCTTGAATAAATCTCATATACTATCCAACCAACCCTAAGAAACTGTGTACCTCCGTAGGAGTCCGTGATCGCTTCCTTTCCTGAACAGCTTCACCTTCGCTGGATCTAATGAAATACCTTCTCCTGTCATAATATGTCCTATGAATCTTAGCTTGGATTTCCAAAAATGGCACTTAGAAAATTCCACCTTCTGGACATATCTCCTCAATTCTCCAACACCACTTCCAAATGATGTCCATGCTCCTCCTTAGATTTGGAGTAGATAAGGATGTCATCGATGAAAACTAACATAAACTTATTATGAACATCACGGAAAACAAAGTTCATGAGGTCTACAAAATATGCAGGTGCATTGGTTAGCCCAAAAGACATAACCAACCACTCAAAGAAATAGTCAGGACCTCTAAACACAATTAATGGTATACTATCTTCAACAACCCTCAACTGATGGAATCCAGTAGCTAGATCCATATGAGAAAATATTGTAGCTCCATGAAGTTGATTAAAAAGATCATCGACGAGAGGTAAGGGATACTTGTTTCTAATGGTCATCTTATTTAACTCCCTATAACACACGCACAACCATAAAGATCCATCAGACTTTGCCGTAAAAACTACAGCAGACCCCTAACTCGAGCGGCTGGATCTAATCAATCCTCTCTTTAACAGGTCCTGGGTTTTACTTACCAACTCCTCTCTCTCGTCCGGAGCCATCCTTCGCTTAGGTTGAACCACATGCCTTGCACCAGGGACCAAATCAATGCAAAACTCTATCTCTTGGTGCAGAGGTAAACTTTTAACCACTTCAAATACATTGGAAAAATTCTTAACAACTTCAATAGACCCTAGATTTTCTTGGGATGTCTCTAGTGCATACAAGAAACTACACATACGAATATCAGGTTTCTTAGATAATACTTTAGCAACTCTTCCCAAATTGGTTACTAATGATACGGTTCTTTCATTACAATCTAAAATAGCTCCATATTTCGATAACCAATCGGTACCTAGAATAATATCAAATCTTTTAAAGTCTAAGACATACAGGTAGCAAGAAAAGTGATGAGAGAGGTAGAAAATGGCACATATTCACAAATCATATTCAAATGGGTTACCCCGTCGATGAGGTTAGACACACACAGAGGATTTTCTATAATACTAGGAATAAGATGAAAGTTACCTACTGATTCATAAGAGATAAAACTATGAGAGGCACTCGTATCAAATAATGCCCGAACAAAAATATGATTAATCAATAAGGTATCTTCAAGGATGCCTTTTCCCTTCACATCCATTGAAGTAGATGGTTCATTCTTAATGGAGTACATCTTGGACTGCTGCATCTTCTTCGTGAGTGGGTGGCCCTTTACCATATACCAGGCTGATGGAAATTAAAGCAAAGAGTCTTCTAGACTATCAGAGAGATTGGCCCACCTTGCTACTTTGGAACTTCATGATTCGGACAATACCCGACAATATGTCATTTCTGCTTGCAAATATAACCACTATCCTTAAGCTTGCCCCATTGACCTTCTCCATGTTTCCCTTTTCCTTGGTTCTTCCAATTAGGATTAAACTTCCTCTCATTAGAACCACCTCCACTGGTATTTCCACTGGTGCTACTGCAGCAGGCTTCTTCTTTTGCAAGGCCTTGCACATTAGAGACATATCAACTAAATCCACAAAAGTACCTTTAACATGAGCAGTCATTTTGGCATAGTACTCTTCCCTTACATCCGAAACAAATATCTCATTTTTCTTTATCGAGATGTTGATTAATTCCGGTCCAAAACGAGATAGCTCACTGAACTTCGTCTCATATTCTGCTATAGATAGATCCCCTTACTTCATGTCCATGAAGTTTCGGTACGTCCTGGTCCTTCCTACTATTGGAAATAATTGGTCCTAAAAATCTAGTTTAAATTAGGCCCACATAAATCTTCTTCTGGAATATTTATAATAAAGGAGTCCCACCAAGATGCTAAGAACCTTTTTTTACTCATCTGATAAACCAAGACCTTTAAAAATATTTTCATAAGATCACAGCCAAGCTTGCACTTCCATGGTAGACTCAGTTCCTTTAAATGGTCTCCCTCTTAGGTTAGTGTAATCTTTGCATATTGTTGCTAAATAAACTCTTGGTTATTTTAGAGTTGCCTCTTCAGCCATTCGAACTCCTCCAGGATTTTGGGTTCGACATTTTCAGTCATAGTGCTACCTGCTCCCCTACCTTGTCTGCCTCTATTACTCTTCTCATACTACTTGGACATAGTAAGATAAATCTCAGAATACTTGGACAAGATAAATCTTGAAAGAAGGGTGCTAATCAAACCTATCAAGCTGATCTATCTATCAGATATATATATATATATATATATATATATATATATATGAATAAAAATTACAAATACGCACTCTTGAAGTTGACCTTAACCCAAAGCCTAAGTGTTCATTTAACCTAGACTCCGATACCATAATGTAACGACCGTCTTTTTTACATCGAAAGATGAGCCATTAAGGGTAGAAGAAAGAGAAATATACAAAGAAACTACAATATCATAGAATCTCACCACAAATCAGAACAACATATAATAGATATCATAGGATATTACATTGTCATTTCTATAATAATAATACATTAGTCATTACATTACAACCTTCAACTGGATAGTTATAACTACCTGTCCGAAAAAAATACATAGGTTATACATAAAACACAATGGGATAAGACAATAACTAGCTAACCATAAAGCCAGCTACTCAAGCTCCTTCAAAATGCTTTTGTAAGAAACCTAGATCACTTGGCTACTCATATAAATTTTAATACCCAAGAATTTAGGAAAAGAAAATAAAACTTCGGGTCAGACATGGGTCAAGTGTGAGTAAACTCAAAACAACTTTAATTTTTTTATAACACTTCGAAAATCAAAGATATCTCGTAAGATCACGCCGCACATAAAAAGCGGACGGATTTTACCTTACGAAAACCAAAAAAATTTATATAGAAATCCAGTGATATTATGATCATGTCTAGGGTTTTCAAGTAAAATAGAACATAGATGAAATGTTTGCATCTTACATTTAAACATATTTGGGTACAATTAAATCTGTACGACGCTTAATGGAAAATGGATTTCATACAATGACTTAGCTACTGGGGTACCACTCATTACGGTGCATCTATAGATAAAATAACACCGAGGACCTCGCGTGGATCCCTTGCCAACACAAGACTGGCCTACCCCTTGCTGGATAGTACCAAATAAGATCACCCCTCGGTTGGGATCAGCAACCGTACCGAAGCATACATGAGTTGATAGTAGGGGCATTAGATAGGGATGAGCTTACCCTAATGGGAGCGACCCACTTAGCCTTGCTGCATCTTCCTTATTTTAGCCATTCCTAATGTATGAGGCTTGTGGTTGTGTTTGCCTTTATTGTAGCATTGCCACTTGGAATGCTAATAATGCCTTCCAGATGTTGACACGGTATCATCATTCATCCATGCAAGTCGTTTAGTAGATGAATGAACCGAAGACACTATCTCCATTGCACCTATTTTGGAATCATCCTTAGGGTTAGTAGCAAATATCCCTTGCACTTTAAAGTTTTCATCTTGGACCTTGCCTTTACTATTTCTAATTCGAAGATTTTCAATAGTTCAAAGTGGTTTTCATATACAACTAATATCCGATCCTGATCTCTCCAAACCAACGTTCGATAATTTTAAGAGATCAAGTTGTTTGTAGTAAGCTATTCCACTACCAGGGTGTAAGACTTACATATGAAAATAGATTTCATATGCTTATATTATCATGACTTCCTTATCGAAATTAACTTCCTTGTATTCATCACATTTTCGAAATGTGGTATTTGTGATAATACAAGTCGACTTATTTTCAATAAAATGTGTCAACATTTTATTACAACTACTTTAATTTATTTGGCTACTAAATAACATGGACAAGATATTCTTGGTTTTAAAACAATTTACTTAAACAAGAAAATTGGTTAAAAATAAATAATCGACAGAATTTTAAAAGAAACTTTAAAATAAACAAACCTCAACCAAATCCTAAATTTAAAACTTAAATAAACTTTAATTAACCTTAAAATATATCAAAAATCGTAATTTGAACTTTAATGAATTTAAAATTATTTATAATTAAACTTTAATTTAAATAACATTCATTTAATAAGTTAAACCCTAACTAAGTGGATGTTAACCTTTAACTAAATAATAATTAATTATATAACCAACTCTAATTAAATAATTAAATAAAGTAAACAAACTTGATTAAATAAAAATTAATTTTCTTTTATCTTAATTAATCATTATTTAAACTTTCCTAATTTATAATAATTAACTCAGTTAATAATTTCTTAAACTCTAATTGCTTAACCTAATTACTTACTTAATTAACAATAACCCTAATTAATAAATTAAATTATTAAATAATTAAAACTTAAACTCTTAACTTCAGTTTGAAATGTGTTTTCAAAAACGAACCAAAAGAAAACACTTTAAAACTTGAAATCATGAAATTTTCCGAACTGCATCCATGGCGACTCTCGCTATAAGCGCAGTTCGCTAGAATTGATTTCTAGGTGAAAACTTCATTTTAACTCTAGCTACTATACGTTTGAAAACAAAATTGAAAGAGTTTTGGAAAACTTAAATATATGGCGTAAACTTGGAAAAACTTTTTCAAAGTCCAGAACTAGAAAAAAGCTTTTGTTTTCAAATCGGATCTCAAGTCCTTTGTAACTTTTCAAAGTGCTAACTTCACAACAATTTCACCGCATACACTTTTTTTTGGTTTCGTAAACACACTACCATCATATCATAACCAACCTTTCACATATACATGTCCAAACATATCTTTTAACAACCAAATCACGAATTTAAGCATAAACACAAACTTATAATCATAGGCATAAAAAAACATGATAATTCAACACAATAACCATTATATTTTCATAATATATAGTTCATAAAAATCAAGTATTTTTCTTTTCAAAAACAAGGGTTTGACCCATCGAAACTTTTTAAATTCAAGATGAACTTTTGCCAAAACTTGAAAACACTTTAGAAACTTGCGAATATTGAAATTTTGGTTGCTCAAACACTCAAATGAGCTCGTCCAAATGGGCTTTAGGCTCAACCTAGGCTTTGCTGGGTATGGCCATGTGAAGTTTGGGTGGATGGTTGCTTGTAGTTTGGAAGAGAAGTGTTGTAGAAGATGTAGAAATGTTTTTATGTACTAAAGAGGAGATTTTAGCTAAAAGAAGTGATTTTTTCTATTTTAAAATCTATGAAGAGGATGCCATGGATGTTTTGCTTAATCTCTTAGTAATATTAAAGTAGAGAAATTGTAAAATGGGAAAAATGAAAGTTATGGGTATATATAGGCTTAGGAAATTATTTAAAGATCATATAAGTGCTTATATTAAAATATATGTATCCATGCACTATCGTCTCCTCTCCCCCTAATTCCGTCCACAACATGTACTCCCTCTCCTTGCACTATTCATGCCATATCATATTAGTCCTTTTTACCTTATATATTTAAGTAAGCACATATGTACATGTACATACCATGTTTAAAATGGTTTTTAATGTGTGCATGTACGTTTGTAATAGTGCTATAACATTTTAATTAAACCAACAAAAAATCAATATTTCAGAAAATAATTTCCAATCATGTTTTCTATTTATCTATAAACTATATATATTGGTAAATAAATTTTTGATAATGATTTTATCATCATTAGTTACTATATAAAATTGTTTTATTTGTTAATAAAAATCCATTATTAATTATTTAAAAATATAATTAAATACTCATTTAAATAGCGATTAAATTCTGGGTCGTTACATCTGTGATAACAAAAATTAATATAAAATGATAAGTATACTTTACTATATTATAGCTACATCCGACAACTCGGCGGAAATGTCTAGAATCAATGTAATAAGCCTCTAGGCTGTATAAGAATGATTGAATAAGGAAAGGATAGTGAACATATGGACTTTCATTGTGAACCACTATAAAAGTCTTGATGTTATTTACTTTCTGCATTTTACCCTTTCAGAATTTACTACTGTTGCCTTATGGTTTGACAATTCACCTTCCAGGATCAACTAAACTACATCTCAATAGTCACCTCATCAAACTCAATATTCCCATTTTACTTTCGGAGCTTTACCTTCGGTCTTTGGGGTGTTGGTGTTGGCGCTGGCGAAATCCTGCACTAGCACCCTTCTTCCAAGAGATTACATCGAGAATCGATGTTGTTTGACAGTTCTTCATATTTGGAGCACTATAGTCTCCTTCTTTCCTTATGTAATTTCAAGTTTGAGATAATGCAACACCAAAGGGGTTTATCTATGATATGATAAGAGAGAGGTAGGAAAGCATGTCTTAAATGATGTGGAGGCTAGGCTATTTATTGCCATCAACATGCGCTTATTTCTTTCTTTTTATCTCTAGGTCTGAAGATCCAATTTGGTCTCCCAAAAACCCCTAAAGTTGGCTAGCCTCTCTCATAACTAGTATGGTCAAGCCTTATATTGACTTCAGCTTGAATCAACATTTATTTATTTTTTTCCAACTTTAAAAATTAATCGAGTAGTTGTATAAATTTTATACATCATTCTGTTTGATTTAAGTCTCAAAAAATAATTAAATTAGCCATGAACACTAATACAACATTTGCATCGGTTTAATTTTAATTTATCACATTTATAAATTATTTTTATCCTTGGTCGAACCCGAATATAAACGTCAATGCGGTTGTATTGACTCTCTGGTATAAACTCAATCCACAATCAATGTTTAAACTCATTAAATACCAAAGTCTATTCAAACTTTGTTGAGGTACACTATAGGGTCATGTCCAATGCTTATAGATTAATTAAGAGAACTTTTATTTCTAATCTAATATGAGATCACAAGTAATGACAGTTTTCACATGTATTCTTTTCATCATCAATGTATCACTTAGATATCTAGAGTTTTCTCTAAGGTCAAAAGCTCTATTAATATCCTTATTATTTGCATAGGTCAACTTTAAGGTCCTTTGTTCAATCTGATAACATTTATCGATCAACCATTTTGCCTTGGCTAGAAACTTTGACTTTAATATGAATTACGGTGATACTGACCTTCTATAACGAAGGAGATGAATCCTCTATTGAGTAGCATGTCCCTTAAAGTGTTTCACCATGTACCCAACTATGGCCATAATACTGCTGCTTGCTATGTGGTTTCTCATAATACATGTATAGTTTACACATGCAAATTCGATAGTACTCTCAAATTAGATTACTTTTATGTCGTTTCTCTAATACCTTCTATTTTTACTAAGTTATATAACCTATAGAAGACTCTTGTTGAGTCATTCTCCTACTATTTTAAACAACCACAAGTATGTAACCTCTTGATGCCCTCAAGGCTATGAGTAAATCACTTCTTATTGTATGGACGGCATTACGTACACTAGTCTCAATTGATGTATCGACATCCCTTTCTTGATAGTTCTTAGTTAGGAATATTTAAAGAATTGTTTTTATTTGTTTGTATCGATTCATTACTCATGGTTATGAACATTTCATAACTACAATTGATAAAACACTACTAATAAGGACTTTTCTACTTATATATATATATATATATATATATATATATTTAATGTTTATTTATTCAGTACTTATATCACAATGTAAGAAACACATACAATAGAAAACAAAACAAGATCGTTTACTGAATTAGGATTATATGACAAAATTGCATTGTTTCCTTTTGGGAATACCCCTAATTCTATTAATCTCTCACTTACATCTAAGGATAATTATGGAGCTTCATTCCTATTCTTTCAATTAGCCTTCCTAAAACAGATTAGAAGGGGACCTAATTGAGTGGATCTACAATGTTATCTTTCGTATTTACTCTCTGGATTATGATCTCTCTATCACCGATAAATTGCCTTACTATGCGGAACTTACAGAGGATGTGTCTTGATTTCTTATGAGCTTACAGTTCCTATGAAATCTAAACCGCCAATTGTTGTTACAATACATAATCATTGGACATTATCTGCTTAGGATCACACCTAGCTCTATGAATTTGTGCATCCACACCTATTCCTTTGCGGCACCGGTCAAAACGATGTACTTTGCCTCCATCATAGAATCTACCATAACTTTCTGTTAGGAAATTTTCTAACCAACTACCCCTCCTTCAAGGGTAACAAAAAAACACTATAACAACCCACCTCGAAATGGGCCTAATTTTCGACCTAGAAAAGGCCCATCGAACCTTAGACCCATTCCAAAGCTGGCAATTTGTAAAATTGATTCAAAGAGTAATATATAGAGCAATCTATCTACGTATTCAAAATCTCACAGTGGAGGATAAAATATAATATCAAAATAGTATCCATTTATTTGAAAATTCAAATGTCAAAAACAAACAACATAATCCTACATAATAATGCCAAATATTCGTGGTATAGTATCTCAAAATACATCATCTCTCAATGAGTACATTAGAAATGTAAAAAAATAACAAAGATAGCTAAATAACTACCATAAATCTGCGTCTCCACCACCATCTCCAAAAATCCACATCGCCATCTCTAACCTAAATTGTAATGAGGAGGGACAATATAGGTAAACAAAAATATCGAGTCTTTCAGTACTAGTACTTAGGTAGTATAATTTAAATAAGAATATGTCTTACATATTCTACTATATTATAAATCATCCAACTATAAGGCCTAAGGCCTTCCTAATCCAATTCCATAACTACTACTCTTTTAACCCAGTAACCCGTATTTATCATCAACAATGTCTTAACAATGTAAGAGATAGCACCCAAGCTACTTAATACCTTTTTAAATGGGAACCACATAGAATTTGACCATTTAATACCTCATTCAAGGCTGGTCCCTATCATTTAATACCTATTCAAAGTGGCCCATCTCCGGTACTATCTAGCTGACCTTGCACGGAATCTCTTCAGGCCACTTAATACTTCTTTTTATAAGAAAGGCAGACCCTACAACAACCATTTAATACCTCAAACCCAAAGCGTAACCTCCTCGAGATATCCTTTACTGTGCCTAACTACTAATCTTGAACATTTAATACTTCATACATAGGGAAGAGGCAGGCCCTCAATCATCCACATAATACCTTCAACTTCGAAGTAGGCCCTTCATATTATGACCCTAACCCAACTGTGACGTCTCACACTAGTCCGACTATTAATAGGTACTGGTAGCCAGATTAGTTTGGAAGGTTTACCCTATAGAATTGGTGTAACATCCTCCATTTTGAGGCCCGAAACTAAGTACTACAGATGCTACAGTCATCCATAGCTATTAATTTTCGATGACAAAATATGGCTATGTTAGATACATTGGTAATAGTAGAAGAGCATGAATATGAAAATTTTCAAGAACAATTTAAAAGCAAATTTCACATTTCATTTCATGATAGCATTTCAAATTCATTACATAATCCCATATTTAAACCATGTTCAGAGATATTACGATTACTACAAAATACACCAAGAGCGACAAATGAAGATGCCTCCTTGGTTGATCAGAGCTTACAGCATATACGTACGTACGTACGTACATACGTACATACATACATACATACATACATACATACATACATACATACATACATACATACATACATATATATATATATATATATATATATAAACGACAACTAAACAACTTTGCCATTTCATCTAACTAACACAGCGGAAAAAAAAGATAGGAACTCCTAATAGCTAGCTTGTCTTATACAAGTCTCTGGAAGCTTATTCGTCTAAAGAGAACCTGAAAAACCCTTACTCTCGATCTACTCAAATTAGCACCCGAGAGTTTAAGGGGAAAGATAAAAACTTCGGGTCAGAAAAAAAGTTTGGTGTAAATAATAAACTACCATCACAGACCAACTAGATATCTAGCGAGATCATGCCGCTAAGCAGAACGGGTTTCCCCTCACCGGCATCTTAAGCATAATACAATAACCGTATACTATGCCTCTACATCCACAATGGTTAAAACATAACAAAATATGGTGATATTCAAAACTGCAATATGCCCTGGATTTTCCGTCCCAATTTACCTAACTATCTACCTCAGTTTATTGTTTCTAAGGTTAATAGTAACCTATTAGTTTTTATGGGCTGACTATTAACCTTTTTCAATCTTATGGACTATCTGTCTGATTTCATAGTTTTCATGGGATCGCTAAGAACCTATTGGTTTCTACCAATAACTTTATCCAATCATAGTTTTCATGGGATCACTACGAACCTACTGGATTCTCTAGTAACATCTTTCAAATCATAGTTTTTATAGGTTAAGTATGAACCTATTAATCTCCATCAATAACGTAATCCAAACATAGTTTTCATGGGATCGCTAAGAACCTACTAGCCTCCACCAATAACATTTCTCATAACATAGTTTACATGGACTAATTAAGAACCTGTCTAACGCAATAATCTTCTGATCAGTATTGGTCAACCTATATTCTGGTCTACTTGATCTCTTAGATGCAAATCTACTCACATAGGAGTTAGGTGATCAGCCTAGCTGGTTATCCTGCCCTTAATACCCTAAGATGCAGTTATGGGTCATAAACAAAGTGAATACGATAATAGTAGCATGCATAATAACAGATCAAGAAAACCCAAAACATAAACATCCATAATTAAAGTCCTTGTAATCATTTTCTTAATGATGTATGGTTAATATCTCTAACCTATAGTTTAAATAAGGAAATCATCTCTTTATATTTTCCAAGTCTAATGCCATTTGTAAAACCCTTTTTATATTTCCTTTACATGTTTGAAAATGATATAAGGTTTGTTACCTTTAAAACATTTTAATTTGATCAACGTCGACATCATGTCATGTCGATGTCGCTACTTAATGCTCTATACCTCTATTTAAAAGCCTTTAAAACAAAATGTGTGGCATTATGTGCCTCGTCGATAATGACGACATCGAGCTCCAAGAACATAAACTATCCGCCTACTTTGCTTACATCAACGTTATCGAATTCAATGACATGATAATGTGGCAACTCGATAAGGCGACATCATAATAATGCGACATCATGAAGCACATCGACACTATCCATTGCTCGACGATTCCTCTCCCTTGTGTTTCAAAACATGTGGCATGGTATATGAATGTTATCGCCTTTTTGACCTCGATGAGTTTGAAAAATCTCCGTACTTTCCTTCTTGAATCTCTACTTGATTTATGTGATTTAGATGATAGTTAATGGCCGACCTTTGCTTGTTATTTCTTTTAATTATTTTGATTTTATGAAAACGTGGATGAGAAGGAATAAGGGTTTGGGGGTTATAAGATCTCTCTATTCCTATTTCACCCTTTCCCTATTCAAATATGTGTTTAAGATATAAAATAAGCTATAGATTTATTTAGTTAAGGCATGACCTTGCTTATCTTCAAATCTCAATTTCCTTATCACTCTAATCATCACATTATTCTATTTAATTTATGTAAATAAATCTCCTGAATAATATTAATTAAAATTAGGGTGATACAATTTGGGACTAACCTCGCGTCCTTCATGGGTACTTACAATAGGCGATGTCTCATATCATCCCTAAAGTCACACTGTTGGTAGCTAGATTTGTTGTGCCAACTTCGATGTGCATTTGACTAACCTCGCATCCCTATAACTTAGTTGTAATTTACAACACTCTCTTTATATATTATCAAACATCTCACTGCATTTCATATCGAGGCCTTATAAGAAAACTCTTATTTTGCCCTTACAATTAACATTTTCTCAAAGGGAATTTAGTACTAATTAATAGCCTATTAACAGTGTAATCAATACATTATAATTATACGTTATTTACACTTATATACACACACACATACATGCTTCTAAAATATTTCTAAGTGTGCGAAGATGGCACTATAAACCAACGTTTAAATGTCAAAACTTCAAATTTATACAAGTCCTACTCCATATCAACAAATATACCATATATCTAATATCCACAATTCAATAAACGTACTTATATTAAAAAGAATCCATACCAAACTTATTTTATACTAAAATAACAAAACCAACATGAATAGAAACTTGAAATTCAAATACTTTTATGCTCTTTTCTATTCTTTGTATAAAATTGAAAAATGTAATTTCAATTTAAATTGCGAAAATAGGCAGTGCAAATTATGAATAAAAGAATCCGTATCTTACGCACAAATTTCCTAATTTATTCTTTTGAAAACCCTTAATCAGATCTAAAGAAAAAAATAAGAAGTGAAATGAAATATAAGACATTAAAATTGCAGTAGCTACATAATTCCATTATTTTAATAAAGAATAATTGGTATTCTAACTTAAGAATTGACATTTTGTTTTAGGAGAATTTAGGGGTTTTAATATGATGCTTTCGTAAACAAAATTCCCTAATTGATATATCAAATCCAAGCTATACTATACATGTATTAAAATAAGAAAGCTTCGATTTCCACTCACAAGAAGTCCTTAGCTCTTCCTTTTTGGATTTTTTTACGTTTGCTTCAATCTGTCACAGATCTCTTCTTTCAAAAATGTACAATAAGGGAATTGTATATGAATTTGATTCGAAAATTTAGGGATTAAAGGGAAACAGAATAAGAAATTGAATAATAAACACCTAAAATTTCTTATCTGAAGCCCTAGAGAATTTTCTAAAATTTTGAAGAATGAGATCGGCAGAGCTTCGCTTGGTTTTCAAAATAATTTGCAAATAAAAGTGAAGGGCTAGACTCTCATTTATAGTAATTAGAAAGCACCAAAGTCGCTAGATTTAAGTCGATTAAAAAGAATAAAATCAAGACCGTTCAAATGCACAAAACCCTAGCCACTATCGACCGGTCCATCCAAGATGGTCGACCGCTAGTGATCGATTGGTCCTAGGCAGTGGTCAACCGGTCGGTCTATTTTGGGAATGTTATTTATTTATTTAATTCCTTAATTAATTTTTAACGTTGATGCTTATTTTAATGTTTACTTAACCTCCAAGTATAATTACTGTTACTTTTTAAATTCAAATTTAGGAACTAATTATGTATTTGAATTCGAATTCCATTTAAATTATTTTAAATCCAAAAACTTCAAACGTTCATATCCTTTTCTTTTCAGCTCTGTTTTTAAAATATTATATATGGAAATTAATTAGAAAATTACCACGAATGCAATGGCATAACTTTTGTGGCCAAATTCCAACATTTACAAAATTTCCATTTTTAATCTCATTATTGATTTATTAGTTAATTATTTTCTTATTAGTTAATTTCTCATTAATTTTTACAAGGGTTACAGTGCTACTTGGAAAGCTCAAGTGTGAATACCCCTTCATAAGGAGTTCGTTACTTCCATAAATAAAAAAAAATCCTTAACATTTCTTAAATACTTAAGGATGACTTTATCCAATGGTTTTCTCTTGGATTAGACTTATCGTACCAAGTGCAAAAGTGATATCTAGGCTAGTATGTAACATGCATACATGATTGATCCTATCGCCAAAGCACAAGGAATCCGACTCATGTGTTGCATTTCCTTATTTGTAATGAGGACCCTTCTTAGAAATGAAAATATATATTAGACCGAAACATTTTAATGTTTGGAATTTTTATACTAAACTGCCTTAGTATGATGTTTATGTACATGGATTGAGACAACACCAATATCCTTTTCAATTTATCTCTAAATACATTAATTCCTAAAACATAGGAAGGCTTACCTAAATCCTTAATTGAAAAACTAGAAGATAACCAGGCTTTCACTTATTATATCGTCGGTACATCGTTGTCAATTAGTAGCAAATCATCGACATATAGAACTAGGAATGTTATCATACCATTTTTCTCTTTCTTATATACACGTGCTTCCTTTGAGTTTTTACAAAAACCAAACTGTTTGATTACCATATCAAAATATTTATTCCAACTCGAAGATGCTTACTTAAGACCATCAATCTACTTTAAGAGCCTATAAGCCTTACCACCATTCCCACTGATCTCGAAACCCTCTTGCTATGATATATGAACCATCTCTTATGAATCATTATTTAGAAAAGTCATTTAAACCTCTGCCTTCCATATTTCATAGTCATAGTATGAGCAGACTTATTATAATCAAATTAAGCATGGTGACCGATGAAACTGTTTCGTCGTGATCAACACCTTGAATATGATGAAACCCTTTCAGGTCCATTCTTGCTTTATAGGTTTCAACATTTTTGAATACACCAATCTTTGTCTGAAGGATCCATTTATATTCGATGGGTTTTATACTGTAAAGATCTACCTTGCTTACTACCAAAGACGACACTTAATGCATCTTTGATATTCATGTGCTGATCATTTAGTTGTCCAAAAGACAAGTCATCAGGGGTAAAAGAAAGAAATATAAAAGAGAAGAAACTAAACAATACAGAATCTCACAATGCAACGAAATAATATATATATAACTGAACATAATATATTATAAAGTCATTTCAAAAATGTTACATTAGAGTCATACTGATACAAATTCTATCCTAGGATAGTTATCACAATCTGTCCCTACCTAACTGGTACAATATACATATAATACAGTGGAAACAAGAATAATAACTAGCTATCGATGAAGCCACCTGCTCCAAGATCCTTCAAATGAATCTGAAGAAAAACCTAAACTATTTGGCTGCCTATTGAAATTTAAGCACCCAAGAGATTAGGAAAAGAAAATAAAGTCTGGCTTAGATATGAGTAAAGCATATGTAACTTTATAAAAACCTTTAAATCAAAGGCATCTTGTAAGACCACGTTGCACATAAATACGGATGAGTTTTTGCCTTACGATAACCAAAACATTTGTATATAAAATCTAGTGATGTTATAATAATATCTAGGGGTCAAAGTAAAATACAAATATAGCTGAAATGCTTACATCTCACATTTCAACATAGTTGGGTACATCTAAAACCATAAAGGCACATATTGGAGAATAGATTCCGTAATATGACAAGGTAAGGAACTGCCTTCGGATGGTGCATCTCTGGATAAAATGCACTAGGATCTAACGAGAACATCTTGTACCCCTTCTACAAACTTACAACTTTTAGTAGTACAGAGTATAATCACCCCAATTTGGTCCCCAAAGCATGCATGGTAGTAATAGATATAGATTTTGGAATGATCGTACCCTGATGGAAGCGACGCACATGGCCCTGCTGCATGCCCGATTTTTATCATTTCACGATTGATAAGGCTTCAGGCTATGTTTTCCCTCTATATAGCACTTTCCACTTGGAATGCTAACACTGCCCTCTACGCAACAATGCAATGCGAGTAGTACTCCATACAAGTTATCTAGGAGATGGACAAACCGAAGGCAATACTTCTACTATATGCAATCACCCTCAGGATTAGTAGCAAGCAGCCCTTGCACTTCAAAATGCTCCGTCTTCAATTCCATCATCTTCAAGACATCTTCATTTTGAAATGCTTAAGTTGGATCGATGTTGTTTTCGAATAACATATCCGATCTCGGTCTCTTCGAACATTCGATAGTCTTCGGTAGACTCAACCCCGATTCTTTAGGAAATAAACAGCCAAAGATAAGAGCGGAGATCGCCTCCTAACCATTAGTGGACGGATTTCCTTATCATTTGTCCTAGGAGTACAAAATGAGATTTATACGCACAATGCAGCATCATCGGAGATGACTGTGCCATATAACTTACGTATGTCTCCGAGATATATGTTTTGGGTCCAAATACGATAGTCGGTTATTTAACTATCTAGTAAACAAACAACAACAAATTCCATTTGGGATTTATTTATCCATAGCAACCACTAAGCCTCAAAACAAATCTTTATTTAATAAATCTCTTTTTAAAACGTTTGTGTATAACCTTCATATACTTATCTCCCTGACATAACTATATTCACAAAACATTTGTGAGTAACTTCTTACTTCCAAATCATGTCAAAAAGGATTAAACAAATGTTATTTAAATTGGAGGTAAGGACAACCCTAAATACTATCCTCTTGGTGGTAAGTGTGGAATAGATGTTCCATACCACCATTTTTAAAAGGCTAGTTTAGCGAAACCTAGATCTCATGTTCCTTTTATACAGCTTTCGATAAATCCTTTTTAATCAAATCTATTTCATTTATGTAATCTCTTTTACTTGAAATCCATATCCATTTTAAGATGCTTTCCAAACTCCCAAATTCATTTATGAAACCCTTTATAATTCAAACTCGTTTATATAAATTGCTTCTATAAATGTCCAAACTTTTTTATAAATTTCTTATAAATATCCAAACCTTCTTGTAAACTCCCTTTATGAATATCCAAATCATTTTCTAAAACTTCTTTAATAAATACCCTAAAATCATTTATAAAACATCTTTATAAACCTTTCCTGTTTGACCAACTTCATAAATAACCTTAATCAAATTAGCTTCCTTTAAGAATCAATCCGTTTTATAAATATTCCTTATTTATGAAGTCTTCTTTGCTTAAAAACTCAAATCCAATTATCCAAAGCACTTTATAAACTTCCAAATTCCTTTATAAAACTCTTTAAAAAATTCTTTTTATAACATGGAAAACCGTTACCATTAGTTAAAAATATCTTTAGTAAAACCATTTGTCAAATCATTCTTTAAATATCTTGTTCAAAATGCAATAACTTTGAAACATTTAAAAAAAGAAAATGAAATATTTATCTTTACCAAATCAAACAGAGGCTTAATGACCATAATGGTGCTTTTAATTTGGTTTTACTTATACGGTCTAACATGGTATGACATAACAATAGGTATATAAGGGACTAACATATAATGATCAATCAACTTAAATAAATGTCCAAGTTAGTTGTAATATCAAAATGATTTTTTTCCTGCTAATAAATGTCATTTAGTTTTCCTATCATATGGGGTTAATTAAGGGTAAGCGACACAGAAATCCCTTGATTTAAAACAAATTTGAAAATAAAATAGTTTAAAACAAAACTGATTATTTAAACTCAAAGCGATTTTGAAATAAATTAAAGACCTTGTAAATGAGAATCAAATCCTTGTTAAATAGTAATTAAACTCTAATCAAAAGTAATTTAAACTTAATTAAACCTTATTAAAACATAATTAACTTGAACCAAAGATCAATTAAGTAAAACCCTTTTAAAATAATAATTAATTAATAATTATCTTAAATAAATAATTAAATAATAATTAATTAATCCTTAATTAATAATTAAATAACAAGTAGCTTTAATTTAGTAAAAAATCATGATTAACTTAATTAGTTAACATTTAAGTTTAAAAACCATTATTAACACATGATTAAGTACTAATTAATTTAATTAGTTATTACTCATTAAACAAATAAATAATTGAATAATTGTTCTCTAATTACTTTATTAAAGTTAAAAAACATTTCCAAAAGGATTTCTAAGTGAAAACAAGTTTGGATAAGAAAACTAGTTAAATTTTTTCCAAACCACGCGTATAGCGGCTATCTATGGACCATAACTTCAAAAACATTAAACTTTTTTTTCTCTAAATTTTAAAACTTCCCTTTTGAACTCTTGTCCTCTTTGAAACATGAAGACAAACTTTTGAAAACCAAATCAAAGTGTTAAACTTGAAAACTCTTCACTTTGAAACAAAAATCAAAACTTTCAACAAAAGCGGATTTCTACGTCGCTTTGGTTAGTGAATCACTACCTTTGTATCATGAACCCACATACAACAAATATGAAATTCCAACATAATATGACATCATAGCATTATAGCACCATCATAAACAAAGTATGGCCTCACAATATTACCTAACTCTTTTCCAATATTCAAGGTATAATCTTTATTGCCTACTCAAACTTTGGCATACGCAATCAACACTAAATCAACATATATGCAGTCATACACAACATATGATATTACTACACACTTGAGTAACATTTTAACTTATAAATTTTACAACTTCAAAATTTTAGTAACTTGAGTTTTAGAACATGAACTTTACACACCAAACTTTCACTAAAACATGAATTTTCGACCTAGATCTTAGTATTAACTTACAAACGAGAAGACTTTGGATGCATTTACACCTAAATTAGGCTCGGCCATGCATGTATTTGGGCTCGTCTATGGACATTTTAGGGTGGATGGGCTTGCAACTTGCAAGAGAAGAGGTTGTAGTATATGTAAAAGTGGTTCAGTGGACTGGGAGGAGATTTTGAGTAAAAAAGGTGATTTTCCTTACTTTAAAATTTATGAAGAGAAGCCATAATATATATTTTCAAGCTTTTAGGAATTTGGAAGTGGATGGGAGGATTGTAAAATGAAAATTATGAAATGAAAGGAGTATTTATAGGCCAACGAAAATATTTTTAAAATATAAAGTTCTTATAGTTAAATATATACACATGCATGCACTCCGTACCTCCCCTCTCTCTGTTGCACACGTTACGCCCTCGCCTTAGGCCATGTTGTAGGGTACTTAAGGTACGACATAAGATTTATATATATATATGTGTGTGTGTGTGTGTGTGTGTGTGTGTGTGTTTATATGTATATATGTGCCTTTTATAACGTAATTTGTCACATCCAAGCTTAGATGTGTGTACATATAAGTTAATATACATTAGTATGCTTAATTAATACTAATCCTAACATATATAAGTGTGTGCATCTTGCACCAACTGTGCACCACGTTCCCGACGACTTCTGTGTGTCGGAAAGTTGAAATTTCGAAAAATATTCTTCGATCTATTTATAAATAAGTTAATATATATTTATTTGAACTATCTATATTGGTAAACAAATTTTGAAAACTATATTATCATCATTATTAAATAATTAAAATAGGTTTATTTGCTAATAAAAATCCATTTATTGATTATATAAAATATATTCAAATGGCCTATTCCAAAGTGGAAATATCCTCGGTCGTTACAAATCTATTTTTCATCATTTGTTATTATTTAAAAGAGTTATATTTTAATTATAAAACCTATTATTTGAATATTTAAAATTTATTAAGTCAACGCGGTAAAATTCTGAGTCGTTACATATACCTTAGGTATGTTCTCCAAAGTCCAAACTTTGTTTTCATACATGGAATCCATCTCGAATTTTAGCCATAAGACCGAATGTTATCCCACCTTTTGGCAAGGTCGTGATACCAAGGAACTGACTAAAAACCAAAGGATCACTCTTCCTGGATATCAAGCCTACGCAGGTTCGCTATGGATGTCGATAAATGTTGTCTGAGTCCAGATTGAGCTACAATTGAAAGGACATGACAAGCAAAGCCATAAAAGCCTTAATTCCAAATTTCAAGTCAATCCGAGTTCGTATGCTCGAGTTACGATCGTTTCAATCTAGAAGAAACGGCCCAGCTTTCATATCCATCGCCATTGTTGATTTGGTATCCATCATCGAACTCCAATTCGAATCGATCACTTTCGTATCGATCAGGTTTCAGCAACTTCATATCCATCGAAGTGCCGCAGTTCGCATCGATCAAGTTCGAATCCATCGAAGTGCCTCGGTTCGACTCGATCTCATTCGAGTCCATCGGCTCCTCCTTATTCGAATCCATCGGCAGATAACCTACTTCGTATCGGTCTACTCCCGTGAGTTCGTATCGATCAGGATTAGCTGTGTTCGAATCCATCGAGTTTGTATCAATGGACTTCGTACCCATCAGCAGGTGATGCGCTTCGTAACCATCAGCCAATGTCTTCTTCGCATCCATCATAGAAGCATCCCTTCGAATCCATCAAGGTGCCTTGATTCGTCTCCATCCAGATACCCTGCTTCGTATCCACTGAGGAAACCACTCTTCGAATCCATCTGGGCAGAGTAATTCTTATCCATCAAGTAAACAAGCCAAGGTGACGTGTCATCCCTCGATACGAACAAGCCGAGATATATGGAGTCGACGCGGTCAACTCGGAATAAAGACCGGATCGAGGCGAAGTATGCGCTCCACGTCATCACGAAAGCACGTGCAATCATCGATTCGAAGCAATCGAATCGAAGAGATGGATTTGAACCAAACAACCTAGCAAAGAGCATCATTTCATATCGACGATAACTCATGATCCACTGATCCAAATACTATGAAATTTTCACAGGAGCCTGCGTACATGCTGAGGAACGTCTCCATCAAATTTCAGCTCGATTGGACATCATCTTGATCAATACGAAATGATTTCGTATCGATCACAGATTGACTCGGAACTTTCTGAGATTGGTCGCGTGGGCCCACTCACGTGCCAGAAGAAGTCTCCCGAGATTTCAACAAAGTCTCAGCCTCCTATGCCTATAAATAGAGCCCCAGAGCCTACAGAAAAAGGATCTTTTGACTCTCAAGTGCCCAGACTCTGCCGGATCGAGATCTCCATCATCCTACACTATACTTTTGCTGTTAATTTCGAATTTCCAGTTGTAACCTGCTGTTGATTGCTGTAACAACTTTTAGTCATTGAAAGAGAATCAATAAAACTATAAAAAAACTTCACAGTGGACGTAGGCAACAAGCCGAACTACTATAAATCGCTTGTCTACGCATTTACTTTACTATTATTTGGAGTTTTTGTTAGATAATCCTCATTTTCAATTTTCATTCTTCATTATTATCTCTTCAAAGACTCCCAAAGAGTGTTGTGACCAATTTTGGTGCAAACACTTTGGTGCTTTCACTGAGAAAACCCAGATTTTCTCCTGCTATTTGGATCTATCATCGATACCGGATTGAATAAATCTAAGAGAGAGATCCTGATTACAAATCCAAGTTCCTTCCCTTCTATTCAGATTTGCATAAAGTGTAGGAAAGGAATTCAACCTTCAAGATGGTTAGCACAAGGACCACCTCTAACGCTATCAATCAAGAGGAACAGGATAGACAGAATCCTGTGCCACTACCTCCCTCTAACCAAGATGCTACCGGACACTCGGAACTATCAGGTCCAGTTACGCGACAAGAGTTTCAGCTGCTGCTCCAAGAGCTGACCCAGAGTCGGCAACAACTAACAGAACAGCTACGCGCTAACGCTGAGCTGACCAATCAGCTGAACCGCCAGAAGCGAAGGAGATCTAGGAGAGACCATGCTTCTCACTCCTCCAGCGAAAGTTCTTCATCTTCTGATTATCATAATCGATCTCCGCGATCTCGGCTAGGTAGGAGTCACATACAAGCTGCTGGATATCAACCAACAATGACTGTTGGACAACTGAGAGTTGGTCCATCAGCCACTTTCCAAACCAGGCCCTCCTCTCGAGGAGGTGCCGTTCCACACTACACCACAGAATACCGTGCCACGAACGCCGCGGATGAACCAAGGGTCGATGCCCAAAATCAGTCAAACCCGGACAGTCGTCAGCATAGGCGTACACCTGAACCGTACGTCCCAGGGGACTATAAGCCAAGAAGGAAAGATTTGGACCGTCGGCAGCATCGGGTCCAACTCCAAAATGTGGGATTCAATCACACTCCGGCACAAGCCGCACAAAACGTACAAATGCCGGATCTTCCGACCATGATATGTTAGATGATCCGTGAAAGCCAGGGTCTCACAAATGACGATTGAGGAATTCCTCGAAGTCACACTCCTTTCACGGATGATATCCTTACTGCTGAACCCTCACAGCGATTCAGGATGCCGACTCTACCCATGTACGAGGGGAACTCCGACCCCAACCAATATATTCTGAAAAATGAATGGTCGATGAGCGCTGCCAGAGCTGACGATGCAGTGAAGTGTCCTAGTTTTCCCATATCCTTGGGGTCATCGCTACCATGTGGTTCACTCGACTGCCACCTCGATCCATTTCCTCCTTGACCAGTTGGCCATAAAATTTGTTGAGCAATTCCGCATGCACATCGCAAGACCGAAAGACGTCAACACTCTGTCTTGCGTCACCCAAGCTCCTAGAGAGATGCTCAGACACTACTTAGAGAGATTTCATACTGCATGTGCGGAAATCAGCAATCCGAACGATAACTCATCCTTATGGTGCTGACTAAGGGGATTGACCCCGACTCTGAGTTTGGCAACTAGTTGGATGGAAAACCGCCTGCATCATTGGACCGTTTCCACGTCAAGGCGGCTCAATTCCTGAGAAGGGAAGATGCGAAACAGTCTAGGAAGCAAAATGATACAGGGACAAGCACGGAAGGGATCCAAAGCAATGTCGCAGTCAAACAGTCCGGTGAGAGCTCGAGAAAAGTTCGGTTGAACGTCAAAAACAGACAAGCTCAGCGGAGAGAGAGCATGAATCAAACTAGAAAACGAGATCAAAATCGCGGCCCACAGCGCAAGAATCCTATGTTTGACAGTTATACTCCTTTGAATACATCACTGGAGAACTTGTATTTACAAACCTGTAATACAATTCAGTACCGAAAACCTGCACCAAAACCGTCGTCAGAGAGGCAAATCCAAACGGGAAAATTTTGCAGGTTCCATGAAAGCTACGGGCACAATACGAATGAATGTCGTCACTTACAAGATCTCATAGAAAAATTGATTAGAGAAAGGAAGCTGGAACAGTTTGTTCGGTCGCCGCAGCCTGGAGAAGCGGGCCTATCAAATCAAAATAATGAACCCAATGACCGAGACATGAGGACTCTACATGCCCTCGCGAGAGATTGGTGATAAACGCCGTCAGCGGCGGACCCACTTGCCAGGAGCCTGGAACGACGAGGATCTTTGTCACTGTTACACATGACAGACTCCATCTAGTCTATGAATACTTTACAATTTCCTTTGCATTTTGAAATTTGAATTTGTAATAAGGCACTGACTTTGCCATGTTTTTCCATTCCAGCAATAAGTTACTATCTCTTCAAGCTAGAGTTCTGATTCACCGAATGCGACATTCAACATGATGCACGAAGAGCTAAGTTCTATCGCACGATGGAATTTATTCAAATAGCGAGTGACTGTGATACGACCGGCCACTCACTAAGTGAAACCTCAGCTCGGGGGCAAGCCATCACACCAAAGGCCGAATTGGATCGACACACGGCAGTCCTACAACTAACTCCGAATTCCCAAAGTGCGAATTGGAGTATAAACATCAACTCTTGGTTCCCAGAGTGCGAACCGGAGTATAAATCCTAACTCCGCTTTCCCAAAGTGCGAGTTGGAGTCTAATCACCAACTCTAGGTTCCCAGAGTGCGAACCGGAGTATAAATCCATCGTTCCCAGAGTATGAACGGACTCCAAGTTCCTATAGTGCGAATTGGAGTATAAACATCAAATCCATCATTCCCAGAGTTTGAACGGACTCCAAGTTCCCAGAGTGCGAATTGGAGTATAAACATCAAATCCATCGTTCCCAGAGTGTGAACGAACTCCAAGTTCCCAGAGTGCGAATTGGAGTATAAACATCAAATCCATCGTTCCCAGAGTGTGAACGGACTCCAAGTTCCCAGAGTGCGAATTGGAGTATAAACATCAAATCCATCGTTTCCAGAGTGTGAACGGACTCCAAATTCCCAGAGTGCGAATCGGAGTATAAACATCAACTTCAGGTTCCCGGAGTGCGAACTGAAACATCAATGCTAGCTCCAAATTCCCAGAGCGTGAATTGGAGTATAAACATCAATTCCAGGTTCCCGGAGTGCAAACCGGCACATCAATGCTACCTCCAAATTCCCAGAGCGTGAATTGGAGTATAAACATCAATTCCAGGTTCCTGAAGTGCGAACCGACACATCAATGCTAACTCCAAATTCCTAGAGCGTGAATTGGAGTATAAACATCAAGTCCAGGTTCCCGAAGTGCGAACCGACACATCAATGCTAACTCCAAATTCCCAGAGCGTTAATTGGAGTATAAACATCAATTCCAAGTTCCTGTAGTGCGAACCCAAATATACATGCTATCTCCAAATTCCCAGAGTGTGAATTGGAGTACAAATACCAATCAAGGTTCCTGGAGTGCGAACCGTGTTACAAACATCGATAATTCTCGAATTCCCAGAGTGCGAACCTGATTATCGATAACAGATTATCCTAAGCCCCAGAGTGTGGACATGTGCTCAAGATTTGCAATAGGTGCGATTGACCACCAAAATACAAATGCTGTTCCCCAGAACCGGGGGCAAAAAACTTAAGTGTTAATCACTAACCAAAGCAATACAATGTCCCAAATTCAACTCATTCATCAATCACGACATGTGATCAAGATTTTCAGACTTGGCGAATAAAACAAAACTATACTTGAAGGTAGAAACACCACAAGTACACTGGACTAAAAGCCAAATACTGCAAATACTTAAGCGCAGAAGAAATGAGAGTTGAAGCAAAGAAACAAAATTGTATTTCAACTAACTGTATGTGAAGATTCATGTACAAGTTATTCCAAAAAATTCCAACTAGCAGGGGGCCAAGCCTACATCTATACATAACCTATGAAAGAAAAATAAAAGTGCCTTCCTAACTGCCAAAAATGCGCCATAGGAGGATTATCTACTTTTTCTTCTTCGGCCTTTCCTTTAACGCGGAACCACTGGAACCACTAATACTCTTCCGCTTCGACCCCGTACCCTTTCGCGGTTCTTCCTCTGATGAAGGCATGATATCGATGTATTCCTCCGAACTTGAACTTAAAGGAATATTCTCTTCTGGAGGAGTCGGAGGAGTCGGGTCTACCACCGGGGGCGGAATGGGCGCGCTGGTTCCGACAAGCGTGTCCCCAGAAGATATCACCACAAGAGGAGTGGGGCCAACCGCCGTCGTAACACACTCAGATTTACCACCGTGTGCTGCCGCTTCCATCTCTGCGTCGATTTGAGCCAGTATATCGGCCTCACGAGCAGCACGAGATTCACGATAGGCAGCGGTGGACTGTGACGATACAATAGAAACATGTGGGAATGCGCCAAGAACAAATGGCATGTCAGCAAAAGGGTCATTGTATTGGCCCAAGAGTTCATTCATCATCTATTCGTCGAAAGTAATTGAACCCCCCTGCGTCATCTCGGTCAGTGCGACTATCGTCGTGGTGATCGCTTCAGTAGTAATGGCCTCCTGTTCTTGATGTGACTCTTGGACTGCAGGAGGCGCTGTCGGTGCAACTTTGCTCACTGGACATGAAAGAAAAGAAGTTGTCAGAACATGCTTCAATACAAATACTTCAGTTCAGACACACAGTAGATTTGTGCAGAGTACCTTCCTCAACTTGACTCGTGGCTGACTGTACAGCTTCAGAAGCATGCTCCCTTATGGGAGATAAGTGTGGCAGCTCAGGGTCATAGCCTGGGACCAACTGCGGCTCAATCGCTGGCGCCGGCTCCGATCCAGATGAAGTAATCATCTTTGAACTTGTAGCTAGGTGTACGACGCCAGACCCCTCACCAACTTTCAAGTGTTGGGTACCCAGTCTCTCTCTAGCATGATAGATCATGAAATTGTGGAGAACCTTCTTCTTGTCATCAGTCAATATACGGTTCTCCAACTCGAACTCATCAAAAACTTCGCTTGACTGTGCTGCTTTTTCTTCTTCGACTAACAAATTCAAGGCGTTGAATAAGTGTGTCGGATAATCATCAAGCCATGTCAAATTTCTGTGCCTCAGCACATTAGCGTTATAAGTAATGAGAAGCTCTTCTATCTCCATCTCTAACTTAATCTTTGCTTGACGAACTTTCTCATCGACTTCGACTTTCGTCTCGCGGACCTTTTCCAAGGCCGCATCTCTTTCCCTTCAAAATTCCACCGCCCGATCACATGCTTCCTGTGTGAAAACATTAGCGGTGTCCCTCTCCTTCATAATCTCTGAAATTTTGGCCTTGAGATCGTTTAGCACTTTCAAGGCCGCATCCCGCTCGGCTGTTACGATGGTGTTTCGGTGGCCCATGTCCTCCACCGTAGCATAATGCTCACGCTTCATCCTATCCATTGCTGCCTGAGCTTCATCAGCTTTTCTAAGAGCTTCAATCTCTGATTTTCGAGAGGACTCGGCCTCACTGCCGAGCGCCTGAATAATACGGTCCTTTTGACCAAGTTCCTTCTCCAACTTCTTAATCGTGGCCGCTCGGTCAAAGGCCACCTTTGACGCTTTCTTTGCGGTTTTTGACCATTCTTGATACTAGAAGAATATATCTGAGAGGTAATCATGCATCATAGGTGCAACTGACGCCGGTATCCTTTTTAGATGCGGGGGAAAGACGAACCCATCAAAGAAAATTTTAGGAAAATCTTTCTTCAGCTGAGCAAGCCTAACTGCTCCTTCCCCCGAAGGCTCCGTCAATGTCTGCTCTATTGTCGGGGGGCCCCGATCTCCTTTCTGCGATGAGTGTCAGACCTCGATGATTGGGAAGACGACTTATGCCGTGAAGTTTCTGGAGGTCTTGAAACATGAATCGAAGATGGTGCGGGAGCTCTAGGAGGTGGCGTGCGAAATCGAGACCGAAGCCTATAATCTTTGTCTCTGTCAGGGCGCTCATGACTCGAGCGCCCATGGTCATAGTCTCTATCTCCTTCCCTCCTATATGATTCATAATATGAAGAAGACTTGCGTTTATTACAAAGATTACCAAGCATCGAACCTCGACCAGACATGGTATCTGCGAAGCAAAAGCATAAAACGAAGTTAGTAATATCTCACAGTGAGCGTATTACGCTTAGAAATCGTGTAGTGCCATGAAGTGTGAATGTAGGTGCAACACCCCGACCAACCAGATGTGTCAACCGCACTAATGGGCAGAGACTCGCTTAAAACTAAGGCTTCTGAAAGTTCGTCCAATCCGGCATCATGCTGTAAGGACATATCGTCCGGAATTGGAAGATCGACGAGCCCTTCATAAAGATTCTCAGTTCTTGGGGGAGACATCTCCGAAATTCTGATTCCGGAGGTGGGTCGGGCCGCGACAACCGATTTCCATCTTCCCTTTTTAGGTGGCTTAACAGTGGCTGCCTTGACTTTTCTTTGCTCTTCGGTATCCTGGGCTACATCCACAGATTCGCCCAATGGTTCTTCATCGGTGTGAGTTCTCTCGGGGTCAGCCTCCTCAATTATGACAACTTTATGTTTTCTTCGTTTAACTCGTCCTTTCGAGGCAGTCCTTAAGACACTGTCGAGAATTATGCTTTGTCTTCGTTCAATCAGTCCAAGAATCCTAAGATTCCTATCTGTCAAGAGCAACTCGATATTTCTTTCTTCGCTTGGGATTTCTTGGAAGATTCAAACTATCTCCTTGAAACTTAACCTTCGGGTTGCTGGATTATGGCTGAAAAGGAAAAGAGACGTGAGTTCGACTTCAAATACATCAGTTTTATCAACTACCCAAAAAGATAGCAATACTCACGTCTAAATAGCCATCGCCTAGCAAACCCTAGGGGGCACCTAACATAAAACCACTCCTTCCTAAAGTAGCTCAATCTAGTCCAAGCCCATGTGATCACTTGGCAATTTCTTACCGCCTCCAGGAATGTGAAAGATGGACTATCAGCCCGACTCTTGAAGTTAAACAAGTATCTGATCTCAATCGGGAGTGGCAGTCGATAGAGATATTCCATAAATGCAATGAACAAGCTATTGAGTGACACATATCCGTTCGGATGTAGCTGAGATGGGGCGATCGCCAAAAACGACAATACTTCTCTTATATACTGATTAAACGGAGGGAGTGTCCCAGCTGCGCACGCTGGCGATTGAATGCGGTATATCCCTCCGGTGGATTGTGCGGTCTATCATTTGGCCCCGGAAGTAATACGTCATCCATCGACAAATCATGCCTTAAGCATATTCTTCGTAGCATGTCTTCCGAAATGTTGGATGGAACAGAGTCTGATGGGTTACTAATGAAGGATGCGTCAGGTAACTCGTCCGAAGCTGGACCGATAACTTCAATCTCAATCTCCGGTACTTCAAGCACGGGAGGGCCTGAACTCTGAGCTTCTTGCGGCTACGAACTTGAAGTTTCCATAACTAGCTAACTTATGAGAAATTATCGTTAGGCGATAAGAACCCATTTATTCCCCACATGTAAGAGTGTGTTGTGCAATGCTGTGCATTACTGGAAAAGACTTTGCAGAATTAAAGAAAACTTGCAAGCAACCAAGATAATTAGAGTCCAATAAGAGTGACCATCATCGCTGACCGTCACAGCCATATCATCCAGATGTTGGTAATCGATTCGATTTCATGTTCGTTATGACGGTGTTAAGTTATAGTTCCAACGACGAGCTTCGAAAGGATAGTCAAGTGTGCAGTTTAACAGTTAAGTCCAGATATGCGAGAATGAAGCTCGCCGGAGTCAAGTGTTCAAATATGCAAAAGGTTCTCTAATTCATCGAACCTCGGCTTGGGATCGATCACCACAGTTCAAGACAGTGAAGGGTCAGAAGCCTCCATTTCGCATCGATTATGTTCGAAATGATACATTTCGTATCGATTGAGCTCGAATCGATTGAGCTCGAATCGATACGCTTCGTATCGATCAATTTCGAATCGATACGCTTCGTATCGATCGAGTTCGAATCAATGTGCCTTGTACCGCATAGGTTCGAAAATGATACGCCTCGTATCGCTCAGGATCGAATCGATACCCCTCGTATCAGTTACATTGCGCCAAACTCGTATCGATTGCGAGTCGGAGAGCTTTGCATCGATCATGCTAACAACCATCACTCCTCAACCCACACAACATCGATGCGAACCCAACACCCAGCAATCGATACGAAATCAAACACTAGTTTTCTTTTCATCGGTACGAAGTGGAGGCCAAGCTACCCTCGATCAACTGTTCAAAGTCCTTAATTCCTTCTTCCCCGATCGATACGAACATAGCCATGGCCATTTACGATCGAGATCCATCCCCATATCTGGTTTCACATGTGCCAGAAGAGATGATTGAAGAAGAAAAAATGAATCTGGGATAACTTTGCCACTTGGATTCGTAATTAATTACTTGAGTTAAAATTTGGATTCGAGGTTGGGAAGATTGAATCGATTTGGAGGCTAAAGCAGTTCTTTTTCTTGACTCACTATCGATACGAAAGTACAGAAGGTGTAAGCCAACAGTAAAAGTAAAAAGGTGAAAAATGGCTAATCCCAGCTATTTATATGAAGCCTAGAAGGAACTGGTCTATTCGCCTCCCAGTCTGCTTAACCGGTCGCAACCGATCAAACCGTGAATCGAATCGAACACCCTGTTCGAATCCATTGGACCTAGAATTTTTATCGATTCGAAATGAACAGTAAATCCATCGATACGAAGCAAGCAGCAAGGACGGCTAAAAATTGTGAACTCCATCGGCACGAAGCCCTTGTTCGCATCAACAAGTTCGTAACTCCATCCATTGCATATCGATACGAACAGCAATTTCGTATCCACCGAAACTCATCGTACGAACAATCATTTCGTATCCATCAGAGATCATCGATTCGAAGCAGAGTCAACTGCAGTTTGGGACCATCGATACGAATGAACATTTCGTATCCATCAATTCGACCCGCATCGATATGAAAAATTACTTTTTAACCTGTTACATCGATTCAGGAGAGGATCGATACAAGAGGATAGTCAAAAACAACCATCAAGTGTTGTTTCAACTCGAATTTCAAATCGGTTCAGGAGAGAATCGATACGAAATCCAGTAACAAACTAACTGACAACGACTCGTGAACACACAACGTTAACGAGAGTCAAATTAACATATGTGCATATATGTCGGGACTAATATTCGATTTTAAACATTCACAGGGATCGAATACTCATCTTGTAACGATTACAACAACGAACGACTAAGCACTATTATACAGCAATCAGTTATATCAACGCAAGGTTACAGCAATATAGAGTACAACTTTCAACGAAAGAGAGCAATGATTGTTCAGAGAGAAATTGCAGTTTTCAAAGCACGTCATGTTTCCACGAGATGTACTTCGGGGGGCAAATGTTATCCCGCCTTTTGACAAGGCCGTGATACCAAGGAACAGACTAAAAACCAAAGGATCACTCCTCCTGGATATCAAGCCTACGCAGGTTCGCTATGGATGTCGATGAATGTTGTCCGAGTCCTGATTGAGCCACAATTGATAGGACATGACAAGCAAAGCCATAAAAGCCTACATTCCAAATTTCAAGTCAATCCGAGTTCGTATGCTCGAGTTACGATCGTTTCAATCTAGAAGAAATGGCCCAGCTTTCGTATCCATCGCCATTGTTGATTTCGTATCCATGATCGAACTCCGGTTTGAATCGATCACTTTCGTATCGATCAGGTTTCATCAACTTCGTATCCATCGAAGTGTCGCAGTTCGCATCGATCAAGTTCGAATCCGTCGAAGTGCCTCGGTTCGACTTGATCTCATTCGAGTCCATCGGTTCCTCCTTATTCGAATCCATCGGAAGATAACCTACTTCGTATCGGTCAACTCCCATGAGTTCGTATCGATCAGGATTGGCTGTGTTTGAATCCATCGAGTTCGTATCTATGGACTTCGTAACCATCAGCAGGTGATGCGCTTCGTAACGATCAGCCAGTGTCTTCTTCGCATCCATCATAGAAGCATCCCTTCGAATCCATCAAGGTGCCTTGATTCGTCTCCATCCAGATACCCTGTTTCGTATCCATTGTGGAAGCCACTCTTCGAATCCATCTGGGCGGAGTAATTCGTATCCATCAAGTAAACAAGCCAAGGTGACGTGTACAAGCCGAGATATATGGAGTCGACGCGGTCAACTCGGAATAAAGACCGGATCGAGGCGAAGTATGCGCTCCACGTCATCATGAAAGCACGTGCCATCATAGATTCGAAGCAATCGATTCGAAGAGATGGATTCAAACCAAACAGCCTAGCAAAGAGCATCATTTCGTATCGACGATAACTCATGATCCACTGATCCAAATACCATGAAATTTTCACAGGAGCTTACGTACATGCTAAGGAACGTCTCCACCAAATTTCAGCTCGATTGGACATCATCTTGATCAATACGAAATGATTTCGTATTGATCATAGATCGACTCGGAATTTTCTGAGATTGGTCGCGTGGGCCCACTCACGTGCCAGAAGAAGTCTCCCGAGATTTCAGTGAAGTCTCAGCCTCCTACGCCTATAAATAGAGCCCCAGAGCCTACATAAAAAGGATCTTTTGACTCTCAAGAGCCCAGACTTTGCCGGATCGAGATCTCCATCATCCTACACTACACTTTTGCTATTAATTTCGAATTTCCAGTTGTAACCTGCTATTAATTGCTGCAACAACTTGTAATCATTGAAAGAGAATCAATAAAACTGCCAAAAACTTCACAGTGGACGTAGGCAACACGCCGAACTACTACAAATCTCTTGTCTGCGCATTTATTTTACTGTTATTTGGAGTTTTTATTAGATAGTCCTCCAATTTGCATTCTTCATCATTATCTCTTCAAAGACTCCCGAAGAGTGTCGTGACCAATTTTGGTGCAAACACCGAATCCTTGCTCTCCAGGGCTTATCGACATGTGAGTGGATCATCATCATAAATGAATAATATGTGTTCTCACTATCAATAAGAAACATGTATGATATCTTTGGTGCACGATATTCCCTATTAGACCTTCTAATTGGTTGTGTATTTTCTATGGGAGTCAAAGTACGGTCTATGCTCGATACCTATGTAAGTTTCTTGGATCTCAATCAAGTCTATAAATTTTCACTAACTTCTTATGAGATAAATTGTTTTTCTAAATAGGTGGTGTGTCGAGAAACAAATACTTTTTGTTCCTCGATATGATAGAATACATATCCATATGAATCTCTTAGATAACCAATAAACTTATATAAATCCGATCTTGCCTCTATGTTACTAACGTTCACGTTTTTAACTTAAGCCGGACAACCCTTGTAACAACCCAAAATTTTACCCGTGATAATTAATTCATTAATTAATTAAACAATAAAATGACTTGTGAAATTATCATAATTGAGCTATGAGAGTTGCACCATTGTGTCCGTGGTAATTTTTCGGTTAATTTCCATTTGTAGAACGTCAGTATCTGAGCAAAAATGAACGAGATATGAATCAAAATTAACTCGGTCGACCCCCCTGTGTTCAGGAACGAAGAATTTTTTTATTTGTTCTGGAGGCTTCCTATGACATGTTTTATGTTCTTTATTTCAATCTAGTCCTTCTATTCTTACATCTGATGGCTCCTATTCAGCCTATGATTTGGTTGCATCCTATTCAATCCCCAAATCCAACGGTTAGAGATCCACTTCTACCCCTACAAATAGAACCCTAAGCCCAACACATTTTCTCATTCTACGATTTTCTCCAATCGGGTTCACCTATTCAGGAAGGACCCTAAGCGGAATAATTTTTCAAAGAGGAAATCGTTTTGAATAAAAATATTTAACAACCACAAGTGGATCCATGAAGGCCTAAATGGAAGAGCTAAGGACCAGAGGTGAGTGATTGTAGTTATTCTAAATTTCTTTAAGTAATTTAAAATAATAGAGTTTCCAATAGTTGCGGTCTTACTATGATTTTTGAAGTAACCTTTTTAGTAATTTATTTACAGTTTTTAGAATTATTTTCTATTAATTTTAGTTTATTTCTAGATTTTCCATTTATTTACAGTTTATTTATAGTATTTTAGTTTGTTTACTGTTATTTATGCGTTACTTACATCTTCTATCGCCTTGAATTTCCTTCTATTTTCAACTTTCTTTTAGTCCTCCTTCTTCTTTGCATATGGATTAGAATAGAAGTATTGGATTAAATTATAAGAAATTTGAAATAATGGAATATAAGATGTAAATTTTCAAGTGTAATATAAATGGAAATGGACTGAAATTATGCTTAGTTATGATATTAATTTGACTGAATTAAAAAGATTGGCCTAGTTATAACTTAGAATTATAACTACAAGGAAAAAAAGGAAAAAATAAGCATTAGGATAAATTAATAAGCACAGATAGTAATAAAAGCTTATTTAAATAATTTATCTAAGTTAATAAACAATTAAAGTAGGACCTATACCAAATAGCATTCCCCTATATTTTCTATGGGTACGGTGTTTCACGTAAACATGAAGTGAGACGAGGGGCACGCTTATGTTAGTAGTGGTAGTAATTAGTTAATATAGAGATGTTCAAATCATGGAGGATTTGGACAAGGGCACCATTAGATATTATTTGGATGACGGGCCAATACCGATAGCATTCCCCAATATTTTCTATGGAAATGGTGTTTCGCATAATCCTGAAGTGAGATGAGGGGAACTCTTATGCTGAGTCGAGGTAATAATACGACATAATAAGTGGAGCAACACGTAGCATGAGCAAGGTGGCAGTTACACGTGCGACTTCCATTTCGGTGCCCAGTAATCACTATGAGTTCCAAGTGCTTGGTATGCGTGTCTTTCGAAGACACCATTGCCTTCTGTATAAAGAGCTTTGTATCATCTAGTCCACAGTTGGTGCTTTGTGTATCTTTCGTAGCTACAATTGGCTGCTATGTAGGGAGTTATTAGCGTCTAGTCCGCATTAAGGTCTATAGAGTAGTATGCCGATTAAAGAATAAAATGAGGATTTCAACCTAATTATAGGATTAGGAATTCAGCATAATAAAGCAGTTATCAAAGACAAGTGCAAACAATTAAAGTTGACCTATCTTATCAAATGTAATAGTTTAATCGTATTTTCCAGTTTATCTCTTTCCTATTTCATTTGTTTTCTTTTGTATATACTAGAACTATTGAAGTGTCTATTACCTTTACTTTGCTTTAAGATTCTAGTAGTTATTATCACTCACTAGACTTTTAGTTTGACCCACTCCTCTATTTTTCCTGTTTCCCCCTGTAGGCAATCAAGGGAAAAAGCTGTAGATTGCAGTTGCTTGGAGGATTTTCAAAGAAGATCTCTACCATGTGTTTCTTTTGTTCTAGCTTTATATCGTTCTGTGTACTAGCTTATTATGAGGAATATTATATACTCTGATTTTGAGACTATGAGTTTTCATTTCATGAGATATTTTGGGTTTTGAGACATGTATGTTATATTTAATATTTGACTTATTTGGTTTATGATCAATTATGAAGCTTTTGTTTTAAATAAGCATTATTTTAATTTCCGTTGTTTTTACCTGTTTTTGTCATGTGAATCTTTGTCTCTGTTTGTTTCATTTATACCTATAATACACCACACCTTTTAATGTGTCCTATTTGATATATTAAGGGGTGTGGGGGTGTTTCACTTGGTATCAGAGCCTAAGGTTACAAGATTCCTAAAAGTTTATTTTAAAAATAAAGTTTTTCCAAATTAACTTGTTTTAAAAGTATTTTCGGAAAAGAACTCTTAGAAATGTTTTTAAGAATAAAAGTGTTTTTATAAAAATCCCCTTACAAGTCTAGTTCAATCTTCCATTGACTCTTTCCTAAACTATCTCTTTCTTTTCAAAGAATGACCGATGCCCCGGACCTTCCCAGAGACATTCTAGTATCAACCCGGTTTCGTAGGTACTTACAAGCCATGACTCCAGAGGTGCATGGGCCAGCGCCCAATCCTGCACGAGTGAGTGGGAACCCCATCAACCCACCTGTCGCCATCAATTTCTCCAAGCTTTGTAAGAGTTTTGCGAGTTTGGGCGGAAAGACTTTTTCTGGTAAGGAGACTTTTGTGGAGGCGAGAGCTTGGCTTAGAGACACCGAGAGGATATTTGTCTTATTAGGATTGGAGGACCAGTAGAAGATTCGGCTAGCCTCTTGGTAGCTGAAAGAGGAGGCTTCTTACAGGTAGGAGGTTGTTGAGTTGGAAGGAAGAGAAGTCTTTTGGAATGGGTTTAGGCAAAGGTTTAAGAGGAAGTTTCTGTCTTAAGTGGAAGAGAGTGTTCAAATGGAGAGGTTTACCAATTTGAAGCAAGGGAGTTTGTCTGTTAAGGAATACATCAATTTGTTCAATGAATTATCGCGATTTAGTATGGAGTTGGTGAACACGCCGCATAAGAAAGCTATGAGGTTTGCAAAGGGATTGAATCAACCCTTTTAGGGATTATTGCTGACTCATGTACCGATTGGAGCTACTTATGAGTCTTTGGTTGAGATTGAGCTTATGTCGAATGCGTTTAAGGAGGGAGAGTCTAAAGAAGTGGTTAAGTCAGGAGGTCCAAAGAAGAAGTGGTGGAAAAACAACAAGGAGAAGAAGAAAGGTGATGGCCCTCATAAGCGGATTAAGAAGGGATCGAAGTGCAATAACTGTAGGATTGCTGGACATATCGCCAAGGACCGCAAAAGGGAAAAGATGAAGGGAAAGTGCTTTAATTGCGGGCAGCCCAGTCATATGAGTGGGATTTGTCCCTAGAGAGCATGTCAGGGAGAGAGTGCACCGGTCACACAGATTCAGGCGTTAGACGCGGCACCTTCCAGTAGCACTCTGGATAGAGATAGGAAAGTCACAGTTGAAGGTATGATTTCTATATCTGATTTTCCCATTCGGACTTTATTCGATTTCGGAGCATCACACTCTTTTATTTCTAGTTCTCTTGTGGATTTTTTTCACTTAGACATTCCTTTAGTAGTGGACCCCATCATTATTTCAAACCGCATAGGTGGATCGACACACTTGTCTATGGTTTGTAGGGGTTTGAAAATTTGTATCCTAGGCGTAGAATTTGACTATGACCCCTATGTTTTGGGATTCTCGGGGTGTGGGATGATCATGGTGGATTGGTTATCTACATATGGAGCTATTTTAAACTGCAAGAGGAGAGTCGTTAGATTCGAGACTTTGAAGTAGTAGGAATTTTGAGGTATCTTGCAACCTGCAAGGTTCAGTCATGTTGAGATTTCTCTATTCCCTTAATTCATCTTCAACAGAGTTTGATTCGGTTTCTGTCGTTAAAGATTTTCCCGACGTCTTTGAGGAGGTTAGGAGACTTCCCCCTAAGAGAGAAATTGACTTCAGAATTTATTTGACCGAGAATGCTAAGCCAGTGGCGCTATCTGTGAGGCACATGGCACTTAGGGAGAGGAAAGAGTTGGGCAAACAAGCCAGTGAGCTTTTGGAGAAGGATTTTATAAGAAGGATCATATTAGAATGGAGAGCACCAGTCGTCTTTGCTACTAAGGCAGATGGTTCTCTTCAACTTTGCGTTGATTATAGAGAATTAAATAAGCTCACCAAGAAGAACTAATTCCACTCCCTAGAATTGATGATCTTTATGACTAGTTAGTTAGCTCTTCAGTTGTTTCTCAGCTAGATTTAGCCATAGGATTCCATCAACTTAATGTCACTGATGACGGCATAGATAAGACCACGTTTAGAACTCCAGATGGACTTTATCAGTGGTTGATTATGCCTTTTGGGCTAACCAATGACCAGCCTACTTTGTTGACTTGATGAACCACGTCTCTAGAGAAGACTAAATAAGTTTGTGGTGGTATTCATGGATGGCATCTTGGTATTTCCAAGAATATGGAGGAGCATGCTGCTCATTTAGAGGATGTTCTTCGCACATTTCATAGTCATCATTTGAGAGTTAAGTTTTCGAGTGTCACTTTTGGAGAAAGAAGGTACGTTTCTTGAGGCATGTGGTCTCGAAGGAAGGTTTGGCTGTTGATCCCGCTAAGGTGATTGCTTTACAAGATTGGAAGGCCCCCAAGAACGTCACTGAACTTAGGAGCTTCCTTGGATTGGTTGGCTCCTATAGGAAGTTCATTAGAGACTTTGCTAAGATTTCGGCACCGCTCACACGCCTTTCTGAGAATAATAAAGCTTTTGTGTAGGACTGGATTATGAGGATTCCTTCACAAAGTTTAAGAGAGCCCTTACAAGTGCACCGGTGTTAGTACTACCGGATGGAGCTAAGCCTTTTTGACTGTATACGTCGATGCATTTGTGATGGGCCCAGGAGCGGTGTTGATGCAAGAAGGAAGGGTGGTATTTTATAGTAGTTGGCAGTTGAGGATGCATGAGAAGAACACCTACCACGATTCGGAGTTGGCCGCCATAGTTTTTGCACTCAAGTCTTGGTGGCACTATTTTCTTGGAGAGAGGTTTGAGCTTTTCACCAACCACAAGGCATTGAAGTACCTATCCTTGTAGAAGGACTTGGACTTGAGGCAATAGAGATGGATGGAGTTTTTTGCCTCATACGATTTTGAGATTGCTTATACCCCTAGCAAGGATAATGTGGTTGCGGATGCATTGAATAGAAAGAAAGCAACCCTTAGTCCTTTGTTCGTAGAGTGGAGGAGCTTGGAGTTTATTTCTACTTTTCATTTTAAGCCCTCTACGGACATTACTTTTGAATTATTGGCAACATTAGAGGTGAGGACTACCCTAATGGACCAGATTGGCTCGAGCCAGCAAGGAGATTCGGTTCTCATGGATATTATGATTGGATTAACCGAAAAGAGGTCTCTAGACATCTCCAACATTATTCCATAAATAGAAAAGGGTGGCTTAGGAGAGATAGGGTGCTTTGTGTTCCATGCACTAGAGATTTGTTGAAAGTGGTTTTGGAGGAAGCAACACCATTTTCGTATGGCAATTCATTTGGGTGATGACAAAATGTATCGAGATATGAAGAGGATGTTCTATTGGAACGGCATGAAGAAGGACATGGCAGAGTTCGTTGCTAAGTGTCTCATATGCCAAAGGATAAAGGTAAAGCAGCAGAAGCACGGTGGACTACTTCAGCCCTTAGATTTGCCGGAGTGGAAGTGAGACAGTATTTCTATGGATTTTATAGATGGTTTTCCCCGTTCTAAGATAGGGAATACTTTCATTTGGATGATTTTTGACGGTTGACCAAGAGTGACCACTCCATCCCATTTAAGAGCAAGCATACAACATCATATTTGGCATCCCTTTATGTTTGAGAGATAGTCTGACTTCACGGAGTCCCTTCTAGCATGGTTAGTGATAGAGATCCTATTTTTACTAGTGAGTTTTGAAGAGGCTTACAAGAGGTGCTAGGGACGTAGCTTAGGTTGAGTATGGCCTATCATCCCCAGACGGACGACTAAACGGAAAGGGTTAATCGAGTGCTTGAGGATTTGATGAGAATGTGCATTTTGGACTTTGGAGGAACTTGGAAAGAGCATCTTTAATTGGTTGAGTTTGCATATAATAACAATTACCAAGCGAGCATAGGAATAGCACCGTTTGATGCTTTATATATGAAACCTTGAAAGTCCCCTTCATGTTGAGTGGAGGTTACGAAGAAGTTGGTGCTTGGACCTGACATGGTGAGGGAGACATCGGAGAGAGGGGATTCAATTCAACGAAGGATGAAGGTAGCCTAAGATAGGCAGAAGACTTATGCGGATAAGTGGAGGAGAGTCATTGAGTTTGAGGTTGGAGACTTAGTTTTTATCAAAGTATCCTCACTCAGGAAGGTGGTAAGATTCACATCGAATGGAAAGTTAGCCTCTAGATTTGTTGGACCATTTCTTATCATGGAGAGGTTAGGAAGATGGCTTACCGAGTGAAGCTACCAGAGAGGCTCATAGGCGTGCACGACTTTTTCCATGTTTCGCACTTGTGAAAGTACTTACATGACTCAACGGAGGTTGTAGAGCCCGGTCAGTTAGAGGAGGTTGAAGTAAAAGGGAAGCATCTGTTCAGCGTATCCCTATGAAGATTGTTGGAAGAGACTTCAAGCAACTAAGGAATAAGGAGGTTCCCTAGTGAAGGTGCAATGTGAAGATGATGTTGCAGACACCACTTGGGAAGCTGAAGAAAAGATTCATATTTTCTATTCTAGTCTTTTCGATAGTAAGTTTTTAGAATTTTCTATTTCCATCTTTAGTTTTGAATAGGATCTTTCCTTTATTATCGTTTGGGAGGGTAGAACTTAGGATTTAACCTATGGATTGTAGGATTGGATGTAAACATGTTATTACTAGTGAGTGCAGGTGTTTTCTAGTGGATGCTAATGGACGCATATAGGTACATGAGGCACTATTATTCTTTAGGGATCGGCCTAACTAGGACACTAGAGCATATGCATATGGATGTGTGCGCATATTTATCCTAATTTTCATGGTTTCTATAAATGGATGTTTAACACATGATTTTTGTATTTGGATGATGTATGTAGCACGCATATAGAACAATCAGTTATCATTAGGGAATTTTTGCATTCATTTGCATACATGGCACAGACATGTTTGCAAAAAAGGTGGTCAACTGAATCAGTGGACCGCCTAATCTTTTGCATTAATTAGGGACTTTGACACTACACTAATTGTATAAGTATCATAAATCGTATTAGAAAAACTTAAGGACAATGGATGTAATTGGCGATGATTGAGTAGTTGGTTGTAGAACTTGGATGAAAACTTTTATTTCATTCTCCTATCCTTAGAGATTTCGGAGACGAAATCCTTTAAGGAGGGAAGAATGTAACAACCCAAAATTTTATCCGTGATAATTAATTCATTAATTAAATAAATAATAAAATAACTTTGTGAAGAATTGAGCCATGGAAGTTGCACTATTGCGTCCGTGGTAATTTTCTGCTCAATTTCCATATATGGAACGTCAGAATCCGAGCTAAAATGAACGAGATATGAATTAAAAAAATAAGCAGAACATATATGTATATACATACATACATATATGTATGTATGTATAAGTATGTATATATAGGCAAGGTCCACTGGCCGATCGACCAAGGCACAAGGGCGGTCGACCGCCCGGTCGACCCACCTGTGTTCAGGAATGAAGAAAAATTTTCTTCGTTCCATTCGTTCTAAAGGCTTCCTATGACGTGTTTTGCGTTCTTTATTTCAATCCGGTCCTTCTATACTTGCATCCGATGGCTCCTATTAAGCCTATGACGTGGTTGCTTCCTATTCAACCCCCAAATCCAACGGTTTAAGATCCACTTCTACCCCTATATATAAAACCCTAGGCCTAATATTTTTTTCTCACTCTAAGATTTTCTCCAATTGGGTTCACCTGTTCAGGAAGGACCCTAAGAGGAACAATTTTCCAAGGAGGAAATCGTTTTAAATAAAATTATTTAACAACCCTAAGTGGATCTATGGAGGCCTAAAGGGAAGAGTTAAGGACCAAAGGTGAGTAATTGTAATTATTTTAAATCTCTTTAAGTAATTTAAAATAATAGGGTTTCCAATAGCTGTACCTTACTATAATTTTTGGAGTAACTTTTTTAGTAATTTATTTATAGTTTTTAGAATTATTTTCAATTCATTTTCGTTTATTTCTAGCTTTTCCATTTATTTACAGTATTTTAGTTTATTTGCTGTTATTTATGCATTATTTAAATCTTCTTCTATCGCCTTGGATTATCTTCTATTTTCAGCTTTCTTTTATTCCTCCTTCTACTTCTTTGCGTATTGATTAGAATAGAATTAATGCGAAATTGGATTAAATTTTAAGAAATCTGAAATAATGGAATATAAGATGTAAATTATAAACACTGTAATATAAATGGAATTGGACTGAAATTATGCCTAATTATGATTTTAATTGGAATGAATTAAAGAGATTGTCCTAATTATAACTTAGAATTATAACTAAAAAGAATAAAAGATGAAAAGAAGCTTATTTTCGCACTTAGACCTTGGATTAAGTAATAAGCATGATTATAACGTAGGTTATAATAAGAAATAGAACAGAATAAGGCTTATTTTAAGACTTAGGATAAATTAATAAGCACAAATAGTAAGAACAAGAGTAAAGGCTTATTTAAATAATTTATCTAAGTTAATCAACAAAGAATTAAAGTAGGACCAGTACCAAATAGCATTCCTTAATATTTTCTATAGGTACGGTGTTTCCATTAACCTGAAGTGAGACGAGAGGCACGCTTATGCTAGTAGTGGTAGTAATTGGTCAATAGAGATGTTCATCACAGGGGATTTGGATAAGGGTGCTATTAGATATTGTTTGGACGATGGGCCAGTACATACACCATTCCGTATATTTTCTATGGATATGATGTTTAACATAATCCTAAAGTGAGACGAGGGGCATGCTTATGATGAATCGAGGTAATAATACGACCCAATAGGTGGAGCAATAGGTACCATGAGCGTGGTGGCAGTTACTCGTGGGACTTCCATTTTGGTGCTCAGTAATCGCTATGAGTTCCAAGTGCTTAGTATGTATGCCTTTCGAAGACTACATTGCCTTCTGTGTAGGGAGCTCTGTATCGTCTAGTCTACAGTGGGTGCTTTGTGCATCTTTCGTAGTTACCATTGGCTGCTGTATAGGTAGTTATGTAGCGTTTAGTCTGCAGTAAGGTCTATGGAGTAGCAGGCCAACAAATGGTAGAATTAGGATTTCAGCCTAATTATAGGATTAGGAATTCAACCTAATCAACCAGCTATCAAAGACAAGTGCAAACAATCAATGTTGACCTACCTTATCAATTGTAATAGTTAACTGTATTTTCCAGTTTATCTCTTTCCTATTTGCTTTGTTTCCTTTTGATATACTAGAACTATTAAAGAGTCTATTACCTTTATTTTGCTTAAAGATTCTAGTAGTTACTTTTACTCACCAGACTTTTAGTCTGACCCACTCCTCTATTTTCCCCTTTTTCCTTATAAGCAATCAAGGGATAGGGCTGTAGATTGTGATTTTTTGGAGGATTTTCAAAGAAGATCTTTACCATGTATTTCTTTTATTCTAGCTTTAACTCGTTCTGTGTACAAGCTTATTATGAGGAATATTATGTATTCTGATTTTGAGATTATGAGTTTTTATTTCATGAGACATTTTGGTTTTTGAGACATGTATGTTATATTTAGTATTTGACTTATTTGGTTTATAAGCAATTATGAAGCTTTTGTTTTAAATAAGCAATATTTTAATTTTCGCTGTTTTTACTTGTTTTTGTCTTATGAATCTTAGTCTATGTTAGTTTTAGTTATACCTACAACACACCACGCCTTTTAATGTATCCTATTGGGTATGTTAAGGGGTATGAGGTGTTTCAACCCTTAACCTTAAGATAATTAAGATGGGGTTTTTTTTCCAGTCTATAACAAGTATGGTGTATAAGATACTGACTTAGACGATGCTCTATTCGCAGTATATGCTAATGTTGAGAGTGTTAGGTGTATGCCCGAGGGAAATTATGTAATTTCTTGCATATATCTAACTCTGTAATCCATCTTGTTTTTAATAAAGGTGTTTGATTTTTGTTATATATTTATTGTATTCTAATATAGTTAAATAAGCAATTAATTTAAAGTATATTAATTATAAAATCCATAAATAATATGATGTGCAATAATAATTACAAATAACTATAATTATGAGAAAATTTTCTCAGTACAGAACAACATATTATTTTAAATATTCCTGGTCAAGATATTTTAAAAAAGGATACTGATACATCTATTAAGATTAGAGTATGTAATGCTCTTCAAATGTTGTGAAGTGTTTTACTCATGGCTACATGTGGACCAAGGTATTACGTACTCATAGTGAACAGATAATATGAAATGAATAGTACGAAAGTTTCCTTTTGGTTAATAACAACTAGGTCAAACGAGAAATCTCGAAGTGACGATGTTACATTGTTCTTTCGATTTGAGAATACCGTTGACCTCCAACGTGGATGCTCCACTTTGATTATAGCTAAATCATGCGTGGAGACCATTGAGTGATTATGTTGGGTCAAAGTTGAAGTATTGGAAATGGAACACTACTTGATAGACAACTCGGCTCCTTGGTTGTATAAGGCAAATATTAGTCAACTGTAGTCAACTTAAATTTTAAATCTCCAGCCAAAGTAATATGTTTAATAATAAATGTTATTATTGAAACAAGGAATTTGTTTTTGGCTAAATCAAGTTAAATATGCATAATATTGGAGTTTTAAATAAGACCTAATTCCATGTAAACTAAAGTGATACATTTTGATGAATAGAACATGTAAAAATTATCGTTATAAATACGCATCACTTAAGAAAAATATGAAATTAACTTTTATCCAAAAGATCTATAATTGATGAAGTCTACTAAACTGTCACACCACTAGTTAAGGCACTATGAGAACATTAATATCTGATTTGTTAGATACTAATTGGTACTAAATTCATACCTCCGAGTATCAAAACTATATTTGTGAATTATCCAAAAAACCACACTATTTGATTAGTTTATAAAATGTTATAAATTATTTAAATTGATTAATATTTAAGAAGGGCTAATTTTTAATTTATTTGAGTTTTATTTGGTGCTGTTAGTAAATATTTGGATGTGTATACAAAAGTTATATATATATATATGTTTTGATATACTATATCGGTATATATTTAAACGGGGTTTGGATAGAGATAATTACTAAAACCATTTGAAACTTTGCTCCAATTAGAGTAATGTATGGCTGGCCATGCTAGCGAGTGGATGAGGTGGCTTGATTGTAAATTAAATGGAAATTAAATTAGGAAAGTTTTAATATGGAGAATATGAAAGGTTCCATTGTCCCCATTAAAACAAAATCTACCTATTTAGAAAAATTCCTACGATTGACTTTCTCCTTCTCTTCTCCATTTTCATGGCCACCATCCCTAGATAATTTCTTCCCAAAGCAACTCTAAAAAAAATTAATCATAAAATAAAATCAATAGGTACTTGGTTCACCTAATTCCAATAAGATTAGGTGTTGATTCAAAGAATCTATGAGGATTTTCATGTCAAAGTGTCACTAATAGGAAAATCTAAAAGGTACATCCTAAATTTAGATTTATATGTATAAGTTGGATCATTCGTATCATAATTTGATATATGTGTTATTGTCCTATTTTGATTTGGAGTTAATGTTACATTCAAAAAAATTAATGATTGATTTTGTTTCATTTAATTTAATGAATTAAATTCGAAATACATATACGTTTAAACTTATAGTTTTAGCCATGAACATGTTTTCAATAGAGATGTAATAGCTTTCTAAACACAGTATACAATTTCTATAATTCAATTATTTATTTTTGAATTCATTTATTTAGAAATATATAACTCATTGATCTCCCATTCAACTTAACATATGTATTTGGCTTTAAACTTTTAGTTATTTTAATATAAAAAAGAGGGTATTTTGCAAAAGGTTTATTTTATATAGTTTCATATACATATGTGTATATTTATATATATTTCCTTGTAAATGAATTAGAACACTTTAACATAATACACACACACATATGTATTGAATTGACTAAAAGTTATTTTAATCTTATTACTACGTGCGAACGCGAGTGTGTAAATATTACAATATTAATATAAATTCAATTAGTAATATTTTACATTTGGTAACTTAATCTAGATCCGAATTTAAATATATTCTACAAGTCAAATTTAGATCTTTTATTCCATAATTTTGAATTCATAAATTCAACTAGATCAATTTATGTTAGATATAGTCAATTCAACCTTTATTTTATTAATATACGTATTTTAGAAATATTATATACATATATCTTTACTAAATGATTAAACTGAGGAAGTCAATGTATATATAAATGGAAAATATATGCGTGATATATATAAATCCTAATATCAACATATATATATATATATATATATTAACTTTGTCATTGCTTGTCATATTATCATGCTACACCTTATGCGCGCTACTAATAATTGTGTTAATATGTATAATAGATGTAGTAATCCTTATATAAATAATTATTTGATTGGACACACATGAAAAGAAGTATTCTAATTATTAGATCTAAAATTAAAGGAAAGTTTTAAAAAAGATAAATTAGAATGATTCCTTCTCTAAATGAAACAAAACCCTCCTTTTCATTTTATTGAATTTGATTCAGTTTATTCTTCCACCTATGGTCGACCACTCCCTCCTCTACCTCTCTTGACTATATATTCACACCAAACATATTTAATTAATTGGATTAAATAAATAAAAAGATATAAAAACTAAAGAAATTATTCAATTGAAATATATTTTTATTAAAAACAACTAGATTGGATCTAATGTTGATATTAAACCGCATAGCCCATTAAGGTCCACTTTGGGAATTTTTTGAAATTTACCCATTCTTTCACTGTAAAGCAGACTGAGTTTCATCAATGGTATTGGAGCTCAAATGGTCTATACAGTCTAATTTTCCAATAGTTAGGGCTAAGTAATAAAACCAACTTATTTGATGGGCATTTAGAATAGTATTGTCTATGCTAGGGGTTAAATAATCAAGTATTCTCCCCTCTCTAGCTACTGGCCTAGCCTAGTAGGTGGAGTAAGTTCAAAAGGTTGGCCTATATTTAAGAGCCAGGTTTTTTATTTGGCCTTGGGCTTATTTTGAAAAATTATTTTTTAAATTTAAATAGTTGTTTAAAATATGAAATAAAATTTTACAAAGGTTATAAAATTAATTTTAAAATTATTTTTAGAAATCAAATACTTAATTTTAAAATTCTAATATATATATATATATCAAATTAATATGATTAATTAAACTTAATTAAATAATCAATTAAAATTTTAATTATAACATATATTTATACTAATACATGTGTATGTAACTATAATTATTATCGTTGTATATTTAACTTAAATTGTTTAAGATCATATTATATTAAAATATTTAATTAGATTATTTAATCAAATAAAAGGATTATTAAATAAATAATATTAAAAGTTAATTAATTAATATATACATATATTAGTATGTATATAAAAAGTATAAATGTCATAATCAATTATTTGTCTGAAATAGTTTAAGATGAGTAATGTGTAATTTTCTATAATAAAATAAGTTAAATAAATTAATTTAAAATTAATTAATATGGTTTAATTAATTAGATTTGAAAGTTAATTAAATATGATTTGATAATAGGAATTAAAATTAACTAAATATGATGTGATTAATAAGAATTAAAATTAATTAAAATTGATTTAAATAATAAGATACATATAAATATTGTATAAGTTAATTAAATTGTAATAGTTATGAATAAATTAAACTTTTTACGCCCATTTTCGATCACAATGTATGGTGCGAAGTCCAATATAATGAAACAATCCAAAATCATGCAACAAGCTAAACAGATCGCTAAATGGCACTATACGCGAAGTCCACTAACATAAAGTTAACATGACTAAAAGGTTAGCCAAACCTATAATGCAGCAGTCCTCATATAAAACAAACAAGCCATACTATGAAACATTCCGCATATGTCCAAAGCAGTTAGAATAATTACTAGACAATAATAGATGGACAACGTAGTCTATATGCAAAATCATATCACATAATCATATAGAAAATTATGCTAAAATGAGCATGAATCACATAACGAACTGTGCTAGTTTTGAGATGAGATGCGTCACGATAAACAAAACAATCTCCAGAACCTCCGTCACCATTTGTAAAACCATCTCCAGAACATGTGCTGCCATTTGTAAAACCATCTTCACCATATAATAAAATCACAACATAATACTTAAGTAAAGAACACCACATAGCTGCGACACAATACCAAAATAATCATAAAAGAAGAAAAGCACAACAATACTGATTTGAATAATAAGGGGAAAAATCAAAGTGACAACATCACATAAGAAAATTATGGCACGGTATCTCCACATTGCGCCACCACTTATGAAGTCATTCCGTTATATAAGGAAACTATATGGTAACGGTTCGAGCATGTCCAATAACCTCCATAACACACTAATACACCATGTCATAAGAATCAAGAGGAATAACCTCTATAACGCAAGATAACGCCGACACTCTACCATGGGACTTATCTGATCCAAAGCAGGTCGGTCTGCGTAGTACATGCCAACTTAAACAAATAAAACCAAAACTATTTTACACTCACACGGTTTGCGATCCACTTGATTGTCAAATGTAAAGTGCAGAAGTTGGTCACGTACGTACTAAGGTATATATGATGCAGCACTAAGGCAAATACCAATACAGTGCACCACATGAACATCAAGAATAGCATTTCAAATTTGAATTATCCTGGCCAAATCCAAATCTTTTTGTTAAAGTATACTTTCCCGCCACTGGCCATGTCTACAATCCATGCACATTACAACATCAATAGATGGAAGACGTGTAGCAACATCTAATGGAGGAGAAAGAGAGAAGTGACGTCAACAATCCGTGAAAGAATGTCTACTATAAATAAAAAAGTATTATAGCAGAGCAATGGACTTCTGATTAATTCGCTAAAAAATTACATTATATTCTTGTACTCCTTTCTACCATTAACAACCATTGTATGACAAAGAAGAAAGATAACAAAGGATTTGTCTCGTTGACGTTTCTAAAAATCCAACACATAAATTTCTATGTTCTTTACTTTACTGCATTATTACTTTCAATTTAAGTAGGTTCTATCGAGCTTGTATTTTGCTAAATTTGGTACATAAACTAATCTAGGAATTTTAACAAACAATTAAAGTGTCTCTTCATGATTGTGTAAGCACCGTGCAACATAATTACTACATTAAAGGCAAATTCAATATTACTTAAATTTACTAATTCATAATTAATAGGTTAATTGGAGATATTACCAACCTATTTGAAATTTGGTGTTGTGAGATGAAAAATCTCACTAATATTTTGGAGCTAGAAGGAGGGACTTCCAACAAATGGTTACTATAGTCATAACCAAACCCACTCGCTAACACTTCCTAAGGAACCCTGAATAGTGCAAATCCGAAATTACTCTACTCCTCTACCACAAGAACCTGAGCACTTAGTAGCAAAATTGAACAAACTCTTAACCACCTTATCAAAAACAAACTATCCACCCTAAAAAGCAGCCTTAGACTCCATCCTTAATGCACTCAAAACTTCCATTACTCAAATCAATAAAAGGATGGCTAGTATCGAAATGTTGGTAACCAATAATCAAAATAAATCTCCAAACTACCATAACTCCTTGGCTCACCTTCAACTTTCACCCATTGTGTAGAAAGTGTAAGCAGGAGAAAAACACAACACTCACATCAAAGAGAGCGACGACGTTGGACTACTCAGCTTGGGAACGAAACAAATGGCAAAGAACTAATAAACACTAATATTAAAGGCAAACCTACAAACATTGAGTCGCCACGGTTGGAGAAAAACAGGAACTAGACTATGTAGGAGAATGATGCCAACTCAGCCTATAAAGGTGCCTCATCGCATGTCCGTGAACAAGATGAAGAGATAAGAGAATTGAAGGCTTGCATGGAGTACTTAGACAAAATGCATGAATAGGGCAATAAGGGAAATGGAAAGGAGAAGTGCTCGTCTCCATTCAGCGAGGGCATTATCAAAGAAGATTTCTTAGATAGCTTCCAGGCCATAACCATTGAAAAGATGGCACACTCACAAATCTAATCGATCACTTATGTACGTTTGAGTACTATATGGACATTTTGAAATTCCAAAGGCTGGCCCACTGCAAACTATTCCACGTGTACCACATGGGGGTAGCATCAAGATGGTCCTAGAGGTACGTGTTAGGAAAAATCCTTTCTTAGATGTAGTTACCTACAGATTTCCATAGACAGTTTCACATCGATCGCGAAAGCTCCCTAGATCCCTATACACTATCCTCATTTAAGCAGCGAGAAAAGGAAAGCTTGCGAAGTTACATTAAATGTTTCAAAGAAGAGGCAATAAGGGTCAGGGTCATCAGTGAAGAAGCGCTCCTAATGACAGTGTAATCAAGAATAAGAAGAACTACCGAGATGTGGGCCAAAAATAGTAGAAAGCCATGCAAATGCATGAAAGCTTTTTATGAGAATATAGAGGTTTCATATGAGTTGAAAAGGCTAAAGCTTTAGGAAGCATTTTAGTTAAAAAGGCAGTTCAGACCACTGGGGAAAGAAAGTGGGGGTTAGAAATATATAACAACCACCGGCGAAGAGACTAAGGAAATTTAACTCCATAGTCAAAACTCCCCTTACTCATGCACCAAGAAATTTTTATTAAGTAACCAAAAAAGGTTTAGCTTACAATATACCTAATAAGTGGAAGAAGGCAGAGCCCAACAAAGGAGGTGCATATTCCATACTCCACAAAGTTAATAAGCACCAAACTAACAATTGCCGCCACATAAAAAATGAAATAGAAAGGCCGATCTACAAGGGTTATTTGGGAACTTATGTGAAAGACGATTTCCATCACTGCAGCATAGAACTAGATTCCTGATCCTAACGAAAGTTTGGCTGGAAACCCGACCAACAATATTGCATGCATCCATGAGGGACCTTATTTAGCAGGGCAAAATAGAAAGGCACATGAGAGGTATATCTAAGAGCCTCTCGTAGGACATCGAACTGTTTATCACATCATGCAAAAGGTAGTTCCAGGCATAGTTTTTACGTCTTCAGACTTAGCCGAAATGATACTCCCGCATCAAGATCCCCTTGCATTGACAGTGTAGATTTCAAATTGCACAATATGAAAGGTTTTCATAGATTTAGCCATTTTTACGAATATCATCTTTAAAACATCTTTTGATAAAATGGGGTTACCAGAAGAATTTTTGAAACCAAGTCCTAAATCGATCTATGGCTGACAATCCCAATGGGTGTAGTGCAACTGTTCATGACGACTAGAACTTCACATCTTAATAATTCATTTTACGCAAACTAGAAAGTCATCAACCAAAAATCACTATACGTTGCCTTCTTGGGGAGATCCATATTAATAAAGCTAGGTTCGGTCATCTTGCAAAAGGCTCTACTTATAAAATTCCCCACCTCAGCAAGGATAGGTAGTGTGAGGTGAGAAAACTTATTAGTAAGGGAACGTTATAATATAACTATGAATCCTAGCAATGAAGTTGTTTAGAACTATACTATTGTTTCTTTTAGGTTAAATGACAAGATAAGAAAAATGAAATGCCAGTTAAAATAACTAAACCGAAATTAAGTTCTAGAGTAGGTACTGAATCAGATCATTATTCGACGATAGTGCCTACAACGAAGTCTATACGTTCCTAATTGCACATGATTATAACAGATGAGTATAGCTCATTGTATACGCGGTATCTGTCAAGTAGTTCCTTAACAAAGGATGCTAAAAGCTCGCCTAGAGAGGACGAAGATCAAAACGAAGTAGATCCCAGGTTAGGGATGAGAAGCAAAGACCTAGAACCAGTGGATGATTTAGAAGAGAAGAGCTGGACCCCTCTGACTACTCAAAGATGGTAAAAATTGAGAAGACTTTGATAATTGAGCTGCGTGAAACATTGATCAGGTTCCTGAAAAATTCGAAGGATGTATTTGCTTGGACCAATTCAGACATGATGTGAATTGACCTTATAATCATATGTCATGCTCTTAATCTAACCTCGATGCGCACCCTATAAGGCAAAAGTGCCACACCCTTGACTAGGAGAGGTACAATACACTTCATAAAGAAATCAAGAAATTAATAGAGAATGGGTTCATCTATGAAGTTTATTATCCGAAGTAGATAGAGAATCTGATTTTAGTAAAGAAACCAAGCAGGAAGTGAAGGAGCTACATAGATTTCACAAATCTTAACAAATTCCGCCTAAAGGATAACTTTCTATTGCATAGAATAGATCAGTTAGTAGATGCAACAAGTAGGCATAAATTACTGACCTTCATGGACGTCTACTCAAGTTATAATCAAATAGCGATGCTTGAACCGGACCGAGAAGCACCATAGACCACGTATCGAAGTAGTATCATTCGGTCTAAAGAACATAGGGGCAATGTACTAAAGGCTAGTCAACATGATGTTTGAAGATCAGATAGGAAAGAATGTCGAAGTTTATGTGGACGATATGTTAGTAATGTCCAAAGCCATATTAGATCATGTAAAGGATCTTGGAGAAACCATTGCGACCTTAAGGCTATATGGAATGAAACTTAACCCATAAAATTGTACATTTGCAATACAACCAGGTTAATTCTTAGGGTACATAGTAAATTCTAAGGGGATAGAAGCAAATCCAAAGAAGAGTTATGTACTTAAATAGATGGGGATACCTAAGAAGCCTAAGGATGTAATGAGTCAGAATGGAAATGTAGTTGCCCTGAGCAAGTTCATTTCCAAAGCCACACCAAGTGCTTCCTATTTTTTGACTAGATCAAGAAGGTCGGGAACTTTGAGTAGATCTAAGAATGCAAAGAAGCCTTTGAAGTATTGAAATACCACTTAGCCTATCCTCCAAAACTTTCTACACCGATCTTGGGTGAGGACTTCTACATAACTTAACAATAACTGATTAAACAATGAGTGTCGTAATTGTAAGAGAAGAGGAGGGCATTTAGTGTCCCAGATACTTTTGCTAGTAAACGCTTTAAAGGAGTAGAGTTGAGATAAACGGTGATTTAATAATTAGTATACAACCTGATCTTGATAGCAAGAAAGCTTTGGCCATACTTCCAAGCACATCCTATAAAGGTGCTAACAGACAGGCCTTTGAGGTAGATACTGCAAAGACCAGAGACATTAGGGTGCCTTCTAAAGTGGGCCATTGAATTGAACCAATATAACATCACGTACTACCTCCCATAATGTAGTTAAAAGAGAAGGCTTTAGCATATTTCATTGTAGAATGCACCCTTTTGGAAGAACAATCTAATATAGAAAAAGGAAGACATCCTACAAAGTTGGAAATTATATGTTGATGGCACATCCAACGAGCATAGGGTAAGAATAGGCTATATACTTGTCACCTAAGATAAGAAAAACTATATGGAGCAGTCCAACTAGAATTTACAGTTAGCAATAACGTGGAGGAATACAAAGTAGTAATCACATGCCAAAAAGTGGCATAGGTATTGAAGGTAACCCATCTTAGGATGCATAGTGATTATTGGCTCATCGTTAATCAAGTGTAAGAGAATTATCAAGGAAAAGAGCTAACTTTAGATAAATAAGTAGAACTAGTTAAAGAATTACTCGCTCTGTTTGTGCAGTTCGACATTGAACAAACCGCAAGGAATAAATTTCATCCATAGGTACCTTAGCCAAGTTGGAAACACTAAGGTTAAGCATAAAATGAAGGCAATCCCAGAAGGACATTTACTAGGACCAAGAATTTCTGATGCACAACAAGTCCTAGTGCTATCCAGGTCCCAACAAGCTATGGACCAGAGAGAGGAAGAGCATGATATATGAAATCAGAATCAAGGGTCACAACCAATCAACTACAGGTTAGGAAGAGGTAGAGTCCTAGAATGACCCTTATCAAGTGAGAATCTTACCAACTAACAAAATGAGACTACAAAGATAAGATATCAAGCCTCCTTCTACACATTCTTTGATGGGACACTTTACAAAAGAGGATACTCCGCCCCTCATTTGAGATGTGCAACCAGGATAAAGGGTTCAAAATTATGTGAAGTTCGTGAAGGATACTACAAGATCATTCAAAAGGGACAAAATTAGCAAAGAAGATTTTAAAGTAGGGATATTTCTGGCCAAAGACATTAGCAGATTCCAATGAGTTTATACAAAGATGTGATACGTGTCAAAGATTTGCAAGCATTCCAGTGCTTCCTTCTCATGAATTGACTCCAACGGTCAACCATTGGCCTTTCGACATGTAGGGAATCGATTAGGGCCTCTTCCCAAGTCCAAAAGGGGTGAAGTATATCGTAGTTGTAGTGGATTATTTCACTAACTTGGTAGAAATAGAGCCCTTTGCAACAATCACAACAAAGAAAGTGGTCACCTTCATGGTTAGAAATATTATCACCAGATTTGGAATTCCTTATAAAATTGTGTTAGACAATGGAACACAGTTCGAGAGTAAGGAGTTTGCAAATTTGTGTGAAAAGAATGAGGTCAGAAAAAATTTCTATTCTATAGATCATCTGTAAGCAAATGGACAGGTTGAAGCAAACAGTAAGACAATAAATAAACTATTAAAAAAAGACTAGCAAAAGCTATAGGCAGTGAGTGGAGGAATTGCCTTTGGCATTATGGGCATATAGGATATCAACGAGATTCCCTACATGGCACACTTTGTTTTCTCTCATATATGGATATAAGTTCTTGAAAGTTCCAAGTTCTCTCCAAACTCGACGAGAATTTATTTTCAAGAACTTGGAACTTTGATCACCTTAGACCATATTATGTTTAAGATACTTCTCCCTTTTGTAACCTTTTTAGCCTGTAGAAAATCATTAATAATCAGTTTGAGCATTAAAGGTATTAACTGGAGTAGGGATAATAGGTGGCACGAACTAGTATAAAAATATGGTTGTAAAATATTCTTATCATGAACCTATGTCTTATATGAGCTTCGGCTCTAAAGCTCGGCTTGTCAGTCACATGCTGCGTTGGAAGTAGCGACACTAAACGGATCGAACAAGCTATTAAGAAACACGACTTGACTTTCTAGTCAAAACAAAATCAGTCTGCACCATCAATGGAGCATGCCATGCTGAGGAAAGGATAAGGCATGAATGCAAAAAAAACAACCGAATTCAGAAAAGATAAGCTGGAGTGCATAAATATATGCACTAGAAATCAATCAAAAGTAATGGGAAACTCAGTGCAAGAAACGCAATATGACAAAAAAGTCGGGTACAATCCATAATCTATAGGCAAAGTTCACTCGGCAAAACACAAAAATTTACGATTTACCTTTCACCAATACATATATTTACACATACGTAACTTATTAGGAACATAGGATATAAATGCTTAAGCTTAACGCTAAATAATTTATATTTGTCTAGTTAATAATTGTCATAATATGGAGTACACTATGAATCCTAGTCCATGTTAGAAGGATCACTAAGGATGATCCTCATATCATGAAGGTGCCCCTGTGCATGGATTTGTCTACAAGCGGGAGGTGTAGGAGCTAAGGTAGAGTTTCCTACAAAGGGAGATGATTAAGGGAGGTCTATCGATCCAGAAATTACTGCTAATGAGCATTGTTGGGCACTACGAAGTGGCACGAGACTATAGTTGGCCCCTGCCCAATGGTTACTGAGATCGTGTTCGTTAAACATGTGGTTATTTTGATTTTAGAGAAAACTTAAGTATAAGGTCGGTGTAAAGTGTGAAAAGAAGTCAACCGTACGTTTTTAGAAAATCTTTGCCATGACATGCTTAACCCATTCCTCTTTAAGCTACCCAGCCAGATCAGGTTGCATATGCATAAGTGAAGTTGGACGGGAGGAAGATATAGCCAAAGTTAGTGTGGTAGAATCTAAGAACAATATCTACTCGTTAAGAGAATTAATTCGCTCGATAGCAGTACAGCACATGTGCTTAAAGTCATCAAAAATTCTAATTTGTCTTCTTAGTCTTCTTTGAAAATGGGTCAAACAAATTGTAGGCAGAGGAACACTACTCTACTTTTACAATACTTGCTAAGTATTTCAATACTTTTAGCAAACATTTCTTAGTCCATCAAATTTATTTTGATACTATATAATAAATAGCTTCTTCTATTGGGAAGCTTCATCTACATCCATACTCGAAGGAGGGGCACGTTTGGGAATGAATCATTTCAGGATCATCTTCCTTAGATAATTGGAGGGCCACCAGGTTAGATAATTCCTTATTTTCATTTTTTGAGTTTTCTTAATATCATCTTCATAGATGACCATATAACAACTCTTTGCATCTTTTAATAATATTTCCAATTCGACAATGCGATCTTATGTGAGCGTATGCTTCCCCTCAAATTCCACTATCGACAAGCGCTGCTTAGTAATGCTATCATATTGTCGAATGTAGCTTGTTTAGATTCTTTAAGCTCATGTGTTTGCTTCTTAGACTTTGAATGCAGTTCTACCCGCACTTCATCAATAGCTTGATTCTTTTCCCTAATGAGGTCTGCATTAGCAACCTTGAGGTCTTTAACCGGATTTAATAATCTTCAATAACAATCAAAGAAGCCATTCCTTTCAAATGAGGAGTATAGGGAACACAATTAGGCATTTGTCTTCGGAAAAATCAGTTATCGTAGTTTCGACGGGAGAAATGAGCACAATCTATGAGTATGAAGTAAACATGTAGGAAATCAATGAACAATTAAACATGAAAAAAACATGCACAATAAGGAAAATATCTTATTCATTTTTCAGTAAAGAACCGCATCTGCACAGCACTAAGTCATAAAGCACATCACTTCCATGAATGGCTTAGGTAATCCTGAACAGAAGCCACTAAGACTCTCTCTTTAATTGTGTTATAAACCTCACAAGCTCATTTTCCTTTCTATGTACGAGGACAATTTACATTGATAATAGCTTGCTGTTCAAGACACTCGATATGCTCTCTTAAGTGTTGAACTAAATTATCCCCCTCACATGACTTTCAACCACAAGGTTTTCTTAATGTCTACTTCTTTTACCTAAAAAGAAGGGTAGGAGAACAAAATTTCAAAATAAACTATTGCATGTAAAAAAACAAACAACGATAGAGTGAATAATCAATATCACATAAAACCACTATTTACATATACATACCTTAAAATGGTACAACTTAAGTCAAAATGTGCAAGAAAGGAAAAAAAACGACAAAGTGTTCAAACATTTACTTTTGCATTATCTAAGGGTCCCGACAAGGTTGTCTAGATTGTGCTCCTGCATTAAAAGGGTTCTACTTAGTACCAGAGTCGTCAAGCATCACCTCTTCCTGAACTACCACATAATGACAGTTAAGATTCCCTTTAAGTTTTGAGGACCATTTTCTCCAACAGTAGTCCAATGCATTAGTTATTGTGTCGGATTCGTTAAGAAAATCCAAACTAACTTCAACATCCATTACGTTGAGTTGATATGCAAAAAACTACCTTTTCACTTCAACGTAAACTTTGTACAGGACGATGAAGGTTGTAGCATCGAGCTCTCTCTCTCTCTATTTCGACAAGTTTCACCTTAAATTATTTTACTCTCTTCTTCCACTTACCAACCCTTCCCTTTGCTCTAATTACCCATTACTTGGTTTCCTTAAGCTTCACATTAACACCATCAAGTCGTTTAGCTATTTCTGCTAATTTTTTCTTAGCATCCCTTTTCCTTTACGTTTTTGCCTCAATATCCAATCTCAATTGAGTGATCTTAACCTAATCTCTAGCCGATGCTGACTCAAAATCCACAAGCCGCTTGTGCAACTCTATCACAGAAGCTATTCCCTTGGAACAACGGCATAATAAAACATGAGAAATATATTTACATCTTTATTGGATTAAGTTAACCAATGAATAATTAACAAATTTACTTGAAAAATACCACAATGAAAGCTAGAAAAAGATCTCTTTACGTGAAGAAGGAGATGCCACCAATGTGAGATTAACCATGTAACATCATCGATGTGAAGGCCCTCATTCATTTGATCAAGTTAGGAAATGCACTCTTCCCCAGGATAGGAATAAAGCGAGAAGAAGGAGGAAGCAAACAAATAGGAGGCACCTAGATCAAGGCAGATGGAATCATCTAAGAAGAAAAAGGAAGGTCTACTTTCTATTTCTTGCCTGGGTCTTCTAGCATAATCAAATCGTCTCCGGATCTCTTCATGTTTTTCTCCGGATCTCTTCGTGTGTAAGTGACTTAGCCACATTATTATGCAGTTTAAGTAACTACACACATAATACAAGGTCATATGATAAAAAATGCTCAACCAAGTAAAGGAAAACATCAACTTTCATATAACCAAAATATACCATGTGGTATAGTTGCATCAAAAGAATAGAAAAAATTAAAATGACAAAAACGATGGGTTACTATAGGAAATAATATCCATGTGGTTGATCCTTCGTGAAAAGATTCGAACACTTACGAAGCCCCCACTACATAACTAAGTTCTATCATCCTACGAGATAAAAAGAGCTCTTGCTCGACTTTAGAAAAATCATGAAAATTTACTAAAAGAAAATGAAAAGTTTAAGTCGATACAAAGAAGGAAATCTTAGGAGCTAGAAAAAAAGGACAGGATAGTACCAGGTTCCCATAATGAGGGAATAAAGCCATCCTGGTTAGAAATAAAAAAGAATTGATCTACCCACTTAAAAGTCTTGTCACGAAGTATTTGAAAATAGAGAGTATGAGAACACCCAACGCATCCCTAAATCAAGCACTTACGCATCGAATTAAAAAAGAGCAGTTCTCGACAAGACGAAGGAGTTAATTTTTCTACGTATATAATGTAGGTACATGCAAGAAGATGATAAGAAATAGATGCAACTGAATAGGGGATAGAATAACGGTAGCCAAATATTATTTAGTAATGGGATGTAAATAAAGGCAAAGGCCACATCAAATATGTTCCGAGATAAGGAAAATATACCCTCTAGGGGTAGATGAGTATGCTTAGAGGGTGTAGGGATCTTAAACCCATAACCCTCAATCCTAAACTTCATCAAAATCTCCTCAACCTAACCTTCCTCATAGATGGTCGAAGTTAAAAATAAAAAGACAAATAACGACATAATGAACTGGGGCGATCATCGGAGGCCACTGATAACTAAAAGAATGAGTGAATTAAAAACAAAGCTCATAAAATCCACATCAATTCAGACAGTAGAAAATAGAAAATAAGTATTCATGTTTAAAAGACTCTTTAAAATAAAGAACAAACCAACTAATTAAGCAAAAATAATCAAGATTTGATTCGACACTTTAAAAACATACACGATTACATAAACAATCTAATGATCAAATAATTAACAAATAAAATCCTAAAATTGAATTACCCAAAATAACTGGAAAGCGTACCAATGATTCATCCTAACAATTTCGCTTAGCAAACCGATCAATAATTCAAAATATGTGAAGGTAAGAAGAAGCAAAATAAAAGACTTACATATTAACAATGATCGAGGTTTGATAAGAGAGAATTAAAGTAAATTGTGAATCGCTCCTGATTTTTATATCTGTTGAGCAAGTAAAAGAGAAACAGGAAAAGAAAGAAGAATCAAGTACAAATTAACTCAGAAAATATCAGCCTTTGAATTCAAATGACGCTACCAAGTAGGATCATTAGATGATAATGATGAGAAAAGATCTCCATGAAAAACTAAGCAAATCTCTTGAAAACCAAAATGACATGTCGAATCATGTACGAAAAGCATAGCCACTCGTACAATGATGCATGTAAAAAGCATTAAATGAAAAATGGACGACTGATGAGATAGTATATAAAATGGGTATGGTGAACCAAAAGTCTGCGCTAACATGCATTATTGTAGACTTGGGAGGCAAGTGTTACCCTCATTTTCGATCACATGTATGGTACTTAATCTAGTATAATGAAACAATCTAAAATCATGCAATAAGCTAAATAGATCGCCCAAAGGCACTGTACACGAAGCATGGTAAAATAAAGATAACATGACTAAAAGGTTGACCAAACCAATAATGCAGTAGCCTTCTTAAAAAAAATCTATACCATGTAATGCTCCATATATATCCAAAGTAGTTACAATAATTACTATGTAATAACAAATCGACATCATAGTCCAGAAGCAAACTCATATCACATGATCATATGGAAAAATATGTTGAACATAAGCATGAATCCCATATTGAACTATGCCAATTTGGAGATGAGACGCATCATGATAAAAAAAACCATCTCCAGAACCAACATCGCCATTTGAAAACCATCTCCAGAACCTGTACCATTATTTGTAAAACCATCTCAATAACCTGCGCCAACATTTGTAAAACCATATTCACCATATATAAAATCAAACATAACTGTAATGACCTGGAATTTTGTACACTTAATATTTAAATATTTAAATCATGGATTTAATGTGATTAAATTGATTTAATAACCTTGTTAACCCCCTTCTTAACAATAGCAATGATGGTAAACTTGTTTTTAAAATTTGTTTATGAAAATAAGTAATTCGAGGAAATATCGATAATGTGACCGAAAATGGTTTATCGATAAATAGCTTTTTAATCGATGTAAGTTATTCGAACTCTTTTGTACTAAGCTAATGAATATACAAACAAATTAGCAAGTAATTAACATACTTTGCTTCATAAGGTCAACGTAATATTCTAGAAGCTTCTAATGGATAAGAGATATTTCACGTAAGGGGTATTAAGGAATTTGCTAAAGGTAAGAGGTGTAGTGGAGAAGTGAGGGGCATGTGGACGGGTGAGCCTTCCATTGTATGATTGGAGGAGGGTGAGAGTAAGGTTAAGGAACACCATCTTGAGCCTATATAAGAGAGGTCATAACCATTGAAAACACTTTTACTAACTTATAAAATAAAAGCATACTCTTCTTCATCTCTTTCTCTATATAATTTTCTAAAAGAAAATAAATTCAGAACAACTTCAACTCAACTCAAACTTGGACTAGAAAATATCGCAACACCACCTAGCAATCGAAAGTAGAAGATTTGGAGCACAAGACCCCAAACGCTCTTAGGCCATGAGCTATTTGTAGGTATTTTACCATAGGCAAGTGCAAAAGAAATGGAAGTGGTTGGAAGTTAAGTGTTGCAAGATTGAGGTAGGAAGCGGATGCTTGGACTTTTTTTTTTAATTTGTTAAGGGTGAGCTAACTCACCATCTTGAATGAAAATATTGTGCATATGTTCTAGTATTTGATTATGTATATGTTGTTTGAATTGATATTGACATATGTCGTAGTATTGGTTTTGGTTCTTGCTTTGAAAGAAAATGACATATGCAATCCATATATATGGACTTAAATGGATTTGAATGAACTTGTATGACTTGTAGCATAGCCTTGATACAAAGCACATAGGTTGTAGTTGAATTTGATCTAGATTGGACTTGGATTGGAAGGTGCTCTTACAGCGATAGTCGCTATGGATGCACTTAGGAATTGCCTTGTGTTACGCAATTTCTATGGAATTTTATAAAAAGATCCTTAGGGGTTCTCATTAAATTTGTGATGCATATTGTGTATGCTTGTTGTTATAAAAATATAGGATGATAAAATGTTATGTAACATCTTAAAAAGTGGTCAAATTTACACTTGTGCAAAACTGCCGCGTTTAGCCTTTGTTTTTTTAACTTAAAGGTTTAGAAAGGACTTTTAAATTAAGTATTTGGTTTAATTGCTTTCACAAGTATTTTTTTACTCTTATTGGTTTCAAAAGAGGTTTGACGTTTTGATGAATTTTTAAGAATTAGTTATGAATTTTTAAAGAAGAGGATTTACTTTTAAACATAAAGGAAACATGATTTTTCCAAGTCTTAAGTAAATTATAAACTGTCTATTTTCAAATAATGTTTTGGTTGAATGTTTAAACCTATTATAAATATTTTATTTTTAAGTATATATAGTTTCAAAAAATGTGTCGACTATTTTATTTAAGTATAAATATCTTATGTAATAGATATCTTTTAAATTGTTTTATTAAATATCCAGTTTTGTAAATAAATTACTATACTTTTATAAATATTTCGTTTCTAAAGGAGTTTTAAATTATAAATAAAGGATTAAGAAAGGGGTTATGAATTTCTTAGTAACTAAATCGTGTTTTGTTTAATTACCTGTTTGGAAAGTAATTAACTATGCTTAAAACTAAAAGCCGACGAAGAAGCTTATCTATCTGTGAGTGTTAAGATTGTTGTTCAAGTAGGGTTTAGAAGCAATAGGGCTCTAACCTACCAGCTTCACTCTTGATCAAGGAATAGTTAAGTTGAGAATGTCAAAAATGTATTAATCAAGTTGTTTACTTACTCCTTGATAGAAATTATTTAGTCATGTACTTAGCACTAAAAGCAGACTAAGTAGATTTGTCTATCCATTAGTGTTAAGAATAAAGTGTCTAGGCAAGGCTTTGATACACAACTAGTTCTCTAACTTACCTGGCTTCACTCTTGACCAATGTATGGTGTAGGTTGAGAAGTTCGAAAAGGTGACAAGTATATGCACTTGATTTCTATAAGCGATCATCTTTAGAACTTGATAGTTAACTAGTCAAAAACTGAACTTAACCAAATATTAACTTAGATCTTTAAATGAATGTTTATAAAAATAATAACAAGAACGGATTGGTTTTATGTTTGTTATGACAATGTGCTAATAACTTTCATCTTTAACCCTTCTTGATAATATTTTTAAATGTAAATATATCATTACGAGAATGTTTTAAAGATAAGTATTATCAAAATGGTTTTAGGATTGTAGCGACAATGGTCAAGAAATATTAGTCTTAAACCTTTTGAATGGATTTGTGAAATTACTTAGATCTTTAAAATGGATATTTTAAAGGAAATTATATGTATGGATTTTTTTGGAAAAAGATAGAAAAAGTAAGGATTTGAAGTAAGAAATCATGTTAATGATTTGTTAATATACTAATACCAATTGATAAAAGCATATGAATACTTTTTGAAGCATTACAGATGAATATAGTGATTGATATATTTAGTTTTATTAGGTAAAAGAAGTTTTACTTATAAAAGAGGATTTAATTAATAAAAATTATTGATTAAATAAAAAGAGGATTAGAAGTCATTTATGTGACTTAATCGTACTTTGTGTGACTTAACCGTACTTTGTGTGACTTGATCATGCTTTGTGTGTTTATTCGTTTATGCAAAGTATTTAGTTGTATACTTAGCACTAAAAGCCGATGAAGTAAGTTTGTCTGTCTATGAGAGTTAAAACTGATGTTCAAGTAGGGATTAGTAGCAATAGTGCTCTAACCTTATGCTTCACCTTGGCTGAGAGAGGTGTGAGATGAAAAGATTAGAAACATGATAAGTATACAAGACTTCATTTCCATTTATGATCATCTATCTTGTACTCGATAGTCGATTAGTCGACTATTGAAATTGGCCCAAATAACCTAGGGAATATCAAGGAGAAACATGAAGGCTGTATGGCACGGTTATCAAGATGTTGTACTGTACATATAATATCATCTTGCTCTTCTAGGACAAACGATTAGAAAATCTTAGGATAGGAGATTATCTCCACCCTTATGTATTGTCTATTTACTTCTAAGAGAACAGGGTTAAGTTAACCAAAAATTCATCGACCGGCTTTGCAGCATCCGATAAGCAGGGGAAGTGTACTTATATTAGATGGCTCGAACCTATAACCACTTCAAAACCATATACGCGATCTATGTTTTGGAAGCGGTAGTGAAGTCAAATGTTATAAAGTCAAATTGTCTATCCTGAGGTTAAGTCCAAAAGGGAGGTCAGCGTTAACATTTTAGAATAATTCTATAGAGTTGAGCTGACTATTTTAAGGTTAAGTCCAAGGGAAAGGACAACATTAGCAATTGTCAGTCGACTTATGCTGGAATCTATATGGAGATTTGAGAACTATTCGAGATTCTTAAATCCATGTAGCAATTCGTTATCTGTTCGAGATAATGGAATCCATTTAGGGATTCATGTTCTATTTGAGTGATGAAGACTCGTATCAGAGATGTTGAATATAGCCTTAACTTTGGTAAATGACTAAAACCAAAGGTAGGGTACATAGCCGTGAAGGGTTTAGCAAGCCTAAATTAGGTATATCATCTCCAAATCTAAAGATGCTATCAATGTTGCTAGCAGGAGTTAATGATATACGATTAATATCTTTGGCATTGACCAGCTATGGCTTACCTTATGGTATATTTTATCTAGAGATATACGAAGCTCGGAAGGATATCTCTTATCCTTGTGTAAGAGGACCATTCGCAATGTACTAAGGACACCTCCATGGAAATCCTTACACGTATTCGAACACGCCTTAGTGGTGTTGATTGTATATCTTGTTATTGTTGTGGTGTACACCTTCCACAACAATTTTACTTATATTCTACACTCTAGACATTATCTATTATATCAAAATATATACTTAATAAATGGATAGCTCTTTTGAGAGGATAACTGTTATGGTATTCCATGCAGTCTCAAAAGGTGCTATTGTATGTCACATATATTTCTTGAGTTTCTTACATTAGACTTATGTTTGATTCATGGTTTTATATTTCCCTTATTTCCATGGGTGCTCTTTCGAGTAGTTTGAGAAAGGAAGGTTTTCATTGATGTTCTTCGGAGCTTCTAGAGACGAGCTAGATGCTTCTATACATCTATTCTAGTATTCTTATTTTCGATGCATTACTACATTGTATATATCAGCATATGTGAGGACAAGTTGTTATAACTGTCTATGCTAATGATATTACTTATGATTGTAACTCTGGAATGCCATATATCTTAAAGTGATAATTTGTATTGCTATATGATATTATATGTTATCGCTCTGTAGTGGGATTTGGATGTTCTTGCTCTCCTATTTCTTATTCTACTTCATTTTCTTTTATTTTACCCTAACAATTGATTTTTTCGGCACTTAAGTGCTCGATACATGAATACCTTAGATATATTAGTGTCAACATTTAGGGGTTAAAAAGGAGATTCATTATAGTAACACTCAAGCAAAGCATATTGTACAGTTGTGCCATAATACCAAAATAATCATAAAAGCATAACAAAACTGATATGAATAATAAGTGATAAAATTAGAGTCGAAAAATCACATAAGAAAATTATGATAAGTATCTCTAAACTGCACCACCACTTATGAAGTCATTCCATCATATAAGGAAACGATGTAATAATATTTCAAGCAAGTCCAACAACCTCCAGAATACACCGTCTCATAAATATCAGGAGGAATAATTTTTATAATGCAGGAGGGTGCTGACACATCAGCACGGGACTTGTCTGATCCAAACTCGTAGGTCGATTTATGAAGTACATGCCATATTAAAAAAAATAAAACCAAAATTATTTTACGCTCACACGGTTATGTTTCGTGATTCACTTGATTGTCCAAATGTAAAGTGCAGAAGTAGGTTGCTAAGGTATATATGACGTAGCACCAAGGCATGAACCAATACACTTGACTGTCCAAATGTAAAGTGCAGAAGTAGGTCTCTAAGGTATATACGACACATCACCAAGGAATGTACCAATACAGTGCACCACTTAAACATTAAGAACATCATTTCAAATTCAAATTATCCCAACCAAATCTTCTCGGTAAAAGCAAACTTTCCTGCCAATGACCACATCAGTGATCCGTGCACATTACAGGAATCAACAGATGAAAGACGCGTGGCAATATATAAAGGAGGAGAAAGGTTGTAGAGAAGTGATGTTAACAATCTACGAGAGTTTGCTATAAATAGAAAAGTACCATAGCAGAGAAAGGGACTTTTGATTAATTCTTTGAAAAATTACCTTATATCCTTGTACTCCTTTCTGCCATTAAAAACCACAACACAATGAAGAAGAAAGATAATAAATGATTTGATCCATTGACGTAGAACTTTTTGAAAATCCAAACCACATAAATTTCTGTGTCCTTTACTAAATTTATTGCTTTCCACTTAGGTAGGTTCTTTTGATCCTTTATTTTGTTGTGTTTGGTACTTAAACTAAACTAGGCAGGAGATTTACATATGCGTATTATAATATTTTATACCGAGATAAATTGCAATCAATATTTTTCTTGTATATTTCTAAAATATCTCATGTTTATATAATTTTTTGTTAGATTTAAAATTCATTTACTATTACATACATACATACATACATACATACATACATACATACATACATACATACATACATACATATATATTTGAAGTTGAATATGAATATTGGCATTATGTTTTAAATGTTCGAGTGTTTTCGTTTGAATGGTGATTTGATCCAAATCTTCATACAAGGTTTTAAATCTAAAGTTCAAATTTAAACTGCATTTTATTTGTAGATATTTGAAATTATATTCCTTTTGTGCTTAAAGATAAGGTCTTGTTTAATTTAGAAAAATTTATATGAGAAAGCTGATATTTTTTTCCTTTTTATTCAATTACCAATTCTTTAATTATTCCAAAGATGTTTAATTTAATAATTTACATTTTCTTTTGTTCAGTCACCGAATCATCAATTATACCTAAGGTATCTAATTTGATACATATATCTTTTGTTTAAAACTTTTTTTATATACAAATAATTGGGAAAAATTATATATGCCTGTAAATGTCTAAACTACATGCATACACACAAAGATATATATATATATATATAACTATATATATTGTATACATGGTACTATTAATATGTATTTGTAACCATATACACATATCATGGTATATTTAAACATATGTACATACTTGGGCTTTTATATTCCTGAAATGCATTTAATTTGTTCTAAGCATATAGAAGTATAATATATATGTGTATTCAATACACATGTAGATACATATAGCTATGCATATGGTTATGCATCACTTTATAATGTCATATCATTGAATTAATACTGATATATTCAAATATACATTTAAATAGATTAATTGATGTGATTCATTAATAAATATGAGATACATATGACATTATTTAATAATTAGTTTGGATCTAATGCTAGTTAATAGACCTCATTGGTCTACTAAGATCCAAAATAGGAAATTATTTTGAAATTTACCATTTCACCCACTACTAAAGTGTGTTGGACCTAACTAATTTGACTTTGAGTTTGCTCCTCAAGCTATTACCTTGCAAGCAGTTGATAATACTTTATCGGTTATGTCATATGTAACTTCTAACTGTGGTTTTTTCCCTAATCTCATTATTGACCTTGAGTTTTCTTAACAAGCCAAGAGATATTAGTCACTCTGAACTATCATTTTGTGACGGTAAATCCTCATACCTTGAGTTTGCTCAACAAATACAAGAATTTGTCTTACCTATCTAGAGATATGCTAAATATACTACACATAACAACCTTGGTTTAAGTTTTCTCAACAACCAGTACTATGCAAGTAATCTAATATATAAATGACAAAGGGCAACATTATTACGTTTCATAATCATTAATAATCAAAAGTGCTATCTATTTAAGGAACAAAGTACTTTTGTAAATGTAAGAGCCCCCACTTGGAGGTCTAAAACTAACAGCTGCAGATGCTGCAGTCATCCACAGTTATTAATTCTCGATAGCCAAATTCGGTAATGTTAGGTACATTGATATAACAGAATCAAATTATTTAAAACCATTAAACAAATTTCTCATTCCATTTCAATCATATTTAAAATTCATTACATAATCCCAAATTCAAGAACCACGTTTAGAGATATAATTATTACAAAATACGCTAAAAGAGACATACGAAGATGCCCCCTTGTACGATCAGAGTCTAAACATAGGAAATTAAACAGCTTTTCCTTTACATCAAAACACAATGGAATCAAATAGAAAAGAACTCCTATTAGCTGGCTTGCCTCCTGCACGTCTCTAAAAGCTTATTCGTCGAAAAGAAAACCTAAAAACCTCAACTCTCAAATATTCAAAATCAATTGAGCACCCGAGAGTTTAAGGGAAAAAACATAAACTTCGAGTCAGACATAAAGCCTGATACATATAATAACCTTCCATCTCGAACAACTTAGATATCTAGTGAGACCACCGCTTAGTGGAACGGGATTTCGCTTCACTAGTATCTTGTCCAAAAATTTATAATAACCATATACTATGCTCTTGCATCCATAATGGTTAAAAACATAGCAATTTAAAACATCATGATGATATGCAAACAAGAAAAATATTTTGGATTACCCACCTCCATTCATTGGACTATTTGTCTCAGCTATAGTTTCTACGGTCACTATTAACCTATTAGTTTTCATGAGCAGACTAATAACCTTTCTAAACTCTAATGGTCTATCCATCCGGTATCATAGTTTAGGATCACTAAGAACCTATTGGCCCCTACCAATAACTTCATTCAATTATTTCATAGGTTCTCCCTTAACCTATTGGTATCTTCAATAACTTCTTCCATATCATAGTTTTCATGGGATGACTATGAACCTATTGATCTCTGTCAATATCTTTATCCGGATATAGTTTTCATGGGATCACTACGAACCTATTGGCTCCTACCAGTAACTCTCTCCAAGCATTATTTTCATGGGTTTACTTTGAACCTGTCTAAACTGTCAACTTCTTGATCAATCTTTGGGCATCCTATGTTCGGGTCCACATGACCTCTTGGATGCAACTCTACTCATTCAGGAGATAACTCAATTTTATATTCACTACTTGGTCAGCATAGCTGGTTATTCTGCCTTTACTTCCCAAAATACAACTATGGGTCTAATTGTAAAGTGAATATGTTTATAGAACAAGCACACATAATAACCGACCATAACATACAAAACATGGTTAATACCTTTAATCCATTATTTTATCAAGGAAAGCTTCTTCAAAAACTCCAAAATTGAAATCCATTTCATAGCTCTTTTATATTGCCATGGGTTTTCCTTTTAAAATGGCATTGGGTTCTTTATTTTGAAAACTAAGGCTTTCACGAATATATCTTTCGAAAGCATTCAAATCTTCTTTTCCAAACACTTAAACATACGTCTTTTGAAACATTTTAAAATTTCTCTTTCGAAAGCATCAAAACCTTCCTTTCCAAAGTACTAAAGCATATCTTTCCAACTTATAGAAGCATAGTTTCGAAACCATTTAAAAGTACCTTTTTTGAAACTATTGAGTTTAATCTTTTGGGTCAAAGTGAACATAAGAGATGTACCCCCTTCGACATCATTAATCTTCAAATAAAAGAGTTTGGGGGAAAACAGATGGCTAAGAAACCATTTTTCAAAAGTTTTAATCTTTTAAGTAAGTAATTAGAAGGATAGCTTCGAAACACCTTTCGACGCCATTGCCTTTGAAAGCTTTAGTTTAAATGGCTACTGGAGCTCTTTCGAAAGCATTGGGAAGCGGCTTGTTATATTTAAAAAGTAAAAATTTTCCTTTCGAACTCATTGAAAACTTTAACCTATTCGAATGGTAAGAAGACAGCAGCAATGTTTTGACTTGGTTCAAAACTACTCTTTCGAAAGCCTCTCTTTAAAACATAATATACAGCAACTCATTCGAAAGCTAACTTTTTAAAAAAAACGGCAATCCCTTCGAAAGCTATATAAAAGTAATTTAACCCTTTTGAAAGCATCCATTAATATCAAGGCAAGCGACATCTCTTTTGAAAGCAAAAGAAGGCCTTCATATGCTATTTAAAATTGCCTCGGCCCCTTCGAAAGCATGGTTTCAGCTCTATACCTTCTGCCTTTCTCCAATCCACTCTACCAAGGCATTGATACTATGTGTATTGGTTTTGACTTGGTTGACGGTAGAGGTATTGGGTCGAAAGATTTCTAATGGCAAAAAATAAATCTTTACAAAAACAATTTTGTTGCCTTTTTAAGTAAATGCTATTCAACTAACTTGCCTATTTGTAAAAATATTATTGGTTATCATAATCTTCACAATTTTTTTTTCTAAAAGGTTGTCGAATTCATCCAGAATTTAATTAAAATACTTAGTAAAGAAGCCGTTCCCTTTTGCAAAAAATTAAGACATTCAAGTCCTTTATATAACAGTCGAATAAATTTTTAAATCCAATTATTTATTTCTTCCTTTAAAAATTCATAATAAATTACCCATAGCTTGGATAATTATAAAAATTTAAACCCGTCTCTAAGATAATTTTTTTCACAGCATATAAAATCCTCATGGCATTCAAAACCCAATATATATGATTTTTTTCCCTAAAATCTAATAATATGTTTATCATACATACTTGTTTGAATCTAATATATCATGTAATCCAAGCATATTATTATTAAAATCATCATAAAGGTTTTAGACTTAAAACCCAAAATCAAATGCTCTTTGAAAACGAAAATGAAATGGTTTTAATTATTGTTCACCTTGTTTTGGTTAAGGAATCTGAGATTTGATCTTGCGTAATTCTTCCTGCTTGATTTCTTAGCTTTCACTTGATTTTTAATCCTCTTTTCCCCCAGGTTATGGCCGGCTTGAGCTACTTGGTTTATGTTTTAGAATTATGAACTTGTGAAATGAAAATGGGAATAAGGGTTTAAGGGATAAGTGTTATGATGGACGGCTATTTCCTATAATACCCTTGCCTTATTCTCTTATTAGTTAACTTATAAAACCATTTCCATAAACCCATTCTTTTAAACTTTTATTTAATTAAGCACGACCTCTATTTTAGTTTCCAAATATCCATCTCCTTATCACTCTAATCTTTTCATTATTCTATTTAATATATCTAATTAAATCTCCTAAATAATATTATCTAAAATTAGGGGTGTTACAGGCTCCCATCCTTAAAGAATTTCATCCTCAAAATTCAGTAAGGACTAGATACTAAGCATAACAATTATCTGTAACAATGCCTAACTACCATACTAGCCTACCTGACTAGCAATGGTCTACGTAAAGAAAATAAGAACATACCCCGACGGCGGATTAGGATAAGTATCTTTAATCCTGTCTTCTGTCTCTTAAGTATAGTTCTTGTCATTGTCGCTCCACCGAACTTTCACCAACTTGACTATCTTGTTTCTTAACATCTTCTCATCTCTCGCTACAACCCGAACTGGTTGTCTAACAAAAGTCAAATTTGGTTCTACTATCAAATCTTCTAACTTTGTCGAAGGAATATTGTAACAACCCGCATATTTAACGATTATATATTTAAATATTTTATTTAAATATAGCGTCGTTAGTCGGATGTAGGTCTGAAATGTTACTTTTTGCAAACGGTCGAATTGAAGCTCGAAACTACCTTCATTGGTTCCAAAATGGTGTTTGCGATCTTTTTGAGTATAATTTTTGATATGTTTGGAGTTTGTGAAATTTTGGCCCTTTTTCTATTGGGTTTTGGGTTTGGGTTCAGCCCACTAGCTTAACTAATACTCTAACTCAACCCCTTCTCTTCATTCATCTTCATTTCATTTTCATTTCTTAAGCAAAAACTGAAAATGGTGGAAGAGAAGAGGAAATAGAAATTGCAAGCCCTAATTCCATTTGTAAACTCCAAATTCTTGCTCCAAAATCAAAGAGAAGACACTGGTAAGCTCCTCTTCATCTTCTCCAACTCTTCTCCTCTTCAATTTCAGAAAATTTCCTAAACCTAAATTAGGAAATACTTGTTTTATTCTTAGATTGAAGCTTATTGAGTTGGAGTAGAGTTTGGTTGGTCTTCTCCTTGTTGTTGAGCTTCTTCTTCTTCTTTGTTTGGGTAAAAGGTGAGTTTTGAGCTCACATCTACTTCTCTTGATTTCATAGATGTTGGGTATGAATTCCTAATACGTTGTTTATATGCACTTGCTTTTGGTTTGGATTGAATTAGTGAATATCCAAATTTTTAGTGTTTGAGTTCAATTCCTTAAAGATCCTAACTTTGATATTGGAATGTTTTTGGTAGCGAATCGGAGAGCTAATGGAGCTGGGGTATCTATTGGCTAAGGCTCCTTAACTCCATTGCTCGAACGGTCGCATTTTGGAAGAACTTGCATTTCATTGGAAAAAGGGCAGAAACTGCAAATTTATGCAGTTCGGCCGATCGAGCCCTGCAGCCGGTCGACCGACCTGCTCATGTCGAGTTTTTTTATTTCCTGCATCTGGCCAGCCGACCGAGCCCTGCAACCGGTCGACCGACCTGCTCGTGTTTTGCCTGTTTTGCCTATTTTTGCATATTTTGATTTGTTTTCCAAATTTTAACGATTCAAGTTGCTTTTTAGTAGTTGTTATTGCATTTTTGACTTTAATAACTTATTCTTGACTTCATCTACGGGTTTTTATAAAATAATCTCTCGAATCACATTTAAAAGCTCGTTTCTCCAATTTATAAATTCTATTTAAAACGCACACACAATTTTGCACTTCGAGCGGAGTGGAAGGGAGATTAAATGGTTAGGTAAAACACAGACCATGAATCCATGCGTTTATCTTTCCGATTAGTCCCCGACCTATTCGATTGATTGTTTTGACCTTTGTGTTGGGTTTACCGATGAGATGAGGTGAACTTTGTACTGCTTTGAGTGTGAAATTAACTAACGGATAGTAAACCGTTTAGTGCGAACGAGTGGTTATGGGACATACGTTAACACTTTTCGGATTCCTTTTCGAGAGTTGTGACACATTTCGCCAGTTAGTGGTGTCCAGTACTGGGTCTGTGACCTTGACCACTACGGTTTGTTGCCTTCGGGTATATGCCTTCGGGTTTGTGCCTTCGGGTTTGTTGCCCTTTAGTATCGCTTCCGATGTTGGTCGTTATGAGCCGCACGGGTGATATTGGGTTGCCCTTTAGTGTCGCTTCCGATGTTGGTCGTTATGAGCCGCATGGGTGATATTGGGTTTGGAGTCTTCGGGCTCATGGATCCTTGTTTGTACAGTATTGAGCTCGAGCAATTTTCTGATGCTTCATTCATATGTATATTCCCTAGGTATCGCCCTTCGATGTTGGTCATTATGAGCCGCATGATGCGCAGCGTTTACCTTGCGGAACTTGTATACCTTATTGGTATTTGTTATTTGCCTTTTTGGCTTGCTTTGGGATATTCTTATCCTTTGTTTCTATATGTTGCCGATGATATGAGGCTTGTTATCATATGATTCATCTTTTGTTAGATGATTGTGTTATCTCCTTTAGAGATATTTGTTATACTTTGTAACCTTGCAGGATTATTGTTGTTCAGTTTATCTAACTGATTTGTTTAGCTAGACTGGCCCGTGTATTTTATACTCGGGTCAGACCGAGATGTTTCAGGTTAGGTGCTTTTGGACTTAGCCTATTTTGTTTCCGCATGGACTACTCCGCTAGCTTCTTTTTGTCATAGCTTTTTGTGTAGTCCCATTTTGTAGTAACTCTGATATATGTATTCATCTGGTATCGTCTGTATATTGTGGCTTGTTATACCACTTGACATGTATTATTTTGTATACTCTGCTATGTATCAGTATATGTGTATATGATGATCTACTGTTCTGTGATGTATATTACATTTGAGTTGTTATATTCTGTTCTGATAGATCCTTCAACCACCTATGGTTTTGTTTTAAGTATTCATTGGGTGTGTCGACCTGCTTGGTATGTTTATTGTCGATGTATTCAATAGATAGTTAGAGCAAGGCTATAGATAGTCGCTCCCAACCAGCCTTATTCTCCGTGTTAGTTGACGGCACTACCCTGTAGTGTCCTTGGCTAGCGTAGGTATAGAGGTGGGGCGTCACAACGTGGTATCAGAGCTGAGTTCAGGACAAAATATGATAAACACAGAATAGATGCACATATTACGGTACATCAAAGTGTACAAGTGATACAAATCTTTGAATCATCGTGTCTCTTTATTCCATCAAGGTTAGATAGAGTTTGGGAATACGTCTAGGAATGCATTTCTATTCCGTAGTATTCCATATTGCAATATCTACCTTGTGAATAATCTTGTTCTTATCTTACCTTCAGCGTATGGCTGGAAGAGACAGGGGACGACGTTCGGATGTTGGACAATCCAGTGGCACACATCTGAATGGCGTTTATATGTCTGCTGATCAGTTTATGGAGTTGTTTAGGAGCAATCAGCTTCCAGTTCCTCCTCGAGTGTCTCCACCTCGCAAGTCTGCCTTTGCACGCCAGTGCAGTGATTTTGCTCATCTTGGAGGAAAGCCGTTTAAAGACTCTGAATCCGTTCTTGAAGTCCAAGCTTGGTTTCGCACGTGCGAGCGTATCTTTTCTCGTATGGATCTTTCTGACCATGCTAGAGTTCTTGTAACTTCTAGCTTATTACAAGAGCGTGCCCTTGATTGGTATGAGCTTCTTGTAGCCGAGATTGATGAATCTACTCTTTCTTGGACTCGGTTTCGGGAGCGATTTGAACTCAAGTTCGTTCCTGAATCTGAAAAAGTTTTATTGACCCGTCGCTTCCTTGAGTTGAAGCAAGGGAAGTCTTCTGTTTCTGAGTATGTTGCATCATTTGAGGCTTTATCTAAGTACGGTCTTGAATTCATCAGCACTTCTTATAAGAAGAATTTGAAGTTTGTTTCTGGTCTTAAGAAGTATCTTAAGAAATCTTTGTTGCTCCAACTTAAACTTTCTTTTGAGGAGTTGGTTGATTCGGCACTTCACCTCGAGACCGTCGAGAAGGAGTGTGATAGTGATTTGATGTTGAGGCTTCCAAGAACCCCAACAAGAGGCCGTTTCCAATTCAGAAGTCCAGGTCTTTTCCTTCTAAGAAGAAGAAGACTGGTGGTTCTAGTTCTCAGCCTCAGTCTTCCGGAACATCTTTCATTAGAAAGTGTTTCAATTGTGGTTCTCCGGACCATATTATTCGATCTTGTCCTAAGCCTCTCTTCTGCCGTTATTGCAAGAAGGAAGGTCATCATGTTTCAGCTTGCCCTACTGTTCCGGCTAGTGCCAAGTCTAGCAGGCTTTGTGCTGCTAAGGCTTCTGAAGGTCCTTCTCAACCCAAAGGTATCTCTCTATCTATTTTGGAATGTTCTATTTTATTTCGTGATCATAGTATTCGAGTTCTTTTCGATACGGGTGCTTCACATTCTTTCGTATCGAAACAGCTCGTTGATGATTTATCTTTGGATGTTTCTTGTTTGGTTACTTCATTGAGGGTTGCGAATCTTATTGGGCGATCCGCGGCCCTTAGTTTGCTTTGTGATGATGTTGAGATTGTTTTATGTGGCTTTTCTTTTCGTGCGAATCTGCACGTTATTTCTTGTCTGGGATTTGATATGATTTTGGGAATGGACTGGCTAGTGAGATATGATGCCAGGATTATTTGTTCGGAGAGGATTGTATATCTTCGACATCCAGATTCGCCTACTCAGCTATCTCTTATTCTTCGGGATGTGGATAATTCCGAAATGGCTTTGTATTCTCTTGATTCGCGAGATGGTGATGATATATCTCGTATTCCTATTGCTTGTGACTTTTCTGATGTTTTTGAGCCTGTATCGGGTTTGCCACCTAAGCGGGCAATTGAGTTCCGCATTGATCTCATTCCAGGCACGCAGCCAGTTAGTCGTCCTCCTACGAGGATGTCTATAAAGGAAAATGAGGAACTCAAGAAGCAGCTTTTAGAGCTAGAGTCCAAACAGTTGATTCAATCTAGTTTTTCTCCGTAGGGATCCGCGGTCATCTTCGTGAAGAAGTCCGATGGAACTCTTAGGCTTTGCATTGATTATCGCAAACTTAACGAGTTAACCATCAGGAATAGGTATCCATTGCCTAGGATCGATGATATGTTCGATCTATTGAGTGAGGCTAAGGTCTTTTCTCAGCTTGACCTTGCCACATGTTTTCATCAGTTACGAGTCGTGGAGGATAGCATATCTCTAACAGCTTTCCGCACTCGGTATGGTTCTTTTGAGTGGCTCGTTATGCCGTTCGGTTTGACGAACGCTCCTGCTTTCTTTGTAGATCTAATGAATCGAGTATTCCGGGAATATCTCGATAAGTTCGTCCTTGTCTTTATTGATGATATCCTTATTTATTATAAGTCTGAAGCCGAGCATGCTAATCACTTGAGAATTGTCTTGAGTACTCTTCGTCATCATCAGCTTAGAGCCAAATTCTCCAAGTGCCATTTTTGGGAGAATAAGGTTAAGTTCTTAGGCCATGTTGTATCTTCCGATGGCATTTCTGTCGATCCCTCAAAGATCGAAGCCATCCAGAATTGGAAGAGGCCCGAGAATGTGCATGAGATCCGTAGTTTCCTTGGATTGGCGGGTTATTACCGTCGGTTCATTAAGGATTTTCCCGTGTTGTGCTTCCTCTCACTTGCCCTACTCAGAAAGGCATTCGTTTAGATTGGTCCGACAAGTGTGAAGCTTCCTTTCTGACATTGAAGGAACTTCTCACTAATGCTCCTATTCTTATGGTTCCCGAGGGGAATCATGATCTTGTTGTCTACACCGATGCTTATGGTAGTGGTCTCGGTGCTGTTCTTATGCAGAAGGATCGGGTAGTTGCTTATGCTTCTAGGTAACTGCGTCCGAATGAAGTTCGTTATGCCACTCATGATCTTGAGCTTTCCGCCATTGTCTTTGCCTTGAAGATTTGGCGACACTATTTATTGGGCGAGCGCTTCATTCTCTATACCGATCATAAATCTTTGAAGTATTTGTTCACTCAAAAGGAACTCGATATGACACAACAACGTTGGCTCGAGTTTCTTGCCTCCTATGACTTTGATATCCTGTATACCCCTGGTAAGGGTAATCGTGTTGCTGATGCGCTTAGTCGCAAACATTCGACTGTTATTTCTATGATGCTTGCCAAATGGGATGTTCTTGAGACTCTATTTTTTGTGAAATTCGGGATTGAGGTTCATCTTCTGATTCTCCTATCCTATTATTTAGTTTGGGAGCTCGACCTATTTTATTGGATCGTATTGCCGATGCTCAGCGGCGTGATCCTGATTTGTTGCATCTTATTCAGCTTAGTGAGTCTGGATCCTGTGATGAGGCGTTGTGGGATTTTAGCATTGATTCTCATGGGTGTCTTCGTAAGAAGAACCATCTTTTTGTGCCTTCTGATCATGCACTTAAGCATGACATTCTTGATGACTGTCACCGTTCTAAGTATACTATTCATCCCGGTAGTAGCAAGATGTATGCCGATATGCGTCGTCTTTATTATTGGGAAGGCATGAAGCGCGATGTGGCGAGTTATGTGAATAATTGCATAACTTGTCAGCGTGTTAAGGCCAAACATCAGCGTCCTTCTGGTCTTCTTCAACCTCTTGAGATTCCATTGTGGAAATGGGATCAGATATCTATGGATTTCATTGACGGCCTAGCTCGTTCGAGATCAGGCCATTCTAGCATTTGGGTTATTGTTGATCGCCTTACCAAGTCTGCTCATTTTGTCCCTGTTAAGTCTAATAGGACTGCTTCGCATTTGGCTAAGTTGTATGTTAAGGAAATCATGAGATTTCACGGTGTTCCTAGTTCTATTGCGAGTGATCGTGATCCTTTATTCACGAGTCATTTTTGGAAGAGTCTTCAGCAAACTTTGGGAACAAAGCTTAATTTTTCTACAGCTTATCATCCGCAGTCTGACGGACAGACTGAACGGGTGAATCGTATCTTGGAAGATATTCTCCATATTTGTATTTTTGATTTTGGTGGTAGCTGGGAGGATCATCTACCTCTTGTAGAATTCTCCTACAACAATAGTTTCCGGTCTAGTATCGGTATGGCTCCTTTCGAAGCCTTATACGGAAGGCCATGTCGATCACCTTCATGTTGGTTGGAATCTGGAGAGAAGCTTATTCTTGGTCTAGATTTTGTTCGTGATTCTTCCGAGAAGATTGGTCTTATTAGGTTGAGAATGAAAGAGGCACATAGTCGCCAGAAATCCTACGCGGACAACCGTAGGAAGCCTCTTGAGTTCTCGATCGGCGATCTTGTTTTTATTCGTGTTTCTCCTTTGAAAGGGGTTATGCATTTCAGTACGACTGGGAAATTGGCTCCTCGCTTCATAGGACCATTTTCTATTACTGAACGTATTGGTCCTGTGGCTTATAGAGTTTCACTTCCTGTTCATTTATCTAGCATTCATGACGTGTTTCACGTCTCGCAACTTCGGAAGTGTCTTCGGGAGTCGGATTCTGTTATTACTTCTCCTGATTTGCAAGAGCTTGAGATCTCACCAGACTTATCTATTGTACATCAACCTATTCGCGTGCTTGACACGGAGGTGCGACACCTTCGGAACAAGGACGTGCCGCTTGTTAAAGTTCAATGGTCCGCTAATCCCAATGACTGTACTTGGGAAACCAGAGAGTTTATTGAGCGATCTTATCCGGGTTTTCTTTCTTAGCTTGTAAACAGTGAGTATGTCTTTTCATCTCAAGCTTATTTCCTTTTTCTTTTGATTGTTGTATGTATGTAGTTGTTACAAATATCATCTCTAGGAATTGCGGGGATGCAATTTTGTAAGGAGGGAAGATCTGCAACAACCCGCATATTTAACGATTGTATATTTAAATATTTTATTTAAATATAGCGTCGTTAGTCGGATTTAGGTTCGAAATGTTACTTTTTGCAAACGGCCGAATTGAAGCTCGAAACTACCTTCATTGGTTCCAAAATGGCGTTTGCGATCCTTTTGAGTATAATTTTTGATATGTTTGGAGTTTGTGAAATTTTGGCTCTTTTTCTATTGGGTTTTGGCTTTGGGTTCAGCCCACTAGCTTAACTAATACTCTAACTCAACCCCTTCTCTTCATTCATCTTCATTTCATTTTCATTTCTTAAGAAAAAACTGAAAATGGTGGAAGAGAAGATGAAATAGAAATTGCAAGCCCTAATTCCATTTGCAAACTCCAAATTCTTGCTCCAAAATCAAAGAGAAGACATTGGTAAGCTCCTCTTCATCTTCTCCAACTCTTCTCCTCTACAATTTCAGAAAATTTCCTAAACCTAAATTAGGAAATACTTGTTTTATCCTTAGATTGAAGCTTATTGAGTTGGAGTAGAGTTTGGTTGGTCTTCTCCTTGTTGTTGAGCTTCTTCTTCTTCTTTGTTTGGGTAAAAGGTGAGTTTTGAGCTCACATCTACTTCTCTTGATTTCATAGATGTTGGGTATGAATTCCTAACACCTTGTTTATATGCACTTGCTTTTGGTTTGGATTGAATTGGTGAATATCCAAATTTTTAGTGTTTGGGTTCAATTCCTTAAAGATCCTAACTTTGATATTGGAACATGTTATTGGTAGCGAATCGGAGAGCTAATGGAGCTGGGGTATCTATTGGCTAAGGCTCCTTAACTCCATTGCTCGAACGGTCGCATTTTGGAAAAACTTGCATTTCATTGGAAAAAGGGCAGAAACTGCAAATTTATGCAGTTCGGCCGACCGAGCCCTGCAGCCGGTTGACCGACCTGCTCATGTCGAGTTTTTTTATTTCCTGCATCTGGCCAGCCGGCCGAGCCCTGCAACCGGTCGACCGACCTACTCGTGTTTTGCCTGTTTTGCCTATTTTTGCATATTTTGATTTGTTTTCCAAATTTTATCGATTCAAGTTGCTTTTTAGTAGTTGTTATTGCATCTTTGACTTTGATAACTTATTCTTGACTTCATCCACGGGTTTTTATAAAATAATCTCTCGAATCACATTTAAAAGCTCGTTTCTCCAATTTATAAATTCTATTTAAAACGCACACACAATTTCGCACTTCGAGCGGAGTGGAAGGGAGATTAAATGGTTAGGTAAAACACGGACCATCAATCCATGCGTTTATCTTTCCGATTAGTCCCTGACCTATTCGATTGATTGTTTTGACCTTTGTGTTGGGTTTACCGATGAGATGAGGTGAACTTTGTACTGCTTTGAGTGTGAAATTAACTAACGGATAGTAAACCGTTTAGTGCGAATGAGTGGTTATGGGACATACGTTAACACTTTTCGGATTCCTCTTCGAGAGTTGTGACACATTCCGCCAGTTAGTGGTGTCTAGTACTGGGTCTCTGACCTTCACCACTGCGGTTTGTTGCCTTCGGGTATGTGCCTTCGGGTTTGTGCCTTCGGGTTTGTTGCCCTTTAGTATCGCTTCCGATGTTGGTCGTTATGAGCCGCATGGGTGATATTGGGTTGCCCTTTAGTATCTCTTCCGATGTTGGTCGTTATGAGCCGCATGGGTGATATTGGGTTGCCCTTTAGTATCGCTTCCGATGTTGGTCGTTATGAGCCGCATGGGTGATATTGGGTTTGGAGTCTTCGGGCTCATGGATCCTTGTTAGTACAGTACTGAGCTCGAGTAATTTTCTGATGCTTCATTCATATGTATATTCCCTAGGTATCGCCCTTCGATGTTGGTCATTATGAGCCGCATGATGCGTAGCATTTACCTTGCGGAACTTGTATACCTTATTGGTATTTGTTATTTGCCTTTTTGGCTTGCTTTGGGATATTCTTATCCTTTGTTTCTATATGTTGCCGATGATATGAGGCTTGTTATCATATGATTCATCTTTTGTTAGATGATTGTGTTATCTCCTTTAGAGATATTTGTTATACTTTGTAACCTTGCAGGATTATTGTTGTTCAGTTTATCTAACTGATTTATTTAGCTATACTGACCCATGTATTTTATACTCGGGTCAGACCGAGATGTTTCAGGTTAGGTGCTTTTGGACTTAGCCTATTTTGCTTCCGCATGGACTACTCCGCTAGCTTCTTTTTGTCATAGCTTTTTGTGTATTCCCATTTTGTAGTAACTCTGATATATGCATTCATCTGGTATCGTCTGTATATTGTGGCTTGTTATACCACTTGACATGTATTATTTTTTATACTCTGCTATGTATCAGTATATGTGTATATGATGATCTACTGTTCTGTGATGTATATTACATTTGAGTTGTTATATTCTGTTCTGATAGATCCTTCAACCACCTATGGTTTTGTTTTAAGTATTCATTGGGTGTGTCGACCTGCTTGGTATGTTTATTGTCGATGTATTCAATAGATAGTTAGAGCAAGGCTATAGATGGTCGCTCCCAACCAGTCTTATTCTCCGTGTTAGTTGACGGCACTACCCTGTAGTGTCCTTGACTAGCGTGGGTATAGAGGTGGGGCGTCACAAATATAGTCTTTGGATCACACACATATTTACGAAGATGAGACACATGAAGTACATTATGGACACCTGCCATACTGCTCGACAACTCTACTCTATATGTTAGTTTCCTCGACTTTCCGAATCGTACCACACCAAAGTCATAAGATATTAAAAACTCCATCCACTTTGCTATCTCATGTTCAACTCCTTTTGAGAGAATAAATACGTTAAGGACTTATGATCTGTGTATAGATCAAACCTCTCCCCTAAGAGATAATGTCTCCATTTCTTCAGTGCGAAGATCACCGCTACCAACTCTAGATCATGAGTATGATATCTCACATCATGCGGTCTTAGTTATCATGAAGTGTAGACAATGACTTTAACTTTCTACATCAACACATCTCCTAATCCGGTCCGCATGCATCAGTACACACCACCGACCCTTGGTTCCCTCTAGAACCACTAACACAGGCGCGTTGGTCAACAAATGCTTTAACTTAAGAAATGCTTCCTCACATTTTTCAGACCAAATAAACTTCATGTCCTTCCTGGTTAACTTAGTAAAAGGCGCTGCTATCCGCTAGAGATCCTTGATGAATCTCCGGTAATAGCCATCTAGTCGAAGAAAACTTCTAATCTTAGTCACTGCCTCTGGTCTTTTCTAGTTATTAACAACTTTGATCTTATCCGGATCGACTAACAAACCCTTCTCTGAAACCACGTGACCAAGAAACTTAACCTCTTTCTTTCAGAAATGATACTTGGAAAACTTCACTTTCAGTCGATGCTTCCTTAGCATCTCAAGCACCACTCTTAGATGATCTTCATGCTCTCTTTCATCTTTAGAGTATACCAAAATGTTATCTATAAATACCAATAAAGAACCCATCCAAGTGCTCTAAGAAGACGCGGTTCATCAAATCTATGAAGAAAGCCGGTGCATTCATCAACCCAAATGGCATTACTAACCATTCGTTTAAACCATACCTAGTCTGAAACGCAGTCAACGGAATACTATCTTCTGCCACTCTTAACTAATGGAAACCTGTCTCCAAATTCAATTGGGAAAATACTTTGGCTCCATACAACTGATCAAATAAATCATCGACTCTCGACAAAAGATACTTATTCTTGATCGTCTTCTTGTTTAGCTTACGATAGTCGAGGCACAACCTCAATGACCCATCCGGTTTCTTCACAAACACCACAACCGCACACCAAGGCGAACTGCTTGGTCAAATAAAATTCTTTCCTTCTAAATCCACTAGCCACACCTTCAATTCCTTCGTCTCGGTCGATGTCATCCTGCTAGGTGGTCTACTTACAGGTTCAGCTCTTGGCACAAGATCTATTTGAAATTAAATGGCTTTTTTTGGTGGCAATCATTTAACCGACTCAAGAATATCTACAAATTCTCTTACTACACGAACCTGACTTAACTCTCTTTCTACTTCCATAACACTCAATATAGTACAAGTACTCCATTTAGAATCCTCCACTGAGAATATAATTCAGTTATGACTATCAGGGTGTGTCTCAGCAATATTTACCTACCCTAGAAAAATATCCTAGCATCATATTTACCAAACCAATCCATACCCAAAATGATTCCAAAGTTTACAAAATCGAAAACATACAGACTTCTTTCAAACTTGTGACCTAACAAATCAGGTTCTAACTAGTCACACCTCGTTTCAAGAGTTGTATACCCCCCTAGCGGATTCGCAACCATTAAGGAAGCAAGAAGGTATGTAGGTTCTAAACATAACCTATCGACCAAACACTGAGATATAAATGAATATGATGCACCGGTATCAAATGGTACCCTAACTGGTGTACTTCGAATCAAAGGCGTACCTTCCATCACAGTCTTTCCTTTCTCAGTAGCAGTCGGCTTAGCAGACGATGATCCAACAACAAAGACTTCTCCCTTGTCCACCCTGACCAGTTTTGAAAACTGATTCTTATAATGCCTAACCTGGTCGTAGTTAAAGCACTTCACACCCTTCTTGTTTGCGACCTTCTTCCCTTTTCCAATTTGGCATTCATGAGCATAATGACCCTTCTTATCACACTTAAGGGAAACCAATTTAGCCCATGCCTTCTTGGTAGCTACTCCCTTCTAGGTGCCTTTCTTCTCAAAGAACTTCCTTTTCTTGCCAATAGAACTTTGGGTTTCAACATGTTTCTCCTTCTCATAAGTAGCAAGCATTTCCTCGTGTTGGATTTCCATTTCCACAACAACATTACAAGGATTACGAAGATGTGGCATGGTCACCCTAGCAATGTCAGGTCTTAATCCTTGAATAAACTTCTCATTCCTCTTGATGACGGTGTCAATGGTTGCACGTCCATATCTGGACAACTCATCAAACTTCGTGGCATATTCAATCACTGACATCTCGCCTTGCACCAAATTCATGTACTTCCTCAAAAATGTTGACTTGGCAACTTCAGACAAAAACCTCTATTCGAATCTCCTTCGAAATTCAGCCCAATTCAACTCTTCCTCGAGAAGTCCAGCGGTAACACTATTCCACCGATGAACTGATGCTCCCTGCAACTGTCTAGAAGCAAGCCTCCATTTCAGCTCATCGTTTAATCCCAAGTCGGCAAGATTCTTTCATAATGCAAAAGCCAATTCTCAACTTCTATAGCATCCTCCGTTCCCATAAATGGCTTCCCACCAAGACTAGTATAATCTCTGCTCAACTTAGCATAGTTGTTTCCAACTGGTGCCACGGGATTAGCTCCTCCAATATTCCTCGCATTACCCCCAACTATGTTACATCCTCTATCTGGAGGCTCAAAGCTAAGCGCTACAGATGATGCAGTCATGTGACGACCAACGTATCTGTAACCTTTCAATTGACAATAAACCATACATGTTAGACCTAAATTGCACGGACTTGTGGATTATCAGGGGTAACAAAGAAAAATAGACAGAACATAATCTCACACGAATGGAATAATATATAATATTGAACAAGTATCTTTACAGCGGATTTTTTTTTGAAATACATATATCAGAGTATAATCCAAATTCAACTTGGACAGCTATAAACATCTGTCCTTACAATTGCTGACAAACATCATACAAAAACAAACAAACGGCAATGGATAATAGAATACGTCCATACATAGATGAATATCTACATCTCTCCTCTGGAAACTCCAACCGTCTTCAACTAAGCCTGATACTACTCGGATCTAACCCAAATATTGAAAATACCCGGATCTGGCTTGATAAACCAGCATGAGAAAAAAATCAATAATAAATGACAGTGTCATATATCAGCCTTTGAATAAAATCCTTTGAATAGAAAGAGTATCTCATAAGACTACACCCACAAATAAACATGGACGGGTTTTTACCATATGATAACTAAAACATTTTTATATCAAAACATTTGATATTATTTTTAATGACATCTTTTTGAAAACATTTGCAAACAAACTTATTAATCTTAGCCGATATGGTTACCCATATAGCATTTCGTGGCTATTCATTACGCCAATAAAAAAACTGTATGTTCTTAACGGAGAATGGATTTTCATACAAATGACCAGGTAAAGGGACTACCTTCCAATGGGTACAACTTAGATGGATGTCCCGAGGCATGGTACATCTGCCCTCTACCAACACAAGACCGGCCTACCTCTTTAAAAGGTAGTACCGAATATCTTATCCCTCGGTCGTTACTGACCTTTAAACCGGGTGCCCGAGCATACAAACCACATTATTTTACATCCCGAACGTCATATTGGGAAGAAATATATCTAAAAGGGGATGATCATACCCTAATTGGGGATGACCCTACTTAGCCTTACCACATCTAACCTTGTTTCAGTCGTTTCCGGTTGATGAGGCTCGAGGCAACGATTACCTTTTCACATAGCACATCTTCTTTCAGTTTGAATATCACATTGCCATTCTACATTCACACAACTGATTTCTATAAACGTATAACTTTCTGAGCTCGTATGTCTCGGGAAAGGGTGTTAAGCTAAGAGAAGTTTTCTTCTTCGCCATTGACTGATATACATTTACAGAGATCACTCATTGTGATTTGGAATGCAACGTCAAACACTCATACATACAAGTTCGTTCTAGGACTGAACGAAACTAAAGGTGCTTTCCTCAGCCACTACTAAAAGAGAAGGCCTTGTGGTTTTGAGGTTTTTCATAACAAAGAGACCATTGCTACAATATAGTAAACCGGGAGTTTATCCCCAATTAATCAACAAGTAGTCCTATGTTATTATTCGTTTCAATATCTCTGTCTTCACACTTCTTCATTCTTCGAATACGTAAATTGGTTCGAAGTGGTTTTTGGGTAGGAATCACCCAAATCCGACCCTGGTTCCTTCGAAAATCTAATTATCGATAAAAAATGAATATGAGTATATATGATTTATTAAGTCTATTTTCAATTCAATTCTTTTTCTTTAGATAATTTTCAAATTTTCTCACATAACTCTCGATCCAAATTCCTTAACTTTTAGGTAGGTCAAAAAACAGTGTTATTTAAGACATCATTTACGGTAAACCCTAAAATCAATCTTATCAAACATTATTGAGTAAATAGGATTATAGAAATCATTCTAATTTTAATCAATACCAATTTCTGTGTTCAACAAGTGCTATAGGCGGAATAACGATGAGATCGCCTTTTAAATTCCACGAATAGGACGAGTTCCGGATTTTAATACCAAATATAAGAAGATTATCTCTGTGCAATCTAAGTTGTAGTTTATCATTTTGAAGATTGCTTAAATTTTTGATAATACTAATTTTCTTAAATTTTTGGAAAACGTAATATAATCTTTTTAGAGCATCTGAGCTTTCCTTTCGATCTGTTCCACCCCTCGCCTAAAAAAAGAAAACATAGCCCAGGTAAATTCACGGCAATGGTTGCTCCAACCCTAACCTCGGTCAAATAGCTTGTTTTATCTTCCCAGATCTCACAAGCGGGACAAATGTACTAGTCGTTTCCGCATACTCAGTTATTATCTTTATTCTGTAATTGATTATAAAGATTCCAAATTAAATTTTAAACACTTAATTTTCCTTTTTAATAAATTCGTAATAGATTCTAGGATAAATCATTATGTTTAAACTTATATTCCAAAAGTTATAAAATTCGCACCAAAAAATGCTGCGGAAAGTGCTATATATGGCTTATTTGATTTAAACAACTTTTTAATATTTGAAAATTCATATTTTTCACTTCAAATCTCTTCTAAACTATTTAAATAGATTTATAAAAATTTATTCCCCATTTTTCCATAATTAAAAACATTCATTTAAATGGGTTTTATGTTATGGTCACTTAACTACACTAGCGTGGTTTTTCTTGAAAATTGATTTGGACATATTTCAAAATCGAATTAATGATATTTTTATTTTCTTCCTTTGTTTAGACGATATGGATATAATAGTCTAGAATTTTCTTATCTCGAGAATTCAAAGCTATGTTCCACTCTATACACTCGTTTAAACTTTTCAGCACGAAATCACAATCTACTATTGCGCGATGCGCTTAGTTTTAACTTGTTTTTCAATATTTGAAATAATCTATTCAAATCGAATTTTTTTCCTTATAGAATTATTGCAAATCTTTTTAAATTAATATTTTCACGTTTTAAAGTATTTAAAATGTATTTTCAATATTTTCATATTGTAAAATAGTTTTTTCCTATTATTTTAATATTAAATTTTATAATCCAATTTCAATTCTAATTTTAAATTAAACTCAATTAAAACTCTAATTTCAATTCTAATTTAAATTTCAACCTTAATCTCAATTTCAATTTTCAAAATCGATTCCTATTTCAATTTCATTATTCATCTCAATTTCAATTTCACTATTCATCTCAATTTCAATTTAACTTTCTATTTCAAATCCAATTCACTTCTAATTTCAATTCCACTTAAAAAGAGAACAATTTTTCCAAAGTATATCATATCACCAAAATTGGTCTTATTTAAAAAATGGGATACTTAATCAAAAAATGAGCATATTTGGGTTAACGTTTATCACTAACATAATTATGGTCCATACACATGCTAATATAATTAATAATCACAACCATAAACACTTGCAACTATTCAAACTTAACACAAACATATCCAAACATCCATAACAACATTTCAAAGGGATACATTAATAAGATGATTATTATCACAAATCAAAATATGATCTTTTTAAAAGTGATGAGAATTCCTCACCTTCAACCTAATTGATTAACTTCCTACCAGCATTCATATCAATGAATACTTCGCTAAACCACCACCTAAACACTCTTTCACCTTTTCCAAGCACTCGACCACCACCCCACATTCTGCTCTTAGCCATAGCCTCCCCTTCCATATTTCTCACATCCTCCCCCTATCAACTTCCAAACTCAAGGTCTACGGCCATTTTTAAGAAGAGAAGAGGAAGAAATGAATTAAGAAGAGGTTAGAGAGTAACAAGTGGATTAATGCTTAAGAACTCCACTATTTTTAACCCTCTTACCTCTCTTAAAGAGAGAAGACATTAAAATAGCTTAAATGAAGAAGAAGAGAATGATTTGCGTGAGAATGGAAGAGATATGCATGGCTATTTATAGGAAAAAGTTTGGAATAAAATATTATTATGTAAAATGACAAAAATACCATTTACTTACTTTTTAGGAAACCTTATTTTTTTCAATACTTAACAGCACATTTCAAATCACACTTTATGCCACTTTCACTTAAGGAGTAAGAAAAGTAAAGTAATAATTACGATTGGTTTGATTTGACATGTTTTGCAATTTTGTGCTTACGTTTTCTTAATGAAATTCTAGAATTTTATAAGTATGTTTAATGAAAGTTAACTTGATTAGTGAATTAATTAATACTTATACTATTTGATTATATGTTCATATATAAGAAAATAAAGGTGCGACAACGTTGCGACAACTTTTAATCGATAAAATGTTTTACGGTCATATTTTGACGTTTTAGTAACTATTTATTAAGGTAAACAAAACTTAAAATGAAATTTTTTACTTCTTTAAATAAATTAAAACATGTCGATTCATATGTTAAAATCACATTTAAATAATATTTAAATCTCTATTTTTACAATTTATGTAAAATTGACAAAATGCAACATTTGGTTCGATCTATTATTCGAATCCACAACTTTACTTCTGAATTAGTATTGATCCCTCGATTTTCTAGTGTAGATTGATCAGACTTCCTGATCACAAACTCCTGCTTTCCTTGCATAGCTCTCAACTATGCTAGAAAACTCGTTTACGTAATCCTAAACTCTCATCAATGCTCGCCGTCAAGAATCAAGTGATTAATCCCTTTTCAAGCTGATGTAAACACTGCAAAGTTCTGTACTCAAATCTTAGATCAAAATTTGTGTGCCAAAATGATCTACATATAACTTATATATTTATTCACATTCATTTTTACCTAATACATTGTTTCAAAATTTCAATTAATCCAAGTTTATTTCATAACTATTTACTTTTTACTAAATCCATTATTACTTAAGCATACGAATTTGACTTAAATTTACATAATATTCCTTTAATTCCTAAGAGTATATATACATATCCCTAAAATTCAAACTGTTATGACTTAAATTAGGGAGTTTAAAAAATGTGGAATTCTACTATTATTTCAGAGTAATAACTTATAAAACTTAATCCTTAGTTTTATTTATCTAAGGTCTTAATTTAGCTAATATTATTTATCCAATCCATATATATTAATAAGATAACTTTACTAAGTGTACATCTTTTTCTTACTAATTCTATTATTATCTACTTAACTTATTTACCAATCACTTTTCTAAACCAAATTTCTTAAATTTTAACCTATCAAATACCTTATAGTCCAATTGTGAAACTTAATTCACGTGGTATTTGTTATTAAATTTTTTCATCCAATGATCAGCCAACTAACATATTATTCAAAACTTCCCCTTTTACTAACCAATCCACTCGAATCTAACTTCATTTCAAATCACAAATATTTCCCTAAATGTATCATTAATTCAAAGTTTTATATTAGGATGATATTTCTTATATCTCTTATTCATTAATTTCACTTTGATTTTAACATAATCAAAGTGTCTAAATTTCAAATTACCTTATCTCCTTTATAAGTTATAGAACATACCCTTTTATATTATATTTACCCAAAGTCTCTGTTTAGGCATATCATTTTCTATCTTGTTGATAAGAATTTTTCTAAGTGTGCACTTGTTTTTACTTTCTCTAATTGCAACTTCTAGCTTCAATATTATCGTCAAATATCTTAGAGTCAAATTATGAATTTTAATTCACAAGATAATTATACTTTGCTTTTAAATCCATCAATTTTTATGGTCATTAAATCATTATTCCTTAATAACCAAATGTCTAGGGGTACATGACTAATGTTTAAATTCTAGTTTTCAATTAATTGATTCTATATGGAATATCTTATAGTCAAATTGTGCAATTTTAATCACAACACATTCATATTTTAATTTTACTAAGCTAAATTACAAACGATCATTTATTTCTAACTCAAATATAATAATATCCCCTTTTGAATTTAAAATAATAAACACAAGGTACAATTATTTTATTTACCTACTTCTTTAAAACAAAATCATTTTTATAAAATTAACAAATACAAGCTTGTATATATAATACTCTCATAACTCATTATAGGGTGTTACTGACCCTACCTCTAATGAGTCACTCATAATATGATATTAATAATCATATCTCTGATGAGTCTTTGCCCATACAAAGCCAAGGTTCTCGCTTAACCTTCAGCTCTGATACCAAAATGTGATGGTCCTTTTTTCCATGCCCTTTGAATCGACAATAAACCACACATATCAGACCCAAATTGCACGGAATTGTGGATTATCAAGGATAACAATGAAAAATAGAGAGGACAAAATCTCACACGGATGGAATAATATATAATATTGAACAAGTATCTTTACGGTGGAAAACCTTTGAAATACATATATAAGAGTCGAACCTAAATTCATCTTGGATAGTTATAAACATCTTTCTTTACAATTGCTGACAAACATCAAATAAAAACAAACAGACAGCGACGGACAATAGAATACTCCATACGTAGATGAATATCTCCAGCTCTACTCTAAAATCTCCAACTGTCTTCAACTAAACCTGAAACTACTCGAATCTGACCCGAGTATTGAAAATACCCGGATCAGGCTTGGTAAACTAGCGTGAGAAAAACTCAATAATAAATGACAATGTCATATATCAGCTTTTGAATAAAATCCTTTGAAAATAAAGAGTATCTCATAAGACCATGCCCACACATAAGCATGGATGGGTTTATACCTTATGATAACTAAAACTCTTTTATATCAAAACACTTGATATTATTTTTATTGACATCTCTTTGAAAACATTTGCAAATAAAATTATTAATCTTAGCCGAAATGGTTACCCATATAGCATTTCGGGGAAATTCATTACGCCAATACGAACAAAACTGTAAGTTCTTATTAGAGAATGGATTTCCATACAAATGACCAAGTGAAAGGACTACCTTCCTATGGGTACACCTCTAGATGGATCTTCCAAGGCACAGAACATCTGCCCTCCACCAACAAAAACACCGGCCTACCTCTTTAAGTAGGTAGGACCGAATATGTCATCCCTAGGTCATTACCGACCTTTAAACCGGGCGCCCAAGCATACAAACCACATTAATTTACATCTAGAACGTCATAGAGGGAAGAAATATATCTAGAAGGGGATGGCCATACCTTAATTGGGAATGACCCACTTAGCCTTGCCGCATCTAACCCATTTTCGGTCATTTCCAGTTGATGAGGCCCGAGGCAACAATTACCTTTTCACATAGCACATCTTCTTTCACTTTGAATGCCACATTGCCATTCCACATTCACATGACTAATTTCTATAAACATATAACTTCTTGAGCTCATATGTCTCGAGAAAGGATGTTAAGCTAAGAGAAGTTGTCTTCTCCGCCACCAACTGATATACATTTATAGAGATCACTCATTGTGATTTGTAATGCAATATCAGACACTCATCCATACAAGTTTGTTCTAGGACTGAATGAAACCGAAGGAACTTTCCTCGGCTATTACTAGGCAGGAAGTCCTTGTAGTTTTGAGGTTCTTCATAACAAAGAGACCACTGCTACAATATAGTGAATGGAAAGTTTACCTCCAATTAATCAATAAGTAGTCCTTCGTTATTATTCGTCTCAATATCTCCATCTTCAAACATCTTCATTCTTAGAGCATGTAAATTGGTTTGAAGTGGTATTTGGATAGGAATCACCCAAATCCGACCCGGTTTCTTCGAAAGTCCAATTATCGATAAAAAGTGAATATGAGTGTACATGATTTATTTAGTCTCTTTTCACTTTAATTCTTTTTCTTTGGATAATATTTCAAATTTCCTCACTTAACTCTTGATCCAAATTCCTTAACTTTTAGACAGCTCAAAAACAATGTTATTTAAGACATCGTTTATGGTAAACCCTAGAATCAATCTTAGCAAAAATTGTTGAGTAAATAAGATTATAGAAATCGTTCTAATTTTAATCAATATCAATTATTGTATTCAACAAGTGATATGGGTGAAATAACAGTGAGATCGCCTTTTAAATTACATGAGTAGGACGAGTTCCCTCTTTGAATTTTAATACCAAATGTAAGAAGATTATCTCTATGCAATCTAAGTTGTAGTTTACTAATTTTAGAGATTGCTTAAATTCTTAAATTTTTGGAAAACTTAATATAATCTTTTTAGAGCATCTGAGATTTTCTTTCGATCCGTTCCACCCATCGCCTAAGAAAAGAAAACATAGGCCATGTAAATTCAGGGCACTAGATGCTCCATCCCTAACCTTAGTTAAACACCTTCTTTTATCTTCTCAGATCTCACAGGCGGGACAAATATACTAGTTGTTTCCGCATACTCAGTCGTTAGCTATATTCTGGAATTGATTATAAGGATTCCAAATTATCTTTTAAACACTTAATTTTCCTTTTGGAACCATTCATAGTAGATTCTAGGAAAAAATATTGTATTTAAACTTATATTCCAAAAGTAATAGAATTCGCAGCATAAAAGTGCTTCGGAAAGTGCAATATATGGCTTATTGATTTAGACAACTTTTTAATATTTGAAAATTCATATTTTTTAGTTTAACTCTCTTCTAAACTATTTAAATAGATTTATCAAAATTTATTCCACATTTTTCCATAATTAAAAACGTTCATTTAAACGAATTTTACGTTACGGTCACTTAACTACACTAACGTGATTTTTCTTGAAAATTGATCTGGAAAATCTACTTAATGAAATTTTGATTTTCTTACATTTTTAGAAGATATGGATATATAATAGCCTGGAATTTTCTTATCTTGAAGAATTTCGAGCTATGTTCCACTCTATGAACTTATTTGAACTTTTTGGCATGAAATTAAGAACTATTATTGTGCGACGCGCCTAGTTTTACCTTATTTTTCAATATTTGAAACAACCTATTCAAATTGAATTTTTTTCCTTATAAAATTATTGAAAATCTTTTTAAAATAATATTTCCCTTTTTAAAGTTTTTAAAATGTATTTTCAATATTTCCATATTATAATATTATTTTAAAATCCAATTTCAATTCAATTTCAATTCTAACTTCAAATTAAACTCAATTACAACTCTAGTTTCAATTCTAATTTAAATTTCAACCTTAATATTAGTTTCAATTTTCAAAATCGAATTCAATTTCAATTTCTCTATTCATCTCAATTTCAATTTCTATTTAACTTTCTATTTCGAATCCAATTTCACTTGTAATTTCACATTCTCTTTTATTTTAACTTTAATATCAATTCCACATAAAAAGACACGTATTTTTCCAAAGTATATCATATCACCAAAATTGTTCTTATTTAACAAAGGGGATACTTAATCAAAAGATGAGCATAATCGGGTTAAATTTTATCACTAACATAATTATGGCCCATACACAAGCTAATATGATAAATAATCACAACCATAAACACTTGCAACTATTCAACTTAACACAAACATATCCAAACATTCATAAAAAACATTTCAAAAGGCTGTATACTTGCATGTAATAAGATGATTATTATAATATAAAAAATCAAAATACGATCTTTTTAAAAGCGAAGAGAATTTCTCACCTTCAACCAAATTGAACAACTTTCTACCAACATTCATATCAATCAATACTTCACTAAACCACCACCTAAATACTCTTCCAACTTTTCCAAGTGCTCAGCCACCACCCCACATCTCTTCTTGCTCTTGGCCATAGCCTCCCCCTTCCATATTGCTCACGTCCTCCCCTTTATCAACTCCCAAACTCAAGGTCTAAGACCATTTTTAAGAAGAGAAGAGGAAGAAGTGAATTAAGAAGAGGTTAGAGAGTAACAAGTGAATTAGTGCTTAAGCACTCCACTCTTTTTAACTCTCCTAACTCTCTTAAAGAGAGTAGCCATTAAAATAGCTTAAAGGAATAAGAAGAAGGGAATAATTTATGTGAAAATGGAAGAGGTATGCATGGCTATTTATAGGAAAAAGTTTGAAATAAAATATTATTATGTAAAATGACCAAAATACCTTTACTTACTTTTTAGGAAACCTTACCTTTTTCAACACTTAACATTACATTTCAAATCATGCTTTATGTCACTTTCACTTAAGAATTATAAAAAGTAAGGTAATAATTATGTTTGGTTTGATTTGATATGTTTTGAAATTTTGTGCTTACTTTTTCTTAATGAATTCTAGAATTTTCTGAGTGTGTTTAGTAAAAGTAGTCTTAATTAGTGAATTAACTAATACTTATACTGTTTGAATATATATTCATATATAAGAAAATAAAGATGCGACAATGTTGCGACAACTTTTAATCGACAAAACGTTGATTTTCGACAAAATGTTTTGCGGTCACATTTTGACATTTTAGTTAAAATATTTATTAAAATAAACCAAACTTAAAATGAATTTTTTTGATTCTTTAAATAAATTTAAAAACGTCTATTCATATTTTGAAATTATATTTAAATAATATCAAAATCTCAATTTTTATAGTGTATGTAAAACTGACAAAATGCGACAAATTTTTGTTATTTCTGTAAAACAGTTAACATATTTTTAAATCTTTTAATATACTTTTATATTCTTTATTTGATGTTTTAAATTTTAAAATAAACAAAATCTCTCATTTTCGAAGTAGCGAAATTAAGGGTCGCTACACTCTCCCCTACTTGAAAGCATTTCATCCTCGCAATGAAAGTTAGATAAAAGAATCTATCTCATGCTCGTATCCTTAAACATTTTGACTTATTTATACTAATGATAGAAAAGATGCATATATGAAAAGTAGGTTGATACTATAACAACACTAAAACAAATGATACCAAATATACATACAGAGATTCCCCACACTAACCTAAATACTTATCTTGTACTTAAGGTTATTTATACATACATCAAGTCAAACTTCTATCATACCCATCCTAGTAAGTACTGCACACTTAAGATAACATATACAACAATTAAACAAGACTATACATCCAAAAACAATCACACAGATAATATATCAACATGCATCCACATAACCCATCCCCTGACCTGAGCATGTACTATACCTGAGGTCTATATATACATATACATATACATATATATATATAGACACACACACACACCAAAACATCAGTCCAATCCCTATATCATAGTGTCTACTATTTAAGATAACTATCCAAACACTATGTAGACATACCCAAAACATCATACTATATGTGATATTTGATTGGAACTATTATTCAAATCCACAACTTTACTTCCGAACTAGTATCGATCCTCCGATTTTCTAATGCAGACTTTGATCAAACATCCTGATCGCAAATTCTTGCTTTCCTTGCATAGCTCTCAACTATGATAGAAAACTCGTGTACATAAGCATAAACTCATCAATGCTCACTATCAAGAACCGAGTGATAAAACCTTTTTCGGGCTGGTGTAAAAACCTCAAAGTTCTATGCTCAAATCTTAGATCAAAATTTGTGTGCCGAAATGATATATGTATAACTTATGTATTTATTCACATTCATTTTTACCTAATACATTTTTTCAAAATTTCTATTAGTCCAATTTTATTTCATAACTATTAACTTTTTTTACTAAATCCATTATTACCTCAGCGCACAAATTTGACTTAAACTTATATAATATACCTTTACTTCCTAAGAGTATATATACATATCCCTAAACTTCAAACTGTTATGACTTAAATTGGAGAGTTTAACAAATGTGGAATTCTATTATTGTCTCAAATTAATAAGTTATAAAACTTAATCCTTAGTTTTATTTATCTAAGGTCTTAATTTAGCTAATATTATTTTTCTAATAAATTTATATTAATAAGACAACTTTACTAAGTATACATTTTTTCTTACTAATTCTACGAATATCTATTTAACATATTTACCTATCCATTTTCTAAATCAAATTTCTTAACCTTAAATCTATCAAATACCTTATAGTCGAATTGTGAAACCTAATTCACATGGTATTTGTTATTAACCTTTTTCACCCTACAATCAACCTACTAACATATTATTCAAAACTTCCCCTTCTTCTAACCTACCGCTCTAATCTAACTTCATTTCGAATTAAAAATGTTTTCCTAAATGTATCGTTAATTCAAAGTTTTATATTAGGATGATATTTCTTATACCTCTTATTCCTAAATATCACTTTGATTTTAGCATAATAAAAGCGTCGCAATTTCAAATTACCTAATCCCCTTCATAAGTTATAGAACTTACCCTTTTATATTATATTTACCCAAAGTCTCTATTTAGGGTTATCTTTTTCTATCTTGTTGATAAGAATTTTTTTAAGTGTGCACTTCTTTTTACTTTCTCTAATTATAACTTCTAACTTCAATATTATCATCAAATATCTTATAGTCAAATTATGAAAATTACTTCACAAGATATTTGTACTTAGCTTTTAAATCCATCAGTTTTAATGAACATTAAATCATTATTCCTTAATAACCAAATATCTAGGAGTATATGATTAAAGCTATAAATTCTAGTTTTCAACTACTATACAAAAGAACTTTTCGTCAAATTGTGCAATTCTAATCACAAGATATTCATATTCTAATTTTATTACACTAAATTACAGACAATCATTTATTTCTTACTCAAAAATAATAATATTCTCGTTTTGATTTTTAAATTGTAAACCCAAGGTAAAATTATTTCATTTACCAACTTCATTAAAACAAAACTGTTTTTATAAAATTAACAAATATACGCTGTATATGTAATACTCTCATAACTCATTATAGGGTGTTACTAACCCTATCTCTAATGAGTTAATCATCCTGGGATATTACTAATCCTATCTCTGATGAGTCTTTACCCATATCAAAGCCAAGGTTCTCACTTAACCTTCAGCTCTGATACTAAACAACACATATTAAACCCACATTGCACGGAATTGTGGATTATCAGGGGTAACAAAGAAAAATTGATTGAACAGAATCTCACACGAATGGAACAATATATAATATTGAAAAAGTATCTTTATAGTGGAAAACTTTTAAAATACATATATCAGAGTCTAACCTAAATTCAGCTTGGACAGTTATAAACATCTGTCCTTAAAATTACTGACAAACATCATACAAAAACAACATATAGCAGCGTATAATAGAATACTCCATAAGCATATGAATATCTTCAGCTCTCCTCCGGAAACGCTAAGCATCTTCAACTAAACCTGAAACTACTCGGATCCGACCCGAGTATTGAAAATACCCATATCAGGCTTGATAAACCAGCGTAAGAAAAACTCAATAATAAATGACAATGTCATCTATTAGGCTTTAAATAAAATCCTTTAAAAAGAAAGTGTATCTCATAAGACCACACCCACATATAAACACAGACGGATTTTACCTTATGATAACTAAAACACTTTTATATCAAAGCATTTGATATTATTTTTAATGACATCTCTTTGAAATTTTTTGCAAATAAACTTATTAATATTAGCCAAAATGGTTACCCATATAGCATTTTGGGCTATTCAATACGCCAATACAAAAAAAATCGTAGGTTCTTATTGGAGAATGGTTTCCATAAAAAAGACCAGGTGAAGTGACAACCTTCCATGGGTACACCTCTAAATGGATGTCCCGAGGCACATAACATCTACCATCTACCATCACAAGACTGACCTACCTCTTTAACTAGAAAGTACCGAATTTGTCATCCTCGGTCGTTACCGACCTTTAAGCTAGGTGCCCGAGCATACAAACCACGTTAATTTACATCCTGAACATCATAGCGGGAAGAAATATACCTAGAAGGGGATGATCATACCCAAATTGGAAATGACCCAATTAGCCTTGCCGCATCTAACCATGTTTCGGTCATTTCCAGTTGATGAGGCTTGAGGCAACGGTTATCTTTTCACATAGCACATCTTCTTTCACTTTGAATGCCACATTTCCATTCCATATTCACATGACTGATTTCTATAAACGTATAACTTCCTGAGCTCGTATGTCTCAGGAAAAGGTGTTAAGCTAAGAGAAGGTGTCTTCTCCCCCACCGATTGATATACATTTATAGAGATCACTCATTATGATTTGGAATGAAAGTCAAACACTCATCCATACAAGTTCATTCTATGACTGAACGAAATAGAAGGTACTTTCCTCGGCTATTACTAAGCGAGAAGTCCTTATGATTTTGATATTTTTCATAAAAAAAGAGACCACTGTTATAATATTGCGAATCAGGAGTTTATCCCCAATTAATCAACAAGTTGTCCTTCGTTGTTATTCGTCTCAATATCTCCGTCTTCAAACACGTTTAATGTTCGAACACATAAATTTGTTCGAAGTGATTTTGAGATAGGAATCACCCAAATCCGACCCAGGTTCCTTTGCAAATCCAATTATCAATAAAAGTGAATATGAGTATACAGGATTTATTAATTCTCTTTTAACTTTAATACTTTTCTTTGGATAATATTTCAAATTTCCTCACTTAACTCTGGATCCAAATTCCTTAACTTTTAGGTGGTTCAAAAACAATGTTGTTTAAGACATCGTTTACGATTAATCCTAAAATCAAACTTAACAAACATTATTGAGTAAATAGGATTATAGAAATCATTCTAATTTTAATCAATACCAATTTCTGTATTCAACAAAGTGCTATGGGCGGAATAACGTTGAGATCACCTTTTAAATTCCACGAATAGGACGAGTTCCCTTTTCAGATTTTAACACAAAATATAAGAAGATTATCTCTATGTAATCTAAGTTGTAGTTTATTCATTTTGGAGATTGCTTAAATTTTTGATAATACTAATCTTCTTAATTTTTTAGAAAACTTGATATGAGTTTTTTTAGAGGATCCGGACTTTCCTTTTGATCTGTTCCACCCCTCGCCTAAGTAAAGAAAACATAGGCTAGGTAAGTTCAGGGCACCAGATGCTCCATCCCTAACCTCAATTAAACAACTTGTTTTATTTTCCCAGATCTCACAGGCTGGACAAATGTACTAGTCGTTTTCGCATACTCAGTTATTAGCTTTATTCTAGAATTGATTATAAAGATTCCATATTATCTTTTAAACATTTAATTTTCCTTTTTAAAATATTCATAATAGATTCTAGGAAAAATCATTTTGTTTAAACTTATATTCCAAAAGCTATTGAATTCGTAGCATAAAATTGCTGCGGAAAGTGCTATATATGGCTTATTTGATTTAAACAACCTTTTAATATTTGAAAATTCATATTTTTCACTTCAAATCTCTTCTAAATTTTTTAAATAGATTTATATAAATTGATTCCGCATTTTTCCATAATTAAAAACATTCTTTAAATGGATTTTACGTTATGGTCACTTCACTACACTAGCGCGATTTTTCTTGAAAACTGATTAGGCCATATTTCAAAATCTACTTAATGAAATTTTGATTTTCTTCCTTTGTTTAGAAGATATGGATATAACAGTTTGAAATTTTCTTATCTCGAAGAATTTCGAGCTATGTTCCACTCTATATACTCATTTGAACTTTTCGACACGAAATCCCGACTTACTATTGCGCGACGCGTCTAGTTTTAACTTTTTTTCAATATCTGAAATAATCTATTCAAATTGAATTTTTTTCCTTATAAAATTATTGAAAATCTTTTTAATTTAATATTTCCTCTTTTTAAAGTATTTAAAATGTATTTTCAATATTTCCATATTATAATATTATTTTTTCCTATTATTTTAATATTAAAATTTAAAATCCTATTTCAATTCAATTTCAATTGTAACTTCAAATTAACCTCAATTAGAACCTTAATTTCAATTATAATTTAAATTTCAATCTTAATCTCAATTTCAATTTTTCAATTTCATTATTCATATCAATTTCAATTTCAATTTAACTTTCTATTTCGATTCAAATTTCTCTTCCAATTTCTCATTCTCTTTTATATTAAATTTAATTTCAATTATACTTAAAAAGAGACTTATTTTTCCAAAGTATATCATACCGCCAAAATTTGTTTTATTTAACAAAGGGGATACTTAATCAATAAATGAGCATAATCCGGTTAAGATTTATCACTAATATAATTATGGTCCATAAACAAGATAATGTGATAAATAGTCACAACCATAAACACTTGAAACTATTTAAACATAACACAAACATATCCAAATATCCATTACAACATTGCAAAGGGGTGTATACTTGCATGTAATAAGATGATTATTATAATAAATCAAAATATGATCTTTTAAAAAGCGATGAGAATTTCTCACCTTCAACCAAATTGTTTAAATTCCTACCAATATTCATATCAATCAATACTTCACTAAACCACCACCTAAACACTCTTTCACCTTCTCCAAGCGCTCGGACACCACCCCACATCTCTTCTTCCTCTTGGTCATAGCCTCCCCCTTCCATATTGCTCACGTCATCCCCCTATTAACTCCCAAACTCAAGGTCTAAGGCCATTTTTAAGAAGAGAAGAGGAAGAAGTGAATTAAGAAGAGGTTAGAGAGTAACAAGTGGATTAGTGCTTAAGCACTCCACTATTTTTAACCTTCCTACCTCTTTTAAAGGGAGAAGCCATTAAGATAGCTTAAAGGAAGAAGAAGAGAATGATTTGTATGAAAATGGAAGAGGTATGCATGGCTATTTATAGGAAAATTTTTGGAATAAAATATTATTATGTAAAATGGCCAAAATACCTTTACTTACTTTTTAAGAAACCTTACTTTTTTCAAAACTTAACATCACATTTCAAATCATGATTTATGTCACTTTCACTTAAAGAGTAAGAAAAGTAAAGTAATAATTATGTTTGGTTTGATTTGGCATGTTTTGGAATTTTGTGCTTACTTTTTCTTAATGAAATTCTAGAGTTTTCTAAGTATGTTTAGTAAAAGTAAACTTGATTAGTGAATTAATTAAAACATATACTATTTGAATATATGTTCATATATAAGAAAATAAAGGTGCGACATTGTTGCGATAAATTTTTATCGACAAAACGTTGATTTTCGACAAAATGTTTTACATTTACATTTTGACATTTTAGTTAAACAATTTATTAAAGAAAACCAAACTTAAAATGAAATTTTTTACTTTTTTAAATAAATTAAAACACGACTATTCATATTTTAAAATTATATTCAAATAATATTAAAATCTCTATTTTGACAATGTATGTAAAACTGACAAGATGCGACAAATTTTGCTTATTTTTGTAAAATGATTATTAACCTATTTTAAAATCTTTTAATATACTTTTATTATTTTTATTAGATTTTTTATTTTTATTTATCTTTTTAAATAAATATTTAAATATATTTTTTAAGCCTTTATTTGTTTTAACAAAACTTTTTTTTGCTGATTTGTTCTGAAATCCAAATTTATACTTTTTAATTAGTAATTATGAGAATAAATAATTTCTATATTATTATTTATTATATATAACTTATTTATTTAAGTTTTAAATCTTTTTAAATTTTAAAATAAACAAAACATTTTCATTTTCGAAGTAGCGAAATTACGGGTCGTTACAAGTCATCCATTGTATTAACTTCGATGACCAAATACAGTAATGTTAATGGTATCCATAATTTTAGACGCACATGAATATGAAATAAAAACATCTTAGATTAGAAACATTTTTCTAATTACAATTACATTTCAAAACAACGTTTCATATTCAAATTACATAATCCCAAACGTTTCCTAGGTCCAGATCAAATATAATTATTACAAAATATGCCAAGAGCGACATATGACGATACCCCTTTGGATGACCAGAGTACTAAATAGACATAACTGACTTAATATAACATAGCGGAATCAAAAATAATGAAACAACAACTCCTAGATAGCTATCCGTCAACCATCTGCTCATCTTCGGAAGCTTTATTTGCCGACCTACTAAAAATCTATAAATCCTCAACCTTCTGCCTACTAAAATCAATTTTGAGCACCCGAGCATTTAAGGGAAAAAACATAAACTTCGAGTCAGACATAAAGCCTGGTGTGAATAATTCTATACTTTTCGGTTATTTGATATTAAGTGAGACCACGCCGCTTAGCGGAATGGGTTTCCTCTCACTAATATCCTTTTAACCATATCTTTTGCAAATTATAATCCTCCAACCAAAACTGGATAAACCTGTAAAGCATTATCATGTAAACATACACATCAGGCAACAAATAAACTATCTGTCCGAACATTATAGTTCTATTTGGCTAACTACTAACCTTTGGCTGACTCGGGCCTACCAAAGAATATAAAAAAATAGTCTAACATCCGTTAGATATTCCTCTTTTGAACGGTCTGTCCCTAACTTACTTTCTGTAGGTGAACTGATCCTAATGGTTTTGCGAGCTCACCAATAACTCACCTCTATACAATTATTTCCCTTCTCTATGTAACATCATTTTAGTCTTACTATAGAAAAGCCCTACACACTGGAATTGTGGACTAAATTAGCTATAGGCTACTAGCTAATGTATAGGGCACGACCTTACACAAGTCCCATCTGGTATTCAAATATCTAAGTCATTTTACTTAGGGTAATCTTCCCTTAAATTTTCCTTTAAAACCTTCTCTTCTCAAATTGATTCAAATCACTAAATCATACTTTAAACAAGGAAAATATATATTCTACTCTTTACTCAAAATCACCCTGCCATGTTATACATACTTTACACAAATCTTTGTTGATGAAAACATTTAAACCATTAAAAGTACCCTTTACCCCTTTTGAAATCAAGTAAACCTTAGGCCAAAGGCCAAAATAAACCTTTTCGAAACCATTCATAATCATCCTTGTGAAACCATTGAGAAACATCACCTTCGAAAGCTTTAAAACCATACCATCCTTCTTTTGAAACTCTTTAAACATTGCCTTTCGAAAATATTGGAAAACCTTTCCTTTCAAATCTTTTGAAACCAATAGGGAACCACCTCTTCGAAACCTTCGTTAAAACCTTTTTTAAAACATCAAATCCTTCAAAAGCCTTTGGGTTTAAGTAAAACATATGGAGCATCTTTTCGAAACCATTCAAAACTATCTCTTTCGAAACCTTTTGGGTTCTACCTTCAACGGAGAAAAAGGGTCATAAAACATTTAAGTCGAAAGCACTCTTTCAAAAGCATTTCCTAAGTAAAGAAGTGATGGTGTCGAAACCAATACTTCAAAGCATTGGAGAAGTGGCTTGGATTTTTAAAAAAGGTATACCTTCCAAAATCATTTGCTTCGAAAAGTAGAAAAGCGACATCTAGGGTTTTGACCCCTTCGAAAGCATTTACTTAAAACAAATGTGCAACCCCATTCGAAACCATTCCTTAAATCAATTTGACCCAGTCGAAAGCCAACCAAGTCAAAGCATTACTTTCGAAAGAAAAGCAAGCGCATTTTCATTTGAAAGCATAGTAGTGCTTCGATCCCTTCGAGACCCTTGGTTTCGACTCAATACCTTCTGCTTATATCCAATTTTCTACACACCAAGTCTTTGATGTCATGTGCATTGGTTTCGTTGGTGATGGTGGCGGAACTACTAAGTCAGAAACTAGGCGTCGAAAGTGGCGAAACATGCTAAAAGCATGTAAAAACTGATTTTAATCTTAAAAGGTAATTCTTTTCAACTAACCTGTCTTGTTTGTTAAAATATTATTGGTTGCCAATTTTATTTTCTAAAAGTGCTGCCAAAATTTTAGAATTAAATAATTTAAATAATTTACAAAATACTCCTTCTTTTATAAATATATAAAAAATTCAAATCTCATATTTTAAATAATTTTATACATCTATTAAAAACTTAGGAAAATTCTACAAAAATTTCAAAAAATCATTTTTAAATGTTTTCTAACATATAATAATTTCAGACCCAAAACATATATAATTTAGCAATAAATTATTTTGAACACAAATAATAATTTTTCTCACTAGAAAATTAATATAAAATCCACATTACTTCAAAAATATATAAAAGTAAAACCGTCTCTAAAGTATCATTTCTGATCTAAATCTAAAATCGCAAGGCATTTCTATGTCATTTGATTGGGTATTCTTATTAAAACATATCATAAAACCTATATGAATAAGCATAAATCATCAAAATGCATATATAAACATTTAATCATTCAAAAAATGGCATTAACCTTGCAAAATAAGTCAGATTTAACCTTAAAACCAAAAAAAAATAAGAAACATGAGATGTAGTCATTATTCACCTTGGCTTTGAGATTAAAGAGTTTGAGATTTGAATAGCTTTGATTTGATTAATCTTCTTCCTTGGCTTTTCTTGTTTATCTTCCTCTTTCTTGCTAATGATGGCTGGACTCTACTTTATCTTTGATTTAGTAATGAACGTGTAAATGAACCCCTAAGGGTTTAGAGTATAAGAATGCTCTTTTCCCAACTTTGCCCTTTCCTATTACCATTGTTTATTTTAATTCATGTTAGCCCATTTTAATTTACTCGTTAACATGGCATGGCTACCATATTAAATACAAATCTCAATCCCCTAATCATCACATTATTTTATTTTTTTTAGCTAATTAAATATCCTAAATAATATTACTAAAAATTAGGTTCATTACAGACTCCCTTCCTCAAAGAATTTCGTACTTGAAATTATGATAAGGTACACAACAAATCAAACATAAAGGTAAAACATACCGTTAAACAAATCAGGATAAGCATCTCTAATCCTGCTCTTAGTCTTCCAAGTACAGTCTCCCTCATCGTTGCTACACTAGACTTTAATAATCTGATTGTCTTGTTCCTTTGCCTTTTCTCATCTCTCGCAATTATACGAACTGGTTTTCTAACTATAGTCAAATTCGTCTCCACTACTAAGTACTCTAATACAGTCGGTGCTATAGCACTCTCCGGATATCTAACACACTTCCTTAGACGAGAAACATGAAAAACATTGTAGACTCCTGCCAAATTGTTTGGCAACTCTACTCTATATGCGAGTTTTCCAATCGTCTCTATAATAGGTAATTTTCCTACAAATCTCGGTTAACTTTCCTAATTTCCTGAATCTAATCACACCCTTCATCAGTGATACCTTGATGAAAACATGATCTTCAACAGAAAACTCCAAATCTTTTCGTCTTTTATCTTCATAACTCTTCTGCCTGGATTGAGCATCCTTCATTCTAACTCGAATCAACTCAATCTTCTTTGCAGCTTCTCTAACCAAATATAGACCAAGAACCAACCTATCCTCGATCTCTAACCAACAAACCGAAGATTTGCACGGCCATCCATACAAAGCTTCAAAGTTGCCATCCCTATACTAGCCTGATAACTTTTGTTGTATGTAAACTCGACTAAGTGTAGATTGTTTTTCCATAATCCTCCAAAATCTAACACACAAGCTCTTAACAAATCCTCCAAGACTTTGTTAACTCTTTTCGTTTTCCCATCGGTTTGTGGATGGTAAGCAGTACTCATCTTGAGCTTAGTTCCTAAAAATCCTGTAGATTCTTCTAGAACTCGCTAGTGAACAAGTAATCTCTATCACTTACTACCAAACAATGAGATATAAAAGAATGCGATGCACCAGTATCAAACAGAACGATAATAGACATATCATGAATCCGAAGCATACCTTCCAACATTGCCTTTCCTTTCTCCTGCGTTGTTGGTCCCGATGTAGCAAGTTCCAATGCAAATACTTTGCCCTTTCCGTCCTTAGCAGGATTTTTGCACTGGTTCTTATAATGGCCAACCTAATTGCAGTTGATGCATATGATATTCTTCTTCCCGATCACTTCGTTCTCCTTTCCCATACGATATTCATTAGTGAAATATCCTTTCTTATCACACTTAAAGAAAATAACCTCTGACTTTCCTTTTTTCATGGCTCCACCTTTCTGAGCACCCTTCATATGAAATAATTTCCTTTTCTGACTCTGCCCCACCTGAATTTCCTTTGCCTTATTCTTCTCTAGAGAAGCGAGCATCTCCTTATGTCTTAAAGTCATTTCAACCACAACATCACAAGGATCTCCGATACGAGGTAATGTAGCCCTGGCCAACTCAGGCTTCAAACCCCTGATAAACTTCTCATTCTCTTTATCATGGTATCCACAGTAGCATACCCATACCTTATCAACTCTTCAGATCTTCTAGAATACTCCAACATAGACATCTCCCCCAGCTCCAGCTCAGCAAACTTTCTGAGCAAAGCACACTGCACCATCACAGACATGAACCTCTACTAGAACCTCCTCCTAAACTCAACCCATGTCATTGTCTCTTCATCCACTCCTGCCATCACACTATTCCACCAGAATAGAGCTACTCCTTGAAGCTGTCTCGCAGCAAGCCTCCACTTCAACTCATCATTGATCCCCAAGTCGTCAAAGATCCGCTGACAATGCAACAACTAGTTCTCCACCTCAATAACATCCTCTTTTCCAATAAATGGTTTCCCTCCAAGTCTAACATAGTCTCTACTCAAGATAGCATAATTGTTGACCTCCAGAGCTTCTTGAACTCCTAATCCAACATTTTCTCCAACCACACTAGTAGAAATTCTAGCATGCATCATATTCATGAAAAACCGATCCATAGCTCGCATATCCACTTGTGAGACTCCAGCATCAACCTTTCCTGCTTATTCCTAACCTTGGTTCCTTCTAGTATTCGGTCTGGCATTTCCATTTGTGGTGGTTCTTCCTTCAAGATTCACTCTTCCACTTCTAGCATCCATATTTGTATTCAAGCCACATGAGATATAGAAGAATAGCCTAAAGGAGATGGGAGAATAGAGATATAACATATGCTTATATATAGCAAATACAAGTACGTTACTATAGCATTATACCATACCCGATCTTACACTAATTCCTTAGGATTATGTTTTCAAAAATCATTTTAATTTAATTTTTTTCATAGACCTAAGCTCTGATACCAAGTTGTTACATCTCCTATTTGAAGGCTCGAAGCTAAGCACTACAGATGCTGTAGTCATCCATAGTATTAACTTCCGGTGACCAAATACGGTAATGCTAATGGTATCCATAATATTAGAAGTACATAAATATGAAATAAAAACATCATAGATTAAGAACATTTTTCTGATTACATTTCGAAAGAACATTTCATATTCAAATTACATAATCCTAAACGTTTCCCAAGTTAAGATCAAATATAATTATTGCAAAATACGTCAAGAGAGACGTATTAAGATGCCCCATTGGATGACCAGAGTACTAAATAGACATAACTGACTTTATACAACACAGCGGAATCAAATAAAATAAAACAGCAACTCCTAGATAGCTATCTGCCAGCCACCTACTCATCTCCAGAAGTTTTATTCGTCGACCTACTAGAAACCTATAAATTCTCAACCCTCAGCCTACTCAAATCAATTTTGAGCACCTAGAGTTTTTTCGAAACTTCGAGTAAGACATAAAGCCTGGTGTGAATAATACTATACTACTTATTTATTTGATATTAAGTGAGACCGGGCCGCTTAGCAGAACGGGTTTTCGCTCATTAATATCCTTTTAAACATATATTTTTCAAATCATAATCCTCCAACCAAAACCGGTTAAAACTATAAAGCATTATCATGTAAACATACATATTAGGTAATAAATGAACTATCTGTCTGAACACTACAGTTTTGTTTGGCTAACTACTAATCTTTGGCTGACTCGGGCATACCGGACAATATAAATATGTAATCTAACATCTGTTAGATACACCTCTTTTGGACGGTTTGTCCCTAACTTACTTCACCGGGTCAACTGATTCTAATGGTTTTGTGGGCTCACCAATAACTTGCCTCCATACAATTATATTCCCTTCTGTATGTAACATCATTTTAGTCTTACCTATGACAAAGCCCTACACACTGGAATTTCGGACTAAATTAGCTAAGGGCTACTAGCTAATGTATAGGGCGCGACCTTACACAATTCCATCTGTTATACAAATATCTAAATCATTTTTCTTAGGTAATCTTCCCTTAATTTTCCTTGAAAACCTTTGCCTCTCAAATTAATTTAAACCTTTAAATCATACTTTAAACAAGAAAATATATACTCTATGCTTTACTCAAAATCACCCTGCCATGTTATATATACTTTACACAAATCTTTATTGATGAAAACATTTAAACTGTTGAAAGTACCACTTTCGAATCCATTGAAAGTACCCCTTTCGAAATCAAGTAAACCTTAGGCCAAAGTCCGAAACAAACCTTTCGAAACCATTCATAATCATCCTTTCGAAACTATTGAAAAACATCACCTTCGAAAACTTTAAAACCATAGACATCCTTCTTTTAAAATTCTTTAAATGTTGCCTTTCAAAAATATTGGAAAACCTTTCCTTTTAAACCTTTCAAAACCAATAGGGAACCACCCCTTAAACCTTTATTAAAACCTTTCAAAAGCATTAGAACATCAAACCTTTTGAAAGACATTGGGTTTAAGTAAAACATGTGGAGCAACCTTTCGAAACCATTCAAAACTATCTCTTTCGAAACCTTTTAGGTTCTACCTTCAATAGAGCAAAAGGGTCGTTAAATATTTAAGTCGAAATCACTCTTTCGAAAGCATTTCCAAAGAAAAGAAGAGATGGTGTCGAAACCAACCTTTCGAAAGCATCGGAGAAGTGGCTTGGATACTAAAACAAAGTATACCTTCCGAAACTATTTTCTTCAAAAGGTGGAAAAGCAGCAACTAGGGGATTCGACCCCTCCGAAAGCATTTACTTAAAACAAAGGCGCAACCCCATTTGAAACCATTCCTTAAATAACTTTACACAGTCGGAAGCCAACCAAATCGGAAGCAAAGTAAGTGCGTTTTCATTTGAAAGTATAGTAGCGCACTAGGTCTTTGATGCCATGTGCATTGGTTTCAATGGTGATAGTGGCGTAATTACTAAGTCGAAACCTAGGTGTTGAAAGTGGAGAAACATCTAAAAGCATGTAAAAACTGATTTTATCTTTAAAAAGAAATTCTTTTCAACTAACCTTCCTTGTTTGTTAAAATATTATTGGTTGCCAATTTTATTTTTTTAAAGTGCTACCAAAATTGCATAATTAAACAATTTAAATAATTTACAAATACCCCTTCTCCTTTTACAAAAATATAAAACATTTAAGTCCGGTACCTTAAATAATCTTATATATCTATTAAAACACTTAGGAAAATTCTATAAAAATTCTAGAAAATCATAATTAATATGTTTTCTAACATATAATAATTTCGGACCCAAAACATAAAAAAATTTAGCTGTAAATTATTTTAAACCTAAACAATCATTTTCCCCACTAGAAAATTAATATAAAATCCACATTACTTCAGAAAATTATGAAAATCGAAACTCATATCTAAAATATCATTTTTGATCTAAATCTAAAATTACAAGGCATTTGAATATCATTAATAGGGTTTTCTCATTAAAACATATCATAAAACTTATATGAATAAGCATAAATCATCAACAAGCATATATAAACATTTATCATTCAAAAACATGGCATAACCTTGCAAAATAAGTCATGTTTAACCTTAATACCGAAAACACTTAAGAAATATAAGATGTAGTCATTATTCAGCTTAGCTTTGGGATTAAGAAGTTTAAGATTTGAATAGCTTTGATTTGGTTAATCTTGTTTCTTAGCTTTTCTTGTTTATCTTCCTCTTTCTTGCTAATGGTGGTCAGGCTCTACTTTTTCTTTAATTTAGTAATGAATGCGTAAATGAATCCCTAATGGTTTAGGGTAAAGAATGCTCATTTCCCAACTTTGCCCTTGCTTATTACCTTTGTCTATTGTAGTTCATGCTAGTCCATTTTAATGTACTCATTAACATGGCATGGCTACCCCTATTAATCACAAATATCAATCCTCTAGTCTATTGTAGTTCATGTTAGGGTCATTACAAACTACTTCTGCGGTAGCTCCTACCTGCACCAGATTGACGAAGAACTGATACATCATCCCCATACCTACTGGTGGATTTCCAACACCTATGTTGGCATCTACAATTTGATTAGCGTTTTCCTACCGACCCTTGTTTCTCTTGTTGGGTCGAGCATTTCCATTTGTCATGGTGTTTCCGCCACTGAGATTTCCTCTTCCGTTTCTTGCCTCCATATCGTCCTTCTCTTAAATCATCATATGATCCTTAGTAAGATACAAAAGAATGGTCTAAGAGAGAGGAATACATACATATATATATATATATCAAATACAAATACGTTACTATAGCATTAACCCAAACCCTAATCTTATTTTCTGATTCATTGGATTATGTTTTGGAAAACCAGTTTAAGTTTGAAATTTCTTTTAAGTTTTTATAAACCTATGCTCCGATATCAACTTGTAACATCCCTTACTTGGAGGACCAAAACTAACGGCTACAGATGTTGCAGTCCTCCATAGTTATAAATTCTCGGTGATCAAATGCGGTAATATTAGGTACATTGATATAACAAAAACACACGGGTATGAAAAAAAATTAAAAAACCATTAAACAAATTTATCATTCCATTTCAATCATATTACAAATTCATTACATAATTCTAAATTCGAGAACCTTGTTCAGAGAAAATATAATTATTACAAAATATACCAAGAGCGACATACGAAGATGCCCCCTTGGATGATCAGCGTCTAGACATAGGCAACTAAACAAGTTTGCCTTTACATCAAAACACTGCAGAATCAAATAGAAAAGAACTCTTATTAGCTGGCTTGCCTCTTGCACGTCTCTAGAAGCTTATTCATCTAAAGGAGAACCTGAAAACCTCAGCTCTCAAATTACTCAAAATCAATTAAGCTCCTGAGAGTTTAAGGGGAAAACATAAATTTCGAGTCAGATATAAAGCCTGTTATGAATAATAATCTACCATCTCGAACAATTTAGATATCTAGTGAGACCATGCCGCTTAGCGGATTAGGTTTTCCACTCACTAGTATCTTGCCGAAAAATTTATAATAACCGTATGATGTGCTTCTGCATCCACAATGGTTAAAAATATAACAATTTGAAATATCATGGGGATATCCAACGAGAAAAATATGATGGGTTACCCACCCCAATTCATTGGACTATCCATCTCAGTTATAATATTTAGGGTAACTATTAACCTATTAGTTTTTATGGGCTGACTAATAACCTTTCTAAACTCTAATGGACTATCTGTCTGGTTTGATAGTTTTCATGGGATCACTAAAACCTATTGGCCTCTTCCAATAACTTCATTCAATTATTTCGTGGGTTCTCCCTGAACGTATTGGTATTTCCAATAAGTTTTTTCATATCATAGTTTTCATGGGATGATTATGAACCTATTGATCTCTGTCAATAACTTTATCTGAATGTAGTTTTCATAGGATCACTATGAACCTAATGGCCTCTACAAATAACTCTATCCAAACATAGTTTTTATGGGTTTACTATGAACCCGTCTAAACCAAAAAAATCTTGATTAATCTTTGGGCATCATGTGTTCTGGTCTACCTGACCTCCTAGATGAAACTCTACTCATTCAGGAGATAACTCAATTTTATATTCACTATTGGGTCAACGGGCTAGTTATTCTGCCCTTACTCCTAAAATACAGTTATGGGTCTAATCATAAAGTGAATATGTTTATAGAAGCAGCACACATAATAACTAATCATAACATAAAAACATGTTTAATACCTTTAATCCGTTATTTTTATCAAGGAAAGCTTCTTCAAAAACTCCAAAATTGAAAGCCATTTCACAGCCATGAGTTTTCCTTTAAAAATGAGTTTGGGTTCTTTGATTTGAAAACTAAGGCTTTCGAAACCTTTGACCTTTACTTTAGAAACCCTTAGAACCTATCTTACGAAAGCATTCGAATCGTCTTATCGAAACACTTAAAAATATGCCTTTAGAAACACTTTAAAATATCTCTTTCGAAAGCATCAGAACCTTCCATTCGAAAGTATTAAAGTATATCTTTCCAACTTATAGAAGCATAGCTTCGAAACCATTTGAAAGTACCTCTTTTGAAACCATTGAGTTTAATCTTTTGGATGAAAGTGAACATAAGCAAAAGTACCACTTTCGAAACCATTAACCTTCAAATAAAAGAGTTTCGAAAAACAGATGGCATCAGAATTATCCTTTCGAAAGCTTTAACCTTTTAAGTAAACAGTTGGAAGTATAGCTTCCAAACACCTTTCAAAGCCATTGCCTTTGAAACCTTCAGTTGAAATGGCTATTGGAGCCCTTTTGAAAGCACTGGTAATCGGCTTGTTATATTTATAAAACAAAACTTGCCTTTCGAACTCATTGAAAACTTCAACCTACTCGAAAAGTATGAAGACGACGACAAGGTTTCGATTTGGTTCAAAACTACCCTTTCGAAAGTTTTTCTTTAAAACATAATATATGGCAACCCATTCGAAAGTTACCCGTTAAACAAAAAGGCGGCAATCTCTTCGAAACCTATATAAAAGTAACTCAACCCTTTCGAAAGCATACATTAAAAGCAAGGCAAGCAGCATCTCTTTCAAAAGCAAAACAAAGGCCCTCGAAACCTATTTAATATGATCTCCACCCCTTCGAATGCATGATTTCGACTCTATACCTTCCACCTTCCTCCAATCCGTTGCATACCAAAGCATTGATACTATGTGTATTGGTTTCGATTTGGTTGGAGGTGTAGGTATAGGGTCGAAAGGTTGCTACTAGAAGTGGCGAGACAATAGAAATTTACAAAAAAAGTTTTGTTGCGTTTTAAGTAAATGCTTTTCAACTAACTTTCCTATTCATAAAAATATTATTGGTTGCCATAACCTTTACTTCATTCAGAATTTAATTAAAATACTTAGCAAAAAAGCCCTTCCCTTTTGCAAAACAATTAAGACATTCAAGACGTCCAACTAAATTAATTTAATTTCCATAGTAAATTACTTAGGAAAAATCCCCAAAAATCATCAAAATTCATTTTTAGTATGTTATATATCTAGCATATATAAATTCAGACCAAAAATCCTCTATATAACAGCTGAATAAACTTTTAAACCTAATAATTTATTTCTTCCTTTAAAAATTCATAATAAATTATCCGTAGCTTGGATAATTATGAAATTTCTCCAAAATAATGTTTTTCATAACATATTAAATCCGCATTGAATTCAAAACCCAATATATATGATTTTAGACCTAAAATCGAATAAAACATTTATCAAACATACTTGTTTAAATCTAAGATATCATGTAATCGAAGCATATCAATTAAAATGACCACAAAGGTTTTAAACTCAAAAACCAAAATCAAATGCTCTTTAAAAACGAAAATGAAATGGTTTCGATTATTATTCACCTTTCTTTGGATAAGGAACTTGAGATTTGATCTTTCCTAATTCTCCTTGGTTGATTCCTTAGCCTTTACTTGATTTGTAATCCTCTTTTTCCTCTAGGTTATGGCTGACTTTGAGCTCTTTAGTTTATGTTTTAGGATTATGAACTTGTGAAGTGAAATGGGAGTAAGGATAAGAGTTAAGGGTTATGATGGGCGGCTATTTTCCATAATACTCTTGCCTTATTCTCTAATTAGTTAACTTATAAAACCATTTCCATAAACCCGTTCTTTAAATTTTTATTTAATTAAGAACAACCTCTATTTTAGTTTCCAAATCTCAATCTCCTTATCATGCTAATATTTTCATTATTCTATTTAATTTACCTAATTAAACCTCCTGGATAATGTTATTTAAAATAAGGGGTGTTATATTAAAGTACCCATACGATACAAGTGTTTGACGCATCAAATATCATGTTAAATGTACCATACATTTGTACTTACTTCAGAGATCTAAGTTGGGTTTCTTTCATCCATTATACATAATACTTACATATATAGATATAATATTACTCTACTAACAGCTTTCATAATTTCAACTAATATTTATATTATATACATAAGTTTATATGTATTTTAACTACTTAATTAAACAGTTCAATTAATCAATTAATTCAAGCTTTCGTAAAATCTTAAATATTAATTTAAGCTTTCATTAAATCTTTAATATTCATATTAGTCTAGTTTATTTATAACTTTTACAATGTACTTAACTTACATAACATATGTATCTTATTAATTAAATTTTTATTTAATCTTTGATTATTAATTTAGTTAACAAATTAATTAAATTTCATTTTAAATTTGAACATTTAAAATTATATTCATAAAACCCATTTAAGAAATATCATACAACTGTGACACCTATAATTATATGTATATGTGTATATTTTAATTAACCGATTTAATTAAAATCCATTTTAAATTTAAAAAATTAAATTCAAATTTAAATTTTAAATTTAAAATTCCAAACACAATTTTGTAAATGTGCATGTTGTAACAATTACAACACATGTTTAAAATTTGAACAATCTTAAAATATTATACATACATATATTATACATGTATATTGTAATATTTATAACATACATACTTAATATTTAGATTTATAACCTTTTTAAATTTAGGAATTTTCATATTTTGAATCTGACCTTTAAATTTAAAATATTTAAAATATTCAAATATCCTTATTTGTATCAGCCTAAGGCCAGAAACTATTTTATGACTTACACTTGGGCCAACCTAGAAAACTTCTATAATCCGTTAGGCCGGGTTAGAAACCAAGGAGGGAAGGACACTGGTTGCTCCAACCCAAAGCCTTAGTCACTCCATCCCAAACACCCGTTAGACAGTAAAGCCTAGTTGTTGGCCAAAATGCTGACCAATTTATTAATATAAACCAATGTGGCTCTAATTCCATTGGTTCATGCCTATTTGGTAGCAGATGAAATATGATAAATTTCATAAATCCCTAAGCATATCTTAACGTGGCCTAAATAAATAATTAGTTAGCAATTAGATTCAGTCAATATTTAAGTGAATGCTTTGTCTTAATTTTAATGTGTTTATGTTGTGTTTACATAAAATTAAACTTTCATGTTCCTTATGCGAAACGTCAATAATTACTAGTCATAATGAGTCGCGCGTCCAAAACACACGTAAATTTAAAAACTTTTCGACTTTCACATGTGAAACTTCTATAATTAGCAGTAAAAAGGAACTGTTCATCCAATTTATGTTGGAATCTCGATTTTATATCATTTTGATAATGACAAGCTATATAAAAATATTCTGTGTATACTAATCATTTTTGCAGAAGATTGTTGCAGATTCATATTCAGAACATTGAAGCTGATTGTGTCGTATCCAGAGTCTTTATTTAAATTAGTAGTTTGTTAAAATCTCTCCTAAATTGATATATATATATTAATAAATTTATATACACACATGCACAAACTTGCACAGTAGGCTGCAAACGGTCAACTGAATGCATTCATTCAGCCGATTGAACGATGAAGCATAAATATTGTTTCACAATATTCAGCAGGCTGAATAAGGCCAGAAATAGCCTAATTCCTTGCTGTTTGCGTTTTAATTTGATTCAGATGGCGGAATTGTTTTATTCAGTCGGTTGAATATTCCTCAGAAGCTTTTTATGAAAAGACACTTCTCTTCATTGAAGAGAAATGTCTTCAAAATCAACGGTTGCACTTGTTCTTTTCAATATAATTTTTCGTCTATGGTTGCAACTTTTTATACTCTATAAATAGATTTCAGAATTCAACAAACAGTTCATTGAAAACTATTTTAATATTCTTGTCTATTCTCTAGTTTTCAAACTGCACTCAAATTGCTTACATTCTTTGATCATTGATCACTCTATCTTCCATAATTCTCAAGCACATTACACTATATATCATAAAGGAGAAGATTATAGGAAGATTGTACTTAATTGAATTATCAGTGCTATTCAAAGAGCACACTATAGTCAAATGCTTTTTGTCATTTGTAAAGAAGTCATATTCGGTTACTTAGGCGGTAAAAGTCCTATTCGGTTGCTTAGGCCGTAGAGTCCTATATGGTTGCTTAGGAGAAGTAAACCTATTCCACCAAGTTAAGCGAGGGATTCTAGTTTAATTCCAGAAGGAGTCTGGGACTGGACGTAGAATGGAAGTTCAAACCAGAATAAAAATCTCTGGTGTCATTTTACTTTACTACTTTTACTATTTACTTGCTTATTCCGCACAAGTAGTTTATCCATATTATACGATCCTATAGCACAGAAACTTTCATTTGGTATTAGAGCATTGGTCATCATATAACCATAACATAGTTATCTGATATTGTCATAATATAGAAATAACACCAACACTGTTGTTAATTCTACATTCCTAGAAGGTCAATCTACTGCATGGCCGCCACTGTTTAACTGAATGAACTATAACTATTGGGCCACTAGAATGAGAATCTATAAACAAGCAAGTAGTTACGAAACCTTAAACATTATGCAATCTGAATATATTATTCCTACTAAATACTCTACATGGTCTAACATACAAAAATTAGATGCTACTGCAAATGCTAAAGCTATGAATATGTTATATTATGCATTAGACCAAAATGAGTTCAATAGGATAAGCATGTGTAAAACTGCTCGTGAAATTTGGCGTACTCTTAAAGTTACACATGAAGGTACTAACAAAGTCCAAAAAAGTAAAATTTCTATGACAAAAAATTAGTTCCAGAATTTTAATGAAATAAGATGAGACTATAAATGAAATGTACTCTAGATTTCAAGATATATATCATTCCTTGATAGCATTAGGAGAAACTTACCCAGATTTTGATGTCGTTTCAAAAATCCTCAACTCACTAACGGATGAGTGGGAACGAAAAAACTTAGCAATCGAAGATGCTAACGACATTTCGACCATAAAACCAGAATAGTTGATTGATGTCTTATGAAATTAATCTCCAGGAAAAACAAGTAAAGCTCAAGATAAGAAAAATATAGCATTCCAACAGAAAAGGATGAATCGGATTTAGATGAAGAAGATATGGTATTCATTGCTAAAAATTTCAAGAAGTTTTTGAAATTTGGAAAGAGCAACAAATTTAGATATAATAAGAACAACTCCAGCAACAGTAACAACATAAACAAACCATCAACATCTGCTCTAGAATGTTATGAATATCACAAGAAAGGTCACATCAAGAAAGACTGTCCTGAGAAAAGAAAGACAAGTTTAAGCATAAGAAAGACAGATTCAAGAAGAAAGCTTTCTCATTCACATGGGATGATAAGAATCATCCTCATCATCAAAAAGTGACTTGAACGACAGAACAAGCCTATGTTTCCTTTATGGCTACAAAAGACGAGGTAAGTGATTTAACTTTTAATGATCTTTTGGAAATCAATTCAGAATTACTTGACAAGTTAAAAAGTAAAAATAGAAAGTACAAAGAAGCTCTTGAAAAATTGAATAGAACTGAAACCGAAGTAGAAATGTTAAGAGATGAAAAAGAAAATTTTAGAAGAAGAACTCCAAGTTACTCAAGAATCTTGTTCTAATATGTCATCTTAACTTTCTCTGTTAAGTCAAGAGGTAGAAACTCAGAAAGAAAAGAATGATGCTTTATTAATTGAAAAACATAACCTTAAATCAAATATCAAGATTTTAGAGTTAGATAACTCTAGCCTTAAAACAAAATTAGAAGACATCACCAAAAGTGTATCTAATTTTAATAAAGGTAGAGAAAATCTTTCCAAAATTATAGAAAATTCTCAAACTGTTTCAAATAAAAGAGGACTAGGATATAAACAGACTTCTAAAATTATTCCAAAGAAAAAGAACTCTTCATATAAAAATAAATTTGAAATACCTAGTTCTAAAAATTCCAGTTTTACTACTTCAATTAAAATCTGGGGTCCTAAAACTAATAATTCTTCAATAAGAAACAAGTATATAAAGTCTTTATAAAAACTATTCATAAAAACAAAGATTTTATGTTTAAAAGGAATTTCGAACCCTCTTAGGTTTGGCTTCCTAGGACCGACTATTAGGACCCAAATTAAAAATGGTGGGTACCAATGTTAATTCTATATTTTGTAGGTACCATCCAAAAAGAGAGAAAAATGGATACTAGACAATGGTTGCTCAAAACACATGACAGGAAATAAAGGGATGCTAACAAACATTATTTACTCAGATGGAGGTTCTGTCACATTTGGAAACAATTCCAAAGGGTATGTCATCGGTAAAGGCGATGTGAGCAATAACGGTAAATCTAATTTACCTCTTATTACAGATGTTTTATTAGTTAAAAATTTGAAACACAACTTACTTAGTATTAGCCAATTGCGTGACAAAGGATTCGATATTTCATTTTTTGAAATTAGGTGTAGTATTTTTGATCAAAGTAAAAATCTTATTTTTGAAGGCTTTAGAGATAAAAATATTTATATTTAAAATATGAATATAAATTATAATACAAATATGTGTTTAATAGCCATAGAAAATGATCCTTGGTTATAGCACAAAAGATTTTATCATATTAATTTCAAAACTGTAAATAAATTATCTAAAAACGATTTAGTAAAAGGTTTACCAAAAATGAACTTTAAAATAAACTATATTTGTGATGCTTGTAAATTAGGAAAACTGTCAAAATCATCTTTTAAATCAAAGAAAAATATTTCTACTACACAACCATTAGAACTATTACATTTAGATCTTTTTGATCCAACTCAAATTCAATCTATAAGTTATAGTAAATTTGTATTTATTATAATAGATGATTTTCCAAGATTTACCTGGCCTACTTCTTAAAAAACAAAAGTGATACTTTTGAAAATTTCAAGAATTTTGCAAAAAGAATTCAAAATCTCAAAAATTAAAAAATTAAAAATATTAGAAGTGATAATGGAGGTGAATTTGAAAATGAAGCATTTGAACATTTTTGTAATAAAAAGGGAATTTTCCATAATTTTTCTTTTCCTAGGACACCACAACAAAATGGTGTTGTAGAAAGGTAAAATAGAATGTTACAAAAATGTGCAAGAACTTTGTTAAATGGAAACACATTACCAAAACATTTCTGGGCAGAAGCTATAGCAACTGCTTGCTATGTTCTAAATCGTGTCTCCATCCGACCTTTAACAAAACACACTCCATATGAATTGTTTCATCGTAGAAAACCAAACATTTCTTATTTTTAAAATTTTTGGTTTAAAATGTTTTATCTTAAATACAAAAGATCGGCTTGGAAAATTTGATCCAAAATCCAATGAAGGAATCTTCATAGCGTACTTAGATCGAAGCAAAGCTTGTCAAATTTTCAATAAAAGAACAAAAACAATCGAAGAAACACTTCATGTTTCATTTGACGAAAATTTCAATTTTAATAAAAAATTTGAGGATACTTCTAAGACAATCACAAATATGGTCACTCAAAATAATTTTGAAGAAGATGAAGACTTTTCTAATAATATTGAACAAAATGGAAACATTGATCATAATGAAAATGAATTAAGATCTCTTCCTAGGATTTTACATGATCATCCAGTAGAAAATGTCATTGGAGAAATTGATTAACATGTTAGAACTAGAAACAACTTAATCAAATGGGCCATATAGCTTTTCTTTTCAAAAATCGAACCCAAAAATAAAAAGGAAGCATCTATTGATGAATATTGGATTATATCTATGCAAGAAGAGCTAAACCAATTTGAACGAAACGAAGTTTGGGAACTAGTTCCTAGACCAAGTGGTCATTGGCACTAAATGGGTCTTTAAAAATAAGTAGATGGGCAAGGTAATATTACCAGGAATAAAGCTAGATTAGTTGCACAAGGATATAATCAAGATGGAGGAATTGACTATGAAGAAACATTTGCCCCAGTTGCACGGCTTGAAGCAATACGTATCTTACTGGCTTTTGCATATTTTCATAATTTCAAACTTTATCAAATGGATGTTAAAAGTGTTTTCTTAAATGGTTATATAAAGGAAAATGTTTTTGTTGAACAACCTCCTTTATTCACTCATGAAAAATTTCCATACCACGTCTACAAATTTAAAAAGGCCTTATACGGATTAAAACAAGCACCTCGTGCTTGGTATGATCATCTTAAGAGCTATCTGATAGATTCTGGTTTTGAAATTGGAAAGGTTGATCAAACTCTTTTTATTAAAAGAACTAAAAAGGATATTTTAATTATTAAAATTTACGTTGATGATATTATCCATAAATAAAAAGTTATGTTTAGAATTTTAAAAAATAATTACAAAGAATTTGAAATGTCACATATGGGAGAATTATCTTATTTTTTTGGATTACAGATTAAGAAAATAGGAAATGGAATTTTTATTAATTAAGAAAAATATTGTAATAATCTAATTAAACGATTTAATATGGAAAACATGTCTGCTAAACCAACTCCAATGAGCACAACAGTTCATCTCGATAGAGATAAAGATGGAAAAAGTGTTGACCAAAAATTATATCAAAGTATTATTGGATCATTACTTTATCTAACTACTAATAGACCTGACATAATGATGAGTATTTGTTTGTGTGATCGATTTCAAGCAAATCCTAAAGAGTCACATATGCGAGTAGTAAAATGCATTTTGCATTATCAAAGCAAAATCAAAGATTTTGGACTTTTCAATCCGAAAGAATTCCCTTTTGAGTTAGTTTCATATAGTGATGCTGATTTTGGAGGATGTCGGACGGATCGAAAAAGTACAAGTGGGACTTGTCACTTTATTGGACAATCTTAGTCTCTTGGTTTAGCAAAAAACAAAACTGTGTTTCACTTTCAACTTGTGAAGCAGAATATATTTCTGTTGCTTTAACTTGTGCTCAAGTCATTTATATGCAACAGATACTTTAAGGTTTTGGTGTTAACTTATCTAAATCAACAATTTTTTGTGACAATAATAGTGCTATAAACTTATCCAAAAATCCTCTAAATCAATCATGAACTAAACACATTGACATACGTCATTATTTTCTTCGTGATAATATTGAAAAAATTTAGTCAGACTGGAATTTGTATCCTCTGAAAATCAATTGGCTGATATATTTACAAAACCTTTAAATGAAAATGTATTTATAAAATTAAGAAGAGAAATAGGAATTGTATCAATAAAGGATTTATAAGTTTTTTTATTAAAATAAAAAAAATAAAAAAGGGGGGAGGGGGTCTTCCAACACTCGAACTCGGGATCTCTTACTTAGTAGTATATTGTTCTACCACTACTCTACTTTGTCCTTTTATAAACTTTAGTTAGTTTGCATTTTTTATTTACCTTACATTCATTTTTTTCATCCAACTTTTTCTCCATCTATTATAATCTTAACCACAAAATTCCCTTCTATTTATATGTGTCTCTACCCATATATATACACACACACTATTCTTCCTTCTTTTTGCATTAGCTTTAAAATAAAATTTTAAGTTTCAAATAATTTTCTCGAAATGTCATCATAACACAATTATGAATCCTCTGATCTCTCTTATACTTCTCCTTCTTCGAGATCGGTGAATTTGCCAACTCCAGCACCAATTTATGAACCGGTTCCAATTGTTCCTCCTTCTACACATACTGGTTATACTCCACCTATTAAAAGAACGAGACGTCTCTATTTTTTGGTTCACCAACTACCAAAGAGAAAATAGATGATATTCATCACTACCAACGGGATACACTAGAATTACAGCACAAACTGTACTATGAACAAAAGGTTAATGCCATGCGGTTAAGCTTTTTGGAACAAGTCGCGTTAAAATTATGCGATTCTTCCTCCAAAAACACAGCTCATCAACCATCTCTTGTCCGTTCTCCATATTGTCACAATCCTTGGAAGCCATCACCGCAGCGTCCACCAATATCTCCAAATTCTTGGGAACGTGGCAATAGATGGTCACGACTTAGTCCATTTCAAAAGAATACTAAAATATAAGAAGATGAATATCACACTCCAAGCTATTCTTCCAAATCTTTTTAATTTTCTACATGCTGTTGTTAATATGTTATTTTCTTTCTGACCGTTCAAAAAGGTTAATATTATTCAATATATATATTGTTTGCGATAAAAAATAGGCTGATATGAGTTTCTGCTCAAATTCAGCCGGTTGTTAGTTTCAAAACAGATGGATGAATATTATGGGAAGAAAAATTTATCCCCAAATTCAGACGGTTGAATCAAATAAAACAACCGTCTAAATTAGTTCAAAAACGAACTATTTCTTTGCAGGTTGAAAACCAGAGCAATTCATACGGCTGATTCAATTTATTCAGCCGGTTGAATTCCATCTGAGACATTTTTTTAACCTGCCTTTACTTTCTTTTCTTCCACTTTTGCCCTTGCTTTTTACCTGCTATTTATTCATCTTTTCATTTCTTACCCTTTCATTTCAAAACCCTAGCCACCTTCTTCAATTTTTTCAAACTTTTACCTTCCTTTTTACTCTCTAATGGAACCAAGATCCAAACGCACTAGAGAATCCACCTCCGAACCTTCCGAAGATCAGATTCGACAATGGCTACGGAATGATGTTGCTATTTCATGATACAATTCTATCAAAAACTCTAATATCTTCGAAGGAGCTTTCATGAAATTTCCAGATTTTGTGGCCTACCGAATTAGAGAATTGGCGGAGCAATTCCACTTTGATAGTCTAATAGGGTATGCTCCAAATATTGTCAAAATCAATCATCTTTTGATCAAACTCTTTCTTTCCAATTTGAATTTAGATCACCATAATCCTCAAAATCGGCAAGATTATGTTTGGTCAATAGTTTGTGGTATTAAAATTTTCTTGCCTTTACAAAGAATAGGTAATATTCTAAATTGTCCCTATCAAGGCATTGATATTGATGATATTGAAGTTGATATGGAACATCGAGATGAGGTTTCACGTAGTTTCTTGTCCGATCAACTTACAAATTTGAGTATTTCAAAATCTAGCTTCTTAAGGCCTCAAGCACGCCTCATTCACCGTGCATTTATTCGTTCTCTACAACCAAGAACGGGGAGTTATAAAATGGTTTATAAAAGAGATTTCCAAGCTCTTTATTCACTCTACTCCAACCAACAAGTGAATTAGGGAAAAATTATTTTGGATGAATTTCAAGACATCACAATCTGAAGAAAATATAAGACCATCCGTTATGGTGCTTATATTATGCGTATCCTTTTCAACGTCGGCATTCTAACCGAGTTTTCGAGTATTAGTGAGTTAGGCGCAAAAAATTTAGGATTGAAGGGTCTTGCACACCGGCCTCCTCCACAACAAATCATCTCCTTCAAACAATGATCTCAAAATATGCAACAAGGTACTCCGCAACCTCATGACACTAATATTGCTCCCTCTTCTCATATTCAACATGAAGAAGAAGAGGATGATGATTCAATTCAAGTGATTGGCTCAGACACTTCTTCCAGACAAGCTATTATCACTCTCTTCCAGAATTAATCGAAACTTCATCAAGAAATTAAGTCTCTGGAAAAGAATACGGAAAGAAAATTCAACTCGATTAAAGGTTTTCTAAATAAAATATGGGATAAAATTTCTTGTTCCAGTTCTACATCCACCGAAGCTTACAACCCTTCCCCATTTCAGTGGTCTACTTCAAGCTCGAGTTCTGCTAATGATGATCCTTCTCTCTCTAACCAGTTTTAATTATGTTTGTTATGTTGTTTTTGTTTCAATCTTTTATCAAGTTATTTATGTCATGTTGTATGAATATTTTATTCCATCTTAAGTAATTTTTACACATTGCTTTTCTTTTCTTACAATAATATTCTTAGTGCATTATTATTCTTCTTTTTGTCAATGACAAAGGGGGGAAGTTAATTAAATAATTATTCATATTGACAGAAGGAGTAACAATATTATGAATATTTATATTATTGATTACGTAGTTGTCATCATCAAAAAGGGGGAGAATGTTGGAATCTCGATTTTACATCGTTTTGATTATGACAAGCTATATAAAAATATTCTGTGTATACTAATCAATTTTGCAGGAGATTTGTTGCAAATTCATATTTAGAACTTTGAAGCTGATTATGTCGTATCTAGAGTCTTGATTTCATTTAGTAGTTTGTTAAAATCTCTCCTGAATTGATATATATAAATTTATATAACCATATGCACAAACTTGCACAACATGCTAAAAACAGTCGACTGAATGCATTCACTCAGCCAGTTGAATGCTGAAATATAAATATTGTTTCATAGTATTCAACCGGCTGAATGAATTTATTCAACCGGCTGAATAAGGCCAAAAATAACCCAATTCCTTGCTTTTTGTGTTTTAATTTGATTCAGACGATTGAATTGCTTTATTCAGCCGGCTGAATATTCCTCAACAGCTTTTTATGAAAAGAATTTTCTCTTCATCAAAGAGAAATATTTTCAAAACCAACGGTCGCACCTATTCTTTTCAATATAATTTTTCATCTATGGTTGCAACTTTTTGCACTATAAATAGATTTTAGAATTCAACAAACAATTCACCGTAAACTATTGTAATACTCTTGAATTCTTTTCAATTCTCTAATTTTCAAAATGCACTCAATTTGCTTACATTCTCTGATCATTTATCACTCTATCTTCCATTATTCTCAAGCACATTACATTATATATCGTAAAGGAAAAGATTATAGGAAGATTGTACTTAATTGACTTATCAGTGCCATTCAAGATGCACACTACAGTCAAATACGTTTTCTCATTTGTAAAGAAGTCCTGTTTAGTTGCTCAAGTGGTAGAAGTCTTGTTCGGTTGCTTAGGCAGTAGAAGTCATATTCGGTTGCTCAGGCGGTGTAAACCTATTCCTTCGGGTTAAGTGAGGGTTGCTAGTTTAATTCTAGAAGGAGTCTGGGATTGGACGTAGAACCGAAGTTCGAACCAGTATAAAAATCTCTGGTGTCATTTTATTTTACTACTTTTTCTATTTACTTACTTATTCCGCACAAGTGGTTTATCCATATTATATGATCCTATAACAAAGACACTTTCAGTTTAATGTGTTTGTATTTCTCATAAACATGGCATATTCGACAAATAACATGTATGCATAACATAATAATATAAACAACAATAACATAACATGTAATAATATACACACACACACACACACACACAATTGGTATTGTGATCAGTATCCATAATTGTTTACACATATGTATACAATGTATTGTTATATTTAAATAAATTTAATACCATATGTAAGTATGTATATATGTATGTGTATATATGTGTGTAATGAATAGCTTTGAAAACATTATATGCATACACACAAACATGTGTGTGTATAGTCAAATTAGTTGTAGATACCTGGTTACCTTGACTAAATAAAAGATGTTTATTTAGATCCAAGAACTCGTTAGTTTAAAATTACTTAATTCAAATTTAGTTTAAAATGGTCAAATACATTTTATGTTTGAATTTGAAACAAATATGACAAATCAAAATACCATATGAATTTAAAATTCAAAATCATAAACATGAATATTTAATGTTGACTAAATTAAATAAATTAAGGTTACTAAATGTAATCATTTTTTCATCGAAAATATTTTATGACTAAAACATACACATATTTTGTTTTAAATTCATACATACATACATATATATATATATATATAAATTTAAACCAAAGATATATTTGATACTTTAAATGATAAATATACGGCTGATGAAAATATGTAACATGGCATGTAAAATAGTTTTATAATATTTTTGATCATAGGATAAAAATTATTTTATTTATATCTAAATGATTTTAAACAATCAGTTTGTATGCAAAATTCATATTAAACAATTATCAATTCTACTATTATCAAGTAATAAGGGTGGCTCAGTTGGTTGATGGTTCTGATTGCGAGATCATATGTCACGGGTTCGAGCCTTGAAATTGACAATATTTGGCATAAATGACTGATGTTAAAAAAATTCTACTATTATCAAAAAATTAAATGTATGGCAATATTATCACATACAAGGGTTTGGGAATTACATACATTTGGATCTATGATAATATAAAATTACCTTGAAGGTCTTGCTACTCGCTACATGTAGATTTGTGTTTGTCTCCTAAGATTCTGAATCCCCTCCCCAAACTTACGAAATATCAAGTTTAACTTCCAATTGAGAATTGTATTTGGAAGAGGAGGGACACAAAGGGGCGACCATGGTGAATTTTTTTTTAAAAAGAAACGAAGGATTTTGAAATGTTATTTATAGATGAGCTTTAGGAGAGTTATCTATCACTAGTTACTCACTCTTAAAAGCATAAATAACAACTCTCCCAAAAGCATGGAAGCCCCTTCCTTTATTTGTGCATTTATTTACATATACAAACTCGTTTAAATATGTATTAACATCGTATGTTAATATACTCATTTATAACGCTTATACACACACCAAGATAATTACTAAAAGCATCAAGAATATCCTAAGAGCTATCAAAACTACTAATGGCACTCGAAATATTAAACAAACCCATAACTAGTATTTCTCAAATACAAATCAATTTAATTAATATATAACATATTGTAAACTAAATAGATCAGGTGGCATTCCAAAGACTGAACAAATACTTTTGAGCAATTTAAAGGTGTAAAATAGATCATCAATTAATTTTGGACAATTTAAATATAACGTCCACACCCCACTTTCAGTGATGGTGTAACAATTTGGCTATATGCATTGCTCATAGATCTTTTCAGTAAAATCATATTTTAGACCAATTGATGTTGTACCCTTAAGCAACGATATATTATACACATGTTCTCTTTGTTCACTACAATATTACTTTTAATGTATAGAGTTTATTCATGGACCCAAACTCCGTACCCCTTTGAGCCGACAATATTCTCCATCACTTCAACTTAAGGTGGTCGGAAATACAAACCATTAGGGTTAAAGAAGAAAGAGGTAGAAGAAGAAAATAGGAACAACATTAGAATCTCACAATCGCAGCGGAAAAACATATATTATATAACAACAGATTTTTATACAAAAGAATCTGTAATTGTATAATACTTACAACCATCAGAGTACAACACAATCCATAGCGCACAACTGGACATTTATAATACTTGTCCTCACAAAAGCTGACTATACAGCTTACACTGCAAAGCGGAATATACATCAAGTACATGTGATACGTCTCGCCATCCAGCTCGTCCCTTTAGCTCCATAGCACTCTATCATGTATCTGTAATACTCGGTCTGACCCGAGCAGTATAATAAAATAACACCCAAGTTAGTCTGGAAAACCAGCATGAGAAAACACACTCAATTGGATTATTATAGTTTTCAAAATTCTTTGAAATCAAAGGTATCGCGTAAGACCATGCCACAAATAAAACATGCCATGTTTTTACCTTACGATACCAAATTTTTTTATCAAATTTGTCTGATATTATAATAGTGTCTACAGAAAGTAAAATAGAATCAAGCTGAAATGCTTGCATCTCACGTTCCAACATAGTTGGGCACAATCAAAACCGTACAGGCGCTTATTCGAGATTGGATTCCATACAATGGCAGGGTTATTGTGGTACCACCCGTCGTAGTACCTGGCCTAGATCACCATACCGAGGACCACTCCGATCCCCTGAAACACACGATCGGAGCTACCCCTTACTGGATGATCCGAATAAGATCATTCCCCAATTGGGATCAGCAACCGCCCACTAAGCCGAGATCAAAAGGGACATCAAGATGGGGATGACCTTACCCTACTTGGGTTCTACCCACTTCGCCTTACAACACCTCCCCTGTTTTAGACATTCCCGATTAATGAGGCTTGAGGCAAAGTGTTACCTTTTTAGAACACATTTTACTTACAAAGCTCATCGTCCTCCTGATGATGGTCTGATAACATTTGTCCATACAAGTCTCCTTGCGTTTAGACAAACCGAATTACCGTCATCATCATCTTCACGGTCTTCATTCGCAAACGTTCAAACCGGATCAAAGTGGTTTTTGGATAATTAAATCCTATCCCGGTCTCTTCGAAACGATCAGCGCATTGGCCAATATTGATAGTCGGTTATTTAACTATCAAATTTATCCATCATCCAACCAATTGTTTTATATTCCACTGAAAAGCACCAAGTCTTAATAATTTAGATTTTAAAACAAATTAAATCACTTTATCTAAAAATACACCTAAAACATTTAAAATAAAACTACTTATAACACTTTATTTAAAATAATAATTATGAAATTTTATAATAATTTCCCAAGTAAAACTTTGGCCAAAGACTACCTTTAAAATAAAACTATAATATAAGGTATATAATTTAATGGTTATCCTTTACATCAAAGTACTAATTTAACCTTTAAAAATAACTACTACTATAATTAATTTAAATAAATATTTACTTTAAAAATTTAAAACAACTAAATAATAAATTTTTTCTAAACACTCGTCCAACCACTTTTAAAACTTATAATTTTATATTTAAAAATCTTCTTTGAAATTATACCTGGCTTTCCATGAAAAATATATTTTCCATCCCAACATAACCGTCTAATTATTTATAAATCCTTGTCGATTTATTCTAATTTAATTTACGTCTCAATCTGGTAAATTTTATTTTCCATGCCTTTTAAAAATAAACTACTCTTTTATTTTTAAAACAAATTACCCTTTCCTTAAAAATTCCCACCGTGAATTTATATTTTCAAATTATCCACTGATAAATATTCATTTCACTTATAAACCCAGTTTATAAATTCCATAGTCTCATTTCTCTTTTAATCATTATTTTCAAAACACCTAATCAATTCTCAAAATTTGCTGAATTAAATTCCCTTTAAAATAAATTCCTTTACCTATCCAAATTTATTCCAAAACCCATTAATTCCATATTCACTCCTTTATTTTGATTTATGATCTTATATAAATCTGAAATACCAATTTCATACTTTATTTCAAAATTTTCCCTTTATTTTATTTTTTCCATTACATTTAAGAATTTTGAAAATATATTCCTTCGTACTTACAAACAATATTTCTTAAGTCTTTATTTTGAAAATTCCTTTTTTCCACATTTATTCAAAATCATTATTTTTCCCATATCCCGGAATTAATTATATAGGATTTAAAAAACACACTATTTATTTTCCCAATTCTTTCTTTTTAAATTTATCCATCTTTGCTATAAATTCCTTGCTTTAAATTTCCCCTTTTCTTTCCCTTTTACAAATTTAATACTTATATTTTTAACATTCCCCAATATATCCAGCAATATATTAGCATCAACTAGATAAATTTTCCAACATAATATCACAGATTATTCAACATTTCATATAACTAAATATGAAAATAATTTCAACAATTTTGAGGAATCCAGTTGGAACCCTCCAACCTATTTCCCTGCATCCATAGATGTTAGTCAACAAATAAAATAACAATCCCGCTTCAAGGTGGGATATCGCGGTATAAAGGGTCATCCGCTATTACGCGGGGCGCATAGGGTCTTATCCCTTATATAATGAGGGAATATCAATCACTCCAATATATATATATATATATATATATATATATATATATATGCACGCTACTATATATAATATCACATCCATACTGATAATAATTATCAATTTCAAGAAATCAACCAATAATTTGAATTTTCACTATTTAAATTAACCGATAATCCAGATGTGAGTGAGATTAACTCACCTTTGACTTTAATTTGAAATCCAATTCAAACCAGCTTGTCTCTCCACTATTTTTGACCTTGTATAAGCATTATGGATTTATTAATATTTGAACTAATCGAACAATCATTTTGCATTAAGTAATTTAATTTAAACTAATTTCCCTTTGAATAATTTTTTTTAGTAACTAAAATAATTAAATAAATTAATTAAACAAGTTAATTACCTTAGTACATATTTTTAGAATTTAAACAGCAGGTTCACCATGTATGTTTATATTTTTTTGAACTACATATATATCTATATAAATTTAAAGCCCTAATTTTTACATTAATTCCTCAATATTTTAAAGTCCCAATATTTCTTTTCTGTTTACATAAAAATTATCACAGTAAACCTTTTTTTTCAAAAATCTTATATATATATATATATATATATATATATATATATATATATATATATATATATATATATAGTTTCAGTTTTAAACAGGATTGTCATTAAAAACAAGTTTACCTTTACTGACCATACCATTAAATTCAAATTTCAAAATCCTAAATCGCCAAAGAAAACTCACCCACAGACACACTTCTGAACTACTATGGCCATGACCATCTGACGTCGACGACCGAAGCCAAACGCCGATGCTGACAACCCTCGATGTCCTCGACAATTCGGCCTCCAAGTTTTCTCTATTTCCCAAACCACGACGACCAGGCAACCCCCTTCAAATCGAAGTCAAAACTCACGGCCTGCTCAACCACTCCCGATAACCACCGCGAACTCGATACCCATGCGAAGAAAAAAAATCCAAATCTCGATTGGAATCGATTTTGACCCCATTCCATTTCGAACGAAATTGATTTCGTTCGTTTGTTTCTATCTATATTCCGAACATTCTGGGTCGATTTCGATTTGAAATTCTGAGTGTCGTATCGAGGCTTGGCCATCTCGTTCAATATTTTTTTTTGAATTCCCTCGTGCTTTTAATTAGATTTCTTGAACGATAACAGGAGAGGGAGGAAAGAAGAAATTTTATATGGCCATGATTTTTTTTTAGTTTTTTTGAAACTTTTGAATCTGCAATTGCTTTTATAAAGGAGAAGGGGAACGATGATTCTATTTTTTTCAGTAACGTTCTTTTGACAATTACGTGATGTTTTTAAAAGAGGAAACATGGTTTTAAAAGGAAGGCTGCATGCTGTCTTCTGGCTACAGTGCTTTTGATAAGAAGGGGAAATGTTGTGATGTGTATAGAATTCAGCTGATGGTTGACTAAAATATGCAAATATATATATTAATTCAAATTCAAATTATCTCAGTAAATGCAGCTTAAAATTTTGACCTCCTATCGAGGCATGTCGCTAGGCGTTTATAATGTTATGCCCCTATTTCGAACGTAATGGAAAAAGTTTCGAGTCCTAATTGGATCGTATGGAGAAGATAGCTTTTTGGACCCAATTATTGTATTGAATATTCGATGTGAATGTCAGCGTGTTTACACTTCGTACGGCCACACGACAACTCCAAACGCTACGAAATTTGAAATCCGATAGCAAGAAACTATTACGGAAGACACTATTATGGGTCCAATGGAACATGTTTCGTCGAATTTCGAGACTGTGCTTGGAAGGCTATTTTTGAATGTCAATTTAAGCAATAATTTTTAAAACTGAAAACATCACCTTTAGATTCAATTTTAAAGTTCTATTATCTTCAGTATTTTTAATACAAATTTTATGTGCCTTCAAATTATTTTTAACAAGCTTAGAATTCCCAATTCAACAATTTACCCCATTTCCAATTATTAAATTCAATAATTTAAATCATCCAATAAATAGTGATATTTGAAATCTTCGGTTAAAAATTACTTTTGAATATTTAAAATCAATTAAATATTCCAATTTCAAATGTCTAAAATCTCAGGTCGTTACATTACTCCCCCTTATAAGAATTTCATCCCCGAAATTGCTAGTTGAGAAGAATGGTCCAATACCCGTTTTCTATTTTCCCCAAAACAAAACAGTTTTCATCTACTCCCCAAAATAAACTTTTTACTAAAGACACACCGTCACCCTCACTAACTTTCTATACTCATCCATCTGTTCCAATTAATATTAGTTACTCAATAATTCAAATTACAATTTAAAACCAAATGTTAAATTATCAAAAAAAATTCCAACTCCTTAAGTTTTCGAAAAATTTCACCAGCTTCTACTTTGCGCAGCTAGCTCAGAATAATTACAAATTGCTCTACGGGCCCCAAATTTCAAAAGAAAACAAAAACCAAATGGCTAGATCAGAAAACCATCAAATTTTGTATGCCAATTTAAATATATACCTTTTGTCGGGCAATTCAAATTTATCTTCTGAAATCAAAAACACCAATTTTTCCTTTTGCTTTTAAAACACCTATATATATCCTACTTAGCAATAATATCTAATCACAAAATTCAAAATCATTTTATTCACTTTCTTTTCAAAATTTTCGATATTTACTTTACTTAAGCCCATATGATGTACATATATCATCCGTATGCAATATCAAATCTGATTGCTCACTCGATCACACAATTTCAATTCCGAACTACTATCGTCCATCCGACTCCCTAGTGCGGACTCAGATCTGGTTTCTTGATCAGAAATATTCATTCTCCTTGCATAGCCATACACTATGATAGAGAATTTCCAGAATTAATCAAAAATCCATATCCAGGGTTCACCTCAAAAATCGAATGAAAAATCCCAACTCGGATCGATATAACTATTTCGAAATTCTATGCCCGAATCTGGATCAAATCGCTACACAAATAAAATAAATATGTACACCCTACGTATTTATCTCAATTGATTATTAGCTATATAAATTCCCTTTTTTATTCACATTCATCTTGATTTCTATTCACTTATTCACAATTTTTTTTAATTTCACATGCCTTTATTAAATCTTCACTTTCAAATATTTACTTAGTATCTTTTCCCCAATACCAATTTTACTTAAGAATTTTCACCATTCATTTCTTAAGCTCAAGATAGATATTTTATACAACTCCTTATATTGATTTCCTCTTTATCACTTTGGTTTTATATCCATATTTATTCACTTTGCAATTTCAATTCCATTTGAATTCAATTTACCTTCCAACATAAAAATTGAATTTTTACCGACCCCTTCTCAAACCACATTTAACTGACCAATCCCTTTAATTAGTTCCATTAACTCATTTATTTATATCTAAATCAAATTTTATTTCCAACCCTTTATATTATTTAGCATATTCGAACTAATCTTCCAATTTCACCTTGCTTAAACAATTTAAATTAACTATCATTCCAATATCCAATTTCAATTCATTTTACTTACAAATTAAATTAATTTTTCATTCACAAATTTATTTCCAACTCAGTAAATTTTATTTCCAATGTCCATTCCATTTAGCCTACATAGATCCTTTTCCTCAAAATTCACTTTTTATTTTACTCGATTCAGTTACATTCCAATTAAATTCAAATTTTAAACTTCACAAGTTCTCCTACTTATTTACATTCCATTCATTAATCTCTTTAAATTTTCTTCATTTAATTGGTTTACCCTTCTAACTTATTTCGTTTTCCTACCCATACTTTAATTTAATACTTCTTCAAACTAAATTTTATTCTATCAAATTTCAAATTTAATAAGTTCCCAAACTCATTTATATCCAATAAACATTTTTAAATAACTCTCAGAGTTTAAACAATTTCTTAAGTATTTCAAAATCATTTTTGAAATAATTTATGCCTAATGTCAAACTTTGCTTTTTTTCTATTAACTCTGAGAGTTTTAAGTAATTGCTTAAACATTTAAATCATTTTTGAAATCAATTATATTCAAAATCCTTTGGTATGCCAATTTATTTCTTTGAATTTCAAAACCAAACTCAGCTTTGCAAACAACTCCAATTTAAAACATTCACAGGTAGCAATTTCTCTCTTGGAAACTCGAAAATGAACATTGATGATGCAGCAGTCATCACCGAAATTATTTTCCAACGACCAAAGTGAGTTCAATGCTTTTACTCTTTTTAAGTATTTTCAATTCTAAATCCCACTAGATTTCATTCCCAATTCAAAAATATTTTCCCAATAATATCACTATTATTCCTTCAAAGTCCTTGAAAAATCATTTTCAAGCCCAAAGGAAATTAAATTTTCTGAAATTTTTTGAATTCCAAATCCTTTCAACCTATATTCAAATATTACTCTGGAATTTTATCTCATTTCATTTGTAAATCACATTTATAATTCACATTTACAAATTCCATTCTGTTGTATAAGTTAAATTCCTTAACTTCTAATTAAAATTTTCAAGTCCTTATTCATTTTCCATACAACAATGATAATAATTTTAATATTATCATCCCTTAACAACCAAGCAACCATATACACTCATAATAATTTATGAAAATTATTCCCTTTATACGTAAAAATAAATTGGACAAAATTATTCCATTTACCCTATTTTAAAACAATACTGTGTCAAATTATTCTATTGAAGTGTTTAAAGATCCCTATCAACAACATTAATTACTCATATTGACCAGAATCCATAAGCCACATAACAAAACAATCAACACAATATAAAACAGTTTTATATTCACTAACAAATACATGCTCAGATCCATTAATATGCTCAAACTCATTCTAGAGTAGTATTAACTCTATCTCTAATGAGTAAACTCCACCAAGCCAAGGTTCTCGCTAAACCTTCAGCTCTGATACCACTGTAACTACCTGCAAATCTGTAAACCATTGAGCCGACAATAACCTCCATCAGTTCAACTCAAAGTGGTCGGAAATACAAACCATTAGGTTAAAGAGAAAGAAGTAGAACAAGAAAATAGGAACAACATCAGAATCTCTCAATTGCAGCGGAACAATATGTAATATATAATAAGAGATTTTTATACAAAAGAATCTGTAATTGTGTCATACTTATAATCATCAGCGTACAGCACAATCCATAGCACACAACTAAATAGTTACAATACTTGTCCTCACAAAAGCTGACTATATAGCTTACACTGCACAGCGGAATATACATCAAGTACGTGAGATACGTCTCACCATCTAGCTCGTCTCTTGTTCTCCATAGCATCCTATCTTGTATCTATAATACTCGGTCTGATCTAAGAATTATAATAAAATAACACCCGAGTCAGTCTGGAAAACCAGCATGACAAAACACACTCAATTGGATTATTATAGTTTTCAAAATCCTTTGAAATCAAACGTATCTCGTAAGACCACGCCACAAATAAAACATGCCAGGTTTTTACCTTAAGATAACCAAAACATTTTTATCAAATTTGTCTAATATTATAATAGTGTCTATAGAAACTAAAATAGAATCTAGCTGAAATGCTTACATCTCACGTTCCAGTATAGTTGGGAACAATAAAACCGTACAAGCGCTTATTGGAGATTGGATTCCATACAATGGAAGGGCTACTGGGATACCACCCATCACGATACCTGGCCTAGATCAGCATACCGAGGACCACTCTCGATCCCCTGCAACACAAGACCGGAACTACCCCTTACTGGATAGTCCGAATAAGATCACCTCGTAGTTAGGATCAGCAACCGCCCACTAAATCGAGATTAAAAAGGGAACATCTAGACAGGGATGACCTTACCCTACTTGGATGCTACCCACTTAGCCTTGTCGCACCTCCCTAGTTTTAGCCATTCCCGGTTGATGAGGCTTGAGACAAAGCGTTACCTTTTTAGAACACATTTTACTTAGAATGCTCATCGTCCTCCTGATGATGGTCTGATAGCATTCGTCCATACAAGTTGCTATGGGTCCGCACAAACCGAATCACCATCTTCATCATCTTCGCGGTCTTCATTCCTAAACGTTCAAACTGAATCAAAGTGGTTTTAGGATAATTAAATATGATCCCGGTAACTTTGAAACGATCAGCGCATTGGCTAATATTGATAGTCAGTTATTTAACTATCAAATTTATCCATCATCCAACCAATTGTTTTATATTTCACTGAAAAGCACCAAGTCTTAATAATTTAAATTTTAAAACAAATTAAATCACTTTATCTAAAGATACACTTAAAACATTTAAAATAAAACTACTTAAAACACTTTATTTAAAATAATAGTTGTGAAATTTTACAATAATTTCCCAAGTAAAACTTTAGCCAAAGACTATTTTAAAATAAAACTATAATATAAGGTATAATATGTAATAGTTATCCTTTACATCAAAGTACTAATTTAACCATTAAAAATAATTACTACTATAATTAACTTAAATAAATATTTACTTTAACATTTTAAAACAACTAAATAATAAAAAATTTCTAGAAACTCTTCCGACCACTTTTAAAACTTTTAATTTTATACTTAAAATCTCCTATGAAATATACTTGGCTTTTCAGGAAAATACATTTTCCATCCCAACATAACCGTCTAATCATTTATAAATCCTTCTCGATTTATTCCAATTCAATCTCGTAAATTTTCTTTTCCATGCGTTTTAAAAATAAACTACTCTTTTATTTTTAAAACAAATTACCCTTTCCTCATAAATTCCCACCATGAATTTATATTTTTAAAATTATCCACTGATAAATATTCACTTCATTTATAAACCTAGTTTGTAAATTCCGTAGTCTCATTTCCCTTTTAATCATTATTTTCAATACACTTAATCGATTTTCAAATCAATTTGCTGAATTAAATTCCCTTTAAAATAAATTCCTTTACTTACCCAAATTTATTCCAAAACCCATTAATTCCATGTTCACTCTTTTATTCTGATTTAAAGTCTTATTAAAATCTGAAATACCAATTTCATGCTTTATTTCAAAATTTTCCCTTTATTTTCTTTTTTCCAACTCATTGAAATCTTGAATTTTAAAAATATATTCCTTCGTACTTACAAATAATATTTCTTAATTCCTTATTTTAAAATTTCCTTTTTTTCCGCATTTATTTAAAATCCTTAATTTCCCATATCCCGGAATTTATTATATAGGATTTAAAAATCACACTATTGATTTTCCCAATTCTTTCTATTTAAATTTATCCATCTTTACTATAAATTCCTTACTCTAAATTTCCCCTTTTCTTTCCCTTTTACAAATTAAATACTTATATTTTTAAAATGCCCCAATATATCCAGCAATATATTAACATCAAATAAATAAATTTTCCAACATAATGTCACAGATTATTCAACATTTCATATAACTAAATATGAAAATAATTTCAATAATTTTGAGGAATCCAAATGGATCCCTCCAACCTGTTTCCCTGCATCCAAAAATGTTAGTCAACAAATAAAATACCAATCCCGCTTCAAGGCAGGATATCGTGGTATAAAGGGTCATCCGCTATATAATGCGGGAATATCAATCACTCCAATATATATATACACACACACTACTGTATATAATATCACATTTAGATTGATAATAATTATCAATTTCAAGCAATCAACCAATAATTTAAATTTTTACTATTTAAATTGATTGATAATCCAGATGTGAGTGAGATTAACTCACTTTGACTTTAATTTGCAATCCGATCCAAATGGGCTTGTCTCTCCACTATTTTGACCTTGTATAAGCATTATGGATTTTTTAATACTTGAAGTGATCGAACAATCATTTTTCTTTTAATAGTTTAATTTAAACTAATTTTCCTTTGAATAATTTTTTTTAGTAACTAAAATAATTAAATTAATTAATTAAACAAGTTAATTACCTTAGTACATTTTTTAGAATTTAAACAGCAGGTTTACTGTGTATGTTTCTTATTATTTTTGAAACTACATATATATCTATATAAATTTAAAGCCTTAATTTTTACATTAACTCCTCAACATTTTAAAGTCCCAATATTTCTTTTCAGTGTCTATAAAAATTATCACAATAAACCTTTTTTTTCAAAAATCTGATATATATCTAGTTTCAGTTTTAAACAGGATTATCATAAAATGTTATAAAAACGATTTTACCTTTACTAACCATACCATTAAATTCAAATTTCAAAATCCTAAATCTCCAAAGAAAACTCACCCACAGACACATCTCTGAACTGCCATGGCCGTTGATGATCGATGCCAAACACCAACGCTGACAACCCTCGACGTCCTCGATAATGTGGCCTCCCAGTCTTCTCAACTTCCCAAACCACGATGACCAAGAAACCCCCCTTCAAATCGAACTCAAAACTCATGGCCTACCCGAGAACCACCCCCGACAACCATCGCAAACTCGATGCCCACACGAAGCAAAAGTCCAAATCTCGATTGAAATCAATTTCGACCCCATTCCCTTTATTCCATTTCGAATGAAATCGATTTCGTTCATTCGTTTCTTCCTATATTTCGAACGCCCTGGGTCGATTTCGATTTGAAATTATGAGTGTCGAATAGAGGCTCGGCCATCTCGTTCAATCTATTTTTTCGAATTCCCTCACGCTTTTAATTAGATTTCGTGAAAGATAACAGGAGAGGGGGGAAAGAAGAAAATTTTGTTCGGCCATGATTTTTAATTTCTTTTTTTGAAACTTTCAATGTGCAATTGCTTCTATAAAGGAGAAGGGAAACAATGATTCTATTTTTTTAGTAACGTGCTATTGACAATTGTGTGATGTTTTTAAAAGAGGGAACATGATTTTGAAAGAAAGGCTGCATGTTGTCTTCTGGCTACAGTGCTTTTGATAAGAAGGGGAAAAGTTGTGATGTGATAGAATTCAACTGATGGTTGACTAAAATACGCAAATATATATATATATATATATATATATATATATATATATATATATATATATAATTCAAATTCAACTTGTCTCGGTAAATGAAACTTAAAATTTTGACCTTCTATTGAGGTGTGTCGCTAGACGTTTATAATGTTATGCCCCTATTTCGAGCGTAATGGAAAAGATTTCGAGTCCTAATTCGATCGTATGGAGAAGATAGCTTTTTGGACCCAATTATTATATTGAATTTGCGATGTGAATTTCAGTGCGTTTACACTTCGTACGGCCACACGACAACTTCAGACACTACGAAATTAGAAATCCGATAATAAGACACTATTATGGATCCAATGGAACTGGTTTTGTCGAATTCTGAGACTATGCATCGGAAGGCTATTTTTAAATGTCAATTTAAGTGATAATTTTTAAAACTGGACATATCACCTTTAAATTCAATTTTAAAAGTTCTATTATCTTCAGTATTGTTAGTACAATTTTTATAAGCCTTCAAATTATTTTTAACAAGCTTAGAATTCCTGATTCAGCAATTTACCCCATTTCCAATTATTAAATTCAATAATTTAAGTCATCCAATAAATAGTGATATTTTGAAATCTTCGGTTAAAAATTACTTTTGAATATTTAAAATCAATTAAATACTCCAATTTCAAATATCTAAAATCCCAAGTCGTTACATATTATATGCATGTTCTCCTTGTTCAAAACTCCAATGGTATCTAAATGCAGCTATTTAGTCCATCATAAAGTCCTTGGTTCAATAAAATATTTACTATTAACTAATATGCCCTGCCTGGAGAGTTTTGATTTTGAGTTGACCATAGTTGACCATGAAACTATCTTATCATAACATAGGAGACAAATATTCTATTGAATGATGTTTCACTTCATATGCTTCAACTCAGACCCAACTATGTTCGTTCGAATTTCCATTCCATAATTTAACTATAATAAAAGTGGAGTTTTCACGTAGAAGTTCCACAGTATTCTTAAATTGAATGCACTGTGTAACATTGTCACATGGAGATTCCTTGTTAGACCTTAGTTATTCCCAACCAATATATGGTCCCCCAACTCTATGCACATACTATCAAAGAGTGTTATAGGGTAATAATATCTAGTAATATAGAGAATAAGGCTTGTTAGGAGCGTATGCATGCGAATATTCCATTGGGCTAACACTGACACAATTTCTTACCTCGTATAATACATGAACATACTTACTCGGTATTGGCACAAAGCAATAAACACATAGATTTACCAAGACAAAATAATACACAATATAACTAGAGAACATAGAGTCACAGAATGCAGTAAAAAAATATAATAGCATAATTACATTTCACAAAGTAGGTCTACAAAACGAAATGTTAGACCTACTACTAAATATATACATCGATATACAAATCGAATGCCATATACAACTTAATCCCATCAACAAATTTACTTATATGGAGACATCAAATGTAAAGGAAAATATATATATAATAGACTATGAAAATAGGTTATACGTCGTAATCGTCTCCTCAAAAGCCCAATCATCCAAGCATGGCTAATGTCTCTATAGCTGTAAAGTCTTGGACTGACCCGAATACTATAAAAATAATAAACAGGTCGGACTATGCGCAGATTTAAATGTAAGATCATTATAATGGTACAATAATCATAACAAAGAGGTATATCCTAAGCGGGACTCATAAAATAGAATGAATGTCTAACACACTTAATATAGACCCCGATCCTTATTGAATAACATATAACATGTCACTATACAAGATTTGTTTCTCCATTTAATGTGACCACAGTAGCAAATCTACTCAATTGTGATTCACTCCTAATCACAATTATCAAGTCACGTTATTAATCACAATTATTAATCGTCTGGTAATCGTGAATTGATCTTGGTTTCCTTTATATAACTCACTGGGTGGATACACGGCCTTTTTAATCCGTGTATATACACTCTTTAACTCTTTCAAATGTTGATCGAGGTAAGATACATGGCCTTATTCATATGTGTCCACCTCGATTGGAATTTTAACTCTTCTAGATGCTGATCGAGGCAAGATACATAGCCTATTCATACATGTCCCCCCTCGATTAGAATTTTAAATCTTCCACGTATTGATCAAGGAAAAATACACGGCCTTTCTCATCCGTGCTCCCATCGATCAGAATTGTGGGTGCCTCCACATGACCAATTTGATGTACCAATCTCTACTTTGTGGGCGTAATCGTCTCAATAAAATATACTGCATGCCTATCATCGTTCGTGTGCCCGTATAGTAAGTTGATGAACTAATGGCAAACGGGCCAGAATGTCACTCAGTCCTAGCTAGGATGGATCCAGCACATCTGGTGTTAACTCTCCTTTAATCAATTCATTATATTTTCCATGCTCTCTCATGATGTTAGTAAACCCTCCTAACTGTTGGGGTATTATTAACTTGATTCAATATACCCAATATTACACATACCTCGTAAAATAAGTCAAAAGAATATCCGAAGAGATATTATCGAACATCTCATAATGTTTGTATTATAACTTCGTTTATTCAAAGCTCTTATCATATAGAAGTAGAACATAAATCATCAATTCTATCAGTTATTAGTTTAGAAGAGGTTTGTTATAATATACACTTTTCCAAAACTATCAATTGGATTCCAAAGATATAAAATAAAAATTTCCAAAGAGGTATATATTACAAAATCCTTGATTTTTCCTTAAATTATTTTCAATTAAATTTTAGAAATCAACATTAGTTTAAAAGAGGTTTACTTTATAAATTCTCGTTCTATTCCCACAATTATTATTTAAAACCCTTTGTTTAATTACAAAGAAATTCATCCTTTAATACCTTATTTTGTTCAAATCGCCAAGCACCTTTCCTAGAATAATTCATATGGTGTTTAACTCATTTTTCTATACTTTTGAAATGTCGATAAAGGAGGTTTGCAATCCAAAAATTTCTACAAAGCCCCAAATTCAAATTATATTGTTTTTTCCTAAAGAAGGCGTTCAGTCGAACAAGTCTTTTATGTTCAATTTATGAATCATTATCTCAAAATTTTATTGATTTTCAAATCCTTTTAACCTCTTTTAAAAAAATAGTTTATTAAATAGAAATTCTTTTTTTTTAAATAATATCAGAAAGGATATTACAACTGAGGAATTCATGTCATATGAAAATCAAAAACTCCCCACTTCAAAATAATTTAATTCATTTTATTTTTCAATATTTTCAAAGGAATTCAGTCAGCTTCCTTTTATTTATTTAAAGATAATCAAATATACAATAAATTAATATTAAAAATTTTACTTTGCAAAAAATAATAATAAATTTCCATTAATAATGTTTTTCATATAACAAATAAATCATATACCAATATTTCATTATTCTAAAAATGTTATTTTATAAAACTTCATTATTATTATTTTTGTATAAAAAGAAACTTATCACCTTTGAAAATATAAATCTTATGTCCTATTTATAAAATCACTTTTAAATATATTTTTAGTCATAGACAGATAAAATATCTATTCATAAATTGGCTTATAAATCAATTAACATCATTTCGACTTCTAAAGCCAGTTCTTTTTCAAAAAAATCTTAAAAATTCACTTTAATATACATATTTATATACACTATTATAAAATTCATTTATATAACTAAATTTCAAAATCATTCATTTTAGATATAATTCAACCAAAATTTTATCTTTTTTAAACACTTCCTAAATCACTGATACCAAAATTTCCCTCTCTAGCCAATTTCAAATGCAATGTATGACTACTATCAAAACAAAGCAAGGCCATGCAAACATTATATATATACAATTTCAACTGAATCTATAATTCAGTAATAATAAACAAACCGACAATTATATCTCCATCAAAAGGGATATCCATATTTGCTTAAATTATTTTTAACAACATATTTTCTTTCAACTTCAAACAATTCATAATCAGATTCATTAATTAACATTCAAGCAACAACATGCAAATCGAAATATTTATCAAAATCATAATATTTCATCATAAAGAATAACTCGAAATGGCCATGTAATTAATAAACAAGATATAGATGTGAGTAGTAAAAGTACTCATTTTTTTTTGTTTTCCTTTCCTTTGTTAATTCACATCAAACAATTTGTCCTTTGCACTAGCACAAGCATCTCTGACTGCAACCCATTCTATGCTTCACTAGCTCATGTCCATCATGCAGGGCAAGGCATAAGCAGTACACACACTAGCCAGTAAGAACACATCTCTTTGTCCATGGCTCTACAATTTACATCATGCAAATCCACCACTAACTTAGCCCCTGTGACATTCATAGGCGAACGAATGAATACCACGTTCATCTACATTGGGGCCAGCCATCACACCCTCCAACTATCGCACTTGCACCTTTTGGTTATGCACTACTACTCCATCGATCTAGCATTGCATGTTTTTTTCTTCTGGTTTGTCAAATTGTTTAGGGTTGAAGGGAGAATAGGGGAAATAGATTTGTGATTGTAGAATAGAAAAGATGATGGGTTTTTGTTTAGGGAGAGAATAGGTAGGAATTTGTGTGGACTGTTTTAGCATTTGGGCCTTAGGTTTTCATTTTTCATTTTTCATTTTTTTATTCTTTTATTTTATTAATTCTTCATATTCCTTGAAATAAATCTCGATCTAATTTGGATTGATTTATACTTCATTCTACAAATTATATTTCAGTAACTGGGCCATTTCTTTCAATTCAATACGGTTTCTTAATATATTTTTTATTCATTTTATTATTACGAAATAAACTTATCTTTCAACTATTTCAATGATATCAAAATTATTCATCCTTTTAAAAGTATTTCATATCAATTAAAACATTTTATTCGATTTTAAATATATTATTCAAAAAAATTTATTAATTAATTCAATATGTTAAACAACAATCTTTTATTATTTAGATTCAAATAAGTAAGAATTATTTTCAAACTAATAATACCAAAAATTGAATTCAGATATTTCTATTTTAATTAAATTTACTTATTATTACAGCGTAAAAAGCAAGGTTATTACACAATAGGAAACTCTCGATTGAGTCATTCTGTAGTCATCCAATAATTACAAGTATGTAACCTCTTGATGCCTCCAATATCCATGAGTAATACACTTTCCAACTTTTGGAGAGCATCTCTCATCTTAACGAATGTATCGATATCATTTTCACAAAAACATTTTGACCCTTAATATTTAAACAAATTATTTTTGACCTAAAGATTTGATATTTGCGTTTACAACATTTGTAACTCCATTTGTATAATACATTATTTAAGCATTTTCTATATATATATATATATATATATGTATGTATTAAATGACTATTTAATCATTTATTTATATCTATATCATTATATATCGTAGAAAATAAATGCCAAATACATGCATTATTTTGAAGGAGATTAGTTTCAAAGTTAGGATATGTAAAAAAATTACATAATTTTCTATAAGGCATACCCCATTAACTTCCAGCTTGATTTATTAAATTGGATTTCATAATTGGCTAAATAATGGGTTTGTAAAACACGTTGGCTTCTTTATATATCGCACTTGTTTATAATTTAAGCTATTATATCTACCCTTACGCAGGAACAAATATGGAAATGTTGTAAAAACAATTATTTAATGGAAATTTTTGGTTGCTCTACCTATTATGTTATGAAAGCATACTAATATCATTTTGTCACTTGAAAATAATTTCAATAATAAATGCAATATCATCGTCATTCATTTTTAGGTTTAGAAATGGGGGATGCTATATTATGCAATTACATAATAGTATTTATAAACATATTTCTGAATTTGACTCAATAGAATTAGTTTATAAATGTTATAAATTAAATAGGAGAAAATTAGTATAAATGTGGTACTAATTTTTTAGTATTAATTTTTTTATTTGCAACCTCAAAAGTAACAAAAATAATATGTAGATTTATATATTGATTGTCAAATAACCATTAGTTAAAGTGGAGGTACTAAGGCACACTAGATAGAGGTTCTAGAGGTTTTGGGTTCAAAGCCTCGAAAAATTAAACGATGTGCTCTACTTGAACAAGGTATGACTATTTATCTAAAAAAATGTTATATTTTGATTTTACTAAACAAACGAGGTAGAATAAATATTTGAATAAGTAATAAATGTTATTAATTAGGTGATATATATAAACATATATATAAGAAGACCGACCATTATAAGAGTTGGTGGAGCTTTGGTTTATCTATAAAAGATATTTTGATAAATAGATTATCAAGGAGAAAAAAAGGAAAAATATACGAATATACTGGATATCTTTTTAGCCTTCTATCGACTATTAATACCACCTTATTCCCTCATGCTTAAATACAAATTCCAAACAAAAGCTTTGGCCTCCATTAGAGAAAATTAAAGCCAACGGTTAGGTCTAGCAAGCAACGCTATGAGCAGGAAGAATGAGTTATCTAAGGAGGAAATAACTCGTAATATAATATGTGATCGACCAACAACCAATCTAAGGTAAATTGTTTTTAAACATTCAAGTTTAAAAAGAATTCATTTCCAATATATATATATATATATATATATATATATATATGAAAAGTAATTATCCAAATAAATTTGATGTAACGAACCATAAATTTTTAAAGTTTTTAATAATATATTTATTTAATTTTGGTGAAATTTTAAACAATTGAATCCTTTTAAACAAAGATTTAAATTTTAGAATACGTCTGATTAAACATAGCAAATAGTAAAATTTCAATTAATAATATGGAAGTTTATTTTCCTATGTAATTTTATTTAAATTCAAATCAGTTAATATAGGATGATAATAAAATGTTTTCCAAACCTGAATATTTTTGTATAATAAATTTGTAAATCATCTTCTATGTAAGACGTCGTATTTCATTTCGTCCAATTTGGACTGCTATTTCTCCGTTTATCTTATTTTTGGTGTATTGGCAGCATTTCAGTACCATATCGACTTTTAATAGGATGGTCCTATCATTGATATCTGTATACCATTTGATCTTCTCGTCGTGCTGATCTCTACAGTATAATCAATTCTGTGTTTTGATGTTCGGCACGAAACGAAATCCGTGTAAATGGTACCGTATCGGTAACCATTTTGTGTCTTTTGGTCTCTTATTCCATTTCACATTCCACCGTTTGAGCCAATTTCCATTTGCATTTCATCTTCCCAGATATTAATATCAAGCTTTTGTAATTCCATCTTTTCACAACGTTTGACCTTTTCATTTTGTTTGATCTGTTCACATTCGGTTTAAAAGTTTGAATTCATTTAAAAAGAAAATATATATTAAATGATAACTTTTAAACTTGCCCTCTGTAAACCCATTCGCCTTCTCAGTATTGCTTTTCCCTACAACATATATGTTGCTTTCATTATCTCCTACCTAATAATCTTCTTCTCCATGGAAGCCCAGCGCGTCTCCTCATCTTCCCCTCTCTCTCTTGCTTGAAGCCACCCCATACATTGGCTTTCCCCACTTCCTCACGCTAGCTCGGCTTCAACAGCCTTCACCTTGCTTCCTCACTTCCGAAGCACCCATGTCAGCAAGATTGACCAACCTTGCCACTCCCATCTTCCTCTAGCTCGGCTTCCCTCTTATTCCTCCCTTGCCTCCGCCACTGACCACGTCTAGACATCGACGCATCCTTAAGCCGTGATCCTCCCCTCTCCTCCTCTGTTGCGTGATTGTAGTTGAGTTTGTGTGTGTGTATATATATATATATTAGTTTATATATATATTATTTATAAAATATGTATATTAACTCGTATATGTATGTGTTTGGTATATTATATGTTGTCAGCAATTATCTGATATATATATATATATATATTTCAATATGTGTAGGTTTCTATTAAGTTGTATATAATATGTTACAGTATTTTGCATCTATTTTGTTTACAAAATCACTATTTTTTTATATACGGTATATGCTTATCCGTGTTGCTTTTTTAATATATGTATATATTAAAGTATTGTATATTATTATGTAGTAGCCGTTCTCATATGGTATAGAGTACGTATACAAAAAGGATGTTAGTTTTAACACATATATATATATATATATAATATAGCTATTTGGGATATATGTATTTTGATTTAAAAATATAGTATGTATGTTTTGCGGTTTAAATATTTACTGTAATATATATTTGTAGTTTATATATGTATAATATTTTAGTTGTACATATGCTACAGTATATACATCGTATGTCTAAAGTATTATACATGTATATATTGCTATAAGTTATTTGTTAGTCCTTTCCTATGAGTTGTATGATTGGTATTATATATATACACATACACACCCCTAATCTGTATATAGTCTAGATTTATTTTATTTTATACATTTATTTTGAAGATGATATTTATATATATATATATATAAAGTATAAGTCAGTATTTGAAAGTTGTATGTAAACATTTGTTAAATATGTTGTTGTATAGGTTTATAACTCATGTGTTACATATATTTGTGATAGAGGTAGTGTATTTAAAAGTTGCATTTGTATCAATATAAATCTTAGTTTATAAAATAATTCATGTACAATAATATATGTAGTTATATAATATGTTATACATAGATTTTAAATATTTCATTTACGTTTAAGTTTTTATATATATTATAATAAATTAAATATTTGTTAGAAATTAAATATATATTTTATTTTAGCTATATGTTAAATTGATTTTTAAGAATTTATATATATATATATATATATATATTTTAAATTTATTCTTGGGTCTTGTATAAAGTAATTTACTTTAATAAGAGTAAATGTTAGACTTTTAAATTATATATATCCTACTCTCATCGATTCCTATCTATCTGCTTTGCTCGTGAAATTCGTGCCAATCTTGCTTTGTTTTAGGATTCGTGCTTGGATTTGTAATTCATCTCATTCTCGTTCATCTCTAGCCTCGAAGGTGAAAAATCACTCATGATTAACATTCTTAAATTTATTAAATTTAATTTCAATTGAAACGACAATTGAAATATGCTGTTGTTAGTTATTTACATTGCTATATATGTGCTATTATCTGTATCTGTTCACCTATGACATCTAACACCATTATCTATTATTTATATTGATGATATATGCCTGTTATATTATTATCATATCTATTATCACTCTGCAAGTTCCCTGTTATTATAGAATTCCCAATGGGTAGAAATGATACATACCAGAACGATCTTGTAGAATGGGAGAAAATTGTTATGGGTTGAAATGACAAACCCAAGCGATTTTCATTTGAATTGAATTTGGGATTACGGGTTGAAATGATATATACAAATATATATATATATTTAAATTACGGATTGAAGTGATAAATATTCATATCACTTGACTACAGGGTAGAAAATTATATACAGACATCGTTGGTCTATATATATAAATATTTTGAAAATTATTTCCATGGTTTTTGAAAGGAGATATATGGTTTTATTTAAATATTGATTTTAAGACATATATATATATATATATATACATATATCTAAATATTATTTTAAAAAGGTTTAAATTTTAGATTTTTAAAATTATAAGTTTTGGAAAATATAAAATTATAAGTTAGTTTACGATTTTAAATTTTAAGAATTTACTTATAATTTTACTATTTAAAACATATAATAAGTTTTAATATATAATAAGTTTAATAATAAGATTTAAATTATTAAAGTTTGATTTAGTTGATATATAATATACTTAAGTATTTATTTAAATTTATATTTTAAAATAGATTTTTATGATGATTTTATAAGTAAAGGTTGGGAAGAAAAATTTGGATTTATTTGAAATTGTTTTTAATTAAGAATTTTATTTAATTAAATCGATTTGAGATTTAGCGAATTTGAGATTTTTAGAGGATATGATTTTATAACTCTATTTTGGTTTAAGGTGATTTAATGAGTATTTCAAGTTTAATGAAATATTTAATGATTTGAAATTTGAGATTTATTTAAATGATATTGGATTTATTAAGTTAATATTTCAAAACTAAAGAATAATGATGTTAAATTAAGATATATATATGAAATTATCAAATTTAGTTTTGGAAATGTGGAATATTTAAAGCTTTGAAATGTATTTAAATTGAAATGGTTTATTTTGTGGTTCAAATCTGTATTTGAAATCGAAAATATTTGAAATGGTTTATTTCTCTGAATTGAAATTGATGAATTGAGATTGAATTAAATTTGAATTTTGGAATTTGTGTTAATTTGAATTGATTTGTGAAATTCGAGGAAGCTATTTTATTATGTAAAGTATTTATAAATTATATTTAAAACTATTTACATATTTTTTACTTTATAAATTATTTTAATATAAATTATTTTTAATATAAACTATTTTTAATATAAAGTATTTTAATATATTAATTATTTGAATATATACTATTTTAACTTATAACTATTTTATATAAACTATTTTATTCTATGAACTATTTTATTATACATACTTATTAATATCTAAACTGTTTAAGGAATGATTTCAAAGTGTTATGATTTCCAAAGTGTTATGATTTCAAAGTGTTAAGATTTCCGAAGTGTTATAATTTCAAGTATTATGATTTCGAAGTGTTATAACTTTGAAACTGCTATGATTTTGGAATGGGTATATTTGAAGTGAAAAATGATATAGTATTGATATGGTTTTAAAATGAAAAATGATATAGTATTGATATGGTTTTGAAATGAAAATGATATAGTATTGATATGGTTTTGAAATGGAAATGATATCGTATTGATATGGTTTTTGAAATGGAAATGATAGTTTGGTTTTGAAGTATAAACTATTTTGAAATGACCGCGGTGTTATAATAACATTGGATTGCTAAAGAGACCAGGATCGATTATTGTCATATTATCTACTAATATCGAAAATCACTTTAACAACCGTGTACGCGGTGGAGATTGCAGAATGAAGTAGGATAGTGGCGACGATCCTATACGAAGTATATACGTGGACTCGACTCCCGTGAGTTGGATTAAGGTGGCTGAAACAGGAGCAATCAATGGGCCAAGTGAGGTCATTTCTCCGATCGGGGACATTCTTCGATAATATATTCTGACTTTGTTACTGATTTGGTGGCCACCCTTAATTTTCATTTGGGAGTGTGTTTCGAGGTGGGCGGTAGTAGTTGCTATGCGTTACCACCATTCTGGAAGTGCAATTGGTATATCTACCCTGGCATTGCCTAGTTGTGCTGTGTCACCTACCATATTGAGCCCACTACGAGTTTGTTTTGTACCATACCTATGGAGTGCCCTTTGACGATGCCCAGTACGGGGAAGATTACGGTATTGTATAGACTATGGGAATATATAAAATGTGTTAAAGGGGAAAATGGGTAATGCCTTAATGCTATTTAGAAGATTACTTTACTAGAGACATTATTATAATAGCGTATATTACCACATGCTAGATAGTTTAACGAATCCTTAGAGGATGATTATCCCAAACATCTTTGAGTTACTTGTATTTAAATTGATATTTCACTTGAGTTGGATTCATTGATATAAGAATGTTAATCCTGACTCGAGTGTTTTGTGTTTTGCCTTACGCTCGTGTCAGACTGAGTGATACAGCATTTGAGACTCACCTTTGGAGTTTGAGCTTCGCTTGGAGATCCATATATCGATTCAGCTTTCATTTATTCACTTAATTACAGTGATGTATTTATACTTTTGTTATTTGACTATGTATTGAGACTTCTGTGTATTCGAGACTTCTGTTGTATCTTGTTTAACTCTGTTATATATATAACAGCTTTATGAACTACTATTCATTTGTTTCCGCTGAATAATATTATATTACTCTGTATCTGTGATTCTGTAATTTATTTATTTACTGTATATGCTGAGTTTTGCCAAATATAAATTAACAATCTGATATTTTGAGAAATTCAAGTCCAACATGTGTGGATGCAAATGGTTGAAAATATCGGGATGTTATAGTTGGTAGTAGCTGCTATGCGTTACCACCAGTCCGCAAGTGTAATTGGTATTTCTACATTGGCATTGCCTAGATGTGCTGTGTCACCTACCATATCGAGTCAACTACGAGTTCGTTTTGTACCATACCTATGGAGTGCCCTCCGACTATGCCTAGTACGGACGAGATTACGGTACTGTATAGACTATGAGAATATATAAAATGTGTTAAGGAGGAAATGGGGTAATGCCTTAATGCTATTTTAATAGTTTACTTTACCATAGACATTATTATAATAGCGTATATTACTACATACTAGATAGTTTAACGGATCCTTAGAGGATGGTTATCTCAAACATCCTTTGAGTTACTTGTATTGCAATTGATATTTCACTTGAGTTGGATTTATTGATATAAGAATGTAAATTCTGACTCGAGTGTTTTGTGTTTTGCTTTACGCTCGGGTCAGACTGAGTGATACAGCATTTGAGACTCACCTTTAGAGTTGGAGCTTCTCTTGGAGATCCATCTATCTATTCAGCTTTCAGTTATTCAGTTGATTCCAGTGATGTATTCAGACTTTTGTTATTTGACTATTGTATTGAGACTTCTTTGTATTCGAGACTTCTATTGTATCTTGTTTAACTATGTTATATATATAGTAGCTTTATGAACTACTATTCATTTATTTCTGCTGCACATTATTATATTATTCTGTGTCTGTGATTCTGTAATTTATTTATTTACTGTATATGCTAAGTTTTGCCAAATATAAATTAACAATCTAATATTTTTAGCAATTCAAGTCTGACATGTGTGGATGCGAATGGTTGAAAATATCAGGATGTTACAGTTGGTAGCAAAGCTTTGGTTTAATGCAAATCTTAGCATATGTAGTAAATTTGATTACGGAATCACTTTCGTTCGAGCTTGAATCTCTTCCTCTTTGACTCGGTTTCCTTTGAATTTTGAACTTTCCCATTTGTTCTGAAATCCATTCTTGTCTTCTCTATCCAAATTCTTTTGATTCTGGAGTATCCCATAGCTCCATTGAATGATTTATAAAGGGTGAAACTCCTTTACAACAGGCATTGATTCACCGGAGTTTTCTATATTCTCGGTTTACGATGCTGCTATCTCTTGCAATGGTCGAACTCTATCTCTTGCGATCGAATGTCGGTTTGCCTCAGAATTCTACATCGAACTTATTCTTAAAGTCACGGTTGATCCGATTAAGGTCACCCGCGATTAACAATAGACCACCCACCTTTCTATTTTGTTATTTAATCATCTGATCTCCCTTTTGATCCTATCTTCCTAGCTAGAATTCTCATTGATTAGGCTTCCTCTAAACTTGAATTTCTACCCTTGTTTTGAAAACCATTCTTGTATTATCGATTGAGGGAGTGTATTTGTTATTAATATTAAATCATTTTCTATGCTGTGTTGTTTGAGTTGTTGATGTTGATTTGGGGATTTGATCGATTTGTTTGATCAATGTTATCGATATGAATTTCAAAACATTTGAACAAAGCAAACTGACACAATATTATTTTCAAATTTGGTAAATGAAATAATTTTGTATGATTATATTAGATATATATACAAGTATAATTTTCTAAAGTTAAATAGTTAATTGAATTGGTTGTTAAGAAACAATAATATTTGATTTTATTTATGATTTTGTAAACCATTGACTTTTGTATCATATATAAATAAATGGAATTATAAAACATGGTTTAGAAATTGATTTGGAGTATAAATGAATGTAAATTAAGAATTTGAGAATTTACTTTTCGGTGATTTCAAACTTTGGTTTTAAAGTTATAAAATGTATATTATTTAATCAAATAGAAATTATTTTAAAGAATTTTTAAAATTTTAAATCAGTGTTCTCCTCTTTTGTCCTTGGAAAATATTTTCGATAATGACGGTCGCGTCATCAACATTCATTTTTGAGTTTCAGAATGGAGAGACCACTTAGTAGCTTTGCTATACTTTTGTTTTGGAAAATAAATTTGATTGAATTTTATGATTTGATGTGTTATATATATAGGAATATAATTATAGGTTTGATTTGATATATATATATATATATATAATGTTTGAAGTGAAATCGGAAATTTAACCCTTAAATTTTATAAATGAAGCTAAAATTTTGAATAAATTTTTAAATTTGAAATAACTGAATTGAGCGAAATTTCTTATATATGATACCCTATTGCATTCTAATATATAATTTAAGTAAAGTTAAATGAATAAAAAATGAGATAAATAAAATTAGTTTTGAATGAAACCATTTTTTTAACAAACATTAATAAATTGAAATTAAATCAACTGAATTAAATACCTTGAATTTAAAATCAATTGTTGAATATTAATTAATTTAAGTTAAAATTTTATGGTTCAAATTAATCGTTTTATTTGTCTTTCAATTTAATTTTCTTCTGGTTGTTACTATTCTTCTACCTCTTTTCTTTTCGAGGACGAAAAGTTTTGAATGGGGGAGAGTGTAATGACCTATAAATTTCTATAGGTTTTAATAATATATTTATTTGAATTTCGGTGTAATTTTAAATAATTGAATTTTTTAAATAAAGTTTTAATATTTAAAATACATCTAATTAAACATAGCAAATTATAAATTTTCAATTAATAATATGGAAGTTTATTTTCCTGTGTAATTTTATTTAAATTTGAATCAGTTAATATTAGATGATAATACAATATTTTCCAAACCTGAATACTTTTATATAATAAATTTGTAAGTCATCTTTCAAGTGAGACATCGCATTTCGTTTCGTCCAAGTTGGACTGCTATTGCTCCGTTTATCTTATTTTCGGCGTATTAGCCGCATTTCGGTACCGATATCGACTTTTGATAAGATGGTCCTATCACTGATATCTGTATACCGTTTGATCGTCTCATCGTGCCGATCTCTACAGTATATTCAATTCTGTGTTTTGAAGTTCGGTACGAAATGAAATCCGTGTAAATGGTAACCGTATCGGTAACCAGTTTGTGTCTTTTGGTCTTTTACACCATTACATATTCCACCGTCTAACCAATTGCCATTTACATTTCCTATTCCTAGATATTGATATCAAGCTTTTGCAATTCCATCTTTTCACAACTTTTGACCCTTTCATTTTGTTTGATATGTTCACATTCGGTTTAAAAGTTTGTTTTCATTTAAAAGGAAAATATATATTAAATGATAACTTTTATACTTGTCCCCTGTAAACATGTTCGCCTTCTTAGTATTGCTTTTCCCAATAGCCTATATGCTGCTTTCATTATCTCCTACCCAATAATCTTCTTCTCTATGGCGGCCCAGCGCGTCTCCTCCTCTTTCCCTCTCTCTCTTGCGTGAAGCCACCCCATATTTGGACTTCCCTTCTTCCTTATGCTAGCTCAGCCTCAATAGCCTCCACCTTGCTTCCTCACTTCTGAAGCACCCACGCTAGCATGATCGGCCAACCCAGCTACTCCCCTCTCCCTCTAGCTCGGCTTCCCCCTTGCCTCCACCACAGACAACGTCTAGACATCGACCCATCCTCATGTCGTGTTCCTCCCCTCTCCTCTTCTGTTGGGTGATTGTAGGTGAGTATATATATTTATATATATATATATATATATATATTAGAAAGTATCTATATTAACTTGTACATGTATATGTTTAGTATATTATATGTTGCCAGCAATTATCTGATATATATATATTTCAATATGTATAGGTTTATATTAAATTGTATATAATATGTTACAGTATTTTGCATCTATTTTGTTTACTAAATCATAGTTTTTATATATATGGTATATGCTTATCTGTGTTGTTTTTTTAATATATGTAAATATTAAAGTATTATATATATTATTATATAGTAGCCATTCTCGTATGGTATAGAGTACATATATAAAAAGGATGTTAGTTTTAATATATATATATATATATATATATAATATATATAGCTATTTGGGATATATGTATTTTGATTTAAAAATATAATATGTGTGCTTTGCGGCTTATATATTTACTGTAATATATATATATATCTTTAGTTTATATATGTATGATATTTTAGTTGTACATATGCTACAGTATATACATCCTATGTCTAAAGTATTTCATATATATTGTTATAAGTTGCATGTTAGTTATTTCGTATGAGTTGTATGATTGGTATTATATATATATACACCTAATCTGTTATATAGTTTAGATTTATTTTATTTTATACATTTATTTTGATGATGATATATATATAGAGTATAAGTCGGTATTTGAAAGTTGTACGTAAACAGTTGTTGAAAGTGTTGTTGTATAGGTTTATAACTCGTGTGTTATATATTTGTGATAGAGGTAGTGTATTTAAAAGTTGCATTTGTATCAATATAAATTTTAGTTTATAAAATAATTCATGTATAGTAATATATGTAGTTATATAATATTTTATACATAGATTTTAAATATTTCATTTCTGTTTAAGTTTATATATATATATATTATAATAAATTGTTTATATTGATTTTATGGAAAATATTGGTTTGAAAATTAAATATATATTTTATCTTAACTATATGTTAAATTGATTTTTGGGAATTTATATATATATTTTAAATTTATTCTTGGGTTTTGTATAAAGTAATTTATTTTAATAAGAGTAAATATTAGACTTTAAATTATATATGTCATATTCTCATCGATTCCTATCTATCAGCTTCGCTCGTCAAATTCATGCCAACTTAGCTTTGTTTTGGGATTCGTGCTTGGATTTGTAACTCATCTCATTCTCGTTCATCTCTAGCCTCGAAAGGTGAGCAATCACTCACGATTAACATTCTTATATTTATTTAATTTGAATTCAATTGAAACGAAAATTGAAATATGATGCTGTTAGTTATTTACATTGCTATATATGTGCTATTATCTATATCTGTTCACCCGTGACATCTGATACCATTATCTGGTATTTATAATATTGATATATGCCTGTCATATTATTATCATATCTATTATTACTCTGCAAGTTTCCAGTTAGTGTAGAATTCCCTATGGGTTAAAATGATACATACCCAAAAGATCATGTAGAATAGGAGAAAATCGTTATGGGTTGAAAAGATAAACCCAAGCGATTTTCATTTGAATTGAATTTGAGATTGCAGGTTGAAATGATATATACCCACGGATATAAATAATAAATATCCATATCACTTGACCACAGGATAGAAAATTATATACAAACACCATTGGTCTATATATATAAATATTTTGAAAATGATTTCCATGGTTTTTGAAAGGAGATATATGGTTTTATTTAAATATTGATTTTAAGGCATATATATATGTATAAATCTTATTTCATAAAGGTTTAAATCTTAGATTTTTAAAATTACATGTTTTGAAAAATATAAAATTATAAGTTAGTTTGGAATTTTTAATTTTAAGAAATTACTTATAGTTTTACTATTTTAAAATATATATATAATAAGTTTTAATATATAATAAGTTTAATAATAAGATTTAATTTAATAAAGTTTTATTTAAGTTATATATAATATACGTAAAGTATTTATTTAAATTTATATTTTAAAATAGATTTTTATGATGATTTGTAAGTTAAGGATAGGAAGATAAATTTGGATTTATTTGAAATTGTGTTTAATTAGGAATTTTATTTAATTAAATTGATTTGAGATTTATTGAATTTTATATTTTTAAAGGATATGATTTTATAACTTGATTTTAGGTTAAGGTGATTTAATGACTATTTTAAGTTTAAATGAAATATTTATTTAAATGATGTTGGATTTATTAAGTGAATATTTCAAAAGTAAAGAATAATGATGTTAAATTAAGATATATATGAAATTGTCAAATTTAGTTTAGGAAATGTGGAATATTCAAAGCTTTGAAATATATCGAAATTGAAATGGTTTATTTTGTGGTTCAAATCAGTATTTGAAATCGATAAAATTTGAAATGGTTTATTAAGAAACTGAATTGAATTGAAATAGATGAATTGAGATTGAATTAAATTTGAATTTTGGAATTCGTGTTAATTTGAGTTGATTTGTGAAATTCGAGGAAGCTATTTTTATTATGTAAAGTATTTTTAAATTCTACTTAAAATTATTTATATATTTTTTTACTTTATAAATTATTTTAATATAAATCATTTTTAATATAAACTATTTTTAATATAAAGTATTTTAATATATTAATTATGATAATATATACTATTTTAACTTATAACTATTTTATACAAACTATTCTATTTTATAAACTATTTTATTATATATACTTTTATTAATATCTAAACTGTTTAAGGGAAGTATTATGTTTTCAAAGTGTTATGATTTCGAAGTGTTATAACTTTGAAAGTGCTATGATTTTGGAATGGGTATATTTGAAGTGAAAAATGATATAGTATTAATATGGTTTTGAAATGAAAAATGATATAGTATTGATATGGTTTTGAAATGAAAATGATATAGTATTGATATGGTTTTGAAATGGAAATGATATCGTATTGATATGGTTTTTGAAATGGAAATGATATTTTGGTTTTGAAGTATAAACTGTTTTGAAATGATCCGGTGTTATAATAACGTTGGATTGCTAAAGAGACCAGGATTGGTTATTGTCATACTATCTGCCAATGCAGAAAACCACTTTAACAACCGTGTACGCGGTGGAGATTCCAAAATGAAGTAGGATTGTGGCGACGATCCTATACGAGGTATATACATGGACCTGACTCCTGGGAGTTAGCTTAAGGTGGCTAAAATAGGAGCAATCGACGGGCCAAGTGAGGTCATTCCTCCAATTGGGCACATTCCTTCAATACTATATTCCGACTTTGTGATTATTAGGCGGCCACCCTTGATTTTGATTTGGGTGTGTGTTCCAAGGTGGGCGGTAGTAGCTGTTATGCGTTACCACCAGTTCGGAAGTTTAATTGCTATATCTACACTGGCATTGCCTAGTTGTGTCGTGTCACCTACCATATCGAACCGATGACGAGTTTGTTTTGTACCATACCAATGGAGTGCCCTCTGACGACTCCCAATACGGGGGAGATTACGGTAATGTATATGACTATGAGAATATATAAAATGTGTTAAGGGGGGAAATGGGTAACACCTTAATGCTATTTTAATAGTTTACTTTACTATAGACATTAATATAATAGCGTATATTACTATATAGTAGATAGTTTAACGGATCCTTAGACGGTTATCCCAAACATCCTTTGAGTTACTTGTATTTGAGTTGATATTTCACTTGATTCGTATTTATTGATACAAGAATGTTATCCCTGACTCGAGTGTTTTGTGTTTCGCTTTACGTTCGGGTCAGACTGAGTGATACAGCATTTGAGACTCACCTTTAAAGTTGGAGCTTCGCTTGGAGATCCATCTATCTATTCAGCTTTTAGTTATTCAGTTGATTCCAGTGATGTATTCAGAATTTTGTATTTGACTATTGTATTGAGACTTCTGTGTATTCGAGATTTTTGTTGTATCTTGTTTAACTCTGTTATATATATAGTAGCTTCATGAACTACTATTCATTTGTTTCCACTGCATATCATTATATTACTCTGTGTTTGTGATTCTGTAATTTATTTATTTACTGTATATGCTGAGTTTTGCCAAATATAAATGAACAATTTGATATTTTAAGCAATTCAAGTCCGACATGTATGGATGCAAATAGTTAAAAATATTGGGATGTTACATTTGATGAAAATGTTACTGTTAATAAAAGCATTTTTATATATAACTGTTTAATATATATAATACACAGATTATATTTTAATGCAACATACACTAAAAAGAGATGTTGTACTTAATCTCGACTAAAAGTACACTAGAAAAATGTAATTTTTTAAGTTGTTTATATTGATTTCAAATTTTATTAATTTATGTAAATTTAATCAAACGTTGAAATTTATCTGTATATTAAATAAAAATTATTTTATGTTCTAGAAAATAAATATATGGTTTTGTGAGCACTACAATGTTTTTGTTTGAATTTTATCTATATTATTTAAATGTTATGGATTTTAAAAATTATGATACATATGTACTAATAATGGATTTAAATAATTATATAAAATTATATAAACATTACTTTTCATATTATGAAAGTAAAAATATATTTTTTGCATATTTTAATATCTTTAGCTAATTTCTAACATGGATATATTGGTTATTATAAATTTAAACTAGGCAAATATATTTGAAATTAACAAAATTATTTAAAAAAGGAATTTGGTAATCTTAAATGATTATTTTTGCACATTATAATGTTTTTATCAAAAAAATTCTATTGTTATATTACTTATTACAAATTTTGGCATTAGTCATATAGGCTAACAAATTATACACACACACACACGTATATATACATACATACATATACACAACACACACATATATATGACTACATATTTATATCTATGCCGCATATACTTACATAAAATGCATTTTTTATAATATATACATACATACATATATATCTCTGTGTGTACGCGTATACATACATACATACATATATATATATATATATTATTTGATCATACATTCCAATAATCATGCATATATGTACACACATCGATATACATATCACTGATATATATGTATTTCACCTAGACATTGTCATAATATAATAATGGACATATGAAGTTCATTATATACATCATATATAAATTAATTAAAATAATTATAATAATGTTAATTTTAATTCAAAGTATATCTCATCATATCAAATCAACATAAGATATAATGTAACGAAATCTACATATTCATGATAACATATATTAGGAAGATGTAACGCAAAATGAATAATGGGTTTTTTTTAATTTACCCTTTTTACCATGCTGCCCAATGCTCCAAATCTAACACTATTCATTTGCATCTTTCATGTCAATTGTCTCTTTCGCAATAATGATTAAACATGGTAATGGTAGGTTGTATTGCAAAGGACTAGTGTTGTAGATACAAAGATATTGGTTTTTCTACATGTCTATTGATATGTAGAGGTATTATCTTACATTTAGGAAATTTGTCAAGATCAAACATTACATTTTAATTTTTTAGCATTGGAAATAAATTTTGACAAATTTGGTTGGTAGGAAAATATCAAGGCAAACATTTGATTCACAATGGGATTAGATAAAATATGATTGAAAGAAGTGGTAATCCAATGCATTTGAAGGAAATTGAAAATTTAAAAAGGGTACATTTTAGAATTTTTTTTCCTTATACCCCTTTTGAAGTTAAAAAACTTGCGAGTTGTAAAACTTGTAGAAAGAATAGAAGAAAATTTTCCATCATAGTAGGTCAAATTTATGAGTCAATTAGTATAAGATGACTTTATTGGGTTTGTTAATTTTATAGCTGCAACAAACTTGTAATGATTTAAGGAGTTATCAGATATTATAAACAAGGAGTAAGTCTCAACTATTGGGTAGTTATGCTATTAAATGTTAAAATTTTGGATTTAATACCCAAAATTAATTTAGTAATAACAATCAAAAGTACCCATATGCTTTTATTAGAAACACGATTTTCATGTACATTTCCTGATTTTACAACTATTTCTACCTTACTCTAAGTAAAATGGAAGTTAAACAAACCTTTGATCAAATTTTATCGGCATGATTAAGTGTTTTTGCTAGACAAATCTGTTTATGGGTCTATTTGATTAAGAGTGTGTTCTTTGCAAAATAAAAGATGCTTGGGAAAATGGATTGTTAAAGGGAATGAAAGGTAAAAAAATAACACCCTATATTTTGGAGTCTTATAATATGGAAAATTAAATTAATAATGAGAATTTTATAAGAGTTCAATGAGATAATTTAATTATAAGAATCACCTAAGGGAAAATTGATTAATTAAGTGTGGGATACTTTAAAATGTTAATTAAATAGACCAAGGGTAATTAGAGTAACTAAAATTGGCCTTATTAATAAAAATACATAAATTTGAATTCTGAATCAGGAATCCTGTGTTAAGGGAAATAGATTAGTGAGTTTAGGCAAGATGGAAAATCATTAATATAGAAACTCTTAATCACCTCCTTCTCATCTTTTACATTCAATCTTAGAAACAAAAACAAAACCCCTTCACTGATAGCTTCATGATGCGACAACTTTAAGGCGCTTAGGTTGGTATGCTATAGCCTTGATGTGCGATAGCCGTAAAATGAGATAGCTAAGTAAATGTCAATATTCAATAGCTATTAAACTGAGGTTGTGATGTTAGTAAAGAGGAATTTCATAAGTAAACTAAGAGAATATTTAATTGCATTTTGGAAGTTAGTTTCCAAGATGTTGGTTTTGACTTTTCAAAGGGATGAACTTATGAAATAAAATTTATATGTTAAAATTATGGTAACTTATTTAAACTTTTAAATAGATTAAAATTATGGAAGGTAATAAATTATAGTTGTATCATCCAAATTAAAGATTACAATGTTTTATATAAAGAATGGGTAAGGTACACGATAAAAGAATGAAGAATGCAGATTGAACTCGAGATCGTAAAAATATACTAGCACATTGAGTTGTTGAAAGGTAGGTTGCCAAGAGAGTCTAAAATTCAATGATGCATGGTGGGATGCCCTGACTTGGGAAGTTTATAGGGTTCAATTTAAAAAAGAAAAAATTTAGTGTAAGTTTATGGCAAAATTTAAATGGATGTATTGTAATGAATGAATTAGCAATGTGAAATGAAAAGGGGTTGTTTACCCTTAGTAAGGACTCCTGCTAGAATGTATTTTGGGTATTCACATTCAACCTCATAGGAATGTCAAGGTCGCTCTAGTCAGTGTGGCCCCCATAGTGGAAGGAGCGGCCATTTCATTGGTGATGTTGTTTGAGAAAATGATAAAAACCTAGGAGGTAATCACTAAAATAAGTTAAAGATAACTTTGAGCTCAATACCTAAATAATAGTCCACATGATGCTTGTGAATGTGTTTGATGGTTGTATGACATGATTTCTAACTACTTGATGATGAATATAGGGTACACTTAGACTGAAATGGATGAATATATATATGACATGGTTCATAAGTGAATGTTAAGTGTAGATTATACTTATGATTTGAGAATGATGCTATATTTATGTTAAGGAGATGATGACTATTTACATGATATGATGTAATTTTTATTGATGAACCAATAAGGAGAAAATTAGTTCCATGCTTTAGCAGCATGGTCTCACTACTTGTTTGTTTATGGTAACATTTAAGTCGTACGAGGCTTTACATTTGACCCATGTTTATATTATTTCTCACAAACTCACAGATACTCATTCAAGTAGGCTAAATTTATGGGATTAAACTGGTTACTTTCGAGAAGACGAATAAAGAAGCCGAAGATGAAGTAGGAGGCTTGTAGCTAGTAAAAACTATTTTGTATTTTGTTATTACAAAACTAGGTATATAACTGGTTAAGTGTTTGTGTTGGTATCTTCATATGTTAGGCAGGACACTATTTTTAAGTCAATTGTTTTTCCCCTACTTAGGCATGTATTTGGATTTTGAAATATAAAGACATATATGTGTAATGAAATTTATTTAGCTGCTTTGCTAACTTAATGTTGTAAAAAAAATATTGATCTCATTTTATCGTTTGAAAATAATTACGGTGAAGACGTACCATCATTGATGTTTATTTTAAAGTCTCGAAATAAGGGATGTTACAAATTGGTATTAGAGCTTAGTTATGGGACACTTAAGTAAAATAGAGCTTTATAAAATTCCATGTAGAAACTAGACAAAGCAAAAAAAACTTTTCGGGGAGGGTATATTCATTCTATATATATAACATACTTGTATTTTTGATATAGATATATAGATGGATATATCTATTCAAATATACATTTATATCCTTCCACTAGTACTCTCACTCTCCTTACTTCTTTTCTTATGAATTCTTGCTTATGCAGAAAGAAAGAATGGATTTGCGAAGTGCAGGTTTGATGTTAGGAGGTGCAAGGGCAAATTCTAGTAGAGGAATAACTAGTACGTAAATGAATGGCTAAGGAGTGGAGATAGATCCAGAAGTTCATGCTAAAGTTGGTACTTAAATGCCTGCCCAACTATTGGAGGAATGGATGTGAATGCTCTTTTCCTCCAATTTATGACATAAATGATGAGGCAAGGATTAGTTAAAGTTGTTGAGCTAAGACCCATGGATGTTAGAGGTTTACGTTTTTCCAAAATGAAGCAAGATTATATGAACTATAGTAGAAAAATATTTATAGGGAAGGAGTTTGCCTTAAAAAATTTGAACTGATTAAAGATGTGTGAGCCATCTTTGGAGATTTGGTTATGATAATGCTTAAAAGAGGAGGTTGGCTTCACTTCTACTTTAGTAGGATACTTTAGACTACTGGGAAGACATGAATGCTAAAATAGAAAAAGAGGAGACAATGTGGTAATAGTTTAAGGAGCTATTCGTGGCTCAGTTTATCCCTGAATCGCAATAGAGTGCTATGTGTAAGAGTTTTTGGACTTGAAGTAAGGAGAGATGATTTGGGCAAAGTATATTCAATGCTTTATTAAAGTATGGAAGGAAGCATATTAATAATCCGTTGACGAAGAATGAGAAATTTATTGAACAACTAAGAAAGGGGCTTAATCATAAGGTGACGTCACATATATTGTCTCCTTTTGACATGGTAGCTGAAATGGAGAGAAGAAATGGTCACTTGTTTCAAATGGAGTAAAGAGTCGATGTTAGACCCAAGAGTGGGCAAAAGAAGAGATTCAACCTGTACTATAAGGGCAACAAGAATCAAAAGGAAGGAAAGACCTTGGGAAGAGGAGCATAAAGATCAAATGTGGCAGCCGTTACTTGTTTTAACTATGGGCAGAAGGGACACTACTCTATTAAGTGTATCAAACTGAGAATAAGAATAGGATTAAGTACATTAACTATAATAAGCATGTCCATTAGAAAAGGGATTTTCCAGAATTGATGTAGGAAAAAGTGTATGTTTGGAGGGACTTCTTTCAATTAGACCGACTACCGAGGAGAAAGGAAAGGGAATTGTGCTTGGAGGTATGATTTTGATTTCCAGTGTTTCTATTAGAGTTCTATTTAGTACCAGTGCTACACATTCTTTCATTTCAAAAGATTTGGTTGATAGGTTAGGATTAGATAATACCTACCTGATTACATCTCTATATGTGGTTAATCTGATCAGTGGGATTAAGGTGCACTTACCTTGAGTTTGATTTGTATGGACATTTGCTAGTTTGCAACCCATATTATTTGACTTCCTAGGATACAAGGTAATTTTGGGTATGAATTATTTGGTGCATAATGGCACTAAGATCTATTTTGCCGATAGACTTATTGCTTTGTGGAATCCCAGAGGTGGAGAAAGGATCGTGGTTGCGTTGGACGTAATGTAGGAAAAGTCAGGATTGATGTTGTGTGCAATGGAAGATCAAAAGGTTGAGATCAATAGAGGGTTAGTGGTTCAGGAATTTTGAACGTAGTAAACAAGATTACCGGCCATAAATCGATTAAATTACAAATGGACTTAATGTTGGGGGCACAACATGTTAGTAGACTATCTAGTAGAATGCCACCCATGGAGACAAAAGAATCTAAGAAGCAACTAGTGGAACCTAGGTATAAAGAGTTTCATCAAACTGAGTACTTAACCATAGGGATCATCTATAGTGTTCATGAATAAGTCGGATGGATCACTTAGGATGTGTATCGAGTACCGAAAGCTAAATGATTCGACTGTGAAGAATCGTTATCCATTTCCTAAAACAGACAACTTATTTGACTAGTTAGTGGAGCTAGATTTAGCAGTGAGATTCCACAACTAAGGGTGGCTGAGAATAATGTTCCATTGACTGCATTTAGAACTAGATACGGTTCATTTGAGTGGTTAGTTATGCCTTTTGGACCGACCAACACTTCAAGTGTGAACTGATTCTTTCATGTTCGGTTGATAAATTTGTATTGGTCTTCGTCGGTGATACTAGGTGTATTATAAGAATGAAAGTGACCATGAAGCCTTCTTAGATTGGTGTTGGGGACATTGAGATAGCACAAATTGAAGGCGAATGTGACGACCTGGAATTTTTAAGCAATTTAAATCGAAATATTAAATCGATTTCAAATATTCAATATAATAATTTTAACTTGAATTACAAATATTGTTATTTATTTGATACTTAAATAATAGAATTTAATAATTAGAAGTTGAGTAGATTGTTGAATCCAGAGTTTTAAGCCTGTTAAAAATAATTTGAAGGCTTGTAAAATTTATATTGATAGCATGGAAAAACAATAGAAGTTGTAAAATTTGAAATTAACAGTAGTTTGTTCAGTTTTGAAACTTCATCGTTTAAATTGAATTTAAAAATAGCCTCCCGAGGCAGAGACTCGGAATTCGACGAAACCAGTTCCATTGGGTCCGTAATATTGAATTATTATCGGATTTCAAATTTCGTTTTGATCAGAATTAGTGTGTGAGTATACGAAATATTAACGTGCTAGGGATTTAATTGATAATAACCTGATAAAATTTAATTTAATTAATTAGGCTTCCTCTATATGCCATCCTTATTCATTCCTCGGCATTCTTCTTTTATCTTCCAGCATACACCATCGTTCATCACTTTTTATCAAAACCCTTCTTCCTTTTAAAAAAAAAGAAGAAGAAGAAAAAGAAGAAGATAGTTCGTTTATTGATTTAAATGGCCGAGCTTCCTCTGAAAGAAATCGAGCCATATTCTTTTCCCTATTCCATTTCACGAATTCGAAAAAAAAAAACCCCGTCCCCCTTTTCCCCTATCCTTCATACGAATTCAATTCGAAATCAAAAAAAAAAAAGGGGACGAGCAAAAACAAAACCTAAATTTCAAATCGAGCTTAATCTGGTCTGTGCCCTTTCGTCGCGATGACAATCGCTTCGCGTTCGGGTATGGGGGCGTGAGCTCGAGGTCGACGTCACAGGCATGGTGATAGGTCGCGGCGCGACGTGGTGAGGGTGGAAGATTTCTCGTGTTGTGGTTGAAGTCTTGGCGTTTCGTGGGGGGGAACTCGAGCGAGTGATGCCGCGATTTGGAGTGTTTGATTTGATTACCTTGGTTGTGGTGGCGCTGGAGTTCGTTTGAGAACTCAGCAATTTGTAGAAGGTGATGATTGAGAGGTCGGGTTTCAGTTGCTGAGATTGTTCGATTTCTGGATTTGGGTTTGCGTGAAGCCAGGGTTGCGATGTCGAGTGTGAATAGTTTGTAGGTGAAGTCCGAATGCAGTTGTTGCCTCGAAGATTGGAGTCACGGTGGTGGGGTACAGCAGTGTGGTGCGACAGTGTTGAAGTGTTGAAAGTTTTGATGGTTGTGTTTGTGAAGTGGTTGTGCAACAGAGGTGATATAGGTTGAGCTCAGTGGCAGTGAGGGTTTGGTGATGGTCTGTTGTGACAAGGAGAGAGGGAGGCAGTGAAGGTATTTGCCGTTTATTTTATCCAATTTTTATATACATAAAACTGTTAGTTGGAACAAAATATGGGTACAGTAGTTAAAAAAAAAGAATATTAATAAATTCATAAGTTGTTATGAGATGGTTAATTTATTTTAAACATTTTAACCTAATAATAAGTAAGTTAGAACAAATTAATTAATATGTTCATTAGAAAATTTAACAGGAAAATAAATTTGGAATTTTATTAATCCAATAAATTTAAATTTGAGATGAGAATATAATTGGTACTTTAAAACCCAATTTTTAGCCTAAATTAAAGAAATAATAATTAATCGTTCTATCAATTAAATATTTGACAAACTTTATAATGTTGACAAGGTCTGAAGTGTGGAAAACAAATTGAGATAGGATGAGTTGCAATACCAAAAGCAAAGGTGAGTTAATCTCACTCAGTTAAATTTAGATTTAAATGATCAAATTTAAATAATTGCTTGAATGGTTGAACTGATTGATGTGCTTTAGTCTGGTATATTTTAGAATGGATATCATGTTGTGCTAACGTCTGTGGATGCAGGGAAAACAGGTTGGAGGGATCCAACTGGGTCCCTCAACATTTATTTAAATTATTTAGCATTCTCTGTTGTGATTATTGGATATTCTATGATGAGTTATATTGGAATATTGAATGTTATGATTCAATTGGATATAATTGACTATAATGAATTACCAAAATATATAAATTGGATTTTTGAAAAAATATAACGGAAGTAAAATTGAAAGTAAAATAACTATAGGGAAATTTGAATAAATTTAAGAATGAATTGGAGAAGAAATAAAGTGATTTAAATTTTTAATAAATGAATTGCGAGTATAGAAAGGAAAAATTGAATAAACAGGAAATTAATGAATTTTAAAAATTCAGTGTTATTATTCAGAAGAACAAGCATTTATTTAAAAGTTAAGATTTAAATTATTGGGAAAAACCTGGAATTTGTATATTTCAGTTAAAAGTTAAAATCAAATGAAAAATAATAACAACAACAATAATTAAGTTCATACTTAATGAAATTTGAAATGAATTGAGTAATTAAAGAAATTTATTTCAATGGAAATAAATTGGGAATCAATTTGGAAAATTGATTTAAGTGATTGAGATTGAAAATTCTCCTTGAATAACCAAGTACGTTTTTAAAGTAAATTTTTTTAAATATAAATTAAATGTTTTAAAGTTGTTTTAAAGGAAGCAAGTTTTATAAAATTTATTATTTCTAATATTTAAAGTCTAAAGTAAGTATTTTCTTTTAATCTATTTTAGTAGTAATTATAAGAAGTAACTTAGTATTTTGTTTTAAAAGAAGAAATTTAGTTTTATATTTTATTAAGTAACCTTATTTTCAAAAATTCATATAATGTGTATTTTAACATATTATCTAAGTAGTTTAATTCTAAGTGTTTTAAAGTATATATATATTTCAAAGTAAAGTATTTAAAATTATTTTTAAAAATCTATTTTTGTGCTTGGGATTTCAGAGGAGATAGTAAATATTCGGGAAAGTTTATCCTGAAAGGAAAGATGGTTTTGAAACTGCTTTCAAAGGATTGAAAATAGAAATATATCTTTGAGGATATTTTAAGATAAATAAATAATTTGGAAAATTATTTATTGTTTGATGGATGTTTGTGAATATTAATTGATAGTTAAATCACCGACTATCAATATTGGACAATGCGTTGATCGTTACGAAGAGACCGGGATCGAGATTAATTTCTCGAAAACCACTACGATCCGGTTTGTACGTTTCGTGTAACGTGTTCGGAGTCGAAGAAGGAGCAGTAAAGTGCAAGGGCTAGTCGCTACTAATCCTGAGGATATTTCCAAAATGGATGCAGTAGGAATAGTGCCTTCGGTTCCGTTCGAACCCGGGACGGACTTGTATGGATGAATGCTTGCGAAACATCGTCAGGTGGACGATGGGCATTCTATGTGAATCGTTCTAAAAGGTAACGCTTAGCCTCAAGCCTCATCAAATGGGAATGACTGAAAATCAGGGGATATGCAGCAAGGTTAGGTGGGTCATGCCCAAGCAGGACAAGATATTTCCCCTGTCTAGATGTCCCTTATATATATTTCGGCTTAGTGGGTGGTTGGTCGCGCCAACCACGGGGTTTATCTTGTTCGGGACTGTTCAGTAAGGAATGGTTCCGGCCTTGTGTTGCAGGGGATGAAGGGAGTAATCCTCGGTACGGTGATCTAGGCCCCGTACTGTGACAGGTGGTACCCCAGTGCCTAGTCATTGTTGGAAATCCATTCTGCCTACGAACCTTGTACGAGTTTTGTTTGTATTACCCACTTTTGTGGCTAGTAGCTGGAATTTAATGAATGTAACAATTTCAGCTATTTTATAAGTATTTGTATATAGACCCTATTATAATATCAGAGGATTTCTATAAAAATTGTTTTAGCTATCGTAAGGTAAAAACCCGACATGTTTATTTGTGGCGTGGTCTTACGAGATGCTTTTGTTTTCAAAGGATTTTTGAAACTTTAATAATCAATTGGGTGTGATTTTCTCACGCTGGTAATCCAGACTGACTCGGGTGTTATTTAACTGTAATGCTCGGGTCAGACCGAGTATTATAGGATACAGGATATGATGCTGTGGAGCTCAGGAGACGAGCTGGATGACGATACGTATTCTCGTACTTGTATATATATATTTCCGCTGTGTCGAGCTGTTGTGTACTCATTGTATGTTATTGATGTGAGCTGTGACTGATGTACTCTGATGATGTGATATATGTAAACTGATATGTTTGATTTTGAGTAAAGATTATTAATTCTCTATTATATTTTATTCCGCTGCGATGGTTAGATTCTGATGTTGATTTTGTTTTCTCTTCTTCTACCTCTTCTTCTTAAACCCAAATGGTTCGTATTTCTGTACAACTTGAGTTGATTTAGGTAGAATAGTGTTGACTCAAGGGGTATGGATTTGCGGGTTGTTACAGTTGGTATCAGAGCTTAGGTTGGTGATGACCTTGGCTCTGGTGGGAATTACTCATAAAATAGAGTCTATAGTACTCTAAAGTGAGTTTGAGCGTATTAATAGATATGAGCGCGTATTTGTTAGTGAATATAAATTGTTTTAATATTGTGTTGATTGGTTTATTGAGTGGCATATGAACCTTCGTCGGCACAGTCCGTACAACTGTATCGAAGGGGTTTCTAAACACTTGAATAGAACAATCGACACGGTATTGTTTTAAATGTGGGTGAATGAAATAATTTTACCCAAAAATATATTTTGATATAAATAAAAGTTTTGTAAACTATTTTAGCTAATATATGGTTGCTTGGATGTTAGGAAGAATAATATTAAATTATTATCATCATGGGTAAAAATTTAACTAGAAAATTGAAAATATAACCAAAGTTTAAGGGAATAAATTCATTATAAAATAAAATTCATAAATATGAATTATAAATGCAAATTATAAATTGAAATATAATCAAATAAGAATTTGTATGAGCATAAGCTATGTAAATGAATTATAGTTAAAATTGATTTAAGCAGGATTTGGAAATTTAAATCCTAGAGATTTTGGAAGTGTTTTCGAAATGTTTTGAAGATAAATAATAGCACAATTGTTTTGGAGATATTTCTGAAAGGAAATTGTTTTAAACGGATTTTGAAAGTGATATAGCATTGAAATCACTTGGATTATTGGAAAATAATTCTGATGATGACGGCCGCATCATCAGTATTCATTTTCGAATTTCTAAGTGACGAATTGCTACCAAAGTGATTTGTTCTGAAAGCTAGTTATTTTTGAAAGTCTCAAAAGAAATTTGTTGGGAATTAAACAGGATTGGTTTAACTTTTGAGAAATGTGATTTGAGATGTTGAAGATTTCAAAATGATTTGAAATCAAAGGTCGGGTGTTTAAAAATTCCGATGAGATAAATTATAAGCTTATAAGTTGAGATGATTTTTAAATCAGGAAGGAAAAATAAGCTTTGAAGGTTGGAATTTAAATTTAAGGTGAAAGGTTAAAAATGAAATTAACTTGGATTGGGAAATAAAATTTTAACTGGATTGAAAGTAAATGAATTAGGCTGAAGATAATATCCAGTTGTGTTCGAATTAAGTTGAAATCGAATTGAGTTAAATAACTCTGAGTTAAAATAAAATTGAATTGGAATAAGAATTCAATTGAATTATTGAATGGAATTAGATTCTTACCTGAATAAATGGAAAATAAATTGGTTAAGGATTAGATTGAAGTAAATGAATTAGAATAACTTATAAAAGAATCAGGATTAAAAATCCATAGAATAAAATATGCTTGCGTTATAAATAAGCATAAGGCTTGAGTTAAAAATAAAAGATGAATGTATTCAATCCTAGAATGAATGGAATAGTGTAAATAATAAATTGTGGCTTATAAATTTGAAAAGTGAGATAGAAAAAAAAACCCAAAATAAATATTATTGATGAATTGGAGAATAAAATAAAAATCAAAACTTGAATTATAAACTAAATTGAACTAAGGAAATTAAATGGAGTGGTATTTGGAATTAAAATTCAAGTGTTGGATTTTAAGTAAGGGAAGAACTAATTGATAATAAATTAGTTAATGAAATGTGTAAATGGAGTTCAATGTAGTTAAATAGAAGCTGAATTGTAAGCTAATATTGAAGTTTGGAAATAGAACTCAAGTTGTAAATCAAATTCGACTTGAAGCATTAGTGAAGAAAATATAATTGAAAGTGGCCTTGCAATTAATTAAATGAATTGAGAATGAAGTTGAATTGTGAATTAATAAAATTGGATGGTAATTTAAAAGTGAATGGTGGAATTAGAACTTGAGTTATTAATTAAAATTTAACTTGAAGTGTTAACAAATTAGATATAATTGAAAGGTATCGAATAAAAATGAAATTGGATTAAAACAGAAATGGTTTGAATTGCAAATAAATCCAACTAAGTGGATATAAATAGGAAATGGCCAGGTAATCGATTGAATGAGTTAAATCTGGAAATTTAAATTTCGTAACAACTAATCAAACAAAATTGTAGATTAAAAATGAGATTTAATTGAGAGTTGAATTGAATTCAACTTAAACTAAGTTTAATAATATTGGATTGGATTTAAATCAAGTGAAAATAAATTTGAATCGAAATAGAATTTGATGGGTTATAAATAATATGTAAGGAAATGAAATTCATAATGGATTGAGTGGGTAAACCAATTATATTGAATAAATAAATGGAAGGAATAAATAAGAATTAAATGGAAGTGAACTTAAGTTTGAAGTGGAATAAATTGAGTAAATTAACTTAAGTTAAGAATAATTAGAAGCTCGACTACGAGTTAGATTGGAAGACCATCAAATTAAAGCTTGGTTTGAATTAATTCGGGAATAGGTAGTAATATGCAAGCTTTGAATGGGTCGGGCTAAATAAATGGTCGTGAATGAATTGAAATTACAAGGAAATTTAATTGGCAATGAAGATGAACCTAAATTGTTAATGGTTTTTAATGGAACCCGTTTGATTAATGAAGTGAATTGATTCAAATTTGAAATGTACTGAAAATGAGAATATATGAATTGTGAATAAATTTTAAAAATAGAATTAAGTGTAAATTGAGTTGAAATCCATTTAAATTGGTTATAAAGCATAAGTGCTTATTTATTCACATAGATCTCGTCAAATTGCAAAGAATAAATTGTTATTGAATGTAAATGGAAGTTATTAAAATTCTATGTGTTGATAGAAGTAAAATAAATTGATTTTGAAAGCAATTGAATTAAATATGAGTTTAGTTTGCTTACGGAAAAAATTAAATGTAAGCGATTGAGCTTTAAACCATTCAAATTGAAGAAGTGGTATACGAATGGATTGAAAACCATTCAAATTGAATGAAAATGGTTTATAAATTAATTGGAATAGTGGAATTAGTATGAAAATTGTATAAGTTAATTACGGAAAATGTTTGATGTGCATTTCTTTAGAATTCATATGCTTTAACCATTGCAACTAAATGAAATATAGTTAAACTGCATATATTTGGCACTTACATGTTTAAACTGAGTAAGTACAGGTTCAGGGAAGCCGTTTGGCAGGATTTGGACGTGCAAAATGCAAATTAAATAAGCTGCTTGCTTAAAAATGCTAAATAAAGGTACGCTTACGCAAAAGAATTCAAAATAAGAGATATGAACTGCATATATTGAGATATATTGTGATTTCCGGCCTGAGGCCGATGTATATATATTTGTGCATCCTGCGATATCGCAGAAGTCCCTCCGTACAAAGGGGACTCTGTCAAAATTTTCCGGAAATTTTGGGAGTTAGAAAATTTTTGGAAAATTTTGTTAACAACAAACGAATTCAAATTGAAAACTAAAATAAGTTAGTAAATGAAACCAATTTAACATAATGACATGAATTAGTTATAAATGAAAATTTAAAATTAAATATTCAGAGTTAAAGATAAATTAAATTCATATCGAATGTGAAAACTAAATTTGAATAGAAATAGATATAAACTTAAGTGGTAAGGTGAAATTAAATAAAGAAACATATAAAATGCTTATACTAAACTTAAGTAAGAAATGGTAAATTCTTAAATGGGAAATTGAATATTGCAAATATATTCTAAGTTAATATCTGGATGAATAGATATTGACATTGGTAAGGAAGTCAATAGAATGTTTTGAAAGTTGTGATTGGATATTAGTGCTAAGCAGGATATGCAGGTAATATAAAGGGTAAAGGACAACATTGGTTTGATTTCAGAAAGGTAAAATTGAAATGCTCAACAAAAAGGTATGTGTTTAATTTCTGTATGAAATTGGATTAGGTTTTTGATCAAGCCACTTGGCGTTTTGTTTACTTTCGTGATTTGGGAGGCCGTAGAGCCATTTTGTAGTTGTACCGAGCTAGCCGCGCAAAGGAGACGCTGGTGAAATTTTTCGAAAATTTAGGGAGTTAGAAAAATTTTGAGAAAATTTTGATAATTCAAGATTTGGTTTTAAATTGAAACTTGAGTGGCTAAACAAATAATATAGTTTGAAACTATGGGAGGGTTTGGAAAGTTAATAAGAATGATAATGGTCTTTTATAAAAAGATAGTTAGTTAGATGTTGGATTGTTTGGTTTTTGAGGAAAAGTAACGGGTATTGAACCATTCTTCCTAACTAGTAATTTCGGGGACGAAATTATTTTAAGGGGAGAGGAATGTGACGACCTGGAATTTTTAAGCAATTTAAATCGAAATATTAAATCGATTTCAAATATTCAATATAATAATTTTAACATGAATTACAAATATTGTTATTTATTTGATACTTAAATAATAGAATTTAATAATTAGAAGTTGAGTAGATTGTTGAATCCAGAGTTTTAAGCCTGTTAAAAATAATTTGAAGGCTTGTAAAATTTATATTGATAGCATGGAAAAACAATAGAAGTTTTAAAATTTGAAATTAACAGTAGTTTGTTCAGTTTTGAAACTTCATCGTTTAAATTGAATTTAAAAATAGCCTCCCGAGGCAGAGACTCGGAATTCGACGAAACCAGTTCCATCGGGTCCGTAATATTGAATTATTATCGGATTTCAAATTCGTTTTGATCGGAATTAGTGTGTGAGTATACGAAATATTAACGTCCTAGGGATTTAATTGATAATAACCTAATAAAATTTAATTTAATTAATTAGGCTTCCTCTATACGCCATCCTTATTCATTCCTCAGCACGCTTCTTTTATCTTCCAGCATACACCATCGTTCATCACTTTTTATCAAAACCCTTCTTCCTTTTTTTTAAAAAAAAGAAGAAGAAAAAGAAGAAGATAGTTCGTTTATTGATTTAAATGGCCGAGCTTCCTCTGAAAGAAATCAAGCCATATTCTTTTCCCTATTCCATTTCACGAATTCGAAAAAAAAAACCCATCCCCCTTTTCCCCTATCCTTCATACGAATTCAATTCGAAATCAAAAAAAAAAGGGCCGAGCGAAAACAAAACCTAAATTTCAAATCGAGCTTAATCTGGTCTGTGCCCTTTCGTCGCGATGACAATCGCTTCGCGTTCGGGTATGGGGGCGTGAGCTCGAGGTCGGCGTCACAGGCATGGTGATAGGTCGCGGCGCGACGTGGTGAGGGTGGAAGATTTCTCGTGTTGTGGTTGAAGTCTTGGCGTTTCGTGGGGGGGAACTCGAGCGAGTGATGCCGCGATTTGGAGTGTCTGATTTGATTACCTTGGTTGTGGTGGCGCTGGAGTTCGTTTGAGAACTCAGCAATTTGTAGAAGGTGATGATTGAGAGGTCGGGTTTCAGTTGCTGAGATTGTTCGATTTCTGGATTTGGGTTTGCGTGAAGCCAGGGTTGCGATGTCGAGTGTGAATAGTTTGTAGGTGAAGTCCGAATGCAGTTGTTGCCTCGAAGATTGGAGTCACGGTGGTGGGGTACAGCAGTGTGGTGCGACAGTGTTGAAGTGTTGAAAGTTTTGATGGTTGTGTCTGTGAAGTGGTTGTGCAGCAGAGGTGATATAGGTTGAGCTCAGTGGCAGTGAGGGTTTGGTGATGGTCTGCTGTGACAAGGAGAGAGGGAGGCAGTGAAGGTATTTGCCGTTTATTTTATCCAATTTTATATACATAAAACTGTTAGAACAAAATATGGGTACAGTAGTTAAAAAAAAGAGAGTATTAATAAATTCATAAGTTGTTATGAGATGGTTAATTTATTTTAAACATTTTAACCTAATAATAAGTAAGTTAGAACAAATTAATTAATTTGTTTATCAGAAAATTTAACAGGAAAATAAATTTGGAATTTTATTAATCCAATAAATTTAAATTTGAAATGAGAATATAATTGGTACTTTAAAACCCAATTTTTAGCCTAAATTAAAGAAATAATAATTAATCGTTCTATCAATTAAATATTTGACAAACTTTATAATGTTGACAAGGTCTGAAGTGTGGAAAACAAATTGAGATGGGATGAGTTGCAATACCAAAAGCAAAGGTGAGTTAATCTCACTCAGTTAAATTTAGATTTAAATGATCAAATTTAAATAATTGCTTGAATGGTTGAACTGATTGATGTGCTTTAGACTGGTATATTTTAGAATGGATATTATGTTGTGCTAACGTCTGTGGATGCAGGGAAAACAGGTTGGAGGGATCCAACTGGGTCCCTCAACATTTATTTAAATTATTTAGCATTCTCTGTTGTGATTATTGAATATTCTATGATGAGTTATATTGGAATATTGAATGTTATGATTCAACTGGATATAATTGGGTATAATGAATTACCAAAATATATAAATTGGATTTTTGAAAAAAATATAAAGGAAGTAAAATTGCAAGTAAAATAACTATAGGGAAATTTGAATAAATTTAAGAATGAATTGGAGAAGAAATAAAGTGATTTACATTTTTAATAAATGAATTGCGAGTATAGAAAGGAAAATTTGAATAAACAGGAAATTAATGAATTTTAAAAATTCAGTGTTATTATTCAGAAGAACAAGCATTTATTTAAAAGTTAAGATTTAAATTATTGGGAAAAACCTGGAATTTGTATATTTCAGTTAAAAGTTAAAATCAAATGAAAAATAATAACAACAACAATAATTAAGTCCATACTTAATGAAATTTGAAATGAATTGAGTAATTAAAGAAATTTATTTCAATGGAAATAAACTGGGAATCAATTTGGAAAATTGATTTAAGTGATTGAGATTGAAAATTCTCCCTGAATAACCAAGTACGTTTTTAAAGTAATTTTTTTTTAAATATAAATTAAATGTTTTGAAGTTGTTTTAAAGGAAGCAAGTTTTATAAAATTTATTATTTCTAATATTTAAAGTCTAAAGTAAGTATTTTCTTTTAATCTATTTTAGTAGTAATTATAAGAAGTAACTTAGTATTTTATTTTAAAAGAAGAAATTTAGTTTTATATTTTATTAAGTAACCTTATTTTCAAAAATTCATATAATGTGTATTTTAACATATTATCTAAGTAGTTTAATTCTAAGTGTTTTAAAGTATATATATTTCGAAGTAAAGTATTTAAAATTATTTTAAAAATCTATTTTTGTGCTTGGGATTTCAGAGGAGATAGTAAATAATCGGGAAAGTTTATCCTGAAAGGAAAGATGGTTTTGAAACTGCTTTCAAAGGATTGAAAATAGAAATATATCTTTGAGGATATTTTAAGATAAATAAATAATTTGGAAAATTATTTATTGTTTGATGGATGTTTGTGAATATTAATTGATAGTTAAATCACCGACTATCAATATTGGACAATGCGTTGATCGTTTCGAAGAGACCGGGATCGAGATTAATTTCTCGAAAACCACTTCGATCCGGTTTGTACGTTTTATGTAACGTGTTCGGAGTCGAAGCTGGAGCAGTAAAGTGCAAGGGCTAGTCGCTACTAATCCTGAGGATATTTCCAAAATGGATGTAGTAGGAATAGTGCCTTTGGTTCCGTTCGAACCCGGGACGGACTTGTATGGATGAATGCTTGCGAAACATCGTCAGGTGGACGATGGGCATTCTAAGTGAATCGTTCTAAAAGGTAACGCTTAGCCTCAAGCCTCATCAAATGGGAATGACTGAAAATCAAGGGATATGCAGCAAGGTTAGGTGGGTCATGCCCAAGCAGGACAAGATATTTCCCCTGTCTAGATGTCCCTTATATATATTTCGGCTTAGTGGGTGGTTGGTCGCGCCAACCACGGGGTTTATCTTGTTCGGGACTGTTCAGTAAGGAATGGTTCCGGCCTTGTGTTGCAAGGGATGAAGGAAGTAATCCTCGGTACGGTGATCTAGACCCCGTACTGTGACAGGTGGTACCCCAGTGCCTAGTCATTGTTGGAAATCCATTCTGCCTACGAGCCTTGTACGAGTTTTGTTTGTATTACCCACTTTTGTGGCTAGTAGCTGGAATTTAATGAATGTGACAATTTCAGCTATTTTATAAGTATTTGTATATAGACCCTATTATAATATCAGAGGATTTCTATAAAAATTGTTTTAGCTATCGTACGATAAAAACCCGACATGTTTATTTGTGGCGTGGTCTTACGAGATGCTTTTGTTTTCAAAGTATTTTTGAAACTTTAATAATCAATTGGGTGTGATTTTCTCACGCTGGTAATCCAGACCGACTCGGGTGTTATTTAACTGTAATGCTCGGGTCAGACCGAGTATTATAGGATACAGGATATGATGCTGTGGAGCTCAGGAGACGAGCTGGATGACGATACGTATTCTCGTACTTGTATATATATATTTCCGCTGTGTCGAGCTGTTGTGTACTCATTGTATGTTATTGATGTGAGCTGTGACTGATGTACTCTGATGATGTAATATATGTAAACTGATACGTTTGATTTTGAGTAAAGATTATTAATTCTCTATTATATTTTATTCCGCTGCGATAGTTAGATTCTAATGTTGATTTTGTTTTCTCTTCTTCTACCTCTTCTTCTTAAACCCAAATGGTTCGTATTTCTGTACAACTTGAGTTGATTTAGGTAGAATAGTGTTGACTCAAGGGGTACGGATTTGCGGGTTGTTACAGCGAAGTTAACCAAGTATCATTTTTAGAAATGAGAAGTTAAGTTTCTTGGCCATTGGTATTGGAAAATGGATTGACGAACCATCGAAGATAGATACCATTAATGATTGCGAAAGACACAATATGGTATCGTGATATGCAGTTTCTTGGGTTTTGTTGGCAGTTACCATAGATTCATTAAATATTTCTCATAGATAGAAGCATCATTGGCTAAGTTGACCAGAAAGAACGAGAAGTTCCCACGGACTGATTGGTGTGAATGGTCATTTCAGGAATTGAGGAGGTTATTAATGAATGCTCCTGTTTTGATCATACTTAAAGGGAATCAGGAATTGGTAGTGTATACATGTAAGGAACCCCTTTTTAATTGTCAAAAGTCGATACTAATACATCTACGGTATTCACATTCCGAACATCCAAGTACGAAAAAGACAAATTGTTGGGATGAAAAGAAAGACATAACAAAATCTCGTACCGTAACGAAAATGTAAAATATCCACGTTATCTTTATTAGAAAGAAAAAACTTGATTATTTAAACAACATTAGAGTCTAACCTACCATCAGCCCTAGACAGTCATAATAGTCTGTCCTTACAAGTATAGATAAATACAAATAAGAAAACACGACGAAAATAAAAATAAGGGAATACGTCTTAGGGCATCTAGCTCGAGTCCTAAAGCTTCAAAACATTCAAAGTTAACATTGAAATAAAAGTATTTCATAAGACCACGCCGCATATAAACATAGATGAGTTTTTATCTTACGAAACCAAAACATTTTTATAGAAAATCCAATGATATTATAATATTTTCTAGGGTTTAAAATAATGTTGAATCATAGCCAAAATTGATACGTTAATTAAATTTCAGCATAATATGTATACAACTAAGTCCGAAGGCACATATTGGAGAATGGATTTTCATATACTGACAAGGCTACTGGGGTAACACCTGCCATAGTACACCTCTAGAAAAATGGATCAAGAGCCTCATATTGACCCCTTGTCAACATAGGACCGGCCTACGCCTTACTAGATAGTACGAATATTTCATCACCCCGGTTACTTTGCAACCTTTTCCCAAGAGGTCGCATGCACAACCAAATCCATATATATATATATCTATATATATATATATAAGGGATATTACAATACCCTAATGGATGCAATCCACACAGCCCTTTGCATATTTCTTGTTTTTTTCATTCTTGGTTGTTGAGGCTAGAGACTACGTTTTATCTTTTTAGAAAATCCTACTTGGAATGCTAACACCGCCCTCTAGGCAATAATGCAATGCCAGCATTTGTTTGTACATGTTGTTTAGATATGAATAAATCGACTGTGCCACCTCTACTACATCCCTTTTGGAATCACCCATCGAATTAGTACGAAGTAGCCCTTGGATTTCAAAGAGCTCCACCGTCAATACCGTCATTTTCAAGATATCTACAGTTTTGAAATGCTTGAGTTAGTTCAAGTGGTTTTTGGATAATTCATGCTTATCTGATCTTGGACTCTTCGATGTTCGAAAGTTCCTTGTAAACTCAATTTTTGTTCTTTTATGGGAGTGGAGATCACCTCCTACCCGTTTAAGTGAATGGATTTCCTTATCATTTGTTCTAAAAGAACACAACGAGTTTATATATACAGTTGCATTAATAAAGACGACTGTACCATATAATTCTTTTGTCTCTTCTAGATATTTCCAGAGTTAAAAATTAGTCTAGATATGGCAGTCGGTTATTTACCTATCAAATAAAATAATAATCAAACATAGTTTTAATTCCATGTGGAAACCACTTAGACTCTTTCAATTAATCCTCCATTAACAAAATCACTTTAATTAGTTTCAAAGATACTCATATAGTTATCTCATTGGTATAAGTATTGCCAGACCATTTCACTTTCTATACTTGAAAGGCTTTACCATACACTTATACAATGGTATGAGAATATTCATAAAACATTTAAGGAAGATTTCTTATTTTCAAAATCGTATTAAATGGATCAATAACAATGTCATTCAAAATATCATTTACGATAAACTCAAACCACTTATCCTTCGGTGTTAAATATGGAAAGATGTTTCCATACCACCATAATTAAGAAGGATAAATTATTCATTTCACAAACTTAATTTTTCATAAGTGATCCCATTCACATAACATCAAATTTTTATATACCCAAAACTTCTTTCCAAATTCCTAGATTCTTTCCAATTTATAATTTTAACAAACCCTTCATTCAAAAATAATTCTCTTCATAAAATAATTTATCATTTTAAACAACTTTTATAAATAATATTATTATTCAAACGCATTATTAAATTAACTTGAACACCATTTGTAAATAAATTAATTAACTTAAACACTATTAATTAAATGATTAATAAACTTCAAAAGATCATCATTAAACAATTAATTAACGTAAATCTCATAAATAAATTAAAAAATAATTAGTTGACTTTAAAATAGCATTAATAAAATAATTATTTAATTTTAAAATATTATTATTCAAATAATATTAACTTAAACATTTAAATACAGAAAACACCTTACTTCAAAATAATTTAAAGTTAAAGTCAATTCAGATCTATTTCCTTTCAAATTTTGGTAAGAGGCTTAGCGACCCTAAATGGCACTTAAATTGGCTACCACTTATTTTCAATTTAAAAAACCAGATTATATCACTGATATTTACATGTGAAACATATATGAACAAAAATCTGTAATTATCAATCGATGGATAACACATCATTTATCCAAGTCAATGGGTATATACATATATGTCAAATTAAAAAATAGCAGAACGGGTATTTATTCTACAGAATAGATGTCCCATATAATCTATCAAATTTGAATATAGCATAATGGTGTTTTATTCTGCAAAATAGATGTCATAAATGAAGTAATATTTATTAACTTCATTATTAACATAAATGAAGTAATAGCTCGTCCCATTACCATGACGCGATCCTAAGCCATAGAATCACGAGACTGCACTAAAAAATCATAATTCGTAGATATGAACATGACTGCACACCCCTTTCAACGATCTGAGCTCGATGAAAAACGGCCAATGTTTGACCACTTATTGTCATCGACTCAGACGGCCACCTTAATATAAGAAACGCCACCCGACTAATTTAAAAACAAATAGACACCGTGACGAATGACTTTTTAGTTGATTTTTTAGTTTGTATTAGACGGTTTATATGGTACAAAATTTTGAAATAAGAGATGGAGATGTTATTTTATTGAAAACATAGAATAGAGAAGGAAATGAAGAGAGATATATTATTTGCAATAAGCATGCTCTTAAATTTCAAAAAAAAAACCTCAATAAAGATAAGATTTTTAAACAAAACATGACCATCATTTTCAAACAAAATACTAACAAATTATTCAACATTTACTATTCCATTAAATACTAAACAAAGATTGAGAATCTCACCTTCCATAATATATTTGCAATGCCAATCCAAGCGTAAGTTTAAAGTTTTGATTCGATTTAAAACAATGGAATATTCCAAAATTAAAAAGAAGTGGAGGATGGAAAAGGAGGCTAAGAAGATGAAATATAAAATGAAATATAAAATGAAATATATAAAATTAAAGGTGTATATATAAGATGAAATAAAATATATAAAAATAAAATAAAGGAGGCAAAAGGCCAAAATGCCCTTAAATCTAAATTTTCAACACTCACATCATTTCCAAATCTCCGTCGTATCAAGCATATGAAAAAGATGGTGGATATTAGGATGATCGTGTACTTTAATTAACTTTCACACTTAAGGAACCCTTTTATTTCAAATTCATCATTTCTTATTCAAATTAAAATTTAATTCTTATTATTATTATTATATTTGTATATTTCAAAATAAAATGCTTAAAACATTCAAGTATTGGTTTCAAGTTTATACAGGGTATTACTACTTTCAATAACTTTTCGTTCGATAAAAAGCTGAAAATTCGAAAAGCGGGTGTGACGCCCCACCTCTATACCCACGCTAGCCAAGAACACTACGGTGTAATGCTGTCAACTAGCACGGAGAATAAGGCTGTTGAGGAGCGACCATCTGTGTAATTGCTTTGCACGAGCACCGATATGTCAGATAGTATAACATGCATTTTATTTCAAGAGGAAATCCGACATACCGATACAAACACAAAGCTACTACACAGTGGCTATAATAATCTTCGGAAACAAATATAGAAATAAGCATAACACAAATTAGTCACAGACAATTCATATCACAAAGGCGGAAGAAGATATGAATATATATAACTAACACATGAAAGTGTATATCAGAGTAGTGGTCAAAAAGGTTCACAATATCAAAAAGAATAGATACAAGTGCTAGACAAAAGAATAAGTATACATCATAGAGTTGTATCTCAAATGTATACAACAAAAACTACTAAACTAAAGTAGTTAGCCAAAAGATCAGATGATGACCCCAGAAGAGAAATCAAGCAGAAGCACCTGTAACATCTCGGTCTGACCCGAGTATTATTTAAAAAGAAAATAATAAACGGATCAGTCTAGCTATAAATATCAGATGAAACGATATAGAATAAGAGCTATGACGAAACACATAAAAATCACAGTGCCAAGCTGTGATAAATAAGTAATTGAAAAATCAATAAGAGATTAATCAATATCACAAAGATCTTCTCAAAGATAAAAAGGAATGTCATACTCCTAATTTCATTCACCAAGCCACAATAAATGACATATATATCAATGCCAATCGTAAAAGCTGGTGAAACATAAATTCCAGAAATCATCAAATAGAAATCCAGAAATCACAATAAAAGGATGGCCAATCCCATAAACTGGACATCGACGCACCTAGAAAGACACGCCCCATGCACAGTCGAACATCGACGCACCTAGAAAGATACGCCCCATGCTCTAGCATCGATGCACCTAGAAAGATACGCCCCATGCATAAATAAACATCGATGCACCTAGAAAGATACATCCCATGCATAAATAAACATCGATGCACCTAGAAAGATACACCCCATGTAATGTCTAACATCGATGCACCTAGAAAGATACACCCCATGCAAAGTCGAACATCGACGCACCTAGAAAGATACGCTCCATGCATAGACGAACATCGACGCACCTAGAAAGATACGCCCCACGTCTCGACTTATTGAGCCGATTGCTCCACGAAGTAAATAAACATCGATGCACCTAGAAAGGTACATCCCATGCACAAATAAACATCAACGCACCTAGAAAGGTACGACCCATGTGTAAAAAAACATCGACGCACCTAGATAGCTACGACCCATGAAGGAAATGAGACGAAGCTCAATAAATTGAGGAACAGTCCTCCACATAGACAAAGAGACATCGCACATTGCTAGTCTAAACCATAAAATGATCGTCATGATCAAAGAGAAGTGTCAATTACAGTAAGTTAGTAAATATATGAGCTCAGCTTCATGTCCCATAACCACTAGCTTAACTTAAATATTTACAAACAAATTGTAGATCTCCACTATAAAATTGTCACAAGAGATTCAATCGAACAAGTCCAAGAATTAACTGACGAAGTAAGCGCAAGCATTTCATACCACTCGTTTTACTAAGTCGTTTAATTAGATTTCTCGTACGAGTGAGGTAAAGGTTTGTATATACTAATAGATTGGAAATCGGTTTGAGAAAACGAGCTTTGTAATAAAATAGTGTTGAAATCATTTGAAGAAAAAGTTTTGGTATTTACTACTAGTATAGAAAACCTTTACATTTTTAAGTGACAAATCATAGAAGTGATTGTAGAAACAATCAATTCATAAAAATTCACATTCGAAGAAGTGAATAAAATCCAAGAAATCGATACCGAATCCATCAAAATGGATATTCCCATAAATCACGAAGAAAATGTCATCAAAGTCGATAATAAGTGATAATAACAAAAGGGAATCAACACGAATCGATTGAAGTTGGAATTCTCAAGCAAATAGGCAAATAGGCAAAACTTGTAAATAGGAACAGGTCGGTCAACCGGACTCCCTGAGTCGGTTGACTGAACCAAAAACAGAAGTGCACGGGGTAGCAGGTCGATCGACCGGGCCCTGAGCTCGGTCGACCGAGCCCTGGAGCCTGCACTTCCAAACAGAGGCAGGAAGTGCCCGTTCTACAGGTCGGTCGGCCGGCCCAGGGGCTCGGTCGGCCGAACCTGTTGCTGGCACTCCCATGCCCTATTTCAAATGAGGTGCAAATCTCGATCAAATTGCAATCGCCCGAGCAATGGCGCTAAAGTTTTATGCCGATCGACTACCCGACCCTATATGCTCCTCGATACATCACTAAAAACATGTTCAAACATCAAAGTTAGGATTTTTAACGAATTGAACTCAAAACACTAAAAATTGGAATTTTCACCAAATCGATCCAAACCAAAAGCAATTGCACAAGAATAAGCGTTAGGAATTCATACTTAACAATCGAAGATAATTCATAGACTTAGATGTGAGATTAAAAATCTCACCTTTGAACCCAAATCAATGAATGAGAAGCTTGAAGATAAGGGAAGATCAACCACACTTCAATCTCAACACTAGAAGCTTGAATCTAAGCTCAAAAGAAGAACATTTCCTAAGTTAGGTTTGGGAAATTTCTGAAATTGAATGGAGATAGAGTTAGAGAAGAAGAAGAGGATGCTTACTAATGGCTTCTCTTTGATTTTGGAGCAAGAATTGGAGCTAGCAAGAGGAACTAGGGCTTGGAGTTTCTAATTCCCTTTCCTCTCTACCATTTTCAATTGGAGCTTGAGTTTGAGGAGTTGGAATGAGTGAATGGAGAGGAGAGGGCTGAGCTAGAGTATAAGTGGGGTTAATGGGTTGAAACCCAACCCAAATCCCTAAAGAAAAAGTAGCAAAATTCTACTATCTCCAAACATATCGAAGTTTATGCTCAAAAAGGTCGCAAACGTCATTTTGAACTCAATGGGGGTGGTCTTGAGTCCCAATTCGACTGTTTGCAAAAAGTAGCTTTTCGGACCAAAATCCGATGAACGATAAAATATTTAAATAAAATATTTAAATATAAAATCGATAAATATGTGGGTTGTTACAGACTCCCCTCCTTAAAGAAATTGCGTCCTCGCAATACTTAAGAGGAAAATAAGAAGTAACAACCCTGGAAGCATATCAACATAAAAGAAAATTGAAATAAGAAGTTCACCATAAAGAGCATGAAAGAGTTAGCAAGAACGGGATCGCTCAATGAATTCTCTAGATTCCCAAGAGTAATCCCTAGGATTTGAGAACCATTGAACTCTCACAAGAAGAACATCTTTATTTCGAAGTCGTTTGACCTCCGAAGCAATAATTCGAATAGGATGTTGCTCAAAAATCAAAACTGGTGAGACTTCAATTTCATCAATAACACCAGCTCGAGAATAAAAATAGGAAACCTAAAAGCATTTCCATAGTTAAAAGACGTAGAAAACATCAAGAATAGCAGAAAATTGAGCCAGTGCAGCGGCGTAGTACAGAAACGGTATGCCCGAGAAACTAGAAACTCGAATAATTTGGAATACCGACGTAGTACAAAAATGGTACGTCCAATGAACCAAAGTTCGAATAATTTCGGAACACCGACGTTGTACAAAAACGGTACGTCCAATGAACCGATAAACCGGAACAACAATGTACTATAATAATGGTACATCCATTGATCCAGATAAGACGGAACATCGATGTAGTATAATAACAGTACATCCGATGAACCGAACACCATAAAAGAACATCGGACGCTAGTCCATAAAAAAAATGAGATAAATCTCAATAAAACGAAGTACGTCAAAACGCCCGATGAACTTGGCAAAATGATCATAAGATACAAGGAATCTCGAGCCAACGAGGTTGACGCAAATTAAGTTCCTTATGAGAAATAAATATTCCAAAGATTTATGATCGAGGCGGAGAACAAATTTCTCATCCAAAAATGGTGATGCCAAATTTTAAAAGTAAAAACAATAGCCGTGAGCACTAGATCATGAATGGCATATCTAGTCTCGATAAGCTACAATGATTTAGAAGCACAGGTGATAGCACGTTCTCCTTTGCAAGAGAACGGCATCCAAACCAATACGACTAGTATAGGTACAAATAGCAAAGTCTTGGTTCCCCTTCAGGAATCACAAGAATAAGAGTATCGAAAGGAAGGGTTCTTTTAAATAATCCTCTTTCCCGAAAAGTTAAAACTTTCAAAATTACATTTTTACAAGTCAATATATCGTATCTGACTGTCTCATCAAAGCGTTTAGGAGATTCTTATCGAGAACGTTGATCAAGCGCATCGACCAGAATTCTTAAAACACTAAATGGGCAATACAATCACAAAATCATATTCTATAGGATAAGTAAGTTTCTCAAAAACTTCTAGAATATTCATTGTTCGCTTTAAGAACAAAAATCCAGTTGTACTTCTAAATAAATCTTATGAAAAAGATTTTGCAAAATTTTAAATTGCTATTTTCATCCAAAATCAATAAATGCAAAAAATGGAATCATCGAGATATTCGATAGAATGCTCGATACCTAAAATGGATGAAATAAGCTGGACAAACTGAATGACATAATAATTCATTCATAGGTATCATAACAAGTGCGGAATGCGGTAAGTAGAATGCTAACTTCCGCAACTCGTAGCAAATGAAAACCGGTGGTAAGGTCAAACTGAAAAGACCTTAGCACCACACAAAAGATTACTTAGGTGATAATCCTAAGACAAGCTCAAAAATACCGGAAAATTTCTCAAATTACATGAATGAGAGAAATAACACTTTCCTTATAAGTGGGCTTAAGGAATAAAATGACGCCATCAAGTTGGAATCAAAATCATAAAGGAAAAATAGAAATCTGCTTAATAGATTGAAAATGTGAAAGATGAATGGTCCACACGGGACAAAGGATATGGCCTCATAATAATTAAGCCAATCCTTACAAAAGTAGATTCCGAAGCCTAAGTAAAAATCGGCTCGGACAGAAAAATCACATAGAACAATTTCGACATCAATAAAGACAAATTGAGTGTTGCGGATCTACCATCCGGATTCACAATCATCAAAGAAGTCATCAAGCCCAAAATATTCCAAGAAAAAGAATCGACAAGTTATTTTGATATAAAAATAGTGAGATGAAACCGATATCAAAAAGAACTCGAAAAGGAAAATCATAAAACAGATGTAATCAAGGATTGAATGAGAAATACCTTGACCAAGAGAAGTGCTACTAGGGGCTTGCACTGCATTGAGCTCTCCCTCCTTCTTACTTTGAAGTACGGGACATGCAGTAATATGGTGACCCGAATTTTTGCAATAGCGACAAAAGAGGGGTTTCAGACACTCCCTTGCATAGTGGTTCGTGGAACCACAATTGTAGCATTGTCCACGACTAGAGGTAGGTGCTTTTGCTACCGGGGTTTCTTGCCTCCCTTTCTTGTTGGGAATGGGGCCTTTGAATTTAATAGGCCTCTTCATGTTGTTGTTGAAGTTTTGTTAGGCACGCACAACTTCAACATCACCTTCATTATCGGCCTCTTCAAGACGAAGAGCGATATCAATAAGCTGATCAAATGAAACCTCAAGTTTCAGGAGTAATGGCTTCTTAAGATTCTTATTCAAGCCATAGACAAATCTCTGATTTTTCTTCAATGGGGTGTTAATGTATTCAACCCCATATTTGGAAAGAGATTCGAAAGATGAGACATAGTCTGTCACAGAAGATCCACCTTGAACAAGGTCAATAAAACGCCGGGCCAAAGTTACTTTTTCAGCCTCCGGCACAAATTTCGATTCGAATCTTTCCCGGAATTGCTCCCAAGTGAGATCCACTTCAACGATTTCAGAAATTAAGAGCTCATACCAATCTAATGCTCTTTCTTGGAGCATGCTAGAAGCAACTTGGACTCGATGTAGGTCAATAAGATTCATGAGAGTAAAGATACGATCGCATGATTTGAGCTAAGCTTGAATTTCAATAACACTCTCAGATCCCTTGAATGGCCTTCCACCCAAATCGGTGTAGTCTCTGCACAATCGAGCAAAACCGGATCTAGGATGAGTAGGCTCTGGATTGGGTCCGGCATCTTAAGCGTTCTTAACAAGATCTAGAAGCTGCTGGGCAGACATAAAAACTCCATCCTAGGGAGTAGCACTAGATTGACCGGCGCTGGTACGGCCTGGTCTAACCATTTCTCTTCTTTAAGAAAGAAAGAAATAAAGAAGAGGAAAAAGTTATTCTCAAAGTAAATTTCAATCAAACTTGATTGATAAAACAACGAATCATAAAGAAAATAGGATGAATCGGTACAAAGGCTCGAATTAAATGCTAAAGCACGACTCCTAAGATGGACTTAGGACATGATCCTTGCTAAATTATTCTATATTGTTCCGAAGTTTGGCTCTGATACCAAGCTGTGACGCCCCACCTTTATACCCACGCTAGCCAAGAACACTACGGTGTAATGCTGTCAACTAGCACGGAGAATAAGGCTGTTGAGGAACGACCATCCGTGTAATTGCTTTGCGCGAGCACCGATATGTCAGATAGTATAACATGCATTTTATTTCAAGAGGAAATCCGACATACCGATACAAACACAAAGCTACTACATAGTGGCTATAATAATCTTCGGAAACAAATATAGAAATAAGCATAACACAAATCAGTCACAGACAATTCATATCACAAAGGCGGAAGAAGATATGAATATATATAACTAACACATGAAAGTGTATATCAGAGTAGTGGTCAAAAAGATCCACAATATCAAAAAGAATAGATACAAGTGCTAGACAAAAGAATAAGTATACATCATAGAGTTTGTATCTCAAATGTATACAACAAAAACTACTAAACTAAAGTAGTTAGCCAAAAGATCAGATGATGACCCCAGAAGAGAAGTCAAGCAGAAGCACCTGTAACATCTCGGTCTGACCCGAGTATTATTTAAGAAGAAAATAATAAACGGATCAGTCTAGCTATAAATATCAGATGAAACGATATAGAGTAAGAGCTATGACGAAACACATAATAATCACAGTGCCAAGCTGTGATAAATAAGTAATTGAAAAATCAATAAGAGATTAATCAATATCGCAAAGATCTTCTCAAAGATAAAAAGGAATGTCATACTCCTAATTTCATTCACCAAGCCACAATAAATGACATATATATCAATGCCAATCGTAAAAGCTAGTGAAACATAAATTCCAGAAATCATCAAATAGAAATCCAGAAATCACAATAAAAGGATGTCCAATCCCATAAACTGGACATCGACGCACCTAGAAAGACACGCCTCATGCACAGTCGAACATCGACGCACCTAGAAAGATATGCCCCATGCTCTAGCATCGACGCACCTAGAAAGATACGCCCCATGCATAAATAAACATCGATGCACCTAGAAAGATACATCCCATGCATAAATAAACATCGATGCACCTAGAAAGATACACCCCATGTAATGTTTAACATCGATGCACCTAGAAAGATATACCCCATGCAAAGTCGAAATCGACGCACCTAGAAAGATACGCCCCATGCATAGACGGACATCGACGCACCTAGAAAGATACACCCCATGTCCCGACTTATTGAGCCGATTGCTCCACGAAGTAAATAAACATCGATGCACCTAGAAAGGTACACCCCATGCATAAATAAACATCGACGCACCTAGAAAGGTACGACCCATGTGTAAACAAACATCGACGCACCTAGATAGGTACGACCCATGAAGGAAATGAGCCGAAGCTCAATAGATTGAGGAACAGTACTCCACATAGACAAAGAGACATCGCACATTGCTAGTCTAAACCATAAAATGATCGTCATGATCAAAGAGAAGTGTCAATTACAGTAAGCTAGTAAATATATGAGCTTAGCTTCATGTCCCACAACCACTAGCTTAACTTAAATATTTACGAACAAATTGTAGATCTCCACTATAAAATTGTCACAAGAGATTCAATCGAACAAGTCCAAGAATTAAGCGACGAAGTAAGCGCAAGCGTTTCATACCACTCGTTTTACTAAGTCGTTTAATTAGATTTCTCGCACGAGTGAGGTAAAGGTTTGTATATACTAATAGATTGGAAATCGGTTTGAGAAAACGAGCTTTGTAATAAAATAGTGTTGAAATCATTTGAAGAAAAAGTTTTGATATTTACTACTAGTATAGAAAACCTTTATATATTTAAGTGACAAATCATAGAAGTGATTGTAGAAACAATCAATTCATAAAAATTCACATTCGAAGAAGTGAATAAAATCTAAGAAATCGATACCGAATCCATCAAAATGGATATTCCCATAAATCACGAAGAAAATGTCATCAAAGTCGATAATAAGTAATAATAACAAAAGGGAATCAACACGAATCGATTGAAGTTGGAATTCTCAAGCAAATAGGCAAATAGGCAAAACTTGTAAATAGGAGCAGGTCGGTCAACCGGACTCCCTGAGTCGGTTGACTGAACCAAAAACAGAAGTGCACGGGGTAGCAGGTCGGTCGACCGGACCCTGAGCTCGGTCGACCAAGCCCTGTAGCCTGCACTTCCAAACAGAGGCAGGAAGTGCCCGTTCTATAGGTCGGTCGGCCGGCCCAGGGGCTCGGTCGGCCGAACCTGTTGCTGGCACTCCCATGCCCTATTTCAAATGAGGTGCAAATCTCGATCAAATTGCAATCGCCCGAGCAACGGCGCTAAGGTTTTATGCCGATCGACTATCCGACCCTATATGCTCCTCGATACATCACCAAAAACATGTTCAAACATCAAAGTTAGGATTTTTAACGAATTGAACTCAAAACACTAAAAATTGAAATTTTCACCAAATCGATCCAAACCAAAAGCAATTGCACAAGAATAAGCGTTAGGAATTCATACCTAACAGTCGAAGATAATTCATAGCCTTAGATGTGAGATTAAAAATCTCACCTTTGAACCCAAATCAATGAATGAGAAGCTTGAAGACAAGGGAAGATCAACCACACTTCAATCTCAACACTAGAAGCTTGAATCTAAGCTCAACAGAAGAACATTCCCTAAGTAAGATTTGGTAAATCTCTGAAATTGAATGGATATAGAGTTAGAGAAGAAGAAGAGGATGCTTACTAATGGCTTCTCTTTGATTTTGGAGCAAGAATTGGAGCTAGCAAGAGGAACTAGGGCTTGGAGTTTCTAATTCCCTTTCCTCTCCACCATTTTCAGTTGGAGCTTGAGTTTGAGGAGTTGGAATGAGTGAATGGGGAGGAGAGGGCTGAGCTAGAGTATAAGTGGGGTTAATGGGCTGAAACCCAACCCAAAGCCCTAAAGAAAAAGTAGCAAAATTCTACTATCTCCAAACATATCGAAGTTTATACTCAAAAAGGTCGCAAACGTCATTTTGAACTCATTGGGGGTGGTCTCGAGTCCCAATTCGACTGTTTGCAAAAAGTAGCTTTTCGGACCAAAATCCGACGAACGATGAAATATTTAAATAAAATATTTAAATATAAAATCGATAAATATGCGGGTTGTTACAGCGGGTTTTGGTCACATTTTCAGTTTTTCGCCGAGCTACCCATTTATGAAAACACAACTCAAAAATGAGATTTCTATTATTATTTTTAAATTTAAAAGAGGATTATTTAATTATTAAAATCCCATAATTGAATATTAAAATTAAATTAAGTATTCCCAAATCAAATTGATAAAATTCTAGATCGTTAGATTCTCCCCCTAAAAGAATTTTGACCTCAAAATTTCACCACTATCAACTAAGAAAGAAATAAACCCACACAATTACATAAAAATTTCATAGGTCAGAATGATGTGTATAGATCATCCATACAATATCCGATTCGATCACTTGCTCGAATACATAAACTTCTCTTTCGAACTAGTATTGCCCACTCGACTTCCCTAGTGCAGGCTCCAATCAGGCTTCTTGATTAGGAACCTCTATTCTCATTATGTAGCCATATACTATGATAGAAACCATGGGCATCCTATCAAGACCCCTCACCGAGTGTTCTCCGTCAAGAATCAAGTGATAAATCCTTATTTAGGTCGATGTAATCACATCAAAGTCATGAACTCGAATCTTAGATCAAGAACCATGTGATGAAGTGATCCACATACAACTTACACACTTACTCTTCTTGGTTCTTACTTATATCTATTTCTTTTTACCTTTAAGATCATTCACGGAATTATTTCATTAAAACTAAGCTTAAATTTAGCTTGTATAATACCCTAATACATTCTGAGGTTATATACAACTATTTGATTCAAACATTTATTTTGAATTTAATTTGAGAACGAAATACCCAGGTTTTTTTTACCATAGAATATACGCGTTTAACCCGACTAATCCTAAAATAATACTAAGGACCTAGGTACCATCAAATAATATCATAAGTTCCCTTACCACAAGGGTAACACTTAAGAGAAATGTTTACCATCCGAACATATCTCTTTCCCATTTTTAGTTATTTTTAAATCACTCGAACTAGTTAACATAAAAATACTTCTTCCTTTCAAAATTTCCTTTTTGAAACAATACTGCATATATTTCCAAACAAATGTTTAAAAAATAACAATTGCTAACTTACTTTGGGCTTGTTTGGATTTGAACTCGTTTCAATCATACAATGGTAGAGAGAATAATTTACTAAGTGCACTATAACATTTGCCTTGGCAAACATCTAATCGTCACTTTTAAGATTGTTCATATCATCACAAAACAAATCGAGACTCATTCCCCAAACCAAACTAAATAAAATAATCCTTATTTTAAACTTTTATTTTCAACATATCCATACTTGCAAAAACTTTCAAGTAATATTTTTCTCAAAAATCTTTTGAAATCTTTTCAAAGACCATGGAATTTGAATCCTCAAATATCCTTTTATTTACATCACACATTTTAAAAATAAATTTTATAAAACCACCTTTATATAAATCTTATCAAATATTTATTTCAAAATTTCTTAGCTTTCCTTTAATAAATGCCCTTTATTAGAACCTAATTTGAATAACATTATCATCAAACGCCTTATAGTTAAATTGTGAAACTTAATTCACAAGGTGTTCGTTTCAATGTTCATACACTTTTTATCTACCCGGCCCATGCTTTTAAAAGGGAAAGATGCCGATAAATTAACAAACAATAGTAAATGCTCACAAACTAATTGAGCACAACTAGTCAAACAATAACTGATGATGACTGAATATTATCATCTCTTAACAACCAAACACATCATAAATAATATATCAATTTCAGAAAATTGTTTATTTACATATTAAATATAAAATTTGGGTAAAAAATATTCTTTTTCCAAATTTCAAAACAACACCGTGTTGCTTTTCCCTGTTTATGTATTTAGAATCCCTATTGATAATGTTGATCAGGCACATCGAATAGAATTCACAAGCCACTCAACAGACCAATCAACACAAAATAAAACAATTTATAGCACTAACAAATACGCATTCTTATATATAATCTCTCACAGTCATTCTAGATTGCCACACACGTTATCTCTAATGAGTTTACCCAACTAAAGCCTAGGTGTTCGCTCAACTTAATCTCTAATACCACTTATAATGACCCCCTTTTCGATCCTCTGAAGTCGACATTAATACATTCACGGTATTCATGTGCCGAGCATCCAAGTGCCAAAATGACAGATTATTGGTGTGAAAAGAAAATGGAAGGGAAGATAGAACAGAGTCTCACACCGTAATGAGAATATATAATATCCAAATTATCTTTGCAAAAAAAACTTGATTATTCAAACCACATTAGAGTCTAACCTATCATCAGCCCTGGACAATTGTAATAACATGTCCTTACAATTTCCAATAAGTACAAACAAGAAAACACATCAGAAAAAGAAATATGGGAATACAACTTGGGGCATCCAACTCGTCCCTTGAAGCTCCAAAGCATCCAAAATTAACATTGGATAAATACTCGGGTCTGACCCAAGTATTATAAGAAAACAATACCCGGATTAGTCTAGTAAACCAATGTGAGAAACTAAAATTAGAAGGGTTTGTTATATCGTATAAAAGTTTTTAAAATAATAGTATCTCGTAAGACCATGCCGCACATAAACAAGGATGAGTTTTTACTATACGATAACCCAAACATTTTTATAGAAAATCTAATGGTATTATAACAATGTCTAAAGCTTAAAATAAATATTGAATCACAGCCGAAATTGTTACAATAATTAAATTCTAGCACAATAGGTATATAATAATTCCAAAGGCACTTAATGGAGAATGGATTCCATACAATGACAAGGCTATAAGGGTACCGCCTGCCATAGTACATCTTTAGAAAAATGTACCGAGGGTCTCACATAGACCCTTTGCCAACACTGGACCTGCCTACACCTTACTGGATAGTACCAAATATTTCATATCCTCAATTACTATGCAACCAATTCACAAGAGCTCTCATGCACAACCAAATCCATAAATATATATGTGTGTGTGTGTGTGTGTGTGTGTGTGTATCGAAGTGTCATGACAATACCCTAATGGGTGCAACCCATATGGCTGTACTGCGTATCCCATGATTTTGCCATTTTCGATTATTGAGGCAAGATGCTTCGTTTTACCTTTTTAGAAAATCCCACATGGAATACTAACACCGCCCTCCAGGAAATAATACAATGCCAGCATTCGTCCATACAAGTTGTTCAAGATATAAACAAACTGCTACATCCCCTTTAGAATCACCCACAGAATTGATGGTTGTAGCCCTTGTACTTCAAAGAGCTTCGTATTCAATACCATGATTTCAAAATGTCTTTGATTTCAAAATGCTTAAATTGGTTCAAGGTGGTTTTAGGATAATTCATACTTCTTCGATTTCGGTCTCTTTGGACCAACATTCGAAAGTTTCCAATAAACCCAATTCCGGTTCTTTTGGAAATATACAAACAATCCATAAGAGAGGAGATCACCTCTAAACCATTCAAGTGGATGGATTTCCTTTTCATTTGTTATAGAAGTACATAATGGTTTCATTGATATAATAATATCAACAAAGGTAATTATACCATATAATTCTCGTGACTCTCCTAGATTTTTTCGGAGTTAAAATTAGTCTATATTAGATAGTCGGTTATTTAATTATCAAATAAACAAACAATCAAATATAGTTTTAATTCCATGGGGAATCCACTAAGCCTCCTTTAATTAATCTTCAATTAATTAAATCACTTTAATTATTTTCAAAGATAATCATATACTTATCTCACCTGTGTACATATATTTCCAAACCATTTTACTTTCTATACTTGAAATGCTTTACCATATATTTATACAATGGTATAAGAATATTCAAAAAACATTTAAGAAAGATTTCTTATTTTCAAAATCATATTAAATGGATCAAAAACAATGTCATTCGAAACATTGTTTACTATAAACCCGAACCACTTATCCATTGGTATTAAATATGTAAAGATGTTTCCATATCACCACAGGAAAGAAGGATAAATTATTCATTTCATAAGCTTGATTTTCATAAGTGATCAAATTCTTATAAAATTCAAGTTTATTAAACCTAAAATTCTTTCCAAATTCCAAGTTCTCTTTCAAATTTATAATTTTAATAAACTCTTTATTTAAAAACAATTCTCTTCATATAACAATTTATTATTTTTAAACACCATTTATAAACAATATTATTATTTAAACAGATTATTAAATTAACTTAAACACCATTTTTAAATAAATTGATTGACGTAAACACTATTAATTAAATGATTAATAAACTTCAAAAACATCATCATTAATTAACCTAAATCTCATTAATAGATAACTAATTTTATTTAAAATAACTTTAATAAAATAATTAATTAATTTAAAATACCATTAATAAAATAATTAGTTAACTTTAAAATATTATTATTTAAATATTATTAAATTAACCATTTAAATATAGAAAGTTTACTTCAAAATAATTTAAAGTTAATTTAGATCTATTTCCTTTCAAATTTTGTAAAGAGGCTTAACGATCCCAAATGGCACTTAAAAAAGCTACCACTCATTTTCAGTTCTTTAATCCAGATCATATCACTGATATTTACATAAGCAACACATGTAACAAAAATCCATAATTATCAATCGATGAGTAACACATCATTTATTTAGGTCAATGGGCATGTTAATAAACATCTAAATTAATGAAATAGCCGAATGTAGATTCATTCTACAAATAGATGTCCAATACAATATATCAAATTTGGAATATAATAAAACGGTGTTCTATTCTGCTAAACAAATATCATAAATGAAGTAATATTAATTAACTTCATTGTTAACCAAAATCAACGTAATTATATCCAGTTAGTATTATTTTATCATTAAATTATACTTCCATAAAACTACTAATTAATTTTATTAAACTGCCCTACTCATCAATACGAGTCTAGTGCCAAAATTCGTGGGCAAAATGGATTTCATATGAATGCATTATGGAGACACAAAGTATAAAACTATTATTGATTAACTAATTAATTAAAAGAATTAAACACCAAGCCCAAGGCCCAATACCGCAAACACTACTACAAAGCTTCTCCTTCCCCATACTCCAATCCCCAAATTCAAAATTTTCCCGAAACAAAAACTGGAGCCACATCCATGCACGGCCCGGGCCACGTGCACACACAATGCCGACCGTTGATTACCACCTCAACCCCTCCCACAAACGTCGATCACGACGCTCGACCCAACTCTACCATTGCCTCCACACCTGGGCCTCCAACCCGAAATCGACCATCCAACCCCTAATTTCGAACGCGACTTCACAAACCTAGGCATGATCCTCTCATATTTGTTGTCGCCTCATCAACCTTCAGCCATCACCATCGACCCCATAAGCACCTTGACTCGATGCTCCACCTTCGCCTTCATCCATGTCTAACTCACCATTGTCGTTCGCCCTCCAACGCACCATTTTCGAATGCCGAAAATAAAATCCTTAAACCCTAAAGCTAGCTCATCCACGACCCTTCGACCATTATATCCCATGCGACCCCACCACACCTCCACCTTGATCGAGGCTGTCTCTAGCACCATCGCCCCCACTCCTCGACCATCAACTCGTCGAAATTTGAACTCTTAACGAAATTAGTTCATCCCATCACCATGATGCGATCCCAAGCCCTAAAATCATAAGATTGCCCTTAAAAATCATGATTAGTCAATAAGAACATGACTACACACTCCATTCGTCGATCCAAGCTCGAAGAAAAATAGACAATGTTTGACCACTTATTGTCATCGACACATACTCGACGATACGCCACCCGACTAATTTTCAAAAATACCAGACGCTATGATGAATGGCTTTTTAGTTGATTGTTTTAGCTTATTTTGGATGTTTTATGTTGTATGGATTTTTGAAATAAGAAATGGAGATATTATTTAATTGAAAACAAAGAACGAGGAAGGAAAAGAAGAGGGATATGTTGTTTATAGTAAGCATGCTCTTAAATTTCAAAACAAACCTCAACATTGTATGATTTTTAAACAAAACATGAGAATAATTTTCAAACAAACTACTAACAAATTATTCAAAATTTATTATTCCATCAATTACTAAGCATGTATTTAGAATCTCACCTTCCACAATTTATTTGCAATGCCAGTCCAAGCTTAAGTTTTAAAGTTTTTATATTTGAGTAAAGCAACAGTTTGTAAGTTTAAAATATGAGTTTTTCCAAAATTAAAAAGAAGTATAGAGGATGGAAAAAGGAGGCTAAGAAGATGAAGCATAAAATGAAACATATAAAATGAATGATGTATATATATAAGATGAAATAAAATATATATAGGAAGAAAACTAAATAAACTAGGAAAAATGCCAAAATGCCCTTAAATATAAATTTTCAACTATCTCATCATTTCCAAGCCTCTATAGTACCAAGCGTATGAAAACGATGGTGGATATTAGGATGATTATGTACTTTAATTAACTTTCACACTTAAGGAATCCTTTCATTTCACATCCATCATTTCTTATTCAAATATAAATTAAATTCTTATTATTATTAGTTTATTTATATAGTTCAATATAAAATGAATAAAACATTTAAGCGTTTTCAAGTTTATACAAGGTCCTTACCACTTTCGATAAATTATCGTTTGATAAAAAAACTAAAATCAAAAAGCATGTTTCGATCACATTTTCAATTTTTCATCGAACTACCAATTTATTTAAACAGAATTCAAAAATGATTTTTCTATTATTATTTATAAATATAAAATAGGGTTACTTAATTATTAAAAACCATTAATTGAACATTTAAACTAAATTAAATGTGCTCAAATCAAATCTATAAAATTCCGGGTCATTACATTCTCTCCCTTAAAAGAATTTTGACCCCGAAATTTTACCACTATCAAACTAAGAAAGAAATAAGCCTACATAAATATTTAAAAAAATTATAGGCCCATGTGATGTATATAGATCATCCATGTGTGATAGCTGATTTGAGCACTTACTTGAATACATGAACTTTTCTTCTGAACTAGTATCGCTCACTCGGCTTCCCTAGTGCAAACTCCAATCAGGCTCCTTGATTAGGAACCTCTGCTATCCTTACGTAGTCATATACTATGATGGAAAACATTGGTAACCTATCAAGAACTCACACCAAGTGTTCGCCATCAGGAATCGACTGGCAAATCCTTATTCGGGTCGGTGTAATCACTTTAAAGTCATGTACTCGGATCTTGGATCAAGAACTATGCAATAGAGTGATCTACATACAACATGTGTATTTACTCTTCTTGGTTCTTACTTATACCAGTTTCTTTTTACCTTTAAGATCATTCATGAAATTTTTCATTAAAACTTAACTTAATTTTAACTTGTATAATACCCTACTACATCCAAAGGGTATATGCGACTATTTGATTCGAACATTTATTTTGAATTTGATTTGAGAACTAAATACCCGGGTTTTTTTAACCATAGAAAATATGCATATAGTCCGAGTAACCCCAAAATGATACTAAGTAAATAGGTACTACCAAATAGTATCATACATTCACTTACCACAGGGGTAACACTTAAGAGAAGTGTTTACCATCCAAACACATCTCTTTTCCATTTTTGGTTATTTTCGAGTCACTCGAGCTAGTTAACATAAAAATACCTCTTCCTTTCCAAATTCCCTTTTTGAAACAATATTATATATATTTCCATATAAATAGTTTTAACAAAATTCTATTACAAACTTGCTTTGGGTTTTCTTGGATTTGAACTCTTTTCGATCGTACAATGATAAAGAGAATAATTTACTAAGTGCGCTACAATATTCTCCTAGGCAAAATATGATCGTCACCAAGAAGATCATTCAGAGCATCACAAAACAAGTCGAGACTCATTCTCGGAACCAAATTAAAGAAAATACTCATTATTTTAAACTTTTCTTCCTAAAATATCCATACTTGTAAAAACTTTCAAGTAATATTTTCTCAAAAATCTTTTGAAATCTTTTCAAAGACCACGAGATTTGAATCTTCAAAAATCCTTTTATTTTCATAACACGTTTTATAAATTAAATTTTATAAAATCATCTTTATGTAAATCTTACTTAAATATTTATTTCAAAATATCATAGCTTTCCTTTAATAAATGTCTTTTATTAAAATCCAAATTTAACCGAGGATTATCATTGTAACGACCTGTAATTTTCGATAATTAAAAATAATTAATTTAATAAGATTTTTTGATTTAATATTGGAAGAAATAAAAGTTATGATTTATTTATGATAATAATAACTAGAATGCAATGTAATAATGTTAATTTAAGATAATTATTAACAATTTGAATGAAATTCCAATCAATTGAAATGACTTAAAGGTTATACTTAATTATAAAGTGAATATAGGAAAACAAATGTATATAGTAAAATAATTAATGAAATGATATATAATTTATGGCAATGGAATAAAATCCGTGTTATTTAAGTAATTATAACAATTGGTTGTACATAATAAACTTATTAATGTTACTAAAAGTTAATGGTGACAAACAACTATATGTTACGTATTTATTTAGCCCGTTAAATTAAAGTTGGAAATCAATTATAATTAATTCACCTAATTAGTGCAGTTAATGTAGGTTAAATTGATAGTGGTAGAATGTTAATCCAATAAGGTGTAACCAATGAAAATTTTATGCATAATATGATAACTGATTGAATAAAAGGAAGTGGAATCAAGTTGCCCAATTAATTGGAATTTAAAATTATAATAAATGGATTTGTCGTAATCAAATGCAATTAAATGCTACGTTTGATGAAAACTAAGATAGTAATGGTAAAGTATTAGTGTAGTAAGATATAAACAAATATTAACTATGTTATTAGAGTAATAATTGATTGAATATAAAGATAGAAATCAAATTTAATCAACATACTGGAACAAAATTATAATTAATTGGATTTAATTACAGTTAAAATTGAAAACTGTAACTAGTGAAATATTTAACATCGAATCGACATACAAATTTGTTTTAAACTATTGTCAATATCCAAGTAATCAAAAATAATAAATATTTGTTAGTTATAAATATTGAATTAAAAAGCGATTAATTAATTTAATATTTATCTAATTAATGTGAAAATAGCCATTTTGGCTACTATCTCGGATTTCGACAAAACTAGTTTCATCGGATCCGTAGCGGTGAACTATTATAAGGTTTCAAGTTTCGTAGCGATCAGACTTGTCATTTGATCGTATAGGTAGAAATCAATTTAAGTAAATTAAATTGAAATCAATTTGAAATAAGCTGATTTTAAGCTAACTTCTTCATACGATGGAATTAGGACTTAAAACTTGTTCTATTGAATTTTAAAATGTCGAAAACATCTATTTTGATATATGGGGTGACCCATTTTCTCTCCCGAGATAGAATAGGCTTTTCGAGTCAGCTATCATTCAACTTTCAAATCAAGCTTGTCCATTCATTTCTATTTTAGATCTGCCTATCAATAACCTGTTAAAAACCTTAACTATTCCTTATTCCATTTTTCTGTATGTACAATTTTATCTACTTCTCTCTTTCCAATGGCAGACAAACCAAAACAAATTCCAAATTCAATTGCAAATCAATATCAAATCAAAACTTAAACTCCTCAAAATATATCGAATTATATATCGATTTGAAGCTCTCTACGAGCGCAAGTAAAACCTACAATTAGTTTCTCAATTTGGGTTTTTATATGGCCAGAATTAGGCGATTTAATCTCCGTCGTTCATTTGATCTTCGTTGAACCGTCGAATCAAGGTTACCGTTGCATGGAGATTGGCATGTGTAACTCATCGCTGCAGTTCGTTTGGTCATTGGGTAGTCAGATCATCATCTAAAATTCATTAGGGTTTCATATCTCATGCGGAGGCTGCGATTTTTGGGTTTCGATCGGCTTGTCGTTGATTGTGGATGGTTGAGGAAGTAAAAGGGGAAGGAGATGACTCGGTTTTAGCGTCGTGACCGGGCGCTATCAACTGGGGTAAGCGGCTGTTGAGGGGTTTCGTTCCTAGATCACGTGCGTAGTTGTGCTTGAGTTGAGAAGGTAGCCAATTTTACATTCTTGCCCTTCATTTGTTTAATTTTATTTAATTTAAATTTTCTTTTCTTCTAACATCGATAACTTTTACATATGAACTCAGATTGACACGCATTTTATTCCGTTGGGATATCGAAATTTCGGATATTTCGACGCTGGTTTGGACGAATCCTAAGAATGTTGAATTTTGGTCCCTAAATTGGATTTTTATTCGATTTAAAATCAAATGTCAATGTATTTTAACCCACTCACAATTTCTAAAATTTCTTATGTTAGTTAAATTAAAGCTATGATATGATTTGAAATTTATTTGTGGCTGTTTAGTATATTTAAATTGTCATTCCAGTTAATTTAAATTTATGTTGAATTAAATTGCCATTTAATTTATTATTGAATTTAAATTGATAGTTAAATGATAATCGGTTATTTGTTGTAATTTATTGGTCGAATTGGATGATGATTTAGATGGAAGTTTGATTATTGAATGTAACGACCCGTATTTTACGTGTCGATGGATCGTAGAATTTACAGGTCGTTAGTGTTGTTTGTGGTGTTCCTAGCCTGAGTCGTATTGGGAGATAACTCGTGTGTTAAGTGATGAGTCGGGACCGACTCATAGTTAGGTCGTGTACGAGTTACGACTTAGGAGGGTGCTCGGGTTAGCATGTTGCCGTGTTAGCTTAGGTCGTGAGGTAGTTTTGGTCGCTGGAGCGACCTAAGAGAGTGACCGACCTAAGAAAGTTGACCGACTCATGAAATAGAGGGCTTCCGAGTTAGGGAGGTTGCCGAGTTAACGACTTAAGGGGATAAGTCGTATACGAGTTAAGGCGATGAGTCGTATGGTTGTTAGGTCGGAAGGGTTTTGGAGCGACCTAAGGAAGTTAGGTCGTGGACGACCTAGCAGATAGGATGATGCTAGTGGCGACCGATCTAGTGTAGATCGACCTAGAGGTGTCCGACCTATAGTAGTAAACGACTTAACTTAGAAGGTGTAAGCTGTTAGGTCGTGTAAGTTTTGGGTCGTGGGAGTAGTTAGGTCGCGTGAGTACTGTTTAGACTTAGGTCGTAAACGACCTAAGTTAGGTCGGAGATATTAGGTCGGCCATAAGGCTAAGCTGTTAAGTCGTGTCCCGTATGGCCTTGGTCTATGTGTTTAGGACTTAGGTCGGCAGGGTCTTAGGTCGTAGGTCGGCATGCTAGTTAAGTCGTCAGGCGACCTAGGACTTAGGAAATGCGGCAGTGTGTTGAGTCGTGTGACAGTTGGGTCGGCAGTGCGTTGAGTCGTTAGGTCGGCCTGTGTTTTAGGTCGCGTCTGGGTTAAGTCGTAAGTCGGCCTTGGTTGTATGTTGTGTTGGTTAGGTCGTAGGTCGTAGGGGCTGATGAGTCGGCAACGACTCATAGTTAGGTCGGGGACGACCTAAGGGGCGGACGACCTAAGGGAAATTCAGCCTATAAATAGAGGGGTTTGGCTCACTTTTTGGCACCGGTTTTTGAAGCGACGAAGTGCTGCCATTTTGAAGACTCGACTACAACATTTCTTCATCTTCTTTTCTCCATTCCAATCTAATTCTAACATCCATCCAAGATCGAAGATCGAGATCGAAGATCCAAGTGCCAAAGTTGAAGATCTTCATCCGTTCGAGCTAGAATTCATCGATTGGAGCGAGATATTGCCGGATCAAGCCTTGATCTTTGCTGTCCAGATCTGAAGTTGATTGATTTTAGGTTGTTTTGGTGATTTGGTGAGTGGTAGTTATCTCTCACGCGGATCCAAGGGAGTATATTGGATTGGTGGCTTGTTTGAGTGTTAAAGTTAGAGTTTTCATGCATTTTTCTTAAATCCGAGTCTAGCTCCATAGTTTTTGAAGATATTTACTTATGCAAGTTAGTTTAACAAGTATTAGAGACAAAACCCATGTTTTAGATTTGATAGATCTATGCTAAAAACTATGATTTCACATATGTTGGACTTTTGCTCACTTAATTACGAAATTTCCATTATAGTTGATATTGCTTAATATATCTTGTTTGAATGCTTGAATGTTTGAATGTATGTTAGATTTGATTGCTCCAAGTTAGCTTGTAGTTGATTTGGAACAAGATGGTTGAAGATGATTCAAAAGCTAAGTGGAAAGGCTCTTGAATGGTGAAAGCTGCCGATGGTATATGAAGCGGATGTGGAAGCTCATATGGATGGATTCGATGATGGGACTTTGCCGTGATGCGAAGAGGCGAAGTATGAGATCGAGATGGGACTTTGTCAGGATGCGAAAAGGCAAAGTATGGTTGAGTTGAGACTTTGCTTTGGTACGATGAAGCGAAGTATGATGTGAGTCTTGGCTTAATCCAGGCAGGGATCATTCCAAGCATGTTGATAACTTGAAGGGTAGTTCAAGTTGGTTGATAATGGATTGCTCAAGAGGAAGCTTGGGCTAAGTTGATAGAAGTCGTCAAGAAGGATGACAAGGAGGCTTGGATCTCATCGTTATTGAAGGTTCTAGCAAACCTAAAGCAAGAGTACATAGGGACGCCTAAAAGACTACAGGTAGTTAGTCGAGTACTCTGGGCCAAGAAGATAAGTCCTAGGCACAAGGCAGTGTGCGGGGTTTTGTCTAGAACCGGGGTTACCATTAGCCCTTGACAGATGGCTCAGGAAGGAGTCGGTCATTCAATTAACGGTGATTTCGAAGCAAGGTTAACAGTGATAGCCAGAGTCATGGATGTTTGGTTGTATTATCATTCGGCTTCAAGAGCGGTGTTTTCTGGGTGCTTATCTGATCTTGGTTTAGGCCTTGGGGGTTTGTATTTGGAAAACATCGTCCTTGACTCGAGTGATTATTGCTTTACCTTACTTATCTGCTATGTTATGCTTACTTCTCCTTAGTGTGTGTCTGGGGGCTATCACTGTAGAAAGAGGTGGAGTGGGATGGTTTGGTTCCTATTCCTTTATTTCCTTATGCTCTTTTGGTATGCTTGATTGTTAATTTACTGCTCACTAAGACTTTGTCTGACTCAAGGTTTTATGTCTCCTCTTATTACCTTGGGCTGTTCATCCATGTTTGGGATGGGCAGACTAGGTAGCAGGTGACAGGTGCTGTGCTAGGAGTTCTACGCTGAAGATGACGAAGACGAGCAGGAGGCTTTGCATATTAGTTTTCTTACTATATGTACTGGGTATCCGCTGCTGTATTTGGTTGAGTGATTTGTAGTGAGGCTTTCATGTATGGATTTGAGTAGATGATTGTATGAAACTACTGTGATGCTTATATGATGATGTTCTGTTCTATGGAGCTTCACTATATTATATTTCTCTATTGTATTTTATCCATGCGCTGTGAGTTATGCGATAGAGATTCTTCTGTTTTGTTTTACCCTGACTATCGTCCATGGCTGCCTGGCACACCTTTTAGCGCATTGTTTCCTTCATTTGGTGCGGGAGTCATGGGCGGTCGTCACATTTGGTATCAGAGCTTTGGTTAATCGATTTTAGCCAACGCTCGCTGATGTAACTACGTAAGAGAGACGTAATTGTAATTTGATGGATGATTACTATATATAATATAGTAGTTTAGAAGGGTTTGAACTCCTTATGCAGTTGTTTCTTAAGGTGTTCTAATCATTCTTATTTACAGATATTAAGGATGAGTCGAAGTGAGAGACAAGCTGCGAGGGGTAGCCGTGATGCTAGGGAAGCTGTTGATTATGCTCCTATGTTTGAGGCCATGATGACTTCAATCATGAGGAGAATACCAGCTTCAGGATCATCTGTGGATGTGGGAGTTCAAGTCCAAGCTCTGAGACCGGTGGATTTTGCCAAGCTTTGCAAGGATTATACTGCTCTTGGAGGGAAAGTTTTCTTGGGGACGGAGTCGACTATTGAGGTGCAGAGATGGATTGATGCTTGCAAAAGAATCTTTGGTGACTTAGGGATTGAGGATGCAACTAAGAGGAAGCTTGCATCGAGACAGCTTCAGGGAAGAGCTGCTGATTGGTGGAATTCTATCACCATCGATACCCCAGAAGAAGAGATTACTTGGGAGCAATTCCAAGTTAGATTTGAAGCTAAGTTCATCTCTACTGCTCAGAAATCTGTCTTGTTTAAGAGGTTTGTGGAGCTCAAGCAAGGGGGAAGGCCTGTTCTTGAGTACATTTCTGAGTTTGAAGCTTTGTCCAAGTATGCCAGATCGTACATTGATTCTCCCTATCAGAAGAATGAGAAGTTTGTGACTGGTCTGGATGCTTATCTTGGGAGGCAGTTAGTGGATCATTTGGACGATCCATTTGAGAAGCTTGTGGAGAAAGCCCTTAGGCATGAGAGTTTGTTTCCTAAGGAAAGTTCTGTTGTTGCTGTAACCAGGGAAGGATCTAAACCACACCAGAATGGCAATAAGAGGAGGAAGCAGCAGCAGCAGAAGGGTAAGGATGGCCAGAAGAAGCCGAAAGGCGAAGTGACTTGTTATAACTGCCAACAGAAGGGCCATCTTTACAAAGATTGTAAGAATCCCAAGGTGCCGGGAAAGTGTTACAACTGTGATAAGCTGGGACATATCAAGAAGGATTGCCCAGAGCCGAGGAAAGATAGGCAGATTGTGCAAGCCTATGCTTTGGGAGTTGTGCCGTCGTCTTCAAAAGCTCCGACTGCTGAAGAAAAGGGGAAGAGTGTGGTGGTTCAAGGTACTCTTTCTATCTGTGGTGTTCCAGTTAGAGTGTTGTTTGATACTGGAGCGTCGCATTCTTTTGTTTGTGATGATTTGGTAGGCCGGTTAGGTTTGAAACCGGATATTGTTGATAGGCCATTGGTTGTGACTAATCCGGTAGGGGGTTCGTCATGTTTGTGTATGTTATGCCGTGGTCTAGTTGTGTCGAGTCATGATTGCTCGTTTGTTTGTGATTGCTTTGTTCTGAACTTTGCGGGGTTCGGAATTATTTTGGGTATGGACTGGCTTGGGAAGTATGCGGCAAGGATTGATTGTGAGAGGCTTGAGGTGACAGTCGGGAATGTGGAAGGGCGAAAGGTTGTGATACGATGTAAGCATGAAGAAGGCGTCTTCATGAGCTTCATGTATTCGCTAGTTGTTCCACGGGATGGACTGTCATCGGTGCCTATTGTGAACAAGTTTGAGAATGTCTTTGAGGAAGTCAAAGGGTTGCCGCCGCATAGGGAGATCGAGTTTCGTATCGATCTAGTTGAGGGAGCCAGACCTGTTGTGATGCCTCTTAGGCGGATGGCACCGAGGGAGCAGCAAGAGCTGAAGGTGCAAGTTGATGACCTTTTGCAGAAAGGATTCATTCGGAGAAGTGTGTCCGAATGGGGTGCGCCAGTTGTGTTCGCAACCAAAACGGATGGATCGTTGAGGTTGTGTGTTGATTATCGTGAGCTGAATAAGGTGACTAAGAAGAACAAGTATCCATTGCCGAGAATAGATGACTTGTTTGACCAGCTTCACGAGGCTAAGGTGTTTTCTCAGATGGATTTGGCAACGGGATTTCACCAGTTGAGAGTGGCGAAGGATAGTGTGCCGAAGACTGCTTTCAGGACACCATCCGGGTTTTATGAGTGGCTGGTAATGCCGTTTGGATTGACTAACGCGCCAGCATATTTTGTGGATCTTATGAATAGGGTATTCAGAGATCAGTTGAATAAGTTCGTGCTTGTGTTCGTGGATGATATTTTGGTTTACTCCAGAACCGAGGAAGAGCACAAGACGCACTTGAGGATTGTTTTGGGAATTTTGTGGAAACATCAGCTGAAGGCTAAGTTTTCGAAGTGTCACTTCTGGAAGAGTGAAGTGAGGTTCTTAGGCCATGTTATCTCTGGAAATGGAATAGCGGTTGATCCCGCTAAGGTGGCAGCGATCCAGGATTGGGTTAGACCTAAGAATGCATCTGATGTGAGAAGTTTTCTTGGATTAGCAGGATATTATCGTCGGTTTATCAAAGACTTTTCCAAGATAGCTGCACCGTTGACAGGATTGACGAAGAAGAACCAAGTGTTCAGATGGGATGATAAGTGTGAGCAAGCTTTCGTAATCCTGAAAGAACGACTGACAAGTGCTCCTGTTTTGACTATTCCGAGTGGGAATGATGAGATGGTGGTTTACACCGATGCATGTGGCACTGGACTAGGAGCGGTGCTAATGCAGAAGGATAAAGTTGTTGCGTATGCTAGTCGACAACTAAAGCCGCATGAAAGGAATTATCCGACTCATGATTTGGAGTTAGCGGCAATAGTGTTTGCTTTGAAGATGTGGAGACATTACCTATTGGGAGTTAGATTTGAGCTGTTTACAGATCATAAGTCGTTGAAGTATCTGTTTTCCCAAAAGGATTTGAATCTTCGACAGCAACGGTGGCTAGAGTTCTTAGCATCGTATGATTTTGGTATAGCCTATACTCCAGGGAAAGGTAACGCAGTGGCTGATGCGTTAAGTCGAAGACATGCAGGATTGGGAGCCATGTTTTCGGAATGGAAGAGTCTTGAGTATTTGGCTGGATTTGATTTCAGGCCTAGATGTGAATTGGAACCTGAGATGTTGGCAAACTTATCGATAAGGCCTACTCTTGTGGAAAGAATTGGTGAGAGGCAAAGGGGAGATGATAAGCTTGTCAAGATTATCTGTGATTTGGAATCTGGATTGGACCCGGAGAAGGATAAAGGATTTGAAGTCGATCGAGAGGGTTGGCTTCGAAAGCAAGGGCGACTAGTTGTTCCCGATGTAGATGGATTGAGAGATGAAGTTCTGAGGGAGAGTCACCACTCGAAGTTGACAATTCATCCAGGTGGAAATAAGATGTATCGGGATATGAAGAGGACCTACTACTGGGAAGGTATGAAGAAGGATGTTGGAAATTTCATTTCCAAGTGTATGAATTGCCAGTTGGTGAAAGCTGAGCAGAAGAAGCCCAGTGGATTGCTTCAGCCATTGGAGGTTCCTACATGGAAGTGGGAGCAAGTGTCGATGGACTTTATCGATGGTCTACCTAGGACAAGAGCAGGGAATGAAGGGATTTGGGTCATAGTAGATCGTTTGACTAAGAGTGCAAGATTCATTCCTGTTCGATCGACTAGGACTGCATCGAAGCTGGCTGAGCTTTATGTGAAGTGGATAGTTCGATTCCATGGTGTTCCGAAGAGTATAGTGAGCGATCGAGATCCATTGTTCACCAGTAGATTTTGGAAGAGCTTCCAGGAAGTTTTGGGAACTGAGTTGTGTTTGAGTACAGCTTATCACCCTCAAACAGATGGTCAGACTGAGAGAGTCAACCGAGTTTTGGAAGATCTTCTTAGAGCATGTGCTTTGGACTTCGGAGGATCATGGGAAGATCACCTTCATTTGGTGGAGTTTGCTTATAATAACAGTTATCAGTCGAGTATCGGTATGGCACCATATGAGGCATTATATGGAAGACCGTGTAACTCTCCGACATGTTGGTTGGAAACTGGAGAAAAGCTGATACTTGGGCCAGAGATGATTCGACAGACTTCAGATTGTATAGAGATCATTCGGCAAAGAATGAAGGCAGCCCAGGATCGTCAGAAAAGTTATGCAGATAATCGTCGAAAGGATTTGGAATTCGACGTGGGTGATAGGGTTTTTGTGAAGATTTCTCCATTGAAGAATGTTATTAGATTCGGAAACAAAGGAAAGTTAACTCCGAGATTTGTTGGACCATTCCCGATTATCAAGCGAATTGGAAAACTCGCTTATAGATTGGAGTTACCGGAGAAGATGGTGGGTGTGCACAATGTTTTTCATGTATCCTATCTACGGAAGTATGTGCACGACCCAACTACGGTGGTTTTTGCTGATAGCTGTGAAGACTTAGAGGTTGATCCAGTTGTTTCGAGACCTCGTAAGCCGCTTCGTATTGTTGAAACCGATACGAAACAGCTTAGGAGGAAGACGATTACGTTGCTCAAGGTACAATGGAGTGACGATGTTAACGACTGTACGTGGGAGGAGGAAGAGAGGATGAAGGCAGCTCATCCAGGACTCTTCGAGGTATGGCCCTAAAGTGTCGTGACATCTCATGAATTTGTAGCTTGTTCTAAGTCTTAGAATTCTGCATGCTAGGATAGAATTAGATGCATGGTTTGTTGATTTCTATGGATGGTAGGCATGCGGAATATCTTTGATTGCTGTTGTTTACTTGGAATTTCGGGGGCGAAATTCCTAAGGGGGAGAGAATGTAACGACCCGTATTTTACGTGTCGATGGATCGTAGAATTTACAGGTCGTTAGTGTTGTTTGTGGTGTTCCTAGCCTGAGTCGTATTGGGAGATAACTCGTGTGTTAAGTGATGAGTCGGGACCGACTCATAGTTAGGTCGTGTACGAGTTACGACTTAGGAGGGTGCTCGGGTTAGCATGTTGCCGTGTTAGCTTAGGTCGTGAGGTAGTTTTGGTCGCTGGAGCGACCTAAGAGAGTGACCGACCTAAGAAAGTTGACCGACTCATGAAATAGAGGGCTTCCGAGTTAGGGAGGTTGCCGAGTTAACGACTTAAGGGGATAAGTCGTATACGAGTTAAGGCGATGAGTCGTATGGTTGTTAGGTCGGAAGGGTTTTGGAGCGACCTAAGGAAGTTAGGTCGTGGACGACCTAGCAGATAGGATGATGCTAGTGGCGACCGATCTAGTGTAGATCGACCTAGAGGTGTCCGACCTATAGTAGTAAACGACTTAACTTAGAAGGTGTAAGCTGTTAGGTCGTGTAAGTTTTGGGTCGTGGGAGTAGTTAGGTCGCGTGAGTACTGTTTAGACTTAGGTCGTAAACGACCTAAGTTAGGTCGGAGATATTAGGTCGGCCATAAGGCTAAGCTGTTAAGTCGTGTCCCGTATGGCCTTGGTCTATGTGTTTAGGACTTAGGTCGGCAGGGTCTTAGGTCGTAGGTCGGCATGCTAGTTAAGTCGTCAGGCGACCTAGGACTTAGGAAATGCGGCAGTGTGTTGAGTCGTGTGACAGTTGGGTCGGCAGTGCGTTGAGTCGTTAGGTCGGCCTGTGTTTTAGGTCGCGTCTGGGTTAAGTCGTAAGTCGGCCTTGGTTGTATGTTGTGTTGGTTAGGTCGTAGGTCGTAGGGGCTGATGAGTCGGCAACGACTCATAGTTAGGTCGGGGACGACCTAAGGGGCGGACGACCTAAGGGAAATTCAGCCTATAAATAGAGGGGTTTGGCTCACTTTTTGGCACCGGTTTTTGAAGCGACGAAGTGCTGCCATTTTGAAGACTCGACTACAACATTTCTTCATCTTCTTTTCTCCATTCCAATCTAATTCTAACATCCATCCAAGATCGAAGATCGAGATCGAAGATCCAAGTGCCAAAGTTGAAGATCTTCATCCGTTCGAGCTAGAATTCATCGATTGGAGCGAGATATTGCCGGATCAAGCCTTGATCTTTGCTGTCCAGATCTGAAGTTGATTGATTTTAGGTTGTTTTGGTGATTTGGTGAGTGGTAGTTATCTCTCACGCGGATCCAAGGGAGTATATTGGATTGGTGGCTTGTTTGAGTGTTAAAGTTAGAGTTTTCATGCATTTTTCTTAAATCCGAGTCTAGCTCCATTGTTTTTGAAGATATTTACTTATGCAAGTTAGTTTAACAAGTATTAGAGACAAAACCCATGTTTTAGATTTGATAGATCTATGCTAAAAACTATGATTTCACATATGTTGGACTTTTGCTCACTTAATTACGAAATTTCCATTATAGTTGATATTGCTTAATATATCTTGTTTGAATGCTTGAATGTTTGAATGTATGTTAGATTTGATTGCTCCAAGTTAGCTTGTAGTTGATTTGGAACAAGATGGTTGAAGATGATTCAAAAGCTAAGTGGAAAGGCTCTTGAATGGTGAAAGCTGCCGATGGTATATGAAGCGGATGTGGAAGCTCATATGGATGGATTCGATGATGGGACTTTGCCGTGATGCGAAGAGGCGAAGTATGAGATCGAGATGGGACTTTGTCAGGATGCGAAAAGGCAAAGTATGGTTGAGTTGAGACTTTGCTTTGGTACGATGAAGCGAAGTATGATGTGAGTCTTGGCTTAATCCAGGCAGGGATCATTCCAAGCATGTTGATAACTTGAAGGGTAGTTCAAGTTGGTTGATAATGGATTGCTCAAGAGGAAGCTTGGGCTAAGTTGATAGAAGTCGTCAAGAAGGATGACAAGGAGGCTTGGATCTCATCGTTATTGAAGGTTCTAGCAAACCTAAAGCAAGAGTACATAGGGACGCCTAAAAGACTACAGGTAGTTAGTCGAGTACTCTGGGCCAAGAAGATAAGTCCTAGGCACAAGGCAGTGTGCGGGGTTTTGTCTAGAACCGGGGTTACCATTAGCCCTTGACAGATGGCTCAGGAAGGAGTCGGTCATTCAATTAACGGTGATTTCGAAGCAAGGTTAACAGTGATAGCCAGAGTCATGGATGTTTGGTTGTATTATCATTCGGCTTCAAGAGCGGTGTTTTCTGGGTGCTTATCTGATCTTGGTTTAGGCCTTGGGGGTTTGTATTTGGAAAACATCGTCCTTGACTCGAGTGATTATTGCTTTACCTTACTTATCTGCTATGTTATGCTTACTTCTCCTTAGTGTGTGTCTGGGGGCTATCACTGTAGAAAGAGGTGGAGTGGGATGGTTTGGTTCCTATTCCTTTATTTCCTTATGCTCTTTTGGTATGCTTGATTGTTAATTTACTGCTCACTAAGACTTTGTCTGACTCAAGGTTTTATGTCTCCTCTTATTACCTTGGGCTGTTCATCCATGTTTGGGATGGGCAGACTAGGTAGCAGGTGACAGGTGCTGTGCTAGGAGTTCTACGCTGAAGATGACGAAGACGAGCAGGAGGCTTTGCATATTAGTTTTCTTACTATATGTACTGGGTATCCGCTGCTGTATTTGGTTGAGTGATTTGTAGTGAGGCTTTCATGTATGGATTTGAGTAGATGATTGTATGAAACTACTGTGATGCTTATATGATGATGTTCTGTTCTATGGAGCTTCACTATATTATATTTCTCTATTGTATTTTATCCATGCGCTGTGAGTTATGCGATAGAGATTCTTCTGTTTTGTTTTACCCTGACTATCGTCCATGGCTGCCTGGCACACCTTTTAGCGCATTGTTTCCTTCATTTGGTGCGGGAGTCATGGGCGGTCGTCACATTGAAATTGGATGATTGGATGTTATGTTTGATTTATATGCTGTTATCACTCTGCAAGTTTCCTATGGGTTGAAATGATACATACCCGAACGATCTATAGATTAGGGAAAAATCGTTATGGGTTGAAATGATAGACTTGAGCGATTTTATGGACTTTTATTCAATTCGAGACTGCGGTTTGAAAGGATATATAACAGTAAAATTTTAAATTGCGAATTGAAATGATAAATATCCGTATCACTTAACCGTAGGGTAGAAAAGTATATGCGCACAACAGATTTGTTAAATTAGACAATTTTGAATCTTAAAAAAATTGTGAATTCAGTTAACTGGTATTTTGAAATAGAATCGATTTATATAAACTGCATTATTTTCGAAGCACAAGCGTAAATGTTGAAATTGGAATTAATTTAATGAATTGTTCAAAGGATTAAAATTTGAATCTTTAAAGTTGAAGTGTCAAATATAAGTGAATTTATCGGAATTGAGTTATTGAAATGTTTGGATATAACTTTAAAATCTATTTTCAACTAATTTAAACTAATTTAATTAATTAACTATTTTAATCAATTTAAACTATTTTACTTTGTTTTAATTTATTTTAATCTATTATAACCTATTTAATACAATTTAATCTATTTTACCTATTTTAAACTAATTAAATTTATTTCATATATTTTTAATCTATTTTAAATTTATTTAATCTGTTTAAAAATCTACTTAATATAATTTAATTCTACTTAATCTATAACTAATCTATTTAAAACATTTTTAAATCTGACTATAGCTATTTAATCTATATTTAATCTATTTAAATCATTTTAAAAATCTAACCAATCAAATTTAAATCAATTTAAACTATTTTACCATTTAAATTATGTTTAATCTATTTTAAATTATTTTTTAAACTATTTAAACTATTTATGACTATCTAAACTATTTCTAAAATTTCAGATGGTGTAAAGTTTAAGATTTATATTTAAATCCTTGATGATGATGTAACCTAAGTTGGAATTTGGAGTCGATACCTTTCTGTGAAATGACATATTTGGGTAAATATGATGATTTTGGAACGAGGAATTAATTAACCCATCTTATCAATAAATTCAAAAGTGAATATGATTTTGGAAGTGAATATTATTTTGAAAGTGAGTATGATTTTGAAACTGAATATGATTTTGGAAGTGAACACGATTTTGAAAGTGAATATCATTCGAAAGTGATATGGTTTTGAGAATATGATATTTTGATATCAATTATGAATTGGTTTTGGAAAATGTAAAAGAACCATCTGATGTGCAATAAGCATTTGGTTGTTAAAGAGACCAGGATTAGATATTGTCATACTTTTTGCCAATACCGAAAACCACATTAACAACTGTGTACGTAGTGGAGATTCCAGAAATAAAGTAGGATGGTCTTTAGAGAACGATTTTTGTACGAGGTATTGACATGACCTTGACTCTCGTGAGTCAGTTTAGATGTGACTAAAACAGGAGCTTACCGGGTCAAGTGAGGTCGCACCTCCGATCGGGCACATTTCTTGGATATGATACTATTGCTTTGTGGTTGATTTGGTGGCCACCGCTCGATTTTGATATAGGAGTGTGTCCAAGGTGGGCGGTAGTAGCTGCTATGCATTACCACCAGTCTGATTGTGCAATTGGTATATCTACCATGGCATTGCCTCGAGTACCGTGTTCACATGCCCTATCGTGCCTTTTACGAGTTTTTTTTGTACCATACCTATGGAGTGCCCTCTGAGTAAACCTCATAGAGGAGCTTACAGTACTGTATAGACTATGGAAATATATAAAATGTGTTAAGAGGGATATGTGTAACATCTTAACGCTATTTTAATACTTTACTGTAGTCATATTATAATGGTGTCTTGTACTACATAGTAGATAGTGTAACGGATCCTTAGGAGATGGGAATACCGGATATCTCTTAAGTTATTGCACTCACGTTAGACACTGGATAGAAGATGTCAAACCCCATAAACATCTCCGACGCCATTACACTCATATTTATTTGCTGTTGATTTAACTTACGTAAGATCTTTAGTTCTGACTCGAGTGTTTTGTCTTTTCAATTCACTCGGGTTAACCTGAGCATTTCAGGGTTGAAGACCTTATTTCTAAAGGATGAAGATGATGATTTTATACAATTACTATTCATTATATTTATTTTGCTACATTATGTTGTTCCGCTGCATTTATTTATTTATTTATTCATTCATTTATTCTAGTTGTCTGTAACTCTGATTCTTTATTGTATAAGAATAATCAAATGTATTTATAAAACAACTTCATGAACTACTATTTGATTATTATATTTTGTCATTCCAACGCGAGATTCTATATTTGTTTTTTTTCTTTCTCTGCTTTTCTTATTTACCCAATAACAATTTGCCCTTTTGCATGGTTTGAGTTTGACATGTGTGGTTTATCGTCGATTTAAGCCGTTCAAAAAGGCATGTCGTTACAATCATCGATTGCCTTATAGTCAAACTATGAATCTTAATTCATAAGATGTTTGTTTTAATGTTCCCTCACATTTTATCTACCAAACCATGCTTTTAAATAGGAAAGTTGCTGATAAAACAATAAACAATTCTCATAAACTAATTGAGCACAGCTAGTAAAATATAACTTATGATAACTGAACATTATCATCTCTTAACAAACAAACACATCATAAATAATTATATTAACTTTAGAAATTATTCATTTACATATAAAATATAAATCTCGGTAAAATTATTTCACTTACTAAATTTCAAAACAATACCACATCGGTTTGTCCTATTCATGTGCTTAGAAATCCCTATCGATAACGTTGATCATGTGGATCGACTAGAATTCACATGTCACGTAACTGACCAATCAACCCAATATAAAACAATTTTATAGCACTAACAAATACGCACTCTTATATATATAATACACTCACACGCATTCTAAAGTATCATTTACCTTATCTCTAATTAGTTTACCCAACAAAGCTAGGTGTTCGCTCAACCTAAGCTCTTATACCACTTGTAATGACCCCCTTTTCGATCCTTAGAAGTCGACACCAATATAATCATGGTATTCACGTGACGAGCATCCAAATGTCGAAAAGACAGATTGTCGAGGTGAAAACAAAAGGAAAAGAAAGGCAAAACAGAATCTCACACCGTAACTAAATATATAATATCCAAATTATCTTTACAAGAAAGAAAAAACTTGATTGTTCAACCAACATCAGATTCCAACATGTCATCAGCCCTGGACAGTTATAACAACATGTCCTAACAAATGTCGATAAATACAAGTAAGAACGCAATGGAAATAGAAATACAGAAAAACGTATCGAGGAATCCACCTCATCTCCTAAAGCACCAAAGCATCCAATGATACAGAGGAAAAATACTCGGGTTTGGCCTGAGTATTATAAGAAAATAACACCTAGATCAGTATGGTAAACCAACGTGAGAAACTCAAACCAAAAAGGGTTAATATATCTCAATAAACTTTTTGAAATAAAAGTATCTCATAAGACCATGCCATAAATAAACACAGACGGGTTTTTAACTCACAACATCCGAATTTTTTATATAGAAAATCCAATGATATTATAATAACGTCTAGGGTTCAAAATAAATACTGAATCATAGTCAAAACTATTATGAATTAAATTCCAACAAAATAGGTATACAACTAAGTCCAAAGGCACTCATTGGAGAATGGATTTCCATACAATGACAAGGCTATTGAGGTATCGCTCAACATAATATACCTCTTGAAAATTACCGAGGGCCTCAAATGGACCCCCCGCCAACACAGGACTGACCTACCCCTTACTGGATAATATCAAATATTTCATCATCTTGGTTACTTTGCAACCTATCCCCGCTAGCTTTCATGCATAAACAAATCCATAAATACATATCTAGAAAGGCGATGACAATACTCAAATGGGTGCGACCCACATAGCCCTACTGCATATCCCATGTTTTTGTCATTCCTGGTTGTTGAGGCTAGATGCTACATTTTACCATTTTAGCAAATCCTACTTGGAATGCTAATACCGCCCTTCAGGCAACAATGTTGCCAGCATTTGTCCATAAAGTTGTTCAGGGTATGAACAATTCGAAGGCACTACTTTTACTACATCCCTTTTGGAATCACCCATAGGACCTGTAACGACCGCCTTTCTTGCCCCGAAAGACGAGCCATTAATGGTAGAAGAAAAGAAAAGATAAGAAGTAAACTAAACAATCATATAATCTCATCCAGAATCAGAATAACATATAATAGATAACATAGGGTATTACATAGTCATTCCATAATAATAATACATCAAAGTCTCTACATTACAACTTCAACTAGACAGTTATAACCACCGTCCATAAAATACATAGAAAATACATAAACACAGTGGAAATAAGATAATAACCGGCTACGGTGAAGCCACCAGCTCCAGCTCCTTCAAAATGCTTCCCTAAGAAACCTGAATCACTTAGCTACTCATAAAAATTTGAGTACCCAACAGTTTTAGGGAAAGAAAATAAAACTCTGGGTTAGACATGGGTCTGGTGTGAGAAAACCCAAATTTCTTAATTCTTACTTTTATAAATCAATTTGAAAATCAAAGGTATCTCGTAAGACCACACCGCATATAAACACGATTGGGTTTTTACCTTACGATAACCAAAACACTTTGTATAGAAATTCAATGATATTATAGTTATGTTTAGGGTTTTCAAGTAAAATAGAACATAGCTAAAATGTTTGCATCTCATATTTCAACATTTTTGGGCACAACTAATTCCGTACGGTACTTATTGGAGAATAGATTCCATCAATGACCAAGCAAGGAACTACCTTCTGAAGATGCTTGTGATATTTCGGAATTTTGGACAATATAAATTTAATAATCTATGTTTAAAATTTAATTAATTTGATAATTATTGTTAATAAATTTGAATTGATTCAATAATCTTCTTTTAATAAATATTTAATTAGTGAATTTATCTTTCAATAAGCTAATAAACTGTTTTCTATTTATAATATGTATATATATTTATATATATATTAAATAGATAAATTTGGTTTTAAATTTAATTAGTGTAGCATATTTTCTAATTTTAATATTTTGAAATTGGGAAATTATGATTTATTTTTGAATTAAGCTTTTAAAAACTATTTAATAAAATAACTAAATAATTTTAAAAATATAAGATAAATGTTTTATTTGTTTAAAATATATTTTAATTTAAGTTTGAATATTAATTTGGATTAAAACAAAGTTATAAAAATATTTGTTTTATTTCTTTTTAAAATATTGATTAATAATTGTGATTTGTAAATTAAATATTAGAATTTAAATACAATTAATAAATGAGACATTTATTCATTTAAATAACAAATAAGTTACAATCTCTTTTATAAATTTATTTTAAATGATTAAAAATGTTATTTTCAAATAATTGATTTGTATATTGTTTTTATTTATAATAATACTTGGTTTTATTCTTTAAAAAATTATTTATATATTTAACTAAGTATTAAAGAGCTAATTAACTGAGTTTAAACTTTCATGAACACTTAATTAACAATATAATTAATTAAAGATACATGTGTAAACATCTTAGGTTTTAATATAACAAATGTAAACTAAATATCATTTTAAAATGACAAGTGTAAGATTTGAGACATGTGTCATGTTTAATTTTATTTTTCTTTGTTTTTAAAAATAAATCATAAAGAAGTTATATGAACTTGCATTTTTTCCATTATTTTCTTTTACTCATTTTTATTCTTAACAAAGAAAATATGTAAATCAAAATCTGCAGCATTTTCAAGATTTTCAGATTTAAATTAAATGAAATATGAAAATCACTCTTCATCCTTATATCCAAACACAAACCATCTTCAAAACATCATGCAAAATAAAATCTCTGAAACTCACTTTCAGAAAGCAAATCTGCATTCCATTTCAAGCAAGCAACCTGCATTCTTCTAAAAACTGGAAAATCTAGAAAAGCCTGCATTCTTCTAAAAGTTTGGGAGTTTAGCTACCTGCACGTAAAATATGGAGACAAAAAGCAAGTTTTATAATGATTTAAAGGCTGTGCAAAAATCAGGAAGCTCAAGTTTTAAAAGCATTTCAAACAAGTTTGTAAAAGGATGTTCTTCATGCTTAAAAAAAATTCGGGCTCTGTCTGCATGATTTAAAAAAAGTGAGTAACTCAATTTTTAAATTTATTAAATAGGTAGAAGTTGTTTCGTGCTTTTAATAAGAAATGAATTATAATATGAATCTGCTGTGGATACATAGATGTGAATAGATTTATGAATGCATGCTTATTTCCTGATACATGTCTGTTTCTTCAAAATTAAGCTTCTGCTTGATCTTAAATCTCTTTTATCTTGATTTAATCCTAGTTTAGATAAGACAGAAACAAGGTATGTTTATTTCAGCATAAACTATAGTTTAAATTTTTTATTTAAGAGCTTGTATCATCTCTAAAGTTATAAACAGATGAATAAACTTAAATCTGTGAAATTTTCATGTACAATGAATTGAAGCTTCAGGATTATGAATCAAACCTTCATAAAAATTATGAATTTTAAATCAAAAATTATAATTTTTAATACTATACTTAGAGAACGGTTTCTTTTTGACTGTGGTATGAGTTTTGGGGCATCTCTGTTGCCACCAAAGGTTTAAGGTGCTGAGGTTGTTCTTGGAGAAGGTGGAGCTATCCGAGATTATGGGAAAAATTTTGGTTTGGGTTGCAATTTATTATTTATATTGTGATTTGGACTTAAAGTTTAGAACCCTAGTTTTTACTGGGTTACAAATTCTGCTTGAATTCGATCTCCTCGGTGGATCGAGCTATTTGGGGTTTTAGGGAATGGAGGTTGGAGGGTTGTTGAAGTCATCGCCGGAGTTGCAGATTAATCCATGGCCGGTAGCGCGTGGATGAGGCCGTTGACAGGTTTGGGTTGTAGGGTCTGTTTTGTTCCAGGTTTGGAAATTGGGTATCGATCTTGAATTCGAGCAAGTGATGTTAGGATGGTTGTTTGGTTGGCCTGAGTCATTGATTATTGACTGTGGGATGGTCGCATGGTTAGCCAGTGGTAGCCGGAGTGGGTGTGCAGGTGCACAGGAGCAAGGTGGATATATTGGTGAATGTTTGGTGGTTTCAGGATTTTGTTGCTCGAGATGGTCTCGGGGGATTTAAGTAGTAACTCGAAGCAATTAAACTTATGACTCGAAGTAATTTTTGGGGTTGCTCGAGTTAAAACTGTGTTTCAGGTTTAGGTATAAAACAGAAAACCTGTTTCAATTTTTAAAGTAAAAGTTTAAATGCAAACTAAAATTGGAACTAAGTTTGAAACCTGAATTTAGATATGAATTTAAAAGTTTAAATCTTAGTCTTTGTAATAATTTTAGTTTTTAAATTTTAGTTTGGGTTTTAAAAATAAACAGAAAACTGTTCTGTTTTAAGTTTTTAAAAAAAGAAAACAAGTTTAAATATAAACTGGAAATTTAACTTAGGATTTAAAACCTGAATCTAAATGTGAATTCAAATAGTTTGAATTCTGGTTTTGAAATAATTTAAAATTTTGAAAATTTTAGTTTGGTTTTAAACAAAACAGAAATCTGTTTTCTGTTTTTTTAAATTAAAAGAAAATATAAAATGCAAGTTGAAATTTAAACTGAATTTTGAAAATCTGAAATTGTATATGGATTCAAATTGACTGTGTGAGATTTGAAATAATTTATGCTTTTAAATTTAAATTTGATTTTAAAACTTATAAGTGTAGAAGCATACGTGTGTTTTGAATTTGAATTGGAAGTTTAAAATTTTAAATTAGAAATTTAAAATGAGTTTAGATCTGGGTTTTTAAATCTGGAATTAAATTTAAACTTCAGTTTTTAAAATCAAATAAGTTTAAATTTAAATTGTTTAATTACATTGAAAAGGTTAAATGATTTGAATTTTTAAAAGGAAGTTGTAAAATGTAAATAAGTCTTAAAGATTTAAGTTAGATCTGGAATATGGTTCAAACTGTATTTCAGTTTTGAAATTGAAAAAAGTAAATTTTAAATTGAATTTGTTTTTAAAATAATCTGGAATGTTTAGGTGTGTTTTTAAATTGATTTGAATTTAAATTGAATTGGGATTTAAATTCTTTTAAAACTTATTTTATAAAGTAGATGGCTCTTTTAAAGGTTTTGAATTTTTTTTTAAACCTTGTTTAAGTTAAAATTTGTATTCATTTTAAAATATTGAATTTTAAAATGAAGTTTAAATGGAATTTAAAGTAAATTTAAAAACAATTTGTTTTTAAATGCTTAATTAAGTAAGAAATGTTTATCTAAAAGATAAATGGAATTTGATGAATTGGATTCATTAAATAATTAAGTTAATTTAAAATAAATAAATAATTATTTAATTAATAATTTGGATGATTAGTTAAGTAATTAATAATTTTTAGATTGATTAATTAAAGACTTAAGATTAATTAATTAAGGTTAATTAATCTGTAATTAGGATTGTTAATTAAATTTTAATTAATGATTAAGATTTATTAATCAAGTGATTAATGATTAATTAATATTGTACTTAACACTTAATTAATTAATAATTAGAGATTAATTAAGTTGTAATTAAATATTAATTAATTGGTAATTAATAATGATTAATGTAAGTTAATTTCTTAATTAAGTAATTAAGAATAGTAAATGAAGGCCATTAACTTAAGATTATTTAACTTAATTAATGTGATTAATTTTAATAATTAATTAGATTAATTAATTAATAATAATCATTTATGTAATTGTTTATGTTTAATTACTTTATGGAAGTAATTAATAAATTAATTACTTAAAGTAATTAATTGTGTTAATGTGATTAGTTTAGATTAATTAATTAAGTTTAATTAATTAAACACTTGATGATCGATGAATAATTACTTTATGTAATTAATGGGATTGTAACTACTTAGGGAAGTAACTAGTTGATAATTACTAGAGGTAGTTAAAGGTGTTAATGATGGAAGTAATTTTAGATTAAATTACTTTTTAATTAATCAAGGGATTAATTGAGATAATTAATTAAGAGTAATTAATTTATGGAATGAGAAATTAAGGGAAGTTAATTACTGGATTGTTATTAATCAAGGGTGATTAATATATGTGGTATAATTGCAGATTAATTACTTAATGTAATTAATTTTGAATAGTGAGATTGATTAAACGTAATTAGAAATCATTAATTGATAAAATTAGTGATATAATTTAAAATTGATTAATTAAGGAATAATCAATAAATGAAGTAATTAATTTATATATGAGTAATGTAATTAATTTTAGTTAATTGATTAGGTAATTAAAAGTTAATTATTAAGTATAATTAACTTGTGTAATTAATTTTAAGACTAATTACTTATTGTAATTAGGGAATTATTAATCAGTAATGATTAATTGAAATGAATATCAAGATGGTGATTATTTAATTGATTTGTAATCAATTAATGGTTAAGTTAAGCAGGGTTAATGATGAAGTATTTAATTTAATTCATTTTAAATTAATTAGAGATTAAGTAATTAATTTAATTCATTTTAAATTAATTATGAATGGTATGATCATTGAATCATTGCTTATGTAGATGATTGATATTGGTTGCTAGGTATGGTTTGTAATCTCAAGCTATGAGATGAGTAATGTTATATGATATGGATGCATTGGTTGCATTTTGATGCTGATATGGATTATCTGTTGATGATAATGTTGATTATCCATTGTGATGTGAATTATATATCTGTGTGTATATAGATAATGAAATTGAATTTTTTTAAACTCTATAACAACTTGGACTTAAAAGACACGTTTTGGATTTCGATAAGACCAGGATCGGGTTTCCATATTTGGATATCCGAAAACCACATCGATCCAAATTAACGTTAGATCGTGAATCTGGAGTGGAGATGAAGATTCAAAGTGCAAGGGTTATCGTCGTTAACTTTAAGGGTGATTCCAAAATGAGTGTAACGAGATAATGCCATCGGTTTCGTTCGAACCGGAACGAACTTGTATGGATTGAATGCTTTCAGAACATCGTTAGGTGGACGATGAGCATTCTAAATGATATGTCCTATAAAGGTAATCGTAGCCTCAAGCCTCATCAATCGGGAATGGCTAAAACAGGGGAGGTGCAGCAAGGCTAAGTGGGACATGCCCAAGTAGGACGAGATTTACCCCTGTCTAGATGTCCCTTTATTTCGGCTTAGTGGTGCGGTTGCTGATCACAACTGCAGGGTGGTCTTGTTCGAAACAGTTCAGTAAGGAATGTTTCTGGCTTTGTGTTGCAGGGGAGCGGGCGTACTCCTCGGTATGGTGATCTAAGCCACGTACTGTGACGGGCGGTAGCCCAGTAACCCTGCCATTGTATGGAATCCAAAATCCAATAAGTGCCAACGGTTTTGATTTTATTACCCACTTTTGTGGCTAGTAGCCGGAATTTAATCTTGTAACAATTTCGGCTATTTCATATTTACTTGAAAACCCTAGACCTATTATAATATCATCGGATTTCCTATCAAATGTTTTGGTTAGCGTAAGGTTAAAACTTTTCCATGTTTATGTGTGGGAAGTCTTACGTGATACCTTTTTTTCAAAGGTTTTTCAAAGTTAAGCAACTTTAACCTGTTACTCACACCAGACCCATGTCTGACCCAGAGTTTATTTCTGTTTTCTTAAACTCTTGGGTACTCAAATTTTTATGAGTAGCCAAGGGATTCAGGTTAGCTTTGACAAATTATGGAGAAGCAATGGAGGAGCAATGGAGCAGGAGGCTTCTGCGTATAGATATATAGTTTTCCGCTGTGTTGGTATCTCTGAGTGTTTTCAGTATGTGTTTTGAGTTGTAATAACTAGACAGGTGTTTATAACTCTAGTATGTGATGTATTGTCCGTGTAACTCTGATAATTGTTGTATACTATGTAATACTTATGTTATTAATATAATTTATTCGTTCCGCTGTTGAGATTCTGTTGTTGTTTCTTCTTTCTCTTCTTTCTTTTCTCTTTTCTATCCCTTTCTTTCTTAAAGATGATGCGATTTTCTGGAAGTAGAAAGTCGGGTCGTCACATTTGGTATCAGAGCGCTAGGTTGAGCGAATACCTAGTCTCTGGAGTGGTGTCTATCTTGAGAGAGCGTATTCGTATTTTTAATATATATATAATTATTTCTACCTATTTGTTGGGTTACCTGTTTAGGTTTTCCAATATAAGTTATAAAGGTAGATGAGGTAGTGGTGTATGTAACACAACTACATTGGTTGGAAGTATATTTGACGAGACTGTAGACCTAATACCGTCTCGAGTTAGCTTGCTGTGGTGAAGGATTTTATAGATCTCTGAAGGAAACCTGTTAAGATTTGGAGTTCATCTTTGAAGATTGGATGAGTTGAGTATTGGATCTGTCGGTTGGACAGAAGCAAGTGAGTGATGGTATCTTGATACCTCGGGAAGTAGTAGCTGCGTGATGAGACATAGTGACTATGGATGTTTCCGAAGTTGTTTCTTTGGAACAAGAGTAAGGAAGTGAGTCTGCTTCGGTGTTGTGGCTGAGTCCAGCTGGGTGTTTCTATTTGCTTTGAGGTTTGAGTTTCTCGAAGAGCTTTGATTGGGAATTCTTTGGCATTGGTGTTAGCAGTGCTGCCTGAAGTGTTCTGTGTTGGCAGGAAGTCTTCTGGCTGAGAAGTTTTTCTGAGGTGGAGTTTAGAAGCAGCAGTGTGGATCTTTTTCTTCGATGAGTTGGCTAGACCAGCATAAGCTGTTCTGATTGGTAAAGAGAGAGCAGTTTCTTTGGATTAGGATGATTTGATCGCAAAAGTGACTTGCGATAGTTGAGTGTTCTCTTGGTTGTTGGAGATTGTCCGGATGTCTTCCGGAAAGTCAGAGATTTGTTCGCATCTGGAGATCGAGTTTTCTTATCGGCTAGGATTCCAGGATTTGGTACCGGTGGTTCAGTCTCGTGGAAGGATTGTTCCTTGAGATAGAAGTTGGTCAAGAAGCTCAGGTTTTGGAGGAACTTCTGAGTTTTCTTTATGGATCTGTTGAACCATATTTCTGAGATGTGTTGTCCAGTCTATGCTCGTGCACTTCATCAGCATTTTCTTCTGCTTCGGATCAGAGTTGTGCAACGGAAGCAGTTTGGGAGTATTTCTGTTTTCTTTTTCGGATAAGGAGAAGTAAGTTTTGTCTTCTGTTGTTTGTGGAGTAGAGTTGTGTTCTTGGTTTTGGATTGATCTTGAGGAGATCTTGGTGTTGGGTTGGATTAGTCTAGCTTGTTTCTAGAGGCGTCAGCTAGAGTTGAGCTGATCAAGAAGGATGTTGGAGACCCAGGATCATCCGAAGAGTTTTTATGGATAAGAGGCAGAGAAATTTGGATTACGGAGTCAGAGATTTGGTCTTGGTTAAGTTTTTCTCCGATCCAAGGAGCTATAAGTTTTGGTAAGTCTATGAATCTAGCTCCGAAGTGTTTTGGATTTCTTCTGTGTTTTGGTAAGATAAGTGTTTGGTTTTCAAGAGTTGAATTGCCAGTTTGGATAACTGGGATTCAGTGTGTTTCACGTATCTCTGAGGGAGTACGTGTATGATCTATCTCTTGTTTTGGGAACCAACAGTTCTGAAGGTTTGGTTGTTGAGTCAGACTCGTCTATAGTCTGATATCCTGTTTAGAGTTGTAGATCTAAATGAGATAGGAGCTCTATAGCTTAGTAGTATTGATTGTTTGGATTCTATAGAGCGAGTATCCCGATATTTACCGGGGAAACTCGTAGAAATTCTATCCAGAATTTTTCTGGATGGTTAGATTTGTTTTGATTGTGTGAATTGGTTGCTTGGTTGTCAACATATGATTATCATATGTTGTGTTTTAAAATTCAATCTTTAATAAGATTATTAAATTGCCTTTGTTTTAAATTTCGGGGACGAAATTCTTTTAAGTGGGAGGGATTGTGATATCCCGCAATTTTGGACAATATAAATTTAATAATCTATGTTTAAAATTTAATTAATTTGATAGTTCTTGTTAATGAATTTGAATTGATTCAATAATCTTCTTTTAATAAATATTTAATTAGTGAATTTATCTTTCAATAAGCTAATAAACTGTTTTCTATTTATAATATGTATATATATTTATATATATTTTAAATAGATAAGTTTGGTTTTAAATTTAATTAGTGTAGCATATTTTCTAATTTTAATATTTTGAAATTGGAAATTATGATTTATTTTTGAATTAAGCTTTTCAAAAGTATTTAATAAAATAACTAAATAATTTTAAAAATATAAGATGAATGTTTTATTTGTTTAAAATATATTTTAATTTAAGTTTGAATATTAATTTGGATTAAAATAAAGTTATAAAAATATTTGTTTTATTTCTTTTTAAAATATTGATTAATAATTGTGATTTGTAAATTAAATATTAGAATTTAAATATAATTAATAAATGAGACATTTATTCATTTAAATAACAAATAAGTTACAATCTCTTTATAAATTTATTTTAAATTATTAAAAATGTTATTTTCAAATAATTGATTTGTATATTGTTTTTATTTATAATAATACTTGGTTTTATTCTTTAAAAAATTATTTATATATTTAAATAAGTATTAAAGAGCTAATTACTAAGTTTAAACTTTCATGAACAGTTAATTAACAATATTAATTAATTAAAGATACATGTGTAAACATCTTAGGTTTTAATTAAACAAATGTAAACTAAATATTATTTTAAAATGACAAGTGTAAGATTTGAGACATGTGTCATGTTTAATTTCATTTTTCTTTGTTTTTAAAAATAAATCATAAAGAAGTTATATGAACTTGCATTTTTTTTCCATTTTTTTCTTTTACTCATTTTTATTCTTAACAAAGAAAATATGTAAACCAAAGTCTGTAGCATTTTCTAGATTTTCAGATTTAAATCAAATGAAATATGAAAATCACACTTCATCCTCATATCCAAACACAAACTATCTTCAAAACATCATGCAAAATAAAATCACTGAAACTCATTTTCAAAAAGCAAATATGCATTCCATTTCAAGCAAGCAACCTGCATTCTTCTAAAAAGTGGAAAATCAAGAAAAGCCTGCATTCTTCTAAAAATTTGGGAGTTTAGCTACCTGCAGTAAAATATGGAGACAAAAAGCAAGTTTTATAATGATTTAAAGGCTGTGCAAAAATAAGGAAGCTCAAGTTTTAAAAGCATTTCAAACAAGTTTGTAAAAGGATGTTCTGCATGCTTAAAAAAAATCTGGGCTCTGTCTGCATGATTTAAAAAGGTGAGTAACTCAATTTTTAAAATTTATTAAATAGGTAGAAGTTGTTTCATGCTTTTAATAAGAAATGAATTATAATATGAATCTGCCGTGGATACATAGATGTGAATAGATTTATGAATGCATGCTTGTTTCTAGATACATGTCCGTTTCTTCAAAATTAAGCTTCTGCTTGATCTTAAATCTCTTTTATCTTGATTTAATCCTGGTTTAGATAAGACAGAAACAAGGTATGTTTATTTCACCATAAACTATTGTTTAAAATTTTTATTTAAGAATAAATAAGCCTGTATCATCTCTAATGTTATAAACAGATGAATAAACTTAAATCAATGAAATTTTCAAGTACAATGAATTGAAGCTTCAGGATTATGAATCAAACCTTCATACAAAATTATAAATTTTAAATCAAAAATTATAATTTTTAATACTATATTTAGAGAACAGATTCTTTTTGACTATGTTATGAGTTTTGGGGCATCTCTGTTGCCACCAGAGGTTTGAGGTGCCGAGGTTGTTCCTGGAGAAGGTGGAGCTATCAGAGATTATGGGAAAATTATTGGTTTGGGTTGCAACTTATTTTTGATATTGTGATTTGGATTTAAAGTTTGAACCCTAGTTTTTATTGGGTTACAAATTCTTCTTGAATTCGATCTCCTCGGTGGATTGAGTTATTTGGGGTTTTAGGGAATGGAGGTTGCAGGGTTGTTGAAGTCATTGCCAGAGTTGCAGAGTAATCCATGGCCGGTGGCGCATGGACGAGGCCATTGACAGGTTTGGGTTGTAGGGTCTGTTTTGTTCCAGGTTTGGAAATTGGGTCTCGATCTTGAATTCAAGCAAGTGATGTTAGGATGGTTGTTTGGTTGGCCCGAGTCGTTGATTATTGACTGTGGGATGGTCGCGTGGTTGACCAACGGTGGCCGGAGGGGGTGTATAGGTGCACAGGAGCAAGGTGGATATATCGGTGAATGTTTGGTGGTTTCAGGATTTTGTTGCTCGAGATAGTCTCGGGGGATTTAAATAGTTACTCGAAGCAATTAAACTTATGACTCGAAGTAATTTTTGGGGTTGCCCGAGTTAAAACTATGTTTCAGGTTTTGGTATAAAAAAGAAAACCTGTTTCAATTTTTAAAGTAAAAGTTTAAATGCAAACTAAAATTGGAACTAAGTTTGAAACCTGAATTCAGATATGGATTAAAAAGTTTAAATCTTAGTCTTTGTAATAATTTGAATTTTTAAATTTTAGTTTGGGTTTTAAAAATAAACAAGAACCCGTTCTATTTTAAGTTTTAAAAAGAAAGAAAACAAGTTTAAATATAAACTGGAAATTTAACTTAGGATTTAAAACCTGAATCTAAATATGAATTCAAATAGTTTGAATTCTGGTTTTGAAATAATTTATAATTTTGAAAATTTTAGTTTGGTCTTAAACAAAACAGAAACCTGTTTTCTGTTTTTTTTAAATTAAAAGAAAATATAAAATGCAAGTTGAAATTTAAACTGAATTTTGAAAATTTGAAATTGAATATGGATTCAAATTAGACTGTTTGAGATTTGAAATAATTTATGTTTTTAAATTTAAATTTGATTTTAAAACTTATAAGTGTAGAAGCATATGTGTGTTTTGAATTTGAATTGGAGTTTAAAATTTTCAATTAGAAATGCAAAATGAGTTTAGATCTGGGTTTTTAAATCTGGAATTAAATTTAAACTTTAGTTTTTAAAATCAAATAAGTTTAAATTGTTTAATTACATTGAAAAGGTTAAATGATTTGGATTTTTAAATGGAAGTTGTAAAATGTAAATAAGTCTTAAAGATTTAAGTTAGATGTGGAATCAGGTTCAAACTATATTTCAGTTTTGAAATTAAAAAAGTACATTTTAAATTGAATCTAGAATGTTTAGGTGTGTTTTTAAATTTATTTTAATTTAAATTGAATTGGGATTTAAATTCTTTTATAACTTATTTTATAAAGTAGATGGTTCTTTCAAAGGGTTTGAATTGTTTTTTTTAAAACCTTGTTTAAGTTAAAATTTGTATTCATTTTAAAATCTTGAATTATAAAATGAAGTTTAAATGGAATTTAAAGTAAATTTAAAAACAATTTGTTTTTAAATGCTTAATTAAGTAAGAAATGTTTATCTAAAAGATAAATGGAATTTGATAAATTGGATTCATTAAATAATTAAGTTAATTTAAAATAATTAATTAATTAATTAATAATGTGGATGATTAATTAAGTAATTAATAATTTTTAGGTTGATTAATTAAAGACTTAAGATTAATTAATTAGGGTTAATTAATCTGTAATTACGATTGTTAATTAAATTTTAATTAATGATTAAGATTTATTAATCAAGTGATTAGTGATTAATTAAGATTGTAATTAACACTTAATTAACTAATAATTAGAGATTAATTAAGTTGTAATTAAATATTAATTAATTGGTAATCAATAATGATTAATATAAGTTAATTTCTTAATTAAGTAATTAAGAATAGTTAATGAAGGTCATTAACTTAAGATTATTTAACAATTAATTAATGTGATTAATTTTAATAATTAATTAGATTAATTAATTAATAATAATCATTTATGTAATTGTTTATGTTTAATTACTTTGTGGAAGTAATTAATAAATTAATTACTTAAAGTAATTAATTGTGTTAATGTGATTAATTTAGATTAATTAATTAAGTTTAATTAATTTAAACACTTGATGTTTGATGAATAATTGCTTTATGTAATTAATGGGATTGTAATTACTTAGGGAAGTAATTAGTTGATAATTACTAGAGGTAATTAAAGGTGTTAATGATGGAAGTAATTTTAGATTAAATTACGTTGTAATTAATCAAAGGATTAATTGAGACAATTAATTAATAGTAATTAATTTATGTACTGGATTGTTATTAATCAAGGGTGATTAATATATGTGGTATAATTGAAGATTAATTACTTAATGTAATTAATTTTGAATAGTGAGATTGATTAAATGTAATTAGAAACCATCAATTAATAAAATTAATGATGTAATTTAAAATTGATTAATTAAGGAATAATCATTAAATGAAGTAATTAATTAATATATGACTAATGTAATTAATTTTAGTTAATTGATTAGGTAATTAAAAGTTAATTATTAAGTATAATTAACTTGTGTAATTAATTTTAAGACTAATTACTTATTGTAATTAGGGAATTATTAATCAGTAATGATTAATTGAAATGAATATTGAGATGGTGATTATTTAATTGATTTGTAATTAATTAATGGTTCAGTTAAACAGGGTTAATGATGATTATTTAATTTAATTCATTTTAAATTAATTAGAGATTAAGTAATTAATTTAATTCATTTTAAATTAATTATAAATGGTATGATCATTGAATCATTGCTTATGTATGAATGATTGATATTGGTTGCCAGGTATGGTTTGTAATCTCAAGCTATGAGATGAGTAATGTTATATGATATGAATGCATTGGTAGCATTTTGATGCTGATATGGATTATCTGTTGATGATAATGTTGATTATCCGTTGTGATGTGAATTATCTATCTGTGTGTATATAGATAATGAAATTGAATTGTTTTAAACTCCAAAACAACTTGGACTTAAAAGACACGTTTTGGATTTCGATGAGACCGGGATCGGGTTTCCATATTTGGATATCCAAAAACCACATCGATCCAAATTAACATTAGGTCGTGAATCTGAAGTGAAGATAAAGATTCAGAGTGCAAGGGTTATCGTCGTTAACTTTGAGGGTGATTCCAAAATGAGTGTAACGAGATAATGCCTTCGGTTTCATTCGAACTTGGAACGAACTTGTATGGATTGAATGCTTTCAGAACATCGTCAGGTGGACAATGAGCATTCTAAGTGATATGTCCTATAAAGGTAATCGTAGCCTCAAGCCTCATCAACCGGGAATGGCTAAAACATGGGAGGTGCAGCAAGGCTAATGTCCAAGTTGGACGAGATTTACCCCTGTCTAGATGTCCCTTTATTTCGGCTTAGTGGTGCGGTTGCTGATCACAACTGGGGGGGGGGGGGGGGGTATTGTTCGGAACTGTTCAGTAAGGAATGATTCCGGCTTTGTGTTGCAGGGGAGCGGGCGTACTCCTCGGTACGGTGATCTAGGCCTCGTACTGTGACGGGTGGTACCCCAGTAGCCCTGCCATTGTATGGAATCCAAAATTCAATAAGTGCCAACGGTTTTGATTGTATTACCCACTTTTGTGGCTAGTAGCCGGAATTAATCATGTAACAATTTCGGCTATTTCATACTTACTTGAAAACCCTAGACCTATTATAATATCATCGAATTTCCTATCAAATGTTTTGGTTAGCGTAAGGTAAAAACTTTTCCATGTTTATGTGTGGGAAGTCTTACGTGATACCTTTCTTTCAAAGGTTTTTCAAAGTTAAGCAACTTTAACCTGTTACTCACACCAGACCCATGTCTGACCCGGAGTTTATTTCTGTTTTCTTAAACTCTTGGATACTCAAATTTTTACGAGTAGCCAAGGGATTTAGGTTAGCTTTGACGAATTATGGAGGAGCAATGGAGCAGAAGGCTTCTGCATATAGATATATAGTTTTCCGCTGTGTTGGTATCTTTGAGTGTTTTCTGTATGTTTTTTGAGTTGTAATAACTAGACAGGTGTTTATAACTATCTAGTATGTGAAGTATTGTCTGTGTAACTTTGATAATTGTTGTATACTATGTAATACTTATGTTATTAATATAATTTATTCATTCCGCTGTTGAGATTCTGTTGTTGTTTCTTCTTTCTCTTCTTTCTTTTCTGTTTTCTATCCCTTTCTTTCTTAAAGATGATGCGATTTTCTGGGAGTAGAAAGTCGGGTCGTCACAATGCTCCTCTAGATATTGTACTGAAGACATCACCGCCATGGTTGGGATCAGAAATCGTACTATAGAATAGAAAAAAATGGGTCAAATATCAATTCTAGATACGGTAGTGACATACCCTTATGTGAGCGACCCACATAGCCCTACTGCATTTCTTGTTTTGGTCATTTTTGGTTGATGAGGCTTGAGGCTACGTTTACCTTTTTTGGAGCACTGCTACTTAGAATGCTACATCGCCTTCCAGATGTTGACACAATATCAGCATTCATCCATACAAGTCGTTCAGGGGATGAACAAACCAATGCACTTCAAAGTCTTTATCTTGGACCTTGCCTTTACTATTTCTAATTCGAACGTTTATGTTGGTTTGAAGTGGTTTTTGGATAACAACTAATATCCGATCCCGGTCTCTCCAAACCAACCTTCGATAATTTTAAAGGGTCGAGTTATTTATAGTGGACTATCCCACTATCAAGATATGAAGATTTACATATGAACATATGTTTCATATGCTAAGATCAACTTGACCCGCTTATCAAAATTAACCCCCTTGTATTCATCACGTTTCCGAAATGCAGTATTTGAGATGAGTACAAGTCGACTTACTTTCAATAAAACACATCATCATTTTTTACAACTACTTAAATTCATTTGGCTACTTAATAGCATGGACAAGAGATCAATGATTTCAAAACAATTCACTTAAATAAGAAAATTGTTTAAAGATAAATAACCGATAGGTTTTTAAAGAAACCTTAAAGACAAATAAACTTCAATTCAATCATAAGTTTAAACTCAATTAGACCTTAACTAATCTTAATTATATCAAAATTAAATCACTAATAATCCAAAGTTTATTTATAATTGAACCCTACTTATACTTTAATTAATTAACATTTATTTAAGAAATTAAACCTGTAATAAGTGGATAATTAACCTTTAACTAAATAATAATTAATTAAATAATGAACTCTAATTAAAAATTAATTAAAATAAATAACTTGATTAAATAAAAATTAATTTTATTTTTATCTTAAATAATCATTATTTAAAACTTAATTAAAATTAATTTACTTAGTTAATTATTTCTTAAACTCTAATTATCTAACCTAATTACTTAATTAATTAATTAATTAAAAATTATCCAAATTAATTTAAATTAAATTATAAATTACTAAATAATTAAAAACTAAACTTTTGGCTTACTTAATTAATTCCAAATGAGTTTTCAAAAACAATCCAAAAGAAAACGCTTAAAACTTGAAATCGTAACAATTTTCGAACTACATACATAGCGACTATCGCTATAAGCGCAGTTCGCTAGAATTGATTTCTAGGCGAAACTTACACTTGACTCAAGCGATGCTATACTTTTTTTTAAATGTACATGAAAGGTTTTGAAACTTTCAACAAGTGTCACTTGGAAAACATTTCCAAAATTAAACTAAAGAAAACCTATATCTTTCCATCGGATCTCAAATCGTTTCGCAGCCATTTCAACACTAGTTCACAACCATTACATTACTAACTTGGGTTTCATTTTACAACCAATACTACCAGCATATCATAGCCAATATAACATGTTTACAACCATATCCATATAAGACCTATACCTATTCAAATATATCACATATTTGACCAAATCACTTATCCAATTCAAACAACCAACTTGCAATCACAAATTATCCAATTCACATGATAATTCAACATATCAACCTAGCATATTTAACAATATATATAGCATAAAAACAAGTTGAACTTTTTTCCCATAAATTATAAGTTTCCTGACCAAAATCTTTACAAATCTTAAGGCAACTTTCACTAGAACTTTAAAATATATGCTGACACTTGGTCCTAACTTGCAAACATGAAGCTTGGATGCCTAAACACCTAGATTAGGCTCCGCCATGGTCATATTTGTGCTCGGCTTGAATTGTTTTTAGTGGATTGGGACTTGATTTTGGAAGAGGAAGTGTAGAGGTGGATGTAAAATGGTTTTAGTGGGCTAAAAAGAAGAGTTTGAGTGGAAAAGATTAATTTTTCTTAACTTTTGAAAACGAGAGAAGCCATGAATGTTTTTCTTGAGCTATTATGAAATTGGAAAGAAGAAGAATGTGTAAAAATGGGATTTATTAAAGGAGAGGAGTATTTATAAGCATAGAAAACAATGAGATTACTAAAATAGCCTTGAAATGAGATATGTACATTTTATCATGTCAAATGTCACATCACCATGCCCCCCTCACCTTCCATATGCTACCATGCCCCCCCCACCTAGGTCATGTCTAATCATAATTTGTTGACTAAGAAGGTTGAATGAAGGTATGGTGCATGATTTGTATGTATAAAAGGTGTATGTGTATATATATGTTTACTTTATAACCTTGACTTGTCAAATCAATTCCTAAGCATACTTTATATAAGATAATATATACTTAAGTGTATTATATTGTCACTAATCATGCCTTACATAAGTGTACATATGGTGCAAAATGGCGTACAACGTTTCTAACAACTTTCCAGTGTCGAAAAGTTAAATTTTCAGAAAACGCTTTTAGGTCACATATTTATTTTTATTTGAACTAACCATATTAGTAAACAGATTTTGATAACAATTTTACCATCATTATTAAATAATTAAAATAGGTTTATTTGTAATTATAAACCCATTTATTTATTATTTGAAATATATTTAAATATTCATTTATTTATTGGTTAAATTTTAGGTCGTTACACTCTTTCCTCCTTAAAAAAATTTCGCCTCGAAATTAGCAATAAGGAGTAATAAACTATGCAAAAAGCCATATATTCATATCATAACACATACAAAGTTATACACCAAGCATCCACAACATACATGCATAAATCATACAACCTACGAATAGTTATCCTAGCAACAACTTAGGATAGGCTTCCTTCACATGATCCGCAGTCTCCAAAGTGCAGTCTCTTAGATCCTCACTACACTGAATCTTCACTAGTTGCACCAACATATTGTGCAATCTCTTTTCATCCTGATCTACCACATAAACTGGATGTCTACCACTGTCTGACTCAGTTCTATTTCCAGTTCCTCTTGAATCGATGGCTCCATAATTAACTTACACTTTAGATCCAGTTAGTATTATTTTATCATTACATTACACTTCAACAAAACTACCAATTAACTTTAACAAATTGTCCTACTCGTCAATACAAGTCTAGTGCCAAAGTTCGCGGGTCAAACAGATTTCTTATGGATGCGTTATGGTTTCACAAATTTTAAAACTATTAATAATTAAGTAAGTAATTAAAAGAATTAAAGACCCTCTAAGCCCAAGGCCTAATACCCCAAACACTACCACAAAGCTTCTTGTTCCCAAATACTCAAATTCCCATGAACGCCAATCACCACCTCAACCCTTCCCACGAACGTCGATCACCATGCTCAACTCGACCCTACAATCGTTATCCACACCAGCGCCTCCAACCCGAAATCGACCATCCAACCCCTAATTTCGAATGCAACTTCACAAACCTTAGGCACGATTTTCTTCCGTTTCCTGCCACCACGCCCACCTTTATCCATCGTCGCCATTCGCCCTCCAATGCTCCATTTTCAAATGCCAAAATCAAACCCTTAAACCCTAAAGCTAGCTTGCCATGGCCTTTGACCACCGCCTTGACTCAAGGCTGCCTCTAGCACCATCGGCTGCATGCCTCGACCGCCAGTTCATCGAAATTTCAATTTTTAACAAAATTAGTTCACACCATCACTACAACGCAATCCAAAGCCCTAAAATCATGAGACTACCCTTAAAAATCATGTTTGGCAGATACTAACATGATTGTACACACCATTTGTTAATCCAAGCTCGAAGAAAAACCGACAACGTTCGACCACTTACTATCATTGACATACCATGACCACCCTACTCGACGAAATGCCACCCGACTAATTTAGAAAAAACTAGACACTATGACAAATGACTTTTTAGTTGATTGTTTTATCTAATTTTGGACTGCTTATGTGGTACTGATTTTTGAAATAAGACATGGAGATGGTGTTTTATTGAAAATAGAAAACAGGGAAGGAAAAGTAGATAGATATGTTGTTTACAATAAGAATGCTCTTAAATCAAAACAAACCTTAAAAATATGGTTTTTAAACAAAACATGAGTACCATTTTCAAATAGACTACTAATAAATTATTCGACATTTTTTATTCCACCAAATACAAAACAAAGATTGAGAATCCCACCTTCCGCAATAAATTTGCAATGCCAATCCAAACTTAAGTTTTAAAGTTTTGATTTTTGACTAAAGCACCAATTTTTGAGTTTAGAAGAAGTAGAGAGGTCGGAAAGGAGTCTAAGAAGATGAAGTATAAAATGAAATATATAAAATGAAAGATGTTTATATGTAAGACAAAATAAAATATATAAAATAAAATAAAGGAGGCAAAAGGCCAAAATGCCCTTGCATCTAAATTTTCAACTCTCACATCATTTCCAAGCCTCCATAGTACCATGAATATGGAAAAGATGGTGGATAATAGGGTGATCATGTATTTTAATTAATTTCACACTTAAGGAATCCTTTTATTTCACAACGATTGTTTCTTATTCAAATTTAAAATAAATTCTTACTATAAGTTTATTTATATATTTCAAAATAAAATGTTTCAAAAAATTAAGTGCTGTTTTCAAGTTTATACAAGGGTATTACCACATTCAGTAACTTGTCATTTGATAAAAAGCTAAAATTTTAAAAAGCATGTTTCGATCACATTTTCAGTTTTTCTTCGAACTACCAATTTATGTAAACAAAAGTAAAAAATGAATTTTCTATTATTGGTTACAAATATAAAAGAGAGTTGTTTAAGTATTAAAAGCCCTTAATTGAAAATTGAAATTAAACTAAATATTCCCAAATCGAAATAATAAAATTTTGGGTCATTGCAATATCGATGCTTATGGAAGATTATGAGTTGTATTGATGAAGATGGGAAGAATAATAGCTTATGCATCTAGGCAATTGAGGCCGCATGAAGTTCATTATCTGGCTCATGATTTCGAGATAGCGGAAGCAGTCTTTGCTTTAAAGATTTGGAGGAATCATGTTCTAAGTAAACAGTTCAAGTTATATATGGACTATAAGCCACTTAAATATTTATTCTCTTAGAAGGAGTTGAATATGAAGTAGCAAAGATTGTTAGAATTTCTGCTAGTGTATGACTTTGACATTGAGTATACATAAGGAAAGGGAAACAAGGTTGTTATGCGTTGAGTACAAAGCAACAGAATGGAATGTAAGCCACGATAGAGGAATTGATGATGTTATAGACATTAACGTCGTGTGAAATAAATTACATATCAAACGCGAGATCAAGTCGAGAACCTGGTGCATTGGCATGTTTGGATGTTCATCCGAAACTTGTGGAAAGAATTATTGCAAGGCAAAGAGAAGAACAAGTGTTAGCAAAAAGAATTAGATGACTGGTGATGGGTGTGCAGGTTAAGGAGCTAAAAGGATTTGAGTTAGACTCGAAGGCATAGCTTAGCTGATAGAGTTATGTGTATGCCTTAAGGATAATTAGGTAATTTTTTTACATATATCTAACTCAATAATCTATCTTGTTCAAAATAAACGGTGTTTTCTTTATACTATATACCTGTCATATTGTGATATGTTAATTAATTATTTAATTTAATTATATTAAGTAGAAAATTATTAAATGAAGTTTTATACGATAGTAATTACAATGTGTTATAATTATAAGAAATTTAGCACATTAAAAATAACATATTTCAAATATGCCTAGTCATTATGTTTCCAAACAATAAGGAAGTATTACTTATGACTGCTGAAGGCTCCAATAGGTTGTAATAACCCTTAATTTTGTAATTAATTAAATAAGTTAATTAAAGGAAAAAGGTGGGTTAAACAAGAAAGGTAAAAGGAAATGAATTAATAAAAGCTAATATGAAGGCGCATGCCTAACTTATTGTGGAACAGTATACATTACTCTATTTTATTCATTCAATTCTACTCAAACTATAAAAAAAACTAGAGAAACTCTTTAATGGTAGGAGCATAAGAAGGCGAATAAGGAGAAGATACAAAAATGCAAAGATGACTAAATCTATACATCTGAAAGATTTAGGTAGTAATACTTAACCCTTTTTATCTAAACGATCTAGTTCATACGGGTTTACATGTAAAGATATAAAGGTTTAATAAATGTTTTAGGGGAAGAATGAGTTAATATGGGATGTTTACATATTTTTCCCTGCTTTAGTGATTCAACGCTTAATGGAAATTTTATATAATGTTCAAATCATGATTTATGAAGTAGGTTTTCAGTTATTTTTGAAGTCGTTTAACTTGAAAATAACAAGTGAAATATTCTTAAAGGCAAAATATATGTAAGCAATGGAAGAACGGTGGTTTAGGAATTTTTTGAATTTCGTATGAGAAAATTAAAGGGTTAAACAGCTCAGTACTACGTCAGGGTGAAGGGGTATTGCAGATACGCATGGGAATAAAAATTATAGAAAAATATATTAACAGGGGTTAAGAAAAATGAAGGCAAGATCCAAATTGTTCGTTGAAAAGAATATTGCAGATAACAAAAAGTGAAATAAGATTCAGTTGGATAACAACACATGTAAAGGTGTGTCAGGGATGTTAGAGTTGCCAGATAATGGCATTATGGTGACGGCTCTAAATTTATAAGAAAGAATACATCGCTAATAAGGAACATATTGTGCTAATATTTAGGGAAGAACGATTAATAATCAAAGTGTGGAGCATACCTCGTGGGTCAAGGCGACTGCGCTGAAAGGAAAAAATGTATAATGCTTATAAATGATAAGTTAATAGGTCTTGACGAGAGGCCGGGTCAAAACGGAGATGGGATCATGCGTTAAACCGAGAAGATAGAGTTGGAAGGGCTATTGACGCCGATGGGAATGCTCACTCGATTGCACACCCATGAAAGGTGAGGGGAGGCATCAACTTCCAGGAACTGTAGTGGGGAAAGTCTAGTAGTTCTAAATTAAAAAAATGTTTAGAGGCTACATTGTCAGGACACGATTCTTCGTCTTCCGAAAATTCAACATCGACACTCACTTTATCGACTGCCGAGAAATCGAACGACGGGAAAACCGAACACTGAGGGTTTTTAAGAAAAAGAATTTAAGAAAAGAGAAGAGAAAAAAATAGAGATTAGGGAGGAGAGAAGACAGAAGATAGAAAATTTTAAAAATAGAAGAAAAGAAAGGAAAGAAAAATAGAAAAAAATAGAACAGAACAGAAAACAAGAACAACATCAGAATCTCACAATTCGCAGCGGAACAACATATAATAATAAATGAATAATCTTTAAACAAAGAACTATATCAGTTATTACATTTTATACATTACATTACATCATCTCATCATATCATCAGAGTGTACAACAACAAACAGTGCAGCGGAAAAAGAAATACTATATAAGTAATACGCCATGTCATCCAGCTTGCCTCCAGCAATTCCAGAATATCCTGATAAACCTTAACTCTTGACTGCCCGTGTGTAAATTGGTGGGCACCCAGAGTTTAGGAAGGAAAACAATAAACTCCAAGTCAGTCATGTGACTGGTGTGAGAACTCAAAACAGTTTATTTATCTTTAAAAATCAAAATAGAGGAATATTTTTATTTCAATTCGCAATGCTTTTAAAAAAATGAGACTACCATAAGGCCTCCCGCACACACACACAATGCAAACGCAGAACCGGAGGAGATTTCTCCTTATGATAGTCAAAGATGCTTGATACGCATTTAAAATAACATTTGATATTATTACTAGTGCATAGTGTAGTGGAAAATTCATTTCGAAAGTAGAATATAAATCTTAGCCAACATACGACCATTATCGTATGCCTACTATAGCTACCATCCAAACAGTGGTGACCACCATAAGTGAATGACAGGTTCTACAACTAATACCGTACAAGTTTCGTATTGGGAATTGGATTTCCAACAAATGGTCAGGCCAAGGAACTTCCCATTGCCACATGAGAATGCCTCTGGAAAGACATCCCCGAGAACCAAACCGGAACTCTGCCAGCACAAGGCCGGGTTACCCCTAACTGGGTAACTACTGACACGAGCACGCCATTCCCCGATCGTAAACGACCTTTCTCACGGGATCCCGAAAACCAACAACCACAAAGTAATAAATTCGTAGTAACCACATAGGTTAAATATCTGGGCTCCATACCATGATACCACCTCTATCCAGAAGGAAATGTACATACCCTAAAGGGTGCTACCCCTCATAACCTTGCCGCATTTTTCCTGTTTTGACCATTTCCGGGGTGTGAGGTTCGACGAAGTCACGTCCACAAAAACATACTTTATACAAAAGCCATGCTTTGGGTCAACAAATGATCAACACAATGATCACCAAGATAGACGATCAAATAAACGATCCTATCACAATAATCAACACAATGATCATTTACAGCAACACTCAGCATGTCACATTACCAAATTGGGAATATATCGCTGATAACTTCAACTATATAACCTCTGAGCTCGTACATCTCAGAGAAGGGTGTTAAGCTAAAAGAATAAATTCTTCGCCACCAACAGAAATATATTTGAAAGAAATCGGCTTTACATTCTCAACTTGTAATGTCAGACACACAATCCATACAAGTTTGTTCCAGGATCGAACAAAACCGAAGGCACTTACAAAGAAGTCCTTGCAATCCGGATATTCACAATCCTGATCGGATTCACCATCACATATGGAGAACTCTATACCGGAGCAACTCGGTGCAGAGTAAATCGACAGGTCATCCTATCGCTCTCGCAAATACCGGGTCTTCAACACCGATCTTCAAATGCAATTCATAACGACGTATCACATATTCGGAATGGGTTATACGACCCCATGGTCCTTTCCCGGTTAACCCGAATAGTGAGCGCTTATTCAAAAATAAGTGTAGCATTCACATTCAAACAAATCACATCAATTACCCATTCAAAGGGAAATATCGATAGTCGGTTATTGAACTATCGATGGATATGCACACATCACCAGTTTCCAAATAATTTTCCAAATTATTTATTTTCCAAAATATCTTCACTAGATATATAATTTCATACTTCAAAAATAAATCAATATTTATTTTTTTAAACAACTTCCACTTCCTTTATAAATTCCTTAGTGAATTTATAATTCCAAAATATCAATGAATATTCGATTTCGATCATTCATTTCAATATTTCTTTTCAATTTATCTTTAAAAAGATAAATTCTCAAAATATTCACTTTATATTGGAAAACATTTCCATACTTATTAAATAAGTAATTCACGAATTTTATTTATTTTCAACACTTAGAAAATATTCACTGTACTTCAATCGAAATTAAGTATATATTTCATTCTTTTAAGGAAATCATTCTCATAAACATATTTATTTGGGCCAAAACGAATGTTGCGTAGAACATCGTTACGACAACCCAAATTCACTAGTATAGGGATTCGAATTTAAAATAGATATATAAATCCCAATACTATACAAAACATTTCCTTTCGGAAATCATTTACTATAACAACAGTGTTATAGTCCATCATTTCCTTTTATTTCTCGAAAACGTCTATTTCAACAATAAATGTTGAAATCTATGGTTTCGAATCTCAACATCTTTTAAAACATCGTTAGATCGTTTTAATTCTATTTAAAACATTCACATTCAAACCATTTTCTTTAACGTGTTATTCACTATTCAAAAATGTGAATAAACTTCATTAAGAAATCTCATCCTTTTATTCGTTTTAATTCAAAGGATTATTCACTATTCAAAATGTGAATATAACTCCTTTAATAGGTTCCAACAATTTTCTTATCAAAATAAGTCATTTGCGAATTTATAAAACAACGTTTATAAATTCCATTTCTATTTATTTATAAAAACTTCTTTTTTTATAAATTCTTTTATTAACCTATTCCAGTTTATAACTTAATTATAAACTAAAAGTTCATATTATAAGTTAAATACTTATAAAACGATTATTTTACAAAATCGTTCTTTTTTAAAGACTTTCCAATTTATAAATCTTATAACTTATAAGATCCATTTATTTAACCAATCTATTCTTCAAATAATTTCACCAAATTTATAAATCTTACTATTTATAAATTTCTTTTATAACTTCACAGTTTATAATTCCATAAATTTCATTCATTTATGAAATTCATTTCCACTTCATTCAAACACTTATAAAAACTCGTTTTAAAATGTCAACATTTCAATTTATAAATATCCATTTATAAATCTCTTGATATAAATCAATTTATATTATTCTTTAAAACGTCTTTAATCTCCTTTATTTTTTCACCATTTTGATTCATAAAATAATTAAATTTCATGAATTCTATATTTAAACTTTTCACAAAAATTCTAAAATATCTCGATTTAACTATTTTATAAACTCAATAGCATCATATTCTCAAAAATCAGTTTTTAACTATATTTCTCAAAAATCATAATTTTTATAATATTGAAAATTATAACGTTTATTCACTTAAAATGGATCAATTCCAAAAAATAAAGTATATTTTCAAAAATCACTTTAAAATCATTTTAAAATTCCAAAATCTGGGTCCAATGATGCTACACACCAAATAGTCAATCACGACTACAACGATATCATATATCAATATGAAAATCCATCAAATATAAAAATATCTGAAATCAAATAAAAACTGTTGAGGAATCCTGTTGGATCCCTCCAACCTGTTTTCCTGCATCCAAAAACATTAGCACAATACCAATTTCGTTCCAGTACGAAATTATCGCGGTATATGTTCTTATTAAATATTATCCGCTTAATAACGGCGCAATAGGGTCTCATCCGCTAAACAAAAAATGCGGGAAATCAATAACTCCAATATATACATATGCCAATATATATATATATTGCTATTATATATAATACCAATTTCACTGTTTATGAAATATTCGCGGTATATGTTTTTAATAAATAACATCCGCTTACTAACGGCGTATAATGTCTATTTTAACAATCAATAGATATTAATCCACATTCAAACATGCATTCAAATATTTTAAATCTAGCTATTTAAAATAAAATCGAAACTAATTCGATTGAGTGAGAAGTTCTCACCTTGATTTTATTTCCGTTTTAGCGATTTATTTCGAATAAAATTAAACGGACGTTTAATTTTACCCAAAATTCTCACTAACTCCAAACGACTCCAAACCAACTCCATCGCATAGTGCTCGTCCATACGATTCCAACGCAACTGGTTTCGCGCGTTTTCGACCTCGTATGAAAAAGTTATGAATTATTGAAGTTTGTACACGATTTATATATAACTATTACAACATAAATAATTATTTTCAAACCACAACTAACATGGGCCATTGGATCCCTCATCTTTCCATCATAACCGTTATTATCATCTCCTTCTCCCACGTTCAAGCTACAGACCATAGAACACGCACAAACCCATACTCCTTCAAATTAGGTTTTCAAATCACGGCAACAACATCGACTTCGAAGACGATCAAGTGGTGCCATCATGACCGCCCCCCTCCACTCCACCCACGGCCCATGACCGGCCACGTGCGGCCCACTATGGCCTCTCGAAATGCGTGCCGACCGTTGGTGCTTTGAGTGATAATTGCCGTTGATCCACTACACTAATTACAATCTTAACCGTTGATCTTATAGATCTCATCGGCCTCTTCAAATTTGCAGTTGGAACTTTTTGCTAATTCTCGATGGATTTAGAGATTTGGGGGAAAGAAGGAAGAACATTTCTGGCCGTAGGTTAGGGGGGTGGCGGCTGCGTTTTAGCCCTAGGGTTTTTATTTTTATTTTATTATGAGAGAGAGAGGTGTCTATTTATAGAAGAATTTTCAATCACTATTCACCCGGGATTTCTAAACTCCGATTTACGCGCCGAAACTGACGTACCTAGGGTTTATCCCGCGTTCCGGACACAATGAAACAGGTTTCGAAAGCTAGTTCGGAAGTATGTGCGAGTTATGGCTGTAAACGCTCAATTTAAATTAAACCGATTTAAGTCGATTTCTAGGCGTTTTAATTTGTAACGGACAAACGGTAAATCCAATTGACTTGAAATTTAAAACCTTACAATAATATCACATTACGGATCCGATGAAACTGGTTTCGTCGAAATCCGAGACTTTTTGAAAAATGGCTATTTTCACTCGTCAAATTTAAATTAAAAATAAATCGATGCGTTTCGAGCTGCCACGATCAAACGGTAACTCTGATTGACACGAAATTTGAAATCCGATAATAACTAACTATTACGGATCCAATGGAACTGGTTTCGTTCAATTCTGAGACTGTTCAAAAATTGACTATTTTCACTAGTCGATTTAAATATTAAAATATTCAATTTTCACAATTTAACTTTTAATTCGATTTTAAAAGTTCTAAAATATCATTCTAACTCTAACATGATAAAATAAAATTTTACAAATCATTTTCAATCATATTTAACTATATTTTCAATTATTTCCATAATTTAACATATTAAATTATCGATTTAATTATTCAATTAAATCCAATAATTCAAATAAAAATTTATTTGACTTATAAATTCACTTATTAATATTTAAAATTAATTAAATATTCAAATTTTAATTAATAAAAATTTTGGGTCGTTACAATCTTCCCCCCTTAAAAGAATTTCGTCCTCGAAATTACAAGTAAGAAAAATTACAGAATATATTAACTTTCCATAATTCATAGTTAAACTTCTTACAATACTTTACTAAGTTTTGAAATCACACTTAGTTATCTTTTCAAAAATAACTACTATTGTTTAACTTTCAATTCCAAAATCAAAGTTAAAGTTTTTAAAATTTTCCAATTTTCTCAAAAATTTTCTAACGCCTTAAATTTCCGGAAAAATTCGCCATAGTCTCCTTTGCGCGGCTCGATCCGAAAAAAAAATGACAGTATATATATCACAAATATACATCTCATCAAGTAATGAGGAATCCCGCAGGGAAAAAAGTGTAAAAGTACGGTATGTAATCCGAGATATGTACCTTATATTTTATTAGCAAGCATATACGGCTAATATAGCGCGAAAGCGAGCTCCAAATGCGAAGCAAACGCGATCCGCACCTACTAATTACTCAACAAACAACATGAGAATCATGCATATAAACAATAGTATCAATATACAACATATGGCAACATAATAACTACATATACTAACATAGCAAATGCAACATATTCAAACATCAACCAACTAGCATCCATAACCAATATATATTCATTTATATTCTCATTAATATTCAATGAATTGGCTTTCAATTTAATCACATTTGATTCATATACAGTGGATGTTCTTATTAACATTCATTCTCAATTAGTTTATATTCACTAATTTATATTCAAGTTGGTTCACTTTCAATTCAAATTCAATTCTATTCAAATTTATTTACTTCTAATTTGAATTCAATTACTTTAGCTTTCAATTTCATTAACACTTAATGAATTATATACAACCAACTAACAACCATATATCAATCAATGTATATTTATTAATTTCAACCAAATTCTTTTGCTTATATTCATTTAATTTAGTTTCAACACCATCACTTTCAATTGGTTTAATTAAATTGATCTTCATTCAACTATTCAACTTTCAAATAACATTAGATTTTAATGAATTACACTTACATTCATTATTTCATATCAATTATTCACATTTAATTGATTAATATTCAATCCATTCATTCAATTCAATTATTCAACTCAATTCAATTCTAAAGTAAATTTCCATTTAACTTTAAATTCATTTTTATTTACTACTCATATTCATAAATATATTCATATAGTTTCACTTCCTATATATATAAGTTTATTCACAATTGTAAATCACTTTAATTATAATTTAGTTCTTATAATCCGTTTGCTTATACAATTATTCTTTTATTTAGATTATTCAAACAACCTAACAATCAACTTATATACTTTAATAATTCTGAAAAATTATTTCTTCATATACAAAATATACTCAAGGTAAAATTATTTCATTTACCCAATTTAAAACGATATTGTGTCGAATTGTTCTATTCAAGTGTTTAGAGATTCCTATCAACAACGTTAATTACTCGTATTAACCAGAATCTATATACCACTCAACAAACCAATCATCACAATATAAAACAATTTCATATTCACTAACAAATACGCTCTCATAGCTATTATTACACTCAAATTCATTCTAGAGTACCACTGACTCTATCTCTAATGAATTATACCCAACAGAACCATGGTTGTCGCTTAACCATAAGCTCTGATACCACATTGTCAGGACACGATTCTTCGTCTTCCGAAAATTCAACATCGACACTCACTTTATCGACTGCCGAGAAATCGAACGACGGGAAAACCGAACACTGAGGGTTTTTAAGAAAAAGAATTTAAGAAAAGAGAAGAGAAAAAAATAGAGATTAGGGAGGAGAGAAGACAGAAGATAGAAAATTTTAAAAATAGAAGAAAAGAGAGGAAAGAAAAATAGAAAAAAATAGAACAGAACAGAAAACAAGAACAACATCAGAATCTCACAATTCGCAGCGGAACAACATATAATAATAAATGAATAATCTTTAAATAAAGAACTATATCAGTTATTACATTTTATACATTACATTACATCATCTCATCATATCATCAGAGTGTACAATAACAAACAGTGCAGCGGAAAAAGAAATACTATATAAGTAATACGCCATGTCATCCAGCTTGCCTCCAGTAATTCCAGAATATCCTGATAAACCTTAACTCTTGACTACCCGTGTGTAAATTGGTGGGCACCCAGAGTTTAGGAAGGAAAACAATAAACTCCAAGTCAGTCATGTGACTGGTGTGAGAACTCAAAACAGTTTATTTATCTTTAAAAATCAAAATAGAGGAATATTTTTATTTCAATTCGCAATGCTTTTAAAAAAATGAGACTACCATAAGGCCTCCCGCACACACACACAATGCAAACGCAGAATCGGAGGAGATTTCTCCTTATGATAGTCAAAGATGCTTGATACGCATTTAAAATAACATTTGATATTATTACTAGTGCATAGTGTAGTGGAAAATTCATTTCGAAAGTAGAATATAAATCTTAGCCAACATACGACCATTATCGTATGCCTACTATAGCTACCATCCAAACAGTGGTGACCACCATAAGTGAATGACAGGTTCTACAACTAATACCGTACAAGTTTCGTATTGGGAATTGGATTTCCAACAAATGGTCAGGCCAAGGAACTTCCCATTGCCACATGAGAATGCCTCTGGAAAGACATCCCCGAGAACCAAACCGGAACTCTGCCAACACAAGGCCGGGTTACCCCTAACTGGGTAACTACTGACACGAGCACGCCATTCCCCGATCGTAAACGACCTTTCTCACGGGATCCCGAAAACCAACAACCACAAAGTAATAAATTCGTAGTAACCACATAGGTTAAATATCTGGGCTCCATACCATGATACCACCTCTATCCAGAAGGAAATGTACATACCCTAAAGGGTGCTACCCCTCATAACCTTGCCGCATCTTTCCTGTTTTGACCATTTCCGGGGTGTGAGGTTCGACGAAGTCACGTCCACAAAAACATACTTTATACAAAAGCCATGCTTTGGGTCAACAAATGATCAACACAATGATCACCAAGATAGACGATCAAATAAACGATCCTATCACAATAATCAACACAATGATCATTTACAGCAACACTCAGCATGTCACATTACCAAATTGGGAATATATCGCTGATAACTTCAACTATATAACCTCTGAGCTCGTACATCTCAGAGAAGGGTGTTAAGCTAAAAGAATAAATTCTTCGCCACCAACAGAAATATATTTGAAAGAAATCGGCTTTACATTCTCAACTTGTAATGTCAGACACACAATCCATACAAGTTTGTTCCGGGATCGAACAAAACCGAAGGCACTTACAAAGAAGTCCTTGCAATCCGGATATTCACAATCCTGATCGGATTCACCATCACATATGGAGAACTCTATACCGGAGCAACTCGGTGCAGAGTAAATCGACAGGTCATCCTATCGCTCTCGCAAATACCGGGTCTTCAACACCGATCTTCAAATGCAATTCATAACGACGTATCACATATTCGGAATGGGTTATACGACCCCATGGTCCTTTCCCGGTTAACCCGAATAGTGAGCGCTTATTCAAAAATAAGTGTAGCATTCACATTCAAACAAATCACATCAATTACCCATTCAAAGGGAAATATCGATAGTCGGTTATTGAACTATCGATGGATATGCACACATCACCAGTTTCCAAATAATTTTCCAAATTATTTATTTTCCAAAATATCTTCACTAGATATATAATTTCATACTTCAAAAATAAATCAATATTTATTTTTTTAAACAACTTCCACTTCCTTTATAAATTCCTTAGTGAATTTATAATTCCAAAATATCAATGAATATTCGATTTCGATCATTCATTTCAATATTTCTTTTCAATTTATCTTTAAAAAGATAAATTCTCAAAATATTCACTTTATATTGGAAAACATTTCCATACTTATTAAATAAGTAATTCACGAATTTTATTTATTTTCAACACTTAGAAAATATTCACTGTACTTCAATCGAAATTAAGTATATATTTCATTCTTTTAAGGAAATCATTCTCATAAACATATTTATTTGGGCCAAAACGAATGTTGCGTAGAACATCGTTACGACAACCCAAATTCACTAGTATAGGGATTCGAATTTAAAATAGATATATAAATCCCAATACTATACAAAACATTTCCTTTCGGAAATCATTTACTATAACAACAGTGTTATAGTCCATCATTTCCTTTTATTTCTCGAAAACGTCTATTTCAACAATAAATGTTGAAATCTATGGTTTCGAATCTCAACATCTTTTAAAACATCGTTAGATCGTTTTAATTCTATTTAAAACATTCACATTCAAACCATTTTCTTTAACGTGTTATTCACTATTCAAAAATGTGAATAAACTTCATTAAGAAATCTCATCCTTTTATTCGTTTTAATTCAAAGGATTATTCACTATTCAAAATGTGAATATAACTCCTTTAATAGGTTCCAACAATTTTCTTATCAAAATAAGTCATTTGCGAATTTATAAAACAACGTTTATAAATTCCATTTCTATTTATTTATAAAAACTTCTTTTTTTATAAATTCTTTTATTAACCTATTCCAGTTTATAACTTAATTATAAACTAAAAGTTCATATTATAAGTTAAATACTTATAAAACGATTATTTTACAAAATCGTTCTTTTTTAAAGACTTTCCAATTTATAAATCTTATAACTTATAAGATCCATTTATTTAACCAATCTATTCTTCAAATAATTTCACCAAATTTATAAATCTTACTATTTATAAATTTCTTTTATAACTTCACAGTTTATAATTCCATAAATTTCATTCATTTATGAAATTCATTTCCACTTCATTCAAACACTTATAAAAACTCGTTTTAAAATGTCAACATTTCAATTTATAAATATCCATTTATAAATCTCTTGATATAAATCAATTTATATTATTCTTTAAAACGTCTTTAATCTCCTTTATTTTTTCACCATTTTGATTCATAAAATAATTAAATTTCATGAATTCTATATTTAAACTTTTCACAAAAATTCTAAAATATCTCGATTTAACTATTTTATAAACTCAATAGCATCATATTCTCAAAAATCAGTTTTTAACTATATTTCTCAAAAATCATAATTTTTATAATATTGAAAATTATAACGTTTATTCACTTAAAATGGATCAATTCCAAAAAATAAAGTATATTTTCAAAAATCACTTTAAAATCATTTTAAAATTCCAAAATCTGGGTCCAATGATGCTACACACCAAATAGTCAATCACGACTACAACGATATCATATATCAATATGAAAATCCATCAAATATAAAAATATCTGAAATCAAATAAAAACTGTTGAGGAATCCTGTTGGATCCCTCCAACCTGTTTTCCTGCATCCAAAAACATTAGCACAATACCAATTTCGTTCCAGTACGAAATTATCGCGGTATATGTTCTTATTAAATATTATCCGCTTAATAACGGCGCAATAGGGTCTCATCCGCTAAACAAAAAATGCGGGAAATCAATAACTCCAATATATACATATGCCAATATATATATATATTGCTATTATATATAATACCAATTTCACTGTTTATGAAATATTCGCGGTATATGTTTTTAATAAATAACATCCGCTTACTAACGGCGTATAATGTCTATTTTAACAATCAATAGATATTAATCCACATTCAAACATGCATTCAAATATTTTAAATCTAGCTATTTAAAATAAAATCGAAACTAATTCGATTGAGTGAGAAGTTCTCACCTTGATTTTATTTCCGTTTTAGCGATTTATTTCGAATAAAATTAAACGGACGTTTAATTTTACCCAAAATTCTCACTAACTCCAAACGACTCCAAACCAACTCCATCGCATAGTGCTCGTCCATACGATTCCAACGCAACTGGTTTCGCGCGTTTTCGACCTCGTATGAAAAAGTTATGAATTATTGAAGTTTGTACACGATTTATATATAACTATTACAACATAAATAATTATTTTCAAACCACAACTAACATGGGCCATTGGATCCCTCATCTTTCCATCATAACCGTTCTTATCATCTCCTTCTCCCACGTTCAAGCTACAGACCATAGAACACGCACAAACCCATACTCCTTCAAATTAGGTTTTCAAATCACGGCAACAACATCGACTTCGAAGACGATCAAGTGGTGCCATCATGACCGCCCCCCTCCACTCCACCCACGGCCCATGACCGGCCACGTGCGGCCCACTATGGCCTCTCGAAATGCGTGCCGACCGTTGGTGCTTTGAGTGATAATTGCCGTTGATCCACTACACTAATTACAATCTTAACCGTTGATCTTATAGATCTCATCGGCCTCTTCAAATTTGCAGTTGGAACTTTTTGCTAATTCTCGATGGATTTAGAGATTTGGGGGAAAGAAGGAAGAACATTTCTGGCCGTAGGTTAGGGGGGTGGCGGCTGCGTTTTAGCCCTAGGGTTTTTATTTTTATTTTATTATGAGAGAGAGAGGTGTCTATTTATAGAAGAATTTTCAATCACTATTCACCCGGGATTTCTAAACTCCGATTTACGCGCCGAAACTGACGTACCTAGGGTTTATCCCGCGTTCCGGACACAATGGAACAGGTTTCGAAAGCTAGTTCGGAAGTATGTGCGAGTTATGGCTGTAAACGCTCAATTTAAATTAAACCGATTTAAGTCGATTTCTAGGCGTTTTAATTTGTAACGGACAAACGGTAAATCCAATTGACTTGAAATTTAAAACCTTACAATAATATCACATTACAGATCCGATGAAACTGGTTTCGTCGAAATCCGAGACTTTTTGAAAAATGGCTATTTTCACTCGTCAAATTTAAATTAAAAATAAATCGATGCGTTTCGAGCTGCCACGATCAAACGGTAACTCCGATTGACACGAAATTTGAAATCCGGTAATAACTAACTATTACGGATCCAATGGAACTGGTTTCGTTCAATTCTGAGACTGTTCAAAAATTGACTATTTTCACTAGTCGATTTAAATATTAAAATATTCAATTTTCACAATTTAACTTTTAATTCGATTTTAAAAGTTCTAAAATATCATTCTAACTCTAACATGATAAAATAAAATTTTACAAATCATTTTCAATCATATTTAACTATATTTTCAATTATTTCCATAATTTAACATATTAAATTATCGATTTAATTATTCAATTAAATCCAATAATTCAAATAAAAATTTATTTGACTTATAAATTCACTTATTAATATTTAAAATTAATTAAATATTCAAATTTTAATTAATAAAAATTCTGGGTCGTTACATACATGGGGGTTTCTTTACGGTTCAAGACTACATGTGGGTTTCTTTGTGGACTACTATGATGGGGTGGTTCTAAGCAGTCTGAAAAATAAGTAAATAAATTTCTATAGTGGGGTGAAGCCAAGTTGTAAGAAAATTTAGTAAATAAATATAGAAGGATTGCATATGGCTATTTCTTTGTAGTATAAGGCTTAACTAATTAAATCGTTAAGTATTGTAGGGTTGGGATTCGATCATCTCGAATAGATGAATAAATTTAGAAGACTACCATGGTGGGGAAATACCAAGTAGTGATAACAAATAAATTCGAAAGAAAACCGTGGTGGGTAATTCCAACTAGTAGTAGGCAAGAGACAAACCCTGAAGGGAGGTTAAGTGAGTATTGCACTGGGGCACAATAACGAAAAATTTAAAGCAGGATTTATAGATCAAAGAAGAATTTACAAGAGAAACCAGGAGGGTTTATGCAGGGAGTGCAGTATTTATACTTAGATTCAAAAGCAATTCAAACCAGGACTCAGTTGGGATCGGCATAGGGTGCGCAGTGGTAAATAAAATTAGTTAAAGGAAGCAGTTAATTGAAGATGTAAATAAGAAAAAATTTGCATCAGAAGTTTAAAGTCTTTCACACATGATTGATTGAATAGTGAGGGGAAAACCTAACCTGTGCAGTGCAGGTTGGTCTTACTATTTGTTTGTTTTTTAGGGACAGTATTATTCTGTAACATCCCGCCTTTTCGCACACTTTAAACCGACACACGTGCCAGTTCAAACCATACGGAAGGGCGGATTGTTATGGGGTAAATAAGAAAAACAGAGAAGAAATAAAAACAAAACAGAATCTCACAGCGGAAGGATAAAATATAATAATCAATATACAGTTCATGATAACTGTTTACAAAATATTTATTTTACTTATGCAATGAATATCAGAGTTACACATACCAATACAATCAATGCAGCGGAAATTTAGAGTGTGGTGAAATACTATAAATAATATAATACGGATTCTTCGTCTTCGTCCTCCAAAGCTAAAATCTTCGATCCTGAAACGCTCGGACTGACCTGAGCGAATTTGAAAAGACAAAAACACTTGAGTCAGACTAAAAGATCTTATGTGAGTTAAATTAACAGAAATAAATATGAGTACAGTAACTCAAGAGATGTTCGGGATTTACATCTCCTAAGGATCCGTTAAACTATTTACTATGTAGTATATTGCGCTATTATAATAGTGTCTATTTATAAAATAAACTTACTTTTAAATAGCGTTAAGGCTTTACATTTTCCACCTTAACACGTAAAATGCCAATAGTCTATACAGTACCGTAATACCTCCTGATCGGGAGGCTACCAGAGGATAATCCATAGGTACGACACAAATAGAAACTCGTAGTAAAGGCTCGGTATGGTAGGTGACACGGCACAACTAGGCAATGCCAGGGTAGATATACCAATTACTATCCAGGCTGGTGGAAACGCGTAGCCGCAGTTACCGCCCACCTCGGACTAACTCCCCAAAATCAAAATATAGAAGTGGCCACTGAATCAATCCAAGTCAAAGTATAATATCGAAGAGGAGGGTCCGATCAGAGGAATGACCTCATTGGCCTGAGAATCGCTCCTGTTTTAGCCACCTTATGCCAACTCACGGGAGTCGGGTCCACGTATTTACCTTACAGGAAACGTCGCCACCACCTACTTCATTCTGGAATCTCCACCGCGTACACGGTTAGTCAAAGTGGTTTTCGTATCGACAGAGAGTATGTCCATATCCGATCCCGGTCTCTTTGCCAACCCATCGTTATTATAACACCGCGGTCATTTAAAAATAGTTTATACTTTAAAACCAGAATAAAATTTCCCATACGATATCAAATTAAAACCCAAAATAATATGATATCATTTTATCTCAAATATAATCCTTTTCCAAAATCAAACTGGTTTAAAATTTAAAATATCTGGAAACCAAACATTTGAATTATACTTTAAAAACATAATATTTCGGAATTCATACTTTTAAAACCATAACTTCTAAAACTTGAATGGTTTGGATATTCAACGGTATATAAAATAAAAGGTTTAACTTAAATGTTACTTTGTAAAGAAAATAGTTCTCATGGCTTTACAAATACATTTCTTTATTAAAGTCTAACCCAAAATTTGTATTATCTCTCTCAAGTTCCAAAACCACTTCAATTTATATATATATACGTATATCCATTTGGAGTATTAATATTTCAAACTAAAGTTGGATTTTATTCTTTCAACAAATCGAATGTTCTATTAATTAGTCTTGAATATTCACATAAAATCCATAAATAAATAAAAACTCCAATTTCTAGTAATAATTTTTTTTTTTCAATTCAAATTATACTAGAATATTCATTTCAATTTATCTTGGGAAAAATCCAATTATAAATATCATATCTTAAAATTTCCAAACTTAACATTTAAACATATGATATAAATTATCAAACTCCATTTTCATAATTTTTTTTTCCATTTTTAGTAAAGAGATTTATACACCTTTTAATTTCAAAATTTTCAACTTCATATGTATATATATGGAAGAATAATATTTATACAATATAAAATTTAAGATTATTATAAACCGTATTCCATCCAAACCATAGAAATCACTTTAAAATAGTTATATATATAGACCACGGTGCCTGTATATAATTTTCTATCCTATGGTCAAGTGATACGGATATTTATCATTTCAATCCGCAATTTAAAAGATATAAAATTTTGCGGTTGTATATCATTTCAAACCACAATCCCGAATGAAAGGAAATATGCATGATAATTTGCAATTTAATGATATACAATAAAACATCCATCAACATCACCCACCATCCAAACACAATCATCAAGCAATATCAATCAATAACAATTTATATTTGATAATATATAACAGGTAATAACTGGCAATTTTATTCAGATTAAATTTAACAACTATTAATCTAACAGTTTATATTCAGTAATAATCTATATAACTGTTAACTAGCAGTTTATAGGCAAACAAATAAATTCTAACTATCAATTAATACGCAATAAATAAATTAAATTAACAGTTAAATTTAATAAATGCAATTCAACAAATATGAGTGAAATAAACATGCCAAATACTCATAAATAAATTTCTATTCATTTCTAAAATTAATTTAACAAACATAAAAGCTTCTAGTAGTTGTGAGTGGGTTTAAACACTCACCTTTTGAATTTAAATCGAATTTAAATTCGATTTAAACCCAAAAATTCGCCCTTCTCGGAATTCGTCCAAACCAGCGCCATCAAGTCCGGAATTAAATAACGAACCCAAAGCAAAAACACCTCCACGTCAGCAAAGAAAAGATGCTTCCTTCTTCCCATACACACCTCACGCGTACAGTACACATGTAAAAATCAAAACCTAGCCCACGAACGAGATAAACAGCCGCCTCCTTTCGAATTCGTGAGCCACGAAGTTGCCACCTTCTCTCGATGCCGCACGCCCAAGATCCACGCCACCACCGGCCGAGGCCCCCCCATCGCACCCAGCGCCGTTGATCACGGCCTAAGATCCATCAGCCGCCCAAAGTTTGAAACCCTCTGTGAAAAAAAATCTCCCAATCTAACCGTTGAATCGACACAAAAATCATATCGATGCGATCCCCATCGTCCACTCTACAAAACCCAGAAAAGGTTTGACGATCCGACGAAGTTTGTGACGACGACGATGAATGGTCATGGACTGTTTGAATTTATTCTGGTCAAACGAATGCCCAAAACAGAAAACGAATTGCACCAGTAGATTACGTGTCTCGAGAACTATGACATATATTTTTGTGGAATTTTTCTGAAGTGTTTGCATTTTCACTGAAATTTGGATTGGGGTAGATCTAGGTTGCATTCATTTGAGGAGGAGAAGGAGATGAAGAAATGAACGTACAGCAAAAGGGAAAATAAAATGGGGCTAGGGTTTATAACCGTGCTTATATAGGTAGACTAGAGATAGCGTAGATGGATCGGATAAGTGAACGTACGGAACAAACTATGGCCCAAAAGGCCCGCTATGCCTCCGGAACCGAATTTATTAAATCTATATATCCAAATAGGTATTTTAAGATATTCTAAACGCGATGGAAAAAGTTTCACGTCCAAATTTGATCGTATGAAGAAGTTATGCTGAAAACAAAATTTCCAAATTGATTTCAAATTGATTTTATTAAAATTGATTTCAAGGCGTTTCACGCCCGTACGATCAAACGACAAGTCCGATCGATACGAAACTTGAAACCCTATAATAATTCACCGATACAGATCCGATGAAACTGGTTTCGTCGAACTCCGAGTCTGTGGCCAAAATGGCTATTTTTAATATTCATTAAATAAATTAAATAAATTATAAAAATCCAATTTTTACATCTAAATTCAAAAATTGACCAAATTTTCTCCCTTTAAATTTTATTAACTATTTACTCCAATTCTAAACAATTTAAGTGTCAATAGTTGTTCTATTCATCAATTCAAATGTAAATTCTTAACTTCAATATTAATTCCAATTTTAATAAATTCAACATTATAAGTTTGATTAAATTTATTAAATTCACTTTCTTTCTATTATTCAAGGTTATTGATGTCAATTTAATGAAACTAACGTTGGCTCAATATCTATACATTAAAAATCTCAATTCTAAACTTAGATCTCAACTTATGAAATAGTTAAATAATAAATTCCATCTAAATCTACATCTTCCTACTATCTAAATATTTAGAAAAATTACTTACCACTTTTTATTGTAAATTTCTAAACTAGTAGATTTGTGTCATTTCTAGCCCTCTGGATATTTTAAATTAACTAAAAGCAAATTTACATATAATTTCCATCGTCAATTATTTTAGTGAATAAATTTTCAAAGGTTACTGCAATTAATCCCATAAATTGCAATAAATTCTAATAAATTTGACTCTATTTGATTACAACTCACAAATAAATCAATTATTCCTCAACTACAAAGTTACCGTTTCTTATATATATATCACTACAGTAATACTTCCAAATGTTCATCCTTTGTTTGCATAAATTACTGTATTCAATTGAATTGTAATATTGTTAACTTACACATAAATAAAACTTAACAACTAATAGAATAAATAACTTACAAAATTTGTTGTCATAAATATATTTTATAAGTCTACACTTAATTATTATCTTACAATACGTTTTTACGTTACTATAAAATTTATACACTCTTCCATTACCATATTAATAATTACTAAAGTAACGTTCATTCTTAATAACAACGTTATACTATTCAACATATAAAAGGACTCCATTCCCCAAATACATTCATTTATATTTATTCCCTTAAAGTTCTCCTTTATTGACTAGACACATTAATTTAGATTCATTTACATCGAATGCCCTTCTTAGCTATATACTCAATACATGTTAAATCTACATAATTTTTACCCTTTTATTCAAATTCACTTATACCATCAATAACAAAATGTTGCCCTAAATTTAGATTCAATTATATACATTAGATAAATGGGTAAACTTTTGTAATTATCCCATATATAAAAATATTTTTATGCATACATTTCCACTTACTTACTATGCATTCATTTATTTAATTACTAATTGCCTTAGTCAACTTATTCCCTATTTACTACCAAATTTCAAATTTAATTATGGCTTATCAATACATAAAATTTACATAGGCAAAACAAATTTTATTACTATCTTAAGTCCATTTATTATTGACAACATTCATTAAATTTCCTTATCAACACTTATTGCATTGATTTATTCAGCGGTCACCTTTTATTTAGTTACTATCCATTTTACAATCCAATGTAAGTCTTCCACTATTTATTTTATATTAAATGAATTCCATTCTACTTAATCTTTTTATTGATATTCACTAATTCAACCCTTATATCAGTTTCTTATATTTAACTTTAAATCAAATTGTGACAATCTACTTTATCCAAATCTATTGTCATAAAATTTTATTGTTACACTAAATTACAACTACTATACCAAATTTCTACATTTATTCTCAATTAGATTAGAATTTATATTAATTCAATTCATTTAATATTATTAATTTAACGGGTCGTTACATATTCACACCAGACTTTATGCCAACCCTTATTTTTATTATTGTTTCTCCATAAACTCATAAGTACTCATTTAAGTAGGTTAAGTTTATGTTCTTAAGTAGGTTTGGAATAATGGCCATAGAATGAGGACTGAAGACAGAGCAGGAGGCTCTTTAGCTAATAAAGATTTTATTTCCCCTGTATGATGGGGTGTAGGTCGCATCTTCGTATGTGGACCTGACTCTTTAAGATGTTATTTCTATTATTTTTGACTCCAACGTAGGCAAGTATTTGAGTATTGACCGAAATAGTTGTAATGAAGAATAAAAAGATAATACTGTGTAATGAAATCGTATTAGTTTGCTCTATTTAGTTTGCCTGTGTTTTCGTATTATATTGAACCCACCTTTGTCATTGGAAGATAATTTTGGTAATGATTGTAGCACCATCAGCGTTTACCTTCAAGTTTCAAGTGGGGCATATTACAGGGCTACGTACTGATAGTTATTGGATAACCATGGAATGACTCACTCGAGAATTTTATATTGGTTAATATAACTAAGGTCAAACAGAGAATCTCATGTGATATTACATAGTTCTTTCGACTTGAGAATACTGTTTTTCTTTAATGTGGTCACTCCACTTTGATTATAGTTAAATTATGGCATGACGTCCATCGAATGACCATATTTGTGTCTAAGTCGACCATTAGAAGTTAAAAAGCTATTCAATAAAGAATTCGTCTCTTCGGTTATTGGAGGTTAGTACCATGGTCACTTCTAGTCAACTTAAAGTCAAAGGCATTGGCCAGAGCAGTACTGTTAATTATTATTATTATTATTAAACCAAGAACTTCATGTTTGGAATAATCAATTTGAGTATGGACGATATTAGAATTTTGACCAAACAAATTTCATAAGTCCTAATGTGTTATGGTGTTGTTGAAGAGAATTGGTGTAAATAATTGTTACTACTAGATACCGCTTATAATAAGTAAAATTGGATTTTAACAAAAAGATGTGTAAGAGATAAATTCAACCAAAATGTCACACCACTAATTAAGGTGACATGTGAATGTTAATATTCGAATTGTTCGATATTATTCGCTGACTAAATTTACACCTTTAAGTTACATAATCTTAATGATGAATACTTGGAATAGCACATAATTTAATGAATTTATAATCACTGTAAATTAATTAAATTAATTAATATCTATGAAATATTTATTCTTTAACTTTATTTGATTTTTTTTAATGCCATTTGATTTACTAAACTGTGTATATAAAATTTTTAAATGCGATATCGATAGAATATTTAAGTTGGATTAAAATAAAACAAATGCTAAATGGATTTGGGTAATTTTAAGCCCCACCATACCTCTTTCTATGGTCGGCCAAAGGGGGATGTGGGAAGTTTTTCCAAAATTGATTTAAACAGGCAAGAGAGTAATAAAAGGAAGGAGAAAAGATCTCTTGCATTGGTTCTCTTTTGTTACTTTCTTAAAATAAAATTTTATTTGATGATTCTTCCTGACAAATTCGTTTTCTTTCTTTTGCTCTCCTCCTTGCCTTTATTAGCTGAATTCACCATAGCCTTCATGGCTTAAAATCCTAAAAAAATCAAAATAAAATCAAAACAGAAAAGGTGGTTGTTAACTCTTGATCCTTGAAAAATTAGGGGTTGATTCAATTGAATCTAAAAGCTTCGTTCATCATTCAAGGTGCGACTTTTTGGCTACATCCCGAGGTACCACTCTTCTTTGATTTAATTATATGTTTCTCTTGTTCACATGGTTTAGATTCTATATACTTCATCTTATATATTTTTATTCATCTTATAATATATAATTTTGATCCCTTTTTATCTATCTCCATTAATTATATTTTCAACATGTTGTTTTAATTCAGATTCCCTTTTGTTCTATATTTCAATTTACAATTTGTTCATCATGACTGATATACTTTAGACACTTTCTATCTTTTGATTATTTGTTTATATTCTTTGTATAATTTAGGTATGAACACTCTTACAATAAATTTATATGTGCTTAAGTTGTTTGATTCCTTTTTTTGAAACTACTGTTAATAAAAAAATCTAATTTTTGGTTGAAGAACTATTTTACAATTTTATAAAATTTATATTCACAAACATAAGTAAATCACATGTGTTGGTTATTTAAACTTGCCTTGAAAATTTGATTTCTTATATTTCATGGTTAATGTTTTCAATATATTTCCTTTTGGATATTGTTTACAAAAGAATAAAGGTTTTCAATCTAGAATTCATATGTCGACCTTTATGTAAGGTCTTAAATCTTTTATTTCCTTCCTTAATTAAAATTTTGATTTAAATTAAGAACTTTAAATTTAAAACATATATGCGAATTAGTTACAAACTTTACATACATAAGTTATTTTTAAATTTAAAACATTACTTGCAATTATTTAATATATAGAAAGATATATGTGTATGTTATTTCAACTTAAATTCTTAAAATGACATTTTTGTAAAACTATAAAATTTAACCTCAAATTTTTTTAATTGAAAATAAATTCGTGGTTGTTAATTTTAAATTTCAAAACATATAAAATAGTCAACTTAATTTCAATATATATATATATGTGTGTGTGTGTTTTTAAATATCTATTATTATATACATGTGTATATATAAAGGTATATATGCCTTTTTATACATAATCTATACCTTGAAAAACAACGACAATTGTAAAGGGAATATAGGTCTATTGCAGTATAAAGTCCAGCATCTACGTACATAGCCATGTGTAACAACCCTTAATTTCGCTACTTCGAAAATGAGAGATTTCGTTCATTTTAAATTTTAAAAGGGATTTAAATCTTAAATAAATATGCTATATATAATAAATAATTATTTATTCTTATAGTTAATAAATTAAAAAGTATAAAATTTAATTTAGAACAAATCGACAAAAGTTACGTTTTGTTAATAATAAATAAAGGCCTAAATCAATAGGTTTAAATATTTATTTGATAATTTAAATCTTTTTTAAAACATCTAATAAAGATAATAAAAGTATATTAAAAGATTTAAAATTATGTTAATAATCGTTTGACAAAAAACAAAATTTTGTCGGATTTTGTCAGTTTTACATACACTGTAAAATTAGAGATTTTGATATTAATTAGATATGATTTTAAAATATAAAGAGACATGTTTTAATTTATTTAAAGAAGTAAAAAATTTATTTTAAAGTTTGGTTTACATCAATATATAGCTTAACAAAAAGGTCAAATTTTGACTGTAAAATTTGTTGACGAAAACACCTTTTTCACCCAAAACAAATTATCGCAACGTTGAATGGTCATATGCACTTTATAACATATATATTACCACTTTACAAACTATACAACACTTTAATTTACATTTTATATAAATCGAAATATCACTTTTTATAAGTTAATAAAAAGAAATGATAAAAATAATGATTTGACAAAAGAATGTAAAAGTAAACAAATAAAAAAACATCATTGCATATCTTTCTTTTCTCTTATACATGATGTGATTAATACACTTTGAATTCAAGCAAATGGAAAGTGAAAAGATAACTAACTGAAGGAATTAATGACATATATGCTTACCATTAATGCAAATTTAATCAATGCAAAAGTCTTCTATTTAAAATACAAAATTTAAGAAAGAAAAAGAAAGTAATCATTTATATCTTTACCATCACCATTAGTACATATCAAACCTCTCCTTTTACATAAAAGAAAATGTATATTTAAATTTAAAAATAAAGAGGGTATTAATTTCATTTACCACCAAAAGGGTAACCATTTTGGATAAGATTAATAAGTTTATTTGTAAATGTTTTAAAAGGAATGTCATTAAAAATAATATCAAATGTTTTGATATAAAAGTGTTTTAGTTATCATAAGGTAAATACCCGTCCGTATTTATGTATGGACATGGTCTTATGAGATACTCTTTAGTATAAAGGATTTTATTCAAAGGTTGATATGTCACACCGTCATTTATTATTGAGTTTTTCTCACGTTGTTTTATCAAGTCTGATCTGGGTATTTTCAATACTCAGGTTAGATCCAAGTAGTTTCAGGTAAGTCGAAGACGGTTGGAGTTTCCAAAGGAGAGCTGGAGATACTCATCATACGTACGAGCATATTCTATTATCCATTGTACTTAGTTGTTTTAGGTTGATGTTTGTCAACAATTGCAAGGACAGATGTTTATAACTATCCAAGTTGAATTTAGGTTAGACTCTGATATATGTATTTAAAAGTTTTCCGCTGTAAAAATATTTTTTCAATATTATATGTATTCCATTCGTGTGAAATTCTATTCTGTCTTATTTTCATCATTACCCTTTATGTTCTTTATTTTTGTGCAATTTGAGTTGGATATATGTGGTTTATTATCGATTCAAAGGGTACGGAAAAACGGGCCTTGACATTTGGTATCAGAGCTATTGGTTAAGCGAACACCGAAGCCTGATAAGGGTAAGTCTCATCATAAATAGGATTAGTAATACCTAGGATGTGTAACTCGTTAGAGTTAGGGTTATTAACACCCTAGAATGAGTTATGAGAGTATTATATATATGAGCGCGCATTTGCTAATTTTATAAAAGGTGATATTTTGATTTTTATAAAATGTAAATGAAAATGTTGTATAGTTTGTAAAGTGGTAATATATAAGTTATAAAGTGCATATGTACATACAATGTTGCGACAATTTGTTTTGGTTGAAAACGGTATTTTTGTCGACAAATTTTAAAGTCAAAATTTGACCTTTTTGTTAAGCTATATATTAATGTAAACCAAACTTTAAAATGAACTTTTTAGTTCTTTAAATAAATTAAAACATGTCTCTTTATATTTTAAAATCATATTTAACTAATATCAAAATCTCTAGTTTTACAATGTTTGTAAAACTGATAAAATGGAACAATTTTTTGTTATTTTGTAAAATGATTATTAACATTATTTTAAATATTTTAGTATACTTTTATTATCTTTATTAGATGTTTTAAATAAGACTTATTTAAGCCTTTATTTATTATTAACAAAACTTAACTTTTTTCGATTTGTTATAAATTCAATTTTATACTTTTCAATTTATTAACTATAAGAATAGATAATTATTTATTATATATAACATGTTTATTTAAGATTTAAATCCCTTTTAAAATTTAAAACGAACGAAATCTCTCATTTTCGAAATAGCGAAATTAAGGGTCGTTACACCATGTATACTTTATGTCCATGGCACGTACATATTGCACAAATAGTGTATTTGATACATTTTTAAATAAAAACTAATGATACAAAAATTTAAAAAATAAAATAAATATTTTTATAGAATATTTCAGATTGTATCTATAATCCATTTAAACTTCATAGAAAGGTAGTGGCTCAATTCTTTTAATTGTATCAGAATCCAATAGCCTATGTGGTATAAATTAGCAATGTTAGTGCTAATTGATTAAAGCTAACCCATTTAGTAGAGTGAGTAGAAAGATAGTGTCAAATGTTGGGTTGTTGGGTAATCGAGTACTTAGCCCTAATAGGCTAATGGCCTGGCACGAAAGATAAATTAAGCCTACAGGTTATCCCAGTACAAAGACCAAAAATGACTATAGATCTTGGGCTAATTTTTAAAAATTTGTTTAGAATTTTAAATTATATTTTAAATTTAAGTTTAAAACATAAAAGTGAAATTTATAAAAGTTATAAAATGCATTCGAACTTTTTGATTTTATTTGAGAAATTAAATAAGTAATTTTGAAATTTAAAATTTAATTGGTATGATCAATTAAATAAAATAATTAATTAAAAGTTAATTGATTAAACATACATATTAATATATGTGCATAAATATAATTGTTGTAGTTATTTATTTATCTTAAACTTATTTATGATAAATTAAAATTAAACTTTTAAATTAATGAAAATATTTAATTAAATAAAATCTATTATATAAATTTAATTAAAAATTTATTAATTACGATTTATATATATAGTATGTACATATAACAAATTGAAGATGTTATAGTCGATTAACCATCTTAAATAGTTTAAGTGAGTAATATAAATTTTATCGAATTTTATATAAAATAAAATAAATTATTAAATACTATTTAATTAATAAGAATCAAAATTAATTAATGAGATTTAATTAATAAGATACATGTGTATATTATATAAGTAAACTAAATTGTAGAAGTTATAAATAAGTTATTACTTATATAACTATATATGCATAAAATTAAGTGGAACTAGAAAGAAACCCAAATAAGAATCAAGGAATAAGTACATACGTATATTACATTGTGTCTGACACTTAAATCATGGGGGTATAACATAAGAAATATATTATTCCATAAATCTATATCACTCGTAGAGTGTATGTGTCTGTAAAGATTATGGAATTTTTAATATAAATTATCCTCAACCATTATATGTTGATAAATCGCCTGCATACTCTTTAGTTGATATTCCTCAAGCTAGATGTTATGTTTAGTAGTATTAATATGTAATTGGATGATATAAGATACACACGTGTATTATTGATATTCCTCAAGGTCGGTGCATTATACTTAGGCCATCGAAGAATGGTAGGTACGAGTGTATAACCCTTTTCAATTTGTTGATATTCCTCAAGGTCGAGATGCGATTAGGAAAAGGACCACAAGTTATGAGTTGGTATATGATACAATCGATAAAGTGTTATCCATCACTTGGGAGCCTACAATTTGTTGGTATTCTTTAAGCATAGAATTCCAAGGCAAGCAAGTCCTAACACACACTAGATAAATCGAATGATTTCTATATTTTCTTACAATTTTGAGAAACATAAAAAATCCAGTGGGAGCCTTATTATAAAAGTGAAATGGTAATATTCAACTTTTCTAATATTGTATGAATTTATTCTATACAAGTTAAAATAATCCTCTTGGATAAGTTTGTGCAACTATTATAATTCATAAAATGTTTATCAATTAAAATATACATTAGAACTGAACTAAAAATAACAAATAAATATAAAATATACATAACATCGATTCTTTTGCATGGTTAGATCCATGCAAATATTGAAGTTATGCAAACACTAAAGACATATGTGTTTTCCTCATGTAACTATTTACTTGCCAGATACTATATATCGTCTTCTATGAGTCTTAAACTCTAATCCAACGTAAGATATTGGAAGATGGATCCATATTCGATCACGGTAAAAATGTTATATGGTGAACAGTCCCAATTCGTAATGTATGAAATTTTGATGAAATTATTTCATTGGAAATAAGCAAATAAAACATAATGTGAAATCATGTATTCAATATGATTAATTACCATAAGGATCTCCTTAGAGTGGTTCGACTATTTTTTGAAAGGAAAGTGAATGTAGTAGAGTTAAGACAGGCATAGTTGGGATAAAGGGAGTAAATTGGCCCTTTGCTTCATGGAGAGACATCGAAAATGAGAATTGTATGAAATACTAAAAGATACTTAATATACAATAAGGAATGTGATTTCTATTTCAATTGTTTTTTAATAAAGAAAACTATTTTCTTCAAATGTTATTTCTATGAATATAGGATATTTGATCGAAAACACCAAATCATAAACTAGTTACAGTAAAATAAATAATAAGTAGCCCATAATAAGTAGTTAAATGCACCTTCATATTTCATACGCTATCAAGTAAGAGCATATTATATAATACGTATCAATGGAAGAACCAAGATTTAAAAAATTATTTTCGTAAAAATACCAAATGTTATGTATAAATAATAATTATTTTTAGTACTTACTAAAAATAATATAGTTTCTTATTATAAATAATCTGAATATTCGTAATGAAATAAACCTATAAAAATAACAACATTTGTTGAATACACTGGGAGCGACAAAAGGGTTGATGAACACTTTGGATTGATACATATAGATGTATGCAGTCTAAGGTCTAACAATGCCAAATCGTATTCACTTACATCGCTAAATTCACTAGTGAATTATCAGAAATATGAATATGTGTGTTTAATACACATGGAGTATGTATCTGATAAGCTCATAGAATAAGAAATGAAAGAATATAACATAATGTACAAAAGGAAGTAAAACGATTTGATTTGATCGACTATGTGAGTGTATTGGAAAGAGTTCCAAATATCAAAATAAATAAGATCCAATCTCAAAAGTCACTCCTCTTTATGAAGAAAAATGATGTATCAATAAGAAGTAATAAACCTTTTTTGGACAAAGAATGATTAATGTTAAGTAAGGTTGAGTTAACTTGTTTTTGTAAGGTCGTGTACTTAAGAGTAAGTTCATAAGGTTAAAATTAGTTTCATCTAAAGCATAGTTCACAAGATCATATAGATAATAGTTGATGACAACCCGTACATATCCTAGACCAATGAGGTAATAGGTTGTGTGAGTCGAGAGACTTTACGTAATACTTTTTTGTAGGGGAACTTGTGTGGACCGCCCTTTGGAACCAACCAATATTGAATGATCGATTTATGTTATGAACATAAGTTTCATAAACATGAAAACCAAATCGGTTTAATGCATATAGAAAGACGATTCATAAATTATCTATGAATACTTATTATGTTGCACTAAGAAACAATTGTTATTTCAAGAAATGCCTACGTCCCAAGGACATAATTTCATTTAGAAATTATTAGAAGAAAAATGGATTTAGATACGTTCCAAAGATAAAACTAATTACAAGTGATGAAGTGAAATTAACCAAACCTAAACGGATACAATACATTAGAATTTCTTATAAGTATTCTTGCATATTAAGGAGAAACTATGATATTCTTATTAATATCAAGAAAAGAATTCCTCGGTTGTAAACAAGCCATTAAGAGTATTGACTCTACGATATGGCATGATGCGCAAATCCATGGTGGATTATAAGTACATTATCAAAATATGATTTTGATAGTTGTACCCAAATGGATACAATCCATCAGTCGTAAATGTATCTTCGAGAAGAAGAACAATGCAGTTGTAATATAGTAAGCTAAAGCTACATTGATGAGAAAAAACATCATAGATTTCAATTGTTAAAATTAATGTAAATGATTCATCATTCAACATATTTAAGTTAATTCGAATTTTACTCGTAGAATTATTGTTCAATATGATTCTAGGTTTCACTATATGTATGTTAAAACAAAAATTTTAAATAATGATTTAAAATATGTTGTTTACACTTAATAACCAAAATGTCTCGAAGTCAATGAGAGAAATTATGAGTTTCTGAGTATTTGATATAATCCAAGAAGTGATACAAAAACATTATTCACTAAGCATTAGAGTTAAGAATATATTTTGACAGAGAAATCAAACTATTTGAATTTCATTCAAAATGCAAAGAAAGCGTGTGTTTATAAGAAAGAATATTAATAGTACTAAAATATTTCTAAAATTACAAGTAAACAACAAACTTATGACTTTTAACAATTTATTTGTGTTAAAATCATTTCAGTTTAGTCGTTTAATCTCAATATTAGATTTTTAAATCGACATCTTTTATCTGTAAGGATGTTGAGAATGTCCCAAAACGATATACTCAGACACTGTATTATATTGATTAATATGGAGCATGTAATACCTTGGAAATTTTAATAAAAAGTAAAACATTAATAAGGGTAAAAATGTAATTTACATAAAAGGACAATATAATAAATTTTCACAAATGTTGGAATTAAGCTTCCGACCTATCCTATTGTGTCTAAAACGTTGTTTACAATCAAGAAAACATATAAACTAGTTAAATTTGATAAATGGGTCAAAAGTAGCGATAACTATAACCAATGGAATATTTGTAATTATTAATTTCGGATTTAATTAAGCTAACCCTAATTTTAGCTTTAAATTAGACCCTAGCCCCCACTATTTCTTATTCCAAACCCCAACCTCCACCTCCTTATTCCATACGTAGAATTCATCTTTCTCTTATGCGCAAAATTTCCAATTCTAAAACAGAATTCCTATTCTCTTTGAAAATTTCTACACCAAAAACCAAAATAAAAACAAAGAAGAATCAAATAAAAAAAGAATCAAAATTAGAAGAAAGAAAGAAAGAAAGGAAAGGTGGATCAATCGAGGTTAAGGAGAAGAGATTCAAATCAAGGCTAGAAGGAGGAAAGCATTGAAATGAGAATGGACAGATTATGATGTTATGTTGATTCATAAATAATTAAATTCCATTGTAATTCTACCTGATCTTAAATTATAATCTTTGAATTTGGTATGGAAGTTTCAATCTAGATTTATTTAGATTGATTAATTTCAATTATGAACCTTAACTGTAGAAAAGGAGAAAAAATGGATAAATCAATTCACCATAGATTCTATGGATATAAACCCTTGTATGATAAAGTTGGTGTGATTTTGTAAATGAATGATTTAATTTGGATAAATAAAGAAATCAAAAACCCCTTTATTTCACCTTGAAATTAGTCATTACTTGAAATATATGTAGAATTTTCATTGGAAAGCACATAAGGGGTATATGTGTGTATAATCATTGAAATCAACCAGTTGAATTCGTGTAAACGAAGGGATAAACTATACACAAAAATTAGTTAACACTGAAGCTTAAGTCCGTAATAGAATCTACAAAGAAAAAGAATAAAAATTAACAAAATCAACAAATTTACAAAAATCTGGTAAACCTTGACCAGACGTCTAAATTAATGGTTAGACATCTAGCTTTCATAAATTTCAACTCATGGCTAATTAGCTCAAATTCGAATTGATTCAGACGTATGGATTCTTTTTTAGGTGTTTGAAATTGAAGTCATACTCCTGAATACTTAAAAGTTATTATACAGACATACATATATAGATCAGACATTTGAATTATATTTCCAAATGTTTGAGCTGTTAAGCAAGCTCAAATTGAACCTAGACCAGGTGCACACCAAATAGGGTGAATAGGAGGACTTGTCCCACTTTATTGACTTTTAGAAGTTCACATAGCTACATGGAGAGGGTGCAAATTCCAATATTAGTTCTACACTGGATGATGTACCTAGGTTCACACTTTATGGCGAGATTAACATAGAACTCGAAAAGGCATGCGATGGTAATGCAATTAGAAGCTCTTATTATTATTGGGCATGCTAGATCACATGTTAAACATGTAGGAACCAGAGGAGGAAGATGAAGGCATCTGCAATAGTGAGGCTACATGGCTGGGTAGTGGCTGGATCTATGGGAAAATCGCTATAGTAATTTCTTTAGCTTCAGCATGAATAATAAAGTGCATATGACATGTTTGCCATTAAAAAGGTTACATGAATGCTTGGGTAAACCTTAAATCACCGAGATTGTATAGTCAGCACGAGCCCAGGCATTGCGATGTTTGCTCAATGTACAAGTGCAATATCAGCGGTTTGTCACTGAGAATGTTAACCCAATGTTTGTTAGGAAGTTAATTATTAGGATCACATACTAGGAATTGACCTAGAGTTATTAGTTGTAGGTTGTTCAACCCTCAACTAGAAACCTTTGTAAGTTGTTTATGGGTATATACGCAACTAGAATTATATCCTTGATTTGTAAAGTAACCTATCCTTTATAAGTAATGCACGAACACAAGTAGACACCCAAGATTGTGTAGATTATAGATGAAGTTAATTGCATGTGCACAACATACACTGATAATACAATTCATTCACTATACTTTGTCTGATCCACTTCTTTTCTTTGCCATTTATACCCACCATTGGATGGTATGCCGGCCAGCTATTTTGCCCAGACACAGTGCATGAGGGAGGAGACTAGGCGCCCAAAGTTACATTGTTATAGTTACTCTTCACGCACTATTTGTTGTATTATATTATCAATCAGGCATTATGCTGTTATTTAAGAACTTTATATCGGTTATTGTATAGACCATGTTATGTGGAGACTATTATATGGTTTGCTTATTTTTGCATTTATATTTTGTTTCCTTCCACTGTGAAATTTTAAAGTGTAGGCCCCTATATCATGTAATGTTCTTAAATACCGACGACTCATAATTCTTAGCACTGATAGAGTTAGGGGTATTCCTTAGGAGCAACTATGTAATTTATTACATAAATTTAACTCAATAAATCTTATTCAAACTAAAAGGCATTTTCTTTCTACTATATATTTGATACAATGTTTTATATTGATTAATTTATTTGATTAAAAGTATAGTTAATAGAAAATCCATAAATGATTTTTTTTATAGTAGTTACAAAGTACTGTAACCAAAAGTAATTTAACACAATGAAAATAAATATATCATTTTAAATTGTCCTAGACAAGATGTATCGAGACTAGATATCGATACATACGTTGAGATTAGAGTATGTAATGCATTCCAAATATTGGACACTGTATTACTCATGGCTGTTGGGGTTACCAACGGATTATGTACTGATACTTATTGGATAAGTATGGAATGTCTCACTTGATAGTTTCCAATTAGTTAATGCAACTAATGTCAAAAAGAAAAATATCAATGTGACTGATTTACGCAGTTATCTCGACTTGAAAATGTTGTCGATCTTCAATATGAAAGCATCGCTTTGATTATAGTCAAACCATGGCATAGCATCCATCGAGACTATGGTTGGGTCAAGTGGAAGTATTGGAAGTGAAGTACTATTCAAGAGGATTCGTCTCCTCGGTTATATAAGGTTGTATCACGGTCAACTCAAGTCAACTCAAAGACAAAGTCTTTGGCTAGAGCATTTCGGTCAATAATAATTTTTGAGGCACAACCAGCGGTGTTAACTAGTCCCCTACCAGTTTTATTGCAGAGCTAGGAGTAGAAAATACAACTAGAAGGCACAAAGCAAACTAGGAAACAAAAAAATAGAAAACTATGACCAAAAACAAGTATGGTTAATAGCAAAACAAAAGACGACCAGGAAATAAGCACTGCAACAAAGAAGAGAAAAAAAGGAAAAGGATATAACAAACATTAAAATAAGTAGAGAAAAGGACTCATACAAATCTTTCTATGACACGGTAAGGGAAATCAAAAGGACTCATCTCCATGCCAACCCTTATTTCATGCATCAAAACATGCTTCAATTGCACTAGATTCTTTAATTTCCCTTGAAATACGCTTGATTTCTTTCAGACCATACCACCCTGACAAATTTATGAAAAATGTACTATATTCGGTTAATAATGATAGTTATTATTTAACCAAGGACTTTGTGTTTTGACTATAGAGTTGAAAGTGGACGATACTGAAATTTTGACCATTACCAAATTCCATTAGTCCAAAATGATATAGTTTTGATAAAGAGAATTAGTGTAATAATAGTCACAACAGGATAATGCTTAAAAAGTAAAATTGAATTTTACCAAAACAAATTAAGTGATAAATTTGGATAAAAAGTCACATCACTGGCTAAGTGACATGTGAACTTAACATTCAAATAGTTCGCAATCGCTGATCAAATTTAAACCTAATGAGTCACACGAAACGATGAATTCTCCTTTGACCAATCGATTTAATCAATTTGTAATTGTTATACATTAATTAATTTACTTAATATTTATGAAATATTATTTTTAAGCTTGATTTTGAATTTGATAAACAAATATTAATTTTATTTATAAATTTATAAATAAATTAATTGATATACGATATTGATGAGCATTTTAAATTAGATTTAAGATGCAAAATATTTGTTCGAGCCATATATCGGTTCATGGCCCAATAGAGGGGCAAGTATGTGTGATCACTATAAGGGGTATAGGCGGCTCTAACATGGAAAGAGATTGCTTGATTTTGTATGCCTCGGATTAATGGAGATTGAGTAAAAGATGAGATCCTTAATTCTCTCCTTTCCTTCCTCTATTTAAGCATCTCTTCCGCCATTTGGTAGCAGACTTTTTGGAAGCCTCCAACCTGACCTATTGCTAGCTAATCATCCCCTTCCATCTCCCTAATTTCTAAAGAGCAAATCAAATAAAATCGATTGCTATTTGATAATCGGTGGTCAACAGTTCAAGGACTGACTCTCTTTTGTACTGGAAATCAGTTCAAGGGGTTTATATCATCATTTCATGGTATGCTTCTAGGCTTTGATTATAAGGTACAGATCTGACTAAATTATAATTATTTATATTCCCATATATTGTATATGTGTGTGTGTTTATATTGTTGGTTGGGTAACAATTCCAGTATGCAAATTTATTGTCACAATTAGATTGGTTGAGTGTTAGAACATATTTGAATATCAATTAAAAAAATCTTTATCAAATATATCTCAGGTCAGAATGTCTGTGCAATGAAAAACAATCTTTTTATTTTATTCAAATAACATATAATATTTACACAGATGCGTAGAGTTTATGATTAATCATAACATCATGCTTTAATCAAATATAGTCATATAATTTTATACGTAAAGTATTAACGGTATAATAATTTTTAGTAACGATAAAATATTTTTATATTTTTTATTACTTAAACATTATTTAAGTCAATTTATTACATAATCGATCGTATTAATTCAAATATATTATGCAAATTATGTTTCATATTTTATAAAATAAAATTAGCACGAAATACACTCTTGGAAAATTAATAAAATTGATTTTTTTATTTCAAACATTAATTTTAAATAAAGCCAAAAATAGAAAATCGAATTTAAAATTATATTTAAATCAAAAAATTGTTAATAAATTTTCAATACATAAAATATCATTTGGGATTTATTAAAAATTCAAAATTCAAAACGAGGTTTTGAAAATGATTTTTATTGATGTTTTAATATTTTCCGAATGGATATTTCAATAAAATATATTTTAAAATTAAATAAATAATTTATACATACAGGGCAGTGTATAAGACCCCATCATTTATATTTATCAAAATATTTTGTTGTATTCTACTAACCTTAATATATATGTATATATTATTTTATTATGCGTATATATATATATATATATATAAAACACACAGATATATATAACTAATATATTAGCATATGTTACTTTTGGCTTTATAAAAAAATTATGAATATTTTTTAGTTAGATAAGTTTTTTTGTGTGTGTAATGTTAATATTTTATTCATATGATTACAGATATATATATATATAATTATTTAGATAAAACTATTACATGTATATGTGTGTATGTGTTTGTAATATTTATATATCAATAAATGTATATAAACATACATTTGGACAATATATTTGTATATTGGATGAGCTAATGTGTCCATTTTTATGTAAATCCCAACATCTATACACGAGAATGTTATGCCTTACACAGATTGATATGTTACACATACACGCAATTATATAGGTGTATATGATACACATATATATATTTAATATAAATTAAATTAAATAATACAACAACAATTTATCTAATAAAATAAAAGATTTTATTTAAATAAAATTTATAATAGTTTAAAATAAATTAGACTTTATATGCCCAACAGAGATACAATAGAGTGAATTTTTTTGAAATTCAACCATAACTTTCGTTGCGGGCTGTCCCAGTTCCAACAAGCACCACGCGAGTTCACAAGTCATTTTATGCTTCGAATTGGTGTGTCTAAAGGTGCGAGTTATCACGTAGCATGTAAGAGGGATTCCTAGTGAATTAGTAACAAGAATTATCATATATGTTATATTGTTTACAGTATCACAATTCAATTATATATTTTGAAATATATAGCAAGTATAAAATCCAAATTAAGATTACTATATGAAAATTGGGAGTGTACTTAAGTATTTAAAAAGTACTAGAGAATTATTTATAAAAAAATGAACTCCTGATGAAAAGAGTGCACAGACTCGAACTTCATAAATTATACCGAATATAGTATATCAATCTTAAATTCATGTTCAATTGTAAGTTTAGAACTTTAAGTTGAAAATGTTCTAAATAATAAGTAGTATGTAATGGCCCGTAAATTTCCGATAATTAAAAATAATTAATTTAATAAGATTTTGTGATTTAATGTTGGAAGTAATAAAAAAAAATTGTGATTTAATAATAAGAATATAACTAGAATAAAATGAAACAGTATAAATTTAAGGTAATTGATAATTGCTTTGAATGTAATTCCAATTAATTTAAATGACTAAAAAGTTACAATTGGATATAGATTGTAAATTAATTTTAGCGATGCAGGTATTAATGGCCAGTGGATTAAAAGAGCAATTGATAATTTAATGTTGATTAATTAATGAAATAATGTGTAATAAATTGTGATTGAATAAAAATAGTGTTGTAGTAGTAATTATAACACTTGTTATGGATAATAAACTTATAAAATGTGATTAAAAGTTAGTGGTGACAATTACTATATGTTACCTATTTATTTAGCCTGTTAAATTTAGAATTGGTAATCAATTGAAATTAATTCACTTAATTAGTGCAGTTAATGTAGGTTAAATTGATAATTGTAGAAAGTTAATTCAATAAGATGTAAACAATGTAAAATTTATTCATAATATGATAATTGATTAAATGAAAAGAATTGAAATCAAGTTTGATCAATTTATTGGAATTTAAATTACAATAAATGAATTTATTGCAGTTAAATGTAATTAAATACAACGTTAATCAAAACTAAGAAGATAATGGTAAAGTATTAGTGTAATAAGATATAAAAAAATGTTAATTATAACCATGAGATGCCAATTGATTGAATAACAATATGAAAAGGCAAATAAATGGATTTATTAAAATTTAAAGTAATAATTATTATATTAATTTCAATTAAAATTAAACAGTAAAATAATTGACATTGGATAAATATGATTTTTTTAAATTATTGTAAATGTCTAAGAAATCAAAAATGATGAAAACTTGTTAGTTTATAAATATTGGATTAAAAAGTGATTGATTAATTTAATAATTTATCTAATTAACGTGAAAATAGCCACTTTGGCCACTGTGTCAAATTTTGGCAAAACCAGTTTCATTGGATTCGCAACGGTGAATTGTTGTAGGATTTCAAGTTTTGTAGCGATCGGACTTATCATTTGATCGTACGGGCTCGAAACGCGTAGAAATTGATTTAGTTAAATTTAGTTGAAACCAATTTGAAATAAGTTGATTTTAAGCTAACTTCTTTATACGATGGAACTAGGACTTGAAACCTATTCCATTGAGCTTAAAAGTGTTAAAAATGTTTATTTTGATATATTGGATGACCCACTTTCGCTTTGGGGGCAGAACGAAGTTTTTGGATCGTGTAATCGTTTCCATCTGTCTATTCGTTTCTTATCTTGCCATGTCCATATAAATAGCTCTGTTTCTTAAACCCTAGCAGCCATTTCTTATTATCTGTACGACATTTTATCTACCTCCTCTTTCTCAAACGACAGACAATGGCCGAACACAAATTCCCAAAATCGAAAACCCTAAATCAAATTTCAAAATTCAAATCCAAAAATTTAAACTCCTCCAAACCCTGACATATTTTATATCGTTTTGAAGCTCTCAATGAGCGCAATTCACTAGTGGTATTTGTTTTCATTCAGATCATCATTTAACCAAAAATTGAACATGAACCTTAGCCGTCAATTTGAACTTTTGACAATCCAATGGTGGATCATAGTCCGATTGACGATCGGAAGGTGCCGTTGGGAAGATGAGATTGAGCTGGTTATGTGGTGGTGTTTGCTAGTCGTAAGGGGGTCAGGTTTTTCCTTAAATGGCGTGATTAACGGCGGCCGCGACGGTGTCTAGTGGGGAGACTGGATGGGACTTCACCTATGGCGTTGGGTGCGGCCGAAGATGCAGGTCATGGTGTAGGTGGACGATATGGGCAACGTCAAAGGTAGGCGGCGCAAATTTCAATCAAAGCTTGGAGTGGCGGTGGCTCATCTGTTCAAGCGCGATGTATATTCGAAGTTAGGGCGTATGTATCTGGTAACGTGCGTATTTTTATTATTATTATTTTTTAATTTAATTTTTCAATTGTTCTAACACATATAACTTTTCCGTACGAGCTTGGTTTTTGACACGGTTTCCTCTATCAAGATCGTATTGAAATTTTGGACAACATGGAAGTAGTTTGGTTGAATTCTGAGACTGTTCAAATTTGGACCTTTATTTGAATTTCAAATCGATTTAAAATTCAAAGGTGGGTGTTCTAACCCACTCACAACTACTAAATTATCTTTTGTTAATTTAATTTAATTTAATTTATGATGTGATTAGAAATTAATTGATTGATGTTTCGTATGTTTAAATTGTCATTCTAGTTTAATTTGACTTTTATTGCATTTTATCATCATTTAATTTAATATTGAGTTTAAATTGTCAATTTAATACCTGTTATTGATTATCAGTTATCTGTTGATGTTTATTGATTGATTTGGATGTTGATGTCGATGGATATTTGATTGTTGACATTGACTAGATGTTGCATTTTTATATTGTTATAACACTAAAAGTTCTTTATGGGTTGAAACGATGCATACCCGAACGATCTACAGATTTGGGAAAAATCATTATGGGTTGAAATGGTAGATTTAAGCGAATTTATGGATTTTTACTTGATTCGGGATTGCGGTTTGAAATGATATACAACCATAAAGTTTTAAATTATGGATTGAAATGATAAATATTTGTATTACTTGACCATGGGATAGAAAATTATATACGGACACCCGATTGGTTAAATTAAAAGATTTTTAATTCTTTAAAATCTTGAATTCGGTTAACTGCATTTTGAAACAGAAATTGATTTACATAAACTGAATTGTTTTCAATAATCCGAGCGTTAATGTGAAATTAGAATTTATTTAATGAATTGTTCAAAGGATATGAATTGGAATTTCAAAGTTGAAATGTCAAATATAAATGCTTTTATCGAAATTGGGTTATTGAAGATGATTGGATATAACTTTGAAATGTATTTTTTAACCGATTAAACTATTTTAATTTAATTAACTATTTTAGTCAATTTTAACTACTTTAACTTATTTTAGGCTATTATAACCTATTAAATCCAATTTAAATCAATTTTACCTATTTTAAACTAATTAAATTTATTTTATCTATTTCAAATTTATTTAATCTATGTTAAATCTTTTAATATAACTTAAATTTATTTAATCTATGTTAAATCTACTTAATAAAATTATTTAAACTATTTTAAATCTATTTAACAGAATTTAAACCTGTTTAATCTATTTTAAATTCATTTAATCTATTTAAATCTATTTACTATAATTTAAATCCATTTAATCTATTTTAAACCTATATAAATCATTTTAAATCTAATTAAATAAAATTTAATCTATTTAAACTATTTTTACAATTTACACTACTTCAACCTATTTCAAACAATTAAAACTATTTATGACCATATAAACTATTTTCTAAAATTGCAGATTGTGTAAAGTGGAAGTATGTATATTTAAATTCTTGATGATGATATAACCTAAACTGAGAATAAAATGACACATTTGGGTAAATAAGATGATTTTGGAATGAGGATTTAATTAACCTATCTTATCGATAATTTCAAAAGTGAATGCGACTTCGAAAGTGATATGGTTTTGAGAATATGATATTTTGACATCAATTGTGAATTGACTTTTGAAATGTAAAAGAACCATCCGGTGTGAAATAAGAGTTTGGTTGTTAAAGAGACCGGGATCGGATATTGTCATACTCTCTGCCAATATCAAAAACCACTTTAACAACTGTGTGCCTGGTGGAGATTCCAGAAATGAAGTAGGACAGTTTGGCAAACGACTCTGTATGAGGTATTTACGTGACCCTAGCTCCCATGAGTCAGCTTGATGTGGCTAAAAAAGGAGCTAAGTCGGGCCTAATGAGGTCGTTCCTCCTATCAGGCACATTTCTTCGATACCGTTCTATTACTTTGTCATTGCTTTGGTGCCACCCCTTGATTTTGATTTGGGAGTGTGTTCTGAGATGGGCGTAGTAGCTGCTATGCGTTACCACCAGCCCGGATCCGCAGTTGGTATATCTACCCTAGCATTGCCTTTAGTGCCATGTCGCATGCCTTATCTTGCCTTTTACGAGTTTGTTTTGTATCATACCTATGGAATGCCCTCTGGATAAACCTTACGAAGGAGCAGTACGGTATTGTATAGACTAGGGGAAAATATAAAATGTGTTGATGAGGGATATGGGTAACGCCTTAACGCTATTTTAATACTTTACTTTACTGTAGAAATATTATAATAGCGTATTGTACTACATAGTAGAGAGTTTAATGGATCCTTAGGAGATGAAAATCCCAAACATCTCTTTAGTTATTACACTCACATTAGCCACTAGATAGAAGATGTCAAATCCCGTAAACAATTCTGACGCCGTTACACTCATATTTATTTACTGCTGATTTAATTTACATAAGATCTTTTAGCTCTGACTCGAGTGTTTTGTCTTTTCAATTCGCTTGGGTTAGTCTGAGCATTTCAGTTTATCCAAGACTGCTTTCTGGAGGATAAAGACGAAGATATTATACTATTATTATTTATTATATTTAGTCCACTGCATCATGTTGTTCCGCTGCATTTGTTTATTATTTATTCTTGTTGTATGTAACTACGATCTGTATTTTTAAAAGAATAATCAATGTTATTTGTAAACAGCTTCATGAACTGTTTATTTGATTATTATATTTTATCATTCCATTGCAAGATTCTGTATGTATTTATTTCTTTCTCTTCCTTTTCTTATTCACCCCATAACAATCTGCCCCTTTGAATGGTTGAGTCTGACATGCATGGTTTATTGTCGATTTAAACTATCCAAAAAGGAGGGTCATTACAGTTGGTATCAAAGCTTTGGTTTAGCGATAACCTTAGCTTTGTAGGGTCTGACTCATATAAAATAGGGTAGTAATACCCTAGAATGAGTCGCTGAGTGCATGTATGTGAGAGAGCTATTTGTTAGTGTTATAAAAGGTTTTTGTATTGTGTTAATTTGTTCCGTTTTGTATTTGTAAATTCTAGTCGGTGCATAGGACACTATGCCATCGATAGAGATTTCTAAATAAAAAATAGGACAGACCGACACAATATTGTTTTGAAATATAGATAAATGAAATAATTTTGCCTATTATATCTTTTTGTATACAAATAATAAAATTTTATAAATAATGTGGTTGGATGTAATATGTTGTTTATTAGGTAGAGAATTTTTTGAATATTAATTGAAAAATAAGATTTATGAATAAAATGAATATAAATTGGAATTTGAGAACTTAAGTTCTGGGATTCTGAATATTTCTTCCGAAGATTTGGAATATAATATTAATATTATTTGGAAGTATTTTCTGATATAAATATTTCAAGATGATTTGAAAGGAAGGTTTTAAAAAGAAACTTTAAAAGAAATAAGTTTTGTACTCTTCTCTGTCATTGGAAAATAATTTCGGTGATGATTGCACACATCATCGACATTCACTTTCGAGTTTCAAATTGGAAAGACTACTGTAGTAGTTTTACTTAATATCTGTTTGATAAACAAAACTTAATTTTAATTTTTAGAGCTGGATTTGATATGTATGTATGTATAAGTTATTAGTATGTGTATATATATATTATTTTAAAATGATTGAAATGGAACCCGGTTATTTAGTTCTTAAGTTCCGTAAATTAGAAACTGAAATTATTGTAATGAATGGAATCTTGACTATATTAAAAATTTGAAGCTTCTAAAATGAAGATAAGAAATTTGATGTTAAAGTGTTTAAATATAAGAAGCTAAAATTTTGTAAACTGTAAATAAAAGGTAATGGGAATAAGAAAATGTAACCATTGGACATTTTGTTAACTAAATAAATAAGAGAAACTTGGGTAATATTCAATTGCATTCTAAAGGGCATATATATAACTTACAAAAATGTTAAATGTTGCAATGTTAATAAGAATATGTAATAGAATATTATACAAGTAAAACTTGGAAAAATGGAAGCGTACAGGGGAATTACTTCTATAAATAAGAATTCTAGTGTTATAAATTGTTATCAACTGAAGTTAAAAGTTTGAAATGCTACTACTTGAATGTAACAAAAGTGAATAATGTAAGAAAAATGATTATAAACTTAAGTTGACATTTTAAGCTGTTTATAATTAGATTTAATGGAAAAGGTTAATACTGTAAGTAAATAAGTATAAACTTGAATTAATATTGAAGCCAATTATAATTAAAATGAGTACTATACATAAATTGAATGAGTATAACTTCAGAGAACCTTGGAAATAATTAGAAATGGAGTTGATATTCAATAATACTTTATATGGAAGAATGAATGTGAAAAAGAACTAATCTATAAATGGTGAATTGAATTATAAAGAAACTTACCTTATAATGTATAATCCAATAATTTAAAAAAAAATAACAACTTATTTAAGCAATGAATGTAAAGTAACAAAATGAAAGAAAATGGCACTGTATAAATAAAAGAGAAATGAACTTTTGTAAGTAATAAAGAATGTAAATTAATAAAAATAAACATTACATGAATGAGGAAAGAAAGGTAAATGATGTGAAAAAGAGAGGAAATCAAATTAAATAGTAATGTGAAGTAAACTGAAATAAAGTGTATACAATACTTCAATGAATTGAAGTGGATATAACTTAGGTAAGTAAAGAATGTAAGGTCATGAAACAAGCCTCGCACAAATGGATGAAAATTAAAATTTTGTAAGTCATGAATGTGAATTAAAGAAAATCATTGTATGAAAAAAAATTAACAATAAATGATGTGAAAAAGATAAATAGAGTAAACTTGAATATGTGTTGAATTCTTTGTTTGTTCGGCTTATTGATTTTTTGGGAAAGGATACTTCTATTTTGTATAGAGATGTATAAATAATCTATGAAGTTATCTACGACTGTTGAGTGTATGGTTTACTTCATAGTTTATTTGTCACTATATGATTAGAAGTTCTGAACCTGCAAAAACCAATTATTTTGGTTGCTATGGATGGATGATTGCTCTCTTTATTGAAATTGATGTTTGTACTATTGTTCTCAAATGATTATTGTTGTATGGTGATGGTTTGTTCGTTATTTATTGAAACAACTTAAATATTTCTATTTTACATAATTATTAACCCTTTTGGATTATATAAGTGAAATACAGGTTATGGAAGCAATTGCTATTGCTTTTGGTTTCATAAAATAAGCGTTGTTTTGCCCGACAAATAGGTACGTTCTCGGATTACGGTTTATAGCGATACTATATCTTGTTTCCCGTAGTTTGAGGTATTTATTTTAAAAATATGATATATATTGTTATTATTTATATTACTATTTCTCCGAGACCTCTCCGTACAATGGAGGCTGTCGAAATTTTCTATATATTTTGGACTTAGAAAATTTTTACGAGTTTTTTTTAAAATTTTATATACTTGATTTAATAGTTTATAAATTGTTATATTTAATTTAAATTATTTAAGTATGCAATTAATTGTTTATAAAGAATAAGATATATTGCCTACTTGATTCCTTCTTTTCCCTTCCGTTTCCTTTTCGAGGACGAAAAGTTTTGAGTGAGGGAGAGTGTAATGACCCGCAAATTTTCGATAATTAAAAATAGTTAATTTAATAAGGTTTTGTGAATTAATGTTGGAAAAAACTAAAAAAAAATTGTGATTTAACAATAAGAATAACTAGAATAAAATGAAATAGTGTAACTTTAAGCCATTGATAATTGCTTTAAATGTAACTCCAATTAATTGAAATGATTAAAAAGTTATAATTGGATATAGCTTGTAACTTAATTTTAGTAATGTAGGTATTAATGGATAATTAGATTAAAAGAGCAATTGATAATTTAAATGTTTATTAATTAATGAAATAATATATAATAAATTGTAATTGAATAAAATTAGTATTGCAGTAGTAATTATAACACTTGTTATGGATAATAAACATATAAAATGCGATTAAAAGATAATGGTGACAAAAACTATATGTTACCTATTTATTTAGCCTGTTAAATTAAAATTGGAAATCAATTGAAATTAATTCACTAAATTAGTCCAGTTAATGTAGGTTAAATTGATAATTGTAGAATGTTAATCCAATAAGACGAAACCAATGTAAATTGTATCCATGATATGAGAATTGATTGGATAAAAAGAATTGAAACAAAGTTTGATCAATTTATTGGAATTTAAATTACAATAAATGGATTTATTGCAATTAAATGTAATTAAATACTACGTTAATGAAAACTAAGATGATAATGGTAAAGTATTAGTGTAATAGAATATAAACAAATGTTAATTAAACCTATGAGATGCCAACTGATTGAATAACAAGATGAAAAGGCAAATAAATGGATTTATTGGAATTTAAAGTAATAATTATTGTATTTATTCAAATTGAAATTAAACATTGTAATTAGTAAAATAACTGACATTGAATTGATATGTAAATTTATTTTAAATTATTGTAAATGTTCACGAAATCAAAAATGATGAACATTTGTTAGTTTATAAATATTGGATTAAAAATTGATTAATTAATTTAATAATAATTTATTTAATTAATGTGAAAATAGCCATTTGGGCCACTATCTTGGATTTCGACGAAACCAGTTTCATCGGATCCGTAACAGTGAATTGTTGTAGGATTTCAAGTTTCGTGGCGATCGGACTTGTCGTTTGATCGTACAGGCTCGAAACATGTAGAAATTGATTTAATTAAATTCAATTGAAATCAATTTGAAATAAGCTGATTTTAAGCTAACTTCTTTATATGATGGAATTAGAACTTGAAACCTATTCCATTGAGTTTAGAAATATTAAAAACGTCTATTTTGATATATTGGATGACCCACTTTCGCTTTGAGGGCAGGATGGGGTTTTTGGATCGTGTAATCGTTTCGATCTATCCATTCGTTTCTTATCTAGCCTTGTCCATATAAATAGCTTTGTTTCTCAAAATCTAGCAGCCATTTCTTATTATCTATACATACATTTTATCCACCTTCTCTTTCTCAAACGACAACTAATGGTAGAAAAAAATTCCCAAAATCGAAAACCCTAAATCAAATTTCAAAATTCAAATCCAAAAATTTAAACTCCTCCAAACCCTGACATATCTTATATCGTTTTGAAGTTCTCGACGAACGCAATTTGTTGGTGGTATTTATTTTTTGATTCTGATCAACGTTTGACCAGAAATTGAAGATGAACCTCAGCCGTCCATTTGAACTTTGACGGTCCAACAGTGGATCGTCGTCCGTTGGATGATCGGAATGTGCCGTTGGGAAGACGAGATCGAGCTGGTTACGTGGTGGTGTTCGCTGGTTGTTTAGGGGTTGGATTTTGCCTCGAATGGCGTGATTAATGCAAACGACGGCGGCGGCGGTGTCTAGTGGCGCGACCGGAAGGGGTTTTGCCTATGGCGTTGGGTGCTGCTGGAGGTGCAGGTCACGATGGAGGTGGCCGATCTGGGTGACGTTGATGGTAGGTGGCACGAATTTCTGTCAAAGGTGAAAGTGGCGCCAAATCATCTGTTTGAGCACGATGTATCAAAGAGTTCGAAGTTAGGGCGTACATGTCTGGTAATGTGCGTATTCTTTTTTATTTTTTGTTTTGATTTAATTTTTCAATTGTTCTAACACAGATAACTTTTGCATACGAGCTTGGTTTTGGATACAGTTTCTTGCATTGGGATCGTATCAAAATTTCAGACAACATGGAACTAGTTTGGTTGAATTTTGAGACTGTTCAAATTTGGGCCTTTATTGGAATTTCAAATCGATCTGGAATTCAAAGGTGGGTGTGTTAACCCACTCACAACTACTAAATTATCCTATATTAGTTAAACATAATTTATGATGTAATTAGAAATTAATTGATTGATGTTTGGTATGTTTAAATTGTCAATCTAGTTAAATTTGACTTTTATTGCATTTAATTATCGTTTAATTTAATATTGAATTTAAATTGTCAATTTAATACCTGTTATTGGTTAGTAGTTATCTGTTGATGTTTATTGATTGATTTGGATGATGATTTCGATGGATGTTTGATTGTTGATATTGGATGACTGGATGTTGTATTTTTATATTGTTATAACGCTGCAAGTTGCCTATGGGTTGAAATGATACACACCCGAACGATCTATAGATTAGGGAAAAATCGTTATGGGTTGAAATGATAGACTCAAGTGATTTTATGGATTTTTATTTTATTCGGGATTGCGGTTTGAAATGATAGATAACCGTAAAATTTTAAATTGCAAATTGAAATGATAAATATCCATAGACCATAGGACAAAAAATTATATACCGACACCGGATTTGTTAAATTAAATGATTTTTGATTCTTTAAAATTTTGGATTCAGTTAACTAGTATTTTGAAATAGAAATTGATTTATATAAACTGAATTATTTTCGATAATTATAGCGTTAATGTGAAATTGTAATTTATTTAATGAATTGTTCAAAGGATATGAATTGGAATTTCAAAGTTGAAGTGTAAAATATAAATAAATTTATCGGAATTGGGTTATTGAAGATGATTGGATATAACTTTGACGTCTAATTTTAACTAATTAAACTATTTTAATTTAATTAACTATTTTAGTCAATTTAAACTACTTTAATTTATTTTAGGCGATTATAAACTATTAAATCCAATTTAAATCAATTTTAACTATTTTAAAGTAATTAAATTTATTTAATCTATTTCAAATTTATTTAATCTATCTTAAATCTATTTAATATAATTTAAATTTATTTAATCTATGTTAAACCAATTTAATATAATTTAAATTTATTTAATCTATGTTAAATCTACTTAATATAATTTAAATTTATTTAATCTATTTTAAATCTATTTAATATAATTTAAACCTGTTTAATCTATTTAAATCCATTTACTATAATTTAAATCCATTTAATCTATTTTGACTTATATAAATCATTTTAAATCTAATTAAATAAAATTTAATCTATTTAAACTATTTTTACTATTTACTCTACTTCAACCTATTTTAAGCTATTAAAACTATTTATGGCCATATAAATTATTTTCTAAAATTGCAAACGGTTTAAAGTGGAAGTATGTAAATTTAAATTCTTGATGATGATATAACCTAAGTTAAGAATAAAATGACACATTTGAGTAAATAAGATGACTTTGGAATGAGGATTTAATTAACCTATCTTATCGATAATTTCAAAAGTGAATATGATTTCGAAAGTGATATGGTTTTGAGAATATGATATTTTGATATCATTTGTGAATTGACTTTTGAAATGTAAAAGAACCATCTGGTGTGAAATAAGTGTTTGGTTGTTAAAGAGACCGAGATCAGATATTGTCATACTCTATGCCAATACCGAAAACCACTTTAACAATTGTGTACATGGTGGAGATTCCAGAAATGAAGTAGGATGGTTTGACAAACGATTCTGTATGAGGTATTTACGTGACCCTGACTGTCGTGGGTCAGCTTAATATAGCTAAAGCAGGAGCTACGTCGGGCCAAGTGAGATCATTTCTCCCATCGAGCACATTTCTTCAATACCATTCTACTACTTTATGATTGATTTGGTGGCCACCCCTTGATTTTGACTTGGGAGTGCATTCCTAGGTGGGCGGTAGTAGCTGTTATGCATTATCACCAGTCCGGATCTACAATTGGTATCTCTACCCTGGCATTGACTTGAGTGTCATGTCGCATGCCCTATCACGCCTTCTACGAGTTCTTTTTGTCCCATACCTATGGAGTGCCCTCTGGGTAAACCTCACGGAGGAGCGTACGGTACTATGTAGATTATGGGAGTATATAAAATGTGTTAATGGGGATATGGGTAATGCCTTAACGCTATTATAATACTTTACTTTACTGTAGACATATTATAATAACGTATTGTACTACATAGTAGATAGTCTAATGGATCCTTAGGAGATGGAAATCCCGAACTTCTCTTAAGTCATTGCACACACGCTAGCCACTGGATAGGAGATGTCAAACCGCGTAAACATCTCTGACGCCCACTCATATTTATTTACCGTTGATTTAACTTACATAAGATCTTTTAGTTCTGACTCGAGTGTTTTGTCTTTTCAATTCACTTGGGTCCATCTGAGCTTTTTAGTTTATCGAAGACTACTTTCTGGAGGATAAATACGAAGATTTTGTACTATTATTATTTATTATATTTAGTCCACCGCATCATGTTGTTCTGCTGCATTTTATTATTATTTATTCTTGTTGACTCCGATCTGTATTTTTAAAAGAATAATAAATGTTATTTGTAAACAGTTTCATGAACTATTTCTTTGATTATTATATTTTTCATTCCGCTGCGAGATTCTGTATTTGTTTATTTCTTCCTCTTCTTTTTCTTATTCATACCATAACAATCTGCCCCTTTAAATGGTTGAGTCTGATGTGTGTGGTTTATCGTCGATTTAAATCATCCAAAAAGGCGGGTCGTTACATAGTAGCTGATTTAACTAAATGCTACGTATATCACCTTGAATGGCATTGCAATAAAGAAAGTATAAACAATGAACAAATTTGTTACTGAGCTAGGGTGATTCTAAATGTTGAGAATCCCATAATATTATTATACGGTAATAAAGTCGTGACACAAATCACAAAAGAACCTAAATCTCACTATAAGTTGAAAAATATACTCTGAAGGTTTCCACATGATAAAGGCAGTTTATTAGCATCGAAAAGAATTAATTGATAGGGTAAATAATTAAAACAATGTAGCATACCCATTTACTAAGGGATTGGCTTGATTAGTTTTTATGAAATTGATCGAAGGAGTTGGAACAAGATTCCATAACCGACCCTAAGTACAGGTGAGAGATTGAATGAGTTGGGTGTATGCCTACGAGCAATAATGTAATTTTTTACATACATCTAACTTGATAATCAATTTGCTCAAGGTAAAAGGTGTTTTGTTTCTATTATATACTTGCATATTACGATATGTTAATTATTTGTTTAATTTAGGTATATTAAGTAGAAAATTATTAAATGATATGTTATGTGATCGTATTTATAATATGTTGTAATCATTATAAATTTATCACGATAATAACAACATATTATTTTAAATAATCCTAGTCATGGTGTCTTGAAATGGGATACTGATACATCCATTGCAACAAGAGTGTGCAATGCTATTTAAATGCTGGTCAGTTTATTACTCATAACTGAAGGGAGCACTAAGGGGTTACGTACTGATAGTTATTGGACAACTATGGAATGACTCAATTGAGAGTTTACTATTTGTTAATATAGCTAAGTCAAAAAGAGAATCTTAAAGTGATGATATTACACAGTTCTCTCAAATTGAAAATATTGTTGAACTTCAATGTGGATACTTCACTTTGGTTATAGTTAAACCATGATATGACATCCATCAAACGACTATAGTTGGGTCTGAGTTGAAGCGTTGGAAGTTAAATACTATTCGATAGAAAATTTGACTCCTCGAGTTTATCAAGTTAGTATTATAGTCAATTGTAGTCAATTGAAATTTGAAGCCTTTGGCCAGAGCGATACAGTTAATAATGGTTATTGTTATTGAATGTGTTTGGACTAGTTAAGTTGAATGTGGATGATATTGGAATTTTGACCAAACCAAAATTCATAAGTTCTAATGTGATATAATGTTGACGAAGAGGATTTGTATGATTAATCGTTGCCACCTTGTATCGCTTAACTAAGTAAAATTGGATTTTACCAAAAAAAATGGGTAAGTGATAAATTCAACCAAAATGTTACACTACTAGCTACGGTGACACGTGAACGTTAATATTCAACTTGTTCGATGTTTATCGCTAACTGAATTTACACTTTTGAGTCAATCAACCATAATGATAAATACTATAAAAATGACATAATTTAATAAATTTATATAATTAAATTAACTAATATTTATGAAATATTAATTATTAATTTATTTTTATTTGCTTGAATACCATTAACATTTGATAAAGTATGTATATAAAAGTTATAAATGTGCATATTGCTAGGTAATGATAGAATATTTAAATTGGATCGAAATAGAATAAATACGAAAAAGATCTGGGAAATTTGGAGGCCAACTATACCTCTTTTTATGGTGGGCCAAAGGAGGATTGTGGAAGGTGTTTCAAAATTGATTTGAAAAGGCAAGTGAGTAATAAAAGGACGGAGAAAAGATCTCTTGCATTGATTCTCTTTTGTTACTTTCTTAAAAAAAATTCATTTGATGATTCTTCTTGACAAATTCATTTGCTTTCTCTTGCTCTCCTCCTCTCCCTTAATGGTCGAATTCATCATGGCCTTCTTGGATTAAAGTCCAAAAATTAAAATAAAAATAAATATTGTGGTTGATATCCCTTGGTCCTTGCAAAATCAAAGATTGGTTCAATAGAATCTAGCAGCATTGCTCATAATTCAAGGTGCTCCTTTTTGGCTACATCCTAAAGTGTCATTCTAATTTGATTTGGTTATATGTTTCTCCTGTTCATATGGTTTAGATTTTATATGCTTCATCTCATGGATTTTTTTATTCATCTTATAGTATATAATTTAGACCACTTTTTTTCCAGCTCAATTAATTATATGTTCATAATGTTGATTGAATTCAGATTCCCTTTTGTTAATATTTCAACTTACTATATGTTCATTATTATCAACACGCTTTAGATCCTTTCTCTCCATTGTTTATTTGTTTATATTCTTTATATAATTTAGATATTTTTTTGAACCAAAAATGACATAAACACCCAAGAGATTGTGTAGAGAATCAAAAGTAAAGAAAATAAATGTAAAAATAATAAAGGAAAGAACACATGGCATTTATAGTGTTTGGGCTAATCTTGGCGTATGTCCGCTTAGTGATTTTATTGCTTATATCACTGGATTATAGGTAGTTGTTCTTACGGATTAGTATAAATCCATGGAGGATCACAAGAAATTAAAGCAGAAAAAGTAAGAGCCTAAAAAAATATCCATAAAAATGAGCCATGCCCTCCTATTTATAGAGGTAGGAAGCCTGAAATCTCATCCCCATGATCCCCACCTCGTTTTCCATGCTATAGACCAATTGTCCAAGAAATTAGGTGGACACTTCAGCAGTTTGCATGGATCAGTATTGATCCATGGGCTTGGATCGGTACCAAATCATGATACCACCAAATTGGTTATCTTAAATTCCTTGTCTTCGCTCGATTGGTGGTTAGCTTCGTGATTCCATACTTGTTTGTAGCAGAATTAGCTTGTAAATGATGGATCTATAAAAGAATGGAGTTGCTGATTTTGAGTGCTCATGGAGATCGATATAGAATCGCATGGGATCAAAAAAATAACACTTGAAATAGGCTTCTAGCATTGAGTAGAGTAAGTAGGAGGAACCAGGACAAGTTTTGATGAGGAATCATGGATCAGTACGGATCAAGTGTATAGATCGGTACCGATTCACCACTTTGGTGGATCTTGGGCTCTCTTCTCTTTGAGTGGTTTTACATTTGTCTTGTAACCAATATTCTGAGATTTGAATAGGATTAATGGTATCGTTGCTTATGAGCATAGGAAGTTTGAAGCAAATCGGGTGAAGTGTTGTGGATCAGTACCGATCCAACACTTTGTTGGATTTTTGAACTTTGGATTATTAGGATGGTTTGTGCTTGTATCCTATGACTTTGGTTGTACTTTGGTTTCTGGACTCTATGTCTATCTCTTTGGGCTTTCTACCTTAGTAATTTCAAGTTTGACTCATCAACTTCATCCATATACTACCTAGTCAAAAGGCTGGATAACATTTACCCTCCAAAGTACATCTTGTTTCAAACGTGATGTGTTTGAATCAAGACAAGTCGGGATGGCTGTAAGGGATTCCACTCTGTGCTTCAAATGGCCATTGTCCTTTTTCGAATCACTTTTGTGAAGAATTGTCTCTCTAGTCGTTCATCATGGCACTTTACCAGCATCTATCCCTATAAATCTGGAATGTGCTCTCACGATCAATCATTCCAAGCTCGGTAATTTTGCACCGTTTCCTTTTCTAGATTTTTAAGTTTGATTCCTTTCGACTCTGGTTGTTAGGTGTAAATAAAACTTGTAATTTTCACACTAAGTTCTATTTCGAATGTGAATGACAAGGAGTTTTGTTTCATCCAATATTTGCATGAGCTTGTCTAAGTATTTGCGAAAGGTCTTTCCATTTGATGTATTCACAATCCATTTATTTTCATGATTATTGTCGTATCATTAGCCCATTCCATGGTTTTCTAGCTTTTCATCGTTCTAGCGAATGCGAAGCAATTACCGAGATGCCTATCACCAAGTACCTATACGTGACCATGTCCACTCTTGGAGCTTGGTCGAACTTCGATCACCAATGAAGATGACTTAGGTATTCCTCTCAAGGGAACACCAAAAGTGATTGTGCCTACCTCCGGCTGTCTATTGAAATGAATTGGATTGAACATTATGTTTAGAATTCTTCTATGGGATGCAAGTTCCAACCGTGCCAAACTCTAGGCATTGATGTGGATTGACCACTAGGTGTCATGGTTTAGGTATCTTTTTTGGACACATGTCTCGACCATGCAAACTATGGTCATTGGTCAGGTTTTTACCACCTAAGATGGTGATCAGGACTTCCCTATCTAGGACTTTTACTTGTGATCATGCCAAACTCTGGGCATTGATAGAGGTTCACAAATGAGATCCCACCCAAATCTGGATGTGGACCTTATGCCTTGCCTTCTCGGAGCAAGGTTTGAATGTTGTCATCTTGGACTACACCTAACTTCAAGCAATGGTTAAAGCTTGGCTAAGATCTTGCCTAACTCTAGGCAAAGATCTTCGCCTTGCTATCCTCTAAGGAAGACATTAGGCTTTACCAAACTCTAGGCATGAGTAACTGGATAGATGGTCTTGTCATGTCCATTTTTGAAAGTGCGGTGTGTATACAATTATATGTGCTAATATAGTATACACGGATCGTATAATATGGATTACAATACAAATGCGGAAATAGATGATAATAGCATTGTAAATAGAAAATAGAAAAATCACACCAGAGATTTTTATACTGGTTCGGAGCACCGTCCTACGTCCAGTCCCAGACTTCTATCTGGATTTTCACTATTAACTACCTCGCTTCACCCGGAGGAACAGGTTTACAATACCCGAACAACCGAACGGGATTTCACGCCTCTAATACACTGAGGACTTCAACAAAAGAACAAATACAATTGTTGTTGACAACTTGTGTTCTTGAAAACACGGATTTGTCACTAGCAGTACACCCTTCCTATAATCTTATCCTCAAAGTATGCGATATGATGTTTTGAAAAGATTAAGGAAAGTATATTATTGAATCAAAGGATATGAAATAGTTTCAAAGATTCAATAAATAATTTAGAGCTTTTATAATACAGTATTGAGATCAGAGATTAGATTAAAAGAATATATGAAATCGTTGTAAAAACTTGTGTTTGAATCAATGATTTAGATGAGTATATATAGAGAAAAATAGTTGTAACTCTTTGTGAACAGTTGCCATTAAGAGTTATGATCATTGATGAAAGATAGGAGATGCAACCTTTGGAGAAGAGAAGTGTCTTTTGGAAAAATTGCTTTCTGTTTAAAAACGGTCGACAGGTCAAAAATGGACCGGTAGACAGGAATTCAAATATATATATACGTTATGTGCATGTGTGCACGTTCACTGTGCAATTTACACAGGAACAGTCGACCGCACCTATATTGACCGGTCGACCGGTGCCTGTTAAATTGCACATTGAATTGTGCAACTGCATGCAACTTATAAATTATTCGTATATATATTGATTCCCTTGATATGCATGATTATTTGAGGATAGATTTTAACAAATTTATTACTATTACAACAACAAATAATCAACCTATAATCTAGAGTACCATATATAGCTCTATTGACCTTGTTTTTGTCGATCGCCTTGTTTGTCAGAAATCAATCGCCTTATTTGTCAGAAATCAAAACTTTCATAAAGCTTGTGACTAAACATTCTCCCCCTTTTTGATTGATGACAATATATATATCTGCAAATCTGAATCTCCCCCTGAGTATGTGATTTCTTTCCTGCAAGCAATTGTTAGCCCTTTCTCCCCCTTTGTCATCGACAAAAAGGAGTAACAGATCACTAGAATATGATATGCGTAGAATGAATATGATAAGCATAGAAAAATAAATCATTAACACATCAAAGACATAACAGAGTTTACTACAGAACATAATGTTAATTGAAAAGCATAAATAACGACACTATTTAGTACAAGTGTTGAAAAATGTTTTTAAAGAGCTAAAACATAATAGAATCTAGGATGAAGCAGATCGAATCTCCTCTTCATCATCGTCATCGTCGTCATCATCATCATCTTCATCTTCTTCCTCTTCCTCCTCATCATTGTTCCCTCTAGACGATTCGCCCTCGTCAGATGATGTCCATGTGAAAACTGGAGCAGCAGGACGTTTTCCTGGATCTTGTGCTTGAACAGAGGTGGATGAGGAACATGATATAGCGTCCCATAGCATACCGAAGAACGACTTGACCTTATTGAAGCGCTTATCAATTTTAGAGTCCATACGCTTGAGACGAGATTCAAGCAGAAATTGATTACGCGCAATGGTTTCAAGAGATTCTTTTGTTGATGACTTTGATCTTAAAAGTTTCACCTCATCGGGACGAGATCGAGAGGAAGTTGCTCTTTGTTTTCTCGGTCCTCGTTGTTGCCATTCTTCAAAAGGCATAATCTCAAGATAAGGTGGAGGAAGCTTCATTCTTTTGATGGTTATGGAATCAATGCATTTTGGTGTTGAAGTTGCAGAATCAGGAGGATTGACCCCACAAGCTAACAAAAGTCTCATGATATATTCATTATAGAAGAAATGAGGCCGGGTTGAATTATTTACCTTGAGAATTTCATCAAAAAGCATGTGAACCCAATTGATTTGGATTTCACCATAGATAGCATAGAGTGCCTTGAAGTTTTCTTTGTACACTGCATCATAATTTCCAAGTCTAGGAAAAAGAGAATGCATCAAGACCCGATGAAGTAACCTTGCTGTCGGTCGAAGTCCAATAGACTTAGTGCCATTACTATTGTCTTCTATAAACTGATGACTTGTACTATTTCGGGTGAAAACTTCGCAGAAGGTAGATGAAAATTCTTCGCCTCGATTTGGTATGCCAAGTATAGAGGCAATTCTAGCATGAGTAAGAAAAATTTGTTTTCCACAGACCATAGACCAGATGACGCCGTTTGGATTATCAGGTTGATATTCATCAAGATTCATGTTGGCGTAAAATAATTTAATCATTAAATGATTTATCTCCACACTATTTGCCGAAAAATCTATCAATGGAGTAATGTTGGCATTATCGGCTAACCTTCGAACTCCGTAAGCTGTGAAATCATCAAATTTGATAAAAGATCCCGGATGAAACTTGTAATTTGTCATTTGATTCCATCGTGTTATAGCAATTGGAGTTTGAAGCCATTTTTTGACGGAGATGGTATGAGATGAAGTTTCAGAGATTGCTCCTTTCTTTGATTTCTTTTGAGGAGGAGCCATTGTTGGAGGATTTGTGATTTGGGAATTGAAGAATGGGAACTAGGGTTTGTGATTTGGGGATAGAGAATAGTTTGAGTAGAGAGTGAATGAGGGTAGAGGGTAAAGTAACGTATAGGGTTATATATAAAAAACTGAAAAATGCGTAACCGGTCGACCTACAAATTTTGGCCGGTCGACCGTTTTCAACCAGAGAGTAAACGGTCGACCGGCAATAAAATGGGCGGTCGACCGGTCCTGGTCTGTGTGCATATAGGATTCTTTTTCAAGTTTTTTTATTATATATCAACCTATATATATATATATTATATTTTATACATAATACAAAATATAACCATCATTATACAAGAGATAGATAAATATATAACAACTATATATAAATCTAATGAGAAAGTTCGTCATTAGAATTATCGTTGTTTCCTTCAATACGATTCGACCATGGACTCCATTGTTTCTGAGCTCCTTCATTCTTTTCATAGTTCTGATCCCATGAGTTAGGACTTTTAGATGTTGATGGCCTAGATGGCATTGGTTCATGTACGTCATGTTTGTTGGAACCGCAGAAAAATGTTGCCAACTTTTCTAAAACAGACAATCGTGCCGATGTCCGTTGTTGCTCGTGATAAAGTTGACTTTGCCCGTAATGGAGTTGTCTCTGAAGGTCTATCTGATGTTTTTGGTAGTGGTGTATCTCATCAATTTGAGCTTTGGTTCGAGGAGAATAGAATAGTGTCCTTTTAACTCGTTTTGAATTTGGAGTTTTATCAGACATATAAGAGCATTGATGATGACAGCTCGATTTTTGTTTTGGAGTAGTAGGAGAATAATATTCGTCCGACTCAGAGCTTGTAATAGAAATGTGAGATTCTTGCGCACATTTGTCACAAATATGAGCCATAGTGTAAGTTGAATATACTATTATGGTTAGATAAGAAGTAAAGATGAATAAAAAAATTTTTGCAAGCTTATATATATAAGTTTCTTATATATACTTTTATGGATGAGAGTTAATGATAACTTTTAACCACGAAAATATAAGCAGAAATTTTATTGTAAATCTAAAAATAGCTTTGTTTTTAAAACTGAATTTATAAAATGAGTAAATAGATTTTAACCATTAAATAAAGCAATGGCTAATATTTAATATAAAAAATAGGTTAAGTAAAAGATACGGTTACTAGGAGAAAAGACATTAGTTTAGTTTAAACAAAAAATTATAATTAAAGAAAATAACCAAAAGAGAAGGTGTACATTAGTAATTGCTTAGTCAAGATTTTTTCTTGAAATTAATCCAAGCTCTCTTCGTAATCTAATAAAATTAGATTTGAGCAGCGGCTTAGTAAAAATGTCTGCTAATTGATTTTCAGTATGGACATATTCAAGACATATATTTCTTTTTTCAATATTATCTCGAAGAAAATGATGACGGATATCAATGTGTTTAGTTCGAGAGTGATTCACTGGATTTTTAGAAAGATTTATAGCACTTGTGTTATCACAGTATATAATAGAATTTGATAAATGAATATCAAAATCTTGAAGTGTTTGTTGCATATATAGTACTTGAGTACAAGCGAGAGCCGCTGATATATATTCAGCTTCACATGTTGATAGTGAAACACAATTCTGTTTCTTACTAAACCAAGAGACAAGTGATTTTCCAATAAAATGGCATGTACCACTTGTACTTTTTCTATCTGTTCGTGAGCCACCGAAATCAGCATCACTATATGATACTAATTCAAATGGACATTCTTTTGGATAGAAAAGACCAAAATCTTTGGTATTATTAAGATAACGAATTATACGTTTCACTGCTCGTAAATGTGATTCCTTTGGATCGGCTTGAAAACGAGCACATAAACAAACACTCATTAATATATCTGGACGACTAGCTGTAAGATAAAGAAGAGAACCAATCATGCTTCGATATAATTTCTGGTCAACATTCTTACCACTTTCATCTTTTTCAAGATGTGTAGTTGTACTCATAGGAGTTGGTTTACCAGATGTATTTTGTAATCCGAAGCGTTTGATAAGATTTTCACAGTATTTTTCTTGATTGATAAAAATACCGTTTGAAAGTTGTTTGATTTGAAGTCCAAGAAAATAAGATAGTTCTCCCATATGAGACATTTCGAATTCTTTGGTCATAATACTTGCAAATTCCTTGCAGAGTTTATCATTTGTTGAACCAAAGATGATATCGTCCACATATATTTGGATAACCAGAATATCTTTTCGAGAATGTTTAATAAACAAAGTTTGATCGACTTTGCCTATTTCAAATCCTGAATTAATAAGATAGCTACGTAATCGTTCATACCAAGCACGAGGTGCTTGTTTTAAACCATACAGAGCTTTCTTAAGTTTGAACACATGGTCAGGATATTTTTCATGTACGAATAAAGGAGGTTGTTCGACATAGACATTCTCTTTGATAAATCCATTGAGAAAAGCACTTTTGACATCCATCTGATAAAGTTTGAAATTATGATGACAAGCAAAAGATAATAGAATTCTAATAGCTTCTAGTCGAGCAACTGGTGCAAAAGTTTCTTCATAATCGATACCTTCTTCCTGATTGTATCCTTGTGCTACTAATCTTGCTTTATTTTTGGTGATATTTCCTTGTTCGTCAGCCTTATTTTTATAGACCCATTTAGTACCAATTACTGACTGATCAGTTGGTCTCGGAACAAGTTCCCAAACGTCATTGCGCTCAAACTGATTTAGTTCTTCCTGCATGGCAATGATCCAGTAATCATCTGTAGCAGCTTCTTTTGGATTCTTGGGTTCGATATTTGAGAGAAAAGCGACATGACCCATTTGATTGAGTTGACTCCTTGTTCTGACATGTGATGTTATTTCACCTATTATATTTTGGGCCGGATGGTCTCTTAATATTCTTGGTGGTGATTGTAATTCACATATTTGAGGAGTATTCTCAATAATTACTTCTGAGTCAGAATCAGTATTTGAGATGATTGGATTATCAATGACTATTGATTCGTCATCATCTGATATTGTGTGAGGATGATGATAAATTTCATCAAAAGAGACATGAAGTGATTCTTCAATAGTTTTGGTTCGTTTATTAAATATCCGATAGGCCTTACTTCGTTCCGAATAACCGACAAATATTCCTTCATCGGCTTTTGGATCGAATTTTCCAAGCTGGTCTTTCGTATTTAAAATAAAGCACTTGGAACCAAAAACTTTGAAGTATGAGATTTTGGGCCTTCTTTTGTTAAACAATTCATAAGGAGTATTCTTGTTAAGAGGTCTTATGGACACACGATTTAAAACATAACAGGCAGTTGCGACAGCTTCTGCCCAGAAATGTTTTGGTAAGGTGGTTCCATTCAATAATGTTCTTGCACATTCTTGTAAAGTTCGGTTCTTTCGTTCTACTACTCCGTTCTGTTGTGGAGTTCTGGGAAACGAAAAATTATGATATATACCTTTCTTTGTACAAAAATGTTCAAATTCATTATTTTCAAACTCTCCGCCATGATCACTTCTTATATTTTTAACTTTAATCCCTTTTGATTTTTGAATTCTTTTGACGAAAGATTTGAAATGATCGAAAGTATCACTTTTATTTTTTAAGAAAATTGTCCATGTATAACGAGAGAAATCATCAACAATTACAAGCACATATTGACTGTGATTTATTGATTGAACTCTAGTAGGTCCAAATAAATCCATGTGCAGTAACTCAAGTGGTTGTAATGTTGATATGACTTTCTTGGATTTAAACGATGATTTGGTCAATTTTCCTAATTGACATGCATCACAAATGTTGTTAACTTTAAAACTCATTTTGGGTAGTCCTCTAACTAGATTGTTTTTGGCTAGCTTGTCAATAGTTCTGAAGTTTATATGACAGAAACGTTTGTGCCATAGCCATGGATCATTGTCATTAGCCACAAGACACATATCTGAATTATGATTAATATTCATATTTAGAATATATATATTTCTGTCTCTATAACCTTCAAAAACCAAATTATGGTCTTTATCTAAAATACTACACTTATTATTTGAAAAGGAAATTATAAAACCCTTGTCACATAATTGACTAATACTAAGTAAATTGTGTTTTAAATTTCTAACTAGCATGACATTAGTAATAAGAGGTAAGTTAGATGTACCGCAATTGCTCACATCGCCTTTGCCGATGATATAACCTTTTGAATTGTCTCCAAAAGTGACTGAGCCACCATCTGAGTATTTAATATTTGTTAATAAGCTCTTGTCTCCCGTCATATGCTTTGAGCAACCACTGTCCAATATCCACTTTCCTCTTTTCTTCAGTGGGACCTGCAAAAAATAGAATTAAGTTCATGGTACCCACTTTTTATAGGGTCCTAAGAGTTAGGTCTTAGGAGTCCAAACCCATTTGGGTCCGGTATCCCCTTTATATATATAATTGTTATTAAAATGTACATTATTCATGAATTGCTGAATGTATTTGTTCCTAATCAAATTATTATTTGTTTTAGGAACCCATATTTTGATAGTCTTGACATTTCTCTTTTGAAATTTCACAACTGGTTTTGGTTTGAAATATAATAAACTAAGATTTTTCTTAGCTTCAGTTTTTTGTACTTTCTTCTTCCTTTTATTTCTAAGATGTTTCTTAGTTTCATGTTTGTTATATCCCAAACCTTGTTTATCTGAAATAGATTGTGAACTTTCAATGATTTTAGTCAAATTTTCTCGACCTTTGTTAAAGTTAGAAACATTTTGAGTAATGTCATCAAACTTTGTTTGTAAACTAGCTTTTTCTAGGTCTAGAATTTTGACTTTTGCTTTAAGTTCATGATTTTCAGTAGTGAGAGCATTATTTTTCTCTTTTTGAGCTTCTATTTCTTGACTCAAAAGAGATATTTGAGAGTCAACATTAGATGATGATTCTTGAATATTTTCAAGTTCTTCTTCTAATATTTTCTTCTCATCTTTTAACATATCTCGTTCAAACTCTGCTCTACTTAAATCTGCTTTGACTACTTTTAATTGACGTTTTAAGTCTTTATATTTGACTATCAATTCAGCATTAATATCAAGTAATTCATCAAATGTAGGAATTTGTACCTCATCTTCTGTTGCCATAAAGCAAACATTAGCTTGTTCATTCTCCGAATCACTTTCACTTTCTGATGAAGATGACTCTGAATCATCCCATGTTACTGAGAAGGCTCGTTTCTTTGATTTGTCCTTCTTATATTTGAATTTGTCATTTTCTGACTTTTTCTTTTGTTCTGGACAATCCTTCTGCATGTGTCCCTTTTTATGGCAGTTGAAACATTCTATAGCAGATGAAGATGGTTTATTTGATCCAGGTTTCCTTTTATTGTAGCGACTGGCTTTTCGATATTTTAGGAATTTTTTGAAACCTTTAGCAATGAACGCCAAATCTTCATCTTCAGAATCTGATTCATTTTCATCTTTCTCAACATGAAATGCTACATTTTTCTTTTCTTCTTTCTGTTCTTTTCTAGCCTGCAAATTTGCTTCATAGGACATTAAATTTCCTATCAATTCATCTGGCTTCATGACGGAAAGGTCATTAGCTTCTTCAATTGCTAATACTTTTCCTTCTCATTCATTAGTCAGAGAATGTAGGACTGTTGAAACAACATCAAAATCAGAATACTTTTGTCCTAACCCAATAAGTGCATGGTGAATAGTTTGAAACCGTGAATACATGTCATTGATTGTTTCATTTGGTTTCATTTTGAAAATTTGAAATTGACTTTTCAGCATGGCTATTTTGGCTTGTTTAACCTTGTTAGTACCTTCATGAGTGATTTTTAGCGTTTGCCAAATTTGATATGCAGTAGTGCAGATACTAACACGGTTATATTCATTTTGGTCTAATGCACAGAACAACATATTTATTGCTCTTGCATTTACGGCTACTGCCGTTTTCTCAGCCACAGTCCATTCTGAATAATCAGTTGTTGGATTTACTATTTCTCTTTGAGTAGCATTCCAAGCATCATAGCTACTTGATTGCATAAAGAATGACATACGTGTTGCCCAATAACTGTAGTTAAGACCATTGAAAAATGGAGGTCTTTGTGTCGATTGCCCTTCTGTGTAAGTGGTGTTTTGAGTGCTAGTACTTGCGTTATTTGCCATATTACAAGAATATATCAAATAACTGTGTTACGGTTATATGATGACCGTGCTCTGATACCAATTGAAAGTGCGGTGTGTATACAATTATATGTGCTAATATAGTATACACGGATCGTATAATATGGATTACAATACAAATGCGGAAATAGATGATAATAGCATTGTAAATAGAAAATAGAAAAATCACACCAGAGATTTTTATACTGGTTCGGAGCACCGTCCTACGTCCAGTCCCAGACTTCTATCTGGATTTTCACTATTAACTACCTTGCTTCACCCGGAGGAACAGGTTTACAATACCTGAACAACCGAACGGGATTTCACGCCTCTAATACACTGAGGACTTCAACAAAAGAACAAATACAATTGTTGTTGACAACTTGTGTTCTTGAAAACACGGATTTGTCACTAGCAGTACACCCTTCCTATAATCTTATCCTCAAAGTATGCGATATGATGTTTTGAAAAGATTAAGGAAAGTATATTATTGAATCAAAGGATATGAAATAGTTTCAAAGATTCAATAAATAATTTAGAGCTTTTATAATACAGTATTGAGATCAGAGATTAGATTAAAAGAATATATGAAATCGTTGTAAAAACTTGTGTTTGAATCAATGATTTAGATGAGTATATATAGAGAAAAATAGTTGTAACTCTTTGTGAACAGTTGCCATTAAGAGTTATGATCATTGATGAAAGATAGGAGATGCAACCTTTGGAGAAGAGAAGTGTCTTTTGGAAAAGTTGCTTTCTGTTTAAAAACGGTCGACAGGTCAAAAATGGACCGGTAGACAGGAATTCAAATATATATATACGTTATGTGCATGTGTGCACGTTCACTGTGCAATTTACACAGGAACGGTCGACCGCACCTATATTGACCGGTCGACCGGTGCCTGTTAAATTGCACATTGAATTGTGCAACTGCATGCAACTTATAAATTATTCGTATATATATTGATTCCCTTGATATGCATGATTATTTGAGGATAGATTTTAACAAATTTATTACTATTACAACAACAAATAATCAACCTATAATCTAGAGTACCATATATAGCTCTATTGACCTTGTTTTTGTCGATCGCCTTGTTTGTCAGAAATCAATCGCCTTATTTGTCAGAAATCAAAACTTTCATAAAGCTTGTGACTCAACAATTTTCATTTACCAGTCTCGCCATCCTCTGGGTAAGACAGTAGTACTCAGCTAAACTCTGGGCGTGAGCTAATAGATTGACGTTCACATCACGTCCGTTTTGGTTTATACTCATGCCCTTGCATAAAGGGGGAGAGTTAGAGGATGGATGATCAAGTCACGTCCCTTTAGGTTTGTACTCTTTCCCCCACATCAAGGGCAAGAGTTAGCGGATGGGTGGTCAAGTAATTCCTTTTTGGTTTATAATCTTGCCCCTACATTAAGGACAAGGGTCAGCTGATGGAGGATCAGGTAACATCCATTTTTGTTTATGCTCATGTTCCTACATCAAGGAAAAGAGTTGTAACAACCCGATATTATCAACCATTCGCATCCGCACATGTCGCACTTGAATTGCTCAAAATACCGCGTTGTAAATAAAATTTGGCAAATCTCAAATGTACAGTAAATAAATAATCATAGATCACAGATCACAGACACAAAGTAAATAATAATGAAGCGGAATTAAAAGAGATAGTGGTTCATGAAGCTACTATATAAAAATAAGATACATCAGAGTTAAACAAGATACAACAGAAAAGTAACAAGATACATCAGGTTCAATTCAGAATACATTACTGAAATCACTGGATACTGAAAGAAAAATAGATGGCTGGATCTTCAAGCAAAGCTCCAACTCTGAAGGTGAGTCTAGGATTCTGAATCACTCAGTCTGACTCGAGCGTAAAGAAAAAGACAAAACGCTCGAGCCAGGACATAAATACTTATGAACCGTAAATCAACTCAAGTGAATAGTAACAAAAAATGCATCAGTAACTTAAAGGATGCTTGGAATCGTCCATCCTTTAAGTATCCGTTAAACTATTTATTATGTAGCAATATTGCGTTATTATAATAATGTCTACAGTAAAATAAACTTATTTTAAATAGCGCTGAAGGGTTACCCATATAGCCCTCAACACGTAATAGTCCCAGTAGTTCATCTAGTATCAGCATATCTCTAGATCGGGAGACTACCCAAGATACTCCATGGGCTACGGGAGAAAAACAAACTCGTAGTAAAGGCCTGGTATGGTAGGTGACATGACATAACTTGGCAATGCCAGGGCAGATATACCAATTACGCTTCTGAGCTGGTGGTAACGCATAGCAGCCACTACCGCCCATCTTGGAACACACTCCCAAATCAAAATCAAAGGATGGCCATCAAATCAACCGCTAGATAAGAGTACAGTATCGAAGGAATGTGTCCAATCGGAGGAATGACCTCACTTGGCCCATTGATCACTCCTGTTTTAGCCACCTTATGCCAACTCACGGGAGTCGGGTCCACGTACATGCCTCAATAGGATCGTCGCCACCATCATACTTTTTTTTGGAATCTCCACTGCGTACATAGTTGTTAAAGTGGTTTTCGGAGTTGGAAGAGAGTATGACAACTTCCGATCTCGGTCTCTTTAACAACCAAACGTTATTATAACGCCGTGGTCATTTCAAAATAGATTATACTTTGAAACCAAAACCATTTTTATTTTCAGAAATATATTCAAATCAATACTATATCATTTCCATTTCAAACATATATTCACTTTCAAAAATCATAATACTTTCAAAGTTATAACTTTTCAAAACCAAAATACTTGAAATCATTGCACTTCGAAAATCATAAAATTTTGAAAACAAACACTTGAAATCATGGAACATTCCTTTAATTCAAATTTCAATTTTCAATTTAATTCAATTCAAATTATCAGTTTCAATTAAATTCAGTTTCCCAATAAAACATTCCAAATCTTATAAATTTAAAAATATAGATTTGATCCACAAAATAAACTATTCAATTTTTCAATATAATTCAAAGCTTCAATATACCATATTTCAAAACTAAATTTTATAATTTCATATATCTCAAGTCTAACTTCATTCTTACGTAGTTTTGAAATATTCATTTCATAAATCCAATAATATTTAAATAACTCAAATTGCAAGTAAACCAAATATCCTTTCATACTAATATAAACTTTAAATATTCATTCATCGAAATCAAATATCATTTCACATTCACATTCTTTATCAAAATAAAGATTAAATCATTCAAAACCATTTCAAAATCATTAAAATATCATATCCTTCAAAACCTCATTATCAAATCATTATATGAATTCAATTTCAAATATTCAAATTTAAATATTATTTAAAAATCAAACATGTCATTCATTTATTATTTCAAATATCAATACAAAATACATTTCAAAATTCCAATCAAAAATTCAATTATCTCATTACATTTCATTCCATTCAACTCATAACCAAGTAAACCTCATCTGAATTCAAATTTATCTTAAATTCCATAAAATTCAAATTTAAATATAAAAATATATATTCAAACTTCTTAAATTTCAAAAATAATCAATTCCAAAAGTCAAATCATTTAACACTTTGAACATAACTCAAATAGGGTTAAAATCTATATATTTCATAACATTGTCAAATTATAGCAAAGACAGCATTTATAAAGTGGTATCGTAGCTTATAGTTTCAATATAGTTTAGTTCAAGAATAACAGCATTTATAAAATGCCGTAATAGATATTTAGTTATTTCAAACATAGTTAAGTTCAAAACAACAGCATTTAAAAATGCTATCATAAGACTACAGCATTTTAGAAATGCTACTAATAAAATTCCAGATTTTATTGTAACTTTTCAAAAACAATAAAATTCGAAAAATTTCTATTTTAAATTTATAAATCATATTTTTAGGTTTCAAAACTCCACATTTAAATCAATTTAACATATGATTAATCACAACGAAATTTCAAAATCAAATATCTAATTTAAAACTCAATTCATTTGTTAAGTCAAAATTTCACTGTTTATTTACTAATAAATTTAAACAAAATCTTAACATTTTACTTCAAATATCATTTCAAAAATTTAAATTTAATTTCCATTATTAACTTATATTTTGAAAATAAAATTTAAAGTCAAGAAATCATATTTACTTCAAATTTACATACTTAAATTCGCAAATTCAAAACTTAATATTTAACTTCCACAAAACCATAAAATATATATTTTTAAATAAAAATTACATACTTTTAAAAATACATATCTTAATAGAATCAATTAAAAATATCCACGGGATCTGTATATAATTTTCTAATCTAGGTCAAGTGATATGGATATATATCATTTTAATCCGCAGTTTACAAAGAAAACTCGGGTTCTATGATTTCAAACCCGCAATCCCAAGTAAATTAAAAATAAATAAAAATCGCTCAGGCTTATCATTTCAGCCCATAATGTTTTTTTCCTATCCTAAAGTCCATTCGGGTATGTATCATTTCAACCCATAGTGATTCTATTCTAACAGGGAACTTGTAGTGTGAATATATGCAAAACAATATAAACAATATAAATTAACATGTCAATGTCACAATATAATTTCATATATCAAATGTCAGGTGATAATTAACAGAGTTAACATGGTAATAACATGGCATAGCATGTCATATAATTATCATTAACTTGCATAACATTTTCAATTTACTAAACACTTGGCATCAGTTCACTAATTCATAAGTAGATATGTCAGAGTGAGAAAGACTCACCTTTCAAAGCTCGAATTGACAATTCGAGACATAAGAACAAACTTCGAAAAGCACGACAAAGCACGATGGACATGAGTTTGTTGGACAAGCTGATGAATGGAAAAACAATGAAAAGTAATCAGAATCAGTTTGGTATATTTGAAACCCGATGCATATTATATTATATTTTTTTCTTAAAACCAATATTAAATTTAAATTACCTATTTTTTTTCGTATCATAATACATATCCAAATCATCTTATACGTGAAATTTAGAAATCTGAAAGAGGCCCAAAAATACCTATATAATCTATATAAACTTTTACAAAATATATATAATATCACTTCATAGTATAGAATAAGATATAACGTACCTTTCTAAAATTATTATAACGATCATAATATATATACACAAACATCATACTACTAAAATTATACTATAAAATAAAGCACTGATATGCAGACATCTATATTTTTGAGCATAATATATCCATACTCAAATTTACACATAATTGCAGACAGTAGCACCAATAGAATATAAATTTTCCAGATATCCATATGTAACTAACTATATATATACATATACTATAACCTTATATATACACCCTTTACATTGCAACGGTTACAAAAGAAGTCTCCTGCTTGTCTATATCAATCATTTATTTTTTAACCAACATCCATTACCGTAACAGACATGTGGCCTAATACTATGTGTGTGTGTGTGTGTCTATATATATATTATTGTAAATAAAACAGTATAACCTATATAGATGTATAAATCAACATCCCGGTAAGATTTTTTATATAAAAATCTAAGCACGAATATAAATTGATATGCAAAACAAACACGTATATACTACTAACTAATATAAAGTATAAATACTCTTATTTTAAACTGAAACATATATACGTGCCCTTCAATCAAAACAATAAATTTTAAAACAAAAAAAATCAAAGCGTACATACATACAAAAAAATATAAACTAAAAACTTGTTTCTCCTTAAATACTTTTATATATGTACACGTTACTGTCAGTAATATAAGAAAACACAGCAACCTATATAGACTTATTATAATATATATATATATATATATATATATATAGACAACATAAAACATAACAGGCTTGTTTTATTATAAAACATAAATATTTTATAGGTAAGATCTGTGATCATATTTGTTGTAACTATATTATATAAATTAGAGCAGGCATGTTTCAACACCAAGAAGATATGCTTAGTTATTCATTAAGTATGTTTAAACGTACAAATATCACACATACCAAAGAAGTAGAGGGCACACACATGCATGAAGAAGCTTGCGCGGAAGCTCGGCCGGCAGAGGATGCTTGGCTCTAGGAGGCGGAGCACAGGCTGGCCATTGAGGCTTTGTAGGGTAGAGGCGAATGAAGGAGAAGATTTGCATGCAACTGAGTGCGGATGGCGGTCGAAGGGGATGCTACTGTTGTGGAAACGTTGAGCGATGGACATGTGGATGAGTGAGGTCGATCGAGTTGTGTGGGATGTACAGGCCAAAAGAAAGGAAGAGGGTGCGTCTCCCATTCACGCATGGAGGAAGTTGAGTTGCGTGTGAACCTGACTTTGGGAAAAAGAAATGGAAGGAAGCACCCCATTTCCTTTTTTTTCTTCTGGGCACAGACAATCAAAGAAATGAATGAAAAGTAACCAGAGAGGAAATGGAACGAACCAATTATAAATTGACTTCAGGAATACTAACAGTCAAAATTTTGATATTTGAAATTATTTATGACAAACGGCTGTTAGATTTTTATACAATAGAAAATGAATGGTCACGGGAAACAAAATGTCAAAACGGGTATCGATGCGAATATCCGTTACGCGGTTTCCGCCGCGTATCGGTCATCAAAACACAAAAGTGAATATACCGTAGAGATCAGCACGACGAGACGATCAAAACGGTATACAAATATTAGTGGTACGATCATTCGATCAAAAATCGATATCGGTACGAAAATGTTACTATTTTGTCGAAATCAAGATCGACGGAGCAATAACAGTCAAAATTTGAAGAAATGAAATTTGATGCCTTGCTCAGAAGTTGATTTAAAATTTTTCTATAGAAAAATATTCAGGTTTTGAAAACATTTTATTACCATCGATTTTTAACTGATTGGAATTAAAATAGAATTACCCACAAAAATAAACTTCCATATTTTCTGATGTAAATTTACCAGTTGCTATGTTTAACTAGACGTATTCCAAATATCAAATTTCTGTTTCAAAATTTTATTATTTAAAATTTCACAAAAATTCAACCAATTAAATAAATAAATAAAATTATCAAAAATTATTGGGTCGTTACACTCTCCCCCACATAAAATTTTTCGTCCTCAAAAAGGAAGGAGGCAGGAGAATAGAACAATCATAAAGAAAATAGATTGAAAACAAAGTAAAACAATTAGTTCAAACCATATAAATTTCAATTTTTATTTATAAAATTATTAATCATCATTCTACATTGTAAATTATTCAATTACGTTTTCAACTTCTAAATGATTTAGGTAAGTTATATTGGAATGAAATTGGGTATTATACAAGTAAAATTTTCTAATATAATCATTTCAAGCTTGAATATTTATCCAAATCTTGAAATTATACTTGAAATTATCCTTCAAGATAAAAATTTAGGAATTAAATTTCCGATAAATTCCAAACTATTTAGAGATAAATAAATGCACATATACTATATATATATATATCCATTAAAATTTAAATCATATATTAGCATATATTATAAATCCAGTCTTATTTTAGAAATTCAAATCAATTAAATTCCCAAATCAAAAACTGTAGCAAGACTACAGAACGGTCTCTTCACTTCGAAACTCAAAAATGAATGTTGATGATGATGTAGTCATCATCGAAGTTATTTTCCAACGACAATAGAAGAGCACTAATTTTATACTTTAAAATTCTTCGAAAACAAATTTCTATTTGAAAATACTTTAAATAGCATATCCTTTTGAAACCTTAAACACAAGGCTTGAAACCATCAGAAATTAAATTCTCAAATTCTTGTTTTAAATTCATTTTAAATTTCTAAATAAATTTATAACCATGTTTATAGTTCAATTATTTATATATGAAACAAGAGATAATGATATATAAAATCAAATATTATTTCTCAACAACCCATTCAATAAAATCCAGAAAAATATTTATAATATAGTTACAAAAATTTATTTCATTACTAAATTTGAAAAAGAATATTGTGTCAGTTTTCTTTGTTCAAGTGTTTTGGAAATCCTATCGATAGCGTTGATCAGACGAATCGATCGGAAACCCAAATCAACATCAACAACTCAAACAACACAATATATAAAACAATTTAAATATTAGTTTAGAAATACACTTCAAGAACAATTTGAAGATAACTTGGAACAAAGATGAGATGATTAAATAACAGAATAGGAAGATGGATAAGCTTATATAAATCGTGGGCAACCTTAACCGGGTCAACCGTGACTTAAAGAATAAGATCGATGTGGATTTCTGAGGTAAATCAACATTCGATCTCAAGAGATGGAGTTTTGAATAATAAAAGATATTAGCATCTAAACCGAGGATACAAAATTTCTGGTGGATCGATGTTGTTGCAAAGGAGTTTCACCCCTTTACAAATAAATTTAAGATTGGCGAAACTGCCGACTCATTATAAAGATCATTTGAAGTGGAGTTATGGGATACTCCAAAATCAAAAGAAGACGAATAGTGAGTGACACGAATGGATTTCAGAACCGCAGGGAACGTTCTAAAATTCAAAGGAATCAAGTCAAAAAGGAAGGGATTCAAACTTGAATGAAAGTGATTCTGTAAATACATTTACCATATATGCTAAGTTTTGCCTAGAGCTACCAAAGCTCTGATACCGAATGTAACAGCCCGATATTTTCAACCACTCGCATCCGCACATGTCGCACTTGAATTGCTCAAAATACCGCGTTGTAAATAAAATTTGGCAAATCTCAGAATATATAGTAAATAAATAATCGCAGATCACAGACACAGAGTAAATAATAACGCAGCGGAATTAAAAGAGATAGTAGTTCATGATGCTACTATATAAAAATAAGATACATCAGAGTTAAACAGGATACAACAGAAGAGTAACAAGATACATCAGGTACAAATCAGAATACATCACTGAAATCACTGGATACTGAAAGCAAAATAGATGGTTGGATCTTCAAGCAAAGCTCCAACTCTGAAGGTGAGTCTTGGATGCTGAATCACTCAGTCTGACTCGAGCGTAAAGAAAAACATAAAACATTCGAGTCAGGACATAAATACTTATGAACTGTAAATCAACTCAAGTGAATAGCAACAAAAAATGCATCGGTAACTTAAAGGATGCTTGGGATTTCCTATCCTTTAAGGATTCGTTAAACTATTTATTATGTAGTAATATTGCGTTATTATAATAATGTCTACAGTAAAATAAACTTACTTTTAAATAGCGTTGAAGGGTTACCCCTATAGCCCCCAACACGTAATAGTCGCATTAGTCCATGCAGTATGAGCACATCTCCAGATCGGGAGACTACCCTAGATACTCCATGCACTACGGGAGAAAAACAAACTCGTAGTAAAGGCTCGGTATGGTAGGTGACACGGCACAACCAGGCAACGCTAGGGCAGATATACCAATTACGCTTCCGGGCTGGTTGTAACGCAAAGCAACCACTACCGCCCACCTCTAAACACACTCCCAAATCAAAATCGGACGATGGCCATCAAATCAACCACAAGATAAGAGTATAGTATCGAAGGAATGTGTCCGATGGGAGGAATGACCTCACTTGGCCCGTCGATCTCTCATATTTTAGCCACCTTATGCCAACTCACGGAGTCAGGTCCACGTTCATACCTCAATAGGATCGTCGCCACCATCCTACTTCATTTTGGAATCTCCATCGCGTACACAGTTGTTAAAGTGGTTTTCGGAGTTGGCAGAGAGTATGACAACTTCCAATCCCGGTCTCTTTAACAACCAAACGTTATTATAACGTCGTGGTCATTTCAAAATAGTTTATACTTCAAAACCAAAACCAATTTTATTTTCATAAATATATTCAAATCCATACTATATCATTTCCATTTCAAACATATATTCACTTTCAAAAATCATAATACTTTCAAAGTTATAACTTTTCAAAGCCAAAATACTTGAAATCATTACACTTTGAAAATAACACTTGAAATCATGGAACATTCCTTTAATTCAAATTTCAATTTCCAATTTGATTCAATTCAAATTATCAGTTTCAATTAAATTTAGTTTCCCAACAAAACATTCCAGATCTTATTAATTTAAAAATATAGATTTGATCCACAAAATAAACTATTCAATTTTTCAATATAAATCAAAGCTTTAAATATACCATATTTCAAAACTAAATTTTATAATTTCATATATCTCAAGTCTAACTTCATTATTACTTTGTTTTGAAATATTCATTTCATAAATCCAATAGTATTTAAATAACTCAAATTATAAGTAAACCAAATATCCTTTCATACTAATATAAACTTTAAATATTCATTTATCAAAATCAAATATCATTTCAAATTCACATTCTTTATCAAAATAAAGATTAAATCATTCAAAACCATTTCAAAATCATTAAAATATCATATCCTTCAAAACCTCATTATCAAATCATTATTTGAATTCAATTTCAAATATTCAAATTTAAATATTATTTAAAATCAAAAATGTCATTAATTTATTATTTCAAATATCATTACAAAATACATTTCAAAATTCCAATCAAAAATTCATTTATCTCATTACATTTCATTCCATTCAACATATAACCAAGTAAACCTTATTTAAATCCAAATTTAATTTAAATTCCATAAAATTAAAATTTAAATATTAAAAAATATATTCAAACTTATTAAATTTCACAAATAATCAATTCCAGAAGTCAAATCATTTAACACTTTAAATATAACTCAAATAGTGTTAAAATCTATATATTTCAAAACATTGTCAAATTATAGCAACGACAGCATTTATAAAGTGCTATCGTAGCTTATAGTTTTCCATATAGTTTTGTTCAAGAATAACGGCATTTATAAAATGCCGTAATAAATATTTAATTATTTCAAACATAGTTAAGTTCAAAACAACAACATTTAAAAATGCTATCATAAGACTACAGCATTTTAGAAATGCTATTAATAAAATTCCAGATTTTATTATAACTTTTCAAAAACAATAAAACTTCAAAAAAATTCTATTTTAAATTTATAAATCATATTTTTAGGTTTCAAAACTCCACATTTAAATCAATTTAACATATGATTAATCACAACAAAATTTCAAAATCAAATATCTAATTTAAAACTCAATTCGTTTGTTAAGTCAAAATTTCACTGTTTATTTACTTATAAATTTAAACAAAAGCTTAACATTTTACTACAAATATCACTTAAAAACTTTAAATTTAATTTCCATTATTAACTTAGATTTTAAAAATAAAATTTAAAGTCAAGAAATCATATTTACTTCAAATTTACATACTTAAATTCACAAATTCAAAACTTAATATTTAACTTTCACAAAATCATGAAATATATATTTTAAAATCAAAATTTCATACTTTTAAAAATGCATATCTTAATAGAATCATTTAAAAATATACCACGGGGTCTGTATATAATTTTCTAACCTAGGTCAGGTGATACGGATATATATCATTTCAATCCGCAGTTTACAAAGAAAACCCGGGTTCTATCATTTCAAACCCGCAATCCCAAGTAAATTAAAAACAAATAAAAAAGGCTCAGGCCTATCATTTCAGCCCATAACGATTTTTCCCTATCCTAAAGTCCATTCGGGTACGTATGATTTCAACACATAGTGATTCTATTCTAACAGGGAACTTGTAGTGTGAATATATGCAAAACAATATAAACAATATAAACTAACATGTCAATGTCATAATATAATGTCATATATCAGATGTCAGGTGATGATTAACAGAGTTAACATTGTAATAACATGGCATAGCATATCATATAATTATCATTAACTTGCATAACATTTCCAATTTACTAAACAATTGGCATCAATTCACTAATTCATAAGTAGAAATGCCAGAGTAAGAAAGACTCACCTTTTAAAGCTCAAATTGACAATTCGAGACATAAGAACAAACTTCGAAAAGCACGATGGACATGAGTTCGATGGACAAGCTGATGAATGGAAAAACGATGAAAAATAATCAGAATCAGTTTGATATATTTGAAACCAGATGCATATTATATTATATTTTTTTCTTAAAACCAATATTAAATTTAAATTACCTTTTTTCATATCATAATACATATCCAAATCATCTTATATGTGAAATTTAGAAATCTAAAAGAGGCCCAAAAATACCTATATAATCTATATAAACTTTTACGAAATATATATAATATCACTTCATAGTATAGAATAATATATGACATACCTTTCTAAAATTATTATAACAATCGTAATATATATATACACACACAAACAACATACTACTAAACTTATACTATAAAATAAAACACTAATATGCAGACATCTATATTTTTGAACATAATATATCCATACTCAAATTTACACTTAATTGCAGACAGTAGCACCAATAGAATATACATTTTCCAGATATCCATATGTAACTAACTATATATATACATATACTATAACCTTATATATACACCCTTTACATTACAACAGTTACAAAACAACATACTTATATGACTAACTGTTTATAAAAGAAGTCTGTTGCTTGTCTATATAAATAATTTATTTTTTTAACCAACATCCATTACTGTAACCGACATGTAGACTAATACTTTGTGTGTGTGTGTATATATATATATATATTATAAATAAAATAGTATAACCTATATAGATCATGGTAATATTTTTTTAATATAAAAATCTAAGCACGAATATAAATAGATATGCAAAAAAAACACGTATATACTACTGACTAATATAAAGTATAAATACTCTTATTTTGAACTGAAACATATATACGTTCCCTTCAATCAAAACAATAAATTTTAAAACAAAAAAAATCAGAGCGTACATACATACAAAAAAAAATATAAACTGATAACTTGTTTCTCCTTAAATACTATTATATATGTACACTTTACTGTCAGTAATATAAGAAAACACTGCAATCTATATAGACTTATTATAATATATATATATATATATATATATATGTATATATATATATAGACAACATAAAACATAACAGGCTTGTTTTATTATAAAACATAAATATTTTATAGGTAAGATCTGTGATCATATTTGCTGTACCTATATTATATAAAGTAGAGCAGGCATGTTTCAACACCAAGAAGATGTGCTTAGATATTCATTAAGTATGTTTAAACGTATAAATATCACACATACCAAAGAAGTAGAGGGCACGCACATGCATGAAGAAGCTTGTGCGGAAGCTCGGCCGGCAGAGGCTGCTCGGCTCTAGAAGGCGGAGCACAGGCTGGCCGTTGAGGGTTTGTGGTGTAGCGGCGAATGAAGGGGTAGATTTGTGTGCAACTGGGTATGGATGGCAGTCGAAGGGGATGCTACTATTGTGGAAACGTTGAGCGATGGACGTGTGGATGAGTGAGGTCGGTCGAGTTGTGTGGGATGTACAGGCCAAAAGAAAGGAAGAGGGTGCGTCTCCCATTCACGCATGGAGGAAGTTGAGTTGCTTGTGGACCTGGCTTTGGGAAAAAGAAATGGAAGGAAGCACTATATTTCCTTTTTTTTCTGGGCTCAGACAATCGAAGAAATGAATGAAAAGTAACCAGAGAGGAAATGGAACGAACCAATTATAAATTAACATCAGGAATACTAACAGTCAAAACTTTGATATTTGAAATTATTTATGACAAACGACTATTAGATTTTTATACAGTAGAAAATGAATGGTCACGGGAAACAAAAGGTCAAAACAAGTATCGATGTGAATATCCGTTACGCGGGTTCTGCCCCGTATCGATCATCAAAACAAAAAAGTGAATATACCATAGAGATTAGAATGATGAGACGATCAAAATGGTATACAGACATTAGCGGTATGATCGATCAAAAATCGATATCGGTACGAAAATGTTGCTATTTCGCCGATATTAAGATCGACAGAGCAATAACATCAAAATTTGAAGAAACGGAATTTGATGCCTTGCTCAGAAGATAATTTACAATTTTTCTATAGAAAAATATTCAGGTTTGGAAAACATTTTATTACCATCGATTTTTAACTGATTGGAATTAAAATAGAATTACACACAAAAATAAACTTCCATATTTTTTGATGAAAATTTACCAGTTGCTATGTTTAACTAGACGTATTCCAAATATCAAATTTTTGTTTCAACATTTTATTATTTAAAATTTCACAAAAATTCAACTACTTACATAAACGAATAAAATTATTAAAATTATCGGGTCGTTACAAGAGTTAGTTGGCATTTATCTCTAGATGACAGGAGTGATTGAACTCCATGGGTCCAATCATGGGCTGTAGAAGTTTGGTTAGCACCTATCTTCGGGTAACTGAGTACTTGCATTACATACATGCAGATTCATTCAAGTATGTCATGTTTCACAACTCTTAAGCTATGTAAAGACAAAATCGTGAAATGACAAGTTATGTCTTATTACATGGCTTTAATAAATTATGTACAACTTTATTTTTAAGTGAAATTCCATGCCTTCGGGAGTGTGATCTCGTCCACTACTACTAGCTTAAATGTGTCATCCCTAAGCTTTTTCTCAATTGCATACGCACCTTCCCAACTTGGGCCTAAGTTTCGAGGGCCTGGCAAGATCTCTTTGAGGACTAGGCTGCCAATTTCAAAGGTCTGGTTCCTGGCCTTGGCGGTGTAATATCGAGCGATTCGGCTTCAGTGCGCAGCTGCTCTCAAATCAGTTTCAACGCATTTCTCATCGATCACATCAAGAGATTTCAATAGGAGTTTCTCATTCATCCATGGATTGCATTAAATTATCTCAAGTTCAATCGGAATCATAGCCATTAATCTGTAGGTTAAGTCAAATGGAGGGTGGCAAATTGCTGACTTTTCGGTCATTCGATATGCCTAAAGTGCCAATGGAAGTTTATTGACCCACTTGCCCTTAGCCTTTTCCAATCACTTCTTGAGAATGAACTAAATAATCTTGTTTATAGCTTCAACTTGTCCATTCGCCTTTGGGTGTGTTACCGCATCAAATCTCTTCTATATGCGATGTCGACGACAGAAATCCTTAAGCTCAGTGTTGTCAAATTGGGTTTCATTATCGGTAATGATTGCTTATTGAGTTACAAAATGAACGATTGCTTATTGAGTTCCAAAATGACAAATGATATTTCGAACCATGAAGTTGATTACTTTCTTTATGTTAATTGCAGCTAATAGTTTTGGCTCAGCCTATTTGGTGAAGTAATCAACTACGACGATGACATACTTCACACCACCTTTAGATATCGGCAATAAATCGATAATATCTATTTCCGAGACTACAAACTGCCGGGGACTGACCATTTAAGTAATCACAATTGACTGGGATTTCAGAATCTTAGCAAAACTTTGGCACTTGTCACACTTTCTAGCGTAATGAGGTGCGTCTCTATTGACAGTCGTCCAGAAGTTCCCGTGGTGAAGAATCTTCTTTGCTAGGGTTTCCCCCCCGGTGTGGTCGCCATAGGCTCCTTCATAAACCTCTCTCAGGACTTGTTCGGCCTCATCGTTGGAAATACATCATGGCAGTGGGACTTAAAATCCTTTCTAATAAAGCGCTCCTTATTGAAAAATGTATCTCGAAATTTAGAGAAGGAGCTTCCATCGTTCGCTCTTCCTATCCGAAAGGACTCTCCTCCGTGAATAATTTTTTATAAGAGTCATCCGTGACTCCTTCTCATGATTGGCCTCCAAGATCCAATCGACATCCACATGGTCGATGCTTAGAATCGATAATACTTCCACTGAAACTAGGCCTATGAGCTATGTATCTCCAGAACTGGCTAGCTTAGCTAATGAGCTGGCCTTCGCATTTTCCACATTGGGAATATGAGTTATTGTGGAATATTCAATACCATTAAGCATCTTAAGGCCACAGGTTAGATAAGGAGCTAGCCTCACTCCTTTTGCCTAAAACTCCTTCCTGACTTGACACACTACCAGCTAGGAACCGCAAAAGATGTATGAAGTTTTAACTCTCAGTTGCTTGGCAATTTTGAGTACAGCAATCAATGCTTCATACTCTGCTTTGTTGTTTGTTATAGGAAAATCGAGCTTCAAGGCATAACAGATCGAACATTCCTCAGGAGTGACAAGTATAAGTCCAGCATCTGATCAGCGTTTGTTCTATGCACCATCCGTGCACATCTTCCACCTAGCGTTTTGCTCAATACAGCTAACCGGAGTGTCAACTCACGCAATGAATTCAACTATGAAATCCTCCAAGGCTTGACCCTAGATAGCTCTTCGAGAGTGATAGGTTATATCATATTGGCTCAATTTGATATTCCATTTCAATAGCTTTCTAAAAGTCTCGGGCTGTTGCAAGACTTGTCACAAAGGATGGTCAGTAAGAACTTGATCGGATGAGCCTGAAAATAGGGGCAAAGCTTCCTTGATGCGATCAACAGGCAGTATGCAAGCTTTTCCAGCTTTGGTTAATTTCTTTTTTCTCCTATCAATTGTTTATTAATGTAATAGACCGTTCGTTGGATGTAGGATTCCTCTTAAACAAGTGCGACGCTCAACATTGCACTGACACTGCCACATATACAAACAGAGCCTCATCATCCACCAACTTTGAAAGAATGGGGGGTCTCTCTAAGTGATCCACCAGAGCCTGGAATGCATCTTTACACTCCTATGTCCAAGCAAAGTACCTTTTTCCCTTCTTAGTTAGGTTAAAGAAAGGGATGCATTTATGGTGGCTCTGGAGATGAACTGACTTAAGGTGGTGACCTTTCCGTTCAAGCTTTGGACATCCTTGATCGTCTTCGGGGACTTGATGTTTCTCAAGGCCTGGATTTTTTTAGATTAGCTTCGATCCCATGGGAGTTCACAATGAAGCCTAAGAATTTTCCCAACATAATACTGAATGAGCATTTGAAAAAGTTTAGCTTCATGTACTTCCGGAGAATACTGAACATCTCAGCCAAATCATCAACATGGTTTCCCAATCGCCATAACTTCATGAGCATGTCATCCATATAGACTTCCACTGAACACCCAATCTTGTCTTTGAACATCCTATTAACCAACCTTTGGTAAGTCACTTTGGCATTCTTTAATCCATACGGTATGACAAAATAAGAATAAAGTCCTAGGTCAATGACAAAACCAGTGTGTACCTAGTCTAGGACATGCATTAGAATCTGATTGTATCTAGAGTGTGTCCATGAACGAAAGCAGTACATGTTTGGTTGTTGAGTCCACCAACTGATCAACCTCAGGACTGGGAAGCTATCCTTTTGAGCACGCTTTATTCAGATCAGACTAATTGACACAAGTCCTCCACTTCCCGTTTGACTTTTTCACCAGGGCCAGATTCGATAACCATTTTAGGTATAAAGCATCACAGTTGAAGCCATTGTCCTTTAGCTTCTCTACTTCTAATTTGAGTGTGGTGGATCTCTCCAGACCCAGGATGCAGCGCTTCTATTTTATAGAAACGGATTAGGGATTTAAGTTCAATGCATGGCCCGCTATTTCCAACGAGATCCCAAACATGTCAGAGTGTGTCCAATTGAACACATCTAGGTTTTCTTGAAGAAAACCAACCGACTCCTTCATCATATCCATGTTGAGCTGCGAACTGACCTTCAGACACTTGTTGGATCATCCTGGCTGACCAAAACATTGATCATCAATTTGGTGGGAGCTGCTCTTCCATCTAGTGGCTCTTTTCATAGATCCATATCTTATGGAACCGACAGTATTTCCCGAGCCAGGCCTCAGGATTTGGTTGTTATGCATCTAAAGCCTTGATGCAAAGGTTTCCCTCTACACCTTTTCCTTTCTATTTCCTCCTCACATCTATTAGCTCAGCAACATAACATTCATGGCCCAGCCCCTGATCTCCATGGACTATTCCCATACCGTTTTCTATAGGAATCTGCATTACTAGGAACCAAGGAACTATAACCGATCTAAACTCAGCCAGGGCCGGTCGGTCCAAAAATGCATTATAAGTAGAGTAAATATCCAACACCACAAAAGGCACGATCCACACTCGCTTACGATCGCCCTCTCCAAGTACCACTGGTAAGTCCACATATCTGACTGGCTCCGTGGTTGTCCCGTTAAATCCTTGGATCTGAGATTTATATGGTTTCAAGTCCTTACCCACTAGAAGCATTTGGTCGTAGGATTCAACAAAAAACTTATGTACAATAGCAGAGCCAATCGTGGTCGCTATAACCAACGGGGCAATCGTCGGGGCTTTAACCCAATCAGCATCTCTATTTCGGAATACAATATCGTCGATCATGGATTTGAATTGTTTTGCTGGAGCTCTATCCTCTATCGCCAAACAGCTCTCACTCTCAGTATGCTTCAAAGTACCAACTTATCTATCCATCTCATTTAATCTTTTATCTGTTGGATATGGTCCATCAATCATTGTGTTAATCACTAAATGCTTTTCAAGTTACCAAGGCTCCTCACCATTAGGACCAGCTTACTCTCGCTGGGATGTCAACCCAGAGAGGTTAGAGTTTCCTTGGCTGCCATCATGCAGGGCTTTAACAAATTGTTGTGATTTCGTACTTCAAATCAGCTTCTCAATCATATCACACAAGTGCCTGCATTCATTGGTATTATTACCGTAGGTCTCATAAAATCTGTAGAAACTTGCTAGATCACTTCTCTTTCTCGATCGACTTTCTTAGAGCTGGCATACTGTACTACTCAGTACCTTGAGTTGCTAGATAGATATTCCTAATTAAGTTATTCAATTCAGTATAATTATAATACCTAGGAATCCTGGAATGATTCCAATTACCAGGATTTTGCTTTCTAGCCCCATTGCTATTTTGTTACTGACAACCGCCCTTGTTGCCAACGTTCACATTCACATTTATGGAACTCCCTCCGGACTGTTTTACAGCAATGTTGCTCTATATAACTTCAAATGAATCTCATCCTTACCTCTTCGAGGACGATTATGCGTACTTCCTCCAAATGCAGGAGCTGGTTAGCCTTCTCGTTGAAAATATCCATTGGCGACAGGGATTTCATTTCCAACCACCTCCCAAAGTGGGTCTTGGGTTGATCCCCTTGATCAATGCCATCAACACTATGTCATCATTAAGATTTGTCACTTCCATCACAACTGTATGGAGCAGGCTTAGGAAATCCTTTAATGACTCTCCCGCTCTTTGGAAGAGATTTGATAATGACATCACATCTTTCGGATGCAAAGTGTGTCAATGAAATTGGTCCAAAAAATTTCATGACGACTTAGGAAAATATGATATGGATCTCGGTGGGAGCCAAGTGAACCACATTGTCGTTACACCTTTCAGGAAAATTAGAAAGCAATGACATCTCATAACATTAGAAGCTCTAGGAGAGCCCATATGTCATTCATATTTCTTCAAGTGCTGCCTTGGATCTGTCTTTCCACCATATAATGGAATCATTGGCATTACAAACCTCTATGGATACTTCTCTTGCAAAATGTTTTCGGTAAACATATTCTGATTAGGAGAGGTACCCAATCATTATTGCTTCTGAATCAATTTTCATTTACAAGTCTCCTGACCATGTCTTCCAAGTGCTTCGGGTCTACAAGTTTGACTGAACGGCGGCAATCGGGGTCCGCCCCAAGTGTTCGGCCTGACAAATGCTCTTTAGTAGGCTCTTAACACCTAGTCTCTCCAAACACCAGGAGATCCATTCGTCCAGTAGTCCCTCTACTTGATTCCCGTGCATTGCATCATTAGTAGTAGCTCGATATTCCATATTCTGATCATCAACAGCATGTCCAGAGGTCACATACACACCACTATCCAGAAGTTGAGGTCCAACTCTAACATAACTTGGATCGATATAGATTAGTCCTCTAGGATCAGTACCGACCCATAAACTCTAGCTACGAGTTTGTCTCGTCCCTTGATTTGAGGTTCTAGCTGTGTTTTGCATCTTCTTCTACTTCCTATCCCTCCGTCTTTTCTCGAATGATGAGGAACTTTTAGATTCTAAGCTTAAATGATTTAAGCCCCTCCTACTCCTCATATGGCTATTTCGAGTTAGTTCATTCGACAGCCACAACTCTGCTGCATCTGCTGGTTCATCGCATTATGATTCTCCTTGAATCTATCCTCCATCTGCTTCATCATACGATCCATCTCCATTCTGGTCATGATTTTAGTTGGATTCTAGATCTCAACTTGTTCTAGTTGCGCAATTTCATCCACACTGTGAGCTTCTTGGTTCTCAACATCATTGGTAGCTCTGGAAGTTATAGCACATTCACTCCTTAATAGGGCCATGGTGAAAACTTCTCTTAGCTTGTTGAAAATATGAATTGTAGAATGGTAAGGTTGAAAGTTTAGCTCTATATCTCAGATCAATGAAATCCAAGAGTAGATGATGGATCTAAGTAGCCTGAGAATATCGTTCTTAGTGAAAGCACCAAAATGTTTGAACCAAAAATTGCACAAACGCCCAAAAGATTGTGTAGAGAATAACAAAATTGTATGGTGCAATGGTAAAGACACATTCTATGTTCTTGGCCCGCTTGGGTTAGGTATATCATGTCCATGATCAGTACAGAATCATGCAAACTGTTGAGGTGTCCATCTAGTTTCTTGGAGAATTGGTTTATAGTGTGGAAATTGAAGTGGAGATCAAGGGGGTTGGGATTTTAGGCTTCCTACATTTATAAAAAGGAGGCCAGGGTCCTTTTTTATGGATCCTTTTTTATTCTCTACACAATCTTTTGGGTGTTTATTCCATTTTTGGTTCAAACAAATATGAGTATTCTTACAAAGAAGTAACATGTGCCAAAGCTGTCAGATTCCTTTTTATTGTTTTGGAAACTGCTGTTAATAAAAATATAATTTCGATTGAAAAAATATATTATGTAATATTATATGTAACGACCCTTTATTTTGAATCATTCAAATCGACAACAAAACCATGCATGTCCGACTTGAATAATTCAAAATACTGAATTGTTAATTAAAATTTTGCAAAACTCAGCATATACAGTAAATAAATCAACCACAGAATCCCAGACGCAGAGTAATATAAAATAATGCAGCAGAATAGATAAATAGTAGTTCATGAAGCTACTATACAAATACCAGAGTTAGAAATAAAAATACAACAGAATATCTCAAATACAGTGAAGTCTCCAGTACAAACAGATGACCTCTCCGAACGAATCAACTGAAAGAGCTGAAAGTTGAATCAATAGTTGGATCCTCAAACGAAGCTCCAAACTCCAAAGGCGAGTCTCAAATGCTGTATCGCTTAGTCTGACCCGAGCGTAAAGCAAAAACACAAAACACTCGAGTTAGGATTAACATTCTTATATCAATAAATCCAACTCAAGTGAAATATCAACTGAAATACAAATAACTTAAGGATGTTTGGGATAACTATCCTCTAAGGGTCTATGGAACTATCTACAAGGTTGAAATATACACTATAACACCGTGGTCATTCAATTTTATTTAGGCTACAAAATCAAAACATCATTTCCCTTTCAAATATATCTATTTTCCAAGATATAATATATATATTAAATAATTTATAAAGTAAACTATTTGAAATTTCCTCAACTACACAAATTGATTCTAATCAACTCAAGTTCCAAATTCCCATTTATTCAAAGCTCAATTCATTAATTCAATTCAGCTCCCAATAACAATTTAAACTTTCGTTATATTCAAATCTTTAATATTCAATATTTTAAAGTTAAATCTAACAGTTTCATATAGATCTTGATTTAGCTTCATCATTATTATTTAGTCAGGAAATGTCCACTTAACAAGTTCAATATCATTTAAATAGCCTTCTATTTCATTTTACAGAATATTTCCTTAAATTTATTTAAACTTAAAATATCCATTTAATCCCTTTTACCAAAACCAATTTATAAAATAATATGTTAAATCCCGAATTCAATAGTTTAAAATCGATTTAATTGAGTATAATTCTTAATTAAATACCATTTCCAATTCATTCAACTTTATCTTCTCAACTCTAGCTTATTCAAAATTTTACCAAATCTAATTTGAAATATAAATTTAAACGAATCCTTAAATAATTATATGTATTAAATCAATCTCAATTAGATTAAATATTATTATTAGGTCTATACATAAAATTTTCATTTTTATACATATAATATTCTAAGAATCGGTCTTTATTAAAACTATATTTTTCTTTCCCAAACCATAGAAATTATTTTTAAACATTTATATATATTGGACTAACGATGTCTGTATATAATTTCCTACGCTATGGTCAAGGGATACGGATATTTATCATTTCAATCCGAAATTTAAATATACGGGTAGATATCACTTTGACCCGCAGTCCCAAATTCAATTTAATTGAAAATTGCTTGGATTTATCATTTCAACCCATAACGAAATTCTTTTATCCAAAAGTTTGTTCGGGCATGTATCATTTCAACCCATAGTGAATTCTAAACTACAGGGAACTTGCAGAGTGATAACAGATAATACAATAAAATAACAGGCATATATCATCAATAAAAATATAATATAAACAACAACATATGGTGTCATATCCCACAGGTGAACAGTTACAGGAAATAGCATATATATAACAATTTAAATGACTACAACATCATATTTTAATTATTGTTTCAGTTGAAATCAAATTTAACAAAATACAAGAACGTTAATCGTGAGTGATTGCTCACCTTTCGAGGCTAGAGAAGAACGATAATGAGGTCAGTTATGGATCCCAATACGAACTTTGAAGCAAAGCAAAATTGGCACGAATTAGATGACAAAGCTGATAGATAGAAATCGATGAAAAAAAATCAATCGGTTGTATATAAATGGAGTATATATTGCATGTGTTATTTAAATTTCCTTAAAATTTCAATAAATTTAATTTAAGACGGATATTCAAATAAAATATTCACATTGTTTGAAACTGATATTAAATTTAAAATACATATTAAAACAAAACATCATCATATTATTGAAAAATCAATACTTAAATTTAAACACATAAACGTTTTCCTCTTAAATCAATATTACATTTAAACAAACACACACAAAATAAAATATAGGCATAATATATAAAAATCCTCACTTATTTAAACACGCATTTTAAAATAACATATTTATATATAGTTTACTCAAAATTCAAAGCATATACTGAGAAAATCTATATATATATATATATATATATATATATATATAGACCATACGTTATGAAAGCACTACAGAAAAGAGAAAAAACGAAACATACTTTATATATATACACTAGAATCGAGATGAAAATTATACATTTAAATTTTTAGTTTTACAACATAAATCACTAATGCATTTACAACACTCAACTGCCATACTAATATATGTTATATTCGAACAGGAATAAAAATCTAATTATATTTTCAAAATATGTAGATTACTAATATTTTATAATAACAAATAAGATATAAGACTAAGTATATATACATATCTGAAAAGCTTGGCTTAAAATTCACATAAGCATTAAACATAAAAAAAGTATGTAGATATAGTTTTATTCTAAAATACCCATTAAATAGAGACTGTTATAATGTGAAAATTTATGAACGCGAGTTGAAATATAAAGATGGATTTGTCAAATATATTAGAAGCAGAGGACAGGGAGGGAAGAAGAAAAGCATGGAAAAAAATATAAAATAAAAATAAGAAAATGGAGGCCATACCTTCAGAGCTCACGCACGCAAGAAGAAATGAAGAAAATGTTGAGATGCAATTGAAAACTATTTGTGTACGAGGCTTATATTTATACACGATTGCATTGATTGAGGTGAGAGAATATAGGCAAGAAATAAATTTAAATCAATTATACATGATTGCATTGATTGAGGTGAGAGAATATATGCAAGAAAGATTTGAGCGAATATTTACAGTGGTATTGATTGCGTGAATTTAGCAAAAGGAAACTACAAGAAATCTTTGGCAAACATTTTGTACACGTTTAAAATTTATTAGGAAGTAAATGCGTTGATTAAAACGCAAGAAATATTTATAAAATGGGAAGGTGGTGAAAATTATTTGCGTACAAGGTTGAGTACTTAAATGAAACTAGCATTGATTGCTTGGAGAAACGGCAGGAAATAATTCCTGTCAGGAGGAATTTGCGCGTGATATTTGATTTAGGAGATAATTGCGTTGGATAGATTAAATAAAGAAACGTATTAATTAATGGTATAGGAACATTAAGGAAATAAAAGAATTTCGTTTGAATGGTAAGGAAAATCAAAAATTTTGTTCCTATTAATTGCAAAGGAGTAAATGGTAAAGAAGAGACACTTATACACGTGAATTTCAAACAATCTTGAAACGGATTTTGAACTTCTAAAGAGAAATAAATTTGCTTGAAACTGCTATGCAAATTTTTATTCCTGTTACAAAAATGAGGAAAAAGGGAAGCGTAGAAATTTTCACGTAACTTATCAAAACTAGATTTAAAAGAAATTGAACGTCTAGGGACTTGATTTCTTTCCCACTTGGAATTCAAGGCTACAGATAAATTTATTATTTAACGTCAAAATAAATATTATTCCAAATCGAAACCATATTAACTTTTAAATCATTAAATTAACATACAAAATAATAACAACTATCTACTGCTTTATAGTAAATAAAAAAATTGTAAATTCACAGAATACAACCTGTTACTTTTATTTCAAAATATCTTTCTTATAATAATTATTATATTTGGAAAACATTTTGAAAAAATTTTCTCTTTTAAAACTTATAAATAAAATATCATTATGTTAACTACCAAATTAAATGTTCATTTTAATACATTCTCTTTCCTTAATGGAAAGATTTCAACAAATATAAATATTAATTTCGTATTAAAATCAAATAAAAATCTAATTCAACTACTTCTTTTTATTAACAATAAATCAAACATTATTTAATAATTTCACATAAGTCAACATATCCATTAGTTACCAATTTTAGTTCATTTGTTAGAGGTTAGCTTATTTGAATTACAACAATACAATTAACTATTGTTTCCTCTTTAATTTTATTCAATAGATCAATATTTACATTTAACAATTATTATTAAATTCTTAACATTTGTTGTTTTTAATTCAAATTGTAAATCTCATATAAACTATTATTATTCCCATCATTTTTGGTTCTACCAAATTCTATTCAATATTTTAAAATTTTAAAATTTCAAATTGGCCTAAAATTTCGGATCGTTACCCATAACCCTTTTTTTCCAGATCTGAACTGCGTTGCAAAAATGAAGATGGGAAGAGATTTTTGAAACGGTCAGGAAATCAAAGATTTTTATTCCTATTAAATACGGAGACGCAAATGAAAGTGGAAAGTTTTACAGGTGAATTGGAGGCAGGGTTTTAATTCTTTTTTTCTAATGCACATGCTGATTTGATTTTTAACAGCTAAGATATGAAATCATAGAGTGCGTACAATAGATGCAATAATTAAAACGAACGTACTCCCAAATTAATTAACAAGTAACGTAATCTAAATTTTTCTTATTTTGAAAATTTTTAAAATTTCTTAAAAATTCAATTAAATACATTATTAAAACCGTTTCAAATTTATGGGTTGTTGCACTCTCCCCCACTCAAAACTTTTCGTCCCTTAAAAGGAAGGAGGTGGGGGGATAGCAACAAACAGAAAGAAAAAATAGATTGAAGTACAAGATAAACAATTAATTTAAAACTATACAAATTTTACTTGAAATATTCATTTAAAAACTTCATTTGAAATTTAATTTTCTTTGATACTTTAATACTTTTCAAAACTCCTTTGGAAACAATTATTTACATTATTACTTATATTTACAAAGAAGCTATTGAAAATATTAAATCCAAAATTTATAATTTTTTTTATTTATCTCAAGATACTTCCAACATAATAGATAAATTAATAATCATTCTCTTTAAATATGTTATAATTAATTAATAACTTCTGAAACACTAAAAAAATTTCTATTATACCATGTAATATATAAATAAACAATATTTAAAAAGGATATATCCAACAAGGAAAGAAGGTAGATTCGGAAAATAGAATCAAGGTGAATAACTAAAGCTGGGCAGATAAGGTAGATTCAAAAGAATAGTATCGGACACGAATAGTTAATTTCAAACCAAAAGAATTTCAATTTCAAAGATTAGTACAAAATTTCTTGTTAGAAATACTTTTGTAATAAAATACCTTTTCAAAAAAAATACTTTTACGTCGAAACCAATTTTCTTTTCGAAAATACTTCTATAATTCGATGTTTCAACAAGTTTGTCCTCGTTCTTGCAAACTCTGGCCATGCGTTGATCAGGCGCAAAGCTAGAATTCTTCAAGTACTTAGTAGACCTATTTCAACAACCAGTGAAAATACTTGAAAAACCTTTAAAAACAGATATGGAAAGTACAATCCAAACAAAATAACCAAACCAAAACCTTTGTCTAACAATGGTTCGCAGATACACAATGGTTACGCCTGGATCCCCTAGGAAACAATCTGTATCCGTAAGCTTTCTCAGCCCTGTGAGTTACGCCATGATGACTAGTAGGGTGTAGGATACACAATGGTTACGCTTGGATCCCCCAGGAAACAATCCGTACCCCTAGGCTGTCTCAGCCAGGCAGTTTCGCTACTAATGCGACCTACATAGATTGCAGGATACATAATGGTTACGCCTGGATCCCCCAGGAAACAATCCATACCCCTAGGCCGTCTCAGCCAGGCAGTTGCGCTATGCAATTGCGAGAAGAAAAAAACCATGGGTTACACCATAGTGGGACACTCGAGTATCACATCCGGAAAACCTAAAATCAGAGAGAATAATATCGATAGAATGAATCCACAATGTGGCCATAAAGCGGATATCAAGCAGAAGGCACTTTCCATATCTTTACTTTGAAAATATGTATCATATAGTACCTTTTCAAATCACTTTCAAATATCATATTTATATAAAGTCCATTATATATAGGATTCCATTTTCAATCGAATACTTTCCAAATCAATAGTATATCAAATCACACTTATATAGACTTCGATTATATAAAATTTCTCTTTCCAAATTGAGTAACCTTCAAATCAATTTCGTACTATACAAATCAGTTTTATATAAGTTTGATAACTCCCAAATCAAGTATTTAGTAAATCAAGGTTCTCAAATTTTTTCTCGTTTCAATAACATTTCAGTTTCAAGATCATATATGATTTCACCAAATTTTCTTCCAAATGAAATATATTCAGTTTCAAAGTTTCTTAAACAATAAGTTTAGAAAATAATCCAAATTTCCAAATCAACAAAATTTTGGTCAAACAAATTCATTTTCAAAATCACCGTATAAGTACTGGTTCTAATTCCAATCTAATTTCAGAACCAAATATTCTTCTCAAAAACAATTATACTCAAAATGATTTCTAAATTTATAATTATCCCTTTAAAACCTTTAAACTATTTATTTCTATATGAAAAATCCAATTTTCCTTTTCAAATTATTTATTTAACAAATGTTTCAAATTTACTTAAGTCATACTCTTCATACTTTAAACATACAAAACTGAACTTATATTCTTTATCAAATATTTTATACTCTTCGAAATTTCTTAGTTTTAAAATTTTAAACCTTGATTTGGACGTGCTCGAACCTTCAAAATAGTCGGTGAAATCAAATTTCAAATCCAAGAGTTGGAAATTAGCAACAAATCAGTACATCATTTTTTTTAAATAGAGTTATACTAAATCAAATCGAAAACTCGAGGATTGAACACCGGCTTACTTTAAATTATTTCAAATATATATACCTATATCTTTCGAATATCAAATCATACTTCGAAATTTGAAATCAAAATTGGTTTCACAAAGTCAATCGCATAGCAAAACTATTAAAGTGGCCTCTCCCCACTCTGAAACTCGAAAATCAATGTCGATGATGCGTGCACTCATTGAAAGAGGCTATGCGGTAGGATCGTGTAATATGGAATAATGAAATAGTCTAGGTAGGTGAAGTAGGTAAATGCAAGGAGACACCAGGATTTTATACTAGTTCGGACCTCTCGTCCTACGTCCAGTCCCTAAGCTTTACTTAGGAATTTCACTAACTAACACCCTCACTTCACCCGGAGGAATAGGTTTACAACTTATCCGAACAACCGAACGGGATTTCTTGCCACAACTACCAAAGAGGACTTCAACTCAATTACAAAAATACAATATTCGACTTGTTGTGTTCTTGTCTACACCAATGAGTCTAACGTAGTACAATATTCCTATAATCTTATCCTCGAGAGCATGTAATGTGTTTGTGAAGATTTAGGAAATGTGAATTGCTATGAATCAAAAGAATGTTATAAACAAAAACAGTGATTCAAGCAATAGATTGGTGATTGCTTTGAGAATATCTAGAAAATATGAACAAGAGAATAGTAAGATTGAAGCAAGAGAATTTGGTGAATTAAATGATGTTAGAATCATGTATATATACTTGTAGAAGAGATGCATATGTTGTCAAAGGTTGCAAACAAGAGATGCTTCCATTTCCATTGATGAATGGTTGCAACTCTTGGGAGGAAGAAGGTGTCTTTTCAGAGAAAATTCGCAGGTTCAAATTCAGTCGACTGAGCAGGGAATTTAGCCAACTGAAAATATGAAGTAAAATTTTCGGGAGCAAATTCAGTCGACTGTGTAGGAAGTTCAGTCGACTGAAACGGTGCATGTGTATAAATTTGTTCCAGTTTCAGTTGACTTGCTGAACCTGTTCAGTCGACTGAACTTATAAAATATGCATAGTGAAAACTTAATTGAAAAATGAAGTTTATAAAATGTTTTCTAGTGTTCGTGCAAGCTTCTTGAGGATAGATTTTAACAATAAATCTAGACTAAGACATATATAAAAACATACTTTAAGTTTGTTTGGTCTTCATCGATCTTCCTTTAGCATTTGCATATATTTCTTCCTCGTTTGTTAAAGTACATTGTCATTGATCAAAATCTTCGCGTATCAACATTCTCCCCCTTTTTGATTGATGACAATACTGATTTATTCTTGAGATGTTTTACTTATTTTCTCCCCCTGAATGTATGCACTAACTTTCCTACAAAACAAAGTTAGTACCATAGATTTTCTCCCCCTTTGTCATCGACAAAAAGGAAGAACTAACAGTAGTAATAATTTATCAAAACAATCACTAAAGCATAGTGAATTTTTGCATAGTCATGGCTTAAGAAAGGTAAAAATGTTGTGGCAAACAAGCATGAAATGGCTATTTATACAAGTCACTAGAAAGTTAAAAATACACATCAAACCAAAAAATTACTCATCTCTATCCCATTCATATGAACCTTCTCTTCCTGTTGGTTCACGTATGACGGGTCCTCCTGTTGGTGGTTTGTGCGCTCTTCCTCCTTGGCCACAACTAGCTCCGCTTGCACTGCTACTTGTATGCTCTTCGGATGTCGTCCATATAAATGTAGGTTCCAGACGTTTGCCGCGAGATGTTGAAGCAGTAGTGGTGCTTGAGCACGAGATTGCATCCCAAAGCTCGTTGAAGAATCCTTTGATTTTATCAAGCTTATGATCTACCTTTTTAAGACGAGTGTCAAGAATTTGTTGATTTCTTGACAATATCCCCAAGGATTGGTTGGCAGTGAAGCTTGGGTCAACAAGATGAATTTCATCATCTTGCTCGAGATGTTCTTCGTTGTGAGGTTGAGGAGGTTGTTGTTGTTGTTCTTGATGCCTTGCTTCCCATTCGGCGAGTGATATTATGCTAGGAGGCCGAGATGGGAGTTGCATTAGGCTTATGGTCCGGTGGTTAATTTGATGGACCATTGTATTCTCTGACTCAGGTAATGGCGTATCGACATTGAGGAGAAGTCGCATGATGTACTCTCCAAAGTAGATAGTGCGCATTTTGCAATTATTAAAAGTGAGAAACTCAACAAGAATAAGATGTACCCAATTGACTTGAATATTGCCAAAAATAGTGTATAGAGCTCGATAGTTATTTGGGTAGACAATTTCGTACGAGCCCGTGCGAGGAGTAATTGTTCTCATTAGGGCTTTATGGAGGATTCTTGCCATAGGTCGAAGAGAAGTGGACTTAAAATCTCTAAAGTTGATATTATCATCCATAAATCGATGGTTTATGTTGTCGCGAATATGTGGATTGAATTCTATCTCCTCTAGCTTTCTCCCGACATTTGGTGATTCTAAAATGTGTGTTATTCTATCCAAGGAAAACCAAACTTTCTTTTCACATACCATACTCCAAACACTATTGTTTGGATTTCTTGGAGTTTGGTGTCCAAGACTAAGATTAGCATAAAATAATTTGACCATTACATGATTTATTGCATGGTCATTTCTTTTCAAAGCTAAAAGAGAAGTTAAACATGCTGGATCGGTTAACGCTTGGATGTTGTAGGTTTGAAAGCTTTGGAAATCAACGAAAAAATGCTCTAAAATTCGGGAATTCTTCATCTTATTCCATCTAGTGACAGCGGTTCTATCGTTAAGCCATTGTTATATTTGAGCATCAATTGGCTCGGAGGATGAAGAAGATGAAGCTCTTGATCTTTTTGGTGCCATTTGGGGTGAGATTTGAGTGGATTTTGAGGAATTGGAGGCCAGGGTTTTGAAATTAATTTGGGGAAGAAAGTTTGTAGGATGTAAAAAGTGAATTGGTAGGGTAAAATTTGATGGTTAAAAGGAGAAGTTTGCTTGGGAATTGGCGTTCAGTCGACTGAATTCACTGTTCATTATTATTATTTTCAAGGTTTGTTTCTTCTATATTTATCAATTCTTCATCATCTTTTAAATTTAAATTTTTATTAATATTTTCATCAAAAGATATATGCAAAGTTTTTTCAATTAAGTTTGTTTGTTTATTAAATACTCGATATGCTTTACTTCGTTCTGAGTATCCTACGAAAATTCCTTCATCAGCTTTTGAATCAAATTTTCCTAGTAGATCTTTTGTATTAAAATAAAACATATTGATCCAAATATTTTAAAATAAGATATATTTTTGGCTTTTTATTATTAAATAGTTCATAAGAAGTATTTTTAGTTAATGGTCTAATTGATATTCTATTTAATACATAACATGCAGTAGCAACGGCTTCTGCCCAAAAATGTTTTGGTAGAGAACATCCATTTAGTAATGTTCTTGCGCATTCTTGTAATGTTCTATTCTTTCTTTCTACAACTCCATTTTGTTGAGGAGTTCTAGGAAAAGAAAAGTTATGATTTGTTCCTTTCTTTTTTCAAAAAGTTTCAAAAACTTCATTTCGAATTCGCCTCCATGATCGCTTCGAATATTTTTAATTTTCAAATTTTTAGTGTTTTGAATTCTTTTGACAAATGTTTTAAAATGCTCAAAAGTGTCACTTTTATTTTTCTTAAAAATAGTCCATGTATATCTTGAAAAATCATCAACTATTACAAATAGTATCGATTATGATTAATGGATTGAACTTGTGTTGGTCTAAATAAATCCATATGTAGTAATTCTAATGGTTGTAAAGTCGAAATATTTTTCTTAGATTTGAAAGATGATTTCATTAATTTTCCTTTTTGACAATCATCACAAAGATTATTTATTTTAAAGTTTATTTTGGGTAAACCTCTTACTAATTCATTTTTAGAAAGTTTTCTAATAGTTTTACAATTTATATGACAAAATCTTTTGTGCCATAACCAAGGATCATTATCTTTGGCAAGTAAACACATACTTGAATTATGATTAATATTCATATTTAAAACATAAATATTTCTATCTCTATTTCCTTCAAAAACAAGATTTTGGCTTTGATCAAAAATACTACATTTATTATTTGAGCAAGTTATTTTAAAACCTTTGTCACACAGTTGACTTATGCTAAGTAGATTATGTTTTAAATTTTCAACTAATGAAACATTTGTTATAAAAGGTAAATTTGATGTACCGTAATTGTTCACATCTCCTTTACCAATGTTATAGCCTTTTGAATTATCTCCGAAGGTAACCGAGCCACCATCAAAGTATGTGATGTTTGTAAGCATATCTTCGTCTCCGGGAATGTGTTTTGAACAACCACTGTCTAATATCCATTTCTTCCTTTTGAGTGGGACCTGAAAATAAATATGAAATTATTGGTACCCACCTTTTAACAGGGTCCTAAAAATTTAGAATTTAGGAAACCAAACCCAATTTGGTTTAGTTTCCTTTTTATAAATATAGTTTTCATTATGATGAACATTATCCAAAAATGTTTTAATATATTTATTTCTTATTAATACATTGTTAGTCTTTGGTACCCAAATTTTAACTACCTTGTTTTCTACTTTTGTTTTAATAGGTTTCTTTAGCAATATTTGTTGTTTTGAATCCATATTCCTCTTAAAATTTGTATTTTTCTTTTTAGGAATTTTTGACTCCTTTTTATATCCTAATCCATGTTTACTTGAAGAGGATTGAGAATTTTCTAAAATCTTAGATAAATTTTCTCTTCCTTTGTTAAAGTTAGAAACATTTTTAGTGATGTTATCTAATCTAGCTTGAAGACTATTATTTTCTAACACAACTTGTCTAATCTTAGTTTTTAACTCCTGATTTAGAAACAATTAAGTCATTCTTTGTTTTTTGAGTTTCAATTTCTTGACTTAAAAGTGATAATTGAGTTTCCGAATTTGAATGAGATTCTTGAACTTTTTCAAGTTCTTCTTCTAAGATTTTCTTTTCATCTTTTAACATATCCCTTTCAAATTCAGCTTTGTTTTGATTTTCACGAGTTTCTTTGAGTTTCTTTTGAAGAGTTTTTGTTGTGCTTAGAAGTTCAGTGTTTACTTCAATTAAATCGTCGAAAGTTAAATTATTTACCTCAGATTCTTGAACCATGAAGCATACATTTGCCTGTTCATTGTCGCTATCACAATCATTTTCGGATGAAGATGAATCTGAATCATCCCATGTTACAGAAAATGCCTTCTTTTTGAATTTATCCTTCTTGTTTTTGTTGTTGAAGTTTTTCTGATTTTCCTTCATTTGTTCTTGACAATCTTTTTGCATGTGTCCTTTCTTGTGACAATTGAAGCATTCTATATTTGAGGATGAAGGTTTGTTCAAGAAATTCTTTTTGAATCCGTTTTTGTTTCCTTTTCTATATTTTAAGAATTTCTTGAAATTTTTGGCTATAAATGCTAGATCCTTATCTTCAGACTCTGATTCTTCCTTTTCTGCATGAAAAGCAACATTCTCTCTTTCTTGAGCTTGATCTTTCTTAGCTTGCATATTTACTTCATACGACATAAGATTTCCAATCAATTCTTCTGGTTTCACTGTAGATAGATCATTTGCTTCCTCGATTGCTAGTACTTTTCACTCCCATTCATCAGTGAGTGAATTTAGAACTTTAGACACAATGTCAAAGTCTGTGTATCTTTCTCCTAGTCCGATTAGAGCATGATGAATGTCTTGAAATCTTGAGTACATGTCATTGATGGATTCATTTTGTCGCATTCTAAAATTTTGAAATTGATTCTTCAGTAGGGATATCTTTGTTTGTTTAGCCTTGTTTGTGCCTTCATTTATGTCTTTAAGTGTTTTCCACATCTGATATGCAGTAGTACATATGCTAACACGGTTGAATTCATTTCTATCCAGGGCGCAAAATAGCATATTCATAGCTTTGGCACTTGCACTAGCTTCATTCTTTTGCATTTGTGTCCATGTAGGATAATCGGTTGTGGATACAATGAACTCTGCTTGAGTAGCATTCCAGGCTTCAAAACTTGTTTCTTACATATAAATCCTCATTCTTGTAGCCCAATAGTTATAGTTTAGTCCATTGAATAGAGGAGGTCTTTGGGTAGATTGTCCTTCCGCAAATGTAGAACTATAGGCAGATGTTGTGCTTGTACTTGCGTTATTTTCCATATTATCAATATGTCTAATAACGGTGTTATGGTTATAGGACAACCTAGCTCTGATACCAATTGAAAGAGGCTATGCGGTAGGATCGTGTAATATGGAATAATGAAATAGTCTAGGTAGATAAAGTAGGTAAATGCAAGGAGACACCAGCATTTTATACTGGTTCGGACCTCTCGTCCTACGTCCAGCCCCTAAGCTTCACTTAGGAATTTTACTATATAACACCCTCACTTCACCTGGAGGAATAGGTTTACAACTTATCCGAACAACCGAACGGGATTTCTTGCCTCAACTACCGAAGAGGACTTCAACTCAATTACAAAAATACAATATTCGACTTGTTGTGTTCTTGTCAACACTAATGAGTCTAATGTAGTACAATATTCATATAATCTTATCCTTGAGAGTATGTAATGTGTTTGTGAAGATTTAGGAAATGTGAATTGCTATGAATCAAAATAATGTTATAAACAAAAACAGTGATTCAAGCAATAGATTGGTGATTGCTTTGAGAATATCTAGAAAATATGAACAAGAGAATAGTAAGATTAAAGCAAGAGAATTCGGTGAATTAAATGATGTTAGAATCATGTATATATACTTGTAGAAGAGATGCATATGTTGTCAAAGGTTGAAAACAAAAGATGCTTCCATTTCCATTGATGAATGGTTGCAACTCTTGGGAGGAAGAAGGTGTCTTTTCAGAGAAAATTCGCAGGTTCAAATTTAGTCGACTGAGCAGGGAATTCAGTCAACTGAAAATATAATGTAAAATTTTCGGGAGCAAATTCAGTCGACTGTGCAGGAAATTCAGTCGACTGAAACAGTGCATGTGTATAAATTTGTTCCAGTTTCAGTCGACTGGCTGAACCTGTTCAGTCGACTGAACTTATAAAATATGCATAGTGAAAACTTAATTGAAAAATGAAGTTTATAAAATGTTTTCTAGTGTTCGTGCAAGCTTCTTGAGGATAGATTTTAACAATAAATCTAGACTAAGACATATATAAAAACATACTATAAGTTTGTTTGGTCTTCATCGATCTTCCTTTAGCATTTGCATATATTTCTTCCTTGTTTATTAAAGTACATTATCATTGATCAAAATCTTCGCGTATCAACATTCTCCCCCTTTTTGATTGATGACAATACTGATTTATTCTAGAGATGTTTTACTTATTTTCTCCCCCTGAATGTATGCGCTATCTTTCCTACAAAACAAAGTTAGTACCACAGATTTTCTCCCCCTTTGTCATCGACAAAAAGGAAGAACTAACAGTAGTAATAATTTATCAAAACAATCATTGAAGCATAGAGAATATTTGCATAATCATGGCTTAAGAAATATAAAAATGTTGTGACAAACAAGCATGAAATGGCTATTTATACAAGTCACTAGAAAGTTAAAAATACACATCAAACCAAAAAATTACTCATCTCTATCCCAGTCATATGAACCTTCTCTTCCTATTGGTTCACGTATGACGGGTCCTCCTGGTGGTGGTCTGTGCGCTCTTCCTCCTTGGCCACAACTAGCTCCGCTTGCACTGCTACTTGTATGCTCTTCAGATGTCGTCCATGTAAACGTAGGTGCCGGACGTTTGCCGCGAGATGTTGAAGTAGTAGTGGTGCTTGAGCATGAGATTGCATCCCAAAACTTGTTGAAGAATCCTTTGATTTTATCAAGCTTATGATCTACCTTTTTAAGACGAGTGTCAAGAATTTGTCGATTTCTTGACAATATCCCCAAGGATTGGTTGGTAGTGAAGCTTGGATCAACAAGACGAATTTCATCATCTTGCCCGGGATGTTCTTCGTGGTGATGTTGAGGAGGTTGTTGTTGTTGTTCTTGATGCCTTGCTTCCCATTTGGCGAGTGATATTATGCGAGGAGGTCGAGATGGGAGTTACATTAGGCTTGTGGTCCGGTGGTCAATTTGATGGACCATTGTATTCTCTGACTCAGGTAATGGCGTATCGACATTGAAGAGAAGTCGCATGATGTACTCTCCAAAGTAGATAGTTCGCATTTTTCCATTATTAAAAGTGAGAAACTCATCAAGAATAAGCTGTACCCAATTGACTTGAATATTGCCAAAAATAGCATATAGAGCTCGATAGTTATTTGGGTAGACAATTTCGTACGAGCCCGTGCGAGGAGTAATTGTTCTCATTAGGGCTTTATGGAGGATTCTTGCCATAGGTCGAAGAGAGGTGGACTTAAAATATCTAAAGTTGATATTATCATCCATAAATCGATGGTTTATGTTGTCGCGAATATGTGGATTGAATTCTATCTCCTCTAGCTTTCTCCCAACATTTGGTGATTCTAAAATGTGTGCTATTCTATCTAAGGAAAACCAAACTTTCTTTCCACATACCATACTCCAAACACTATTGTTTGGATTTCTTGGAGTTTGTTGTCCAAGATTAAGATTAGCATAAAATAATTTGACCATTACATGATTTATGGCATGGTCATTTCTTTTCAAATCTAAAAGAGAAGTTAAACCTGCTGGATCGGTTAACGCTTGGATGTTGTAGGTTTGAAAGCTTTGGAAATCAACGAAAGAATGCTCGAAAATTCGGGAATTCTTCATCTTATTCCATCTAGTGACAGCGGTTCCATCGTAAAGCCATTGTTCTATTTGAGCATCAATTGGCTCGGAGGATGAAGAAGATGAAGCTCTTGATCTTTTTGGTGCCATTTGGGTGAGATTTGAGTGGATTTTGAGGAATTGGGGACTAGGGTTTCAAAATTAATTTGGGGAATAAAGTTTGTAGTTGATAAAAAGTGAATTGGTAGGGTAAAAATTGGTGGTTAAAAGTAGAAGTTTGCCTGGGAATTGGCGTTCAGTCGACTGAATTCACTGTTCTTTATTATTATTTTCAAGGTTTGTTTCTTCTATATTTATCAATTCTTCATCATCTTTTATATTTAAATTTTTATTAATATTTTCATCAAAAGATATATGCAAAGTTTCTTCAATTAAGTTTGTTCGTTTATTAAATACTCGATATGCTTTCGTTCTGAGTATCCTACGAAAATTCCTTCATCAGCTTTTGAATCGAATTTTCCTAGTTGGTCTTTTGTATTTTAAATGAAACATTTTGATCCAAATATTTTAAAATAAGATATATTTGGCTTTTTATTATTAAATACTTCATAAGAAGTATTTTTAGTTAATGGTCTAATTGATATTCTATTTAATACATAACATGCAGTAGCAACAGCTTCTGCCCAAAAATGTTTTGGTAGAGAACATCCATTTAATAATGTTCTTGCGCATTCTTGTAATGCTCTATTCTTTCTTCCTACAACTCCATTTTGTTGAGGAGTTCTAGGAAAAGAAAAGTTATGATTTGTTCCTTTCTTTTTACAAAAAGTTTCAAAAACTTCATTTTCGAATTCGCCTCCATGATCGCTTCGAATATTTTTAATTTTCAAATTTTTAGTCTTTTGAATTCTTTTGACAAATGTTTTAAAATGCTCAAAAGTGTCACTTGTATTTTTCATAAAAATAGTCCATGTATATCTTGAAAAATCATCAACTATTTCAATCTTTTTGCATGTGTCATTTCTTGTGACAATTGAAGCCTTCTATATTTGAGGATGAAGGTTTTTTCAAGAAATTCTTTTTGAATCCATTTTTGTTTCCTTTTCTATATTTTAAGAATTTCTTGAAATTTTTGGCTATAAGTGCTAGATCCTCATCTTCAGACTCTGATTCTTCCTTTTGTGCATGAAAAGCAACATTCTTTCTTTCTTGAGCTTGATCTTTCTTAGCTTGCATATTTACTTCATACGACATAAGATTTCCAATAAATTCTTCTGGTTTCACTGTAGATAGATCATTTGCTTCCTCGATTGCTAGTACTTTTCTCTCCCATTCATCAGTGAGTGAATTTAGAACTTTAGACACAATGTCAAAGTCCGTGTATCTTTCTCCTAGTCCGATTAGAGCATGATGAATGTCTTGAAATCTTGAGTACATGTCATTGATGGATTCATTTTGTCGCATTCTAAAATTTAGGAATTGATTCTTCAGCATGGATATCTTTGTTTATTTAACCTTGTTTGTGCCTTTATGTATGTCTTTAAGTGTTTCCCATATCCGATATGCAGTAGTGCATATGCTAACACGGTGGAATTCATTTCTATCCAGGGCGCAAAATAGCATATTCATAGCTTTGGCATTTTCACTAGCTTCATTCTTTTAAATTTGTGTCCATGTAGGATAATCGGTTGTGGATACAACGAACTCTGCTTGAGTAGCATTCCAGGCTTCGAAACTTGTTGCTTGCATATAACTCCTCATCCTTGTAGCCCAATAGTTATAGTTTAATCCATTGAATAGAAGAGGTCTTTGGGTAGATTGTCGTTCCGCAAATGTAGAACTATAGGCAGATGTTGTGCTTGTACTTGCGTTATTTTCCATATTATCAATATGTCTAATAACGGTGTTATGGTTATAGGACAACCTTGCTCTGATACCAATTGAAAGAGGCTATGCGGTAGGATCGTGTAATATGGAATAATGAAATAGTCTAGGTAGATAAAGTAGGTAATTGCTAGGAGACACTAGGATTTTATACTGGTTCAGACCTATCGTCCTACGTCCAGCCCCTAAGCTTCACTTAGGAATTTTACTATATAACACCCTCACTTCACCTGGAGGAATAGGTTTACAACTTATCCGAACAAACGAACGGGATTTCTTGCCTCAACTACCGAAGAGGACTTCAACTCAATTACAAAAATACAATATTCGACTTGTTGTGTTCTTGTCAACACTAATGAGTCTAATGTAGTACAATATTCATATAATCTTATCCTTGAGAGTATGTAATGTGTTTGTGAAGATTTAGGAAATGTGAATTGCTATGAATCAAAATAATGTTATAAACAAAAACAGTGATTCAAGCAATAGATTGGTGATTGCTTTGAGAATATCTAGAAAATATGAACAAGAGAATAGTAAGATTAAAGCAAGAGAATTCGGTGAATTAAATGATGTTAGAATCATGTATATATACTTGTAGAAGAGATGCATATGTTGTCAAAGGTTGAAAACAAAAGATGCTTCCATTTCCATTGATGAATGGTTGCAACTCTTGGGAGGAAGAAGGTGTCTTTTCAGAGAAAATTCGCAGGTTCAAATTTAGTCGACTGAGCAGGGAATTCAGTCAACTGAAAATATGAAGTAAAATTTTCGGGAGCAAATTCAGTCAACTTTGCAGGAAATTCAGTCGACTGAAACTGTGCATGTGTATAAATTTGTTCCAGTTTCAGTCGACTGGCTGAACCTGTTCAGTCGGCTGAACCTGTTCAGTCGGCTGAACCTGTTCAGTCGGCTGAACCTGTTCAGTCGACTGAACTTATAAAATATGCATAGTGAAAACTTAATTGAAAAATGAAGTTTATAAAATGTTTTCTAGTGTTCGTGCAAGCTTCTTGAGGATAGATTTTAACAATAAATCTAGACTAAGACATATATAAAAACATACTTTAAGTTTGTTTGGTCTTCATCGATCTTCCTTTAGCATTTGCATATATTTCTTCCTTGTTTGTTAAAGTACATTGTCATTGATCAAAATCTTTGCGTATCAACACTCATCACCGAAATTATTTTCCAGCGACATAAGTGAGTTCTGGACTTCTATTTTCTTGAAAACTTCTTTGAATTTTTTTTCGAAATCCTTGGAACTCATTTGAAACATTTCTTTTTCAGAAAATACTTTCAAATCTTATTATTATATATTTCGAAATCTTAAACCAATTTTCAAAAATACCGGAGTCCAATCTCTCGAATTTCAAATTCAAAACCTTTCAGTTATAAATCATTTTTATATAAATCAATTTTCTTATAATATTTTCAAATCTTTTCGAAACTTCAAATTCTTATTTTTTAAAGGTATATAATCCTAATCGAAAACATTTTCTCTTTTATATATAGAATAAAATCATAGTTACCCAAACAAAAATTTTGGTATATAAAACAATTTTAAAATACAAACAAAACCCGATTTTCGAAGGATGATTCAAGAGTGGATTTCAAAACAAAGATAGAGATTTAATTTAGAGGAAATCCAAGCAATAGAATCCTGATTCGAAGATAGACTCGATCGAAGATGAGATAATTAAATTACAAAATAGAAGATGGATATACTTCTATAAATCGCGGGCGACGTTTACCGGTCAAACGTGATTCCAAAATTAGATCGGTGTAGAATTCTCAGGCACTTCGACATTCGATAGCTAAATATATAATTCGGAATAACAAGAGATAGTAGCATCTAAACCGAGGGATACATAAATCTCCGGTGAATCAATGCCAATTGTAAAGGAGTTTCACCCCTTTACAAATCATTCGGTGGAGTCATTGGATACTCCAGAATCAAAAGAATATAAATAAAGAGAGACAAGAATGAATTTTTGAACCATGGGGAACGCTCCAAAGTTCAAATGAAATTGCGTCAAAAGGAAGAGATTCAACTCGAACAAAAGTGATTCTGTAAATAGATTTACCATATATGCTAAGTTTTCCTAGAGCCAAAGCTCTGATACCAACTATAACGACCCGCTATTTTGGGAAATTCAAATCGACAATAAAACCATACATGCCCGACTTGAATAATTAAAAATACCGAATTGTTAATTAAAATTTTGCAAAACTCAGCATATGCAGTAAATAAATCAACCACAGAATCACAGACACAGAGTAATATAAAATAATGCAGCGGAATAGATAAATAGTAGTTCATGAAGCTACTATATAAATACCAGAGTTAGAAATAAAAATACAACAGAATATCTCAAATACAGTGAAGTCTCCAGTACGAACAGATGACCTCTCTGAACGAATCAACTGAAAGAGATGAAAGCTGAATCAATAGTTGGATCCTCAAATGAAGCTCCAAACTCTAAAGGCGAGTCTCAAATGCTGTATCGCTTAGTCTGACCCGAGCGTAAAGCAAAAAACCAAAACACTCGAGTCAGGATTAACATTCTTATATCAATAAATCCAACTCAAGTGAAATATCAACTGAAATACAAATAACTTAAGGTGTTTGGGATAACCATCCTCTAAGGGTCCATGGAACTATCTACAAGGTAGAAATATACACTATAACACCGTGGTCATTCAATTTTATTTAGACTTCAAAATCAAAACATCATTTCCCTTTCAAATATATCTATTTTCCAAGATAGTAAATATATATTAAATAATTTATAAAGTAAAGTATTTGAAATTTCCTCAACTACACAAATTGATTCTAATCAACTCAAGTTCCAAATTCCCATTTATTCAAAGCTCAATTCATTAATTCAATTCAGCTCCCAATAACCATTTAAACTTTCGTTATATTCAAAGCTTTAATATTCAATATTTTAAAGTTAAATCTAACAGTTTCATATAGATCTTGATTTAGCTTCATCATTATAGTCAGGAAATATCCACTTAACAAGTTCAATATCATTTAAATAGCCTTAGATTTCATTTTACAGAATATTTCCTTAAATTTATTTAAACTTAAAATATCCATTTAATCCCTTTTACCAAAACCAAGTTATAAAATCATATCTTAAATCCCGAATTAAATAGTTTCAAATCGATTTAATTGAATATAATTCTTAATTAAATACCATTTCCAATTAATTCAACTTTATCTTCTCAACTCTAGCTTATTCAAAATTTTACCAAATCCAATTTGAAATATAAATTTAAACGAATCCTTAAATATATTATATGTATTAAATCAATCTCAATTAGATTAAATATTATTATTAGGTCCATACATAAAATTTTCATTTTATGCATATAATATTCTAAGAAACGGTTTTTATTAAAACTATATTTTTCTTTCCACAAACCATAGAAATTATTTTCAAACATTTATATACATATGAACCAACGATGTCTGTATATAATTTCCTACGCTATTGTTCAATCCGAAATTTAAATATACGGGTATATATCACTTCGACCCGTAATCCCAAATTCAATTTAATTGAAAATCGCTTGGGTTTATCATTTCAACCCATAACGAAATTCTCCTATCCATAAGTCCGTTCGGGTACGTATCATTTCAACCCATTGTGAATTCTAAACTACAAGAACTTACAGAGTGATAACAGATAATACAATAAAATAATATGCATGTATCATCAATAAAAATATAATATAAACAACAGGATATGGTGTCATATCCCACAGGTGAACAGTTACAGAAAATAGCATATATATAACAATTTAAATGACTACAGCATCATATTTCAATTGTCGTTTCAATTGAAATCAAATTTAATAAAATACAAGAACGTTAATCGTGAGTGATTGCTCACCTTTCGAAGCTAGAGAAGAACGATAATGAGGTCAGTTATGGATCCCAATACGAACTTTGAAGCAAAGCAAAATTGGCACGAATTTGATGACAAAGCTGATAGATAGAAATCGATGAAAAAAAATCAATCGGTTTGATATAAATAGAGTATATATTATATGTGTTATTTAAATTTCCTTAAAATCTCAATAAATTTAATTTAAGACGGATATTCAAATAAAATATTCACATGGTTTGAAACTGGTATTAAATTTAAAATACATATTAAAACAAAACATCATCATATTATTGAAAAATCAATACTTAAATTTAAACATATATACGTTTTTCCTCTTAAATCAATATTACATTTAAACACACACACAAAATAAAATATAGGCATAATATATATAAAAATCATCACTTATTTAAACACGCATTTTAAAATAACATATTTATATATAGTTTACTCAAAATTCAAAGCATATACTGAGAAAATCAATCTATATATATAGACCATACATTATGAAAGCACTACAGAAAAGAGAAAAAAACAAAATATACTTTATATATATACACTAGAATCGAGATGAAAATTATACATTTAAATTTTTAGTTTTGCAACATAAATCACTAATGCTTTTATAACACTCAGCTGCCACACTAATATAAGTTATATTCGAATAGGAATAAAAATCTAATTATATTTTCAAAATATGTATGTTACGAATATTTTATAATAACAAATAAGACATAAGACTAATGTATATATACGTCTCTGAAAAGCTTGGCTTAAAATTCACATAAGCATTAAACATAAAAAAATAATATGTAGATATAGTTTTATGCTAAAATATCAATTAAATGGAGACTGTTATAATGTGAAAATTTGTGAACGCGAGCTGAAATATAAAGATGGATTTGTCAAATATATTGGAAGCAGAGGGCAGGGAGGGGAGAAGCAAAGCATGGAAAAAAATATAAAATAAAAAGAAGAAAATGGGGGCCATACCTTCAGGGCTCACGCATGCAAGAAGAAATGAAGAAAATGTTGAGATGCAGTTGAAAACTATTTGTGTACGAGGCTTATATTTATACATGATTGCATTGATTGAGGTGAGAGAATATAGGCAAGAAATAAATTTAAATCAATTATACACGATTGCATAAATTGAGCTGAGAGAATATAGGAAAGAAATAAATTTAAATCAATTATACACGATTGCATTGATTGAGGTGAGAGAATATAGGCAAGAAAGATTTGAGCGAATATTTACAGTGGTACTGATTGCATGAATTTAGCAAAAGGAAACTACAAGAAATCTTTGGCAAACATTTTGTACACGTTTAAAATTTATTAGGAAGTAAATGCGTTGATTAAAACGCAAGAAATATTTATAAAATGGGAAGGCGGTGAAAATTATTTGCGTACAAGGTTGAGTATTTAAATGAAACTAGTATTGATTGCTTGGACAAACGGTAGGAAATAATTCCTGTCAGGAGGAATTTGCGCGTGATATTTGATTTAGGAGATAATTGCGTTGGATGGATTAAATAAAGAAACGTACTAATTAATGTTATAGGAACATTAATGAAATAAAAGAATTTCGTTTGAATGGTAAGGAAAATCAAAGATTTTGTTCCTATTAATTGCAAAGGATTAAATGGAAAAGAAGAGGCACTTATACACGTGAATTTCAAACAATCTTGAAACAGATTTTGAACTTCTAAAGAGAAATAAATTTGCTTGAAACTGCTGCGCAAATTTTTATTCCTGTTATAAAAATGAGGAAAAAGGGAAGCGTAGAAATTTACACGTAACTTATCAAAACTAGATTTAAAAGAAATTGAATGTCTAGGGAAATGATTTCTTTCCCACTTGGAATGCAAGGCTACAGATAAATTTATTATTTAATGTCAAAATAAATATTATTCCCAATTGAAACCATATTAACTTTTAAATCATTAAATTAACATATAAAATAATAACAACTTTCTACTGCTTTATAGTAAATAAATAAAATCGTAAATTCACAAAATACAACCTGTTACTTTTATTTCAAAATATCTTTCTTATAAAAATTATTATATTTGGAAAACATTTTAAAAAAAATTCGCTTTTAAACTTAATATCATTATGTTAACTACCAAATAAATGTTCATTTTAATACATTCTCTTTCCTTAATGGAAAGATTTCAACAAATATAAATATAAATTTCGTATTAAAATCAAATAAATATCTAATTCAACTACTTCTTTTTATTAACAATAAATCAAACATTATTTAATAATTTCACATAACTCAACATATCCATTAATTTCCAATTTTAGTTCATTTGTTAGAGGTTAACTTATTTGAATTGCAACAATACAATTAAACTATTGTTTCCTCTTTAATTTTATTCAATAGATCAATATTTACAATTAACAATTATTATTAAATTCTTAACATTTGTTGTTATTAATTCAAATTGTAAATCTCATATAAACTATTATTATTCCCATCATTTTTGTTTCTACCAAATTTTATTCAATATTTAAAAAATTTAGAATTTTAAATTGGTCTAAAATTTTGGATCGTTACCCATTACCCTTTTTTTCCAGATCCGAACTACATTGCAAAAATGAAGATGGGAAGAGATTTTTGAAACGGTCAAGAAATCATAGATTTTTATTCCTACTAAATACGGAGACGCAAATAAAAGTGGAAAGTTTTACACGTGAATTGGAGGCAGGGTTTTAATTCTTTTTTTTAAATGCATGTGCTGATTTGATTTTTAGCAGCTAAGATATGAAATCAAAGAGTGCGTACAATAGATGCAATAATTAAAACGAACGTACGCCCAAATTAATTAACAAGTAACGCAATCTAAATTTTTCTTATTTTGAAAATTTCAAAATTGCTCAAAAATTCAATTAAATACGTTATTAAAACCGTTTAAAATTTATGGGTTGTCACAATATAACATTTGTATTCACAAACATAAATAATCCATGTATGTTGATTATTTAAACTTGCCTTGAAAATTGGTTTCTTATGTTATATGGTTGATGTTTTGAATATAGTTCCTTCTAGATATTATTTACATGAGATTAGAATTCATATGTTGACTTTTGTGTAAGATTCTAAATCTTTTGTTTCCTTTCTAAGTTAAAATTTAAAAAAATGCACACACAAATATATAATAATAATAATAATAATAAATTACAAACTTAACATAGATAAGTTGTCTTTAAGTTTGAAACTTTACTTATGATTATTTGTATATAGAAATATATGTGTGTGTGTGTGTGTGTTATTTTATCCTAAATTCATAAAACAAACTTTTGTGTAAACTATAATTTAAACTCAAAATTTATTCTTAATTGAAACTAAATTCACGCTTGTTAATTTTAGATTTCAAAATATATGAAATAGTCAAACTTAATTTCGATGTATATATGTATATGTGTATGTATGTATGTATGTATATGTATTCATATATGTCTATATATCTATTATTATTTGTATATATATTTTAAATCAAAACCTTAGACAACAAAGGAATATGTAAAAGGACAAATGGGCCTGTTGCGGTGTAAATCCTAGTACCTACATATTGTTACATTAACCATGTACACTTCATATTTATAGCATATGCACTTTACACATATAGTGTATTTGATACACTTACAAATAGAAACTAACAATAACTAAACCTTTTTTACATATTAAATAAAATAAATATTTTAGATTAGATCTAAAATCCATTTAGACTTCATTGGCCTAATAGAGATTTAAAAATAATTTTTTTTAATTCACCCATTTAACCCATTTTCAACTGGCCCAGTTTCTTCATTCGAAGAAAGGAAGACTATGTGTTTCAAATGCTGGTGTTCCTCGAAAATAAGTCTTAGAGGAAATCCTTAGTCCAAGTTTATGATCCATCCCGACGGGACAAAGATGTATCGCGACATGAAGTGGTTCTTATTATAGGAAGGGGTAAAGAGAGATGTTGTAGAATGCATGAAGAACCATTTCACATATTAGCAAATGAGCATTAGAAACCAAGTGATGTGCTTCAGAGGTACCAAATTTGTTACAATCCACACATTCGGACATACCAATTCAAGGCCCAAAAGCGGAGTTTGAACTCGGATCCTGCCAAGAAGTATGAATTGTTAGATTTTTTATATTTGGTAAGGTACGAAGACAGATATAAATCTATATATTTCGTACTTTCAGATCTCAATACAGAAGGAATAAAATAAAATTGTTGAAAAATACCCTAAATCGTTACTATCTTAAAATAATTATGATCCATACAAGAAACATGTAAATAAATTCTCCAAAAAAAAAAATATGTTTAACTTGCAAGTGTAATAAGATACATAGGGAATGACAATAAATAAATATATCTCTGAGGAGCACATTCACCTCCTCCATATGTCTTATCCTCATCATACCACTAAATACTGCATCATTCTGTAATAGGTATAAAGAGACAAATAGAAGGGATCAGACAAGGTTTTCTGAATGGCCAATATCACCAGTTGTGTGGTGTAAATATGAATTTAAATTATTATTTATAATTTACACTGACTAAGGTTATTCTTTTTTATGTATATGCGATATCTAACAAAATTATCCAATTGGTACACATAAGGTAGCAACCTATAATATGCCTACAACTTGATAATAGTCTACAAAGATTTCCATTTAAAGGTTGAACATCCACTAACCTGGTTAACCAAACAATGCATCAATTACACGATCTTGGTGGTAAATAGTCTAATTATACATTGATGAAAAATACTAAATGGTAAACTGCTTAAACCGCATACACAGACACACATATCGAGTATACATCATAATATCTAGGCACACACCGAGTACACAATCCAGGTAGTAAACTACATATCAAAGCATCAACCAAACAATTCTGGTGGTAAATGTGTCCTATACTTTATATCATCCAACCTGAAGTTGAGATGGCCGATAAACAATTCAACTCCCTCGAAGGTACAATAGTTTGACCAATCGTATAACGTACTTATGCGAACATCTTTGTCTCTTCTCCCTGCATACTTTGCAAGTCAAAGACATGCAATTGAGGCACTAATAGTAATGATAAGATTATCTAATTATGTTACAATCGTACTCTACATTGAGTATCACATTGTATATTACCATGAAGCTTGAACTTAAAAATGTCACCAAGTAGGAACAAAGTCGAGGAAGTAGGAAACAAATCCTCAAAGTTATCCTACTTGGGCTACACTTGGTCTAGGTTCGACGTGGGCTGTCTACATACTAATAATCGACAGAATAACATGTAATTCCCTAGTTTCTTGTATACTTTTATTTCTTTAAATTAAAAAATCAATTGACTGAACAACATTACCAGTCGATTGAAAAAGAATTCAATCGAGTAGTTGCTACAGTCGATCGATAGTTTGACCCCATAGATGAATTATTTCACATGGGTTAATCTCTCGATTTCCCCAGTGTTTCCTCAATGCAATTAAGCGGACCGATTAATAGATTCGGTCGACTAGGTTTGTAGAAATTGCATTTTTCAACATGTTTAAATTAAGGTTTTGATTTAGCTCTAATTGTTTATCTTTAGTTCTTTTATTTGGACTTCACATATAGACTTTGGATTCATGTAATCCCATTTTTGAACGATTACCACATAGAATTTCAGCTTTATTCGACATTTAGTATATTTTATTCAATAAATGTATATGACTATTATATATATATATATATATATATATCTTCATTCAAAGTCGACTCTTATCTTCCATCAAGAATCAAATCCAGATGATTTTAAGGGATATACATATATATTCACTTTTAATTATCAAACTAGTTTATATCTATTACGTAGAATCAGATCTACATGTTTTTAAGGGCTAACTTGATTAATCTACTCTCCCTTAATTCCTACAATTTATATTATCAAAATCACTATCCATGGGTTCTGTAACACCACTATCTTTACACCCATATTATCCAAGAGTATTATAGAGTAATATTGTTGGATGATATGGAGAATAAGGCGATATGGGGCATATACATGAATATTACATTGGGCTAGCACTTGTACGTGTTTAAACGTCGAATAAATAACCCATCTGCGTACACATAGTATCAACACAAAGCAATAAACACGTATGCCTCTAGGATAGAACAATACACAATACAGAGTAAATATTAAAGAACATAAAGTCAATCATAGCGATAATATATAATATAGATTGTATAATATATATTACCCAACACACAACTCAATGATATACACACAAGAGACTGTAAAATACAAGATGATAATCTATAATATGGAATATCTAGTCTCCTCTATACTCGATAAATAGGCTGATCTCATCATCCTTGAGCTTGAAATTTCTTGGACTGACTTGAGTACCATATAAATAATAAATGGGTCGGACTATATCTAAATTCTAGGTTAATAAATGTATAGATCATATTATATGCTGGGTAAACAATTATAATATTGTAATGACAAGAATCTCAAATATCATATATGAAAAATACCACAAAATCCATCATAAAAATGTCATTACCTATATAAAAACTCATCAATTTAGAAATCATCAAACAACATCACATGGGTGAATCGTCTATATCAAAAAATCATAATCAAAAGCCAAAAATCATTGAAAAAGATATATCACCATGTACAATCAGGCAAGCACATAACTTAGCCCAAATATATCACTTAATCTCAATAAAAATATCCACGACATCAATATAATTAATCATCAATAAGTCAAAGCATAGTAATGGTGACATACGCCAGAGGAAGATATAATTGGCGACACACGCCTATTAAAAATAATTGGCGCCTATAAAATATAATCAATGACACATTATAGGAAAGACAGTTGGAAACATATGCCAACGAACAGTAGTTGGCGATACATGCCGAAGAAGGATAGTAGGTGGCATATGCTAAAGAAGCGTATAAGGATTTATCATGCGTATGATACAGACTCTAGTATAATCATAATTTATCATCTCCAATAAGAGAATAAGTACTTGACTATATCACAATATTCAAAACACACTAGAACCGGACAAGTGACAATGGACACACCTGCTTCAGGAGACTACACACGTAACCAACGAACTCGACACACATGCCCATCCAACATGGCGCTTAGTCTTGGTCACCCCGATGGACATCTTGACTCTTTATCCATCGCATGTCATAAACACACTCTGGGACTACTCTCAGCATTAGTCACGACCCTACATTAGCCTCTAAATGGTAACACACTACTGGCCTAGTTGACACAAGGGGCTATACTTTCCAACACATGGCCCTACTATCATCGATACACGACTCAACAATCACTAACACATGGCTATAAATATTGCCAATACACGGCTAGAACAATGTCAGCACATGGCACTAGGGCGTCACAGATCCAAGGCACGACTATCGCGATCAGGCCGCTAGGATGGATACTAGCTAATCTGATTCACTCCTGAAACTTAAAAAGAGTTGGATGAAGATAGAAAATTACTGTAAATATATACGACAGCCGACACATAGTTGCATACAATATCGACACACAACACTATACATACTCTTACACGCTCGATATAATAGCCAACACACGGTCCATCTAAGTCAACACATGACTATATTATATTCACCGCAACGAATATCATACTTTGTATCCCCATATTGAGTGTCATCCACAAGCAAAAGATAGCCAAATAAATATCATAACTGCATCCTATACCACCGTATCAGTATTACTAGTCCATTTATTCAGTGCTCACACATAACACTCGCCCTTCAATATTCTATATAACGGGTTCAAAGAATGAATGGAGAAATACTACCGAAATTCCCATCCCGGACAGTATTATAACTCCGTTTATTGAAATTTCTTGTCATAAAGAATAAAATTATCACAAAGTCATATACAAAAATGTCATCACCAAATCATTCCAAATCACAAAACAACTCGACATCAATGGTGAATCAGTCATATAATCACATTCAACATACAAGAAATGAATGATTAGAAAAATGATATAAAATAGATTATTCAAATAAATAAACATAACCACAACCAATCAATATTTAATAAAGAATTATCCACAACAAAAATAAATATTTGAAATAGGTACCAAATATATATATTTACTGATATATTAACTTCGTTAATTTAATCCAAATAAAAAATAAAAAATACTATAATTCATTTCCAATCCATTTTTATACATATTTCTAAAACCTCCAAAATCGCTTTACAAATCACAAATAAATATATAAACTATTTCATATTTTCTATAACTAAACAATACTTTAAATAAATTTATAAACCTCAAAATAGTTTCTCTTCATTTCAGACCATAATTTATAATTCAAAGCCTTTACTGTATTCAAAATCTTTAATAGCTTACACTAAAAATCATCCAATATTACTTTAAATTCATTTTATAATTTTCTAGAATAAAATACTTCCTTAAAATAAATATTTTAGTTACAATATAAATCATATTTATTTCAAACTATAAAATATAATTTAAAATCTTCTTTTCATATAGAATTTCTCATAATGCCGACAAATCAATTTCGAACCACCAAAACTATATATACGATAAGGAATTTATATTATAATACATTTAAAACCATTCAACAATATATCAAAATTAGTTTATCTTCAAAATATGGTTATATACTCAAAAATCCTATTTCAAAAACATCTCCTAAATCCTATTTATTTAAACATATACTATGTAAACTAAATTCCATTTTGAAAATATTATTAAAACGTTTCATTCAAAATCATCAAATAAAATAATTTTGTACATTCATTTACTCTTGAAAATCACTATTTTCACTTTTAAACCCACTTATATTTATTTATAAATATGCTTCAAATAAATTTGAAACGCCATAAATAGTTTCCGAAACGTTTCAAATCATTTTACAATGAGAAAAACAATAAATCGTCTAAAATAAAACCATAGGGAAAAATTCCAAAATTCGACAACAAATCATTGATATAACTTTTATTGCATGGCCGAGTTGAATTCCATCAAATTTCGACCATCGATAGACTATACACACAATATAATAAATGCGAACATTAAAATGCAAACGATGACATATTCTTTGCATTTCGGACATTCAACAAACACACGACTCCACTATTGAACTCCAAAATAAAATCCAATATCAAGACAACCAATCGAATATCTCAATCAAACAATTTATCCAAGAAACAATTTCAATATTCATAAGTAACTCTACCAAGCAATTTAAAAATAATTGGAATAACAATGTTTATAAATAGGAGTGTAATTAAATATTGTTGTGAGTGAGAAATACTCACCGAAACGATGCTTGAATTCCAAATCGGCAACTTCCATCATCCCAAACACAACACTTCCATTGATATCACCTAAAAATACTATGGCTCCTACTTTGCAGCTGCTAATTTCCATCACTAGATTGTTGGTCCTTCAAATGCTCTACAAAATGACTACGCTGTACAATTGGATAATTCAATTCAATGTACGCAAGCCATAGCTTCATTATCACCTCATCGGTCACCACCACACGAACACTAGGTTGCAACATCGCCAAGCGTCGCTCTCCTTCCATGATCCTCCAGCCCAGGCTCTCGATCACCTCATCCTTACACATGCTCTTAAGTCGTAATAATGATTCCATCACTATCGGGCATTTCTGACTTCTACCATCATTGTCACATCGCACCCTCTCCCCTATTTCTTGCATCGCTCGTTGAAGGACTCACGATTTGTTTTATACAAACATGCATGTGTAATTATGTCTAGGAGATTAGGTACGAATGAAAAGTGTAGGTTGCAGGTTTGAAAATGTGTGAAGCAAGAGAAATTACTAGAAAAATATAGAAGGAATGTGATTAGCGGGCTTGGGCCTAATCGAGTTCTAGTTTAATTTAATTAATTCATTTCTTCCTCTTCTTTTCAAATAATATTAATTTGTAAATAGATTTCAATTTAATTTAAGTTAATTTATGCATCAGTTTACATAATATATTTCAAGAACCACATAATTTATTTTAACTCAATACTTTTTTAGTTAATTATTCATTGTATTGTTACAAAAAAACATATTTCCCGACTATTTCAATCATATAAAAATTATTAACATTTCAAAATATTTAAATTATACATTTTATTCGATTTCACTATATTATTTGAAAAGGATTTACTAATTTAATTCAATTTATCAAAAAAATCTCTTATTAAACAGATTTCAAAAAAATTATCAAACATCAAATTCGAAAAATTTTATTTTAATTAAATTTACGATAATATTACAGCGTAGAAAGCAGGGTTGTTGCATAATCCCCCTACGAAAATTGCATCCTCCCAATTTCTTATAAGAAGACGTCAAACAACTCATCCTAGACATTCTTCATATCTACAATCTTCTATCAAACTTAAACTACTCAATCCTCTATGTGGCTCATAACCCAATTTCTTGTATCATACGCTATCATTTAAATAGATTCAATTCAATAACTTTCTATTTTTCGCATATGATAAAATATTGTGAAAATTTCTAAATTTTGGATTTTTAGAAATTTTTTGCAGAATTTCCTTTGTACAGTTTGAAAAAATTAAAACCCAATATGTCACAATATTTTTACACATCCTAACATGGAGCATCCCAAAACAGGGGGAAAGAATATAATATTACAACATCCAATACCATATGCATGATACATACCTTATTTTGCGTTATAAGCGAGCTATTCTTACATTTATGCAAGCAAAAGTGAGCCAACAATGGCAATTAGTCCAATTATACTTCATAAGTACCTATACTCATCTCAAGCTTAAATATTAGTAGCATATGAAGAAGTATAATAAGTATGCGTACATTAAATATAAAAACACTATTTTTATATTTAAAGCACTTTCTAGGAAGATTTTAAAGGTTAAAATGATTGAATAAAGTAATAGTCTCTAAAAATGAATTATTATTAGTGAATTAACTTTCCAAATATACTTTCGGATTGCAAAAATATGAATTATAACTCAGCTACGAAGAATTTACTAAAACAAATCAACTTAAATTTTTGATAAATATGCAATCCTACTTATTAAATTCGCATATTTAACGTAGAAATGTTCAAAAATTTGCAAATCATTTTAAATAAATGTCGCGTTCTTAGCTTTTTAGAATGGGAGAGACCGTCAAAATCGGATAATCGGGTTAAAAGTTATGATCGAATGAACATTGCACATATTAAAAAGAGTACACATTCAAGCTAGAATTGCTAATTCACTTTTAACTATCTTTAAATACTTCTAAACATCAAAATTTCAAAAAGTGACGAACATGAGATTTGTTCCATATTAAAATATCTTTCAAATGAAGAAGATTCATCAATATCATATAAAATAATTCAATATTATAACCATATTCATAGAACAATTTCAAATGCAAAATTTCTATGCAAATCAATAGTTTTTTTTTTCAAAACCTCAAGATTTGTAAATTAATAATACTAAGTTAAGGTTATAATAAAATTATCCGTTAATTTTAACTACTTGAATGTTATTTAATGAAGAAAAGAAAAGTATAAAGTATCATAATTGTTAGAAGTAATTATGTGTTTGTTTTACCTCAAAAAGCTTGCTTCCATTATATACTTAATAGATAATAGCAAGGCCAAGCTTCAAATGAGTGTTACTTAAATTTTCACTTCAAATAACTTAAAAAATTTCTTCACCGTAAGTTGCACTTAAATTTGTGGATTATATAAAGGAAACTTCAAATAACTCTTACTTCCGACCTTTTATCATGTATATAATCAGTGTAGGTAGATTACACCATATACAAAATTTAAACTCCCTTCTAAGAAATTTTAAAGTGAAATTTCAATTTTAAATTTTACACTTATATCCATTTTTAAAATTATTTTACACTTCCACTTCATTTTCTTTTTTTCTTTAAACCGCATATTTTGTTTTATTTCTTAAATCTTATTTCCAAATAATTAGAAGCTTTGAAAATTCAAACTCGCCTTTGTAGATTAACCGTAGAGTAAAATAATGATTTTCATTTCTTTTAAAATAACTTCAAAACACTTTCACATAATATATTTATTTTATTTTTCACTTTTTGAAATTTATCTTTAACAAAAAACAAATTTATTATAAATCTGTATATATTTCATTAGAAAATTCTTTTAATACAATCTTGAAATAAATATTTATATTTATATACAATAATCTATAAATTAATTTATATTAAAGCATACAACTCTGCCATGCCACAAATTATAGTGATTTGTTTCGCCAATTGGCTGCAATGTTGACTACTTAGGATAAGGTATCAACATTTCCTCATTGGTGAACTCAAATCACACTAACACCCAATGGTTGCACAAGTTGTTCAAAAATATTTAAATCTATATATATAACATTTTCCTTCTCTAAAATGATAAATTACTTCACAGAACAATGCACCTTTCTAATAAAATATTCTTTCACAATTTCCAAAATACTATGTCGGGCTGCCTCGTATAAGCATTTAGAAATTCCAATCGATATCGCTGATTAGACGTATCGACCAAAATTCTTAAATCACTCTATAGAAAAACTAACACCATAATAAACTATTAAAATGTTTCTAATTACTACATGGAACAATCTTCATATTTTGTTAACTCCTTTGCTCGTTTGAATAAATATATTTATTTCCAAAATTTGTATATATATTCCATTCAGCAGCCAATATCAACAATGTTATCAGGCCTTTTGGCCCGGCTATAACTGGACCGATCAGATGGGACATACTCATTTTCATTAGAATCATTGCATCAGGTTAATGATCATGAAGTCCAAAAATCAGATAAGTATAATGACTTGAAGCAGTAGCAAAGTAGAAGCATGAAAGCTCACCACTTCCTGAAGGTTGATTAGGTATGAATTATGGGTTGTATCATATCGATTCCACAGCTCAATTCATTGATGATCGAATGATATCTCAAAATCTATAAATCCATTTCACATGAAACTTTGTGAACATCAATATACTCAAGAGAGGATCCTCTAGGAACGATTTCATTACAAAATGAGCTGCCAAGAACGACCGGTATACATCGCTCACAAACGATCGTATCGTTTCAACTTCAACAATTCAACTCAATGAAGATTAATCAATATCTCAATAATGGCAAGTCAAAATGATACCAAACTTTGGGAGCATTGATTAGAGGCATGACGTAGCTTATAGGAATTATCGCACCCTCATTAGAGTAATCACAAATGATCGGTACCGATCGTTCCAATGATCATATTTGCACCCGCGATCGTTTGTGTAGGCCTTTACGGATCTCGAGAATCTTCTGTCAAATTTCCAACGAGATATTTTGCCGTCTTCCTTTATAAGTACAGGCTTCTTTATTCATCCGAAGTATATTTATGCTGCTTTTTAGTCTAGACTCCATTGTAACCAAGTGCAATTATCAATAACTCATTATAGTCAAGTTTATAGGTGATCACCCTCAAAGAAGACATAGGCACACAATGCTGAACCTCTATAAATCCTTTTTTTCTGTTACTACTTAGTTCTTATTGCTTATTTATTTATCCTCTCTATTTAATTTTAATTATTCTTCATTTATTTATCTACTATTCTATTCTTGAGTGTTTGTGCTCGCTTTTGGTGCAAACATTTTGGTGCTTTCACTAAAAACACTTGATTCTTGGCTTATTTGGATTCCTTTGTTAGTACTAAATTGAATAAATCCCTCGAAGGAGATCCATAATTGCCTTCGAGAAGCTTGTTTGTTCAATTCAGATTTGCAAAGGTCTGAGGAATTATTAACAATGGTTAGGAACACTAAATCTACTTCTTAGAATGTAGAAGGAAATGAGAAGCTAGTGTCCAACAAGGAGGCCCGAGCAATATACTAGTAGTTGTAAATGCTACCAATCTTGTTGACGTCCAAAATCCAGCTAATTCCATTACAAGAGCTTAATTTCAAAATCTGATGAGAGAGTTAATAGATAGTCGATGATAGTTGAATCAGCAAATTCAAGCCACTATATATTTAACGAACCGACTCAATCAGCAACAATACGGGAAAGATAAGAGGGGGTAAACTTCTTATTCTGCATTGGAGAGCTCAACTTCATTAGAGTACTATCACAGATAAAAGCATCATAGAACCGATGGATACCATGCTAAACCATTGACTCTCCATCACCCGACCGATCCAAACAGACCGGTAACGAACTGATCCATCCAAAATGATCTGTACTGATCCAAATCCTGAAGGCATGTCACACTACGTAGTGGGAGCAGCACAAACTAGAGCTGCTTCAATCGATTTGAATGTTGGAGTTCAGGTAGATGCAGACCAGTTACCTCCTCGAAATGACGACGACCTGAATTCATGTGATGTACATCAAGAGAATGTTGAGCCAAGAAGGCGTGAAATGGTGCGTAGACATCGATCAGACCATTCCTGTAAGGTAGAGCATGATTACCGCCTGGCACTAACTATCCAAATGTCGGACTTGTCGGGTGTGGCTAGACAGCTAGTAAGGGAAAGCTAAGGCTTAACTAATGATGATTAGGGAATCTCGAGAAGCCATGCCTCATTCAATGATAATTTCTTACATGTCGAGTATCCAAGGAGGATCAGTATGTCATCGATGCTTGCCTATGAAGGAAAGACCAACCCTTAGACAGCATATCATGAGATATGAATGGATGATGGATTCCGTACAAGCCGATGATGCCATGAAACGAAGATGTTTTCCGATAACTCTCTCTAGCATAGCAACAATGTGGTTTACAGGATTACCCCTACGTTCAATCTAGATTTGATGATTTAACAACAAAGTTTATGAAGAAGTTCCATGCATGCAACTCACCCCAAAGATGTGATGCCCCTATCCAGGGTGATCCAGGCTTCGGAAGAATCACTGAAAGATTATTTGGAGAGATTCCATACAATTTCATAGAAATCGGTAATCCAAATGATCATGCAATATTGATGGCGGTAATAAGAGAGATCGATCCAGAATCCAATTTTGGCGATTGGTTAACTGGAAAACCACCTGTAATGTTTGCGCATTTCTATGCAAAAGCAACTCGGTATTTGAGGAAAGAGGAAGCTAAATGCTCTAGGAAAATAATGTTGTGGGACAAGGTGAAGAGGGAATGTGGAGTAATTGTAACGACCGCCCTACACCTATGATGCAGAATGATAGTTAAAGGAAAGAAAAAGAAATAAGATGAAGAAATATAAGAGAAAATAATGGAAAAGAAGAAAATGGAAGTATCAAATGACCAAATTACCTATCGCGTATCTCACATCGCATCAGAGTAAATATAATAATCAACATATGTATAAAACATTAGAGATAGTAAGAACAATGTGAAATAATCATCTGAATAAAAATCCACAAAGTTATACAATACCATAACTGAATTATACAATAGGAAAGTAAACTCAACTAGTGCATTGTCTCATAATAGTAAATCAACATTGTCAAGGCTCCATAGTGTCACACAGTGAAAATATAATAACAAATGCACATATAAGTATAGATAACTATCACCTCTAGTCGGTCCACCCATACAACTCTATAATCATCCACTGCTCTCAATCTACTAATTTAAGAGTACCTGAGATAGTAGGAAGCAAAACATAAAACCTCGAGTCAGACAACGGTCTGGTGTGTGCGATATCAAATCTCAAAACACTATAAAAGTCGATAATATATGGAACAGAGGGTATATAAACCGTACTCGACCTGTCCTTGCAACCACAGAGTCATTACATAAACATAAATAACATCATAAAAAGGGTATACTATACTCAGTATCTGCCAGGGTGCCTAGGTATCTTCACCTACAATCCCTACTCCATACTTAGTAAACTTTAGGTATCTAGGTATCTCCATCCATAACCACTCCACATTAAATCAAATTAGGGTATCTAGGGATACCTACCATAGTACCTTCCTAGTGTTACATCCCTAGGGTGATATTGACTAGTGAGCAACCATAACAAACATTACCATCAAACATTACTAACTATCACCAAATGTGCCAAATATATGATGACTCATATGACCCTCGGAGATGGTTAAGGACTAGTGGAAAACTCGATTCTCGATTGTATTCACCACACTCATCGATTAGAAAACCCCACACAGTTGTCTCTTGTGATACCTCCGCATCACCTGAACTAGAACCTACCTATTCAGGGTACAAACTGGTGCTAGCCCTCGTATATAGTCCGCTACTTTAAACACAACCAGAATAGTCTGAGTCGTCAACGATCCACAGGCACGAACATATCCATCGAGCACTACTCACTGGATATGGATCTGAACCCTAGTGGTTCACTATAGTTTTCTAGGCATGAGCCCTAACTCTCAACCAGTCCATTATCCACAGTATCACTCCAATCCAAGTTGCCATCCTCATTCCTGCTCACTGATTTAGCTTTTGATCGAAGAACCATACTATCATGCCATCCAAAGCCCGAGATCTAGCATGATCCATACAGTCCGGATACTATCATCCTGGAGCCTACTCCATACATCATCGAGTCACTATTTGTAATATCCCTAGGTCAAAGCACCACATCCCTGCCTCACCATCAAAATCACTAGGTCGAAGCACCACATACTTGCATCACCATCAATATCGCTAGATCAAAGAACCACATCCATGCTTCGCCGTTAATATCACTCGTTGTAGGTAATAACATCCAATCTCCAAATCGTTCGGACAAACAAACCATTATGTCATGCACCATGATATCTCATCGATGTCCAAGCCACATATCAATCAAATTGCCAATCGGCAACAGTGATGGACATTAACCACTCTACTGTTGCCAATACCATCCACCTTGGACTTAACCAAACGGTTAAGTAGAGACCAAATGGAAATGTCTGGCATCCATGCTCTGTTGGCACATATCCCAAACCTTGTTCTAGAGATCATCTTATTCATTAGGCTTCCGCGTGTGCGGAACTGTAACGTACAAGATACTATTTACAATCCAATAACCGCTAATTGCTCTTCAGCCAAAACAACCAAATAACAAATAAACCGAGCAATCAAACATGTATCCATGCACCCAAACGACCATATATCCATCCAAAATATCATATATGCAACATAACAATCCATCCATATCGATTAATATGAGAAATAATGTGACGACCCGACTTTCTACTCCCAGAAAATCGCGTCATCCTAAAGAAAGAAAGGGATAGAAGAAGAAAAGAAAGAGAAAGAAGAAACAGAACAACATCAGAGAACTCACAGCGGAACGAATAAAATATAATGATTAACATAAAATATTACATAGTTTCTCATTATATCAGAGTACACAACTTGTTCAACACATATTAAACAGTTATAAACATTTGTCTAATTCATACAACTCAAGTACAACAGATACAGGTACAAACAAACACAGCGGAAACATAATATATCTACACGATGAAGCCTCCTGCTCCAAAACTCCTCCAGAATTCGTCAAGCTAACCTGAATCACTTGACTACTCATATATAATATGAGTACCCAAGAGTTTAATAAAACAGAAAATAAACACTCAGGTCAGACAGGGGTCTGGTGTGAGTAAACGGTTTAAAATTGCTTAACTTTAGAAAACCTTTGAAAGAAAAGGTATCACGTAAGACTTCCCACACATAAACATGGAAAAGTTTTTACCTTACGCTAACCAAAACATTTGATAGGAAATTCTGTGATATTATAATAGTGTCTAGGGTTTTCAAGTAAATATGAAATAGCCGAAATTGTTACATTCATTAAATTCCAGCTACTAGCCACGAAAGTGGGTAATACAATCAAAACTGTAGGGTCTCGTAGGGAAAATTGGTTTCCATCAATGGCAGGGCTACTGGGGTACCGCCCGTCACAGTACGTGGCCTAGATCAACGTACCGAGGATTACTCCCTTCATCCCCTGCTACACAAGGCCGGACCCATTCCTTACTGAATAGTTCCAAATGAGACCACCCCGTGGTTGGCGCGACCAACCACCCACACAGCCGAATAATAAGGGACTTCTAGACAGGGGTAAATCTCACTCTCAAAGTGGGGGCTACCCACGAAGCCTTGGCGCACCTCCCTTGTTTTAGCCATTCCCGGTTGATGAGGCTTGAGGCTGTGATTACCTTAATAGAACATATCACTTAGAATGCTCATCGCCCGCCTGACGATGTGTTGAAAGCATTCGATCCATACAAGTTCGTTCCGGGTTCGAATGAAACCGAAGGCACTATCTCGTTGCACTCATTATTGGAATCACCCTCAGAGTCAACGACCATAGCCCTTGCACTCTGATTCACCATCTCGAATCTATAAGCACTATTCCGTCAAACTCATTACGGAATCACCCACAGAGTTATACTGACGTATAGCCCTTACACCTCGAGTCTTCACTCGCTCCACTTGGATTAACGACCTAACGTTTAATTGGAATCGATGTGGTTTTCGGAATTCCAAATATGGAAACCCGATCCCGGTCTCACCGAAACCAAACGCCATTTTAATGTCCAAGTTGTACTTAAGGGATTTTAAACAGTTTTAAACTTGTATTCAGGATGATATATAAACAGATAGATGAATAACATTATCACAATAGATAATCATATCAAACATTCATCTCATAAGCAGCATATCACATAACAGATATATCCAAATCATCCAATATCATTCAATCACTCAATATCAATCAACATTCAATATCAACCAATCATCCAATATCAATCATTCATACAGAATTGATTAACTCTAAATCAATTTAATTAACCTATAATTAAATTAATTACTATCCTTTAATCACTTGGATTATCCTAATCCTGCATCATTTATTTATTACAAATCAAATTAAATTAATCATCTCTTAATGATTATCTTTAATTAATCTTCCTTGATTAATTATCTTTAATTACATTCAAGTAATTATTCTAAACCATATTCAGTAATTAACTTTTAATTACTATCATTAATTATAATAATTAACGATCCTTTATTAATTAATTAACTATAATTAATTACATTAATTCTTAATTAATTACATTAATTCTTAATTAATTACAATTAATTAATCACACTTAAATTAATTACTATTATTAATCAACCTTGATTAATTCATTAATTAAATAATCCTTATTAATTAATTAACCTTTTATTTAATTAAATAATTAGCTTATAATTAATCATCTCATTAATCTTTAAACAGTAATTAACAATTTGTAATTACTTAAATTAATTAATTAACTTCTAAATTAATTAACTCTAAATCAATTATATTAATCCTTAATTGATTAATCCATTTAATTAATCTTTAATTACTTCATTAAGTAATTATTATTCAATTTAATTAACAATTAATCCTTAATTAATTACTTAATTAATTAATTACATTTTAATTAATTACCTTTAGTAATTAATCTTAAATTAATCTTATTCATTAATTAATTACCTTAATTAATTAACTAAAATAAATTAAGTAATTAATTCTTAATTACTTACATAATTAATTATCTTTAATTACTTCATTAATGAATCTTAATTAATCACTTAATTAATTACTTAACAAATAATTAATTCCATAATTAAATAAATCTTAATTCATTAATTAATTAATTAATCCATAATTAATTAATTTAAAAAAAAATTATATTAATCAATTTCCTTAATTGAGAACATTAAGTGATTCCATTAATCACTTTCATTAAATTACTCCCATGAGTAATTAACTTGCTTAATTACATTCAACAATTAATCATTAATTACTTTATTAATTAATTACACTTAATTAATTATAATTAAGTGATTATTTAAAATTAAATAAATAATTAACTAATTATTTAAAATTAATTAAACAATTAATTAAGTTACAACTTATATTTCAAATCTTTAATTAATTAAGAAACCATTTATCTTAATTAAACTTTTTACTTATTAACAAATCATGTTAATTTAGTATTCTTACATTCATAACAAAAATGAATTTAATCCTACTTATCTTCATAAATAAATTATTTGAATTAAATCAAATTTTTAATAAATTAAAACAAATTATTCAATTGGATTTCAAAATCATATCAATAACCTTATTTGAAAATAAGGCATTTAGAAATTAACTTCAAAATTTATAACACATTAAACATCTAATTAAATACTTTGATTTAATACCTAAATTCAAAACACTCCTTTAAATTGAATTTCAAAATCTATTTAAGATAATTATTTCAAATATTAATATCTTAAAACAATTTAAATTTAAAACAAATTCAATTAGTTTTTCAAAGGTTTGATTTACATTTCAACAATGCACAAGTTTAACATTTAAGAATTTGTTTCCTTCTATAAACTTGGTTTATAATTCAAAGCCTGATTTTATAACTACCAATAGTTTAGCCTGTAACTTATATTTTTTACAGTACTTTACATTACAGAAAACCCAGAATGCAAATCGACCTTAAACACTCGAGACAAATTCCCTTAAAACCCGAGCCTGCTTGGAGCAACTCAACCCTCAACTACCCCGAGTCGACCCCTATCTCCTTCGAGTCGCCCCTGAAAATAACACGAGACTTCTTCGAGTAAAAACTTCGTCTTCCCCCAAACAAATACGCCTGTGCACACAAACGTGCTCGTGCACCTAGCACACCTCCTCCGGCCAACGTTGGACGTCGCACCTATCGTCGGCGATCACACGCAAGCTCACGAACTCCACCAAGCACCCAGATCAAACAAAATGTCATCGAATCGAATTTTGACCTCACGCTTGAAAAACTGCAGCTAATCACCACCATAAAACCCCCACGGCCAACCTCCACGCCGTCGTTCAACTCCTGTCGACTACTCCATCGAGATGCCACATCCCATATCATCGTTCTCCCCAAATGCCAACGAACCCGGTCCTCCACTCATGACGCAAAAGCCAAGAAGAAAAAAACAGCCGAACCCATAAACCCAATAACCCTAACTTCTTCAATTTCGAACCAATTACTCAATGAAAAATTTATTCAACATTTTTCCCATTATCTACAGCTTATATACAAGCTTCGATCCAAATTTCGAACCAAATTAATGTATGGATAATCGGCAATTTACAAAAACCCAATTTACAAACAAAGCCCAAATTCTCACTAATGACTCAACTAAAAATCACAAATTTTATATCAAAATTCATAATTTACTATTAAGATTACATGCATGTAATCCAAATTAAAAATTAAGATTGTTAATTTTTAAGCAATGCCTTGGTTTTACTGTAATTTCTTTTGTTTATACTTATCTGTTATCTTGAAAATCATAGAAATATTTTTGTGATCTTCATTACACATTTTCAAGCAAATTTCAATCATATATTCAAGGCTAATATGGACCATTTTGGGAGATTTTGATTTTTAAAACAAAAGGTCACAGTTTTCTTCAAACAGAGAAGAACATCAGTATACACATATCATACATTTACATATATAAATTTAATAATAAATTCAATAAATAAAACTTAGTGATTTTCATGCAATACCAATATCAATTCAAAGATCTAACATGCATTCAAGTTTAAACCACTTTCAAACTGTTTTTAAAATAGAGTTTACTCACTTTATTGGCTTTGCAGTAAACAGAGCAGGCTTGAACTTTATCCAGAAAATGCATTTGCTTTGATTTTAGTTGAAAATCCTACTGCATGCTTAATTTGATTTAAACTTGCTGTTGAGGTTGAATGCATGCTTCAGTTTGTTGTTTTAAAATGTTGAAACTTGCAGTTGCTCACTCATTAGCATTTGCAGGTTGCAGATTTTTAATTTGCAGTGAAGTTGAATGCATGCATGCCTTCCAATTATTGAATAAAACTTGTAGTTGAAACTGATTTGAACTTGCAGATTTAAATTTGCAACTTTAGTTTGAATTTCAGGTTCAGACTTCCATTTGAAAAGCAGATTGAAATTGCAGATTTGATAATTGCAGTTTTCATTTTCAGGTTTGGATTTTATTTTAAGATTTTGAAGTAGCCATTAATTTTAGTTGAGGAGTGGAAACAAGAATGAAAGTGTTAGAGAAAACTAATTTTTCTTCTAAAAATGTTTATTAAAAATTAATATAAATAAATTGCCACTTGTCTAAAGAATTTACATTTGTCACTTAATTTGTTTAATAGCTTTACATGTGTTAATCTTTTTGCATAATTGTATTTAAAATCTTACTACAAAGATACTTACATCTTATATTTATGTGAATGAGAATTTTATATTTATGAGATGTTTTTATGTTAATAAACTTTTGAATTTTGATACATATACAAGTATAAATATTTTAATTTACTAAATACATAAATACTTATGTATGCATTTAAAAGTCTAAAACATTTATTTTATACATTCATAGCCATTTTAAATTTAAACATTTTAAAGAAAACAAAAATAAAAATAAAACATTGATTAATTCCTTTATAAACTACCATAATTTAAATAAACAACTATCTTATATTTTGAAAACAAATAAATTAATCTTTATATTTTTAAAACAATTGAATAAATCTTTAAATTAACTTTTGAAAATATAAATTAAAACAAAGCTTTAAATTACAATATTCATTCATATCTAAATTATCAATTGATTAAGATTAAATTTCAAAACAACTCAAACTATAACATATAAATACATATATATTATAATTTGAAAATTCATCTTTAAAACAAAAGATCTCCTATTCACAATATATATCAAATGTATATATTATAAAGAGAATAAAAATTTCATTAGCTTTGAAAAACAATTCTTATCAAATTTTGCTAGATTAAAACTCATTAACCTTTAAAAGATTAAATTTACCAATTTAAAATTAAAATTATAAAGAAAATTATCAAACCAATTAAATTATTTACACAGATTATTAAATTCTTATTGCCCAAAATTCCGGGTCGTTACAAATAACATCAATAATAGATCTAATAAAATAATTACCTAACTATGGCACGGCGATGGAAAATAAGTGATATTCTTTATAAATCATTTGAAAATAATTATCTATTCTTTTATAAAAATATAATTGTTGTATATATATAATAATATCACGTTTAAAAACCAAAAATCATTCTCGAGCGTCAATATAACAATAAATAATCAACCATAGTAAAGTGAGAGACAATGTCACTCACCTCAGCCAAATCTCTCCAAACCGTTGCCAAAATGTATATCTGGCAATTGCGAGCGTAACACAAGAAACAACATACAAAAAGGACCTCATACGCAAATGATATGGCAAATAGAAGAATCGTCATTTGCGAAATCATTAATTAATAAAATAAATTAACTAATTATCATCAATACACAAACCTTTCTTCTACAATTCGAATGCTTGTACACACACGAGTCCTCTAACCCATTCACACGTGCACTAAATCAGAGTGATACGGAGCTACACTCGATGTACGATCCGTCTTCACCATCGTTCTTCTCTTCAAACACTCGTGGATCCATATCATCATTGCCAAGATCAGCAACCCCTTTGAAATGCATGCTCCGGCCCAAGCATCGTCCTACTTGCGACATGAAATGGTCACGATCTGCCACAAAACGTCAATCATCTATAAATCATCGTCGTCTCCTTCTCTTCTTGCAAGAATCATAATGTCGCCCTCAGATCCACCTATCATCGCCTAAATCTCCAACGATCTCAAACCCTAAATGCTTCGATCTCGGCCAATGACAATAAATCAAAATTCTGCCACAGTCATCGCATAGCAGTCTATGATACGATCTCAACGAATTAATCGGCATGATCTATAATTTAACGGATTTGGAAAATTTAATTTTTGAAGGGGAAGATATGGGTTTCGGCCATGATCTTCTAGCTTCTAGCATGAACAGTAAAAGGAAAATATGAATTAAAGGGGAAGAGGAATTAGATATTTATAATATTATTTTATTATCCATTTATTTATTCTCTCAAACAAATGGCTACGCATTTCGAGCCTGTATGATCACACCGTGTGTTCGATTGCCACGAAATTCATCTGGTACATCACCTTATTTTTCTGGATCCAACGGCACTAGCCGTGTCTCCATCTGAGACTGCACCCATAAAGGCCGATTTCGCATATTTCAAGACGTTTCGTGCATCAGATCGTCCGATCTCGAAATCTAGCGATCCTTATACTCATTTCGATTCACAGCGTCAATTCGAACTCAATAGAAGTGGGCTCGAGACCTGATTCAGCCGTATGTGAAAAATCATATTTTTGGGCCTTCATTTAATTAACGATCAAATATTTAAATAAACTATTTAAATATTTGATCGTTAAAAATACAGGTCGTTACATTCTCCCCTCCTTAAAGTATTTCGTCCCCTAAATCACAAAACGAAGAGAACATCTCCTGACCCATCGGCCATCAATAATCTATCAAATTTCAGAAAAATTCAACAAAACCTCATTTGAACAACTAAGTCCGAAAAAGCCCAACACAACAAAGATATGTATACAACTCATATCTTTAACTATACTAGATCATATATAGCAATCATCAAACAAGAATGATATACCCAACAATAACTATCCTGCATGCCTAACAACCAAACAAACTTGCATATATATGATCTAACATCTAAAATAACATCCATACCTATCTTAGCAAGCAGAATACTAAATCATCTAGCATAAACCCCTACTAATCCTACGACCTCCTCCTAGCCAGATTTGTATCACATCTACTGGCACGAATAGGCTTATGAGGTCTCTAAGTCCATGGTTCAGTCTCGATATCATCTAATCCATTTAGTGCCAAATATCCAAATGCCTCTAGCAAGTTCTCCCAAAACCCATTATCGAATAACTGGTTTCAGCCACTTACAATGTGTTATCCCGCTTTTTGGCAAAGCCGTGATACCAAAAGATCGATCAGAAACTGAAGGTAGTTCGTCTCAAGGATTGGTTATACATTGCTTCGCTATGGATATCGATGAATTTTGTCCGAGCCCAGATCAGGCTACAATTGATAGAACACGGCAAGCAAAGTCATGGGAACCAGCATTCCAAATTTCAGGATAATCGGAGTTCGTATGAACGAGATATGATTGATGCAAGTTAGTCAAAGTATGTTATTCGAATCCATAGGATTCGTATCCATCACTGTCTGTTTAGTTCGAATCCATCAAGTTTCCCCTACTTCGAATCCATCAGGTGGCCAAGCTTCGTATCCATCCCAATGGCCTCCCTTCGAATCCATCAGGGCAAAGTACCTCGAGTCTATGAAGCAACTATACTTCGAATCCATCTTGTGCCTGGCCTCGAATCCATCCCGTTGAGACGGCTTCGTATCGATCAACTGTTATAGGCCACGATCGATACGAATGCACCATGCCTCGAATCCGTTCCCTCGAATCCACCAAGACGAAGCGGCGAAAAGCGTGGAGTCGACCTAGTCGTTTCAGAGCAAAGAGCGGGTTGACCCTGGAAATGCGCACCACGTCATCACTTGGGCACGTAATGCCATCGATTCGACCCAATCGATTCAAAGAGAATCGATTCGAACAGAATGCATCAACCGGAAATACAATCTTAAATCAATCATAACTCGAGATCCACAAGTCCAAATGCCACGAAATTTTCACAGAAGCTTGCATGCATGTTGAAGAGTGTCCACGCCAAGTTCCGCCTCGATTGGATGAATTCTTGATCGATTCAAACGTACTTCGAATCGATCCCAAAGTGGGCCCAAATTTCCTGAGGTTGGGCTCGTGGGCCCCCTCACGTGCCAGAAGTGGTCTCCCTAAATTTAGGCGAAATATCAGCCTCCTACGGCTATAAATAGAGCCTCGGGTCATTCAGAAAAGGGGATCGGAATTCTGAAGCACCAAGACTCTACCGGATTCAATTCTACACCTTATCATCGTTGTTGCATTCGAGTTTCAGAGCTATAATCCATTGTAACTTGTTGTAACCAACTGTAATCATCAAGAGAATATCAATAAAGATATAAACTTCAGAGTGGACGTAGGAAAGATCACCGAACCACTATAAATCCTGTGTTTGTGATTGTTATTTGTGAATTATTGTGATTGTTATTGCTTAGATCTGAGTTCTATATTGATTGTTGCTGATTTGTGTTCATAAATGGGTGCTTTCACGATATTGGGTGTTTGTGACCAATTTTGGCGCAAACATTTTAGTGCTTTCACTGAGAGAAGCTGATTAAGGATAATTTGAATTTGAAGACTTAAGAATTTATATGTAAGAACCATGACGAGACAAACAAGTAAGAAACAAAGGCCAGAGAGAAGTGAACACCAAGGAAGTCAAGAGGCTTCTTCAGGAGCGAATCAAGCGTCGATCTTCATCACTAGGGACGAGATGGAGACAATGATGAAGAAACAAGAGGAGCTGATCCAGAGTTTATTTCAACAGATATGACAACTTGGAGCACAGAATAGAGAAGCGGATGGAGTTCAAAACGGAGCAGGACCATCCGGCATAGCACCTGAACTAGGGGCACGCACATGGAGAATGTTGATCCGATCTTGGAGACAGAGAGACGAGCATCTGCACAACCTAGGAGTAACAGAGGAGTGAACGCTCAGTCAAGGAGGCAGATCCTAGAGTTCCCTCGTGAGCTCGGGAGGCAGGTTGAAAGTGATGAACGAAGATTACATCTCGGAGACAATGACAGATTGGCGGAGATGGTTAGAAGAGCTATGAGAGGCGGTTTGGTAAACAAAGACTTGGAGGATGTCAATAGGAGTCCTTTTACTCCAGCAATCAGACGAGCTAGAAACCCACGGATTTCAAGTTACCATCATTGGACATGTATAACGGGAGAACGGACCCCACGGTTTGTCTAACGAAGTATATGAGGCATATGGAAGTGCTGGGGGCTTCAGAGGAGGTTATGGCCCGGTACTTTCCATTGTACTTGGCGGATATTACAGGTTATGGTTTAGACAACTAGAGAGTGGATCTATCGGAACATGGAACGAATTGACTGAGAGATTTATGAGGCAATTCAGGGTTCACATTACAAGACCCAAGAATGTGATGACTTTGGCAACCCTAAAGCAAAAGGCCGGAGAGACTTTGAGGAGTTATCTAATGCGATTCAATGCAGCAGCAGCTTCGGTGGATCGAGCAGATCCATCTATGGTGGTGATGGCAGCTGTGTTCGGAGTAGCTGACAGCACAGAGTTCAAAAATTCATTGACTAAACATCCACCTGTGGATCTAGGGGAATTCAACGACGAGGCAGAAAAGTTTTTACGATTGGAAGATGCAAACGCCGAAAGAGAAGAAGGAGAAGGAATTGATATATATGCGATCAAAGAAGGAAATCCCCGTGAGAAAGGTGCGGAAACTAGTAGAGGTAAAAGAAAGACTGAAAATGACGGGGACAGGTCAAAGCGGCAACGAAGGGGCCGCGATTCACCACTTACTCTGAGCTGAATGAGTGTCTGGAACGAATTTATCAGGATACCAGAGAGCAGGTTCCATATCGTAGACCGATGCGAAGGGATCCAACTTCTAACGAAAGAAAATCAGATAAGTTTTGTGTATTTCATGAATTACATGGCCATAACACTAATGACTGTAGGCATCTGAAGGATGAGGTGGAAGGGCACATCAGGAACGGCATGCTACTTCAATACGTAAGGAGGCGAGCTCCAGCGGTGGAGCCGGAGCGACCACCGTCTACATCAGCCAGGGGTGACCCTGAACCGGGACACCGTATGATTATCAATTGATTGAAATAACAATGGACAAGTCGTAAGCTTCCTACTAACACAATTAAATCATTTACACATGTATGAGATCGCGAACGATCCCTAGGCATGCTCTGAATGATCATTGACCGTTTCGTAGTGGGAACTTACACTTTGACATCCTTTCTTTGCTTTTGTTTCATTTTGATTTAGACATTTAAACTTGGTTTGTTTGGACATTTCTATTTTAAAACTCGTCTGTTGAATAGATATTTGGTTCTGATAATTCTGAAATGGCTAACCTACTTACATATGTACGGACTCGCGAACGGTCCTTAGGCATGCTCTGAGATGGCAATAAACCGCCCCGACAAACGATCCAGGGACCCACTCGAACGTGAGCCTAGTATCGATAATATTAAGTCCCCCCCGGGCACACTCATTTGCCTCGAACGGTACCCGACCTCGAACGGTCACATATTCGCCTCGAACGGCACACGATGGCGAACGGTCACGATTCGCCTCGAACGGCACCCGACCTCGAACGGTCACAAATTCGCCTCGAACGGCACACGATCGCGAACGGTCACAATTCGCCTCGAATGACACACGATCGCGAACGGTCACAATTCGCCTCGAACGGCACCCGACATTGAACGGTCATAAATTCGCCTCGAACAACACACGATCGCGAACGGTCACAATTCGCCTCGAACGGCACCCGACCTCGAACGGTCCCATTCCATCATTCGCCGCGAACGGCATCGACCGCGAACGGTCCCGATTCATCTCAGATGACATACGATCCCGAACGATCGTCATTTGAGGTCATATGAAATTATCAAGTTCTTTACAGGTTGCTGACAGGACACGAACATCCAACTCAAGGCATTACAAAACACACCTTCCTACCGCAAGGCATGTTTTAGGGGGCAAATGTTATCCCGCCTTTTGGCAAAGCCGTTATACCAAAAGATCGATCAGAAACTGAAGGTAGTTCGTCTCAAGGATTGGTTATACATTGCTTCGCTATGGATATCGATGAATTTTTTCCGAGCCCGGATCAGGCTACAATTGATAGAACACGGCAAGCAAAGTCATGGGAACCAGCATTCCAAATTTCAGGATAATCGGAGTTCGTATGAACGAGATATGATTGATGCAAGTTAGTCAAAGTATGCTGTTCGAATCCATAGGATTCGTATCCATCACTGTCTGTTTAGTTCGAATCCATCAAGTTTCCCCTGCTTTGAATCCATCAGGTGGCCAAGCTTCGTATCCATCCCAATGGCCTCCCTTCGAATCCATCAGGGCAAAGTACCTCGAGTCTATGAAGCAACTATACTTTGAATCCATCTTGTGCTTGGCCTCGAATCCATCCCGTTGAGACGGCTTCGTATCGATCAACTGTTATAGGCCACGATCGATACGAATGCACCTTGCCCCGAATCCGTTCCCTCGAATCCACCAAGACGAAGCAGCGAAAAGCGTGGAGTCGACCTAGTCGTTTCGGAGCAAAGAGCGGGTTGACCCTGGAAATGTGCACCACGTCATCACTTGGGCACGTAATGCCATCGATTCGACCCAATCGATTCAAGGAGAATCGATTCGAACAGAATGCATCAACCGGAAATACAATCTTAAATCAATTATAACTCGAGATCCACAAGTCCAAATGCCATGAAATTTTCACAGAAGCTTGCATGCATGTTGAAGAATGTCCATGCCAAGTTTCGCCTCGATTGGATGAATTCTTGATCGATTCGAACGTACTTCGAATCGATCCCAAAGTGGGCCCAAATTTCCTGAGGTTGGGCTCGTGGGCCCCCTCACGTGCCAGAAGTGGTCTCCCTAAATTTAGGAGAAATATCATCCTCCTACGGCTATAAATAGAGCCCCGGGTCATTCAGAAAAGGGGATCGGAATTCTGAAGCACCAAGACTCTACCGGATTCAATTCTACACCTTATCATCGTTGTTGCATTCAAGTTTCAGAGCTATAATCCATTGTAACTTGTTGTAACCAACTGTAATCATCAAGAGAATATCAATAAAGATATAAACTTCAGAGTGGACGTAGGCAAGATCACCGAACCACTATAAATCCTAGACTCTCATGGTCAATGTGGCTTGGCAAAGTCGACTCTTGTCAATTGCACTTGAGCACCCTCTAGAACAAATTGGGCATCCAATAATTTATCGGCTCCAACTCTATGAACATATCCTATCAATTTGGGATAGTGGCCCCAATCCTGCCCACTACTTAACTTTAAAGATAGAGTCAATAGTAGTTTTTCACACATGTCAGATCATTCCTATTCTATAAAAAGGATGATCCATTTCTCACAAAGAAAAATACGTCAATAATGCTAATGTGTGTACCCAATTCATATATTATATATGCTACTATATAGTTTTGGAAACCAAAATATATAACAAATACGAACTCTGTCATATATATACACTCTCTAGATCCAGCTTGAGGTAATAACTCCTACCCTATCTCTATCGGATCGCGGTATCAAGTAAGGTTATTTGGGAAACCTTTGCTCTGATACTAAAATGTAATGACCGCACTTCATCTACGGTGAAGAATGGTAGTTAAAGGAAACAAAAAGAAATAAGATAAAGAAATATGAGAGAAAAGAATGGAAAATAGAAAAAGGAAGTATCAATTGACCAAATTACCTTTCCAATATCTCACATTGCATCAGAGTAAATATAATAATCAACACAGGTACAAACAATAGATATAGTAATAATTATGTGAAATAATCATCTGAATAAAGATCCATAAAGTTATACAACACCATAGTTGAGTTTATACAACAGAAAAGTAAACTCAACTGGTAAACTTTCTCATAATAGTAAAACACTATCAAGGCTCCATAGTGTCACACCGCGCAAACATAATAACGAATGCACATATAAGTATAGATTACCGTTACCTCCAGTCGGTTCGCTGTAGAACTCCATAATCATCCACCTACTCTCAATCTACTCATTTAAGTGTACCCAATATAATAGGAAGCAAAGCATAAAACCTCAGTTCAGACAACAGTCTGGTGTAAGCGATATCAAATCTTAAAATACTATAAAAGTCGATAATATATTGAATAGAGGGTATATAAACCATACTTAACATGTCCCTGCAACCATAGAGTCAGCATATAAACATAAATAACAGCTACTCTATAACATCATAAAAAGGGTATACCATACTCAGTATCTATCAGGGTGCCGGGGTATCTCCACTTATAATCCTTACTCCATACTAAGTAAACTTCATGTATCTAGGTATCTCCATCCATACCTACTCCACACTAAGTCAAGTCAGGGTATCTAGGTATCCCTAACATAATACGTACTAATGTGACGTCCCTAGGGTGACAGGTGACTAATGAGCAACTATAACAAACATAGCAACCATCAAAAGATACTAATTGTCGCCCAATGTGCCTGATAAATTATGACTCCTATGATCCTCGGTGACTGCCAAGGATTAATGGAAATCCTGGTTCTGGATTGTGCTCACTGTATTCATAGATTAGAAAACCCCTCATGGTTGTCTCTTGTGATACCTGTATACCTTTTGACTTAAACCCTACCGGTCCAGGGTATAGACTGGCGCTACCAGCCTTTGGGTGCCCCCGCATATAGTACCCCTACTTTAAACACAACCAGAACACTTTGTGTCATCAACGATCCCTAGGAACAAACATATCCATCAAGCCCTACTCACTCGATACGGATCTGAACCCTACTAGTTCACTAAAATTTTCTGGGCATGAGCCCTAACACTCACTCCAGTCTACTATCTACAGCATCACTCAAATCCGAGCTGCCATCCTCAATCCTGCTCATTGCCTGAGCTCTTGATCGAAGAACAATATTATCATGCTATCTAGAGCCTGAGATCTAGCATGATCCATATAGTCTTGATACTATCATCCCAGAGCCTACTCCATACATCATCGAGACACTATCCGCTATATCAAACTACCAGGTCGAAGCACCACATCCCTGCCTCGCCATCAAAATAACTAGGTCGAAGCACCACGTACGTACCTTATTATCAATATTGCCTAGTCAAAGCACCACATCCCTGCATCACCATCAGTATCACTCGTCGTAGGGTAATAACATCCAATCTCCAAATTGATCGGATAAAGAAACAATCACGTCACGTGCCATGATATCTCATCGACGTCCAAGCCACATATCGGCCAAATCGCCAATCGACAACAGTGATGGAGATTGAACACTCTACTATGGCCAATCATCAACCTTAGTCTTGTACTTAACCGAATGGTGAAGTGCAGACCAAATGGAAATGTCCAACATCGATGCTAAAATCCAGGTCCATTAGCATGTATCCCAAGCCCTCTTCCACATCTCATTTCATTCATTAAATTCCCACATATACGGAACTCTAACGTACAAGACACTACATACAATCCAATCACTGCTAATCGGCATTACCCGCCAAAACATCCAAATAACAAATAAACCGTACAATCAAACATTCATCTGTACGCCCAAATAACCATATATCCATCCAAAACGTCATATATACAACATAAAAATCCATCCATATTGATTAACATGGGACATAACATTAATAATAGATCTAATCTAATAATTCTCTAACTATGGTACGACGATGGAAAATAAGTGATATTCTTTACAAATCATTTGAAAATAATTATCTGTTCTTTTATAAAATTATGGATGTTGTATATATATATATATATATATATATAATAATATCACATTTAAAAACCAAAAAACATTCTCGAGCGTCAATATAACAATAAACAATCAAACATAGTGAAGTGAGAGACAATACCACTCACCTCAACCAAATCTGTCCAAACCAGCACCAAAATGTAGATCTCGCCATCACGAGCGCAACGCATGTAAATGGCGTCCAAAACGGACCTTGTATGCAAAAGATATGGAAAATATAAGAAAACGTCATTAGCGAAATCATTAACTAGTAAAATAAATTAACTAATTACCATCAATATAATAACTTGTTTTCTACATTTTGAATGCATATACACATATGAGTCGCCTAACCTATTCACGCTCGCACTAAATCAAATTGATACAGAGCTACACTCAATGTAATTGTGATCCATCTTCGCCATCGTTCTTCTCTTCAAACATTCGTCGGATCCATATCATCATCCCAAAGATCAATACCCCCTTGAAACACAAGCCCCATCCCAAGCATCGTCCTGCTCATGACATGAAATGGTCGCGATCTGCCATACTATGTCGATCATCTCCAAATCGTCGTCGTCTCCTTCTCTTCGTGCAAGAATCACAACGTCGCCCTATGATCCACCTATCGTCGCCTAAATCTCTGACGATCTTAAACCCTTGATGCATCGATCTTGGCCAACAACAATAAATCAAAATTCTGCCATTGTCATCCCGTAGCTCTCGACGATGTGATCTCAATGAGTCAAACCACATGCTTTTTAGTTTAGCAGATTTGGTGAATTTAATTTTTGAAGCGGAAGATATGGGTTTCGGCCATGATTTTCTAGCTTCCTGGCATGAACAGTAAGAGGAAAATATAAATTGAAATAAAAGAGGAATTTGACATGTATAATATTATTTTATTATCCATTTTTTGTTCTCTTAAATAAATGGCAACGCATTTCGAAACCATAAGATCATACGATGCGCTCAATCGCCGCAAAACTCGTCTGCGTACATCACCTCATTTTTATGGATCCAATGGCACTAACCGCATATCCATCTAAGATTGTGCCCTAGAAAGCTAATTTTGCGTATTTTGAGACTATTTCAGACATTGGATCGTCCGATCTCTAAATATAATGATACTTATAGTCATTTTAATTTGTAATGTCAATTCGAACTCAATGGAAGTGCCCCAAGTCCTGATTCGCCCGTATGCAAAAAATTACATTTGGGCCTTCATTTAATTAATGATAATTAGATATACTATTTAAATATCTGATCATAAAAAATGTGGGTCGTTACAGTAACATTGAAGTGAAGCAGTCCAGGGAGAACTCCAGAAAAGATCAAGTGAACAGCCAAAATAAACCAAATCAACAAAAGAAAGGCGGCTATAGGAACTGTGAACGCAAGAGGGATTTTGGAAGTGGAAAGCCTTGGATTCCAATGTATGATACATACACACGCTGAGTACATCAATAGATAAAGTCTACTTTTCTACATGCAGTATCATGTAGTAAAGGAAGCCACCTCCAAAGGAATCAATGGAGAAGTAGATACCATCTGGAAGATATTACAGGTTCCACGAATGTTATGGTCACAACACAAATGAATGTAGACATCTCCAGGATGTTATCGAGAAAATGATTTGAGAAAGAAAGTTACAGCGGTTTGTTAAAGCCATGCAGGATAGCGGGCATGAGGCATCCGACTCCAACCGAGGACATGCGCCGCACAGAGATGAGGATTCTTGTGTGGACTGGTGGAAGATTAGTGATAAATACGATAGTTGGAGGACTACATCTAGCTAATAAGAGCTAGCATGAGACGGAGCGCTATGCTAGCGCAACCAAGCAAGTGAATTTTGAATGTTGTTTGAGTATAGAAGATGGAGCTCCGACAGAACAGCAGCATACAATAGCAGATGACATCATGTTTAGAAGCAGAGATGCTGATAAGTTGGGAGCATCGACGATCGACCTGACGGTCATTTCAACCATGATCGGCCTCGCCTTAGTAAGGAGGATTTTTGTTGACCGTTGAAGTTCAATAAATATAATTCGAAAAAAGGCTTTTAATTGGATGAGGATGGAAGCCAAGGACTTGAAATCATCTAAAGCTCGCATTCATAACTTTAACAGTGTTGCGACAGAACTGGTTATGCCGAATTACCGGTGGAGTTGGGAGAAGGTGACCGAAGGAGGGATGTTGTTGTTTGTTCTCTTGGATGTTGACTCTCCATATAATGTTTTTGTAGGCCGACTAACCCTAACTAAATTCCAGGCAGCTCTTGCCCCCTTGGTGTTTGACTTTGAATTTCCCAATCGATAATAGTGTTGGAGTTGTGCATGGTGATCAGGTGACTGGCTGTGCCTGCTAGGTAGATAAATTGAGAGAAGCTCAACGAAAGGAGAAAGGTAAGGGTGTGGATAGGTCTCCCTACATCCAAACCACCGATGATTGACAACCAACATCTGGGCCTTGGCTTGGGTGCCACAGTCAGTTATATAAATAGATAGATCCAAGGGATAATGAGGAGGAGCCTAAAGAGACCAAGGCTGCACCGACTGAGCCGAAAATTGACATCATGGTTAGCCACAACAACCTGTTATGGGTCCTAAAGATCTGATCATAGCTCAATCCATCAATTATGAAAGGATTAGTTGGTTTTCTCCGAGAAAATGTTGACTTGTTCGCTTGGACTCATTCTGACATGTATGGATTCTCGCCTGCCATTGTGAGCCAAGCATTGAATATCGACCCAAGGCATGTCCCGGTGAAACAAAAATGGCGTGGCATGGATGTGGAGAGATCTGCTACCCTTAAGGAGGAGGTGGATAGGCTCAAAAGCAATGGGTTTGTTTGCGATGCTCTCTACCTTAAATGGGTATTTAATCCTGTATTTATGAGAAAGGAAAATGGAAAGTGGTGGACATGCAATGATTATTTGGACTTGAATAAGGCATGCCCAAAAGACAGTTTTCCCCTTCCAAAGATCGACCAGCTAGTAGACTCAACCGTAGGACACGAATTGCTATCTTTCATAGATGCGTACTCTAGATATACCCAAATCCCAATGCACATTTCTGATCAGGAGCACACCAACTTCATTGCCGATGTTGGATTATATTGTTATGTGGTGACGTCATTTGGATTAAAGAATGCCGGAGCGACCTATCAATGTCTAATCAAAAAATATTTAAAGATCAGACTGGAAAGACGATGGAGGTACACGTGGATGATATGCTCGAGAAGTCACAATGATCTAACGACTACATTAGAGACTTGGCAGAAATGTTCGATGTCCTCTGATATTACAAAATGAAGACCAACCCCTTGAAATATTTTTTTCGTGTAGCATCAGGAAAGTTTTTGGGTTTCATCGTCAATGCCTACGGAATCAAAGCTAATCCCAAGAAGGTTCATGCAATTTGCAATATCTAAGCGCCAAAGACTGTTAAACAAGTACAGTGCCTAAATGGGAAGGTTTCTGCCCTAAGTCGATTTATTTCAGGAGCTACCGATAAATACATTCTTATCTTTGACTTGATTAGAAAAGGGAAAAAGAATTTTAAATGGATACGTAATTGTAAAGATGCATTCTAAGCTTTGATGAACCACTTAAAGAGACCTCATATCTTGTCAAAGTTGGTGGATCATGAAGACTTGTATATCTACTTGGCTGTGTCGGTACATGCTATAAGTGCCGCACTGCTTCGCGAAGAGAATCGAATCCAGAATTGGTCTGTTATATTGTTAAGTGATTGATAGAAGTTGAAAGGAACTACCCAAAAATAGAAAAACTAGCATACTGCTTGTTGATTGCTTCATGAAAGCTCGGCCCCTATTTTCAGACTCATTTTATCAACGTTTACATCGATCAGCCACTACGATAGGTCCTGCAGAAGAAGAGTCAATTTGACATTACTTACTTCCCTCGAAGAGCCATCCAGGGACAGGCACTGGCTGACTTTACAGCTGAGTTCACTACACAAGATGATCTCCCAAAGAGTAGCAAAGCCCTTTCTGTCCGATGGAAAATGTATACTAATGGAGCCTCCAATGATCGCTATTCTAGAGCTGAAGTCATACTAGTAACTCTAGGGGATCATCAATTTGCTACGCCTTAAATCTTGACTTCCCTACAACAAATAACGAAGCTAAGTATGAAGTTCTGATTGCTAGACTCAAACTTGCTAGAGAACTGGAAGTAAAATCACTTGAAATCTTTTATGTTTCCCAGTTGGTGGAATACCAAGTCAGTGGTGATTGCCAAGCTAAGGGAAAATGACTTGCTCCATACCTTACCTAAGTCCAAGAGATATTGGCTAATTTTGAGTATTATGACATCACGCATGTTCCCCGAGATCAAAACAAAACGGCTGACTCATTGGCAAAGTTTACTAGGACTAGGTATGAACAACAGATGGGCTTGGTTCTAGTCGAAGTAATAGATGCTTCGAGTATAAACTAGATGAAATCAACTGGGTACTAGAGATGGAGCTTGAGAAGGAGTCGTGGATGACTCCGATTAAAGACTATTTGATACAGGGAGTCCTTCCCTGACTGAGGAATGAAAGGCGACAAGTCCTTCACAAAGCTTCGCAATATATCATTCAGGAAGGAGTCAGGTATAGAAAGGGTTTTTCTATCCCCCTCCTTTGGTGTATCGCTCATAATGAAATAAAATGAGTCCTAAAGGAAGTTTATGAAGGGGAATGTGGCGATCACACTAGGGGGCAAACCCTAGCAAAGAAATACTTCGATACAGGTATTGTTGCCCAACTATCAACCAAGATGCTATTGATTGTGCTAAGCGATGCGACAAGTACCGGATATATGAAAAAGTTTCGAAATCTCTGCCAATAGAAATCAAACAAATGGTCATTCCATGGCCATTTTCTATATAGGGCATAGATATTATCTTTTCCTTATTGATCTCTAAAGGTGGCGTGAAGTACGCCATCGTTGTAGTTGATTCCTTCACCAAATGGGTCAAAGTAGAATCTTTTGCAATGATCACAACAAAGAAAGTAATTAACTTCATCATCCGGAATATCTATCATTTTGGCCTTGCACGAACTATAGTAACCGATAATGGAACCTAGTTCGACAGCGTCAAATTCAAAGGCTTTTGCCATCGACATCATATTGAAAAGAGATTTGCGGCAGTTGCTCACCCTCAAGCAAATGGACAAGTTGAAGCTATGAACAAAATCATAAAGCCCATTCTGAAGAATCGTTTGGAAAAGGCTAGAGGCAAGTGGGTGATGAACTCCCATCGGCATTATAGGCCTATAGAACCACCCACAAGTCTGTGAATGGCCATACTCCATTCGCCCTTATTAATGGCTCCAAAACTGTTATTCCTGTAGAAGTTGAAGTCCCTTCTTATCGAGTGCTTATTACGATCCTAAAATGAATAGAGATTTCCCTTTAGAATCTTTAGGCTTTGTAGATGAGAAGCGCGAAGAAACTGATTTGAGGGCAGCTGCACATCGACACCGAATCACTCGATACTACAACATTAAAGTCTGGCCTAGAACCTTTGAAATTGATGAGCTCATCCTAAAACAGGTTTTTCCTACTCCATCACACATGAAACTACTTGGGAAGGACCAAATGTCATTGAATAGAGGCTTCGAGAGGGAACTTTCAAGCTAGCGACTATTGATGGCTTCACACTCCCAAGAGCTAGAATAATGAGCATTTATGATGCTATTTCACTAAGTTCATTCTTCTTCGTTTAATTGTATTCAACTTTAGAATATGCTTTAGCATTTGATTTTCCAGATATGTAATAAGACAAATTATGCCATTTCTTTTCATTTGGCAAACAAAGTTTTAAATTCCTTCATGTTTGTGATTTTTGTAGCGTTACATATTAGTTATGACACCTGACTAACTAATATAGACATGTTCAAGCAAGTTCCCATAGTTTGGAGCTAGCTAATTACGTTAGCTCACGATTGAACTAAACAAAATGAACATGGTCGGACCATTCATTTAATGATTCTGGTTCACAACCCGATGGAAGGAGTACATAATGAGGCCCATCTGGTAACCAAGTTAATCCTACTAAGCGATGGGATGAACATGAATCAAAAATGATCATGACACAATCGATCGCTCACTAAGTCAATCCCCAGACTTTTGGGTAAATTAAACAAATAAGGAAAGTGCGATTTGACTATTTTTTAAAATGACTCTAAGTCTACGGAGTGTGGGCTAGAGTATAAACATGAGCTGGTTATGATTCGACCACCCGCCAATTATCTCCAATCCCCAGAATGCGGATATGAGTATGAAAAAATAAGATGAATACAGTTTGACCACTAATTATTCCATAAACTTCAACCTGAAACCAATAGGAGGGCTTTAAACTCGCTAAGGATGGAGTTCGACCATCCACTATCTAACTCCGCTAACCCAATACTAGGAGCAGGAGTATAATCACTCAAACCGGTGAATCTGACAACATAACACTAGGGCTCAAGCCTAATATTTGATACAACTTAAGGCCATGACCACATGGAGGCCTTGAGTAAAAGTTAGTGAATGATTGTCTGAGTTATTGAGCAACGAATTACAAGTACATTGAATGGGAAAGTAATAACTCAACTACTTAAGCAAAATTCACATAAGAGTTCAACAAAAGTAAAAGAACTTTATTTATGCAGACTTGGAAAACTAAGTACAAGTATTCAAAGTAAAAGAATCCAAAAAATGAGGGTTGATCCTGTACAAATTCGGCCAACAAAAACCCAAAAGACTTGGGGGCATGAATGCATGCGGAGAATCACTTCCTCCTTAACTTCCTTTTCTTCTTCTTGGAATAAGGAGAAATTTCACTTGAGCTTTCTCCTCTTCTCCCCTCTTTTCCTGCTTCCATGGCCTTTAACTGGAGTAGACTAGATTGACCCAGTAAGTGCATCTTGAGTAGATTCTGATTAAGGAGCGGAGGTATATACAATTTCTCCAGAAAAAATGATGGAGGTGGAAGGAGGAACAATCTCCATTTTCTCCTACTTAAATTTTACCTCAAAAGCAATGTCCGCTTCAAGTTTCTATGCCATTTCTTGCATGGAGGGACCTAATAAGGGTTAGGAAGCTCTGATAATCACAACGTCATCATCTGTAGGAATCTCTTGACGTGAGTTCTTTCCTCGATAAAGCGTCCACCATGTGCTCGTCAATTATAAAAGTTTCCTCTTCTAGGACATTTTGGCTTGTTGGCAAAGCCATGACAGTAACAACTTCGTCGTTAGCACTTGAGGTCTTGGTTAGGATTCTTCAGGAAGAGGTCAGCTGATCTGAAGCTGAGGAAACATAACCAAAAAATTAGGTACATTAACCGGCGACACTTTGGTTTTATGGAGGACGGGTGAGTTTAAGGAAATACCTTCTCCAAATTGATCTACATGTGAGCCGAAGTGCCACCGGAATCCCCTTCCATAATCGAGGAATCCCACTAGATGCAGTAATATGCGGCTTCTCTGGACTGTAACTGAGCTTGTAAGAAGGATCCATGGTGGTGTTGGGAATAGCTTGGGTCACCGGATTATAACCATCTCCGACAATGTGTGGAATGGACCCAGAACCCTCACCAGCTTCATGTTGAGAAGTTGTGGCATGCTCTTTTTGAAACATAAGCTGGGTTTCATGAAGAATTTTGGGTTCATCACCCAATAGAATTTCACTTTCCAGCCTCATCAAATCAATTTGTTTAGTGCCAAGAGCCTCCTTCTTATCCTAAACAAGATGCTCCCAAGCGCCTACAAAGTGGAAAGGATAGTGACCCCGGAGCCACTCCAAGTGTCTGCACTTTAAGACATTGGCATTATAAAGAACGAGCAGTGGACCCAGTTCCTCCATAACCTCCTCCCTGACCTTTTCTTTCATGTCTTCCACTTCTCGCTTAACGGGGACATCAATGTCTTTAGCCTTTTTGACAACCAAGTCCCTTTTAAGCCTGACGGTAACCAATTCCTCACAGGCATCCTCACTGAATTTGTACGCTTCTTCTTTGACTTGAATTTGCACTAGAATTTAGTTTTATACTCAGCTGCGCTTCATTGAGCTACATCCCTTTCTAACACCAGCTTATCTTTTAGTGATGAAGCACTTAAACTTCAACCAAAGTGCCTAGATTTCTCATCGTCAATTGCCTTGATGTCTGCCTCTTCTTTTCTCTTGGCTTTTGCCTATGAGTAGATTCAAACTCATTACTTAGATTTTCGACTATCCACTGTTTGATGTGATTTTTTGTTTGATGATAACAAACATATATCAATATATATGTGTGTTTGTAGTTTGGACTATATACAGAAAGGAAGAAATATTTATATTGAATAATTATACTATTGCACGGAATTTATATAATTCAAACAGTATTTTTTATTCAATATAATATTTTACTACAACACTTAAACAATACAAAGCTTTTCAGTTCTCTCTCTCTATATATATATATACATACATCAGTTCATACATTTTTACTCTTCTCACTACAACACTCAACACTCAGTTTTTTTTCTCACTCTGTCTGCACATCTGCATCTATCTGCATTGTCCAGCTCCACTTCTCGTCCTGTCTCCTGTGTACCTGTATAATTAGCAACTACAACAGTAATCTGAAAACAAACAAATTTAAATTTGCAAAAATAAAATTTGTTTGTGTCTCAGATACATGGGTTATTGTCATCATCTTTGATTGTGCAATATCTGTGCATATCAGTAATTTTATCAGGGACAGGTAATTATAAGTGGCTGCAGTACACACGTGTACATTCGTATACGTGTGCACTGCCTCGCCAACTCGTGTGCACAGCTCCAACCAGAAATTCAAGGCAACAGAGACCAAGCAATGAAACTGTCTCAAAGCACAAAAGCACACATGCACAACTTATCACAGCGAAACTCAAGCAAGCCAGACCAGGTTGCAAGATGATCAACTGGCCAATGTACACAAGTGAAAGCAGCAAAATCAAGACAGCATCAAAATACACAAAATATGGAAACTGCATCAATGCAGTACATATATATAGTGATGCATAGCAACTGCATAGCAGCTACAAACATCAAGATACAACAATGAACAATGAACAGAGAAAATGCATGAAAGCTACAAACTGCAACATGCTTGAAGATGGTTACCAAAACAAGACTGCAACCAACAGGTCAGAGGTGAAAAAGAATGCAATGGTGAAATGATGAAGTGCAACACAAACATGAAGACTGAAACCAGAAGACAATGCCAAATGTCAACAGAGACAATGCAAATGTGATCAATGCAAACAACAAAGACCACAACACTCAAGTGTACAAATGAAACATCATCAAAGACAACACAGTAGCAAGCTACAAGTGATGCAGAACAAACATGTTAGTGGCAAGTTACAAACTCAAGTACAAAAATGGAGATGCAGACCATAGTGCAACAAGATGAACCACAATGCCAACATGATGAATACAGATGCAAAGTACAACAGTGAAGCATGCAAATAGGTCACAAGTAAGACAGGTTCAAATACAACAAGCATCAGTATGGAGATCAAAGTCAGATGAAATAATGCCCAAAATGCCAACAAGTGATCATGTCAAATGCATCAATATACATAGCCGTGGGTAAAGGTCAGAAAAATAATCAAACAACTAAGCCAAGTAATGCATCAATGATGGCAAGAGGGCCAGAGAAAATTCAATGCCGTATAAAGTCAAAGAAGAAAATGAATGGGGTTGAATTTAAAAATAAACATCAGGTTTAAATTAAGAAATCTAATTTTGGCAAGAAATCTCTGCATCAAATTTCTCAAATTCATATATGGTCAGGGTTAATTCAAATAGGGGCCGAACCAACAAGTATGGAAAGAGATTTTCGAATTAATTAATTCGAATACAAATATGGACAGCAGTAATTCAAAATTGATTTCAAGAACAAAATCAACGACATGGAAAAATCAAATATGACAGTGATTAGGAGGGTTTCACCCTATAAATAAACCCAAAAGAAATCATCATCGGTATCGAGAAAAAGGCAAACAATCAAACCAAACAAAAGTGAAATTACATACCGCAATTCAACAACTCGATCATCAGAGATAGAGCTTGCAACAAGAAGCAATTATCAGAGAACATGCGACGCAGGCCATCAGAGAACAAGCATGAGCAAGAGCAACGCAAGTAAGTGAATCAATCATCCAGAGCCGAAGCCCTAATTCAAGAAAGAAGCCGAAGCCCTAATTTGGAGGAGAAGAGCCGAAGCCCTAATCAGTTGCAAGAATTGAGGCCGCCATTTTTTTTTTTTCGTGACAAAAGAAAAGATAGTGGATCGGGTCAAAAACAAGGGGCCAGCCTTGTTAATATTAAAAGGGGATTTAGATTTAAGTTTTAAAAAGGGGTTTTTATTTTTAAAAGAGGCTTTTGTTTTAGTTTTAGTTTTTAAAGGGTTTTTCTTTTTATTTTGAGCAAAAAAAAATATTGTAGAGTAAAAGTTCGTATTTTATTTTTTGCTCCAGGGTTTAATTTTGAAATTGTTTTTATTTTTCGAGTCAACAAATTTGTAAATCACCACCTAGGGTTTAGGTAGTGTCAGATTGTATAGTTAGAGTTAGTCCAGTTAGCAGGGTTTGCAAGTTTGCAAAACTCTATAGGCGGTAGCAGGGTTTGCAAGTCTGTTAGAGTGTTTGTAAGCGTGATACTGTTTAATTCTAATAGAAATCTGGGAATGCAGCAGTAGGCAGGGGTTGCCGAAGCTGGGTAAATCTTGTGTGTGATTTATTTTTCAGCATATTTATTTCCGAAGTTTGCTTCTGTGTTTAATTTGCAAAAAATTTGCTATAACCCTATTCACCCCCCCCCCTCTAGGGTTAATCTAGATCCTACAAGTGGTATCAGAGCCTGGTATTTTACTTTAACTCTAGAGTCATGAATCCACCAAATAATGCTTTTTCTGAGGGGCAATCTATTGCTAGGCCACCCATGTTTAATGGGAATGATTATGCTTATTGGAAAGTTAGAATGAGTATTTATCTTAGTTCTGTCGATTATGATGTTTGGGATATTATTGAAACTGGCTATAAATCTCCCACTATAGTTGTTGGTGATACTGAGATTCCTAAACCTAAGGATAGGTGGGATGCTAACGATAAGAAATTAAAAACTACAAATGCCAAAGCAATGAACGCTTTGATCTGTGCTCTTGATAAAAATGAATTTAATAGAATTTCTCATTGTACAACAGCACAGGAAATTTGGCACACTCTGGAGGTGACACACGAAGGAACTTCTCAAGTCAAGGAGTCACGACTAGCTCTATTCAGCAATGAATACGAAAACTTTGTGATGGAAAAGGGCGAGGGCATAAAGGATATGTTTGGACGGTTTTCAACCTTGGTGTACAATGCTAGAGCGCTTGGGAAGGTCTTCACTGAAGTAGAGCTTGTACGGAAGATACTGCGAGTCTTACCAATGAACTTTGAGGCAAAAGTCACTGCAATACAAGAATCGAAAGATCTGAGTAAACTAAGCATGGAAGAGTTGATCGGAAACTTGATGACATATGAACTTGAGCTAAAGGCAAAAGAGGAACGTAACAACTCCGAATCAAAAAAGAAGACGATTGCCTTAAAAAGCAAAGAAGAAAGCGGTGAAGAAGAAGAAGATCCAATTGAAGAGCTTGCGATGGCAGTCAATAATCTTAGAAAATGGTCAAAATTCAGGCCACGCAAGAAGAAAACAAGTGGTAATAAGCCAAAAGATTCTGATGATTCCGATAATGAATTGACATGCTTTAACTGCAAAAAGCCTGGCCACTTCAAACAAAAATGTCCACTTCTCAAAAACAACAAAGGAAAGAAAAAGAAGAAGAAGGCCTTTGCAGCAACTTGGGATGATGAAGAAGGAGAAGAAGTTTCGGAAAATAGCTCAGAAGAGGCTAACTTGTGCCTTATGGCAAAATCAGATTCAGAAACAAGTTCAGAGGAATCCAGTGAGGTACGTGACTATTCTTATAAAGAACTTGTTTTGATGTGTTATGATCTTACTAATACAATTGATACTCTTGAAACTAAGATTGAAAAATTAAAGTCTGACAGGAGAGAACTTGTTCATGAGAATACTAGGTTAGAAACTGAACTTGAGAATATTCAAAACCTGGACTGTAAAAAATGTAAAACTTTAGATTCAGAAATATCAAGACTTAAGAATAGCTTCGATAATCTTGAAAAAGAAAACTCAAGTCTTAAGGAAATCATTGACACAAGAAAAAAAGATTTTATAAATAGATGCACCACACTTGTAACTGAAAACACAACACTAAAAACCAAAGTCCAAAATCTTGAAAAATCTCTGAATAACTTTTCAAGAGGAGAAAAATCGTTTAACATGTTGTTGGGAAATCAACTCTTTGCTAATAATAGAAAAGGACTAGGTTTTGGGAAAACACAGGTTGATGATCATGCAAAAGGTAAGAGTATCTTTGTTAGAAGTGAAATTGGACATCGTGTTGAAAATTGTAGTCATAGGAACAAGAACACAAAGTTTATACAAGTTTGGGTTCCTAAGAATTCTACAAACAAATTTCATGTCTATAGGAACAAAAATAAAAGGACAAAACAAGTTTGGGTTCCAAAGGGATTGTTTGTTCACAATGCTTCAGTTACTAATATCATTGGACCTAAGAGTTTCTCTAGGTCATCCTCCTCTCTCTTTATGTAGGTCTGTTGGCGGGCTAAGGAGCAACAAGAATGGTTTCTAGATTCAGGTTGTTCTAGACATATGACAGGTGATAAATCTAAGTTCCTTAGCCTAGAGAAGTTTAGAGGTGGAAATGTGATCATGGGAGACAATAGCAAGTGTAAGATTATTGGGAAAGGTGAAGTAAGTAATGGTACTTTTTCCTTGACTAATGTTTTATACGTTGATAATTTGCATCACAATCTCATTTCTATTAGCCAACTCTGTGACAAAGGTATGAATGTGGTTTTTGATAGTGATACTTGCAAAATCATTGATAAAACTTCTAATAACATTGTTTTTATGGGCAAAAGAAAAGGAAATGTTTACTCACTTTCGTTTGACAATCTAAATCTTTCCAGATGTTTGGTAGCCACTGACGAAGAGGCATCTTTATGGCATAGGAGACTTGGACATGCTAGCATGAGTCTCTTAAGAAATCTTGAAACGAAAGATTTAGTCAGAGGGTTACCACATCAGAAATTTAAAGATAACAAAGTGTGTAAAGCATGTTCCTTGGGCAAGCTTAGTCGATCATCATTTCGCCCTAAAAATATTGTTAGCACATCAAGGGTCCTCGAATTAATTCATATGGACCTATTTGGACCAAATGAAATTGCAAGTTTGAATGGAAAACGTTATTGTTATGTATTGGTTGACGATTACTCTAGATTTACATGGGTTTATTTCTTAGCCAAAAAATCTGAATCTTTTGATTATTTTTCAAAATTTGCTAAACTTGTTCAAAATGAAAAAGGAGTTTCAATTAAAACTTTAAGAAGTGATCATGGAGGCGAATTTGAAAATTCGGAATTTGAAAACTTTTGTGAAGAAAATGGTTTAAAACATGAATTTTCTGCTCCACGAACACCTCAACAAAATAGGGTGGTTGAAAGGAAAAATCGTACATTGCAAGAATTGGCTAGATCCATGTTGAGTGAGTATAAACTACCTCTAACTTTTTGGGCAGAGGCGGTGAATACTTCGTGCTATGTAATGAATAGAGTAATGATTAGACCAATACTAGGCAAAACAGCTTATGAAGTGTGGCATGAAAGGAAACCTAACATCTCTTACTTTCGTGTTTTTGGATGCCCTTGTTTTATTCTTAACACAGGTGATCAACTTGGAAAATTTGAATCAAAGGCCGATGAGGGAATTTTCATGGGCTATTCAACAAGGAGCAAGGCTTACAGGATATACAACAAACGAACAAAGACAATTGTTGAATCAGTCAATGTGAAATTTGATGAATCTGATCTGGAAAGGACGACTGAAAAAACAGGTGATGATGGGGTAGATCATGAAGGCATTAAAGAAGGGACATCTACTGAGAAAGATGGAAGTAGGACTGTTGATGCTGATAGATTGAAATTCAAATCCAATCATCCTCCTGAATTGGTTATAGGAGATCCTACGGAAGGTATACGCACTCGTTCTGCATTTGACAAAAATTTGTGTGCGTTTTGTTGTCATAGTGGTTTTATTTCTGAAATAGAACCTGATTCTGTTGAAATGGCTCTTAATGATGAAAGTTGGGTTTTAGCAATGCAAGATGAACTTAATCAATTTGAGAGAAATAAAGTTTGGAAATTAGTTCCTAGGCCTAATGACTATCCAATTGTAGGAACTAAATGGGTGTTCAAAAACAAACTTGATGAATCAGGAAATGTAATTAGAAACAAAGCTAGGTTGGTCGCAAAAGGATATAACCAAATAGAAGGCATAGATTTTGATGAGACATTTGCACCAGTTGCTAGGTTAGAAGCCATTAGAATTTTGCTCAGCTTTGCTTGTTATAAAGGTTTCAAACTTAAACAAATGGATGTAAAAAGTGCATTTCTAAATGGTGATCTGAAAGAAGAAGTTTTTGTTGAACAACCCCCCGGATTTGAAAATCATGTTTTTCCAAATCATGTGTATAAACTTGAAAAAGCATTATATGGTCTTAAGCAAGCTCCTAGAGCTTGGTATGACTGCCTTTGTACATATCTTTTGGAAAATGGCTTTAAAAAGGGGAGCGCTGACACGACACTGTTTCTATTACACAAAGGAAGTGATTTTTTGATTGTTCAGATTTATGTGGATGATATCATTTATGGTGCTACTAATGAAATCTTGTGCGAGAAATTTGAACAAGTCATGCAGGCTAAATTCGAGATGAGCTTGGTTGGAGAATTGAAATATTTTCTTGGATTTCAAATCAAGCAAAGCAGTGATGGCATTTTCATTTCACAATCCAAGTATGTGTTGGAACTGTTGAAGAAATTTGGAATTGAGAACTCCAAACCATTGAGAACTCCTATGAGCCCATCAACAAAGTTGGACAAAGACGAGAAAGGAAGTGCAGTTGATCAGAAAAAATATCGAGGGATAATTGGTTCACTTCTCTATCTTACTGCCTCTAGACCTGATATTATGTTTTCTGTGTGTTTGTGTGCACGTTTTCAATCTAATCCCAAAGAATCTCATTTGAAAGCCACTAAACGAATTTTGAGATATCTTTCACACACACACAAATTTGGATTATGGTACCCTTCTTGTGAAAACTTTGATTTAGTTGGTTATTCTGATGCTGATTATGCTAGTTCATTGGTTGACAGGAAAAGCACCAGTGGGACATGTTTCATGCTAGGACATTCATTAGTTTCATGGTCAAGTCGAAAACAGAATTGTGTTGCATTATCCACCACTGAAGCAGAATATATTGCTTTAGGAAGTTGCTGTGCTCAAATTTTATGGATGATGCAAACTCTTTCTGATTTTGGCTTAGTTTATAAACAAGTTCCATTAAAATGTGACAGTAAAAGTGCAATAGACTTATCAAATAATCCTGTTCATCATTCACGCACAAAACACATTGATGTGAGACACCACTTTCTTAGAGATCACATTGCTAAGGAAGACATTTGCATTGAATATATTTCAACTGAGACTCAACTTGCTGATATTTTCACAAAACCCCTCCCTGAAGACAGATTTTCTAGATTACGTTTGGATTTAGGGATTATAGAAATTGACTAACCATTTTTTTTTCATTGTTAGGTAGAAATATTCTTGGATATATACTTTCAACTTCAATTTCTAGGATTCAAACAAGTTTTGGACATTTTCCAAAGATTGATTCGAATATGGTATTCAGTACTGGATATTACATAATATAATTAACTTGGTAACTTATTCCACGATCATTTCTATTTCTACCATCTTTCTATCATTCATAATGGTTTGATAAAATAAGAAGAGTGAATTATTTTTAAATTAAATAAATAAATAAATAAATTAAAAAAAAAATTTATTTTTAATAATAAATAATAAATCTCATGTATCCATTCTCATTTAAAAGTCCTTATGGTTATGCGTGGATGGAACATATGAGAGAATTATTTTTATCATTACTTCATTCTCATTTAAAAGTCCTTATGGTTATGCATGGATGGAGTATGGTAACTAAGTATTCTGGTATCACTTAATAATTTGGATGCTTAGACTAATAAGTAACTGCTAATCTCATTTAAAAGTCCTTATGGTTATGCGTGGTTAGTAAGTGCTTATTTTTTTTTGTGCTTAAATGACAAATTAATGTTAAAATATCTCTCTTCTTATTAAAACCGATCATCGATCCATCCTCTACAATGTGGAAGTTTTTATCTCGTTATGATATATTATTTTTTGTTCCTACTGTTCCATTGTTTTTTGTCAGTCTTTTGATAATGACAAAAGGGGGAGAAGAACAAGATTTTGATGAGGAAGTAAATATTTTTTGGAATATTTCAACAAATTTGGTTAAATATCGTTAGTTAATTTTCTTTAGTTCTTTTATTCCTTTGTTAATTTTGTTAACTTCTAAATAGGGAGTGGTCTTGGTTGTAGGGGGAGCATTCAAATAGGGGGAGCTAAAAATTTTTGTTCAAACACATATTAGCATTTCAAAATCTTTAATATATATGTTTGTCATCATCAAAAGGGGGAGATTGTTTGATGTGATTTTTTGTTTGATGATAACAAACATATATCAATATATATGTGTGTTTGTAGTTTGGACTATATACAGAAAGGAAGAAATATTTATATTGAATAATTATACTATTGCACGGAATTTATATAATTCAAACAGTATTTTTTATTCAATATAATATTTTACTACAACACTTAAACAATACAAAGTTTTTCAGTTCTCTCTCTCTATATATATATATATATATACATACATCAGTTCATACATTTTTACTCTTCTCACTACAACACTCAACACTCAGTTTTTTTTCTCACTCTGTCTGCACATCTGCATCTATCTGCATTGTCCAGCTCCACTTCTCGTCCTGTCTCCTGTGTACCTGTATAATTAGCAACTACAACAGTAATCTGAAAACAAACAAATTTAAATTTGCAAAAATAAAATTTGTTTGTGTCTCAGATACATGGGTTATTGTCATCATCTTTGATTGTGCAATATCTGTGCATATCAGTAATTTTATCAGGGACAGGTAATTATAAGTGGCTGCAGTACACACGTGTACATTCGTATACGTGTGCACTGCCTCGCCAACTCGTGTGCACAGCTCCAACCAGAAATTCAAGGCAACAGAGACCAAGCAATGAAACTGTCTCAAAGCACAAAAGCACACATGCACAACTTATCACAGCGAAACTCAAGCAAGCCAGACCAGGTTGCAAGATGATCAACTGGCCAATGTACACAAGTGAAAGCAGCAAAATCAAGACAGCATCAAAATACACAAAATATGGAAACTGCATCAATGCAGTACATATATATAGTGATGCATAGCAACTGCATAGCAGCTACAAACATCAAGATACAACAATGAACAATGAACAGAGAAAATGCATGAAAGCTACAAACTGCAACATGCTTGAAGATGGTTACCAAAACAAGACTGCAACCAACAGGTCAGAGGTGAAAAAGAATGCAATGGTGAAATGATGAAGTGCAACACAAACATGAAGACTGAAACCAGAAGACAATGCCAAATGTCAACAGAGACAATGCAAATGTGATCAATGCAAACAACAAAGACCACAACACTCAAGTGTACAAATGAAACATCATCAAAGACAACACAGTAGCAAGCTACAAGTGATGCAGAACAAACATGTCAGTGGCAAGTTACAAACTCAAGTACAAAAATGGAGATGTAGACCATAGTGCAACAAGATGAACCACAATGCCAACATGATGAATACAGATGCAAAGTACAACAGTGAAGCATGCAAATAGGTCACAAGTAAGACAGGTTCAAATACAACAAGAATCAGTATGGAGATCAAAGTCAGATGAAATAATGCCCAAAATGCCAACAAGTGATCATGTCAAATGCATCAATATACATAGCCGTGGGTAAAGGTCAGAAAAATAATCAAACAACCAAGCCAAGTAATGCATCAATGATGGCAAGAGGGCCAGAGAAAATTCAATGCCGTATAAAGTCAAAGAAGAAAATGAATGGGGTTGAATTTAAAAATAAACATCAGGTTTAAATTAAGAAATCTAATTTTGGCAAGAAATCTCTGCATCAAATTTCTCAAATTCATATATGGTCAGGGTTAATTCAAATAGGGGCCGAACCAACAAGTATGGAAAGAGATTTTCGAATTAATTAATTCGAATACAAATATGGACAGCAGTAATTCAAAATTGATTTCAAGAACAAAATCAACGACATGGAAAAATCAAATATGACAGTGATTAGGAGGGTTTCAACCCTATAAATAAACCCAAAAGAAATCATCATCGGTATCGAGAAAAAGGCAAACAATCAAACCAAACAAAAGTGAAATTACATACCGCAATTCAACAACTCGATCATCAGAGATAGAGCTTGCAACAAGAAGCAATTATCAGAGAACATGCGACGCAGGCCATCAGAGAACAAGCATGAGCAAGAGCAACGCAAGTAAGTGAATCAATCATCCAGAGCCGAAGCCCTAATTCAAGAAAGAAGCCGAAGCCCTAATTTGGAGGAGAAGAGCCGAAGCCCTAATCAGTTGCAAGAATTGAGGCCGCCATTTTTTTTTTTTCGTGACAAAAGAAAAGATAGTGGATCGGGTCAAAAACAAGGGGCCAGCCTTGTTAATATTAAAAGGGGATTTAGATTTAAGTTTTAAAAAGGGGGTTTTATTTTTAAAAGAGGCTTTTGTTTTAGTTTTAGTTTCTAAAGGGTTTTTCTTTTTATTTTGAGCAAAAAAAAATATTGTAGAGTAAAAGTTCGTATTTTATTTTTTGCTCCAGGGTTTAATTTTGAAATTGTTTTTATTTTTCGAGTCAACAAATTTGTAAATCACCACCTAGGGTTTAGGTAGTGTCAGATTGTCTAGTTAGAGTTAGTCCAGTTAGCAGGGTTTGCAAGTTTGCAAAACTCTATAGGCGGTAGCAGGGTTTGCAAGTCTGTTAGAGTGTTTGTAAGCGTGATACTGTTTAATTCTAATAGAAATCTGGGAATGCAGCAGTAGGCAGGGGTTGCCGAAGCTGGGTAAATCTTGTGTGTGATTTATTTTTCAGCATATTTATTTCTGAAGTTTGCTTCTGTGTTTAATTTGCAAAAAATTTGCTATAACCCTATTCACCCCCCCCCCTCTAGGGTTAATCTAGATCCTACATCCACTTGTCCTGAGCCCCTTGGCATTTTGGTTTCTCAATTTGCACCGCTCTCTCCCAAGACATTTTGGAAATCCTCTCCGCTGCTTTTATCCACTCATTATACTTCTTGTAGATATCGGTCACATAATCAATAGTCGTTTGCTGGACTTTTTCAAGATTGGGTACAAAGAAAAATCCGTCAAGATGTACATTTGGAAAATCTAACTTAAGTCGGGCATACCACCGATGGCATCGGCTTGTTGAGCTTCCGTGATAACATAAATGTCAATGCTTTCCTTGCATGACCTCTGTTTGTGATCATCATGACATCGAAAATCATTGGGTCACTGAGAATAGGATGGAACAACAAACTGCAAAGAAATTAAAGTAGAAGGGCGACCATGGGAAGTGTAAATAGGAGGAACATCGCAGTGACGGTCTTGTTGCTTTTTAGAATCTTTTAGGGAGGAGATCAAGATCTAGATGGATGTTTGTCATGGGAGGACCTATCTCTGTCACCTTCGTTCTGATAATCACAGTCTCGGCAGAGGCGATAGCTAGGGTCATATTCACAACCATTGCCTTGACGACACGGGCCTAGGCGTGAACCAGGATTCTAGCATGATATTTCCTGCAAAGACTAAAACATGTGCTTCTTTCTCATTGTTGTTTCTGCAAAGAAAAACAAAGAATGAATCAGTTCTAGGTATTAAAGGACACGGAATAGATGCGATGCAATATTGTGAAGAGCGTGTGAACGTTGGCGTCTTTGTGTTTCCCCAACGAACCAGTTATTGAAGCTTTACAAGTAAGAATAACCTCTTCACCAGTGGTAGGAGGAACTCTATCCCCAGATCCAAAGGGAGATTCTATTCCACTGATGCTCATGTGTAAAATAAAAGGCAACAATGTCCTCCAGTATTAGAAGATCATATAGTGCCTTGAATATTTCGTCTAAGTGTTCTGACGGTAGAGAAGCAGACCGATTCAGAATAGCCTGAGGATCGGTGGATAGCTTGGGCTGTTTAAAGAGATAACTCTTAGGGAATGTGCATACAAGCTTCTTCATTTTTCTTTTTTCAGGAGCGGGGGGTAGTGAAGTTTGTGAAGATCCGACCGTAGCCCAAAATTAGATCCCACTTCATCCCAGCCGAGATCATCACCCTTATCTCCCACTACATCTTTGTTAGTAGCTTCCTGAGCTCCCTCAAATGGGGGCTTGATGGGCTTCATCACCATTCGCACTCCGCTGTTTAACTACTATAACTCTAGCAATGACAAGTAGCCCTGTTCTATGACCCTCTTAGATCAGGCCATAGGTAATAAGACATTCGTCGATAAGGAGATTCTCAATATCTCTATCTTCTGATGAAGTCCTTTTTAGCGCTGCGACCACATCTGAATATTGTTTCCCATCAGGCCATGGATATGAACCTACACAAATTAGAGAAATTGCTTAGTTCGGTATACAACCTAGATACGAGCACTCAAGAGATTAAGGAAGGAATAACACTTATGTCCTTCCAACCACCATTTGGCAAAGCTGGGTGGGTAGTGGATATAGAACCATTCAATTTTGTAGGCACTCAGCTTGTTCCAAGTACCAGTCAAGATCCGGCACTTCTTGACTGACTCGAGGAATGTAAATGAAAGGCTTCCCTTTCAACGCTCGAAGGTGAAAAGGAATCGAATATCTTCGGGAGTTGGAGGGCGAAACAAAAACTCCTTGAATGCCATATAAGTACAATTGAGCAAGGCATAGCGGTTTTGATGTTGTAGCACCGGTGCTAGCCTCATATGATGTAACATTTCTCGGATGAATGAGTTAATGGGTGGGACACATCCTACCCAACACATGAACTTGTTGCAAATAGTGAACCCTTCATGGGGGATATGAGCACTATCATCCTGGGTTGGGACTCACACATCGTCAAATGGAATCCAGTATTTGGCACAGATTCTACGAAGAGAGGCTTCGTTAATCTTCGAGGCCACAGAATACTCCGGTTCTTCTAGAAGTATAACATCTTCTAATGTGTCAGGAGCGGGGTTTATCACTTATTTTGGAAGAACAAGAACGACAGAGAAGAGGTCGAATGATGGATAGGAACTTTCTAGTTGTTCTGCTTGATGATTGAGGAAAAATTCATCGAAAGTATTTATGGAGCTCGAATTGTCACTCTTACTATTGTGTTGTAAAATCTGTTCAAAAGACATGGCAGCTAAATGCCCTAAGCATCTAGAAACCATGATTACTGAACTTAGTAGATAATCATCATTATAAAAAGTAACCCATACCCCCATGCAAAGTGAGTGGTAGTGTTGTGTGGTGAAGTGCCATGCAACGTAGTGATAAATGATGAACGAAAGATGGAAATTGTGTCAAGACTTCAAGGTTCGACCGGAGTGACCATCATTGCTGATCATCTCAACCGAATTTTTGTATCAATAGGGAATGATTCATCTTGGACCTTAGGGTCGATTGTCAGCAGTCTTAAGTTTGATTTTTATACTTAGAAATAGACGAGCTTCAAGGGAATTGTCAAAGGTATTTGTCTATGTCATAATTCTAATGTCATGTATTTCCAAGCTTGCAGTTCAAGTCATGTGCAGGTCATGTATGTTCACTCAAGTGTTCAAGGCCGAAGCTGGTCTCAAAGTCAAGTTTATGTGATCAAATTTCATTCTAATGTTCATTGCTGACAACCAATCATTTCATCGAAGTACTCTTTCCATAGCGATCGTCCATAACCAAATCAAATGTTGCACCAAATTCGATCATTCATATCATTCTACATCCGATTGATCGAATCAGTCCTTCAACCGATCATTTGAACCAACCCTCCATCCGATCGTTCATACCCACTCCCACTGATCATTCGTATATGATCGTTCCAACCATCAACCAAGATTTACAATTAGCTGCGATTCTCATCGCCAAAGCATGCCATCGTTATACAATCATTTGAATAACGATCAGTTAAGTATCAGAAGCATTGTTCCACATTAGAAACACTATTCCATACAACAATGATCGACCAGCCACTTCCTTTCGACAACACGTCCACTTCCCCATCTCTAGTATGACCGGTATAAGGAAAATGATCATTGGAAAGCTTCATCTCCTCAAACCTTTATCAAATCTAATGGTTCCACCGTTCCACTCAAACATCAATGAACATAAACCGAAGTCTCACCATTAATAGCCAAGTTCGACTTACCTATACCGAAATTCGAATGAGGAGTCGATTTGAATTCAATTGCTCATAATATTTGGGGAGATGAAAATAACAATAAGGGGTTCGGTGAACATGATATTCGATTGGAAGTTAAATGGTAAAGGAGTGGTCTTCAATTCAGGAGTCGAATCGTTGTTGGAATGAGGAAGAAGAAAGGTGAGCGATTTATTTTCTTTTCAGTTCTATTAGGGACGATGCAAAATGAAGAGAGAAAGATGGGTGCAGTGAAGTAGAAGTATTTATATAAGAGAATAGGTTGAACCTTCATAGCCCAGGAGCAAGACTGTTCGTTCTGTTAAGACAATGATACGGTTGTTCTATTACGATCATTTTAAAACGATCGGTATAAAACGTTCCATGGTTTGCCTTGATAGTGAACCATCGGATGTGATCGTTTTAAAAAAAACTTGACAACGACCAATAAACGTGCAATCGTGATCGAGGGTCAGGTATAAACACGTATATGTGCTAGTATACGTTCCAAAAATTTAGTTTTTGAAATCGACAAAAATTGAACTCTCACCTAAAATCAATTAGACAAGGGTTTAATCTAGATTACTAGAGCTTAATAATTCTTGGAGACAATAAATCATCAAAAAACCGTAAACTAATATTTATACTATTGGAGATCAACCCATAATCATAACAAATAGAAAGAGATGCGACTCTCCGTAAAAAAGTGACTCAATGGGAGAGTGGCAACTGTTCAGTAAATTGGATGGAATCCTTTCTGACAATACAAGTTTGCAATGATTCAAAGCACGTCATGTTCAAATAAGACGTAATTTAGAGGGAAAGTATTATCTGGCCTTTTGGCCCGGCTATATCTTGACCGATCAGACGGGATAGACTCAGTTATCATCATAATCGATGCATCAGGATAATGATCATGAAGTCCAGAGATCAGACAAGTAAAATGACCTGAAGTAGTAGCAAAACAGAAGCATGAAAGCTCACTACTCCCCGGAGATGGATAAGATATGATCCACATACAACATTATGGGTCATATTGTATTGATTCCATGGCTCAATTCATTTATGATCGATTGATATCTCAAAATCCACAAATCCATTATACATGAAACTTTATGAACATTAATATACTAAAGAGAGGACCCCAAGAAATGATTTCATGACAAAATGAGCTACTAAGAATGATTGGTATATATCGTTCACGAACGATTATATCGTTTAAGCTTCAATGATTCAACTCAATGAAGTTTAATCGATATCTCACTAACGGCAAGTCTAAATGACACCAAACTTTGAGAACATGGATTAGAGGCATGAAGGAGCTTGTATGAACGATTGCACCCTCATTAGAGAAATCATGAACGATCGGTATTGCTAACCCATCTTTTGATAAGGCAGTATACATACAGATTTAACCCAACAGACTATAAAGTTATCAAGGCTACGATTCCAAAGTGATGTTGTAAGGCCGGAAGTCAAGTACAGGTAGTAATATGAAGCCGAAGTTGGATGGAGTTGGTAGATAAATGATGCAGGATGCTTGAAATATGGATGAAGTTAGATGGATCGGCATGGTTCATTAGTTTGGAAAGTTGTACATCAATTCCTAAAGAATGGGTCAGCATTCCGGAATGATCGGCGTGCTTCATTGAAGAGAATAGATTGACATGAAGATGGATACGCATGTGTATCATCCCCCACTTGGAGGTCCAAAATTAATGGCAACGGATGGTATAGTCATTCATAGTTATTAATCTTGGCGAATAAATACGGTAATGTTAGATACATTGATATAACAGAAACACATTGATATATAATTTTTTTTAAATAAACAATAACTTTCTCATTCCATTTCAAAGAATTTCAAATTCATTACATAATTCCAATATGCGGACCATGTTCAAAGAAATATAAATATTACAACATGCACCAAGAGTGACATATGAAGATGCCCTTTTGGATGATCAGAGTATATATAGGCAATTAAACAACTTTGCCTTTACAACAAAAAAAACACAGCGGAATCAAAAATATATAAAAAAAAGAACTCTAAATAGCTATCATGCCTCCTGTAAGTTTCTGGAAGCTTATTCGTCTAAAGAGGTACCTAAAAACCTTAACTCTCAAACTACTCAAAATCAATTGAGGACAAGAGAGTTTAAGGGGAAAACACAAACTTAGAGTAAGAGATAAAGCCTGGTGTGAATAATAATCTACCATCTCAACCATTTAGATATCTAGTGAGACCACGTCGCTTAGCGGAACGAGTTTTCCCTTACTAGTATCTTATCAAAATCTTTATAAAATCCATATATTGTGCTTCTGCATCCACAATAGTTAAAACATAATAATTCAAAATATTTGATGATATGCAAGCATGTAAACCAATTATGGATTTTCCATCCGCATCCATTTGACTATCTGTCTTAGTTATAGTTTCTAGGGTCACTATTAACCTAATAGTTTTCATGGGCTGACTACTAACCAATTCAATAATTACGGACTCCCTATCCAGTTCCATAGCTTTTATGGGATCATTAAGAACCTACTGACCCCTGCCAATAATTTACCAATAATTTATTTATTTCATGGGTTCTCCCTAAACTTATTGATAACTCCAATAACTTTTTTCTTATCCTAGTTTTCATGGGTTCACTACAAACCTATTGGCCCATACCAATAACTCATTTTAATCATAGTTTTCATGGATTTTTCGTGAACCTATTGGCCGCTGCCAATAACTTTCCCCAAACATAGTTTTCATGGGTTTACTATGAAACTGACTATCTGACAACTTTAATCTGTATTTAGGCATCCTACATTCTGGTCTATCTGACCTTCTGGATGCAATTCTACTCGTTCAAAAGTTAACTCATTTTATATTCACTACTGGGTCAACTTAGCTGGTTATTCTGCCCTTTTTACTAAAATATATTTATGGGTCCAGATTAAAGTGAATGTGTATATTAGAAGAAGCAAACATAATAACATAATATACCAACACATGTGGTTTAATATCCTTGAAATTATTTACATATGAAACGTGGTTAATCCCTTTAACCTATTATTTTATCAAGTAAAGCTTCTTCAAAAACTTCATAGTTAAAACCATTTCAAAACTCCTTTATTATTATGCCATGATTTTCCTTTGGAAATGAGATTGGGTTCTTTGCTTTGAAAACTAAGGCTTTTGAAACCGTAGACTTTTACTTTCGAAACCATTGGATAACCTACTTCGAAAGCATTCAAATCTTCTTTTCAAAACACTAAATTTATGCCTTTTAAAACACTTTAAAACATCTCTTTCGAAAGCATCAAACAATACATTTTGAAAGTATTAAAGCCTTACTTATTAACTCTTAGAAGCATAGCTTCGAAACTTCTTGAAAGTACCCCTTCCGAAAGTATTGGGTTTATCTTTAAAAATATCTTTTGGGTCAAAGTGAATATATACAAAGGAACCCCTTTCAAAACCTTTAATCTTCATATAAAATTATTTGTGGAAAATTTGTGGCTTTGGAACCATCCTTGCAAAAGCTCAAAACATTTAAGCAAAACATTTGAAGGGTAGCTTCGAAACCCCTTTCGAAGCCATTGCCTTTGAAACCCTTGAATCCTTTTGAAAGCTTTAGGAAGTGGCTTAGTACAGGTTTAAAACAAAAGCTACCTTTTGAATTAGATGATTACTTCAATCCATTCAAAATGCATGGGGACGACGGTAAGGTTTCGATTGGGTTGAGACTACCCTTTTGAAAGTATTAGTTTAAAACATAGGGACTCATTCAAAACCTACACTAAAAAAAGGTGGCAACCTCTTCGAAAGCCATTTAGAAGATCCTTTCGAAAGCCTCTGTTTTGACTCCTTCGAAAGCATTTAGTAAAAACAGGCAAGTGCATTTCTTTAGAAAGTAAAACAAAGGTTTCAACCCCATCGAAAGCAAGGGTTTCGATACTATTCCTTACACCTTTCTCCATTCCACTATGTACCTATGTATTGATACCTTGTGTATTGGTTTCGGCTTGGTAGGTTTCGACTTGGTTGAAAAGGAAGCATAAGGTCGAAAGATGGCTTCTGAAAGAGGTGGAACCTACTTTTGCCGGTAAAGACAGATTTAATGCCATTTAAAGTAATTACTTAATAACTAACCTGCCTATTTGTAAACATTTAATTGGTTGCCATAAACTTTTCAAATTATTTCTTATAATAACCACCACATAATTTCAGATCTAGACGAAGATTAATTTAACATATAAGCCCTTGCAAAACAATTAAAATAATTAAATCCTCCTTCTAGAATAAATTAATTTCCATAGTTAATTACTTAGGAAACTCCCTAAAAATTACAAAAATTCACTTTCAATATGTTATCTAACATATAAAAAATTTAGACCTAAATTTTTCATAAAATAACCGAAATTAATTTCTAAACCCAATTATTTATGTTTTCCTTTGAAAATTCGTAATAAATTTTCCATAGCTTGAAAAATTATAAAAATTAAAACCCATCTTCAAAATCATGTTCTACATAACATATAATTTCCTCATGGCATTCGAAAGTCAATACAATTAGTTTTACCCTTATATCGTACAAACAATTATCAAACAATTTTGTTTAAATCAAATATGCTATAAATCCTTGCATATCATCATCAAAAATCATCATAATGGATTTAATCTTAAACCCGAAAATCAAATGATCATAAAAGCAAATAGAGATGGTTTAGATTATTATTCGCCTTGATTAGGATAAGGAACTTGAGATTTGATTGAGATTAATTTCCCCTAGCTTGAATCCTTAGCTTTAGATTAAATTTTTCCCTTTATTCTATTTAGTAATTGTCGGATTCTATCTTTTGTTTTGAGTTTTATGCTTTGAGAAAAATGAACGTAAATGGATAGGAAATGAGAATATTAGGTGATGGGATTATGGTGCGCAATTACCCTAAATACCCTTGCGTAAATTACTCTCCTAATTAACATACAAAAACATTTATAAGCCCATTTATATAATTAATTAAGCTCGGCCTCTATTTTGAATTTTCAAATATCAATCCCCTTATCATTCTAAGATTTACATTACTCTATTTTAATTTATATAGTTAAATTTCCTGAATAACGTTATTAAAAATTAGGGATGTCACTGGCTTCTCTTCTTAAAGAATTTCGTCATTGAAATTCGGTAAGGACTAAATACTAAACACAACAATCATTTGTAACAACTCCTAACAACCACACTAGTGTACCTAACTAGAAAATATCTATATAAATCTAATATAAACATTCCCTCAAGGTAGATCAGGATAAGTACCTCTAATCATGTCTTCTTTTACCCAACTATAGTTCTTCTCATTGTTGCTCCAGTGAACTTTCACCAACCTGACTGTCTTTTTCCTCAACCTTTTCTCATCTCTCTCTACAACTCGGACTGGTTGTCTAACAAAATTCAAAGTAGGCTCTACTATCAAATCTTCTAACCTTGTCAGAGGAATAATAGTCTTTGGATATGCACATACTTGTGAAGATGAGACACATGAAACACATATAGACACCTGCCATACTGCTCGGCAACTCTACTCTGTATGCGAGCTTTCCAATCCTCGCTATGATATGGAACAAACCAACATATCTTGGTGCCAATTTCCCTGCCTTTCCAAATCGTACCACACCCTTCATTGGTGATACCTTGATGAAAATCCTATCTCCAACTGAGAACTCTAAGTCTTTACGCCTCTTATCTACGTAACTCTTTTGTCTGAACTGAGCTTCCTTCATCCTATCTCGAATTAACTCAATCTTCTCTATTGCCTCTTTAACCTGATCTAGACCTAAGACTAATCTGTCTCGTGTCTCCCACCAACATGCTAGTGATTTGCATGGCCTTCCATACAAAGCCTCAAAATGCGTCATTCCTATACTAGTCTGATAACTATTATCATAGGAAAACTCAACCAAATGCAGGCGATCTTCCCAAGATCCACCAAAGTTAAATACATAAGCTCTCAATAAATTCTCGAGTACTTTATTGACTCTCTCTGTCTGCTAATCTGTATGTGGATAATATGCAGTACTCATCTTAAGCTTGGTACCAAACACATCCTGTAGACTCTTCCAAAATTCACTAGTGCACAAAGCATCTTTATCACTGATTATACTATTAGGAATCCCATGTAGTCTAACTATGTTCTTCATGAACAACTTAGCTAAAACAGGTACCATCCTGGTTGAATTAACTGGAATTAAATGGGCACTCTTTGTCATCCTGTCCACTCTGGCCCATATACTTTCATTTCCTCTATTAGATCTTTGCAACCCAACTATAAAATCCATGGATATCGAATCTCATTTCTAAACTGGAATCTCTAAAGGCTGAAGCATCAAACACGGTTTTTGATGTTCGGCCTTCACTTGTTGACAATTTGCACATTGCTTAACCCAAGAGCCAACATCCCTCTTCATACCTTCCCAATAGAAGCTCCTCTTCATACCTTGATCCATCTTGGTCCCTCCAAGATGGATCATAAATTTGGACCGATGATATTGCCTAGGAACTTCCCTCCTTAAGTCCTTAACATTTGGAGTACACAACCGCCCCTTCTTTCTCAACGGTCCTCTCTAGTCGAGACTAAAATCTTTTAGATCATCGATCTCAGCTCCAACCTCAAGACTTATAATCCTCTTGACTAACACTTGATCTTCATTATGCTTAGAAGCAATGCTTTCGATCAATAATGGTCGAACTTCTAAACAGGATAACATGGCGATACTTTGACTAGAACCAGTAGTCGATCTTAATTTCACACTACGAGTAGTCAAAACTTCTATGTCTTTCCATTCTGCCAACATAGCTAACACTACATTTTGATGTCTTCTGCTAAGAGCATCTGCTACTTTATATCCTTTCAAAGGTGTAGACTCTATACCGAAATCATAAGCTAATAAAAACTCCAACCACCTCTTCTGTCTTATACCAAAATCATACTTATGTCTCCAAATCTTCAATGCGAAGATCACTGCAGCCAACTCCAAATCATGAGCAGGATATCTTACTTCATACGGTCTAAGCTGTCAGGAAGTGTAGGCAATGATTTTACCTTTCTACATCAACCCAGCTCCTAGTCCAGTTCCACATGCATCGGTATACACCACCAACCCTTAGTTTTCATTAGGCACTACTAACACAAGTGCATTGGTCAATAAACGCTTTAACTTAAGGAATGCTTCCCCACATTTGTCGGACCAGACAAACTTCACATCCTTCTTTGTTAACTTAGTCAAAAGTGCTGCGATCCATGACAAATCCTTGACGAATCTCCGGTAGTAGCCAGCAAGTTTAAGAAAACTTCTAATCTTAGTCATCGTCTCTGGTCTCTTCCAGCTATTAATAGCTTTGATCTTATCTGGATCAACTGATGTACCCTTTTCTAAAACCATGTGACTAAGAAACTTAACCTCTTTTTTCCAAAAATGACACTTGAAAAACTTTTCTTTTAGCTAATGATGCCTTAGCGTCTCAAGCACTACTCTTAGACGATCTTCATGCTCTTTTTCATCTTTAGAGTATACTAAAATGTCATCTATAAATACCAGCACAAACCTATCCAAGTACTCTCAGAAAACTCGGTTCATCAGATCCACAAAGAAGGCAGGTGCATTCATTAACCCAAATGGCATTACTAACCACTTAAATGAACCAAAGCTAATTCAAAATTTCGTCAATGGAATGTTGTCATCTACCACTCCTAACTGATGGAAACCTATCGCCAAATCCAACTGGGAAAACACTCTGGCTTAACATAACTGATTGAAGAGATCATCTATTCTTGGCAAAGGATACCCATTTGGTTTCTTCACGAACACTGTGGCCGCTCTCAAGGCGAAATGCTTGGTCTAATAAAATTCCTCCCTTCTTGATCCACTAATCGCACCTTCAATTCCTTCATCTTGGTCGGTGTCATCCTGCTAGGTGGTCAACTCATAGGTTCAGCTCCTGGCACCATATCTATCCAAAACTCAACAGCTCGTTTCGGTAGTAATCTTGTAACCGACTCAAACACATCTGCAAACTCCCTTGCTACTTGGACCTAACTTAACTCTTCTCCCACTTTCATAGCACTTAACAAAGCACAAACACTTTGGTCAGAATTCTCCAGTGAGAATATGATTCGGTTATGACTATCAGGTGTCTCCTAATCCTAGATCTTAGCCTCATATTTACCCAACCAATCCATACCCAAAATAATTTAGAAATCTATGAAATCAAAAACATATAGAGTACATGCAAAATTGTGATGTAATAAATCAAGATCTAACTAGTCACATCTCATCCCTAGAGTTGCATACCATCCCATCGGATTCGCAACTCTTAAGGAAGTAACAAGTTATTTGGGTTCTAAACATAATCTATCAACCAAACACTGAGATATAAATGAATATGATGCACCGGTATCAAATAGTACCCTAATTGGTATACTCTAAATCAAAAGCATACCTTCCATCATAGTCTTCCCTTTTTCAACTGTAGTTGGCCTAGCAGATGATGGCCAATAGCAAAGACCTTTCCCTTGTCCGCCCTAACTGGCTCTGGACACGGGTTCTTGTAGTGCCCAACCTGGTCATAAATGAAGCACTTCCCGTTCTTCTTTTCTACAGCCTTCATCCCTTACCTGACTGGCACTCATGGGCATAATGACCTTTCTCGTCACACTTGAAGCAAACTAAATCAGTCTTTTCCTTCTGGCTGCCTCTCCCTTCTGGGCTCCTTTGTTCTTAAATAAATTCCTCTTCTTTCCCTGAGAACCCTAGGTTTCAACTGGCTTCTCTCTAGCACAAATAGCAAGCATCTCCTTATGTTGGATTACTATCTCCATAACTACATTACAGGGATCACGAAGATCTATCTGGGTCACCCTAGCAAAAGCAGGCCTCAATCCTCGAATGAACCTCTCATTCCTTCTAATGACGGTGTCTACAGTAGCATACCTATATCCAGACAACTCATTAAACTTAGCACCATATTGGATTACCAACATCTCTCCTTGAACCAGATCCATAAACTTTCTCAACAATGCTGACTTAGCAACTTGGGAAAAAAACCTAATTTCAAATCTCCTTCTAAATTCCACCCAATTTAACTCTTTCTCGAGAACTCCAGTAGCAACACTATTCCACCAATGGAGCACTGCCCCATGCAACTGCCTAGAGGTCAGCCTCCTCTTTTGCTCATCATACAAACCCAAACCAGTGAAGATTCTCTCATAATGCAATAGCTAATTCTCAGCTTCTATGGCATCCTCTGTTCCTATAAATGGCTTCCCGCCAAGACTGGTGTAGTCTCTGCTTAACTTAGGATAGTTATTCTCGATTGAAGCCACTTGATCAGCTCCTCCAACATTCCCAACAACACCAAAAGAAGCTTCTTCTTGCATCAGATTGACAAAGAACTGATACATCGTATCCATATCTAATGGTGGATTCCCAACATCCACATTAGCATAGCATTTTAGTTAGCATTAGCCTGTCGACCCAGGCTCCTCCTAGAGGGTCGAGCATTTCCATTGGTTATGGTGCTTCCTCCAATAACTCTATTTAGTCAAAGTTTTCATGGGTCTTCTATGAACCTATTGCCCCTACCAATAACATTTTCTGAATATAGTATTTATGGGTTTACTTTGAACCTATCTATCTGACAACTACTTTAATCGGTATTTAGGCATCCTACATTCTAGTCTATCAGACATCCTGGATGTAATTCTACACATTCAGGAGTTAACTCAATTTATCTTCACTACTAGGTCATCCTAGCTGGTTATTCTACCCTTTTTCCCAAAATACAGTTATGGGTCCACATTAAAGTGAGTATGTATATTAGAAGAAGCAAACATAATAACATAATCAAACCAACACCTATGGTTTAATATTCTTGAAATTACTTACATATGAAACATGATTAATCCCTTTAACCTACTATTTTATCAAGGAAAGCTTCTTCAAAAACTTTATAGTTAAAACCATTTCAAAACTCATTATTATTATGCCATGGTTTTCCTTTAAAAATGAGACTGGATTCTTTTCTTTGAAAACTAAGGCTTCGAAACTTTAAACTTTTACTTTCAAAACCATTAGATAACCACCTTCGAAAGCATTCAAATCTTCCTTTCAAAACACTAAACATATGCCATTCAAAACACTTTAAAACATCTTTTTGAAACCATCAAACTATATCTTTCGAAAGTATTAAAGCGTGACTAATCAACTCTTAGAAGCATAGCTTCAAAACGACTTGAAAGTACTCCTTTCGAAAGCATTGATCTTTTGGGTCAAAGTGAATATATACGAATGTTCCCCTTTTGAAACCTTTAATCTTCATATAAAATTGTTTGAGGAAAATTGACGGCTTTGGAACCATCCTTTCGAAAACTCAAAACATTTAAGTAAAACATTTAAAGGATAGCTTTGTAACCCCCTATCGAAGCTATTGCCTTCAAAACCCTTGAATCCTTTCGAAATATTTAGGAAGTGGCTTAGTATAGGTTTAAAACAAAAGCTACATTTCCAATTGGTTGATGACTTCAATCTATTCGAAAGGTATAAGGATGGCAGCATGTTTTCTATTGGGTTAAGACTACCCTTTTGAAAGTATTATTTTAAAACATAGGGACTCATTTGAAAGCTACACTTAAAAAAAGGCGGAAACCCCTTCGAAAGCCATTTAGAAGATCCTTTCGAAGCATCTGTTTCGACTCCTTCGAAAGCATTTAGTAAAAACAAGCAACGCATTTCTTTATAAAGTAAAACAATGATTTCGAACCCACCGAAAGCAAGGGTCCATGCCTTCTGCCTTTCTCTAATCCACTATTACCAATGTATTAATACCTTGTGTGTTGGTTTAGACTTGGTAAGTTTCGATTTGGTTGAAGCGGAAGCATATGGTCGAAAGGTGGCTTCTAAAAGAGGTGGAACCTACTTTTTTGGGGAAAGATAGATTTAATGCATTTAAAATAATTACTTTATAACAAACTTGCCTATTTATAAGCATTTAATTGGTTACCATAAACTTTTCTAACTCTTTCTTAAAATAACTACCGCATAATTTCAGATCTAAACAAAGACTAATTTAACAAATAAGCTCTTCCATTAAGCAATATAATTAAAACAATTAAACCCTCCTTCTATAATAAATTAATTTCCATAGTTAATTACTTAGGAAAAATCCTTAAAAACTATAGAAATTCACTTTCAATATGTTATCTAACATATAAAAATTTCAGACCCAAATTCTTCATAAAGCAACCGAAATTAATTTCTAAACCCAATTATTCATATTTTCCTTTCAAAATTCATAATAAATTTTCCATAGCTTGGAAAATTATAAATTAAAATTCATCTCCAAAATCATGTTTTACATAACACATAGTTTCCTCATGGAATTAGAAATTCAATATAATTGGCTTTACCCTTAAAACTGTACAAACAATTATCAAATAATTTTGTTTGAATCAAATGTGTTATAAAATCCAAGCATATCATCATCAAAATTCATCATAATGGATTTAGTCTTAAACTTGAAAATCAAATGATCATAAAAATAAAATAGAGATGGTTTAGATTATTATTCACCTTGATTAGGAAAATGAACTTGAGATTTGATTGAAATTACTTTCTCCTAGCTTGAATCCTTAGCTTTAGATTAAATTTCTACCACTATTCCCTTTTTTAATGGTCGGCTTCTCTCTTTTATTTATGTTTTATGTTTTTAGAAAAATAAATGCGAATGGATAGGAAATGAGAATATTAGATGATGGGATTATGGTGCACAATTACCCTAAATACCCCTGCATAAATTACTCTCCCAATTAACATAAAAAACCATTTATAAGCCCGTTTATATAATTAATTAAGCTCAGCCTCTATTTTAAATTTTGGAATCTTAATCCCCTTATCACTCTAAGATTTACATTACTCTATTTAAATCTCCTGAATAACGATATTAAAAATTAGGGGTGTTGCAGCATGTTTCATTAAGTATGGATCGGCATTATTAATTAAGGAGGGATCGGTGCACTCAGCTCATAGAAGTGGGATGGACATAGTTGAAAGGAGATGGTTCGGCATACTTCAAGCATATAGGAGAGGGATCAGCATAGTTGAAAGGGATGGATCGGCAAACTTCTCTCAATAAGGATCAGCAAGCTTTATTGAAGAGAGGTCGGCATAGCATATTAAATAGATCGACAAGGCTAGTTAGTTAGCAAGGGTTCGGCATTCGTGAGTCCACCAAGGCAGGGTGTATGGACCCTAGTGAACCTACCCTATGGATCGCATGGCAAATGGGCGAAAGAAGGAGGGATCAACATACAACCATTTGGAGGGATCGACAGAAGGCAATGCACAGGCAAACATTGATTCAACGATCGTGCGATAATTTATGCTCCTTTGGTCCAAATGATTCGAGAATTGGAAGGTTAGCTTGTTTTGGCATGAAAAAGCTACAATAAGGGTCGCTGCTCTAAATCTACCAAGGAATGGACCGGTATCGATCCAACTACATTGGGATTTGGGCCTGGTAGCCCCTATAGTGGGCCCATAGGGAAAAGAAGGTCATATATCCCTAGTTTCAAAGATATTGGCGCATGTCATCTCCTATAAATACAGCGGGCATGGCTTTAAAAAAGGGGATCTTTTTTCTGCTCCTCTTCCTCTTCTACCTAGGCTATACTCTGCCATTTTTTTTCTTGAATGCCATAGATTTGTAACTGTAATCAACAATATAAACTAATAAAAGGAAAATATTTTGATGTGGACGTAGGCCGGAGTTAGCCGAACCAATATAAATATGTGTCTCTATTTACTTTTTTCCTAATTGTTTTTAAATTTGTTCATCATTTATTTCTCTTCATATTTCTGTGACTAGATTGGATATTGGAGCTTTCATGTGATCGGGTGTTGGTGGTCAATTTTGGCGCCACTGCTTTGGTGCTTTCACGGAGAGAACTTGCACCCGTGGATTTGGAAGCTAGGATCTTAGATTTGAAAGCTTGGATACTTAGATATACAAAGCAACGACTGGGCAATCAACAAGGGGAGTGCTACTAGAAAGGAGCCACCATGAAGGGAGTCGGGAGGCTTCTTCAGGAGCTGGAGCTAACCAGGCTATCTTTTTACATCACCAGGGATGAAATGGAAACGATGATGGATGTTATGCACGAGAGGATGCTGAAAGATAGGAGGAGATGATGCATAATTTACTCCAACAGATTAGATAAGTCGAAGCATAGAATCAAGGAGTTGAAGAAGCGGGGGTCGTTGGTAATTAGAACCGGGAACATGAAAATGGAGCCAACAGACAAAGGAATAGAACAAAGCAACCAGAGCAGTCCCCTGCCAACCTGGATGGATTGGCACTGATCCCTCCACTGGGATCAGTACCGATCCCCAAAGGCTAGAGGGGCATGCCGCCGGGTCTATTTGATCATGATGACAGAGGACCTATGATCGATCCCATGGAGCTTAGCGTCAATCAGAATTTGGATGCTCGTCCAGAGGAGTACATTTCAGAATTATCTTGTAGGCTCGAGGGGCAGCTTGGACATGCTGATAGGAGACTACCATTAGAAGACAATGATAGGTTTGTGGAGATGATAAGGCGAGCTACACGTGGAGGATTAGTGAATTTTGATTTGGAGGATGTAAATAGAAGTCATTTGCTCCAAATATCGTGCAAGCTAGGAATCCCTAGGGTTCATACTATCAACGCTTGACACATATGATTGAAAAACGGATCCCACTGTTCATTTGACGAGGTATAGAAGACACATGGAAGTATAGAGGGCAACGGAGGAAGTCATGGCATGGTGTTTCCCCTTGTACTTAATGGATATAGCTGCACTATGGTTCAGACAGTTGGAAAGTGGATCTATTGGCACGTGAACGGAATTGATCGAAAGGTTTATGAGGTATTTTAGGGTACACATTTCGAGACCCAAAAATGTGCTGATTTTGGCAACATTGAAATAGTGGACCGAAGAGTCCCTAAGGAGTTTTTTAACACGTTTAATGCCATGGCGGCATCGGTAGATCGTCCAGATCCATCCATGGTTTTAATGGTAGCCGTATCTGGTTGCAGATGGCATGGAGTTCAATCACCTGCACAATATCCACCTATGGATCTCGGGGTGTTTTATCATGAAGCAGAAAGGCTCCTACGACAGGAAGATGCACGACCAAAAAAACTGGAGGTGAATGCTGTGCAAAGTGGAGGATCATCAGGAGTAAACGATGATGATAAAGGCAAAACAAAAATGAATGATGGAATTAACGTGTCGAAGAGGAAATGGAGAGAACTAAAATTCTCTTATATAGATTTGATCGAATCTCTGGAAAGGATTTGTTTAGATACTCGTGGACGTCTTCAGTATCGAAGATCGACAAGGAGGGAACCTTCCGAACGTGAGCGGGCATCAGGAAAGCATGCCTATTCTATGAGCTTGATGGGCACAATACAAATGACTATAGGAATTTGAAGGATATCATTGAGGAACATGTGTGGAATGGTCAATTACAACAATACATAAGGACTCGGGCTACGTTGGTGGAACACGAGCAGCCACCGTCCAACTCAAATGAAAATGGCATTGGATCAAGGCATCATCGTCAACTTGTCATCAATTGATCAGAATGGTACGAAATAAGTAATAAATTCTACAGTAATACGGCTAAGTCACTTATACGTGTACGGGATCGAGGACGGTCCCTAGGCATGCACTAAGATGATGATAAACTGTTGTGCTTAGGTTTGTGAAATTCATTTATTTATTCTTATTTGCTTCGAACTTTGGCTTATTGGTTATACGGAATTTTATTTTACTCACTTAGGGATGCTTAAATCTGGATTAATGTAATAAATAACACAGATCATGGTTATGGCCCCGAATGAAGAGATGGGGCAATAACCACGAGTCATGCGTACCTTTGTTGGAGAGCGACATGGTGGATTCGTACATGGATAAATCCTCAACTAAGGCCGAAGAAGGATACCCCATGGATTAAGTCCTCAACTGGGGATCATGACCAAAGAAAGATACCCCATGGATTAAGTTCTTGATTGGGAACAAAGGTCAGAGAAGGATACCCCCGGATTAAGCCCTCGACCAAAGTGTCAATGCTGAAGAATAAACCCAACAGGACGTCGAGTATGGATTGTGTGCAACATGGATCTGGGAGATCAAGGCAATCGAGTATGGACTGTGCTCGACAAGGATCCAATGAGATCAAGTATTTGGATTAGGCAAATGACCCAGAGTGGTCCATGGATTTGGATATGGACCCGGAGCGGTCTCGAATTCAGATAAAATGACCCGGAGAAGTCTATGGATTTGGATATCGACCCGAAGTGGTCTCGGATTTAGATAAAACAACCTGGAGAGGTCTATGGATTTGGATATGGACCCGCAGCAGTCCTGAATTTGGATAAAACAACCCGGAGAAGTCTATGGATTTGGATATGGACATAGAGCTGGCCCAGATTTGGATAAAATGATTCAGAGAGATCATAGATTTGGTCACTGAATTTGGAATGGATTAACAATTATATATCGACTCATAACAGTCATGGATATAGCTAATGGTTCTGAGACATTAAGGAATTGGATTAGCAACGGTTTAGATTCTGGATTGGATAATATGGAAACCAATGGACTATGGACTTTGGATTTTAGATTTATGGAAATTCAAAACACGCCTTCCTATCGCAAGGCATGTTTGGGGGGCAAAGTGTTAACCTGCCTTTTGGCAAGCAGTATATAGGCAGATTTAACCCAACAGAGTACAAGGTTATCAAGACCGATGATTCCAGAGTGATGATTGTGAGGCTTGAAAGTCCAGTATAGATAATAATATAAAGCCAATGTTGGATGGAGTTGGTAGAAAAATAATGCAGGATGCTTGAAATATAGATGAAGGTTGATGGATCGGCATGGTTCATTGGTTTGAAAGTTGTATTTCAATTCCTAAAGAAGGGGTCAACATTCTGGAGGGATTGGCATGCTTTATTGAAGAGGATGGATCGGCATGTTACACTAAGGATGGATCGGCATGTTTCATTAAGGATGGATCGGCACTATTAATTAAGGAGGGATCGATGTGCTCAGCTCATAGAAGAGGGATCAACATAGTTGAAAGGAGATGGTCGGCATACTTCAAGCTTATAGGAGAGGGATTGGCATAGTTGAAAGGATGGATCTAACAAACTTTAAGGATCGGCAAGTTTTACTGAAAAGGGGTCATCATAGCATATCAAAGGGATCAGCAAGGCTAGTTAATTAGCAAGGGTTCGGAAATCGTGAGTCCACCAAGGAAGGATCGGCGTATGTTAGAAACCAAGAGCATTCTTGCAAACAACAATCATTATCTCGATATCCACAAGTCCAAAGCACATGAAATTTGGTGAGAAAAGTATATGGACCGTAGGGAACCTATCTTAGGGATCACATGACAAATGGGCAAAGAAAGAGGGATCAGCATACAACCATATAGACATAGAAACACAACGTCGAACCACTATAAATTCTTGTGTTTCTGTTACTGCTTAATTCTTATTTCTTATTTACTTATCCTCACCGTTTAATTTTGATTTTTCTTCATTTATTTCTCTACCACTATATTCTCGAGTGTTTGTGACCACTTTTAGTGCAAACAAACAACACAATTCACAACACCTCGTTTGTCTATAATATCAAACAAGCATTCTAATAATTTAATTTCCCATTCCATATTTTAGTTGTATATAATATATATTACTTTTCTTCTACAAAAAAATACATATCCCATCATCATTTCTTCCTTAAATGAAGAAATTGTTGTATTCAATTAATATTTAGCTTTGTCCAGATTTAAGCAGGTTTATAAATATTTTAGTGGTAATTCCTACTCAATCCCCACATTCTAGACTAAGCCAAATGAAAACAATTTTTTTTCAACCAAACACATATTAAACAAATGCCTTCGACGGAATGCTATTTATCATAATCCTTTAACTACTCTGATTTCTAATGGATCCATCTACTCAACTTGCGACATAGAGGCTTATTCAACAACACCAATTCCGAAACTATTGATCCAGCAAACAACCACTTTATTTCACATCCTCCATCAATAGCTTGAATTCCTCATGTAGCCTAACATACAAATGTGATAGGGTTAAATAATATATATATTAGGAAAAATAACATGTACATCCTTAAATGATTGCCCTAGTAATCATCGTATACTCCTACTATCAATTAAATATAAATAATAACCTACCGCACACCTATGGGGATAAGGGCTTTAAGTCCCATCTATGGCCAAGAATTGTGTCCCCTATGTTGAGACTTGGTATTGATTCATGACACTAATCTATCACTATGACATATAGATTTGACGACTGCTATGACAAAAAGAGAATATATACTACAAGGAGACAAGGCTTCAAAATTGGTGTATCCATTATTTATTTTAATTTTGAGTCTTAGGTCAATTTTGTTAAAATCTCTCTTCGTTTGCGTATATATTAGCTAATATATTTAACCATCTTATTTCCAGTAATTTATACATATATAAGCATATATATATTATAAAAGTGTTTAAAGTTATATATATTATTATACCTGTGTAAACTGTGCAAATTGCACAGATATTACCAGGTCAGTCAACTGACTCATAGGCTCAGTTGGCTGACCCAGAAATTTTTATGCAACATGCATAGGTGCACAGATATACAAATATATATTTAATAATTCATTTGAATATTCAGTTGACTGACTCAAAAGTTCAGTTGATTGAATTTCCACAACGGTTACTTTTTGAAAAGACACGACTATTTGTAAAGAGTTACGAACCTCTACGAAAAGATTTGGATGCAACACTTCAGTCAAAAATCTTCGTCAACAATCGCTGCTTTCTAACCCTTATATATACATACTTTAACTTGATTCTAAATAGCCGAATTTTCTTATCTAACTCTCTTGAATCTATTTGCAATTATACTTTTAATTATTCTGCATTAAAGCAATATTATACCTTTCTATTCTTCATAAACTTCAAATATATATATTTATACTCGAGGAGAAGATTATAGGAAGGGTGTACTACAAGTAACAAATTCGTGTTATTAGAACACACAAAGCCAAAGCAATCTTTTGTATTTGTTGAAGTCCTGCTCTTCTTCTCAGGCGTGTGAAGTCCTCTTGGGCCGCTGAGGCGAAATTCTGTTCTGCTGCTCAGGTCCCTGTTCCGCTGCTCAAGGGTTGTACAGACCTGTTGCTCTGGGTTAATGAGGGTTGTTGTTTTAGTGAAATTCCAGAAAGAGTTCGGGACTGGATGTAGGACGGTGCTCTTAACCAGTATAAAAATCTCTAGTGTCATTTTATTATACTGCTTTTATATTCTGCACTATTTACTATATAGCTATAATCATTACACTCTGCATTATCGTATATCCATATTACACAATCCATAGCACACTTTCATTTGGTATCAGAGAAAGGTTATCATATAACCGTAACACAGTTATCTGATAATCTAATAATATGAAAACTAACACTAGCACTAGCAGCTTCATTGAAGGACAATCCATTGCACGTCCACCACTATTTAATGGCATGAATTATAACTATTGGGCCACATGAATGGGAATATATATGCAAGAAATTGGTTTAGATTCATGAAATATAACTCAGACAGAATATATTATTCCTACTGAAGAGTATTCTACTTGGTCAAATACACAAAAACTTAATGCCACAGCTAATGCAAAAGCCATGAATATGTTCTTTTATGCCTTAGATAAAAATGAGTTTAACCATGTTAGCATGTGCAATACATCATATGAAATATGGCGTACACTCAAAGTTACACATGAAGGAACTAACAAGGTCAAACAAAGCAAAATATCCATGCTCAAAAGTCAGTTTCAAAACTTTAGGATGAAAGAAAATGAATCTATAAATAATATGTGTTCAAGATTTCAGGATAACCATTCATTAGTAGGACAAGGAGAAAAATATTCAGACTTCGATATTGTATCCAAAATCCTTAACTCTTTAATGGAAGAATGGGAAAGAAAAGTTCTCGCTATTGAAGAAGCGAATAATATTTCCAAAATAACTCTGAAAGAGTTAATAGGAAATCTATGTCCTATGAATGAATTTGCAAGCTAAACGAGTACAAGCTCAAGATAAAAAGAATATATCATTCCATGCAGAACAAGAAGAATCGGATTCAAACAAAGATGACCTAGCATTTATTGCCAAAAACTTCAAGAAATTCTTAAAATATAGAAAAGGAAACATAAATAATGGCAAGAGAAGCTCAAAACGCAATAAACCACAGTTTTCAATCAGTTATGGAGTGCTTTAACTGTCACAAAAAGGGGCATATACAGAAGAACTGTCAAGATCAAAAGAAAGAATATCACAATAAAAGGAAAGACAAATTCAGAAGAAAATCTTTTTTAGTTACATGTGATGATTAAGATTCCTCTTCTTCTGGAAGTGAGAGTGACAGCAATAATGAACAAGCCAACGTATGCTTTATGGCCAAAGATAATGAGGTTAGTGATTTAAATTTTGATGATATGATAGAGATAAATTCTGAATTATTAGAAACTTTGAAAAGTATCAAAAGAAAATATAAATCGGCTATAGAAAATCAGAACAAGGCAGACTTCAAAAGAGATATGCTTAAAGACGAGAAGAAAATATTGAAAGAAGAATTTGAGAAAACTCAAGAATCTCTTTCAAATGTTAATTCTCAACTTATATTATTTAGTCAAGTAATTGAAACTCAAAAAGAAAAGAATGATGTTCTTGTTTCTAAGAATCATGTTTTAAAAACTAATATTAAAATGGTAGAACTAGAAAATTCAAGTCCAAAGACCAAACTAGAAGGAATCACTAAAAACGTTTCAAATTTTAATAAAGGAAGAGAAAAATTATCTAGAATTATTGAGAATTCACAACCTGTTAACAATAAATTTGGTTTAGGTTATAAGAAGAAAATCAAGAATTCATAATCTAGTAATTTAAAAAATGTTACGTCTAATAAAACACCCACATCTTCAAAATGATTAGTTTCTAAAACTATAAATATATGGGTACCTAAAACTAATAAAAAGTTAATAAGGAAAAAGTATATTAGTTCATTCCTGGAAAATGCACATAATAGTAAAAATTATATTCATAAAAGGGATAGTAAATCCACTTGGGTTTGGTTTCCTAAGACCTAACTCTTAGGACCTTAGGTGGGTACCAACGTTATCATATATTTTTTGCAGGTCCCACTCAAGAAAAGAGGAAAATGGATACTCGACAGTGGTTGCTCAAAACACATGATAGAAGACAAAGATATGCTGATAAATATTACATACTCAGATGGAGGTTCTGTCACTTTTGGAGATAATTCCAAAGGCTATATCATCGGCAAAGGCGATGTGAGCAATTACGATGTCAACTTCTTCATCAACTGACTCCATTGAAATTCTAGCCTCTACCGAATCACCAAAAACTCACGTCCATCATACTACGCCATCTTCCACCTATCATGATCATAGCGGATATACTCTAGAGAAAAAGAAAGGAAAAAAGATGATGTTGGACGTCTCTCTAAACACTAAACAAAAAATAGATGATTTGCATCACTATCAACAAGAATCTTTGATGCTTCAACATGAAATATATTACGAGCAAAAGATCAACTCGAGACGTCTAGGAATTATCGAGCACATTGCTATGAAATTTTACGGTGCTTCATCACATCCACTAGATGAACACGCTGTTTCACATGATGATAGGGGTAAGCAAAGAATGGCATAAGGTGTTATTTTTCTGATGAAAACACTAATCTTTATTTCACAACATTTTGGCTTGTATTAAATAGCCACTCTTTTCCGATTGTTTCAAGACTCTTGTTTATGGTAGTTTAATGTATGAATGATCGTTTCCTTCATAATATCTATGACATTATGGCTTCATACTTTTATATTCCATTTTTTCGATGACAAAGGGGGAGAAATATTATTACTAACGTTAAGAATGTAGGATATAGAGCGTCAAAGATTCAGGGGGAGGAAGTATTTATATTATATATACAGTCGAAATCTATATCTATTTACAGGTTGTCATCAATCAAAAGGGGGAGAATGTTGAGACTTGGTTTTGATTTATGACACAAAGCTACCAATACGACATACAGATTTGACGACTGCTATGAAAAAAGAGAATATATACTACAAGGAGACAAGACTTCAAAATCGGTGCATCAATTATATTATTTTGTTTTTGAAACTTAGGTCAATTTTGTTAAAATATCTCCTCATTTACGCATATATTAGCTTATATATTTAAACGTCTTATATAAAAATAATTTATACATATATAAGCATATAATATATACACATTATAAAAGTGTTTAAAGTTATATATATTATTATACTGTGTAAATTGTGCAAATTGCATAGATATTACCAGGTCAATCGACTGACCCAGAGGCTCAGTCGACTGACCCAGAAATTTCTATGCAAATGCATAGGTGCATAGATATACAAATATGTATTTAAAAATTCATTTGAATATTCAGTCCACTGGACCAGAGGTGCAGTTGACTGAATGGCAACTTTTTAAAAAGACATGACTATTTGTGAAGAGTTATGAACCTCTACGAAAAGATTTGGATGCAACACTTCAATCAAAACTCTTCATCAATAGTCACTACTTTCTAACCTCTATAAATACATACTCTAACTTGATTCAAATAACCAAATTTTCTTATCTAACTCTCTTGAATCTATTTGCAATTATACTTGTAATTATTCTGCATTAAAGCAATATTATACCTTTCTATTCTTCATAAACTTAAAATATATATATTTATATCCTAGGAGAATATTATAGGAAGGGTGTACTACAAGTGAAAAATCCATGTTAGTAGAACACACAAAGTCAAAGTAATCTTTTATATTTGTTGAAGTGCTGTTCTGATGCTCAGACGTGTGAAGTCCACTTCGGCTGCTGAGGCGAAATCCTGCTCTACTGCTCAGGTCCTTCTTCGGCTGCTCAAGGATTATATAAACATGTTCCCCCATGTTAAGTGAAGGTTATTGTTTTAGTGAAATTCCAAAAGGAGTCTAGGACTAGACGTATGACGGTACTCCGAACCAGTATTAAAATCTTTGGTGTCATTTTATTATACTGCTTTTATATTCCACACTATTTACTATATAGCTATCATCACTACACTCTGCATTATCGTATATCCATATAACATGATCCATAGCACACTTTCACCTTATACTCTGTAGGGTTTTACACCTTGCTCTGATACCAACTTGTAACACCTCACCTCTATACCCATACTATCCAAGAGTACTATAAAGTAATACCATCGAATAATACGAAGAATAAGGCGATATGGAGTACATACATGAATATTCCCTTGGGATAACATTGGTATGTGTTTAAACATCAAATAAATAACTCACCTACACATACATAGTATCGATATAAAGTAATAAACACGTATCCCTTCAGGATAGAACAAAGCACAATATATAGTAAATATCAGAGAACACAAAATCAATTACAGCGACAATATACATCATACAATATATATTAGCTGATACATATGTTATTGATATACACAGAAGAGGCTATACAATACAGGATGATAACCTACAATACATAATATTTGGTCTTCTCTATGCTCAGTAAACAAGCTAGCCTTATCGTCCTTGAACTTGAAATGTCTTGGACTGACCCGAGTATTATCTATACTATTATATTATTAGTGAGTTTCATTTCAAGGGCACACAGGCCTCCTGCAAATTTTTGAAAATGAACAGTCATGTTTTTTTATTTTCTTTTACTCCAACCATCTCAAAAATTTATTTGTTCACTGTCATTTCCCACTTTCTTCTACTTCTCTCCCTATCCGTAGCTAATTATAATTAGGTCATCTGCATTTTAGTCTTCTACTTCTCTTCCTATACTTAACCCGACGAAACCTTTTCCCCTTACCCAAATCTGCATCTACCTCCTGATTCCACCTACCATTATCTGTTACCCCCTTGCCTATTCATCTACCAACTATCGTACCCTAGCCATCCACTACCCTTCAATTCGACGCCGATTTATGCCGCCTTCCCCTTCATTGCAAACGGCAGACCTAACTCTGCAAGAATTGCTGCTTCCTCTAAACTTTGTTAATGGCGAACGGAGAATCACATCATTTCAAGGTATAACCACAATAATATTTGTACATTTCATGCTCGGATTGTATTAATTTACTTGTATTATTATTTTACTGTAACAAGTTCTGACTCAATATCACAAATTTTATCGAAGTCCATCCATACCCTTTATTCATCTTATCCTGTTAATTCTTTCAATTTCATTGTAATTGAATAATCTATTACTTCATTTCGCTTCTTTTATGTTATCTTTTTGAAAATTTATATGGTTGCTTTGATTTCACCATTTGTTCCTTCCGTCCTTTTGGAAATTTTTATGGTTGCTTTTTCTTCATTACTGAATTTCAGGTGTAATAATTTCAGGTGTTATTATCCTTGACTTAAAGTATTCATATATGGTGAACTGTAAGTGCTACGAAGAATTTTAAGCCTGGAACTGTACTTGGTGAAGGTGGATTTGATGAAGTGTACAAAGGTTTAGTTGAAGAAAAAAACTCTTAATCCTGTCAAAAGAGGACTTGGTATTGTAATTGATGTTGGGAGTCTCAACGCTGAAAGCATGCAAGGATTCAAAGAGTGGCAGATAAATGTCTAAATATACAATCATTTTGATTGTGGTCAATACTTCAAACCAATATGTTACTTTGATGTCACCACAAAAGTTAGACATAAACAAATTGGAGAACCTTGAAGAGTTGCCGGATACCTGGGATTCTTCCAGTATGGCAAGGCTAGGTAAGGTCATTATCATCTCAACCCACTTTATCCTGCAATGTTCCATCATCAGCAAATGGAAAGAATCCAACTGCTTTTGCATCTTTTGAAGGTACACTCGATTTATAGCTTAAGTAAGTGAATATTTGCTATATACAAACCTTAAGTTCTAGCTTGAGGTGTATCAAAGTTAACCTGCCTGATACATGGTTAATTGACTTTTTTCTGGCATTTGCTTCGTGAAATTCATGTAAGAACAGTTATCCCTGTCTCAGACATTTAGAATGTTCTGTTATGAAATATGTAACATATATTCCATCAACGTTGCATTTGTCAACTTATGGTTATTTAAAACTAAACTTTATATCCCATAGTCTAAAGAAAGCTAAGGCATTAGTTTTAATTAGCTTCTGTCAACTATCATCATTCCCTATCATCGTGCCTTACTTTACTTGGCTAATGATAAGGTGATTTTCCATGTTAACAACTAATTTCCCGTACATATTTCATTTTTCGATTCTTCAAATCAATATTTTCTAATTTTCCTGTACATCAGTACCCAACTTTTTCTTTTTAGATAACGTAATGCCACTCTATTAATAGAAACAAACACACACATACACAAATTATATATATATATAAACACATATATATGTGCGTGCACACGCGTTCATGCATGTACATGTAAACATCTATAAGCAAATCCACGGCCCGTAATTTATCCTCTTTAGCCCGTTTGGATCAACCAATAAACCTATTAATCAATGGTTGCATTTAGTGATGATGTAAAACAGAGAGGCAGTAAAATATGAACGAGAATGCCACAGTATCCAAACACTAATTTTATTAGATTTAATGACAGATGTAAAGGTGCACTGATGGGGATAGGGATCCAACCATTACTTTCACAAGCTATTAGGTTTTTTACATTTTGGAAAATGATAGTCACATCCTGTAAATAAATGTTTTGACTCATTATGATATGCTATAATATAATTGTCACTGGTTTTATTTCTTTCTTCCAATGAATAGGAAAATTTGGTACACTTCTATAGTGTAAAAATCATGCTCCTTTTGATCCTTTACTATCTAAATTTTGCAACAAAAAGCAATTGTTTTATATGACTGTAAAGTGAGACATGGTTCTGTTCCATTATATATTTTACCAACTAATTTGGATGCACTATGTGATTTTCATGTGCAACAATGACAGTGTATGCTTATTATATTAGTATACAAACACATTAAACAACTTTGTTTCTAGATTGTCAATAAATTGTTTCATGTGATACATGGATTATATAGGTTGCGAAGAATTCTGGGAATTGTTACATCAATTGTGCATGTGCATAAGTCTAGCATTTTTATTCTATGCGTGAGATTCTAAGGTGAACCAAAATAACCTAGATACCTTTTACAAATTAGAAACCGTGTAACTGTGCTATACTATTTTTTTTTATAAATGAATTGTGTTGTACTGTTGAATTATTTGAAAAACATGCATGATAAATGTATTGCTTTCCCATTACGCAATGAGGCTAGCTACTATCATGTGACAAATGTAGCCACTACTAACTGTTTCAATTACCATTTATCTGCAAAGTACTATAATTTAACATAAAAATATATTTTTCACAATTTTTCGACTTTAGTTGCTTTGTTATTTTCGTATACGAGAAACAATGTTTAACAGGATGCAACTTATAACATACATGCTAGCCACGTAGGAGTTTAGTTTTATTTTTTGATGGACGTGAAATAATTTCTAATTTGAAAGCTGATATGAACCATGTGTTGTCTACTTATAATCTATCATTTTCACAATTTAAATTGCTTTACTATATTATTTTGTAGATCAGAAGAAGTGTAAGCATCGAACAAATTCTGCCAGTGATATGGGTTATGCAAAAGTGTCTTTTTTTTTATGAACATGAGATGTATTGTAATTTTAAATATAATATGAAATGTGTTGTGAATTGTAATATTATTCAATAAAAAGGTTGGAAATTCACTATTAATGGCAAAAGTTGCTATATTTATAATTATCGAAAGCCGTTAACTGTAAAATTTTACAATTTAAAACTAAACATTAACTATATATAATATGTCACGTTCCCATAAGTAACCGGACACCTTGCAATTATGTCTTAAAAAATATGTGGTATGATAAAATATTGAGAACATTATTTGCAGCGGCTAAATTACTATAATTCCTAGAATCATCCCGTAGCTAGCTTATCCTTAGATTCAATGGGTTTGTTGTGGACTTACTCTTTCCCTTCATTTTGATTCATGTCGCTTGAGAAACAAATTACCATTCTGCACAAGGTTTATCAATTTAAGTATGTCATTCGAGATATTTGTTGCCAATTCGTCGTATTGTCATTTGAAACAAATAATTCATTTGAAATAGATGAGTGTTAAGAAAGTTTTTTATTCAAGCTGTATGCATAGCACGGGTTCGCACTAGTATAAATAATAAATGGGTCCGACTATATCTAAATCCAAGGTCAATAAACGTAAAGATCATAGTATATGCTGGGAATAAATAATTATAATAATGTCATCATAGTAATCTCAATTATCATATAGGAAGAATACCATAAAACCCAGCATAAAAATGTCATCACCTATATAAAAACTCATCAAATCAGAAATTATCAAACAACATCAAATAGGTGAATCATCTATATCTAGAAATCATCATTGAAAGCCAAAATCATTGAAAAAGAGATATCACCATGTACAATTAGGCTAGCGCATAATTTAGCCCAAACATATCACTCAATCTTAATAAAAATATCCACAACATCAAATTAAAAGATCATCCATATGTCAAAACATAGTAATGGCGACACATGCCAGAGGAAGGTATAATTGGCCGAACATGCCTATAAAGAATAGTTGGCCCCCATGATATATAATCGACAACACACATCTAGAAAAGACAGTTGGCAACACATGCCAACGAATAACAGTTGGCGATACATGCCAAAGAAGGATAATAGGTGACACATGCCAAAGTAGGATAATAGGTGACACATGCCAAAGAAGGATATAGGGATTGATCATACTTAGGACATAGTCTCTAGTATAACCATAATTCATCATTTCCAATAGGAGAATAAGTACTTTACTATATCACAACACAATAGAACTAGAAAGAAGACTGACAGGCACACCTGCTCTAGGAGCCTACACACGTAACTAGCGAACAGAACACACGTGTCCATCCAGCATGGCTCCTGCAATCTTGGTTACTTCAACGGACATCATGACTCCTTATCTATCGAATGTCATAAACACGCTATAGGGCCATGCTCTATTCTGGTCACAATCCTACATGCGCCCCCAAATGGTAACATACCACTAGCCTGGATGACATAAGGGGCTATACGTTGCCAACCCACGGCTCTACAATCACTAATACACGGCTCAACAATCGACGACGCATGGCTATAAATATTAGCCAAACATGGCTAGAACAATGCCGACACATGGCGGTGGGGTCTTGTAACATCCCGTAAAATGAAACATAATTAAATGGATTAAACCGAATTAAATATGATAGTGTTGAATATGGAAATTTTATAAAAGTTTGAATTTGACCACAAAAGTTATTTTGTTGCTTCATGGAGAAATTCTTATATGTTTCTATATATATACTGAAAAAGGAGCTCAAACAAAGAAGTTATGAGCATCTGAAATTTTCAGATTTAAATTAGCTTAGTTCAAATTCAAATAAATATTTAAATTTAGGGTTTGAATTTCAAAAATTAACATAGCATTAATTAGGGTTTAAGGAAACATTAATTAATAATTAACATTGGATTTAAATAGGGAATAAAATTAAATAAAAAAAAAGGGGATAAAAACATTCCCTGGAAGGATGAACCGGTCGACCCCTTTGATTGGGACCGATCGGCCCTAGCGGTCGACCAGTAGATAGGGGCGGTCGACTGGTTGGTCGTGAAAATTGGAGTGGCGGCCAAGGTTTTGTGTATATGAATGGTCCAGATTTCTTCGTTCCAAAACTAGTTTCATCTTACGGTACTGGTACCACTATAAGTAAGAACCTAGACCCTCACTTTTCATTCACAAATATTTTAGGGAACTCAGTGAAACTCTGCCATTGTTATCTCTTAAAATTAGATTCAGAAACTCCATAGAAATTTCTGGTAAGAATTCAGTCCATTTTCCAAATTATTTCTTCATCTTCCTCCACCCTATTCTTATTCTATTATCCTCCAACTATTGTGAATCTAATAAATATATATACCACTTTCCTATTGTGTGTGTATATCAAAAGAGAGAGATTTTGGAAGAGAATATGAGGCAGCAGATTCATGGAAGGCTAAGCTAAGGCTATTATGTGAGTGGAGTTCTTAGTATTTCTTTTTCACTAATTGTTTAATGTATCTCTACAGATTTGAATATGCCTAGGAATTTTGGGATGGTGAAAATACAACATATAAATCCACCAAAATTCCTTTTTATTTTGAAATATCAATTCTATGTTGAGATTCTCAATTATTTATATTAATTTGATGGAATTTATTTTGTTTATGAAATTTTTGATAATTTCATAGTCTATTCCACTTCTCCTTCTTCTTTAGTTCAATTTGTGATTCTACAATTAAATAAGGGGTTTAGATTATGAATTTTATTCTTAGTTTGCACCACTTATTCCATACAAATTTCCTTCTTATCTATTTATATGTAAAAGAGGAGTTAAATAGAATATGGAGTTTAGGTTGCAAAAATTGTTTAGGATATTTCATTGAATTTGTGTAATAAACTAATTTTCTATTTTGTTTACAAGTCTGTTACTGCAGTTTTGGTTATGAATATTTATTCTCTGTTTTTGGATATTAGAATCCCTTATTTTGGTATGTTGAAATCTTTGGAATTTGAAGAAAAATAACTTGTAATGGTATTTGGTTAGGGAATTGACATTTAATGCTAGTTTGGGGTGTAAAATCCATGCGGTTAGAATTTATCTACGCGAATGTTTATATATTTCATTAGCATAATTAACATATAATTATTATATATATGGCATAGTCAATTAGGTAATTTCATTAATTTCCCACAGTAGGAAAGTAATTGATTGTTAGGCGAAAATAAGAGAAAACTCTTATATAGTCTAATTATTATTTTAAAGCATGATAAGGAAGGTTACTTATAAGGCCTTATTTATGAAAAGGTAAGATGAGTGTATATATATATATATGGAGAGTATTTGGTTTATACTTAAGTCATAAGGAAACGCGGTTAATAGAGTTACATGATGGAAGTCTGCTCTTCAATTTGAGGCTGCCAGCAGTTGCGTACACTTTGACTGATGTGAGATATGCTTATGATAAATATTTGTAATGATATGAGGTTAGTCCCAAATTCTATTGGGAAAATCTTCCCAGCTAATCTGGCTAACAATTCCTATGAATAGTCAAACTAATGTGAGACGTCGGTATGAGTATGGGCCATAAGATGAAGAGCCTACTTTGGGGTCTTGAGGTATTAACTGGTTGTTTGAGGACTCGCCTCTTTTCCTTAGATAAAGTATTAAATGTTCAAGGGGTTACGTTAGGTGGTATCTCAATTGGGGTCCACTTTTGGAAATTGGTATTAAATGATGGGTCTACCTTAATTAAGGTATTACATGACCAGAGTCTGCCAATTTTCCACAAGGAAGTATTAAGTGGCTTAAGAGTTTCCATATGATGTCAGCAAGATAGTGCCATTGAGGGTTACGCCTTGGGATTAGGTACTAAATGATGGGGCCCATCTTAATTAAGGTATTAAATGATCAAAGTCTACCTATTTTCCAATAAAAGTTATTAAGTGGCTTGGGTACTGTCTCTCACACTATTAGTTGTTTATCACGCATGCTTCGGATATGGAACTCTAGAAATCTGCTTTAGGAATGGATGGTATTATGTGGTTGGACCTTCCTCCTTTCCTTATAAAGAAGTATTAAATGGTTTACTATTCGTAGACATATTCTTATTCTGAGATATACTGCCCAAGTACTGAAAAGGTAAGACTCGAACTTTTTATTCACCAGACATTGTTGTTCCAACTCCCTCCTCATTACAACATAGGTTAAAGACGTTAATAGAAAGGTGATGCTTGGAGACGGAGGTAAGGGGATGGTGGCAGTATTCACCATTTTTATTTACTTTCATGTGTACCCATGTTTTCAGACTATTGTTGTAACGGATTATGTTACGTTATGATGGTATTTTGTATTTTGACATTGTTATAATTTTGAAATAAATAGGCACATTTTCCTGTTATATTTTGTTTTATCTGCTGTGAGTTATAAAAGTTTAGTCATGGATTTGTAATGTTATTTGTTTTTTCTACCAACAATTTACCTTAGAATGGTTCTAAGTTTCGATGGGTCCTTCCTCGGTTGAAATAGGCCCATTACGGATTTATTACATTTGTACCAGAGCCTAGTTACCCGATCAACAGAGAAAGTGTACTGTACTTATGAGTGGCATACTTGTTATTTTTGAAAAGGTTTTTCAAAATATTTTTATAAAACTCATTCTGTATATACACACTTATTTTTGAATTTATATCTAACTCTATATATTCCAAATATAACAATAGTTACGACTATATTCCGAAAGGAAGGACAAGACGACCATGAGTTGGAAGAATAAATAGAGATGATCTCTACTCCTACTCTGATTACCTAAAAAGCGGAGATCATAACTTAGGAGCAAATTGGGGAGAGATGATCTCTACTCCTACTACGATTACCTATGGAGCAGAGATCATACCTTAGGAGCGAATCAGGGAGAGATGACCTATATGGAAGCACCCTAGAAGCTGGATAGTAATTGACTCCTTGATAGGACCTAGTCTTCCTTATCATTGAGGACCTTACAGACATATATAATAATAGGGTAACCGTAGATGGAAAGGTTTAAAAGAAAGAATTTTTTTTGAATTCTACCTCTTAGGACATAATTTGATAAAAAGCTTTCTTTAAAACCCTTGAAAATTTTGAAAAAGCCTTTCAAAAGATTTTGAAATTAAATTCTTATAAATTAGAAATTTTTGACAAAAAGTGATCATAGATGACTATTAAATTATACCACTGTTTGTTTATAAAAACTTTGAAAGGAGGCTATATATTTTTAAAGGGTGGTGAAATATTTTGGTACGTTCTTTCCTCAGTAACTTCTTAAAGGCTGTATAACTAGGAAATTTTTGGAAATATAATTATGGTTTTTGACAACTTTTGAAATATAACACCATTAATTTTGGAAAAGTTTGGAAAGTTAATGCAACTCATGAAAGTAATGAATTTCTTTAAAGGCAAAATGGTGGATGATTTTAATTATAAATTAATGACTTGAAAAGTTTTCATTTGTTAACCTTTTTAATTTAATTAAAAAGATTTTAACTTTTAGTTCTTTAATTTTTTGAATTTTTCTTTGTTTACAAAACCAAAAGGTTATTTCATTAGAACTCGTTTTAGGGGTTATTGATAGCAATAACACCTACTTTGGAATAGAGAAATAGAAAATAGAAAGAAAGGAATGTCCGATAGTATAAGTAGGAGGGACATTCCATACAAGGTAATCTAGAGAATAATGGCTAGAATTTGGGTAATAATAAAATTTTCAATTCTGGTAAATGAGATATTGAAAGGAGTAATAGAATAAGATAAGAATTATCTTTGTCCACTCCATCTATTTTTCTATCGTATAAAGTTATATAAGCTATAGTTGATCATTGATTAGATTTAAAAGATGATTAATAAATAGGTTATAAGTTTTTGTATAAGGAGAAGTATTTATGTAAAGATGAGAAGTTTATATTTTTTTTCTAATTTGAATACAGAAGTTATTTGAACAATAATATTATTGGATTTGATAAAGAGAAGTGTCGTACGATATTCTAAGAGTTTTGAGCAAAGGCACTAGATATATTTCATCAAATAACAGTATATTTTGAGTGATAAGGTAAAAATATTATTGTATGTTAGAAGAAAATAACTGTTATTTGAAATGATAATTATGCAAAATTTACTATTTTGTAAATAATAATTCTTGTAGCTAGAAAACTCTTTGAAATAAAAATGGTCTAACATACTATTTTAGAAAGATAATTAAGCTTTGAATCTTTTGTGTTCAAAATCTAATTTTTAAAAAGGAGTAAATCCTTATTTTAGTAAGCTGTTGAAAGAAAAGTTTATCATAAGTTCCTTTTTGAAAAACCAAGAAATTTTTGAATGCCATAGATTAGAAAGTCCAACTTTAAGAGAAAAAGTTTTGATAAGGAAAGTTTAAAAAATGGAGATTATTTTATTCCTATTTGGGAATAAAGGAATTTTGAATCTTTGTTAAAGGATTTTAGAGGTTTATATTTTCAAAGACGGAGATATTGAATTTGAAACTTCACGTTTTAAGTATTGTAAGAAATAAAGTAATAAATGCTTATTTTTAAATAAGTTTATTTGTATGAAGGTATTTTATTTTGTATGCGAAAGTTACGATTTTATAACTTTTACGGAGTAGATACGGATCATGACCTAGATAGACTAAGGTTGTTAGCATATGAATAAAATAGAAATAGAATATACAACATGATCTGGAAATTTGTAAATCGGTCCCAAAACACTATTTGAAGAAGTTTGTAAAGTGTAAAGATATCCCAAATATGTAATTAGGCTATGAATTAGGTTGCCAAAGAATATGGATTTCTACATTTAAATTTTAGGGCAGTTTCCGTGTAATTTCCATAAATTATCCAATTTCAAAATACATATAAAAGTGCATTGTTTGAAGTTACAAGGAATATACTAAAAACGAAAGAGATGTGTTAGAGATGGATATTCTTTTTCATAGTTTACACTGCCCATTTATATAAAAGAAATAATTCCTTGCTATTTCAACCCAAAAAACACTTACTTGTGGTTAATTTATGAGATATTATGACGGTAATCTATTTGGAAGGATAGCTATGATAAATTAAATTATGAGAATGAGTATTCTAGTTGTAGAATTAGCAGTTAGATATGGATAACAAATAGCCATGCTTAACAACTATAATATATATAGATTGCATAGATTATGACTACATGCGTATTAGTTAGTATTTGAAGGATTAGGATTTATGTGTTATAGAATAAAGAAAATAGAAGCCATCGGAGAGAGAGAACAATTTTATTCATTCAGAGAATAGATATCTATTTACATTACATGGCCTACTTTATATAAGGGCTTCAGAGGTAAGGACTGAACTTATCCCACGATGTGGGACTAAACAAAACAATGTACAAGCATATTCACTTCATAATATACATATATTATAACACTCCCCCTTGAATATGCGTCTTCAAAATCTTGAATGCTCGGATAATTTGGAAATTTCCGTTTCGAAACATGTATGATGATTGCTCCCCCTCATTATTATCTCGCTTGCATTTATCGATTCAATCGATATAGATTTGCCTCATTAAAAACCTCTATTAGAAAAACCCAGTGGGAAAAAACCTTGAACGAGAAAAAGAGTGCAATTTGCGAAATCATAAATATCATACTAAAAATGATATTTCTTTTAAGAGTTTGATACTTCAGGATCAAAATAATGCCTCATTAAAACCTTACTAAGAAAAACCCAATGGGAAAAATCTTAGTGAAGGAAAAAGAGTACAATGACATATTTTATTTTCTTATTTCTTTAAATAAAGCTTGATACTTCTGGATCAAACTAATGCCTCATTAAAACCTTACTAAGTAAAACCCTATGGGAAAAATCTTAGTGAAGGAAAAAGAGTACAATATAGTATGTCATATTTCAATAATTTACTGCATCAGATAGATTTTGATACTTCTGGATCAATTTAACACTTCAGTAAAAACCTTACAAAGGAAAACCTGATGGGAAAAACCTTAGTCAAGGATAAAAATATAATTTAACTTAAATAACATATTTGAGATGTTATTTCTTGAAAAGAAGTTTGATTCTTCTAGATCAAGATAATGCCTCATTAAAACCTTAATAAGAAAAACCCAGTGGGAAAAATCTTAAATAAGGAAAAAGAGTACATTATAGCTTATTTCAAATGTTACAGGGAGTTGATACTTCTGGATCAAGATAATGCCTCGTTAAAACCTTACTAATAAAAACCCAGTGGGAAAAATCTTAGTTAAGGAAAAAGAGTGCATTATAAAATACTTATGGATGCTCTCCCTGATTTAAAATTTTCCTCTGAATTCATATTCGTCTTTCGATAACTCAAATTGGTTATAGATACTTCTGGATCTATAAATATGAATCTCATTAATAATACAATTTATTAATAGTTTCCTTCGATACAATCAAATTTTCTAAGATTGTTTCTTCCAAATATGGTTTGCATTTTATGCATTTGTATGCTACTTTTATGAAACACACTTCATGTGCTTTCATTATTTATTTTTTTATTTTTTTTGCTTCAAATTAGTTTAGCGCATTGCAACTATACATCTTTCATTAATATTAAAAATTTCATTACAACATTACTAGAAAGCAGGAAGTAATCTACTCATCTTCGTGTATCAAGATTTTCATTACAATAATACTTAGAAGAAATTTGTAATCTACACTTCATGTCTTTTTCATTCTTTATAACTACAAAAGTTATATATATTCTTCAGAAATTTGTATACTTTAATAAGTATTTGCATATCGCAACTATCACTTCAATGGATATTAAGAGTTTCATTACAACGATACTTAAAAATAGGAAGTAATCTACTCATCATGAATTATATCAAGATTTTCATTACAACAATACTTAAAAGTAGGTTGAAATTTACTCTCCTTGTTCTTTGCATTCTTTATAACAATGAAAGTTATTTATATTCTTCAGGAATTTGTATACTTTCATTATTTAATATGATTTTAAACCACATTTATACCTTCAGGGTATATTAAGCATTTCAAGTACTTTCGGTACTTTGCGGACTACATGTCCATATTTCTCTACTATTAAAGGATTCATTATGGCCAGTCATGTTTTCCCCTAATTTAAGATTCTTAATCTATTTATAAATATAAGCGCTTTATTATTTATAAATTTATCATCGATGATTATTTCTTGTCAGTTCTAGACATGATGTATTGAGATCTCTTTAATTATCATGTTTTAGGTACCTATCCCACTTCTAGGGTTATTTAAGAATCATGTCATGGATCTCTTTCAGAGCATCCTTAAGTGTTTCTTCAACAACACCCACCTCCTTTATTTGGCATCTTTATTACTTACTCCAAAAATATTTTGAACTGACTTTTGAACCATATTTCAAATGTGGTTTACAAATTTTGATCCTTCAGGGATTCAAATCTATATTGGAGGAAGTCTACTAGGGATATTACTGACAATTTATTCAAGTTACTTAATATTTTGCATCATTGTATATTTTAACAAATATTTAACATTGATGATCAAAATGAGCTTGTATCCCTTTATCCTCCCCCTCAATGTTGACAAACATTGTCATATTAAATAATAATCATCTTTGGATTCTCATTTTGATCCATTATGATATTGCTACTAGCAAATACACCATACATATTAATAATAGGAGGATAATTCTTTTATTCATTGATAAGATGCATTCAATTGATATTGATTATTAGAGTTTGTTCTCATTCATTGATCTAAGCTATTGGAGGAATTTACTTATTGTGTAGATCATTTGAATACATACATGACTTCAGGTCATTCAGCATTTATGTTGATTGAATTTTAAATCACTAAATAATATCTATGCATAATCACTAAATAATAGCTTATAACAAACTTCAGGTTGTTAGCTAAATATTTACATATATGGATGTATACGTGCGTCCACATATCACATGTATATTGTAAAATTTTCATATTCTTTCTCGTTTGAATTAGTGATTTTTGGAACAAACTATTACAAGGATCAAAACTATTAATTTCCATTTATAAATCAATGTCAATGCACACCTGTCAAAACCGCATGATAATGTTCAAAACATTTGGTTTGAAACCATATCGAACTTCTGGTTCGAACAAAATATACACACAACTTCAAGTTGTTAAGTTTTATTCCTCAATTATATCTCAAATATCAGTTTTGAACACTAATTATGATTACTTATCAAGGAGTAATTTTTAATTGCATATAGACATTTCTACACATCTCTATTGAGAGTTCTGTAAAAAAAAAAATTACAGCAAAAATAATAATAGTATCTTCTAGATACTTGGAATGTTACAGATACAGATTTCCTCTTAGCTCTCAAACTTTTAGGATCTAATCTAAGCTAAATTAGGATCCTTTATAATCAAATTTATGTACACTTATTTGGTTTAATAAAATTACCAAATATATGAATAAACCTCTTCTAGAGATATGTTATCATTTTCAAATTTATAAATCTCTTCTAGAGATATATTAGTATCACCACTTCTGGAGTGAACTTTCTCTTCTAGATATATATATATATATATAATTATAATTATATATAAACATCTCCTCTAGAGAGTTCAGTAAAATAGATACATTTACAACATAAATAAGAGTATCTTTTGGACCCTTGAAATGTTATAAAAATAAGAAATTATAATGGTTGCACATACCGATTTGTTCAAGACCGTATTTATATAGCTTTAGTAAAAATTATGATATGACATATAGATTATCTCTTCAGGAGCATATTTAAAGATATTTCTTCAAGAATAGTTATGCATATAATATTTGATTCATCGTAAGTTCTGAAAAGTAAAAGGTTACATATCACTATTTGTCTAATGGAGCTACGGGTCCATGACAATAGACGATTGAATTTTGGATAATTTATTATCACATTTGACAACATTTTATAGGCAATTCTTTTATAGTGCTATACGATGATATAATATCACTTCTGGGGATATTTCATAAACACCGCTTCTAGAGTGGTACATATCACTTCTAAAGATACTTTGTATGCATTGTTTTTTGGATGTCATCAATAATCAATATCTTTTTCTACATAATTGACATAATTCTACAACATCTCTTCTAGGATGTTTGGATTTTGAAATATAAAAATCATAATACATCTCTTCAAGAGTATGTCATATGGATTATCTCTTCTGGAGAATATTAAAATGTACTTCTTCAAATATATAGTTTGGCAAACACACCCAAAGATTATCAAAACTTGGGTTTTACCAACTTTAAACTGATTTACTGAACTGAAATAAAATAAAATCCACATAGCAGACTTCAGGCTGCTATTATTGATCAATTCGACCATATCATTTATTACCGTACTTAGATTTTCATCATTAATGAAGTTTCCTTCATCGTCGAAGAAATGATCTAACTTCAGGTTAGCATCACTAGACAATCCTTTCACATAATTTTAGTTTAGAAGTAATTTTAATATAGAAGAATTGTATTTCCTAGTAGATTTAAAGACTTAAAACTTCAAGTTCAACCACTCATGTCTAGTGTTTAAAAGTGTGACCATATTTTGGTGGTCATAATGCTCCTTCAGGGAGTTCCATAGGTAAAGATGTTCTTTTTCAGTTAAATCACTAGACAATCTGAATATGGTTAATTAAAAAAAAAACAGATATAATCATATAAATTCTAAATTATTTCTAAATGAAAATATGAACATCACGGAACTTTGTTTTACTCAATGCGTGAATGAAACCGGAAATCTCATAGCAAGAGCAAAAGTGCGTGTTTCCATTAAAGGGAAACGTGTTTTATACATCGACGAATGAAAAATGGAACAAGTCAAAAATATAAGTACCATCGATTCGATATCCATTACTGGAGTCATTGGAAATTAATCTGCTTGCTTCTTCTGCAACTCAAACCTCTTTGTATTATTAAATCAGCAATAATACATATAATTATACACGCTACAAATATCAAAACCATTTCATGTAGATATTTGATAATCAACATTAATTTGGTAGATTTTTTTTTAATATAAAATCCTTCATTACAAAGAATATCAATTAAAAATAATGAAAGATCAATGAGATCTAAAATCAATCATTATACCATATTAGGGCTGTGGATCGAAAAGAAAAGCAACAGTATATAAAATATAAAATGTTATAGATCTATAAAATTAGATCTATAATAGAATTAGATCAGAAAAATTAGATCATATTGAGATCAACATAATAACATCTAAAAATAAAATCAATTTAATAATTCTACAAATGAGATCTGAAAAATGAAGTCTACAAAGTTAGATCTATACAAATAAATAATATTAGATTCACATAATGAGATCAACATTATAAGATATACAAAATGAGATCCAGGAAAAAGAAATGAGATCAAAACAAATGTTTACAAAACGAAATTTGATCTATGAAATAAAATTAGATCCCAAGAGAAAAGAAATAGATCTCAAATGCATAAAGAAAATCTTAAGAATAAAACATCGTGCTGATAACGTGTTATAGAATAAAGAAAATAGAAGCCATCGGAGAGAGAGAACAATTTTATTCATTCAGAGAATAGATATCTATTTACATTACATGGCCTACTTTATATAAGGGCTTCAGAGGTAAGGACTGAACTTATCCCACGATGTGGGACTAAACAAAACAATGTACAAGCATATTCACTTCATAATATACATATATTATAACATTATGAACATTAATTATAAATCTAATAGGCAATAAATTTGCTACTAACGAGAGAAGAAGGAACCAAATGAGGACTGATTAAGAAAATTTGATATTGGCATTTGCGAAAGAAAAAATTTGTGTAATGAATGGATTTTGGTAACCTAAAGAAGGATTAATTGAAAATGGTCCAATTTGAAGTGTAATGATCAATTGCATTGGGTATATTGATCGAAGCAATGAATGGACCACATTTATAAGAGATCCAAAAAAGGAAATAAGAAAATGGGTAGCCATGGAATGAAATATTAAAAATATCCCATCTTAATTTAGAAAGGAGTGTTAGGACCTCAACGCCATTTATATTAACTGATAATAAACGGCAACTTCCAATAAATTTTTTTTTAGAGTTCTTGGGTTATAGTCTTTAGTTATCTACCTTAGTTATTTGAAAAGTAAGTAATGTGGTATAAGATATATACCTACTTTATTTATGTATAGACTTTATGAATGGGATTTAAACCACTTGATATACGTTGGAAAGCAAAGTAAATAATGAAGTTTATTCCAGTGCTACCCATTCCAATGTTAATCCCTATTTCCTATATAGACTCTATGAACGGGATTTAAACCACTTGATATATAAAGTGGGGTGTAAAGACTTTAAAAGTGAGTAATTGTTTCGATCCTAAAACTTTAGATTTTGGGAAAACACAAGGGTTTTAACTTACAAAATTCCACTATGCAAGGAAAAGAGAAAATGTATAGGAATGAGAATGGAATTTCCTATTGATCAAGGATTAAGAAGAAGGTGGTAGAAATTTTCCGTTAGAAGCAGTGGAACCGTATCACTCCAACACAGCTTTATGGAGTTGCACTTTGCATCGTCGGTTATAGGGACCCTTAGTTTACTAGCAAATTTTAGAGGGATTGCTGGTAGCTTTACGAAAAAGCTTTAGGAACTTCGTTGAATGGAGCAACGCTTACCGACTGAAGACCGATGGACAAACTGAAGGAATGGATGGGAACTTGGAGCATTTGTTGAGAGCTTGCATCTTGGACTTTGGAGGATCTTAGAAGTACCCCTTACCCATTGTAGAATTGGCATAGGATTGTGGTCATCAATAGACGATTGGTATGGCACCCTAGAAGTTTATTTAGAAGGCCATGCAAATCACCAAATTATGGGTAGGAAACCACTGACAAATTCAACTCGGACCAGATTTGTATTGTGAGACTTTGGAAGGTCAGAATTGGTTAGGCAGCGTGTGAAGGTCGTATGATGTGGGCGGTTGGAAAGTAAGCACTAGATTATTAGGCCTTTTCCCAATATGGGAAAAAACAAGAAAACTTTTATGTTGACTGGACTTGGTGACATTTTTGCTTTGAGTAAATATCTTTGTAGCGTAGCAATTGTTGTAGAGCCTAATCAATCGGGGGATTTTAAGACGGAGCCAATCGCATCCTGTTCAAGTGCATGCATTGTAGAGGATGAAACTCAGAAGCTCCACAACAAAATAATTAGACTGGTCCGAGTGCAATGGGGAGACAATCCAGCGAAAAGCACTTGGGTAACCGAGGGGAAGATGTAAATAACTTAGCTAGAGCTTTTCACCGGTAAATTTTCTCTTCATGATTAGGATTTTGGTTGTATCATACTTGCTAGATTGGATGGAAGAAGGTGGTTACTACACTTTTTCATAATCACTTTACAATTATATAGAAATTTTTATGCATGTTTAAGGTATTTGCATACATATTTTCGAGACATGATTATACACTCACGCTAGGATTGAGCTTATTTTTGTATATCTACAGTACATAATCACATTGCACCATTTGTTGAGTAGATGGTTGTGTAAATAGCTTGGTTGTATAATATGGATGTTATTGCACGTTATGTTGTTTGCCTCTTGAAAGATTTTGATACGGAATCCTTTTTAAGGGAGGAAGAGTGTAACACCCCGCAAAATGAACCATAATTAAATGGATAAAATTGAATTAAATATGATAGGGTTGAATATGGAAATTTTATAAAAGTTGGAATTTTAACACTAAAGTTATTCTCGTGGTGAAATTCTAATCTGTTTCCAAATATAGTATGTTGAAAACGGAGCTCAAATGAAGAAGTTATGAGTGTTTGAAATTTTTGAATTTAAATTAATTTGGTTCGAATTCAAATTCATATGAATATCTAAATTTAGGGTTTGAATTTCAAAAATTAACATAGGATTAATTGGGTGTTAAGGAAATGTTTAATTAGTAATTAACAATGGATGTAAATAGGGAGTAAAATTAAATAAAAAGCAATGGGATAAAAACATTCCCCAAAAGGACGAACAAGTTGACCCCTTTGATTGGGATCGGTTGACCCTAGCGGTTGACCTGTAGATGGGAGCGGTAGACCGGTTGATCATGAAAATTGGGGGTGGCGACTAGGTTTTTGTGTATACGAGCTATCTAGATTTCTTCGTTCTAAAACTATTATTATCCTATAGTTCTGGTACATTTTAACTACTGTAAATAAGACCCTAAACCCTTACATGTTATTTAGAAATATTTTAAGGAATTCAGCGAAACTTTGCCACCATTACCTCTATAAATTAGATTCATAAACTCCATAGAAAATTCAGTTAAGAATTCAATTCATTTTTCAATTATTTCTTCTTCTTCCTCCAACCTATTCTTATTCTACTATCCTCCAACTAATCTGAATCTAATAAATATATATAACTCTTTCTTATCATGCGCACACGTGCGTGTGTGTCAAAAGAGTGAGATTCTAAAAGGATTTGTGAGGCATGCAAATCTGTGGAAGGCGAAGTTAAGGCTATTATATGAGTGGAAACCTTAATATTTATTTTTTAATAATTGTTTACTGTATCTCTATGTATTTGAATATACCTTAGGGATTTTAAGACTACAAAAACACGATAGATAAAATCCTCCAAAATTTCTTTTTATTTTGAAATGTCAATTCTATGTTGAAATTCTCAATTATTTACATTAATTTGATGGAATTTGTTTTGTTTATGCAATTTTTGATAATTTCATAGTCTATTCCACTTCTCCTTCTTCTTTGGTTCAATTTGAGAATCATTAATGAAATAAGGGGTTTAGCTTACGGATTTTATTCTTAGTTTCACCACTTATTCCATACAATTTTTCTTCTTATCTATTTCTTTGTAAAAGAGGAGTTGAATAGAATATGGAGTTTAGATTGAAATTCCTATTGTTTATGATATTCGTATAATAAATTGAGTTTCTATTTTATTTACAAGTCTTATTGCAGTTTTGGTTATGAATATTGATTCCCTATTTTGGATATTAGAATCCTTTATTCTGGTATGTTGAACTCTTGGGAACTGAAGAAAAAGGACTTATAATAGCACTTATTTAGGAAATTGACATTTAACACTAGTTTAGGGCGTAAAATCCATGCCTTTAGAGTTTATTAGATGCGAATGTTTGTTTATCTCTATTTGCATAATTAATGTATAATTACTACATGTATGACATAGTTAATTAGGTAGTTATTATTTCACCGTTATGAAGGTAATTGATTGTTATGCGAAAATAAGAGGAAACTCTTATACAGCCTAACTATTATTTTAAGGCTTAATAAGGAAGGTTCCTTATAAGACCTTATCTATGAAACAACAAGATGAGTGTGGTGTGTGTATGGAGAGTATTTGATTTATGGCTAAGTCATAAGGATGCGAGATTAATAGAGTTACACGACGGAAGTCCGTCCTTCACTTTGAGGATACTAGCAGTTGTGTACACTTTGATTGATGTGAGATATCCTTATGATAAATATTCGTAATGATATGAGGTTAGTCCTAAATTTTGTAGGGAAAATCTGCCCAGCTAATTGTAGGATCGATTTCACCCTAGAGGGTGGTGAATAGGGTGATAGTATTAATTATAAAATTTATCGCGGAAGCTTATAAAATACTTTCAACACAGACCACAGAATAATAACAGCACAGGTAATAGCAGAATAATAAATGCAGAAATAGAAACGACACAGAATTTACCCAGCTTCGGCAAAACACTGCCTATGTGTTGCCCCTAAGGTTTCTACTAGAAATTAGACAGTCACATGCTTACACACGTAAACTCGCGACACTCGCTACTGACTAACCTAACTCTACGCTCAAAACCCTACCACAACTCAGCCACTGAGTTGCGAATTCTCAAGCTACGCCACGTAGCTTGTCCCCTAGTCACACGACTAGCAAATACAACGGTTTGAAAAGAGTTTTAAAATTTAAAAACAAATTTAAAACAAAAATAAGATAAATCCCTTATTTAAAAACTAAAAACCCTTATTTTAAAAAACAAAAAACCCTAAAACTTAATGGCCGGCCCCTTTTATTATTTCGACCCGATCCTTTTTTATTGTTTGGGAAAATGGCAGCCGTTCTCTCGTTCGTTCTTCTTTGTGAAATTAGGGCTTTGTTCTCGATCCAGATTAGCGCTTTCGAATGCCAATTTATTTCGATCGAATCTGTGGTTGTTCGAGAGTTGCCTTGCTCGATCGATTTCTCGTTGCTCTCTCTGGCTACTTCGAGTTGATGGAGTTCAACTTCGATTCGGTATATGATTTTCTCCTTTTGTTTTCTGGTTTAATACTTGCTTGAATTCTGATGCTTTTTAAATTGCCGATGATGACGATTGGGATTTTAGTGCTTGAACTCGATCGATTTTTCCACACTTGCCGATGATGATTTGGGTGATGTATTTATATGAATTCTGTACTTTCCCATTTCATTCTTTCCTGACTTGACGCACATGGCTTTGATTATGAAACGTTCGATTTGATCGATACGGAAGAAAAAAAGACTTTCCTCTTTTTGTTTGTGACTTTTTCAAAGATACGTTTTGGTTTTTTTTAACAGTATACATACACGAATCCCCTTCTTGACTTCTGTATGTTTCCATGATTTCGTCTTGGACTTGAATATGCCATTCCATGACTTTAATGGTCGGCTTCGACTCTGGCCTTAATAAAATTGATTTGCTATTTGCCTGTAAGAATTTGTTCGATATTGATTGCTTGGTTTACTGGTGCATGTTGCCATATTGATGCCTGTTCGGTCTTGTTCCTTCACTTTACTTGAGCAGTTAGCATTGAAACTGTATGATTCAATTTGTATGTTGTACTGTGAACCATCTTAATCATTATATATTGATACTTGTGCATTTCTGCTCTACATCTTGTAGTTTGCTTTGATGCACTGGTTTGGTTTTTTCTGTTTGCATGCTTGAAGTCATTTGATCTTGATTGCTTGTTTGAGTCTGGTATCTTGATTCACTCTTTTGCTCATGAACATATGAAGGCATTGTTCATCATTGTGTATTGACTGAGTCTTGTGGATGCTGTCTTCACTGTCCACCTGCCCTTTTTCATATTGCTGGTTGTTATGAATATGCAAGTTCATTCATATTGCATTTCCCATTCACTGTTGCCTTGAGTATGTTGTAAATGGGCCTGTTGCACTGTTTTTGGCCATCTATGTTCATTGTTATTGTCTCTGTCCATTCAAGTCTTATACTTAGTCTTGAGCATTTCCTGACTTCGACTGTTTTAGTTTGATCACTGAGAACTGCTTACTGCCATGTTGCATAGTCACTGGTCTTCAATGCACTTGTATATATGATGTTTATTAGTCGACCATTTGAACATTGCTTGGAGTTGCATTTGTGTACTTCATATGTGCACTGTGTCTTGTAACACTTGTGTCACTTGTGTACTTCAGTATGCACTGCATATTTGGTTTGCTCCTTTTCTGGTTGGTGTTGCTGTTATGTTGGTGGCTAGCCTTTGCTAGTTCATTCATGACATGTTGTCCATGTGAGTTCATTTGTGTCTGCATTGTCATGTTGTATTATTCCATGTATTTGTGCTTTGATGCAGTTTATTTGTAGTCTCTGGTTCTTGTTTATATTGGACTAGTCGACACTTGATTCTTGAGTTTTGGCCATTTTCACCTGTGTTGAATCCAGTTTCACAACTCGGGTTTGACCTTGTGCTGAAGTCGAGATTTTATTTATGTTGCACCTGAGTTGAACCCGTCTTTTTATTTGGGTTTGACCTTGTGCTCACCTGTCCCTGTAGCATTATCAAGTGTATATCGGTGTGCACGGCTTTGTGGCATGTACAGTGATTCACTATGCATGTCACATTGTTCGTGTGTGATTAATTCAAATGTAAATGATGACTAACAACCCAAATAACTGAGGCAAATCATATTTTAAAAAATCATATTTCATTTTATATTGCAAAAATATTTCTTTTCCAATTCTACTGCGTTAGTGAATATGTTTGCAGATTTCTCAGATGCTGGATTCTAACTGGAATGAAGTTGAAGATAAACTACGAGTGTGAGTGATATGTAGTGAGGAAATTATGTAAACTGAATTGTGATGTAATTAGAATCAAAATTGTATATGTATAGTGAGAGCTTGAATTTGTACTATTCAAACATGTAATAAATATTTGTTTGAATAAAATTTCTGTTTGAATTCAAATTCTGTGTAACTTATTCTGTTTGAATACAAATTCTATGTAATTTATTTTATTCAACAAATATTTATTTAATCTATGAAAAATAAAATAGTACATTACCAAATACATTTAAATGAATATATATATATATATATATATATATATATGTTTATTATCATCAAACAAAAATCATATAAGCGCATATTCAACAATCTCCCCCTTTTGATGATAACAAACATATATTTAAGATTTTGACTAAGTTAAATGTATTTGATCAATGATATACTCTAATTGCTCCCTCTATTTAAATGCTTCCTCTCTACATGATGCTCCCCCTACATATATGCATCCAAATAGAAATATATAAATAAGCCTAGATGTAAATGGAAAATTATTTGACCTTTGCTTGATTCTATTTGACAAAATCTTAACTTTTCTCTCCCCCTTTTGTTATCAGCAAAAGAATAATAGGGTTAGAGAAAAATAAAGATAAAGTGTTCAATATTAATCCAACATTAAACTCAAATTGAATATAAATATTAAACTTCAATAAAAATCAAACAAAAATCATAACTACCCTTGTTAGGCGCATATTCCACTTTTAGAATTATGGAAATGATGTTCTAATATAAAATCATACAATTGTATCAACTTGTGGTACATTTATATCAGGAATTTGAATATCTACTAATCATGCATAACCGTTAGGACTTTTATATGAGATTAGTAGTATTCCAATTCAATTTTTAAAAATGAAATCAAGTATCTTCTAACCACACATGACCGTGAGGACTTTTAAATGGGATTAGAATCAACTTGTCTATTTAATCAATTAATTTTGATATGTGTTCCATACATGCATAACCGTAAGGACTTTTAAATGAGCATGGAAGTACATAATCAAAAATCCAAGTAATTCACCCATGCATAACCGTGAGGACTTTTAAATGAGAGTGAATACTTTGGATATTTATTTATTTTTACAAAAAAAATATGAAATGAAAAACAAATGATCCCTGATTATAGTACCACATATCGACCAACTATATTTAAGTTTTGATAAACCATGGTCGATAGAAATATGATAGATGTAGAAATGGTCATGGAATCTTTACCCAACAAAAAGTTTTATAACTCTTGTTTGAATTCCTTAAGAAAATTTCCAAATATACTCTCTTGAGTAATGCATGTTAAATATCAACACTTATCACCTTTTCAATCACTATTTATCTTTTTGATAATTAGTAGGGAGTCGGATTAGTCAAAAATTTGTCATTTAAAATCAAATAAAAATGACTAATCTGAAAATATGGTCAAAAATGATTTTCTTGAAGAGGTTATATGAGAAAAAAATTCTGCTAATTGAAAATTATTTGTAATGAAAAATATGCAGATATTTTCTTTGAAAAACGATGCAGTTACTAAATGTCTCACCATAAATCACGTTCAACTAGTAATTTTTCTATCAACTAGATTACCAGTGTAATCTGCATCTGAATTTCTCTTTCTCTCCAAAATATCACTAACTATATTTGATAGACCAGATCATGAAGTGTGCATGAAAACTCAAACAGCATTCTAAATGGCATTCTCTTGAATTTGGATTGAAGCCGTGTAAATAATCAGAAAATCGTGAATATGGAGTTAGCCGTATTATAACCAAAAATATTATCATCCAACAAAACACTATATCCAAACTAATATATATGAAGTAAATCAAAGAATAGTGTTTTTGGCATAAATGTAATTGGCCAACTATGTTGAAACAAGTCAGAATCAAAATCATCTCTTCACCATCTCAATGTTGGCTGATTTTAATTCAGACTAAGGTGCGGATCATCACATTTAATATATCGTTCAAATAAATATACCATTACCTGTTTTACCTTTACGATATTTTTCGTTGTATACCCATTGTGATTCTGTCACCTTTATAATAGGCTAAGGAGCTTTGCTTTGTCGCCCGTTGTGTTTCTGGAACAGCCAAAAATCCAGAAAACACTGTTGTTGTTCCTTAGCCTGCCACCACACCTACATGGGAAAAGTTTTATGTGACCTATTTGTTTTTATAGGTCCATGGTTGTTAGTGGCAGAATATTTAGAAAAATAATTTTGTGTAGACCCAAAACTGTTTATATATGTTCCTTTTGGCACCCAAATTTGTTTAACTTTGAGAGATTTTATATTTGTGCCTTTTGGAACCCAAATTGGTATGATTTTCACATGTTTGGGGCTATACCAACAATTATTGTGATCGTGTCCATATTTTCTACAAATTGTGCACATGTAATTTTCTTGATTAATATCGCTTTCAACATTTTCAGATTGACTATATCCAAGTCTTTGTCTAATCGTATTACCAGTTTGCTTTCCTAATAGCATATTCAACGATTTTTCACCTTTTGAAAATTTATCTAAGGTCGTCGACAATTGTTGGACTTGTGTTTTGAGAGATTCATTTTCGTTTAACAATTGTGTGCACTTTTTAATAGAGTTCTCTCTCCTCTTTTTTTCACTTTCTTTCAAAATCAGAATTACATTTTCAAGTGATTTTATATTAGTTTCTGATTTTTTGATTTCTTCTTCGAATGTTGGACACTTATCACACTTAGGGATCCTACTTTGATAGGTTTTAACTAATTGGTCAAGTTGTTTATTTAAATCTATCAAAGTATCTTTTTGTGATTCAAGTTTGGCATACTTCTCCCTAAGTCGTTCAAAATAACCATTCACTTCGTGGAAATATATAAGTAATTCCGAATGAGAAAGTTTTGATACCTCACTTGGCTCGTCATCATCACTGTCAGTTATTTCACCATGAAGACACAAGTCCGCTTTTTCATCCTCACTGTTAGCACTTTGATTATCTTCATCACTTGTATTCCACGTGGCAGCAAAACTTCTCCTTTTTGATTTCTTTTCAAAGTCGCGTCGATTTTGAGGACAATTGGGCTTGATGTGTCCGGGTTGGTTGCACCTATGACAGATGATCTTTTGTTCTTCTGGATTGTCCAGTATTTTATTTATTCTGCTTTTCAATTTTCGATTTAGAGCTGAATTTCCGTATTTGTAATTCCACCTTTTGACTTTTTTTATTATCATCTCCAATTCTGCTGCTCCATCATCATTATCATCACTATCACTTTCTGTTATTCCTTTAAGAGCTATTGATTTCTTTCGAGTATCACCTCCTTCAAGTTCTTCCTTGAATTTCATTTCTAGCTCATAAGCGGTGAGATTTCCTATGAGTTCTTCGACTTTCATTTGTTTCAAATCTTTTGATTCTTGAATGGCAGTCACTTTGGCTTCAAAACTTCGTGGAAGGACTCTGAGGATTTTTCGGACTATCTCCAACTCTGTATATGGTTTTCCAAGGGCTTTTGATTTGTATACGATATTGGAAAGTCGTCCATGCATCTCTTTGACATTTTCTTCTTTTGCCATTGTGAAATTCTCGTATTCGCTGCTTAGCAATGCAAGGTGAGATTCTTTGACTTGAGATGTTCCTTCGTGAGTCACTTCTAGTGTGTGCCATATTTCCTGTGCAGTTAGACAATGTGAGACACGATTAAATTCAAATTGATCCAATGAAAAGATAATAGAATTCATAGCTCTAGCATTAGATTTTGTAATTTATTTTCTAGTTCGGTCCATTGATCCATCGGTTTATCTATTTCTTGATTATCTATAATTATAGTTGGTGCTCTATAACCTGTCTCAACAATGTTCCAAGCGTCAATGGTTTTCAGAAAAATTTTCATTCTATTTTTCCAATAAGCATATTCACCATTGAACATTGGTGGTCTAACTATGGACTGACCCTCAGCAAAAGCATTATTAAAAGAAGCCATTTTAAAAATTCAAACTTTTAAACCAAAACTGATTTTTGAAAAATGAAATTTTAAAACAAAAATTGACTTCTATTCCTAGCTCTGATACCACTTGTAGGATCGATTTCACCCTAGAGGGGGTGAATAGGGTGATAGTATTAGTTATAAAAATTTATCGCGGAAGTTTATAAAATACTTTCAACATAGATCACAGAATAATAACAACACAGATAATAGCAGAATAATAAATGCAGAAATAGAAACGACACAGAATTTACCCAGCTTTGGCAAAACCCTGCCTACGTGCTGCCCCTAAGGTTTCTACTAGAAATTAGATAGTCACATGCTTACACACGTAAACTCGCGACACTCGCTACTGACTAACCTAACTCTACGCTCAAAACCCCACCACAACTCAGCCACTGAGTTGCGAATTCTCAAGCTACGCCACGTAGCTTGTCCCCTAGTCACACGACTAGCAAATAAAACGGTTTGAAAAGAGTTTTGAAACTTAAAAACAAATTTAAAACAAAAATAAGATAAAGCCCTTATTTAAAAACTAAAAACCCTTATTTTAAAAAACAAAAAACCCTAAAACTTAATGGTCGGCCCCTTTTATTATTTCGACCCGATCCTTTTTTATTCTTTGGGAAAATGGTGGTCGTTCTCTCGTTCATTCTTCTTTGTGAAATTAGGGCTTTGTTCTCGATCCAGATTAGGGCTTTCAAATTCCAATTTATTTCGATCGAATCTGTGGTTGTTCGAGAGTTGCCTTGCTCGATCGATTTCTCGTTGCTCTCTCTCTGGCTACTTCGAGTTGATGGAGTTCAACTTCGATTCGGTATATGATTTTCTCCTTTTGTTTTTTGGTTTAATGCTTGCTTTAATTCTGATGCTTTTTAAATTGCCGATGATGACGATTGGGATTTTAGTGCTTGAACTCGATCGATTTTTCCACACTTGCCGATGATGATTTGGGTGATGTATTTATATGAATTCCGTACTTTCCTATTTCATTCTTTCCTGACTTGATGCACATGGCTTTGATTATGAAACGTTCGATTTGATCGATACAGCAGAAAAAAAGACTTTCCTCTTATTGTTTGTGACTTTTTCAAAGATACGTTTTTGATTATTATTTTTAACAGTATACATACACGAATCCCCTTCTTGACTTTTGTATGTTTCCATGATTTCATCTTGGACTTGAATATGCCATTCCATGACTTTAATGGTCGGCTTCGACTCTGACCTTGATAAAATTGATTTGCTATCTGCCTGTAAGAATTTGTTCGGTATTGATTGCTTGGTTTACTGGTGCATTTTGCTGCTGTGTTACCATATTGATGCTTGTTCGGTCTTGTTCCTTCACTTTACTTGAGTAATTAGCATTGAAACTGTATGATTCAATTTGTATGTTGTATTGTGAACCATCTTAATCATTATATATTGATACTTGTGCATTTCTGCTCTACATCTTGTAGTTTGCTTTGATGCACTGGTTTGGTTTTTTCTGTTTGCATGCTTGAAGTCATTTGATCTTGATTGCTTGTTTGAGTCTGGTATCTTGATTCACCCTTTTGCTCATGAACATATGATGGCATTGTTCATCATTGTGTATTGACTGAGTCTTGTGGATGCTGTCTTCAATGTCCACCTGCCCTTTTTCATATTGCTGGTTGTTATGAATATGCAAGTTCATTCATATTGCATTTCCCATTCACTGTTGCCTTGAGTCTGTTGTAACTGGGCCTGTTTCACTGTTTTTGGCCATCTTTTTTCATTGTTATTATCTCTGTCCATTCAAGTCTTATACTTGGTCTTGAGCATTTCCTGACTTCGACTGTTTTAGTTTGATCACTGAGCACTGCTTACAGCCATGTTGCATAATCACTAGTCTTCAATGCACATGTATATATGATGTTTATTAGTCGACCATTTGAACATTGCTTGGAGTTGCATTTGTGTACTTCATATATGCACTGTGTCTTGTAACACTTGTGTCACTTGTGTACTTGAGTATGCACTGCATATTTGGTTTGCTCCTTTTCTGGTTGGTGTTGCTGTTATGTTGGTGGCTAGCCTTTGCTAGTTCATTCATGACATGTTGTCCATGTGAGTTCATTTGTGTCTGCATTGTCATGTTGTATTATTCCATGTATTTGTGCTTTGATGCAGTTTATTTGTAGTCTCTGGTTCTTGTTTATATTGGACTAGTCGACACTTGATTCTTGAGTTTTGGCCATTTTCACCTGTGTTAAATCCAGTTTCACAACTCGGGTTTGACCTTGTGCGGAAGTCGAGATTTTATTTATGTTGCACCTGAGTTGAACCCGTCTTTTTATTTGGGTTTGACCTTGGGCACACCTATCCCTGTAGCATTATCAAGTGTATATCGGTGTGCACGGCCTTATGGCATGCACAGTGACTCACTGTGCATGTCACATTGTTCGTGTGTGATGAATTCAAATGTAAATGATGACTAACAATCCAAATAACTGAGGCAAATCATATTTTCAAAAATCATATTTCATTTTATATTGCAAAAATATTTCTTTTTCAATTTTACTACGTTAGTGAATATGTTTGCAGATTTCTCAAATGCTGGATTCTAACTGGAATGAAGTTGAAGATAAACTACGAGTGTGAGTGATATGTAGTGTGGAAATTATGTAAACTGAATTGTGATGTAATTAGAATCAAAATTGTATATGTATAGTGAGAGCTTGAATTTGTACTATTCAAACATGTAATAAATATTTGTTTAAATAAAATTTCTGTTTGAATTCAAATTCTGTGTAACTTATTCTGTTTGAATTCAAATTCTGTGTAATTTATTTTATTCAACAAATAATTATTTAATCTATGAAAAATAAAATAGTACATTATCAAATACATTTAAATGCATATATATATATATATATGTTTATTATCATCAAACAAAAATCATATAAGCGCATATTCAACACTAATCTGGCTACCGGTTCCTATGAATAGTCGGACAAATATGAGATGTCATTATGAATATGGGCCATAAAGCGAAGGGCTTGTTGTGTGGCCTTAAGGTATTAAGTGGTTGTTTGAGGGCCCGCCTCTTTTCTTCAAAAGAAGTAGTAAATGGTTAGGGGTTACGTTAGGTAAGTATCTCAATAGGGGTCCACTTCTAGAAATAGGTATTAAATGATGGGGTCTAAAATAAGGTATTAAATGACTAGGTCTACCTATTTTCCATAAGGAAGTATTAAATGGCATAAGAGATTCCATATGATGTTTGCTAGAGTACCATTCAGAAGCATGCCTTGGAAATAGGTATTAAATGATGGCGTCTACCTTATTAAATGACCAAATTCTGCCTATTTCTAATAAAAGGTATTAAATTGCTTGGGTACCATCTCTTACACTAGTAGCTGTTCATGATGTATGATTGGGATATAGGATTTCAGAAACCTACTTCTGGAATGGAAGGTATTAATTGGTTAGACCTACCTCCTTTTCTTATAAAGAAGTATTAAATGGTTTAATGGTTTATTTTTCGTAGATATATTCTTATTTTGAGATATAATTCCCAAGTACTAAAATGGTAAGACTTGTTTTATTCATGTTAGATAGTGTTGTTCTGGCTCCCTCCTTATTACAACATAGGTTAAAGACGTTGATGAAAAAGGTGACGCTTGGAGACGGAGGCGGCGGTTAGGTGGTAGTATTTACCATTTTTATTAGCTTTCATACGTACCTATGTTTTCAAACTATTAGTGTAACGGATCATGTTACGATTTGATGGTATCTTTTATTTTGACGTTGTTAAGATTTTGAAATAAATGGGTATATTTTACTATTATATTTTGTTCAGTCCACTGCGAGTTTTGAAAGTTTAGTCATGGCCCTGTAATGTTATTGCTTTTTACTACCAACAGTTTACCTTAGAGTGGTTCTAAATTTCGATGGCCCTTTCCTAGGTCGAAAATTAGGCTCATTCTGGGGTGGATCGTTATAGGTGTCATCGATCTGGGGGCATTATATCTGCGATCAGGCCGCTAGGATAAATACTAGTCAATCTGGTTCACTCCCAAAACGTAAAGGGAGTTGGATGGTGATAAATAAATGTTGTAAATATATAACAGCCGACACACAACTATATCCACATACCGACACACAACACTATACATACACTGACACATAACTAAATACATATGTCGACACATGGCTTGATATAATTGCCGACACATAGCTCCACCTAAGTCAATACATGACTGTGATATATTCACCGCAGTGAATATCATACTTCGTATCCCTATATTTAAGTGTAATCCACAAGCAAAAGATAATCGAATAAATCTCACAACGGTGTCTCATACCACATGTGTTACAAGTCCATTTATTTTGTGCTCACACGCAACAATCGCCCTTTAATATTCTATATAATGAGTCCAAAGATTAAACAGAGAAATATTGCTGAAAGTAATATACCAAACGGTATTATAACTCCGTTTATTCATATTTTTCATCACATAGAATAAAATTATAAATCATATACAAAAATATCATCACTGTATCATTCTAAATCACTAAAAAAACTCCACATCAATGATGAATCAATCATTTAACCCAATTCAATATATAAGAGAAGAATGATCAGAAAAATAATATAAATAGATTATTCAAATAAATAAACCTAACCATAACCAAATCAATATTTAATAATGAATTTTTCATAACAAAAATAAATACTTAGGAGTAGATACCAAATATATATATATATATATATATATATACACATATATATATAATGATATATTTACTTTTTTTATTTAATCCCAATATAAAATAAAATTACTATAATTCATTTCCAATCCCTTTTTCTATATATTTCTAAAGCCTCCAAAATCACTCTACAAATCACAAATAATTATTTTAACTATTTCATAATTTTCTATGACTAAAAAAAACTTAGATAAATTTATAAACCTCAAAATTAATTCTTTTCATTTCAAACCACAATTTATAATTCAAAACCTTTACTTTATTCAAAATCTTTAGCAGCTTACATTGAAAACCACCCAATATTACTTTAAATTCATTTCATAATTTTCTAAAATAAAATACAACATCAAAATAAATTTATAAGTTATAGCATAAATTATATTTATTTCAAACCAAAAAATATAATTTAAAATTTTCTTGTCGTATAGAAATTCTCATAATACCAATAATAAATTTCAAATCACCAAAATTTGATATACAATAAAGAATTTATATTATAATACTTTTGAAACCATTCAACAATATTTCAAAATAGGTTTATCTTCAAAATAGGGTTATATACTCAAAAATTCTCTTTCAAAAACATCTCTTAAATCATATTTATTTAAACATATACTATACAAAATATATTCCATTTTGAAAATATTATTAAAACCTTACATTTATACAAAATCATCAAATAAATATTACCATACATTCATTTACTCTTGAAAATCGTTATTTTTATTTTTAAACCCACTTATATTTATTTACAAATATACTTCAAATAAATTTGAAATGCCACAAATAGTTTCCTAAAGGTTTCAAATAATTCTACAATGGGAAAACCAATTGTCTAAAATAAAACCATAGGGAAAAATTCTCCAAAATCGACAAAAAATCATCAATATAAATTCTATCGTGTGGTCGAGTCAAATTCCATCAAATTTCAGCCATCGGTAAATTGTACACTTAATATAAATAAATTTGAACAATAAAATGCAAATAGATAGCATCTACTTTGCATTTCGAACATCCAACAAACACCCAAATCACTATCAAACTTTAAAATAATGTAACGATCCCAATTTTTAAATAAATTTAAAATTGATAATTAAAATTAAATTTTTGGATAAAATTGTAAATTAATTTGAATTTTTCAAATTAAATGGGATATTTGTTTTAAAATTATTTGAGGTTTTGAATTTCTATATTTAAAATCTTATAGATAAAAAGTAAAATCCTAAAGTTATCAATTTAAATAAATAATATGTTTTAAAACTTTTGAATTTAATTTGAAAATGAATTCGAAGAAAAATCTAAAACAAATAAAATAAGTGGAAATAATATATGAATTAAATCCCAATTTTATCTTGAGATTAAAATATTGAAATAATAAATATTGTAAAAAGTCATTTAAATTTTAAATCTTATATATATATATATATATATATTACAAATATAAGTAAATTGAATGCATATTTAAAATTTAATTTAAATTTGTTCAGGGTGAGTGTGGATATAACAAATGGACATGAAAGTTTATATTTCAAGTTTGAAATTGAAAATTGAATTTAAATTTAAAATAAATGTTCAAAAAAATAAGTAGAATTTGAAGAGAATATAGATATACAATTATTTTTAAAGTGTATAAGTTATAAGTATAAAATTTATAAAATTCATTTGCTTTGTAAACATCAAAGGCTGAATATACATTGCACATGGAAGGTAGAGTAGCATAATCAACAAAATCTAAAGCATATGATTTTCTCTTTACAAATGGCATGAAGGTATCATTGCTCAAAATAAAACAATCAAATAAAAAAATTCAGAAAACTTTTCACCTTCCAATTCGAATTTTTAAATCTCCTAAACATCTGAAGTTCAGTAATCAAAAGATTTTGCAATCTTTAAACTCCAACACTCAAGCAAGAAAAAAATTCAGAAAAAAAGAAAGGAAGAAAACTGTCAATGTCTCCTTCAAATTCAAAGTAAACCTGAAATGTTTCTTAAGTATCAAGTGTAGTGCGATACATTCAGGTAAGCTTTTAAAATTTTATAGTCAATAAAATTATGATTTTGAAGTCATATTTTAACAACAAATTTAAACCAAACTGCAGATTTGTCTTAAAACAGTGAAGCTCCAGGTTTTGACAAAGAGCAGTGCAAAGTTTTTTTTCTGGAAATATTTAAAAAGGCAAGTAACTTTCTTTTGAAATTTAAACTAGACATTTAAATCTTTAATGAAGAAAGAATGTAATACAATAACATTCAATCAATTACTTGCAGGAAGAAGCAAGATCAAAGCTTTAAAGCTATTTTGGTCTTTTAGTTGCAGTGAATAAAAAGGTCTCTGTTCTTTTAAAAATCCTACTGTAAGTAAATAAAAAAATTGTTGTTATTGATAAACTAAATGCATAAGGTCAACTAAGAATAATCATAAATCTGTAACCATCAATTGCAGATCTAAATCCCCAAAAGAATTAAAGTAGAAAAAAAAGGAGGCAGTTGCAGGCCCTCATCCATCTCTGTTTGAAAAACTGTCAGGAAGACACTTCGTTCTTCTAGAAAATAAGTGAGCAAACCTTACCTTGATCTGATTTATGATTTGATGCATGCTTAAAGTAAAGTTGTGAATCTGCATGAATGTATACCATATATATACATAGGTGTGTGGCTGTGCATGTTTGTTGATTGAGTACATCTCTGTTTTTAGGAATAGAGGCTGTAAAACCTGTTTCAGAAACTAAGAGCTATTTCTCAAATCAGTTTTAGGCTTCGAGACCTAAGTAAAATCTGTTTTAATGGCCATGATTTAAGTCTTAAAAATTTACGTATGAGTTGTTAAAGCATTTTCTGATATTTTATAGGAAAAAAAAGACAGTGGACAATCTTCTCTGATAAATACAGTGAGTAAATCTATTGCTTGTTCAAATTTCTCCTGTTTTTGAATGCCTATAGGAATAGGAATGGTTTGCATATGAATGAAGTGTATGCTTATGCTTTGAATTTCCTGGAAAAACTTTTGTTCCTTGTTCCTATTTCCTGTAAATTTAGTTACAGGGAAATTAGAATTTTCTCTCCTATTTTCTTTTGGAAAAAGGGAAGGAAATTATGGATTGCAAAATAAGTTTAAGTGTAGTTCAAAACTTACACTGTGCTTTAGAGTTAAATCAAAGCAAATTTTGTAGTTTTCCTTTACTGGAAAAACTGTAAACATGGTCATGCTCAAATCTATGGTTCACAGAGTAAACTATCTACAACTACAACCTCTTCTACCTTCTCTTTGCTTCTGGAAATAATTGTATGTTAAGTATTGTTTTAAACCTGTATTTTATCTCAGTAATGAATCAAAGCAGAGAAACCTGAATTATCTTCACTGGGAAATGATAAACTCAGTAACAACCCAGATAAGCAATAAATTCGAACATCACATATTTGTATTTCAGTAATATTACTGGAATCCCCTTGAAAAACGATGATTTTTGGAACCAAAATGAAGATTTTTCATTGAGCCTTCATCAAGAAATTTGAGTTGATCAGGAAATTCAACTTTTGTCAAGTTCCGACGATCCAAGTGATCGTAGTTCGCATGACCTTCGTCGCAGCTATATTCAATGCTCGGCATCTCCAGAAAAATACTCGAATAATTTTTAAATCTTTGAATTTTTTATTTGAATTTAAAATAGGGTTTAAGAAACCATTCTCGTTCGAGGTAAACACGACGGAGATGCGCCGTCGATAAGCGACCGGACTTCACGTCTCCGGCGCCATTAGAATTGTCACATGTCGACGAAGCCGTGGACCAAATATTGTGGCCTCTGACGATCGGAGGAGGCGGGACGAGCCATTTTGCTGGCGAAGCTTGCTGAGTTGTTGGGTTGAGTTGACCCAATTCTTGTTTTCGAAATCGATTCGGGTTTGGGTGGTTGTGTGGTTTTGGGGGGAGGGTCATTGACTTAGTGGTGGCCTTGGCTCCGACCATCGGCGGCGGTTCCAGCAGTGCACGTGCACAAGTAGGAGTTTGATATCAGTGTGATGGTTCTAGGAGAAGGAAGCAGGTGTCTCGAAGCAATGCACGAGAAAACTGGGAAGAAACTTGTGGTTGGGCCCGTGCGTTTTAGTAGTGTATCGGGTTGATATTTAAAAACTTAATCAAATTTTGAAAAAATATTATACGAGTCGTTTGGAGAGGAACTCGAAGCAGGAAAGCATGGTTCTCGGGGGCGACTCAGGAAAGTCTCGGGTCGGGCTTGAAAGAAAAAGAACAGTAAAAACCAAGTTTTTGACAAATTTTAAACATTGATTTTAGAATCTGTTTTTTTTTTGAAATAAATTATCTGTGATAAATTAAGGGTTTTTAAAACTTAGATTAAAAAAAATGTTTAAAATTTATCTTGATAAAATATTTGAGAAGTAAATCAAATACTTGAATTTTTAACTAAAAAAAACAAAACAAAATTTTTTAAAATGATTAAATGATGATTTTAAACAATTAAAATTTGTAATTACTTTATAATTAAAGTTGATTTATTAGAGGATAATTAAATAAATAAATAATAATAATAATTAAGTTTTAAATAATTAAAATTAAGGGTTAATGAATTAAGACGATTAAGAAAAAAATTAATTAATAAAGCTAATTAAGGTTAAACAAATTTATAGTTAAAAGTAATTAATCATTGATTTAAAATTTATAAATAATTGTGTGGTTAATACACTTAATCATATTCACCCTAATTAGAGATGATTGACCATCATCAAATACTCTATACTGGATTGACATTTTTGTTGTGATGTTGTGATTGCTTTGTGATGGACTGTGATTTGTGATTTGTTCCTATATGTGTGTAAAACCCCTTTTGCCCATGAAACGGCATTTGAACTTCGATGCGACAGGGAGTCGGATTCCAGTTGGTTATCCGAAACCCACATCGAATCATATTAGTGAATCTTTGCGAGTGATAAATTTACTTTATCTATGAACTTGTGAATGAAGATAAGCGTTATGGGTTATACCGGTTATTGATATATCTGTGATGATTGATGTTGTGCACTATCGTGTAATACCCCCGGACTACACTATACATACAAAATATGGATTGTACGTGGAAATCAGTTAATTCACATATTTCTGAAATAATTTTTAAGATCTACCTTTTTAAATCTAATGGTTTTGGAAATGGATCGGATTTAAAGTGAAAAGCTTTTGGAAAAGAATTTCTAAAATAAAAGTTGTTTTGAATAACTTAATTTAGTTTTGAAATCTGATTTAAATTTGAATTCAAAAATTTGAAATTGAATTCTATTTTGAGAATTTAAGATGTAAAAAGGTTATAGAAGCTTATATGGGTTTCAAACCATTTTTAAAGGGTTGTTTTGGGAATTAAATTTAACCCAAAGATTTTAACTTCTATAAATGAAATCGGATTTTTCCAAAATGAAAACTGTTTGTTTTCAATGATAAAGCTTTCATATAAGAAATGAATTTCCAATGTGTATAAAAGGAATTTCAAGTTTGAATTGAAATGGTTTTCCAAGTTGTGAATGAATAATTGAAAACGGGTTTGGAAGCTATGAGTAAAACCTTGGATTTAAAGATTAAATGAATTAATCCAATTAAAATGGATATTGTTTTGGAAACCGTAAATGGATCTTTGTGAAACTAGTTAAACTTTGTGAAATAAATTTTTTGTTTAAAGATTTGAAATGGTAATTTGGTTTAAACCATTTAAAGGAAAGTTTTGGATAATAAGTTGTGACTTAACTAAAAATCCCATGTCCATATGTTTTTAAATATTGCGCTCGTTATTCGGTTTAGCCAGGAGAGGACCTTATGTCATATAACCCATTTCGAATAATGATACGTCGTTATGGATAGCATTTGAAGACCGGTGGTGAAGACCGGGTATTTGCGAGAATGATAGGACGACCTATCGATTGTCTCTGCACTGAGTAGCTACGGTATAGAGATTTCCTAAGTGATGGAAAGTCCGATCGGGATTGTGAATACCCGGATTTGCAAGGGCTTCTTCGGAAGTGCCTTCGGTTCTGTTGGAACCCAGAACAGACTTGTATGGTTGTGTGTCTGACACTACACTTTGAGATGTAAAGCCGATTTCTTTCAAATACATATCTGTTGGTGGCGTAGAATTTATTCTCTTAGCTTAACACCCTTCTCTGAGACATACGAGCTCAGAGGTTATGTAGTTGAAGGTTATCAGCGATATACTCCCAATTTGGTAGTGTGGCACGCTAAGTGCTGCTGTATGTTGATGATCATTTGTTGATCAAAGCATGGCTTTGTGAAAAAGCGTAGCTTTGTGGTCGAGACCTCATCGAGCCTCACGAACCGGTAATGGTCGAAACAGGAAAGATGCGGCAAGGTTATGAGGGTCGCGCCCTTTAGGGTATGTCATTTGCTTCTGGAAAAAGGTAGTGTCATGGTATGGAGCCCAGATACTTACCTATGTGGTTGCTTCAATCTCATTATTCTGTGTGGTTGTTGCTTTGTGATGGAGGGCCCTCGGATAAAGGTCCCAAAGGACCAGGGAGTGGCATACTCGAGTAGTAGTTACCTAGTTACAGAGGTAACCCAGCCTTGTGTTGGCAGAGAGCCGGGTAGGTTCTTGGGACGTCCCGCCAGAGGCGTACCCATGTGGCATAGGAAGTTCCTTAGCCTGACCATTTGTTAGAAATCCAATTCCCAATACGAACCCCATACGGTTTTAGTTGTATTACCTGCCATTTACTTATGGTGGTCACCACTGTTTAGATGGTAGCTATAGTAGGCATAGTTCGGAAAGTCTATGCCGACTAAGATTGATATTCTACTTTTGAAATGGCTTTCGACACTATGCACTAGTAATAATATCAAAGAATTTTCCCGTATCAAGCATATTTGACTATCATAAGAAGAAATCTCCTCCAATTCTGTGATTGTATTGTGTGCGTGGCGGGAGGTCTTATGGTAGTTTCATTTTCCAAAAGCATTTCGATTTTCTTGTAAAAATCTGTTTTATTTGAAAGCAATTATCTTTGTTTACTCATACCAGTCCCATGAATGACCCAGAGTTTATTGTTTCCTTCCTAAACTTTGGGTTCCCACCATTTCTACACGAGCCGCCTAGTAGCAGGTTTTCTGTATTTTGGCTCTAGCTACATTTTGGAGTATTTTGGTTTGGAGATTTTTGGTTTTGGAGGCTCACACCTTAGAGACATTTTGGAAGCTTTTGGATCTCGAGGTGCTTAGTTTGGTGTTCACTATCATTCTCTATCTTTTTGAAGACTTTTGGCATATGATATGTAGTTGTTCTATTATGTCATTCTATTTGGAGATGTTATTCATGTATTATGTACTCTGATATTGTAACAGATATTATTATGATGTTGTATCTGTGATATGATGCATGATATTCATTTTATTTCCGCTGCTTTATATTCATCTAATGTTGTTATAAGCTCCATCCGACTGGAATTCGATGTTTGAATCCTTGACAGTCGAATACAAGTGAGGTATTTGATGTCAATTTTCGAACGTGGAATTCCGGGTCGTGACAGGTGGTATCAGAGCTGAAGGTTAAAACTTTAGCTCAGGAGTATAACACATTAAGTAACTCATTAGAGATAGGGTGAAGTATACCCTAGAATGAGTAATCCCTAAGATATCTGATCGAATGCCTTAGTAAATTCTCTTACTATCCACTGATAGTGAGTATGAGTGCAAGAAGAGAACGAGATAAGGGACAGGGAAATACCAGTACAAGTGGTCAATGCCCTGCAACAACGGAAATAACTTCCTTTATCAATCTCCTTTGATTCGTCTTTCCAATTCTTTTGATTGCTTTGTAGCAGCTCAAGCAAGAAGCTTCGGTGTGATGGTGGCCCTACGAATCGTAGATAAGTCTCAATTTCGTATTCTCTTGGTTAAATTTCTATCAGCTTTTCGTTCTTAACCTTAGAAAATTTAAATTTGATAAATTGGTATCTAAAATATAAAGTTAAATAATTTGTATCGATAAAATGATTTCGATTAAAACAAAATTTGAAATTCTGTTGTAATTCCTTATGTTGATTGAAGTCCGAAGAGGGACAAGTTGATGTATACTTTGGGATATTCCGACCTAAGTTGGAATTCATATCTTGTGTTTGAGAAATTGTAGAAGATTGAATCTATCTATCTATTCTCTGGGATCGGGTATATTCTACGAACGATTAGTTATCCTTCGAACTAATCAATGCCCTTGCATATTCGTAGACCGGTGAGCCCGAGTATATTGTGAAATAATAGTATGAGTTTGTTCTCGTATTGTTGATATTCTGATTTGGTAAGCCAAATACAAGATTGTTATCCAGTTTAATTTGGAAAGATATTTTTCTATCTTTCATCTTTTCTTTGTCGTCTTCCTTGCAAATTTCGAGGACGAAATTTTTTTTAAGGGAGGAAATCTGTAACGATCCCAATTTTTAATTAAATTTGAAATTGATAATTAAAATTAAATTTTTGGATAAAATTGTAAATTAATTTGAATTTTTCAAATTAAATGGGATATTTGTTTATTTGAGTATTGATTTTAAAATTTAATTGAAGTTTTGAATTTCTATATTTAAAATCTTATAGATAAAAAGTAACATCCCAAAGTTATCAATTTAAATAAATAATATGTTTTAAAACTTTTGAATTTAATTTGAAAATGAATTGGAAGAAAAATCTAAAACAAATAAAATAAGTGGAAATAATATATGAATTAAATCCCAATTTTATCTTGAGATTAAAATATTGAAATAATAAATATTGTAAAAAGTCATTTAAATTTAAAATCTTATATATATATATGTATATTACAAATATGAGTAAATTGAATGCACATTTAAAATTTAATTTAAATTTGTTCAGGGTGAGTGTGGATATAACAAATGGACATGAAAGTTTATATTTCAAGTTTGAAATTGAAAATTTAATTTAAATTTAAAATAAATGTTCAAAAAAATAAGTAGCATTTGAAAAGGATACATTTATTTTTAAAGTGTATAAGTTATAAATATAAAATTTATAAAATCCATTTGCTTTGTAAACATCAAAGGCTGAATAAACATTGCACATGGAAGGTAGAGTAGCATAATCAACAAAATTTAAAGCATATGATTTTCTCTTTACAAATGGCATGAAGGTATCATTGCTCAAAATAAAATAATCAAATAAAAAAATTCAGAAAACTTTTCACCTTCCAATTCGAATTTTTAAATCTCCTAAACATCTGAAGTTCAGTGATCAAAAGATTTTGCAATCTTTAAACTCCAACACTCAAGCAAGAAAAAAATTCAGAGAAAAGAAAGGAAGAAAACTGTCAATGTCTCCTTCAAATTCAAAGTAAACCAGAAATGTTTCTTAAGTATCAAGTGTAGTGTGATACATTCAGGTAAGTTTTTAAAATTTTATAGTTAATAAAATTATGATTTTGAAGTCATATTTTAACAACAAATTTAAATCAAACTGCAGATTTGTCTTAAATTAGTGAAGCTCCAGGTTTTGACAAAGAGCAGTGCAAAGTTTTTTTTTGGAAATAATTGAAAACGCAAGTAACTTTCTTTTGAAATTTAAACTTGACATTTAAATTTTTAATGAAGAAAGAATGTAATACAATAACATTCAATCAATTACTTGCAGGAAGAAGCAAGATCAAAGCTTTAAAGCTATTTTGGTCTTCTTGTTGCAGTGAAAAAAAAGGTCTCTGTTCTTTTAAAAATCCTACTGTAAGTAAATAAAAAAAATTGTTGTTATTGATAAACTAAATGCATAAGGTCAACTAAGAATAATCATAAATCTGTAACCATCAATTACAGATCTAAATCCCCAAAAGAATTAAAGTAGAAAAAAAGGAGGTAGTTGCAGCCCCTCATCCATCTCTGTTTGAAAAGCTGTCAGGAAGACACTTCTTTCTTCTAGAAAATAAGTGAGCAAACCTTACCTTGATCTGATTTATGATTTGATGCATGCTTAAAGTAAAGTTGTGAATCTGCATGAATGTATACCATATATATACATAGGTATGTGGCTGTGCATGTTTGTTGATTGAGTACATCTCTGTTTTTAAGAATAGAGGCTGTAAAACCTGTTTCAGAAACTAAGAGCTATTTCTCAAATCAGTTTTAGGCTTCGAGACCTAAGTAAAATCTGTTTTAATGACCATGATTTAAGTCTTAAAAATTTACGTATGAGTTGTTAAAGCATTTTCTGATATTTTATAGGAAAAAAAAGACAGTGGACAATCTTCTCTGATAAATACAGTGAGTAAATCTATTGCTTGTTCAAATTTCTCCTGTTTTTGAATGCCTATAGGAATAGGAATGGTTTGCATATGAATGAAGTGTATGCTTATGCTTGGAATTTCCTGGAAAAACTTTTGTTCCCTGTTCCTATTTCCTGTAAATTTAGTTACAGGGAAATTAGAATTTTCTCTCCTATTTTCTTTTGGAAAAAGGGAAGAAAATTATGGACTGCAAAATAAGTTTAAGTGTAGTTCAAAACTTACACTGTGCTTTAGAGTTAAATCAAAGCAAATTTTGTAGTTTTCTTTTAGTGGAAAAACTGTAAACATGGTCATGCTCAAATCTCTAGTTCATAGAGTAAACTATCTACAACTACAACCTCTTCTACCTTCTCTTTGCTTCTGGAAATAATTGTATGTTAAGTATTGTTTTAAACCTGTATTTTATCTCAGTAATGAATCAAAGCAGAGAAACCTGAATTATCTTCACTGGGAAATGATAAACTCAGTAACAACCCAGATAAGCAATAAATTCGAACCTCACATATTTGTATTTCAGTAATATTACTTGAATCCCCTTGAAAAACGATGATTTTTGGAACCAAAATGAAGATTTTTCATTGAGCCTTCATCAAGAAATTTGAGTTGATCAGGAAATTCAACTTTTGTCAAGTTCCGACGATCCAAGTGATCGTAGTTCGCGTGATCTTCGTCGCAGCTAGATTCAATGCTCGGCATCACCAGAAAAATACTAGAATAATTTTTAAATCTTTGAATTTTTGATTTGAATTTAAAATAGGGTTTAAGAAACCATTCTCGTTCGAGGTAAACACGACGGAGATGCGCCGTCGATAAGCGACCGGACTTCACGTCTCCGGCTCCATTAGAATTGTCACATGTCGACGAAGCCATGGACCAAATATTGTGGCCTTTGACGATCGGAGGAGGCAGGGCGAGCCATTTTTCTGGTGAAGCTTGCTGAGTTGTTGGGTTGAGTTGACCCAATTCTTGTTTTCGAAATCAATTCGGGTTTGGGTGGTTGTGTGGTTTTGGGGGAGGGTCATTGACTTACTGGTGGCCTTGGCTCCGACCATCGGCGGCGGTTCCAGCAGTGCACGTGCACAAGTAGGAGTTGGATACCAGTGTGATGGTTCTAGGAGAAGGAAGCAGGTGTCTCGAAGCAATGCACGAGAAAACTGGGAAGAAACTCGAGGTTGGGCCCGTGCGTTTTAGTAGTGTATCGGGTCGATATTTAAAAACTTAATCAAATTTTGAAAAAATATTATACGAGTCGTTTGGGGAGTAACTCGAAGCAGGAGAGCATGGTTCTCGGGGGCGACTCAGGAAAGTCTCGGGTCGGGCTTGAAAGAAAAAAAACAGTAAAGACCAAGTTTTTGACAAATGTTAAACATTGATTTAAAATCTGTTTTTTTTTTGAAATAAATTATCTGTGATAAATTAAGGGTTTTTAAAACTTAGATTAAAAAAATGTTTAAAATTTATCTTGATAAAAATATTTGAGAAGTAAATCAAATACTTAAATTTTTAACTAAAAAAAACAAAACAAAATTCTTTAAAATGATTAAATGATGATTTTAAACAATTAAAATTTGTAATTACTTTATAATTAAAGTTGATTTATTAGAGGATCATTAAATAAATAAATAAAAAATAATAATTAAGTTTTAAATAATTAAAATTAAGGTTAATGAATTAAGACGATTAAGAAAAAAATTAATTAATAAAGCTAATTAAGGTTGAACCAATTTATAGTTAAAAGTAATTAATCATTGATTTAAAATTTATAAATAATTGTGTGGTTAATACACTTAATCATATTCACCCTAATTAGAGATGACTGACCATCATCAAATACTCTATATTGGATTGACATTTTTGTTGTGATGCTGTGATGCTGTGATTGCTTTGTGATGGACTGTGATTTGTGATTTGTTCCTATATGTGTGTAAAACCCCTTTTGCCCATGAAACGGCATTTGAACTTCGATGCGACAGGGAGTCGGATTCCAGTTGGTTATCCGAAACCCACATCGAATCATATTGGTGAATCTTTGTGATTGATAAATTTACTTTATCTATGAATCTGTGAATGAAGATAAGCGTTATAGGTTATACTGCTTATCGATATATCTGTGATGATTGATGTTGTGCACTATCGTGTAATACCCCCGGACTACATTATACACACACAAATATGGATTGTGCGTGGAAATCGGTTAAGTCACATATTTCTGAAATAATTTTTAAGATCTAATTTTTTTAAATCTAAATGGTTTTGGAAATGGATCGGACTTAAAGTGAAAAGCTTTTGGAAAAGAATTTCTAAAAAAAAAGTTGTTTTGAATAACTTAATTTAGTTTTGAAATCTGATTTAAATTTGAATTCAAAAATTTGAAATTGAATTCTATTTTGAGAATTTAAGATGTAAAAAGGTTATAGAAGCTTATATGGGTTTCAAACCATTTTTAAAGGGTTGTTTTGGGAATTAAATTTAACCCAAAGATTTTAACTTCTATAAATGAAATCGGATTTTTCCAAAATGAAAACTGTTTGTTTTCAAATGATAAAGCTTTCATATAAGAAATGAATTTCCAATGTGTATAAAAGGAATTTCAAGTTTGAATTGAAATGGTTTTCCAAGTTGTGAATGAATAATTGAAAACGGGTTTGGAAGCTATGAGTAAAACCTTGGATTTAAAGATTAAATGAATTAATCCAATTAAAATGGATATTGTTTTGGAAACCGTAAATGGATCTTTGTGAAACTAGTTAAACTTTGTGAAATAAATCTTTTGTTTAAAGATTTGAAATGGTAATTTGGTTTAAACCATTTAAAGGAAAGTTTTGGATAATAAGTTGTGACTTAACTAAAAATCCCATGTCCATATGTTTTTAAACATTGCGCTCGTTATTCGGTTTAGCCGGGAGAGGACCTTATGTCATATAACCCATTCGGAATAATGTTACGTCATTATGGATAGCATTTGAAGACCGGTGGTAAAAACCGGGTATTTGCGAGAATGATAGGACGACCTATCGATTGTCTCTGCACTGAGTAGCTATGGTATAGAGATTTCCTAAGTGATGGGAAGTCCGATCGGGATTGTGAATACCCGGATTCGCAAGGGCTTCTTCGGAAGTGCCTTCGGTTCTGTTGGAACCCGGAACAGACTTGTATGGTTGTGTGTCCGACACTACACTTTGAGATGTAAAGCCGATTTCTTTCAAATATATATCTGTTGGTGACGCAGAATTTATTCTCTTAGCTTAACACCCTTCTCTGAGACGTACGAGCTCAGAGGTTATGTAGTTGAAGGTTATCAGCGATATACTCCCAATTTGGTAGTGTGGCACGCTAAGTGCTGCTGTATGTTGATGATCATTTGTTGATCAAAGCATGGCTTTGTGAAAAAGCGTAGCTTTGTGGTCGAGACCTCATCGAGCCTCACGAACCGGTAATGGTCGAAACAGGAAAGATGCGGCAAGGTTATGAGCGTCGCGCCCTTTAGTGTATGTCATTTGCTTCTGGAAAAAGGTAGTGTCATGGTATGGAGCCCAGATACTTACCTACGTGGTTGCTTCAATCTCATTATTTTGTACGGTTGTTGCTTTGTGATGGAGGGCCCTCGGATAAAGGTCCCAAAGGACCGGGGAGTGGCATACTCGAGTAGTAGTTACCTAGTTACAGAGGTAACCCGTCCTTGTGTTGGCAGAGAGCCGGGTAGGTTCTTGGGACGTCCCGCCAGAGGCGTACCCATGTGGCATAGGAAGTTCCTTAGCCTGACCATTTGTTGGAAATCCAATTCCCAATACGAACCCCATACGGTTTTAGTTGTATTACCTGCCATTTACTTATGGTGGTCACCACTGTTTAGATGGTAGCTATAGTAGGCATTGTTCGGAATGTCTATGTCGGCTAGGATTGATATTCTACTTTTGAAATGGCTTTCGACACTATGCACTAGTAATAATATCAAAGAATTTTCCCGTATCAAGCATATTTGACTATCATAAGAAGAAATCTCCTTCAATTCTGCGATTGCATTGTGTGTGTGGCGGGGGGTCTTATGGTAGTTTCATTTTCCAAAAACATTTCGATTTTCTTGTAAAAATCTGTTTTATTTGAAAGCAATTATTTTTGTTTACTCATACCAGTCCCATGACTGACCCGGAGTTTATTGTTTCCTTCCTAAACTCTGGGTGCCCACCATTTCTACACGGGCCGCCTAGTAGCAGGTTTTCTGTATTTTGGCTCTAGCTACATTTTGGAGTATTTTGGTTTGGAGATTTTTGGTTTTGGAGGCTCATACCTTAGAGACATTTTAGAAGCTTTTGGATCTCGAGGTGCTTAATTTGGTGTTCACTATCATTCTCTATCTTTTTGAAGACTTTTGGCATATGATATGTAGTTGTTCTATTATGTCATTCTATTTGGAGATGTTATTCATGTATTATGTACTTTGATATTGTAACAAATATTATTATGATGTTGTATCTGTGATATGATGCATGATATTCATTTTATTTCCGCTGCTTTATATTCATCTAGTGTTGTTATAAGCTCCATCCGACTGGAATTCGATGTTTGAATCATTGACAGTCGAATACAAGTGAGGTATTTGATGTCAATTTTCGAACGTGGAATTCCGGGTCGTGACAGGTGGTATCAGAGCTGAAGGTTAAAACTTTAGCTCAGGAGTATAATACATTAAGTAACTCATTAGAGATAGGGTGAAGTATACCCTAGAATGAGTAATCCCTAAGATATCTGATCGAATGCCTCAGTAAATTCTCTTACTATCCACTGATAGTGAGTATGAGTGCAAGAAGAGAACGAGATAAGGGACAGGGAAATACCAGTACAAGTGGTCAATGCCCTGCAACAACGGAAATAACTTTCTTTATCAATCCCCTTTGGTTCGTCTTTCCAATTCTTTTGATTGCTTTGTAGCAGCTCAAGAATGAAGCTTCGGTGTGATGGTGGCGCTACGAATCGTAGATAAGTCTCAATTTCGTATTCTCTAGGTTAAATTTCTATAAGCTTTTCGTTCTTAACCTTAGCAAAATTTAAATTTGATAAATTGGTATCTAAAATATAAAGTTAAATAATTTGTATCGATAAAATGATTTCGATTAAAACAAAATTTAAAATTCTGTTGTAATTCCTTATGTTGATTGAAGTCCGAAGAGGGACAAGTTGATGTATACTTTGGGATATTCCGACCTAAGTTGGAATTCATATCTTGTGTTTGAGAAATTGTAGAAGATTGAATCTACCTATCTATTCTCTGGGATCGGGTATATTCTACGAACGATTAGTTATCCTTCGAACTAATCAATGCCCTTGCATATTCGTAGACCGGTGAGCCCGAGTATATTGTGAAATAATAGTATGAGTTTGTTCTCGTATTGTTGATATTCTGATTTGGTAAGCCAAATACAGAATTGTTATCCAGTTTAATTTGGAAAGATATTTTTCTATCTTTCATCTTTTCTTTGTCGTCTTCCTTGCAAATTTCGAGGCTGAAATTTTTTTTTAAGGGGGGAAATCTGTAACGATCCCAATTTTTAATTAAATTTGAAATTGATAATTAAATTAAATTTTTGGATAAAATTGTAAATTAATTTGAATTTTTCAAATTAAATGGGATATTTGTTAATTTGAGTATTGATTTTAAAATTTAATTGAGGTTTTGAATTTCTATATTTAAAATCTTATAGATAAAAAGTAGCATCCCAAAGTTATCAATTTAAATAAATAATATGTTTTAAAACTTTTGAATTTAATTTGAAAATGAATTGGAAGAAAAATCTAAAACAAATAAAATAAGTGGAAATAATATATGAATTAAATCCCAATTTTATCTTGAGATTAAAATATTGTAAAAAGTCATTTAAATTTAAAATCTTATATATATATGTATATTACAAACATGAGTAAATTGAATGCATATTTAAAATTTAATTTAAATTTGTTCAGGGTGAGTGTGGATATAACAAATGGACATGAAAGTTTATATTTCAAGTTTGAAATTGAAAATTGAATTTAAATTTAAAATAAATGTTCAAAAAAATAAGTAGCATTTGAAAAGGATAAAGATATACATTTATTTTTAAAGTGTATAAGTTATAAATATAAAATTTATAGAATTCATTTGCTTTGTAAACATCAAAGGCTGAATATACATTGCACATGGAAGGTAGAGTAGCATAATCAACAAAATCTAAAGCATATGATTTTCTCTTTACAAATGGCATGAAGGTATCATTGCTCAAAATAAAATAATCAAATAAAAAAATTCAGAAAACTTTTCACCTTCCAATTCGAATTTTCAAATCTCCTAAACATCTGAAGTTCAGTAATCAAAAGATTTTGCAATCTTTAAACTCCAACACTCAAGCAAGAAAAAAATTCAGAGAAAAGAAAGGAAGAAAAATGTCAATGTCTCCTTCAAATTCAAAGTAAACCATAAATGTTTCTTAAGTATCAAGTGTAGCGTGATACATTCAGGTAAGTTTTTAAAATTTTATTGTTTATAAAATTATGATTTTGAAGTCATATTTTAACAATAAATTTAAATCAAACTGCAGATTTGTCTTAAAACAGTGAAGCTCCAGGTTTTGACAAAGAGCAGTGCAAAGTTTTTTTTGGAAATAATTGAAAAGGCAAGTAACTTTCCTTTGAAATTTAAACTTGACATTTAAATATTTAATGAAGAAAGAATGTAATACAATAACATTCAATCAATTACTTGCAGGAAGAAGCAAGATCAAAGCTTTAAAGCTATTTTGGTCTTCTAGTTGCAGTGAATAAAAAGGTCTCTGTTCTTTTAAAAATCCTACTGTAAGTAAATAAAAAAAATTATTGTTATTGATAAATTAAATGCATAAGCTCAACTAAGAATAATCATAAATATGTAACCATCAATTGCAGATCTAAATCCCCAAAAGAATTAAAGTAGAAAAAAGGAGGCAGTTGCAGGCCCTCGTCCATCTCTGTTTGAAAAACTGTCAGGAAGACACTTCTTTCTTCTAGAAAATAAGTGAGCAAACCTTACCTTGATCTGATTTATGATTTGATGCATGCTTAAAGTAAAGTTGTGAATCTGCTTGAATGTATACCATATATATACATAGGCGTGTGGCTGTGCATGTTTGTTGATTGAGTACATTGATATATCTGTGATGATTGATGTTGTGCACTATCGTGTAATACCCCCGGACTACACTATACACACACAAATATGGATTGTACGTGGAAATCGGTTAAGTCACATATTTCTGAAATAATTTTTAAGATCTAATTTTTTAAATCTAAATGGTTTTGGAAATGGATCGGATTTGAAGTGAAAAGCTTTTGGAAAAGAATTTCTAAAAAAAAGTTGTTTTGAATAACTTAATTTAGTTTTGAAATCTGATTTAAATTTGAATTCAAAAATTTGAAATTGAATTCTATTTTGAGAATTTAAGATGTAAAAAGGTTATAGAAGCTTATATGGGTTTCAAACCATTTTTAAAAGGTTGTTTTGGGAATTAAATTTAACCCAAAGATTTTAACTTCTATAAATGAAATCGGATTTTTCCAAAATGAAAACTGTTTGTTTTCAAATGATAAAGCTTTCATATAAGAAATGAATTTCCAATGTGTATAAAAGGAATTTCAAGTTTGAATTGAAATGGTTTTCCAAGTTGTGAATGAATAATTGAAAACGGTTTTGGAAGCTATGAGTAAAACCTTGGATTTAAAGATTAAATGAATTAATCCAATTAAAATGGATATTGTTTTGGAAACCGTAAATGGATCTTTGTGAAACTAGTTAAACTTTGTGAAATAAATCTTTTGTTTAAAGATTTGAAATGGTAATTTGGTTTAAACCATTTAAAGGAAAGTTTTGGATAATAAGTTGTGACTTAACTAAAAATCCCATGTCCATATGTTTTTAAATATTTCGCTCGTTATTCGGTTTAGCCGGGAGAGGACCTTGTGTCATATAACCCATTTCGAATAATGATACGTCGTTATGGATAGCATTTGAAGACCGGTGGTGAAGACCGGGTATTTGCGAGAATGATAGGACGACCTATCGATTGTCTCTGCACTGAGTAGCTACGGTATAGAGATTTCCTAAGTGATGGGAAGTCCGATCGGGATTGTGAATACCCTGATTTGCAAGGGCTTCTTCGGAAGTGCCTTCGGTTCTGTTCGAACCCGGAATAGACTTGTATGGTTGTGTGTCCGACACTACACTTTGAGATGTAAAGCCGGTTTCTTTCAAATACATATCTGTTGGTGGCGGAGAATTTATTCTCTTAGCTTAACATCCTTCTCTGAGACGTACGAGCTCAGAGGTAATGTAGTTGAAGGTTATCAGCGATATACTCCCAATTTTGTAGTGTGGCACACTAAGTGCTGCTGTATGTTGATGATCATTTGTTGATCAAAGCATGGCTTTGTGAAAAAGCGTAGCTTTGTGGTCGATACCTCATCGAGCCTCACGAACCTGTAATGATCGAAACAGGAATGATGCGGCAAGGTTATGAGGGTCGCGCCCTTTAGGGTATGTCATTTCCTTCTGGAAAAAGGTAGTGTCATGGTATGGAGCCCAGATACATACCTATGTGGTTGATTAAATCTCATTATTCTGTGTGGTTGTTGCTTTGTGATGGAGGGCCCTCGGATAAAGGTCCCAAAGGACCGGGGAGTGGCATACTCGAGTAGTAGTTACCTAGTTACAGAGGTAACCCAGCCTTGTGTTGGCAGAGAGCCAGGTAGGTTCTCGGGACGTCCCGCCAGAGACGTACCCATGTGGCATAGGAAGTTCCTTAGCCTGACCATTTGTTTGAAATCCAATTCCCAATACGAACCCCGTACGGTTTTAGTTGTATTACCTGCCATTTACTTATGGTGGTCACCACTGTTTAGATGGTAGTTATAGTAGGCATAGTTCGGAATGTCTATGCCGGCTAGGATTGATATTCTACTTTTGAAATGGGTTTCTACACTATGCACTAGTAATAATATCAAAGAATTTTCCCGTATCAAGCATATTTGACTATCATAAGAAGAAATCTTGTAACAACCCTGATTTTGGAGATTACCTACAAATATTGAATTATAACAGTAGTTACGATTTAATATTGTGAATTAGAATAAAATTTTAAATTTTAAATTGTTCATTTGAAATAAACAATGAATTTTTGGAAATAAAATGAGAAAATAAAGTTTGGAACTTTATTTTATTTTGTTTGAGTTAAAAATGAATGGAAAATGGTTTTTATTTGGAGGAAATGCAATAGTTTTATTAATTATTGCTAATTACTTCTTTTAATAATTTTTAAAGGAAGTATTTGATTTTTAAAGATTGTTTATTCAAAAAAAATGATGGATTTTGATTTAAAAAAAAATAGGAATTTTGGTTATGAAATTAAGTTTGAAATGCTTTGTCCTATTTTTCTAAACAAGAAAAATATTTTAGTAGAATTTTTGGAGTTAAAATATGGAGTTATTCATTTATTAGTGTAAAATTGTGTATCTATGTAAAATAAGGGTTTTAATAATAAAAAATATTTTTATAATTAAAATTAAACTTTTTACACGATGTAATTTTTTTTAATGTATATAAGTTTACATATTTTGTTTGTGTAGAAACTTGAAAGTAAATGCATTGTTTTATTATAACATAGTGTAAAAATGTGCATATTGATTTAGGTGTGAATTAAAATCTTAGGCTAATTAACTTATTCTCTATTTGGATCCAAAAGCCCATTAGGCTAGATCCATAAGAGAAGCAAATGAGAAAACATTTCCTGCACGTACAGAAAACTATCCTCATCTTCTTCCTCTAGCCGTAAATAAAAGAACGAAACCCCTTTTCCAATCTATGGCCTTCAATCCCCTAATTTCTACATGGATTTGATGTTTTAATCAATTAAAAGTTAATTTCAATCAGGTAATCTACTTCAAATTAGAGAGAATTCGTCAAATTTCAATTTTTTTTTTGGGTTGCCTGTTAATTTCTTGTTCTTCTTCTTTGCATGTTCTGTTTCTAAGTTTCTACAGGTAGCTGAAGCTTTCTATTATTAAAAGCCTTCATCTTGCTTCAGTTTTGTTCAAATTTATTGATGTTAATCTTCATGAATTGCAAGGTGAGTATCAAAACTCATATATTCAAGTTTTAATTGAGATTTTAAGATAAGAAATCTCAATTTTTGTTGTTGTTGCATGTTTAATTGAGAATCACCGTCAGTAAATTGTGTATATCTCTTTCGTTAAATCGGAATTCGATTTTCTTTAAAGTTCTGAAAATCTTGAAAAGAATGTGACAACTTTTATCTTGATCACTTTCGAAAATTTTGAGTATAGTAGGTCGGAAAACCCAATACAAACTTGCTACTCTGTCACTGTAAAATTGTGAATTCCTGGGCTAAGTGTTGTTGCTAATTTAAGCATAACTTTTTCGTTTGATGTCCGAATTAGACGATTTTTGATGCTCCAGAAAGCATAGAATATATGCTACAATTTTGATGTATTATGTTTTGTCATATTTTGATGTTTACATAGTCGAAAATTCATTCTAGTATCGCTGTCCCGAAACTAAAACGACAGCTGTAGTGAACTTCATATCTGAAAATTGTTTTGGTCGTAACTTTCACGTTTCTTATCTAAATTCAATAATTTAAGATGTTCCGGAAATCTTAGACTATGTGCTACAAGTTTCATATTTTGTTTTTCTGAAATTTTGAAGTTAGCTTGGTACAAACTATATTTTCTTTTTGCTGTCTCGAGAGCAAAACAACAGCAATAACAATCATTGAACTGAGAATTGTATTGGCTTATTTTTGCTCTCATTCTTGTTCGATTTTGATGTTGTGTTTGAGATTTTTTTTGAGAGCAATGACGCCTATTAATAGGCTAGCTATATTTGGAGAATTTGAAACCCAAATTTAAATAGAATTTGAATTGACTTTGGCTTAAATTTGAATTGAATTCGTATTGAATTCAAGTTATCGGTCTTGAGCAATCTTTCTTGTTTTTCATTGTTTTCGAGCACGAATTTCGCTAAACCATTTTTAAGTGATTTTTGAAATAAATGGACATTTTAAATTATTAGCACATAGTATTTTAAAGATTATTTTTCTAATATAAAATCTATTTATTTCCTATAGTAAAGGAATTTTAAATATCGGTTTTATTAATCTTTTTGGGAAAAAGTTTTAAAAGCTTGTTTTCTCTAGTAAACTTTTAAATATAAAACGCACACTTTTGTACTATTTGAATGTATGAGAAAGAGAATTAAACGATTTAGTAAAACACGTGGTATGGGACATGTGCGTTTACTATTTCGGTTAATTCCGGACTTGTACGATCGAAACTATCTGGGTTATTGATTCTGAGTTATTTAGCCAATTTATGGCGGGATTTTGAGATTATAATTCCTATCTTTAGGAATTATCTGGGAAGGCCAATATTTGGCGAGTTTTATGGTTTGAGATTTCTACTTTGAGATTTATGGTTTATGAGGAACCATCACGATGTTTTCACTTGTCGATGAGATGAGACAAGTTACGATGTCATTTAATACTTGTCGATGAGACGAGACGAGTATAGTGTCTTTTTATCACTCGCCAATGAGACGAGAAGAGATACGATTTTTCTGATTTTTATGTGGCACCGACTAGCGGTTAGTAAACCACTAAGTGCGAACGTGTGGTATGGGACACACGTTAATACTTTTTGGGTTCCTATTCGTGAGTTTGTGACACATTCACGATGTTTACCTAACAGAACTGCTGTGAGAGGTGTCAGCGACCTAGTCATGAGGACAAACTACTTTGGGAGGTGTTAGCGACCTTGTTAGGGCTGACAAAATAGCTTGGAGAGGTGTCAGTGACCTAGTCATGAGGACAAAATGCTTTGGGGGGTGTTAGCGACCTTGTTAGGGCTGACAAAACAGCTTGGAGAGGTGTCAGCGACCTTGTCATGAGGACGAACTGCTCTGGGACGTGTTAGCGACCTTGTCCGAGGCTTCGGCCGTTTGAGTTTAGCACGTGCAGTGTGACGCCCCACCTCTATACCCACGCTAGACAAGAACATTACTGTGACTGCTGTCAACTAGCACGGAGAATAAGGCTGTTGAGGAGCGACCATCTGTATAATTGCTTTGTGCGAGTACCGATATACCGGATAAAAATATAACTTTTCATCTCAAGAGGAAATCCGACATACCGACACAAACTCAAAGTTACTACACAGTGGCTATAACTACTTCGGAAACAAATATAGAAATAAACATAACATAAATCAGTCATAGACAATTCATATCACAAAGGCGGAAATAGATATGAATATTACACATGAAAGTGTACATCAGAGTAGTGGTCTAAAAAGATCCACATATCACAAAAGAAATAGTTACATGAACTACACAAAAGAATAAGTATACATTATGGAGTCTATATCTCAAATGTATACAACAAAAATTACTAATCTAAGTAGTTAGCCAAAAGTCAGAGGGATCAATCCCAAGAGAGAAGTCAAGCAGAAGCACCTGTAACATCTCGGTCTGACCCGAGTATTATTTAATAAGAAAATAATAAACGGATCAGTCTAGCTATAAATATCAGATGGAGTGATATATAATAAGAGATATGACATAAACATATAATAATCACAATGCCAAGCTGTGATAAATAAGTAAATTGGAAATCAACAAGAGATTAATCAATATCACAATAATCTACTCAAGATAAAAAGGAATGTCATACTCCTAATTTCATTCACCAAGCCACAATATATGACACATATATCAATGCCCATCGTAAAAGTTGGTGAAACATAAATTCCAGAATTCAACACACAAGATCCAGAAATCACAAGGAAAGGATCAACGACGTCGTACAGCGGGACATCCGATGAACCAAATCACAATCAAAGGGAACAACGACGACGTACAGCGGGACGTCCGATGAACCAAATCACAATGACATAGCACGATGCTAGTCTAAAACCTAAAATGATCGTCATGATCAAAGAGAAGTGTCGATTACACTAAGCTAGTAAATATATGAGCTTAGCTTCATGTCCCATAACCACTAGCTTAACTTAAATATTTACGAACAAACTGTATATCTCCACTAGAAAATTGTCACAAGAGATTCAATCAAACAAGTCCAAGAATTAACCGACGAAGTAAACGCAAGCGTTTCATATCACTCATTTTACTAAGTTGTTTAATTAGATTTCTCATACGAGTGAGGTAAAGGTTTGTATATACTAATAGATTGGAAAACGGTTTTATAAACGAATTTGGTATTAAAATAGTATTGAAATCGTTTGAGGAAAGAGTTTTGATATTTACTACTAGTATAGAAAACCTTTATATTTTTAAAGTGACAAAGCACAAGGGGGATTGTAGAAACAATCAATCACAAAGATCACATTCGAAGATGTGAATAAAAATCCAATGAAATCGATAAAGGATCCATCGAAGTGGATATATCTAAAATTCCCAAAGAAAATAAGTCATCAAAGATGATAATAAATGATGACAATAAATAGGATCATCACAAATCGATTTAAATTGTAAATTCAATCCAAAAAGGCAAATTGGACTAAAACAGCAGGTTCAGTCGACTGAATAGAGTTTTCAGTCGACTGACCCTGTGCCTGGAAATTTTCCAGGTTCAGGAAACTTTATGTTTCCAGTTTCAGTCGACTGTGCAGAGTTTTTCAGTCGACTGAATCACGCCTGGAAACTCTCAGGTTTCAGGTTCAGTCGACTGAACAGAGTTTTCAGTCGACTGAATCATGCCTGGGCTGTTTTTCAGCCTATTCAAATGAAGAGCAAATTCTTCCAAAATGCAACCGGACGAACATTGGCTGTAAGGGTTTATGCCAATTGGCAACCCGGCCCTATATGCTCCTCGGTGCATCACCAAAAACATAATCAAACATCCATAAAAGGATTTCACACAAATTTGACTTAAAAACCCAAAAATTGGAGTATTCACAAAATCAATCCAAAACAAGAGCAAATGCACATGAAGAAGTGTTAGGAATTCATACCCAACAACCAAAGATAATTATAGTCATAGATGTGAGATAAAAATCTCACCTTTGCACTAAAATTTATGAAGATGAAGCTTGAAAGCAAAGGGGAATCAACCACTCTTCAAATCCAACTCTAGAAGCTTGAATCTAAGCTAAAAAGAAGAACATTTCCTAAGTTAGGTTTAGGAAATTTCTGAAATTCAAAGAGAGAATGAGTTGGAGAAGAAGAAGAGGAAGCTTACCAATGGGTTCTCATGAACTTTGGAGCAAGGAGATGGATTTGCAAAGCAAGCTAGGGCTTAGGAATTTCTATTTCCCATTCTCTTCCTCCATTTTTGCTTGAGCTTGAGTGTTAGGAAAATAGAAGAGAAGTGAATGAAGAGGAGAGTGTTGGAACTGAGTTAAGTGACTAATTGGCTCAGCCCAACCAAAGCCCTAAGCGGGAAAAAGTAGCAAAAATCAACTTTCTCCAAACATATCGAAGCTTATACTCAAAAAGGTCGCAAACGGCATTTTGAACTCAATGGAGGTGGTCTCGAGTCCTAATTTGACCGTATGCAAAAAGTAGGTTTTCAGTCCAAAATCCGACGAACGATAAAATATTTAAATAAAATATTTAAATATAAAATCGATAAATATGCGGGTTGTTACAGACCCCCCTCCTTAAAGAAATTGCATCCTCGCAATAAGTAAGAAGGAAATATAAGAAGTAACAACCATAGAAGCATATTAACACAAAAGAAAATTTGAAATAGGAAGTTCACCCTAAAGTGCACAAAAGAGTTAGCAAGAAATCTGGTGAAACTTCAATTTCCACAATAACACCTGGCTCAAGAATGAAAACCGAAATCCCTAAGGCATTCCCGTAGATAAAAGACGTGGGGAACGTCAAGATTAGCAGAAAATTGAGCCGGTGCAACGACGTAGTACCAAAACGGTACGCCCGAAAAACTAGAAACTCAAACAATTTGGGACATCAGCGTAGTACAAAAACGGTACACCCAATGAACCCAAGCAAAGACATCGATGTAGTACAAACGGTACATCCGATGAATCAAAAGCAAAGACATCGATGTAGTACAAACAGTACATCCGATGAATCAAATAGCAAAGACATCGATGTAGTACAAACGGTACATCCGATGAATCAAAAGCAAAGACATCGATGTAGTACAACGGTACATCCGATGAATCAAAAGCAAAGACATCGATGTAGTACAAACGGTACATCCGATGAATCAAATAGCAAAGACATCGATGTAGTACAAACGGTACATCCGATGAATCAAAAGCAAAGACATCGATGTAGTACAACGGTACATCCGATGAATCAAAAGCAAAGACATCGATGTAGTACAAACGGTACATCCGATGAATCAAAAGCAAAGGCATCGATGTAGTACAAACGGTACATCCGATGAATCAAAAGCAAAGACATCGATGTAGTACAAACGGTACATCCGATGAATCAAAAGCAAAGACATCGATGTAGTACAAACGGTACATCCGATGAATCAAAAGCAAAGACATCGATGTAGTACAAACGGTACATCCGATGAATCAAAAGCAAAGACATCGATGTAGTACAAACGGTACATCCGATGAATCAAAAGCAAAGACATCGATGTAGTACAAACGGTACATCCGATGAATCAAAAGCAAAGACATCGATGTAGTACAACGGTACATCCGATGAATCAAAAGCAAATACATCGATGTAGTACAAACGGTACATCCGATGAATCAAAAGCAAAGACATCGATGTAGTACAAACGGTACATCCGATGAATCAAAAGCAAAGACATCGATGTAGTACAAACGGTACATCCGATGAATCAAAAGCAAAGACATCGATGTAGTACAAACGGTACATCCGATGAATCAAAAGCAAAGACATCGATGTAGTACAAACGGTACATCCGATGAATCAAAAGCAAAGACATCGATGTAGTACAAACGGTACATCCGATGAATCAAATAGCAAAGACATCGATGTAGTACAAACGGTACATCCGATGAATCAAAAGAAAAGACATCGATGTAGTACAAACGGTACATCCGATGAATCAAACGCAAAGACATCGATGTAGTACAACGGTACATCCGATGAATCAAAGGCAAAGACATCGATGTAGTACAAACGGTACATCCAATGAATCAAAAGCAAAGACATCGATGTAGTACAAACGGTACATCCGATGAATCAAAAGCAAAGACATCGATGTAGTACAAATGGTACATCCGATGAATCAAAAGCAAAGACATCGATGTAGTACAAATGGTACATCCGATGAATCAAAAGCAAAGACATCGATGTAGTACAAACGGTACATCCGATGAATCAAAAGCAAAGACATCGATGTAGTACAACGGTACATCCGATGAATCAAAAGCAAAGACATCGATGTAGTACAAACGGTACATCCGATGAATCAAACGCAAAGACATCGATGTAGTACAAACGGTACATCCGGTGAATCAAATACAAAGACATCGATGTAGTACAAACGGTACATCCGATGAATCAAATAGCAAAGACATCGATGTAGTACAAACGGTACATCCGATTAATCAAAAGCAAAGACATCGATGTAGTACAAACGGTACATCCGATGAATCAAATAACAAAGACATCGATGTAGTACAAACGGTACATCCGATGAATCAAAAGCAAAGACATCGATGTAGTACAAACGGTACATCCGATGAATCAAATAGAAAATAATTCGGAACACTGACGCAGTACAAAAACGGTACGTCCAATGAACCGAAGCCCGAATGATTTTCGAAACACCGACGTAGTACAAAAACGGTACGTCCAATGAACCGAACACAATAAAAGGACATTGGGCGCTAGTCCTTAAAAGGAATGAGATAAAGCTCAATAAAACGAAGTATACCAAAATGTCCGATGAACTTGATAGAAAAATGATTCCATTCAGACAACATCAAAGAATCAACCACTTGTTGCCTACGACAAAGCGCATTGGCAACACGATTTCCCTTCTCGGGAATAAAAGAATATCAAGATCATAAGATGCTAGGAACTCGAGTCAACATGAAGTTCCTTATGAGAAAATAATTATTCCAAAGATTTATGATCGAGGTAGAGAACAAATTTCTCATCCAAAAATGATGATGCCAAATTCCAAAAGTAAAAACAATAGCCGCGAACACTAGATCATGAGTGGCATATCTCGTCTCGATAAGCTATAATGATTTAGAAGCACAAGTGATAGAACGTTCTCCTTTGCAAGAGAATGGCATTCCAAACCAATACGACTAGTATTGGTACAAATAGCAAAGTCTTGGTTCCCCTTCAGGAATCACAAGAATAAGAGTATTGAAAGGAAGGGTTCTTTTAAATAATTCTCTTCCCCGAAAAGTTAAAACTTTCAAAATTACATTTTTACTTCAATGTAAAAATTATTTCTAGAAGAATTTACATTTTACAAGTCAATATATTGTGTCTGACTATCTCATCAAAGCGTTTAGGAGATTCCTATCGATAATGTTGATCAAGCGCATCGACCAAAATTCTTAAAGCACTCAACAGGCAATACAATCACAAAATCATATTTTATAGGATAAATAAATCTCGTAAAAATTTTTAAGAATATTCTTTGTTCGTTTCAAGAACAAAATCAAATTGCACTTATAATTAAATCTTATGAAAAAGATTTACAAAATTTTAAATTTCTATTTTCATCCAAAATCAATAAATACAAGAATGGTCTCATCAAAATTTTCATAGAATATTGGATTTATAAAATGGATGAAATAAGTTGGACAAATTGAATGACAAAATAAGTCATTCATAAGAATCATAACGAGTGCGGAATGCGGTAAGTGGAATGCTAATTTCCGCAACTCGTAGCAAACGAAAACCGGTGGTAAAGTCAAACTGAAAAGACCTTAACACCACACAAAAGATTTCTTAGGTGATAATCCTAAGACAAACTCAAAAATACCGGAAAATTTCTCAAACTACATGAACGAGAGAAATAACACTTTCGTTATAAGTGGGCTTAAGGAATAAAATGATGCCATCAAGTTGGAATCAGAATCATAAAGGAAAAATAGAAATCTGCTTAACAGATTGAAAATGTCGAAGATGAATAGTCCACTCGAAAAATAGGATATGGGCTTCACAATGATCAAGTCGATCCCTTCAAAAATCAATTCCGAAGCCTAAGTAAAAATATCGGCTCGGAAAGAAAAATCACATAAAACAATCTCGACATCTAAACAAAAGCAAATTGAGTGTTGCGGATCTACCATCCGGATTCACAATCCTCAAAGAAGTCATCAAGCCCAAAATATTCAAAGAAAAAGAATTAACAATTCCTTTTGATATAAAATAGTGAGATGGAAACTATATCAAAAAGAACATGAACAAGATAATCACAAAGCAAATGTCATCAAGGATTAAATGTAAAATACCTTGACTAAGAGAAGAGTTGCTAGGGGCTTGCACAATATTTAGCTTTCTCATGTCCTTATTCAAAAGTTTGGGACATGCAGATAAAAGATGACCCGGTTTCTTGCAATAGCGACAAGAATGGGGTTTTGGACACATATTCGCATAGTGTTCCTTAGAATTACAATTGTAGCATCCTCCACGATAAGGGATTGGAGTCTCTGCTACAAAAGTAGTTTGCTTCACTCTCTTATTGGGATTAAGGCTCTTGAACTTAATATGCCTCTTCTTGGAAGTCCCAATATCACAAACACTTCCTTTACCAATCTCTCCATGAAGAAGAGTAACATCCACAAGCTGATTGAAAGAAACTTCAAGTTTCAAAGGTAGAACCATTTCGGGGTTCTTACTCAAAGCATAGATAAACTCTTGATTCTTTACGAGATTCAAAAGTTGTTGAGCAGACATAAATACTCCATCCTGGGTAGTAGCACTAGATTGACCGGCGCTGGAACGGCCTGGTCTAACCATTTCTCTTCTTTAAGAAAGAAAGAAAGAAGAGGAAAAAGTTATTCTCAAAATGAATATCAAGCAATCTTGATAGATAAAACAAGGAATCATAAAAGAAAGTAGGATAGAACGGTACGAAGACCCGAATAAAATCCTAAAGCACGACTCCTAAGATGGACTTAGGACGATGATCCTTGTTATAATATTCCATATTGTTTCGAAGTTTGGCTTTGATACCAAGCTGTGACGCCCCACCTCTATACCCACGCTAGACAAGAACATTACTGTGAATGCTGTCAACTAGCACGGAGAATAAGGCTGTTGAGGAGCGACCATCTGTATAATTGCTTTGTGCGAGTACCGATATACCGGATAAAAATATAACTTTTCATCTCAAGAGGAAATCCGACATACCGACACAAACACAAAGCTACTACACAGTGTCTATAATTTCTTCGGAAACAAATATAGAAATAAACATAACATAAATCAGTCATAGACAATTCATATCACAAAGGCGGAAATAGATATGAATATTACACATGAAAGTGTACATCAGAGTAGTGGTCTAAAAAGATCCACATATCACAAAAGAAATAGTTACATGAACTACACAAAAGAATAAGTATACATTATGGAGTCTATATCTCAAATGTATACAACAAAAACTACTAATCTAAGTAGTTAGCCAAAAGTCAGAGGGATCAATCCCAAGAGAGAAGTCAAGCAGAAGCACCTGTAACATCTCGGTCTGACCCGAGTATTATTTAATAAGAAAATAATAAACAGATCAGTCTAGCTATAAATATCAGATGGAGTGATATATAATAAGAGATATGACATAAACATATAATAATCACAATGCCAAGCTGTGATAAATAAGTAAATTGGAAATCAACAAGAGATTAATCAATATCACAATAATCTACTCAAGATAAAAAGGAATGTCATACTCCTAATTTCATTCACCAAGCCACAATATATGACACATATATCAATGCCCATCGTAAAAGTTGGTGAAACATAAATTCCAGAATTCAACACACGAGATCCAGAAATCACAAGGAAAGGATCAACGACGTCGTACAGCGGGACATCCGATGAACCAAATCACAATCAAAGGGAACAACGACGACGTACAGCGGGACGTCCGATGAACCAAATCACAAAGACATAGCACGATGCTAGTCTAAAACCTAAAATGATCGTCATGATCAAAGAGAAGTGTCGATTACACTAAGCTAGTAAATATATGAGCTTAGCTTCATGTCCCATAACCACTAGCTTAACTTAAATATTTACGAACAAATTGTAGATCTCCACTAGAAAATTGTCACAAGAGATTCAATCGAACAAGTCCAAGAATTAACCGACAAAGTAAACGCAAGCCTTTCATACCACTCGTTTTACTAAGTCGTTTAATTAGATTTCTCATACAAGTGAGGTAAAGGTTTGTATATACTAATAGATTGGAAAACGGTTTTATAAACGAATTTGGTATTAAAATAGTATTGAAATCGTTTGAGGAAAGAGTTTTGATATTTACTACTAGTATAGAAAACCTTTATATTTTTAAGGTGACAAAGCACAAGGGGGATTGTAGAAACAATCAATCACAAAGATCACATTCGAAGATGTGAATAAAAATCCAATGAAATCGATAAAGGATCCATCGAAGTGGATATATCTAAAATTCCCAAAGAAAATAAGTCATCAAAGATGATAATAAATGATGACAATAAATAGGATCATCAAAAATCGATTTAAATTGGAAATTCAATCCAAAAAGGCAAATTGGACTAAAACAGCGGGTTCAGTCGACTGAACAGAGTTTTCAGTCGACTGACCCTGTGCCTGGAAATTTTCCAGGTTCAGGAAACTTTCTGTTTCCAGTTTCAGTCGACTGTGCAGAGTTTTTCAGTCGACTGAATCATGCCTGAAAACTCTCGGGTTTCAGGTTCAGTCGACTGAACAGAGTTTTCAGTCGACTGAATCATGTCTGGGCTGTTTTTCAGCCTATTCAAACGAAGAGCAAATTCTTTCAAAATGCAATCGGACGAACATTGGCTCTAAGGGTTTATGCCAATCGGCAACACGGCCCTATATGCTCCTCGGTGCATCACCAAAAACATGATCAAAAATCCATAAAAGGATTTCACACAAATTTGACTTAAAAACCCAAAAATTGGAGTATTCACAAAATCAATCCAAAACAAGAGCAAATGCACATGAAGAAGTGTTAGGAATTTATACCCAACAACCAAAGATAATTATAGTCATAGATGTGAGATAAAAATCTCACCTTTGCACTAAAATTTATGAAGATGAAGCTTGAAAGCAAAGGGGAATCAACCACTCTTCAAATCCAACTCTAGAAGCTTGAATCTAAGCTAAAAAGAAGAACATTTCCTAAGTTAGGTTTAGGAAATTTCTGAAATTCAAAGAGAGAATGAGTTGGAGAAGAAGAAGAGGAAGCTTACCAATGGGTTCTCATGAACTTTGGAGCAAGGAGATGGATTTGCAAAGCAAGCTAGGGCTTAGGAATTTCTATTTCCCATTCTCTTCCTCCATTTTTGCTTGAGCTTGAGTGTTAGGAAAATAGAAGAGAAGTGAATGAAGAGGAGAGTGTTGGAACTGAGTTAAGTGACTAATTGGCTCAGCCCAACCAAAGCCCTAAGCGGGAAAAAGTAGCAAAAATCAACTTTCTCCAAACATATCGAAGCTTATACTCAAAAAGGTCACAAACGGCATTTTGAACTCAATGGAGGTGGTCTCGAGTCCTAATTCGACCGTATGCAAAAAGTAGGTTTTCAGTCCAAAATCCAACGAACGATAAAATATTTAAATATAAAATCGATAAATATGCGGGTTGTTACATGCAGCATTGCTTCGACATTGCAATCGGGGATTTGGCCAATCCGGGGTTTTTGAGTTTTCTGTTTCATTATGATTTCCTCATTTTAAGATGTTTTATTACATCGATAGCCTAGTGCCATATGTGATGTTATATAAATGGTGATTTCATTTATGATGTTTTGAACTCTTATCGAGTTCCTTGAGTTGTGAGTTTGGATGATTTCATGCTTTCAAAGGATATTCTGGGTTTTTCCATTTTTGGCGAGTTGAGATTGAAATTTATATACATTTATACCGATGAGATAAGGTATAATTGAATTTGAAGATTCTTCTATACCTGAGTTTTGGATCATCCTATTGAGAATGTTTTATGTTTGCCATTTTGGCGAGAGTTTGTATTGATGTTTCTTCTTTTGAGGAGATAAGGTTCATGGAAACCATGTAGACACTTTAGGGTGTCGCCGATGATATGAGGCTAATGTTTATATTATTTGAGTATTATTATTGAATTTACCTCTTTTGAGGTCTTTGTATAATTAAGTGACATTAGTTCACTTAAGTCATGGGTTGTAATTCTTTCTGTTGTCTCTTCTCATTCAAAAAGAATTATCATCTTGTATCTTATGCTTCATATTAGTATCTACCCTTGTTAATTGATTGTTTTAGCTAGACTGACCCGTGTATTTTGTACTCAGATCAGACCGAGTTGTTTCAGGTATCATCTATTGGGCTTAGCTTGAAGTTGATGTAAGTCATTAGCTTATCTATCGCTTGAGTAGTTTATTTCTTCTGCATACTCTAACGTATTTACATTTGATTCGATGTATATGGTGTGGTCGTGTACCACCTTTATTGTATTCATATTGTACTGTACTAAATATGTATCAATGTATGTGTATATATGTTACTGTTCTGTGATGTGATTTACATTCAGTTATTGTATTTTTTCTGATAGATCCATTAGCCACCTATAATTTTGGATTAAACATTTACTGGGTATGTCGATCCACTTGAGTTGAAAAGAAAAATTATATTGCATTTATCGACGGATTCAGTAGATGTTTAAGACAAAATTATAGATGGTCGCCCTTAACCAGCCCTATTCTCCATTTTAGTAGACGGAATTACTTGTTAATTCTCTTTATTAAGATGGGTCTCGGGGTGGGGCGTCACAGCTTGGTATCAGAGCTGAGTTCAGAACAAAATATGACAAACACAGAATAGAAGCATATATGACGATACATCCAAGTATAGTACAAATCTATCGAATTCCGTAATTTCTGGTCCTTAGCCTTTTTTGTATCTTTGAAGTAGATAATTGGGATATGTCTAGGAATATATTTTATTCCGTAGTATTCCCAAGTTGAATTGATGATACCTTATCTAGGAGTAATCCATTGGGATTATTCTATTTGAGTCCTCTTCGCTATGGGTGCTTGACACTCATCCGTATCGGAGGAGTTTATTAATGCTTTTCGTTGGTTCTTGTCTTGTTCTTCTTTGGGGATTGCAAATCCTATTGGGGGGATCCGCAATATTTGGGTGAGATGTTTATGATTTTTGCGATTGTTCTTTGTAGCTTATTTTTTTTCGTGCGTATTGGCACTCTATTTTCTATCTGGATTTTCTATCTTGAGTTTGGAATAATTTGAGATGGAGTGACTTGCATATTATCAAGCCACATTCTAAGATTTAGGGGATACTATGTTTTAGCATCCTAATTTAGTTGATTTGTTTCTCTTATTCTTTGGAATGCTAGTAATCATTCCGAAGTATTTGTGTTCACTCTTGAGTTTTGAGATATTAATCATATATATCGAATTTCAGTCATTCTGACTCTGTTGATTTCTGTGAGTCTGTTTTGGTTAGACACCCAATCGGGCAATTGAATATTGTGTTGACTTCATTCTCGGCGTGAGTCTTGTGAGAGGTTCGTTATACCGTTCGGAATAACAAATGCTCCAGTCTATTCTATCAGTCTTGTGAATCGAGTATTCTAGGACTATCTTGATGGGTTCTTCTTATGTTTTTGATTTTGAGTTATACATGTTGAAGATTGTAGTTTGTTTTGAGAATTTGGGTATTTGAAAATAAAGAGTAGCAAAATTGAATTTTTTTTTTATCTTAAGGATTGTTGAAATAAAATTGTAAAATTCTTTTGAAAACAAGTTTGAGTTAATTATCAACTCTAATTAATTTTATGTTGTTTAAAATATGGAAATTTAATTTTGTGACAAAAGGAAATATGAATTTGAGTGGTTCATTTAATTTAAATGCTATATTAAGAGATGCAAGTTTTAATAAATAAGTCATGAGATGCAATCATTTTAAATTGTGAGAACAATTTAAAATTTAGAAATAAATTCAAAATTTATTTTGGATGGATAATTATCTTTTGATAGTGAAAGAGATTAGTTATCTCTTTTAAAATGAGTCTTCAAAGTTAGATGTTTGAAAAGAAAAAAAACTTGTTTTTGTAAAGTGACAAAGGTGTTTCCAATTAGAGAATTGTTTCTTTTAAAAGATGATTACACAGAGTTGATCATAATTTCGTATGTCTTGGTTTTCCAGGAAAAATAAGATCAATTATTAAATTATTTGGGAAAACCTTGTTTGAAAATGTAGTTTAAAATTAAAATGGTTTGGGAAAAATTTCAAATTTCAAATTTGTTTGAAAGCTGAAAATTCATTTAGAAAAGTACTGTACTAAAACAGTGATAACTAGAGATTTATAACTCCAAATGAGCTCAATCTTTTCGCAAATGAAAGAGCTTTCAGTAAGGTATAAAGTTTCTTTTTACCGCTTTTAAAGATTTTGCTCTTTGCTGTGTCTAAAATGAGTTTGAATGTTGATAGGCAGTTCTGCCCTATTACAAAATTCTCTCAAATTAAGCTGAAAGTAAATTTAACATAACTTTCAAACCGTAAATCCAATTTTGATGATCTTTATATTGTTCGAAATCTTAGACTGAGCAGAACAACTTATATTTTATAACCTTCTTCAGATTTTGTGTTTTGCTGGGTCAAAACAGGTCGTCATTACAGCGGGTCTGAAATGAAATTGATTTATTTCTCCTTAATAGTTAAGTGTAGCACTTCTTATTTATGAGCATGAACTAATATCATCTATTTGAGTAAAGTACAGGTGAAAAAGGATGGTTGTGCTACATTTTTAGCCAAAAAGATTATATATAAGATTTTGCAAACTCGCTTTAAAATGCTAAAAAGAAAGGTATGTTTTCGGATTAAATTTTTAAGTGTTAAATGTTGATATATATTGTGTTTCCGACCTAACGGTCGATGTATATTATATAAATCACTTTTGTAATATTGTAAATGGCCCTCCGTACAAAGGAGACTCCGCCGAATTTTCCAAAAAAAATATAACACTTAGAAAATTTTGAGAAATAAATTTGGAAAAAAAAATTTCTATGTGTTTTTGAGTAGTTTTTTAATCTCCTAAACGAGTTGTGTAAGACTCAAAGTCCACAATAGTAATAAATGGGCTAGGGAGATAGCTATGTGTAATAGCCATCGATGAAGGGCGTGATTATAAGTACTTTTGAAGTCATGTTTGAAATTGTTTTTAAATTGATTATTAGTGTGGAAAAATATGTGTTACAAATTAAAATATATTTATGGACGAGTTGGAGAATAAACTTAAATTTTTCTTTTTTACTCTAAATAAAGAGTAATGAGTTTAAATTTAAATAAGAGTTTTGTAAATTTTCAAGTGTTGAAAAATACGATTATAAAGATAATGAGTTTTGAAACTCCACGAATTTTTTACTGTAAATTAATATAAATATATATTTTTTGGTTCCTTGTGTTTATCTTGCCTTAGTGCAATGGTCTAACGACTTGTAGTTATGCGGTCATCCGAGTTTAGTGGCATTTGAAGAACCACCTCTCGTCAAATTTTCTTATCTCTACTGTTGTCAATCTAAAATCAGTGTGGCTCTTTTCGTAGCGATACACCGAAAGTCATGTCAATAATAATCTTGTTGATTCGATTCTGGGATAAAGTGATGCTAAAATCCAGACTCTATTTGTGATGACCCAGTATTTTGGCAATGTTATTTTAATAAATATTCAATCTAATTTAAATAAAAATACAAGCTTTCATTTCATAAGCTGATAAGATCTTTGATTTTTTATCAGTTATATTTGTGTTTGTAAATAAAGTTTTGATTTAAAAATTTAAAATAGAATCTTTCAATACTATTTAAAATAAAATCTTTCAAAATATTTAGAATAAAAATCTGTCTTATTGAATCAAATTAAAGGGTTCCATATATTTGATATAATATGAATACATAAATGAAGCCTTTAATAATAATGTTTAAAAATAAGCAATCTTATGAATATTAAACTTAAGTATAAAACAAAGTATATGGTTATAAACATAAACAGAAGAAACTATAATGTAAATAAGATAAATTAGGGAAACAATGATCTGTAAAATATATTTGTACAAAATCTTTAACAAAGATGATAACAAATTTGCTGTGTAATCATATATGCAAGAAGAAGACAAATCTAATTACATATCCAAATTATCCTGTTCTCAATGCAAAAGAGATAAGTTATTTTCAACACAAATGCAAAATATCTTGTACAGAGAAAACAATAGTATAATAACTAAATCAGCCATATTAATTATATGTAGACACTTTTGGAAGACATGCATTTAATTAGCACACCAATTGTCAACAAAATCTTTCAGCCGAAATATACAAAATCATTTCAGTTCTATAAAAATCTGTTTGGTCAAAGATCAACAATAATCTTGTACCACAAGCCTCCTTTGCAAAACTGTTATATATATATATATATATATATATATATTTATGCAATGCAACTTGTCTTCCAGTTCGTTCAGTAATAAACTAAGAAAAACCAAAAAGAAAAGGAATAAGAAATATCTTCATTTACAAAACATCATTCAATTCAAAAAAAAAAGGGAAGGCCAGAACAGATTCAAAGGGCAGATCAAAATACAGGTTTTCAAAACAGGAAGAGTTCTCTGTTTACAAATTGTTTTTCAGGCGAGTAACATCCTTTCTAAAAAAATTTAAGTATAAGATGTGGTTGCTTGTAATTTGTGTGATGAAATATGAATTGTGTGTGAATGTTTATGAAATGCTTGTGTACATATGAATGTACAGGTGGATGCCTTGCTGTTGTATCCATTTGTTGTTTGTTCCTGGTTTTAGAAGCCTAAATTTATGTTTGAAATTCCTTTTCTCTTGATCCAATTACTATTAGGACTTAAGTTGTAAACAAAATTGTTTGTCGTTTTAGATTATAACTTAAAAATAAATTGAAAATCACTCTGGAAACCAAAGAACGGTAAAAAAATATAGGGCATTGCTAAAAATCGAGCATCTTAATTTAATGATTTGTGTATATGATCTTAATCCCTTAACTAAATCATGATTTTTGAAACTAGAATTAAGATTTTTAAGTCAGTATCTGAAGAGCAGTTTGCGCTTGAACAAAAATTACATTTTTGTAAATTCCTAGTGATTGAATCATTAATAAATGCTGAAATTTGTTGTATAACTAGTTGGATGATTCACGAAATTGGGAAAAATGCTGAAAAAATTATTGAATGCAAGGATTTTTGGGACGAATCAAATATAGGGTTTTGGTTTGAGTTTTCCCTGTGTTTTGAAATTTGTTGATTGAGTCACCATGGATTGTTCGAGCCTCTCGAATTTCTAGGGCATGGTAGAAGGGGATATGGCCGTGGTGTGCTCGGAACCGCGTCATCACTGGTGGTCGACGTTGGGTGGTAGAGGCGAATTTCTTCGGTACGTTCGAGTGGCAGTTCGAACGAGAGGGTGATATTTTTGATTACGAGTTTTCGCATTGAAATGATGATTGCTTGCGAGTTTGTGGTTGATTCATGATCTGTGGGAGGTGTCGTGGTTCGTCGGAGTGACGGCGAACTGCCGTGCACGTGCACGGCAGTGGTGGATGTCAGCCACTTCGAGCAAGGGATGTCGCGAGTTGCTACTCGGGAAAGTAGTGGTGTGCTTCGAGTGTTTTCCTGGTGTAGCTTCGAGTTCAGGTCGAGCGCACAAGAAATGGTTCCTGATGCTTAAAATTTTTTACGCTAAGTCTTAACTAAACTTTATAAAAAAAAAAGGTGAGAAGAAGAAGAAGAAAGTGGAGTGCGTGAGGGATGACTCGGGTGATATAGGTGGGTAACTCGAAGTGCTACTCGAGTTTTAACAGGGGAAGTCTCGGGTTACTTCAAACTGCAGTGTGTTAATTTAAAAAGTAAAGTTAAGCGAAAATATTTTAATCAAGGTTTAAATACAGTAAACTTAATAAGGGTTTAACAGATTTAGGTTAAAACTTTAATACAAGTTTAATTATCTTAATCAATACTTAACAATGCTTTCAACTCTTAAATAATTATTCCAATTAAGTAATTAACTTAAGTTAAGTATAAAGTTGAGTTAGCATTTAAGTATTGTAGTTAATAATAAATTGATTTCCCAAATTTAAGAAAGCCTTTAAAATGTTAATTAAGATGAATAACTAATATCAATTAATTAGTTTAGGAGGCAATTAAGAATGATGACCCTTAAATAGTGATTAGAGATTGGTTAATTAATGATTAATTGATAGATAAATTTGTAATTAACTACTTAAAGTTAATTAACAAATGATTAGTAGTTAAGTAATTAAGTAATTTAAACAACTAATGACTAATGGTTAATTAACTGGTAATTTAGGAATACTTAATTTGTAATTAAGTTGTGTTAATAAATAATTAAGGTATATTTATGGTTAATGAATAATTTATCGTCAATTAGGATTTATAAATTTGGTTTAAGGGTAATTAAGGGATGGATTACCCGATTGAAATTAATATGTTAATTAAAGGCAATCTCTTGGTGATTAATTAAATATAAATACATGGTGTGATTTGGTGAAGTAATTCATAATTACAGGATGTAATAAATTAAAAGGAATTACTTAATGGGAAGTAATTAAAGGGTAATTACTTAGTAGTAGTAATTAAGTATAAATTACTTAGCGTAATTAATCAAAAAGGGGTTTAATAAATATATATATATATATATATATATATATATATATATATATTAGTAAGGGGTTAATTACTTAAGTAAGTAATTATAGAGGGGTAATTACTGTGTATGAGTAATTGGGGTTGATTAATGGATGCAATTAATAAAGTTTAATTGAGGGAAAACACTCATGGAGTTTGGTTCAGTATAATTACTTAATGAAAGTAATTAGATAATAATGATAATCTTAATGTAATTAAAGAATAATTAATCACGGGGGATTAATTAAGATGAATGATTATGGCATGGTAAATCAATTGGGTTGAAATTAATAAGCAGGATTCAAAGGTAATTGGTTCGAGATGGTGTGGTTGACTTATCTTGCTTATGTATGATTAAATGATAATTAAATTCCCCGAATTGATTGAAACCCCTGATATGAAATGTTTCATGATATGTTGTGTTTGGGTGGGCAATGATAATGTGGTTATTTATCAATGAGGAATTGCTAAGTAAAGGTGCCATCTTTTATTTAAAATTGAATTGCATTTCACTTGGATAATATGTGTTAAGACGAACTGAATTCAAAGAGACCGGAATCGGGTATTAGTTAATACCCGAAACCACATCGATTCCTTATAAATTGATACGTGAAATCAATAGGGTGTAATGGAATGATTTAAATGAATTGGACCATATAATATAAGTTCTAGTACTTAGAAATTGCTTTGTTAAATAAGTGGTGTCTATAACAACTTGTGAAGTTGTAAATTGATATAAGTTCCCCGGGTTTATATGAGTTGTATACTTTAGTATTTCATGTAGATGGGTTACTCACACTGGTTTCCAGCCTGACCCGGGTGTTACTTTGATGTAATGCTCGGGTCAGACCGAGTATTACAGTTTTCCAGGTTAGGACATTCTGGAGCTCAGGAGACGAGCTGGATGGCAATATTGTATAGAGTATATCCGCTGTATTTATATTATCGTTAATCTGAGACATGATAATTGTAAGTATTCAGTGGCTGTATATAATGTGAAACTCTGATGTATTAAATTGTAATCGATAGATATAGTATTCTTTTGTCAACTATTATTATTTATTATTATATTTTATCCGCTGGGAATGTGAGATGTTTGGTGTTTATGTTCTTCTTCTTCTATCTCTTGTTTCTTTTCCATAACTATCTGAAATTTTTGAGGTAGAAAATTTCGGGTCGTTACATTTGGTATCAGAGATGAAAGGTTAAGCGAGAACCTTGGCTCTGGTGGGGATTACTCATTGAATAGAGTCCGTAGAACTCTAGAATGAGTTGAGTGTGTGTGTGTGTGTGTGTGTATATATATATGAGCGCGTACTTGTTATTTTCTTATATAAAGGTTTTAAATGATTTTATATAAGAATGTAATTTGATATATAAAGCTATATCTTCTTCTAATAAATATTAAGGAGATTAGTTGTTAAATTATTGGAATTAAATTAAGAAGTAATATAATACAATCAAATTGAAATCTTGAATTGGGACTAAGTGAAGAAGGAATATAATACAACCAAATAAAATTAAATTAATTAAAAGTGAAATTCTAGAATTAGAACTCAATTGTAACAACCCGATATTTTCAACCATTTGCATCCGCACATGTCGGACTTGAATTGCTCAAAATACCGCGTTGTAAATAAAATTTGGCAAATCTCCGAATATACAGTAAATACATAATCACAGATCACAGACATAGAGTATTTAATAATGCAGCGGAATTTAAAAGAAATAGTAGTTCATGAAGCTACTATATAAAAATAAGATACATCAGAGTTAAACGTGATACAACAAAAAGTAACAAGATACATCAGGTACAAATCAGAATACATCACTGAAATCACTGGATACAGAAAGCAAAATAGATGGCTGGATCTTCAAGGAAGGCTCCAACTCCGAAGGTGAATCTTGAATGCTAACTCACTCAATCTGACTCGAGCGTAAAGTAAAATACAAAACACTCGAGTCAGGACATAAATACTTATGAACTGTAAATAAACTCAAGTGAACAGTAACAAAATGCATCAGTAACTTAAAGGATGCTTGGGATCGCCCATCCTTTAAGGATCCGTTAAACTATTTACTATGTAGTAATATTGCGCTACTATAATAATGTCTACAGTAAAATAAACATACTTTTAAATAGCATTCCGGGCTACCCATATCACCCTTCACACATAATAGTCCCAGTAGTCCATCCAATATCATGCCATCTCCACTCCGGGTGACTGTCAGAGGATACCACACGGGCTACGGGAGAAAAATAAACTCGTAGTAAAGGCTCGGTATGGTAGGTGACACGGCACACAAGGCAATGCCGGGGTAGATATACCAATTACGCACACGGGCTGGTGGTAACGCAGCAGCCACATACGCCCACCTCGGAACACACTCCCAATCAAAATCGGAGGATGGCCATCTAATCAATCACCAGTAAGAGTATAGTATCGAAGGAATGTGTCCGACCAGAGGTGCTACCTCCTTTGGCCCGAGATCGCTCCTGTTTTAGCCACCTTATGCCAACTCACGGGAGTTGGGTCCACGTAATATACCTCAAGAACGTCGCCACCATCCTACTTCATTCTGGAATCTCCACCGCGTACACGGTTGTTAAAGTGGTTTTCGGAGTTGGCAGAGAGTATGACAACTTCCGATCCCGGTCTCTTTAACAACCAAACGTTATTATAACGCCATGGTCATTTCAAAATAGTTTATATTTCAAAAGGATCAAATCATTTCATTTCAAAACTATATTCCTTTCAAAATAGTTTACGCCTCGAAACCAAAACCATTTTTATTTCAAAACTATTTATTCAATCAAAATAGTTTATACTTCGAAACCAAAATCATTTTTATTTCAAACTATATTCAAATCAAAATAGTTTATACTTTATCATTTCCATCTCAAACCTATATCCACTTCCAAAAATCATAATACTTTCAAAGTTATAACTCTTTCGAAACCAAAATACTTGAAATCATTACACTTTGAAAATCATAACATTCTGAAATCATACATTTGAAATCATGAAACATTCATTTAATTCTTTACATTTTACAAATTTATTTCCAATTTAATTCAAAATTTCAAATTTCCAATTTAATTCAAATCAAACCATCAATTTCAATTCAATTCAGTTTTCTAACAAAACATTTCAAATCTTATAAATTTCAAATATAGATTTGATCTACAAAATAAGCTATCCAATTTTAATATGTTTCCAAACCTTAATATCCCACATTTCAAAACTAAACTTTATAATTCCATATATTCATATCTCAAATCTAATTTCATTATTATGTAGTTTTGAAATATTCATTTCACAAATCCAATATTATTAAAATAAACTTAAATTACAATTAAACCAAATATCTTTTCATGCAAATATAAACTTCAAATATTCCTTTATCAAATAAAGCAAAATCAAATATCATTCAACATTCACATTCTTTATTAAAATAAAGATCAAATCATTTCCACACCATTTCAAAATCATTAAAATATTACATCCTTTCAAAACTTCATAATCAAATCATTATTTGAATTCAAATCCAAATATTCAAAGTTAAATATCATTTAAAAATCAAATATGTCATTCATTTATTATTTCAAACATCATTACCAAAAATACATTCCAAAATTCCATTCAAAATTCATTTATTATATTACATTTCATTCCGTTTAACACATAACCAAGTAAACTTTATTTAAATTCAAATTCAATTTAAATTCCTTAAAAATTCAAATTTAAATATTCAAAACTTCTAAAATTTCACAGATAATCCATTTCAAAAGTTAAATTATTTAACACTTTAAAATATAGCCCAAACAGTGTTTAAAATCTATAACATTTCAAAACATTGTCAAATTATAGCAACGACAGCATTTATAAAGTGCTATCGTAGATTATAGCTTCCAAAAATGGTTTAGTTCAAGAATAACGGCATTTGTAAAATGTCGTAATAGATATTTAGTTATTTCAAACATTGTTAGATTCAAAACAATAGCATTTAAAAATGCTGTCAAAAGACTACAACATTTTGAAAATGCTATAAAATTCCAGATTTCATTTTAGCTTTTCGAAAATAATAATAAAACTCCAAATTTTTTATTATAACTTAAAAGTCATATTTCTAGACTTTAAAGTTTCACATTTAAAATCATTTTAACATATGATTTAACACAACAAAATTTTTAGATCAAATATTCAATTTAAAAACTCCATTCATTTATTAAGTCAAAATTCACTGTTTATTAACATATAATTTAAATAAAACTTAAAATTTTACTTCAAATATAATTTTAAAACTTTAAATTTAATTTCCATTATTTATTTACATCTTAAAATAAAATTTAAAGTCTAAAATCTCAATTATTTCACATTTACGTACTCAAATTCACAATTTCAAGACTTAATATTTAATTTTCTTTAAACCATAAAATATATATTTTTAAATCAAAATTTCATACTTTTAAAAATACATATTTTAATAAAAATCATTTAAAAATATACCATGGGGTCTGTATATAATTTTCTAACCTAGGTTAAGTGATACAGATATATATCATTTCAATCCGCAGTTTACAAAGAAAACCTGCGTTCTATCATTTCAAACCCGCAATCCCAAGTCAAATAAAATACAATAAAAATCGCTCAGGCCTATCATTTCAGCACATAATGATTTTTTCCTAATCTAAAGTCCGTTTGGGTATGTATCATTTCAGCCCATAGTGATTCTATTCTAACAGGGAACTTGCAGTGTGAATATATGCATAAACAATATAAACAATGTCAGTGTCACAATATAATGTCATATATCACATGTCAGGTGATAATTAACAGTTTTAACATGGTAATAACATGGCATAGCATATCATATGATCATCATTAACTTGCATAACATTTTATATTACTAAACACTTGTCATCAATTCACTATTTCATAAGTATAAATGTCAGAGTGAGAAAGACTCACCTTTTACGAAGCTAGAGACAAACAACACGCACAAGAGCGATTCCAAAGGCACGACAAGCACGATTTGATTTGAATTGATGGAGACCCTTGTAAACAACACAAAATATAACATACATAAGCACAAATATAGATATCGACATACAAATAAAATCAACAACTTTAGTTTGCAGAACAGTTGCAAAACAAGAGAGATGACCAAACCTTAGAAGCAGAAGACTTGCACACGACAACATAAGCTTGTCACATGATCAAATGGGCTTGACCTCACCACACTAGACCCAGCCTAGGTGTCAACATGGCTCAGCCATGGTCTAGAGACAAGGCTTAGGGCATGAAAGTGGAAGGTAAAGGAAAAACAAGTGGAAAGTAAAGGAGGCAAGGGGTTTGGGTCAAGGAATGGAAGGTTTTGGTGTACATAGGCTCGGCCTATGGTCCTATGGGCTCGGCCTGGTGCATCTTCAGGTCAGGTCAGAGATGATGATGATGGCTGTAAGTCATGGCAGCAAGTGGTGGTGGTGTTAGAGGTGGTGGCCAAGGCTAAACATGAAGGAAATGGGAATACAAGGCTCGGTTAGGAAATATTTGGAGTTTTAAGCAAAGTTTTGTGGAGATGGCTTCAATTGGATGGCATGGTTTGTCATGGTCAGAGGAGGAGGAGATGTTTGCTGCTGTACATGGTGGAGGAGATGGTCAGTGGTGATGGAGGAGAAGTGGGGCCGAGCAAGCAAGAGGAAGAGGAAGGCTAAATCAATGAAGAAGAGGGAAAAAATGGAAGAAAGAAGCCATTAGCTTGCAATTTTTTCTCAATATTGTAGCCGTGAGTTTGAAATGAGGAGAAAGATATTTTTCACGTGAATTGAAGATGAGAAACATGGCTATAGGGTAGAGGGATGTACGGCTAAAGCAAGGAGAGGAAAAGGCAAAAGCAAATGAAGAGGCGGAAAAACGAAAAGCCTTGAGCAACTAAAGAGACACAAACTCTTCAAATTTCCATTATTTTCTTTTTAAACCTTATATAACCGAAATATATATATAAAATCAGATAAAATACGAAAATTTAGTAAATAAACAAAAATAAATAAATTAATTATTAATTATATATAGTTTAATTAAATAAAACAGCAAAATTTGCAACTAGTCTTGAAAATATGAAAAATAAGTGCAATGAACTTGGGAAAACTTTTATGTACTTAAAAGCATTTATAAATAAAGATAAGAAAACAAAATAAAAAGGAAATCACAAAATTAAATAAATAAATTTTAATTTAAATATAGTTTAGATGAAGAAAATAGCAGAAAAATGGAAACTAACCTTTAAAAATAGAAAATAAATTCAATGAGCTTTGGACAAATTCAAACATCACTTTAAAATATTCAAAAGGTAAAAATATATGTAACATAACATATAATACAATTTATAATAATATATGACAATTAAAAAGATTATTTATATAATTTAAAATAAAAAGTAGTGTTAAATAAAACAATTTACACCCAATTTTGTAAAAAGCATAACTTTCACAATATTATTCGGATTTCAACGAAACGAAAAGCAGTGTTCTTGAAATTTTATTTACTTTCATAATAAAAGAAAAAAATATTAAAATTTTCAAACTTTTAAAATTTAAATTTAAAAGTAAAAGTTTGACCAGATTGACCAAAATTCACATTTTCTGGAAATATTCAATTTATGCATGTTTGAAATTCTAATCCACATCAAAATCAACATTTATATTTCAATTAACAAAATATATTCATTTTAATAAATAAAATAAAGTTTTTAAACTAGGAATTTAAATTAAAATAATTAAAATATACAATTACAATAATAAGAAAATACAGGGTTGTTACACTCTCCCCCACTCAAAATATTTTCGTCCCCGAAAAGGTATGAGGTACGGGAAAGCACAGAAAAAGATAGAATGAAATAGTATTAAGACAAGATGACAAGAAGATTAATATTATACCTGATAACTGTTGCTATAGGTAAGTTTAACAATGTGGAGATGATCTTTCCAACATCCTCTAGAATCAAGAACACAAGCATGAAAAAAAATCTTTTAGAATCTGATTCACCCTTCCCGTTTAACCGACGGTCTGTGGATGGCAAGCAGTGCTTAGATTCAATGATGAGTACCAAAGATTGTTAAAGATTATAGAAAGATTTCTAAACAGACTGGTATAAGCAATAACCTCCCATTCTGTAGCAAGATAAGGGAAATTAGGAAAACCAAAAGATAGTTTGAAAAACAAAATAAGATAATAAATTTTAAACCATAAAATTTCAACTTAAACTGAAAATTAATTTTACATAAGTCAAATAAATCTTAAGCGTCTCTAATTTCATTATCTTATCATCCAATTATCTTAAATTAACAAATCCCTAAAATCATGTATTTGAAAAAATCTTTTATTATACTTAAACTCATTGCAACTGCCTTAAATTTATTCTTAGTTCCTTTATCATCATTTTATATTGTAAATTATTCCATTACCCTTTTCTTTATTTACCTCTGTTAATCCTTTTATAACTTAAATTTAAGTATATAACATTTATAATAACCACTCAAATTTTATTTATAATTTTTTTTTTATATATTGTATATTATCCAATTACATATTCAACTTCTGAAAATTAAGGTAAGTTATATTGGAATGAAATTGTGTATTATACAAATAAAACTTTCTAATTCAATTATTTCAAGCTTGAATATTTATCCAAATCTCGAAATTATACTTAGAAATTATCCTTGAAGATAAAATTTAGGAATTAAATTTCCGATAAATTCCAAACTATTTAGAGATAAATAAATGCTCATATACTATATATATATATATATATATATCCATTCAAATTTAAATCATATATCAGCATATGTTATAAATCCATTCTTATTTTAGAAATTAAAATCAATTAAATTTTCTCAAAACAAAACTGTAGCAAGACTACAGAATGGACTCTTCACTTCGAAACTCGAAAATGAACGTCGATGATGCTGCAGTCATCACCGAAATTATTTTCCAGCGACAAAGAGAAGAGCACTAAATTTAAATTTAAAATTCTTTGGAAACAAATTTCTATTCGAAAATACTTTAAATAATATATCCTTTAAAACTTTAAACACAAAGTTTGAAATCCATCGAAAATTAAATTCTCAAATTCTTTTTTTACATTCATTTTAAATTTCCAAATAAATTTATAACCATGTTTTATAGTTCAATTAGATATATGAAACAATAGAAAATGATATATAAAATCAAATATTATTTCTTAACAACCAATTCAAATAAAATCCAGATAAAGATATATAATAAAGGTACAAAATTTATTTCACAAAAATTTATTTCATTACTAAATTTTAAAAGCATATTGTGTCAGTTTGCTCTGTTCAAGTGTTTTGGAAATCTTATCGATGGCGTTGATCAGACGAATCGATTAGAAACCCAAATCAACATCAACAATTCAAACAAAACAATATATAAAACATTTTAAATATTAGTTTACAAATACACTTCAAGAATAATTTGAAGATAAGTTGGAAACAAAAATGAGATGATTAAATAACAGAATAGGGAGATGGATGAATTTTTATAAATCGCGGGCAACCTTAACCGGGTCAACCGTGACTTAAAGAATAAGATCGATGTGGATTTCTTGGGTAAATCGACATTCGATCTCAAGATGTAGAGTTCGAAATTATAAGAGATACTAGCATCTAAACCGAGGATATAGAATCTCTGGTGAATCGATGTTGTTGTAAAGGAGTTTTCCCCCTTTACAAATAAATTTGAGGTTGGCGAGACCGCCGACTCATTATGAAGATCTTTTGAAGTTGAGTTATGGGATACTCCAGAAACAAAAGAAGATAAATAGTGAGGGACACGAATGGATTTTGGAACCACAGGGAATGTTCCAAAATTCAAAGGAATCGAGTCAAAAAGGAAGAGATTTAAACTCGAATGAAAGTGATTCTGTAGATACATTTACCCTATATACTGAGTTTTGCCTAGAGCTACCAAAGCTCTGATACCAACTGTAACAACCCGATATTTTCAACCATTCGCATCCGCACATGTCGGACTTGAATTGCTCAAAATACCGCGTTGTAAATAAAATTTGGCAAATCTCAGAATATACAGTAAATACATAATCACAGATCACAGACGCAGAGTATTTAATAAAGCAGCGGAATTTAAAAGAAATAGTAGTTCATGAAGCTACTATATAAAAATAAGATACATCAGAGTTAAACATGATACAACAAAAAGTAACAAGATACATCAGGTACAAATCAGAATACATCACTGAAATCACTGGATACAGAAAGCAAAATAGATGGCTGGATCTTCAAGGAAAGCTCCAACTCCGAAGGTGAATCTTGAATGCTAACTCACTCAATCTGACTCGAGCGTAAAGCAAAATACAAAACACTCGAGTCAGCACATAAATACTTATGAACTGTAAATAAACTCAAGTGAACAGTAACAAAATGCATCAGTAACTTAAAGGATGCTTGGGATCGCCCATCCTTTAAGGATCCGTTAAACTATTTACTATGTAGTAATATTGCGCTACTATAATAATGTCTACAGCAAAATAAACATACTTTTAAATAGCGTTCCGGGCTACCCATATCACCCTTCACACATAATAGTCCCAGTAGTCCATCCAATATCATGCCATCTCCACTCCGGGTGACTGTCAGAGGATACCATACGGGCTACGGGAGAAAAACAAACTCGTAGTAAAGGCTCGGTATGGTAGGTGACACGGCACACAAGGCAATGCCAGAGTAGATATACCAATTACGCACACGGGCTGGTGGTAACGCAGCAGCCACATACGCCCACCTCGGAACACACTCCCAATCAAAATCGGAGGATGGCCATCTAATCAATCACCAGTAAGAGTATAGTATCGAAGGAATGTGTCCGACCAGAGGTGCTACCTCCTTTGGCCCGAGATCGCTCCTGTTTTAGCCACCTTATGCCAACTCACGGGAGTTGGGTCTACGTAATATACCTCAAGAACGTCGCCACCATCCTACTTCATTCTGGAATCTCCACCGCGTACATGGTTGTTAAAGTGGTTTTCGGAGTTGGCAGAGTGTATGACAACTTCCGATCCCGGTCTCTTTAACAACCAAACGTTATTATAACGCCGTGGTCATTTCAAAATAGTTTATATTTCAAAAGGATCAAATCATTTCATTTCAAAACTATATTCCTTTCAAAATAGTTTACGCCTCGAAACCAAAACCATTTTTATTTCAAAACTATTTATTCAATTAAAATAGTTTATACTTCGAAACCAAAATCATTTTTATTTCAAACTATATTCAAATCAAAATAGTTTATACTTTATCATTTCCATCTCAAACCTATATCCACTTCCAAAAATCATAATACTTTCAAAGTTATAACTCTTTCGAAACCAAAATACTTGAAATCATTACACTTTGAAAATCATAACATTCTGAAATCATACATTTGAAATCATGAAACATTCATTTAATTCTTTACATTTTACAAATTTATTTCCAATTTAATTCAAAATTTCAAATTTCCAATTTAATTCAAATCAAACCATCAATTTCAATTCAATTCAGTTTTCTAACAAAACATTTCAAATCTTATAAATTTCAAATATAGATTTGATCTACAAAATAAGCTATCCAATTTTAATATGTTTCCAAACCTTAATATCCCACATTTCAAAACTAAACTTTATAATTCCATATATTCATATCTCAAATCTAATTTCATTATTATGTAGTTTTGAAATATTCATTTCATAAATCCAATATTATTAAAATAAACTTAAATTACAATTAAACCAAATATCTTTTCATGCAAATATAAACTTCAAATATTCCTTTATCAAATAAAGCAAAATCAAATATCATTCAACATTCACATTCTTTATTAAAATAAAGATCAAATCATTTCCACACCATTTCAAAATCATTAAAATATTACATCCTTTCAAAACTTCATAATCAAATCATTATTTGAATTCAAATACAAATATTCAAAGTTAAATATCATTTAAAAATCAAATATGTCATTCATTTATTATTTCAAACATCATTACCAAAAATTCATTCCAAAATTCCATTCAAAATTCATTTATTATATTACATTTCATTACGTTTAACACATAACCAAGTAAACTTTATTTAAATTCAAATTCAATTTAAATTCCTTAAAAATTCAAATTTAAATATTCAAAACTTCTAAAATTTCACAGATAATCCATTTCAAAAGTTAAATTATTTAACACTTTAAAATATAGCCCAAACAGTGTTAAAATCTATAACATTTCAAAACATTGTCAAATTATAGCAACGACAGCATTTATAAAGTGCTATCGTAGATTATAGCTTCCAAAAATGGTTTAGTTCAAGAGTAACGGCATTTGTAAAATGTAGTAATAGATATTTAGTTATTTCAAACATTGTTAGATTCAAAACAATAGCATTTAAAAATGCTGTCAAAAGACTACAACATTTTGAAAATGCTATAAAATTCTAGATTTCATTTTAGCTTTTCGAAAATAATAATAAAACTCCAAATTTTTTATTATAACTTAAAAGTCATATTTCTAGACTTCAAAATTTCACATTTAAAATCATTTTAACATATGATTTAACACAACAAAATTTTTAGATCAAATATTCAATTTAAAAACTCCATTCATTTATTAAGTCAAAATTCACTGTTTATAACATATAAATTAAATAAAACTTAAAATTTTACTTCAAATATAATTTTAAAACTTTAAATTTAATTTCCATTATTTATTTACATCTTAAAATAAAATTTAAAGTCTAAAATCTCAATTATTTCACATTTACGTACTCAAATTCACAATTTCAAGACTTAATATTTAATTTTCTTAAAACCATAAAATATATATTTCTAAATCAAAATTTCATACTTTTAAAAATACATATTTTAATAAAAATCATTTAAAAATATACCACGGGGTCTGTATATAATTTTCTAACCTAGGTCAAGTGATACAGATATATATCATTTCAATCCACAGTTTACAAAGAAAACTCGGGTTCTATCATTTCAAACCCGCAATCCCAAGTCAAATAAAATACAATAAAAAACGCTCAGGCCTATCATTTCAGCCCATAACGATTTTTCCCTAATCTAAAGTCCGTTTGGGTATGTATCATTTCAACCCATAGTGATTCTATTCTAACAGGGAACTTGCAGTGTGAATATATGCATAAACAATATAAACAATGTCAGTGTCACAATATAATGTCATATATCACATGTCAGGTGATAATTAACAGTTTTAACATGGTAATAACATGGCATAGCATATCATATGATCATCATTAACTTGAATAACATTTTATATTACTAAACACTTGTCATCAATTCACTATTTCATAAGTATAAATGTCAGAGTGAGAAAGACTCACCTTTTACGAAGCTAGAGACAAACAACACACACAAGAGCGATTCCAAAGGCACGACAAGCACGATTTGATTTGAATTGATGGAGACCCTTGTAAACAACACAAAATATAACATACATAAGCACAAATATAGATATCGACATACAAATAAAATCAACAACTTTAGTTTGCAGAACAGTTGCAAAACAAGAGAGATGACCAAACCTTAGAAGCAAAAGACTTGCACACGACAACATAAGCTTGTCACATGATCAAATGGGCTTGACCTCACCACACTTGGCTCAGCCTAGGTGTCAATATGGCTCATCCATGGCCTAGAGACAAGTCTTAGGGCATGAAAGTGGAAGGTAAAGGAAAAACAAGTGGAAAGTAAAGGAGGCAAGGGGTTTGGGTCAAGGAATGGAAGGTTTTGGTGTACATAGGCTCGGCCTATGGTCCTATGGGCTCGGCCTGGTGCATCTTCAGGTCAGGTCAGAGATGATGATGATGGCTATAGGTCATGGCAGCAAGTGGTGGTGGTGTTAGAGGTGGTGGCCAAGGCTAAACATGAAGGAAATGGGAATACAAGGCTCGGTTAGGCAATATTTGGAGTTTTAAGCAAAGTTTTGTGGAGATGGCTTCAATTGGATGGCATGGTTTGTCATGGTCAGAGGAGGAGGAGATGTTTGCTGCTGTACATGGTGGAGGAGATGGTCAGTGGTGATGGAGGAGAAGTGGGGCCGAGCAAGCAAGAGGAAGAGGAAGGCTAAATCAATGAAGAAGAGGGAAAAAATGGAAGAAAGAAGCCATTAGCTTGCAATTTTTTTCTCAATATGATGTAGCCGTGAGTTTGAAATGAGGAGAAAGATATTTTTCACGTGAATTGAAGATGAGAAACATGGCTATAGGGTAGAGGGATGTACGGCTAAAGTAAGGAGAGGAAAAGGCAAAAGCAAATGAAGAGGCGGAAAAATGAAGAGCCTTGAGCAACTAAAGAGACACAAACTCTTCAAATTTCCATTATTTTCTTTTTAAACCTTATATTACTGAAATATATATATAATCAGATAAAATACGAAAATTTAGTAAATAAACAAAAATAAATAAATTAATTATTAATTATATATAGTTTAATTAAATAAAACAGCAAAATTTGCAACTAGTCTTGAAAATATGAAAAATAAGTGCAATGAACTTGGGAAAATTTTTATGTACTTAAAAGTATTTATAAATAAAGATAAGAAAAAAAAATAAAAAGGAAATAATAAAAGTAAATAAATAAATTTTAATTTGAATATAGTTTAGATGAAGAAAATAGCAGAAAAATGGAAACTAACCTTTAAAAATAGAAAATAAATTCAATGAGCTTTGGACAAATTCAAACATCACTTTAAAATATTCAAAAGGTAAAAATATATGTAACATAACATATAATACAATTTATAATAATATATGACAATTAAAAAGATTATTTATATAATTTAAAATAAAAAGTAGTGTTAAATAAAACAATTTACACCCAATTTTGTAAAAAGCATAACTTTCACAATATTATTCGGATATCAACGAAACGAAAAGCAGTTGTAACGTTTAGATTTTTCGTTGCCGAAAAACCGAATAGTTATGGGTTTTAAAAAAAAAATTTATGAAAAGAGAAGAGAAGAAGAGAGAAGATAGAAAATAGAGAGAAAAGAAAAATAGAAAATTTTAAAATAGAAAGAAAAGAGAAGAGAAAGAAAATAGAGGATAGAACAAAATTTTAAAATAGAACGGAACAGAAAAAAAAACAGAACAACATCAGAATCTCACAATTCGCAGCGGAACAACATATAATAAGTAAATGAAAAATCTTTAAACAAAGAACTATATCAGTTATTACATCACATTTTATTACACCAAATCATAATCAGAGTGTACAACGACAAACAATGCAGCGGAAAATGATATACTATATAACTAGTAATACGCCATGCCATCCAGCTTGCCTCCAGCAATTCCAGAATGTCCAGAATATCCTGATAAACCTAACTCCTAACTGCCCGTGTGGAAAATTGGTGGGCACCCAGAGTTTAGGAAGGAAAACAATAAACTCCGGGTCAGTCATGTGACTGGTGTGAGAACTCAAAACAGTTTATTTTTCTTTAAAAATCAAAATAGAGAGATATTTTTATTTCAATTCGCAATGCTTTTAAAAATGAGACTACCATAAGGCCTCCCGCACACACACACATGCAAACGCAGAATCGGAGGAGATTTCTCCTTATGATAGCCAAAGATGCTTGATACGCATTAAAAAAGACATTTGATATTATTATTAGTGTATAGTGTAGGAAAAATTCATTTTGAAAGTAGAATATAAATCTTAGCCAACATACGACCATTATCGTATGCCTACTATAGCTAACTATGTTCAATAGCAGGTTACCGCCACATTCCATAGCAGGTTATACAACTAAAACCGTACAAGTTTCGTATTGTTTCTTTGGATTTCCAACAAATGGTCAGGCCAAGGAACTTCCCATTGCCACATGAGAATGCCTCTGGAAAGACATCCCCGAGAACCAAACCGGAACTCTACCAACACAAGGCCGGGTTACCCCTAACTGGGTAACTACTGACACGAGCACGCCATTCCCCGATCGTAAACGACCTTTCTCACGGGATCCCGAAAACCAACAACCACAAAGTAATAAATTCGTAGTAACCACATAGGTTAAATATCTGGGCTTCATACCATGATACAACCTCTATCTAGAAGGAAATGTACATACCCTAAAGGGTGCTACCCCTCATAACCTTGCTGCTTCTTTCCTGTTTTGACCATTTCCGGGGTGTGAGGTTCGACGAAGTCACGTCCACAAAAACATACTTTATACAAAAGCCATGCTTTGGGTCAACAAATGATCAACACAATGATCATCAAGATAGACGATCAAATAAATGATCCTATCACAATAATCAACACAATGATCATTTCAGCATCACTCAGCATATCACATTACCAAATTGGGAATATATTGCTGATAACTTCAACTATATAACCTCTGAGCTCGTACGTCTCAGAGAAGGGTGTTAAGCTAAAAGAATAAATTCTCCGCCACCACAGAAATATATTTGAAAGAAATCGGCTTTACATCGCAACTTGTAATGTCAGACACACAATCCATACAAGTCTGTTCCGGGCTCGAACAGAACCGAAGGCACTTACAAAGAAGTCCTTGCAATCCGAATAATCTCTAATCACGTTCGGATTTCCCATCACATATGGAGATCTCAATACCAGGGATCAGCCAGTGCAGAGACAATCAACAAGAAACCCTTTCGCTTTCGAAAATATCCGGTCTTCAACACCGATCGTCGAATGCAATTCATAACGACGTATCACATATTCGGAATGGGTTATACGACCCCAAGGTCCTTTCCCGGTTAACCTGAATAGTGAGCGCTTATTTTAAAAAAATAAGTGTGGCATTCAATTTCAAACAAATCACAACAAATACCTATTTAAAGGTAAATATTGATAGTCGGTTATTGAACTATCAATAGATATGCCAACATCACCAGATTCTAAATAATTTTCCAAATTATTTATTTCACAAAAATATCTTTATAAGATATATAGTTTTCACACTTCAAAAATAAATCAACATTTATTTTCAAACAAATCCCCTTTTTTATTTATAAATTCTATAATGAATTTATATTCCCAAAATATCCATGAATATACTATTTTAATTATTCATTTCAATTTATCTTCAAAAAGATAAATTCTCAACATTTTTACTTTATATTGGAAACCATTTCCATACTTCAAAAATAAATCAATATTTATTTTTAAACCCATTTTCCCAATTCCATTTATAAATTCCATATTGAATTTATGTTTCCAAAATATTTATGAATATACGATTGCTATTATTCATTTTCAATTTATCTTCAAAAAGATAAATTCCAAATATTCACTTAATATTGGAAGAGCATTTCTATACTTATTAAAAATAAGTAATTCACGGATCTTTTTATTTTCTATACTTAGAAAATATTTAATATACCCTAATCGAAATTAAGTATATATTTCATTCTTTAAGAAAATCATTCACTTAACCATATTTATTTTGGCCAAAACGAATGTTGCGTAAAACATCGTTACGACAACCCAAAATCACTAGTATAGGGATTCGAAATTAAAATAGATATATAAATCCCAATACTATATATAACATTTTCTTTCGGAAATCATCTATTATAACAACAGTGTTATAATCTACTATTCCTTCTATTTCTCGAAAACGTCTATTTCAACAATGAATGTTGAAATCTATGATTTCGAATCTCAATATATTTTAAAACATCGTTAGATCGGTTTAATTCTATTTCAAACATCGCTTTTCAAAATAATTTCTTTAACATATTATTCGCTGTTCAAAAACGTGAATATACCTTGTTAATAAATTCCATCACTTCTATTCATTTTATTTTAAGTAATCATCCATTGTCTAAACATGAATCTAACTCCATAAATAAATTATAACAATTTACTTATTAAAAATAAGTAGTTTGCGGATTTATAAAACAATGTTTATAATTTCCATATTGAATTCATTTTTATATCAGCTCCTTTTATAAATTCCTTTATTAACCTATTTAAATTTATATCTCAATGATATACTACAATTTCATATTATAAGTCAAACACTTATAATTTATTTGTTTGCAAAAACATTCTTTTAAACTTCCCAAATTTAAAAATCTTATAACTTATAAGATTCATTTAAAAATCTATTTCTTTACAAATTTTATAAACCTACTTCTTATAAAATTCCCTTTATAACTTCAGCGTTATAATTCTATAATTCCATTTCTATTGATGAAATTCATTCACAATTTATTCTAACACTTATAAGAGTTCGTTTTATAATTCCCATATTTTCAATTTATAAATATCAATTTATAAATCTTTTAATATAAAACAATTTATATTATTATTTTAAAACGTCTTTCAGCTCCTCATAATTTCATCATTTTAATTTATAAAATAATCAAATTTCATAAATTTTATAGATTTCATTCCTTTATGAAATTCATTTACAAATCATTCTATCACCTATAAAAGCTCGTTTTATAATTCAAGATATTCTAAATTTATAAATATCAATTTATAAATCTTTTAATATAAATCTATTTATATTATTACTTTAAACATCTTTAAACTCTTTCATAATTTTCATCATTCTGATTTATAAAATAAAAATTTTATAAATCCTATTTTTAGACTTCTTATAATAAATTCAGAAATCCCAGTTCAAACTATTTTATAAAATCACTAATCCCATAATTTCAAAAATTAACTTTTAACTGTATTTCTCAAAAATCATAATTTTTATAATATTAAAATTATAACGATTATTTATTTAAGATGAATCAATTCCAAAAATATTATATAAACGTATATTTCCAAGAATCACTTTAGAAATCAAAAATCGTTATTTTTAAACTTCAAATTTGGATCTGATGATGCAACACATCAATAGCCAATCACAACTTTCAAACATTATATATCATCCATGATAACAATCAAATATCACAATATATGAAATCAAATAAATATTTGTGAGGAATCCAGCTGGATCCCTCCAACCTGTTTCCCTGCATCCACAGACATTAGCACAATACCATTCCGTTTCAAGACGGAATATTGCGGTATATGGGATTTTATAAATATATATCCGCTTACTAACGGCGCAATAGGGTCTCATCCGCTAAAAGAAAATGCGGGAAATCAATCAACTGCAATATATACATATGCCAATATATATATATTGCTATATATATAATATAATACCAACTCCACTTCGAGGTGGAATATCGCGGTATATGTGTGTAATAAATAACCTCCGCTTACTAACGGCGTATAGGGTCTATTCACATCCAATATATATATATATAACAATCATCATTCAAGCATTCAATCAACACAGTCAATCAATTTTAAATTTAACTATTTAAAATTTAAATAAACAACAGAAATTCTTTTGAGTGAGAAGTTCTCACCTTTGCTTTTAATTTGCAGTCCAATTTCCATTTCAGCTCGTTTTCTTCATTTATACCTTGTATAAATATTATACAGTTTGTTAATATTTGAATTAATCGAACTGTTAATTTTCATTTGATAATTTCGATTCATCGGTGCTTTTCATTTTTAATAGTTAAATTACTGATAGTTTTATTTAAATCAGTTTCTTCTTTAATAATTTTATTTCAACTAAAAATTAAATTAAATTAACCAAACTCTCTTTCAAATAATTTAATTAACTATAGATTTAATTTTTACCAAAGATTTTCTTTTTAGTAAATTATTTTAACTAAAAACTAAATTTAAAACTAAATTCTTTTTAACCATTTAATTGTCTAATGATTTAACTTCAAACAAAATTTCTTTTGCAAATTTATTTAACTAAAAGTTTAAAAATTAAATTTCCTTTAAAATTTATTTCTACTAATCCTTTTACCTTAAATTAATATCTTTAAATCGATTTTTCTTTTAAATAAATTTGTTTGACTAAAATTTTAAAATAACTTCTTTGTAATAAAATATTCTTTAGTAACTAAAAATAGTTAAATAGTTTAATACAACAAGTAAATCATCACATTCGTTATTTTTATTTTAAACTAAAAATTAAAAATTCAAACTGATTTCCTTTAAATTAAATTTGTTTAACTAAAAATTTAAATTTCTTTTAAATAAACTTTCTTAACTAACTATTTATTTAAATAAATTTTCCTTTTGAAAAAAAAAAATCCTAACTAGAAATTTCCCATTGAACTTAATTTCCTTAAATAATTATTTTATCAATTGATTTGAATTCTTAACAAATTTTTCTTTTACAAAAATTTTTCATTTGAAACTAAACTTATATTTAACTGATAATTTTGTTTTAACAAATAAATTTAATTTTAAACATATCTTCTTTTATAAATTCCTTTTTATAAATTTATTTAACTAAAATTTTTATATAAACTAATCTTCCTTTAATAGATTATATTTTATTTTCCCTCATTCCCAACCGCATATAGTATATTTAAATTACTGTAAAAATATACTCTAACTTGATAATTTTATTTATTTTCCTTCTAACTTAACTATAAATTTTCTATTTCTGTTTTCAACAACGCATAAAAATTTTAAACAACACTGTCTGTTTGTTTTTCTTTTGTTTTTTTTTTTAAATACTGTATATACTTTTATTTAAATTAAATCAAAAATAAAATAAAAACAATTTACCTACATTGCTTGCCTCGACTTTGCTGCATCCACCCACTGCTTCCAGTTGCTTGCGATCACGACGTCGCCGTGCCGTTCACCTCCATCTCATCGCGATTGTCGTTCGCAATCCAAAACCCTAGCGCCGCCGCCTTGCTGCAAATCGTCGCCGCCGCAACCGACTCCTTCCCCCATGCGTACGCGCGCCGCCGCTTGTCGCGCGCCCTCCACGACATCGCGACACATCCCCAGGCCGCCCATTCCTCAACCACCACGAGTCGAAGCCACTTGCTTCACGCGCCTCGTGTCGCCGCTTCCCCTTGCATCGCGAATCGCCTCTCGAGTTCGAGCATCCATGTAACAGCCCGAGTTTTTTTGGCTATTTATTTTATTTTAATTATTTAATTTTGAAACATATTTTTATATAAATGGTGTTTACCAGAATAGTTTAAATTTTTTATCGGAGATATGTTTTTTTTTATATAAAATTGTATATGACAATATAATTAAATAATAACTGTGAAAATTTAAGCTATGTTTGAACACGGAAATTTCGCGTTTGAAAGACGCGTCAAATTTTAGGGTATAAACAACGTAATAAAACGTGTGTTTTTAAAATGTTATTTTTATGAAAATTTTTGATGTTTTAGACTGCGTCTGTTTAACGTAGTGTAAAAATCATGTTTTCAAATTTTTCTGAAGAAAAAAAAAATATCAGTCAGTAATTTTATGGTAACCGGTACTTTGTTAACTAACAGTCTGAGTTTGTATAAACTTGTATACGTTTTTCCATTCCTGTAGCCAACATAAATATTTGCCATTTCATTTTTGTTTTCAAAACTAAAAAAAAATGTATATATGAAATGAGAATGTAACGAACAAACATTATATCCAAAGCATATCAGAAACAAATTCATTTCTGTAACTACTGCCTTCAAACCACAGATTTCTTGCCTTCCTCTGATCAATATCCCTTAAGTAACATTCACGCATCTTTATTAACAAATTTATAGCTGTGTAACTGATATGCCAAATCAGTGGTTCATTTCTCTCGCATGATAAAAAAAAACTGACATATTTATCATCAAGTTTTAAATCTCTCAGCCTTCTATTGTAATTTATGCATGCTTATAACTGAAATGGGCATATCCAATGCTCCTTCATGCTCTGCTTTCCACAGCACCACCCCAAATCACGTTCTCCCATACATGAAAATTCATATCTTTGAAACTGACATGCTAGATCAGTGGGTTCATTTAAACACACATTTACTTTGATTAATCAAACCAAAACTGGAAGAATTTATCTCACCGGCCCCTAAATTTATACAAAGGTTATTTTAGAAAACTGATACGTTTTCTACTTCCCCTGTAATTCAGAAAGCTCCTGCCTATAAATCTCTTTGTTTCATTCACTTAAGTTCATAAGCTCTTCCCTCTTGGCTGTCCTCTCTGATTCAAGCTTCATCAGGTGATAGTTTTATTTATTTTTTTTATTCTTCCAATTTCCTTCTTTCTTTTGTGCCTTGCTCGACCGTCCCACCATGGTTTCATGACCTGACTCTTGGCTTGTACCCGTAGTTGGAGTAGTGGCCTAGCCTAGTTAGGATCATTTATTTGTATGCAGTTGTTTTTAAGAACAGAGCAAAAAAAAAAAACATCAGAAGCATGAGTTGTTTTGTGAAGGCTGAAGTTTTGGGTAGGTTTATTTCCAATATGAAGCATGGTTGTCTGCATATATATAACTTCCATATAGGCATAAGAGCAAATATTGAAACATAAGTATATGGAAATGGTGGCACTGTTCTTTTGAAGGGAAGTAGGCAAAGCAGTGGAAGTAAAAAGAGGAAGGCCTTTGATTTGCATGCCCTAAAATTTATCAAGCCCGGACCTGATTTGCCTTATTGAGGCTAGAGTGTTAGTGAAGACTCGGGTTTGTCAATACTAGGAGGAGAATAGGCAGGTAGTTGCTATTCAAACTGTAGAGTTGGTGTGTAGGACTCGATTGAATCCATCCCAGAGGGTCAAATGCAGACATAATTTGTAGATTTTAAACTCGCATGCTTTTGCTTGATGTTTTCTTTCCAGATCTTAAACTTGCTTCAGATTTAAGGTTGGAGCTTGTTAAAACTGAAAGAGTTTGATCTTTGCCTTTATACTATTTTCTAGAAACTTTAAAGGTGCATTGTGTTTCTCAGGGCTTTAAGTTTTAAAAACAAAATTCATCCTCACAAATGAATTTTAATCCAACCCAGAAACTTTCTCATCATCTCAGATATCTCCTACTCCTCCAGAATCAAAATTGGCACTTCCAATTACTTATAGCAAACAGAAGTGCTCAAAAAACTTCATTCACAGTATAACTAGAACTCCTCTTTGGTTTTGATTTTTAAATTGGTGATTTTACTATTAAAAATCAAATTTTTCTGGCAGTAGCAGATTTAAGTAGCTGAATCTGTTTTTATAGTAGTAGGGCATATGTCATAATATTTGGCCCAACTAGGTATAGGTTGCATAGCTAAATAGTGGTTGTGTCAGTAAGCATGCAACAGGATTTAGCATATCAGTGTCTGCATAGTTGTTTCATATTGCATATCAGTGACAGTTTGCACCCCTTATATATCAGAGCCAGATTTGTAAAGCTTTAAGATGATGGGTAGTTGCCTTAAGCATTTATGCAGAGGAATTGTATGAATTGTCAGTATAAAAATAGGTTTGAATGTGATTATAGGGTGAGTTTTGCTTGCATCTATGAAGCAAATCTGCATATCTGGGAGTTTGTTTGTAATAAGATGTATCACTGTGTACATGTTAAAATGTGCACCTGTGCACGCAGTGGTAAGGATTAGGCATATTTGAGAAATAGGCTGTGCATGCATAAGCCTGTAGGATGAAGTGTTGAGATGTGTGCAAGTATCTTGTCTGCATATACCAGTGCACCAGAAAAGCATGGTCTTTGACTAAACATAGTTTTAAAGCCTGAAAGTCTAAACTTTTGAATTCATAAGTAAGGTATGGTGGCACATAGGATCGAAACTGAAATGATCAGATAGCAGAGTAAAGGCTAGGTATGGTGCTTAGGTAGGTGCTTGTCTGGAATGGTTGAACTGAAGTGGGGTAGTCTGAGTTGGAAGTTGGGTTGAAGCGGATTGAGGAAGCAGGAAGCAGTTGGAGTATTTTATGCAAAGAAGTGCATACACTTTGTCTCGAAGGAGTGCAGTTTTGTCTCGAAGCAACTATAGGAAAATCTCGAAGCAGTTTGAGTATGGACTCGGAGAAAACAGGTTGGCGACTCGGGGAGGTTGTATGAGGATCTGGGCTGAAAGTTACATTATAGAAAATTTGAAAAGCAACAGAAAAAAAAAAAAATGATGATGAGAAGAAAAGAAAAGGGTGCACGTGTAGGAGTGTATCACGGCATATAGTAGGAAAGATTCACCATAGGGCGTCAGTCGGCCTCTAGGAAATTTTGTCGTAAAAATTTTGGGTTAACCCGGTTCTCGTTTTAGGGTACGTTTTGGTCACGGTACACGGTGGAGTGGTCGAGCAAGTCAAACCATTCTCGTTCTATTTTATCTTTCCTTTGACCGTAATTTCTAAAGTCGCGTATCCTATATTTTTATTTTGTTCTAGATTTGAATCTAGGCGACATCCGAGAAATTTTATCGTTACCCTCTGTCGGTCTCTACCGGTGAATCGTCATTTTTGAAATTCAAATTTTCTGCAATTCTCAGGTGAGTATTTCTCACCAGACATACGTATTTATATTTTGTAAAGTGAAAAAAATGAATTTCACTATTATCTGTCTACAGTGTAATATAGAATGATAAACCCCATTTAAATTGACACCTTATCAGTTATTTATCTGTTGTATTATATCTGCAGTTATATTATGTTATTGTTTATTTACTGCTTAAATCACACTGCAAGTTCCCTGTTAAATATAGATTGTTATGGGCTGAAATGATAGGCCTAAATGATTATTATTGTTAAATTATGCTGTTAACTGTTAAACTGTTAAACTTGGGATTGCGGGTTTGAAATGATAGAACCCGGAGTTTTGTAAATTTCGGGTTGAAATGATATAAATCCGTATCACTTGACCTAGGCTATAAAACTATATACAGGCCCGTGGTCCTTATAATATTTTCTGAAATATTTAAAATTATTTTGGAAGTTAAATATTTGATTTATATCTTTAAAAGAATTCTTATTGATTTTTAATAAGTTATAAATAAAGAAAAAAATAAATATTTGAATAAAATTATGGAATATAACTTATTTGGTAAATCGGGATTTTGAAAGAATAAGATTTCAGTTAATAAATAAATAAATAGGTTATATTGAAAATCTTTATTAAATAAACAATCTACTACAGCATTTAAATGCTGTCTTTTTGAAATTGGACTAGTTTTACCCGTAACTTTAGGCAGCATTCCCTAAGTGCTACAGAATCTAGAATTTGATTGTTTAAATTTTATGGAATTTGATAAATTTTATTTTATGTTAAGTTTTGGAAAAATCTTAAGATATGATATTTATAACTGGATTTTTTTTTTTTCCTTAACAAATTCAAGATGAATATTCTTGTATTAAGTAAATTTTGAAAAAAAATTCAATGGAAAAAAAAAAATTGGAGTTTTATTTATGGAAATTATGGGAATATTCAAGACTAAATAATAAAACATTGATTTGTGAAAGAATAAAACCCAAACTTAGTTTGAATAGTAAATACTCCAATTTAATATATATGGGAATTGTAATGATTGGGAACATAAAATGACATTTAATTTATGGTTTAAATCTTAAATAGAGAAATTATTTGTAAAGCTATGTAAATTCTTTTCTTTGCAAAGTAACCATAAAGTTAACCCATTTATTCTATATACCGTTGAATATCCAAACCATTGTGGTTGGGAGTTATGGTTTAAAGTAAAATTTCCAAAATATTATATTTGAAGATATGTTTCAAATATTTGGGTTTCGGATATCATAAATTTTAAATTTTAAGCAGTATGGTTTTGGAAAAGAATTATATTTGAATATAACGATATCCTATTGTTTTGGTTTTAAAATGATATCGTATTTATAATTTGAAATGGAAATGTTTACTCTGGTTTAAAGAATAACTGTTTTAAATGGCCACGGGTTATAATAACGTTTGGTTGGCAAAGAGACCGGGATCGGATATGGACATACTCTCTGTCGATACCGAAAACCACTTTGACTAACCGTGTACGCGGTGGAGATTCCAGAATGAAGTAGGATGGTGGTGACGGTTTCTTAAAAGGTAAATACGTGGACCCGACTCCCGTGAGTTGGCATAAGGTGGCTAAAACAGGAGCGATTCTCGGATTAATGAGGTAGCTCCTCTGATCGAACGCACTTCTTCGTATACCATTCTATTACTCTTGTGATTGTTTGGGTGCACCCTTGATTTGGGAGTGTTGTTCGAGGTGGGCGGTCGCTGCGGCTTCGCGTTACCACCGGTCCGGATAGCAATTGGTATATCTACCCTGGCATTGCCTAGTTGTGCCGTGTCACCTACCATAGCGAGCCTTGTACGAGTTTGGTTTTCTCCCGTAGCCCGTGTGGTATCCTCTAGTGGCTTCCCGATCAGGAGGGGCTATGATATTGGATGGACTACTGGGACTATTACGTGTTAAGGTGGAAAATGTAAAGCCTTAACGCTATTTAAAAGTATGTTTATTTTACCATAGACACTATTATAATAGCGCAAATATACTACATAGTAAATAGTTTAACGGATCCTTAGAGGATGGGCGATCCCAAGCATCCTTTAAGTTACTTGCTCTATATTACAGTACACTTGAATTAGCTTACATTATATAAGTATGTATGTCCTGACTCGAGTGTTTTGTTTATTTTACGCTCGGGTCAGCCTGAGTTGCAGTTTCAGTTTCTCTCCGGAGCTGGGACACCCAGTAGATCATTCGTGCCGCCGGAAGCTTTGTTTCAGTTTCTATCCTTTCTATAATTCAAGACCTTTGAAGACTCTATATCTATTATGGTTTAAAATTGTATTGAAGATTATAAACAATGTAATTCTGTTTTGCTAAAGTTATAAGTGGCTTCATGAACCACTGAATATTTTTATTTCCGCTGCGAGATTCTGATATCTGTGTATGTGATTCTGTGATTTATTTACTGCATATTCTGAGTTTTGCCAAATTTATTCTACAACGCAGTATTTTGAACAATTCAAGTCCGACATGTGCGGATGCGAATGGTTGAAAATATTGGGTCGTTACAGTTGGTATCAGAGCTTTGGCTCTAGGCAAAACTTAGAATGTTTGGTAAATTTGATTTATAGAATCACATTCATCCGAGCTTGAATCTCTTCCTTTTCGAATTTTGGAACATTCCCTGTGGTTCCAAAGTTCATTCGTGTCCCTCACTTTTCATCTTCTTTAGATTCTGGAGTATCCCATAACTCCACTTCGGATGATCTTTATAATGAATTGGCGGTCTCGCCATTATTCTAATAAGGGGTGAGACTCCTTTACCATTAGCATTGATCCACCAGAGATTCATATTTATCCTCGGTTTATATGCTAGTATCTTTGGTTATTTCAAACTCTATCTCTTCAGATTAAATGTAGATTTACCCCCAACCACATCGATCTGACTCTTTAAGTCACGGACGACTAGGTCAAGGTTGTCCGCGATTTATATAGACTTACCCAGTTTCCTTATTCTGATTTTTAATCATCAGATCTTTTGATTTCAATTTATCTTGAATTCTACTTGATTTGAGTTCATCAAAATTTGAATCTTTATCCTGGTTTTGAAAAATCTATTTTATGCCTATATTTGTAAATAAAATCCAATATTATATATAAGTATAATTTTCAGAATTTTATAATTTCACTATTTGTCAAGAGATAATAGTGTTGATTTTATTTATGATTTTGTAAACCATGTGTTGTCTAATATAAATGATTGAATATAAACAATGGTTATAAATTAATTTGGAAACAGAAATGAATTTAAACAAGAACTTGAGAATTCAATTTCTGATGATTTCAAACCTTGTGTTTAAAATTTTTAAAAGGAACATATTATTTAAAGTATTTTCGAATAGAAATTTGTTTCCAAAAGAATTTTAAAATTTAGTGCTCTTTTCTTTGTCGCTGGAAAATAATTTCGACGATGACTGCAGCATCATCGACATTCATTTTCGAGTTTCGAAGTGAAAAGACCATTCTGTAGTCTGGCTACAATGTTACCTTGAGATTTTAATTGATTTGAATTTCTAAAGTATGACTTAATATATATAGATATATAATTTAAATTTGATTTGACATATTATATATTTATTTATCTCTAAATGGTTTGAAGGGAATCAGAAAAGTAATTCTTTAAGCTTACCTTGAAAAATAAAATAAGATTCTTGAATAAGAATAATTTCAACTTAAAGGTAATTGAATTTGGAAGTTTTATTGTATAGCACCCAATTTCATTTTAATATAACTTACCTTGATGTTCAAAAGTTAAAAATGTAATTGGATAATATACAATATAAAAAGGATTTTTATAAATAAAATTTGAGGGGTTATAATAAATGTTATATACTTAAATTTTAGTATAAAGGATTAATAGAGGTAAATAAAAAAAAGGGGATTTTAGGGAATTTTATTTAAATAACCTGATAATCAAATTTGATTTAATATGGAACCTTAAATTTAACCAAGAAATTTTAAAAAGGGTTATCCCCTGAAATGAATATGTTGGTGTAATAAACAATGTATCTTTGAATAAGAGAAAATATTTAAGAGATATGTTGTGGTAAGAATTATATATCAAAATCATAATTTAATTAATGCCTAAATGAATAACTATGATTTAAATAGTTAAGATGTATGTTAATATCACTAAAATTTGATAATTGGGAATTTGTTTTCAAATGGAATTTCCAGGGTAACTTATTGAAGGTATATCTTATTTATAAGATAGGTATTTCAAACAAAGTGTTAGGTTATTTGTTAAAAATTAAGAGTTAAGGAAATTGAACTGATTGGAAATACTATTATATCCACTGTAACATATTTTAAGTGCTGCAGTTCTAAAAATAAAATGTTTTGAAAATTCTATAATTGAGTAAATGAACTTAGGATATTACAACTTTGAAATAAAGATCTTCTTCGTGCTTTAAATCCGGAACCATCCGTTTAAAGTACTTGTTATCTAGCTTATCTTCCTTTGTTTCTCTTCTTTCGTTCCTTTTCGAGGACGAAAAGTTCTTAAGTGGGGGAGAGTGTAACAGCCCGAGTTTTTTTGGCTATTTATTTTATTTTAATTATTTAATTTTGAAACATATTTTTATATAAATGGTGTTTACCAGAATAGTTTAAATTTTTTATCGGAGATATGTTTTTTTTTTATATAAAATTGTATATGACAATATAATTAAATAATAACTGTGAAAATTTAAGCTATGTTTGAACACGGAAATTTCGCGTTTGAAAGACGCGTCAAATTTTAGGGTATAAACAACGTAATAAAACGTGTGTTTTTAAAATGTTATTTTTATGAAAATTTTTGATGTTTTAGACTGCGTCTGTTTAACGTAGTGTAAAAATCATGTTTTCAAATTTTTCTGAAGAAAAAAAAAATATCAGTCAGTAATTTTATGGTAACCGGTACTTTGTTAACTAACAGTCTGAGTTTGTATAAACTTGTATACGTTTTTCCATTCCTGTAGCCAACATAAATATTTGCCATTTCATTTTTGTTTTCAAAACTAAAAAAAAATGTATATATGAAATGAGAAAGTAACGAACAAACATTATATCCAAAGCATATCAGAAACAAATTCATTTCTGTAACTACTGCCTTCAAACCACAGATTTCTTGCCTTCCTCTGATCAATATCCCTTAAGTAACATTCACGCATCTTTATTAACAAATTTATAGCTGTGTAACTGATATGCCAAATCAGTGGTTCATTTCTCTCGCATGATAAAAAAAACTGACATATTTATCATCAAGTTTTAAATCTCTCAGCCTTCTATTGTAATTTATGCATGCTTATAACTGAAATGGGCATATCCAATGCTCCTTCATGCTCTGCTTTCCACAGCACCACCCCAAATCACGTTCTCCCATACATGAAAATTCATATCTTTGAAACTGACATGCTAGATCAGTGGGTTCATTTAAACACACATTTACTTTGATTAATCAAACCAAAACTGGAAGAATTTATCTCACCGGCCCCTAAATTTATACAAAGGTTATTTTAGAAAACTGATACGTTTTCTACTTCCCCTGTAATTCAGAAAGCTCCTGCCTATAAATCTCTTTGTTTCATTCACTTAAGTTCATAAGCTCTTCCCTCTTGGCTGTCCTCTCTGATTCAAGCTTCATCAGGTGATAGTTTTATTTATTTTTTTTATTCTTCCAATTTCCTTCTTTCTTTTGTGCCTTGCTCGACCGTCCCACCATGGTTTCATGACCTGACTCTTGGCTTGTACCCGTAGTTGGAGTAGTGGCCTAGCCTAGTTAGGATCATTTATTTGTATGCAGTTGTTTTTAAGAACAGAGCAAAAAAAAAAAACATCAGAAGCATGAGTTGTTTTGTGAAGGCTGAAGTTTTGGGTAGGTTTATTTCCAATATGAAGCATGGTTGTCTGCATATATATAACTTCCATATAGGCATAAGAGCAAATATTGAAACATAAGTATATGGAAATGGTGGCACTGTTCTTTTGAAGGGAAGTAGGCAAAGCAGTGGAAGTAAAAAGAGGAAGGCCTTTGATTTGCATGCCCTAAAATTTATCAAGCCCGGACCTGATTTGCCTTATTGAGGCTAGAGTGTTAGTGAAGACTCGGGTTTGTCAATACTAGGAGGAGAATAGGCAGGTAGTTGCTATTCAAACTGTAGAGTTGGTGTGTAGGACTCGATTGAATCCATCCCAGAGGGTCAAATGCAGACATAATTTGTAGATTTTAAACTCGCATGCTTTTGCTTGATGTTTTCTTTCCAGATCTTAAACTTGCTTCAGATTTAAGGTTGGAGCTTGTTAAAACTGAAAGAGTTTGATCTTTGCCTTTATACTATTTTCTAGAAACTTTAAAGGTGCATTGTGTTTCTCAGGGCTTTAAGTTTTAAAAACAAAATTCATCCTCACAAATGAATTTTAATCCAACCCAGAAACTTTCTCATCATCTCAGATATCTCCTACTCCTCCAGAATCAAAATTGGCACTTCCAATTACTTATAGCAAACAGAAGTGCTCAAAAAACTTCATTCACAGTATAACTAGAACTCCTCTTTGGTTTTGATTTTTAAATTGGTGATTTTACTATTAAAAATCAAATTTTTCTGGCAGTAGCAGATTTAAGTAGCTGAATCTGTTTTTATAGTAGTAGGGCATATGTCATAATATTTGGCCCAACTAGGTATAGGTTGCATAGCTAAATAGTGGTTGTGTCAGTAAGCATGCAACAGGATTTAGCATATCAGTGTCTGCATAGTTGTTTCATATTGCATATCAGTGACAGTTTGCACCCCTTATATATCAGAGCCAGATTTGTAAAGCTTTAAGATGATGGGTAGTTGCCTTAAGCATTTATGCAGAGGAATTGTATGAATTGTCAGTATAAAAATAGGTTTGAATGTGATTATAGGGTGAGTTTTGCTTGCATCTATGAAGCAAATCTGCATATCTGGGAGTTTGTTTGTAATAAGATGTATCACTGTGTACATGTTAAAATGTGCACCTGTGCACGCAGTGGTAAGGATTAGGCATATTTGAGAAATAGGCTGTGCATGCATAAGCCTGTAGGATGAAGTGTTGAGATGTGTGCAAGTATCTTGTCTGCATATACCAGTGCACCAGAAAAGCATGGTCTTTGACTAAACATAGTTTTAAAGCCTGAAAGTCTAAACTTTTGAATTCATAAGTAAGGTATGGTGGCACATAGGATCGAAACTGAAATGATCAGATAGCAGAGTAAAGGCTAGGTATGGTGCTTAGGTAGGTGCTTGTCTGGAATGGTTGAACTGAAGTGGGGTAGTCTGAGTTGGAAGTTGGGTTGAAGCGGATTGAGGAAGCAGGAAGCAGTTGGAGTATTTTATGCAAAGAAGTGCATACACTTTGTCTCGAAGGAGTGCAGTTTTGTCTCGAAGCAACTATAGGAAAATCTCGAAGCAGTTTGAGTATGGACTCGGAGAAAACAGGTTGGCGACTCGGGGAGGTTGTATGAGGATCTGGGCTGAAAGTTACATTATAGAAAATTTGAAAAGCAACAGAAAAAAAAAAAAATGATGATGAGAAGAAAAGAAAAGGGTGCACGTGTAGGAGTGTATCACGGCATATAGTAGGAAAGATTCACCATAGGGCGTCAGTCGGCCTCTAGGAAATTTTGTCGTAAAAATTTTGGGTTAACCCGGTTCTCGTTTTAGGGTACGTTTTGGTCACGGTACACGGTGGAGTGGTCGAGCAAGTCAAACCATTCTCGTTCTATTTTATCTTTCCTTTGACCGTAATTTCTAAAGTCGCGTATCCTATATTTTTATTTTGTTCTAGATTTGAATCTAGGCGACATCCGAGAAATTTTATCGTTACCCTCTGTCGGTCTCTACCGGTGAATCGTCATTTTTGAAATTCAAATTTTCTGCAATTCTCAGGTGAGTATTTCTCACCAGACATACGTATTTATATTTTGTAAAGTGAAAAAAATGAATTTCACTATTATCTGTCTACAGTGTAATATAGAATGATAAACCCCATTTAAATTGACACCTTATCAGTTATTTATCTGTTGTATTATATCTGTAGTTATATTATGTTATTGTTTATTTACTGCTTAAATCACACTGCAAGTTCCCTGTTAAATATAGATTGTTATGGGCTGAAATGATAGGCCTAAATGATTATTATTGTTAAATTATGTTGTTAACTGTTAAACTGTTAAACTTGGGATTGCGGGTTTGAAATGATAGAACCCGGAGTTTTGTAAATTTCGGGTTGAAATGATATAAATCCGTATCACTTGACCTAGGCTATAAAACTATATACAGGCCCGTGGTCCTTATAATATTTTCTGAAATATTTAAAATTATTTTGGAAGTTAAATATTTGATTTATATCTTTAAAAGAATTCTTATTGATTTTTAATAAGTTATAAATAAAGAAAAAAATAAATATTTGAATAAAATTATGGAATATAACTTATTTGGTAAATCGGGATTTTGAAAGAATAAGATTTCAGTTAATAAATAAATAAATAGGTTATATTGAAAATCTTTATTAAATAAACAATCTACTACAGCATTTAAATGCTGTCTTTTTGAAATTGGACTAGTTTTACCCGTAACTTTAGGCAGCATTCCCTAAGTGCTACAGAATCTAGAATTTGATTGTTTAAATTTTATGGAATTTGATAAATTTTATTTTATGTTAAGTTTTGGAAAAATCTTAAGATATGATATTTATAACTGGATTTTTTTTTTTTCCTTAACAAATTCAAGATGAATATTCTTGTATTAAGTAAATTTTGAAAAAAAATTCAATGGAAAAAAAAAATTTGGAGTTTTATTTATGGAAATTATGGGAATATTCAAGACTAAATAATAAAACATTGATTTGTGAAAGAATAAAACCCAAACTTAGTTTGAATAGTAAATACTCCAATTTAATATATATGGGAATTGTAATGATTGGGAACATAAAATGACATTTAATTTATGGTTTAAATCTTAAATAGAGAAATTATTTGTAAAGCTATGTAAATTCTTTTCTTTGCAAAGTAACCATAAAGTTAACCCATTTATTCTATATACCGTTGAATATCCAAACCATTGTGGTTGGGAGTTATGGTTTAAAGTAAAATTTCCAAAATATTATATTTGAAGATATGTTTCAAATATTTGGGTTTCGGATATCATAAATTTTAAATTTTAAGCAGTATGGTTTTGGAAAAGAATTATATTTGAATATAACGATATCCTATTGTTTTGGTTTTAAAATGATATCGTATTTATAATTTGAAATGGAAATGTTTACTCTGGTTTAAAGAATAACTGTTTTAAATGGCCACGGGTTATAATAACGTTTGGTTGGCAAAGAGACCGGGATCGGATATGGACATACTCTCTGTCGATACCGAAAACCACTTTGACTAACCGTGTACGCGGTGGAGATTCCAGAATGAAGTAGGATGGTGGTGACGGTTTCTTAAAAGGTAAATACGTGGACCCGACTCCCGTGAGTTGGCATAAGGTGGCTAAAACAGGAGCGATTCTCGGATTAATGAGGTAGCTCCTCTGATCGAACGCACTTCTTCGTATACCATTCTATTACTCTTGTGATTGTTTGGGTGCACCCTTGATTTGGGAGTGTTGTTCGAGGTGGGCGGTCGCTGCGGCTTCGCGTTACCACCGGTCCGGATAGCAATTGGTATATCTACCCTGGCATTGCCTAGTTGTGCCGTGTCACCTACCATAGCGAGCCTTGTACGAGTTTGGTTTTCTCCCGTAGCCCGTGTGGTATCCTCTAGTGGCTTCCCGATCAGGAGGGGCTATGATATTGGATGGACTACTGGGACTATTACGTGTTAAGGTGGAAAATGTAAAGCCTTAACGCTATTTAAAAGTATGTTTATTTTACCATAGACACTATTATAATAGCGCAAATATACTACATAGTAAATAGTTTAACGGATCCTTAGAGGATGGGCGATCCCAAGCATCCTTTAAGTTACTTGCTCTATATTACAGTACACTTGAATTAGCTTACATTATATAAGTATGTATGTCCTGACTCGAGTGTTTTGTTTATTTTACGCTCGGGTCAGCCTGAGTTGCAGTTTCAGTTTCTCTCCGGAGCTGGGACACCCAGTAGATCATTCGTGCCGCCGGAAGCTTTGTTTCAGTTTCTATCCTTTCTATAATTCAAGACCTTTGAAGACTCTATATCTATTATGGTTTAAAATTGTATTGAAGATTATAAACAATGTAATTCTGTTTTGCTAAAGTTATAAGTGGCTTCATGAACCACTGAATATTTTTATTTCCGCTGCGAGATTCTGATATCTGTGTATGTGATTCTGTGATTTATTTACTGCATATTCTGAGTTTTGCCAAATTTATTCTACAACGCAGTATTTTGAACAATTCAAGTCCGACATGTGCGGATGCGAATGGTTGAAAATATTGGGTCGTTACAATCCAATTCACTACTGCCGCCTTGACCTCGAGCCTTGAACGTTGATTCGATTACGAATTGGAAGGGGGGGTCGATCTGGGTTCATTCGTAAAGAGGAGGAATCACGTTCGAATTTTCGAACGAGGTATCGGCCATATTTTTTTTCTTTTCTGCTTTGAAATGAACTTGCGTGATAATTAAAGAGAAAAGGGGGGAGACAGACGTGATTTAAGGACGAGGGGAAACGTGCTTACACGATCTTGTTCGTGATTTCAATGGCGTGATTTTAGGCGTGAGGAAAGGGAGAACGTGCTGTGTTTGTTTAAAAATTTAAATTTAAATTTAAATTCATTTAAAATCTTCAACGCGTTTATGTGTCGTGTGCTCACATATTAACTCCAAAAAATACGAAATTTGAAATCCGGCAATAATTAAATATTACGGACCCAATGGAACTGGTTTCGTCGAATTCCGAGACTGTGCCTCGGACGGCTATTTTAAATATCGATTCGAACGATTAAATTTCAAAACTGAACAATTCACTTTAAATTTCAAATCTGAAGCTTCTATTGTCTTCAATATTATCAATATGAATTTTACAAGCCTTTGAAATAATTTTTAATCGGCTTAAAATTGAAGATTCAAATTTTTATTCAACTCTCAATAGATTAAATTCTATAATTTAATCGCTAAATTTATTCTGATAATTTGAAATTAAATTCAAACCATCATTCAAATATTTTAAAATTTAATCAAATATTTTCAATTTAAATTATTCAAAATTCTGGGTCGTTACAGCAGTGTTCTTGAAATTTTATTTACTTTCATAATAAAAGAAAAAAAAATTAAAATTTTCAAACTTTTAAAATTTAAATTTAAAAGTAAAAGTTTGACCAGATTGACCAAAATTCACATTTTTTGGAAATATTCAATTTATGCATGTTTGAAATTCTAATCCACATCAAAATCAACATTTATATTTCAATTAACAAAATATATTCATTTTAATAAATAAACTAAAGTTTATAAACTAGGAATTTAAATTAAAATAATTAAAATATACAATTACAATAATAAGAAAATACAGGGTTGTTACAAGAATTGTTTGAAACTTTAACATAAACAAAGTTAATTTGGTTTAACAAGGTTAAACAATCCTTGAGAATTTGACTCGAATATATATAATTCGAGATGATCTAAATTTGAAGTTGGAATTAAATTCATTTAATTTGAATCCGATTTGAATTAATTGGATTTGGGATGGAAGATGTATAAGTTCACAACTTTAATGGAAGATTTGAATTGGATAGACTTGTAATGATTGAAATTGAAGTGGATTCAATTGAATGGATATTAGTCCAAAGTAAGTAAAATAACTTTGGAATTGTAATTAAAGTGGAATTGGTTTAAAATCAAAAAGGAATTTGAAATATAGATTGTGAATGTAAATTATAAATTGAAATAAACTTCATAAATGAATGAAATTATAATTTAGAATAGAATTCCAGAGAATATTTGAAAATAAACTAGGAAGAAAATTCCAGAGTAATGTTTAAATATGAATTGGGTGGATTGGGAATTTGGAATTTTTGGGAAAATTTAAAATTCCTTTGGATTTTAAAATGGTTTCCAAAGGTTTTGGAGAAATAATAATATCATTTCAAAAATATTTTGTGTTGGACTTGAAATCTGGAAGATTTGAAATTAAAAATGTTTGGAAATGTTTTTAAAGAGATAAAAGCATTAAACTCTTTCGGTCACTGGAAAATAACGTCGGTGATGACTGCAGCATCATCGATGTTCGTTTTCGAGTTTCTAGAAGAGAAATTTTGCTACCAAATTGTTTTAAATTGGAATTGTTTGTGAATTGGGTTTGGTTTTGAAATTCAAAAAAAAAAGGATAATTGAATTTGCCAAAGAATTTTGGATATAGTTGAATTCTAAGGTGATATTGAAATTTTAGAAATTTGTTTAAACTCTGGCACCTTGATTAAATGTTTATGGAATAATAAACATATATTGATTAAATGAAATGTATCATTCCGAGTTAAAGCAAAATGTGAATGTAATTGATATTAAATAGTAATTGTAAAATTTAAATTATAATTAAGTTATACAAGTTTAAAGATCAAATAGAATTTAATTTGAACTGGAAAAGAAATCATGATTGATTCAACTTGAATTGGAGTAAAATCAATTTCAATGGAAATTGAAGATTATTTAAATTGGAATTGGTTAATTTAAATGAGAGTGAAAATTTAAATTGAATTGTTGGGAAGTGAACAGTTTTGACTCTGAGCTATTTTCAATATAAATTGTCTTAATATAAACGTATTGTTTCTAAGCTATTAAATATATACAACCTTTCTTTCTTAAAGCCAAATTATTTTATACTTGTTTTACAATTATTTTGGAACTACTATTCAACCATTTTTCGACTGTTTTCTAAATTTATTACTATATTTCAACTATGTTACAAATTAATTACTAATTTACGACTATTTTGCAATTATTAAGATTTCTATAACTATTTAATTATTTTCCAACTATTTTATAATTAGTTAACTATCTTACAATTATTTTGCAAACTAATAATTATTTTTCAACTACTTACCTATTTTAAAAAATTTCAAGCTATTTTTCTAAACCGATCGGAGTTCAAACTGTTATTAATTAAAGTACCCAGCTGAGATAAGGATAGAAGTAATAATCCAAATGGGGATTAATGTAAAGGTGAATAAGGAATGTGAAATGGTTCTTTTGAACCGAAAGAATATTTTGAGAAGTATGAAATGAATAAAGACGGAAATTGGATATTTCTATGGTTTTTGAGAGTGTTTGGAGTATAAAAGGTGTTTTATACAAGAAAGTAAGGATCCAAAGTTTTAAAATTTTATATATATATATATATATATATATATATATATATATATATATATAAAGGATCGTTTGAGGATTTTGGGAAGGGCTTTTGATTTTTGGAAAAAAATCAATATTGAGTTTTGGAAAGCCTATTTTAAGAATTATCGATTTTGGGATAATCGATTTTTGTGTAAAGGAGCTTTGTATGATATCATACTAGGTGTATGATTTGAGGATACTATATGTATAGTATAAAGTGTTTGATGATTGCCCTAGGGAAAAAGGCGCTCCCTTGAAATGAACTTCTCAGGAGTGCCACCGGGTGGTGCTGCCTTGAGCCCAGGGGGGTTCTAAAGTTGATCCTGTGAAGAGTCCGGAAAAAACTAGTTCCTGAGGATTATGAGTTGATTTTACGATAGCGTAAGTCGTGTGTGCCGCGGAGAGCCAACAGTTACATGGACTTTTGTTGTGACTGCAACGTAACCCAGGATGTAACTGCGACCTATGGTAACATTGCGAAAGTCGTGTGTGCCGCTGAGAGCCAACAGTCTGCGTTTGAGTTTATCTCGGTAGACTGCGACCTATGTAGGAGTGGAGAAGTTTCATTTTTGGCAGCGAAATTCGATGGCGCTGATGCCTACAGTTATATGGGTTTTTGCTGTGATAGCTACGTAACCCCAGTTGTAGCTGCGATCTGTCGTGGGTTCCATGGTGTAATCGTGGGGCGCGGAGGCCTACCGTTATTTGTGGATTTTGTCGGGAAGGCAACGTAATCATCGGGTTAACTGCGACCATGGATGGGGGTGATGATTTCCAGAGCATCCTCACTAAAACAAAAATATTTCCTCTAATTTCAAAAATTGTTTTCTATATTTCGATAAAATTGTTTTCCAAGTATTTTCACTGGGTGTTGAAAATGGGTTTACCAAGTACTTATAGATTTTCAGTCCTACGCCTGATCAACGTATGACTGAATTTCTGTGAGAACAAGGATGGACTGGTTGAGACATCGAGTTATAAAAGTATTTTTATTAAAAACTATTTTAATAGTAATATCTGAATTTAAAAGCATTCCTAAAATTTTTAATATTAAGATGTTGAAATTTTGGGAGATTAAAAGGGAAAATCCAAACTGGAATTATAAAATAAAATTTGAACTCGGGAAATTTAATAAAGTAATTCTGTAATAAAATTGAATCTTGTTTTAGAATTGGAGTAAGCTAATTAACAAAATAACTACTTGATTGAGTATGTTAATAAAATTTAACTCGGTTAAATAAAATGGATTGTAAGTTAATAATGAGGTTGGAAATGAATTCGAATTATAAATAGAAGTCGACTTGGGTTTGAAAATGAATTAAATAAGAGGAGATGTAAATAAAAATAAATAAAGTTGGATCGAAATAGTGATGGTTTGAATTACACATAAAATTCAAGTGTGATTTGAATAATATATAGTGTAATTTGCAAGTAAATTTGATAAAATGGAAGTGTTGTTGAATGAAATGAAAGTGATAATAATAGAAATGGTTTGAGTTACAAAACAAAATCCAAGAAATTTATATGATTTTAAGTATTTTAACAAATCTAGTTTCGTTCCTTTTCGAGGACGAAAAGATTCAAAGGGGGAAGAATGTGATGACTCGGTATTTTGGCAATGTTATTTTAATAAATATTCAATCTAATTTAAATAAAAATACAAGCTTTCATTTCATGAGCTGATAAGATCTTTGATTTTTTATCAGTTATATTTGTGTTTGTAAATAAAGTTTTGATTTAAAAATTTAAAATAGAATCTTTCAATACTATTTAAAATAAAATCTTTCAAAATATTTAGAATAAAAATCTGTCTTATTGAATCAAATTAAAGGGTTCCATGTATTTGATATAATATGAATATATAAATGTAGCCTTTAATAATAATGTTTAAAAATAAGCAATCTTATGAATATTAAACTTAAGTATAAAACAAAGTATATGGTTATAAACATAAACAGAAGAAACTATAATGTAAATAAGATAAATTAGGGAAACAATGATCTGTAAAATATATTTGTACAAAATCTTTAACAAAGATGATAACAAATTTGCTGTGTAATCATATATGCAAGAAGAAGACAAATCTAATTACATATCCAAATTATCCTGTTCTCAATGCAAAAGAGATACGTTATTTTCAACACAAATGCAAAATATCTTGTACAGAGAAAACAATAGTATAATAACTAAATTAGCCATATTAATTATATGTAGACACTTTTGGAAGACATGCATTTAATTAGTACACCAATTTGTCAACAAAATCTTTCAGCCGAAATATACAAAATCATTTCAGTTCTATAAAAATCTGTTTGGTCAAAGATCAACAATAATCTTGTACCACAAGCCTCCTTTGCAAAACTGTTTTATATATATATATATATATATATATATATATATATATATATTTATGCAATGCAACTTGTCTTCCAGTTCGTTCAGTAATAAACTAAGAAAAACCAAAAAGAAAAGGAATAAGAAATATCTTCATTTACAAAACATCATTCAATTCAAAAAAAAAAAGGGAAGGCCAGAACAGATTCAAAGGGCAGATCAAAATACAGGTTTTCAAAACAGGAAGAGTTCTCTGTTTACAAATTGTTTTTCAGGTGAGTAACATCCTTTGTAAAAAAATTTAAGTATAAAATGTGGTTGCTTGTAATTTGTGTGATGAAATATGAATTGTGTGTGAATGTTTATGAAATGCTTGTGTATATATGAATGTACAGGTGGATGCCTTGCTGTTGTATCCATTTGTTGTTTGCTCCTGGTTTTAGAAGCCTAAATTTATGTTTGAAATTCCTTTTCTCTTGATCCAATTACTATTAGGACTTAAGTTGTAAACAAAATTGTTTGTCGTTTTAGATTATAACTTAAAAATAAATTGAAAATCACTCTGGAAACCAAAGAACAGTAAAAAAATATAGGGCATTGCTAAAAATCGAGCATCTTAATTTAATGATTTGTGTATATGATCTTAATCCCTTAACTAAATCATGATTTTTGAAACTAGAATTAAGATTTTTAAGTCAGTATCTGAAGAGCAGATTGCGCTTGAACAAAAATTACATTTTTGTAAATTCCTAGTGATTGAATCATTAATAAATGCTGAAATTTGTTGTATAACTAGTTGGATGATTCACGAAATTGGGAAAAATGCTGAAAAAATTATTGAATGCAAGGATTTTTGGGACGAATCAAATATAGGGTTTTGGTTTGAGTTTTCCCTGTGTTTTGAAATTTGTTGATTGAGTCACCATGGATTGTTCGAGCCTCTCGAATTTCTAGGGCATGGTAGAAGGGGATATGGCCGTGGTGTTCTCGGAGCCGCGTCATCACTGGCGGTCGACGTTGGGTGGTAGAGGCGAATTTCTTCGGTACGTTCGAGTGGCAATTCGAACGAGAGGGTGATATTTTTGATTACGAGTTTTCGCATTGAGATGATGATTGCTTGCGAGTTTGTGGTCGATTCATGATCTGCGGGAGGTGCCGTGGTTCGCCGGAGTGACGGCGAACTGCCGTGCACGTGCACGGCAGTGGTGGATGCCAGCCACTTCGAGCAAGGGATGTCGCGAGTTGCTACTCGGGAAAGTAGTGGTGTGCTTCGAGTGTTTTCCTGGTGTAGCTTCGAGTTCAGGTCGAGCGCACAAGAAACAGTTCCTGATGCTTAAATTTTTTTTACGCTAAGTCTTAACTGAACTTTAAAAAAAAGGTGAGAAGAAGAAGAAAGTGGAGTGCGTGAGGGATGACTCGGGTGATATAGGTGGGCAACTCGAAGTGCTACTCGAGTTTTAACAGGGGAAGTCTCGGGTTACTTCAAACTGCAGTGTGTTAATTTAAAAAGTAAAGTTAAGCGAAAAGATTTTAATCAAGGTTTAAATACAGTAAACTTAATAAGGGTTTAACAGATTTGGTTAAAACTTTAATACAAGTTTAATTATCTTAATCAATACTTAACAATGCTTTCAACTCTTAAATAATTATTCCAATTAAGTAATTAACTTAAGTTAAGTATAAAGTTGAGTTAGCATTTAAGTATTGTAGTTAATAATAAATTGATTTCCCAAATTTAAGAAAGCCTTTAAAATGTTAATTAAGATGAATAATTAATATCAATTAATTAGTTTAGGAGGCAATTAAGAATGATGACCCTTAAATAGTGATTAGAGATTGGTTAATTAATGATTAATTGATAGATAAATCTGTAATTAACTACTTAAAGTTAATTAACAAATGATTTGTAGTTAAGTAGTTAAGTAATTAAGTAATTTAAACAACTAATGACTAATGGTTAATTAACTGGTAATTTAGGAATACTTAATTTGTAATTAAGTTGTGTTAATAAATAATTAAGGTTTTTTTTAGGGTTAATGAATAATTTATCGTCAATTAGGATTTATAAATTTGGTTTAAGGGTAATTAAGGGATGGATTACCCGATTGAAATTAATGTGTTAATTAAAGGCAATCTCTTGGTGATTAATTAAATATAAATACATGGTGTGATTTGGTGAAGTAATTCATAATTACAGGATGTAATAAATTAAAAGGAATTACTTAATGGGAAGTAATTAAAGGGTAATTACTTAGCAGTAGTAATTAAGTATAAATTACTTAGCGTAATTAATCAAAAAGGGGTTTAATAAATATATATATATATATTAGTAAGTGGTTAATTACTTAAGTAAGTAATTACAAAGGGGTAATTATTGTGTATGAGTAATTGGGGTTGATTAATGGATGCAATTAATAAAGTTTAGTTGAGGGAAAACACTCATGGAGTTTGGTTCAGTATAATTACTTAATGAAAGTAATTAGATAATAATGATAATCTTAATGTAATTAAAGAATAATTAATCACGGGGGATTAATTAAGATGAATGATTATGGCATGGTAAATCAATTGGGTTGAAATTAATAAGCAGGATTCAAAGGTAATTGGTTCGAGATGGTGTGGTTGACTTATCTTGCTTATGTATGATTAAATGATAATTAAATTCCCCGATTGATTGAAACCCCTGATATGAAATGTTTCGTGATATGTTGTGTTTGGGTGGGCAATGATAATGTGGTTATTTATCAATGAGGAATTGCTAAGTAAAGGTGCCATCTTTTATTTAAAATTGAATTGCATTTCACTTGGATAATATGTGTTAAGACGAACTGAATTCAAAGAGACCGGAGTCGGGTATTAGTTAATACCCGAAACCACATCGATTCCTTTTAAATTGATACGTGAAATCAATAGGGTGTAATGGAATGATTTAAATGAATTGGACCATATAATATAAGTTCTAGTACTTAGAAATTGCTTTGTTAAATAAGTGGTGTCTATAACAACTTGTGAAGTTGTAAATTGATATAAGTTCCCCGGGTTTATATGAGTTGTATACTTTAGTATTTCATGTAGATGGGTTACTCACGTTGGTTTCCAGCCTGACCCGGGTGTTACTTTGATGTAATGCTCAGGTCAGACCGAGTATTACAGTTTTCCAGGTTAGGACATTCTGGAGCTCAGGCGGCGAGCTGGATGGCAATATTGTATAGAGTATATCCGCTGTATTTATATTATCGTTAATCTGAGACATGATAATTGTAAGTATTCAGTGGCTGTATATAATGTGAAACTCTGATGTATTAAATTGTAATCGATAGATATAGTATTCTTTTGTCAACTATTATTATTTATTATTATATTTTATCCACTGCGAATGTGAGATGTTTGGTGTTTATGTTCTTCTTCTTCTATCTCTTGTTTCTTTTCCATAACTATCTGAAATTTTCGAGTTAGAAAATTTCTGGTCGTTACACTATTCGAGAAGCTTATGAGAAATCAGTCTCACTTGATTGATCTTTTCTGTAGCATTCTATTTGTTCTCTTACTTCGAAGGTGCGATACCTTCGAAATCATAAGGTATTGCTCGAAGAAATTCAATGGTCCGCTAATCCCAGTAATTATACTTGGGAAATCATAGAATTTATTGAGCAATTTTATCTTGGTCTTCTATCATCTTGAGTTGAGAGTGAGAAATTTTAATCTCATGCTGGTCCACCCTTCTTTTGATTGATGAAATAGACGAGTCGAATATAAACACTTCTCAGAAATTGCGAGGACGTAATTCTGCTAAGGAGGGGAGTCTGTAACAACCCTGATTTTGGAGATTACCTACAAATATTGAATTATAACAGTAGTTACGATTTAATATTGTGAATTAGAATAAAATTTTAAATTTTAAATTTTAAATTGTTCATTTGAAATAAACAATGAATTTTTGAAAATAAAATGAGAAAATAAAGTTTGGAACTTTATTTTATTTTGTTTGAGTTAAAAATGAATGGAAAATGGTTTTTATTTCGAGGATATGCAATAATTTTATTAATTATTGCTAATTACTTCTTTTAATAATTTTTAAAGGAAGTATTTGATTTTTAAAGATTGTTTATTCAAACAAAATGATGGAATTTGATTTTAAAAAAATGAATTTTGGTTATGAAATTAAGTTTGAAATGCTTTGTCATATTTTTCTAAACAAGAAAAATATTTTAGTAGAATTTTTGGAGTTAAAATATGGAGTTATTCATTTATTAGTGTAAAATTGTGTATCTATGTAAAATAAGGGTTTTAATAATAAAAAATGTTTTTATAATTAAAATTAAACTTTTTACACGATGTAATCTTTTTTTTATGTATATAAGTTTACATATTTTGTTTGTGTAGAAACTTGAAAGAAAATGCATTGTTTTATTATAACATAGTGTAAAAATGTGCATATTGATTTAGGTGTGAATTAAAATCTTAGGCTAATTAACTTATTCTCTATTTGGATCCAAAAGCCCATTAGGCTAGATCCAGAAGAGAAGGAAATGAGAAAACATTTCCTGTACGTACAGAAAACTATCCTCATCTTCTTCCTCTAGCCGTAAATAAAAGAAAGAAATCCCTTTTCCAATCTATGGCCTTCAATCCCTAATTTCTTCATGGATTTGATGTTTTAATCAATTAAAAGTAAATTTCAATCAAGTAATCTACTTCAAATAAAAGAGAATTCATCAAATTTCAATTTTGTTTTTGGGTTGTCTGTTAATTTCTTGTTCTTCTTCTTTGCATGTTCTGTTTCTAAGTTTATACAGGTAGCTGAAGCTTTCTATTATCAAAAGCCTTCATCTTGCTTCAGTTTTGGCCAAATTTATTGATGTTAATCTTCATGAATTGCAAGGTGAGTATCAAAACTCACATATTCTAGTTTTGATTGAGATTTTAAGATAAGAAATCTCAATTTTTGTTGTTGTTGCATGTTCAATTGAGAAACACCGTCAGTAAATTATGTATATCTCTTCCGTTTTAAATCGAAATTCGATTTTCTTTAAAGTTCTGGAAAGCTTGAAAAGAATGTGACAACTTTTATCTTGATCACTTTCGAAAATTTTGAGTATAGAGGATCGGAAAACCCAATACAAACTCGCTACTTTGTCACTGTAAAATTGTGAATTCCTGGGCTAAATGTTGTTGGTAATTTAAGCATAACTTTTTCGTTTGATGTCCGAATTAGACGATTCTTGATGTTCCAGAAAGCTTAGAATATATGCTACAATTTTGATGTTTTATGTTTTGTCATATTTTGATGTTTACATAGTCGAAAATTCATTCTAGTATCGCTGTCCCGAAACTAAAACGACAGCTGTAGTGAACTTCATATCTGAAAATTGTTTTGGTTGTAACTTTCACTTTTCTTATCTAAATTCAATAATTTAAGATGTTCTGGAAAGCCTAGACTATGTGCTATAAGTTTCATGTTTTGTGTTTTCTGAAATTTCGAAGTTAGCATAGTCCAAACTATATTTTCTTGTTGATGTCTCGAGAGCAAAACAACAGCAATAACAATCATTGAACTGAGAATTGTATTGGCTTATTTTTGCTCTCATTCTTGTTCGATTTTGATGTTGTGTTTGAGATTTTTTTTTGAGAGCCATGATGCCTATTAATAGGCTAGCTATATTTGGAGAATTTGAAACCCAAATTTAAATAGAATTTGAATTGACTTTGGCTTAAATTTGAATTGAATTCGTATTGAATTCAAGTTATCGGTCTTGATTAATCTTTCTTGTTTTTCATTGTTTTCGAGCACGAATTTCACTAAACCATTTTTAAGTGATTTTTGAAAAAAATGGACATTTTAAATTATTAGCACATAGTATTTTAAAGATTATTTTTCTAATATAAAATCTATATATTTCCTATAGTAAAGGAATTTTAAATATCGGTTTTATTAATCTTTTCGGGAAAAAGTTTTAAAAGCTTGTTTTCTCTAGTAAACTATTTTAAATATAAAACGCACACTTTTGTACTATTCGAATGTATGAGAAAGAGAATTAAACGATTTAGTAAAACACGTGGTATGGGACATGTGCGTTTACTATTTCGGTTAATTCTGGACTTGTACGATCGAAACTATCTGGGTTATTGATTCTGAGTTATTTAGCCAAATTATGGCGGGATTTTGAGATTATAATTCCTATCTTTAGGAATTATCTGGGAAGGCCAATATTTGGCGAGTTTTATGGTTTGAGATTTCTACTTTGAGATTTATGGTTTATGAGTAAACATCACGATGTTTTCACTTGTCGATGAGATGAGACAAGTTACGATGTCATTTAATACTTGTCGATGAGACGAGACGAGTATAGTGTCTTTTTATCACTCGCCAATGAGACGAGAAGAGATACGATTTTTCTGATTTTTATGTGGCATCGACTAGCGGTTAGTAAACCACTAAGTGCGAACGTGTGGTATGGGACACACGTTAATACTTTTTGGGTTCCTATTCGTGAGTTTGTGACACATTCACGATGTTTACCTAACAGAACTGTTTTGAGAGGTGTCAGCGACCTAGTCATGAGGACAAACTACTTTGAGAGGTGTTAGCGACCTTGTTAGGGCTGACAAAATAGCTTGGAGAGTGTCAGCGACCTAGTCATGAGGACAAAATGCTTTGGGAGGTGTTAGCGACCTTGTTAGGGCTGACAAAACAGCTTGGAGAGGTGTCAGCGACCTTGTCATGAGGACGAACTGCTCTGGGAGGTGTTAGCGACCTTGTCCGAGGCTTCGGCTGTTTGAGTTTAGCACGTGCAGCATTGCTTCGACATTGCAACCGGGGATTTGGCCAATCCGGGGTTTTTGAGTTTTCTGTTTCATTATGATTTCCTCATTTTAAGATGTTTTATTACATCAATAGCCTAGTGCTATATGTGATGTTATATAAATGGTGATTTCATTTATGATGTTTTGAACTCCTATCGAGTTCCTTGAGTTGTGAGTTTGGATGATTTCATGATTTCAAAGTTTATTCTGGGGTTTTCCATTTTTGGCGAGTTGAGATTGAAATTTATATACATTTATACCGATGAGATAAGGTATAATTGAATTTGGAGATTCTTCTATACCTGAGTTTTGGATCATCCTATTGAGAATGTTTTATGTTTGCCATTTTGGCGAGAGTTTGTATTGATGTTTCTTCTTTTGAGGAGATAAGGTTCATGGAAACCATGTAGACACTTTAGGGTGTCGCCGATGATATGAGGCTAATGTTTATATTATTTGAGTATTATTATTAAATTTACCTCTTTTGACGTCTTTATATAATTAAGTGATATTAGTTCACTTAAGTCATGGGTTGTAATTCTTTCTGTTGTCTCTTCTCATTCAAAAAGAATTATCATCTTGTATCTTATGCTTCATATTATCATCTATCCTTGTTAATTGATTGTTTTAGCTAGACTGACCCGTGTATTTTGTACTCAGGTCAGACCGAGTTGTTTCAGGTATCATCTATTGGGCTTAGCTTGAAGTTGATGTTGGTCATTAGCTTATCTATCGTTTGAGTAGTTTATTTCTTCTGCATACTCTAACGTATTTACATTTGATTCGATGTATATGGTGTGGTCGTGTACCACCTTTATTGTATTCATATTGTACTGTACTAAATATGTATCAATGTATGTGTATATATGTTACTGTTCTGTGATGTGATTTACATTCAGTTATTGTATTTTGTTCTGATAGATCCATTAGCCACCTATAATTTTGGATTAAGCATTTACTGGGTATGTCGATCCACTTGAGTTGAAAAGAAAAATTATATTGCATTTATCGACGGATTCAGTAGATGTTTAAGACAAAACTATAGATGGTCGCCTTTAACCAGCCCTATTCTCCATTTTAGTAGACGGAATTACTTGTTAATTCTCTTTATTAAGATGGGTCTCGGGGTGGGGCGTCACAAATCTCTTCCAATTCTGCGATTGCATTGTGTGTGTGGCGGGAGGTCTTATGGTAGTTTCATTTTCCAAAAGCATTCCGATTTTCTTGTAAAAATCTGTTTTATTTGAAAGAAATTATCTTTGTTTACTCATACCAGTCCCATGACTGACCCAGAGTTTATTGTTTTCTTCCTAAACTCTGGGTGCCCACCATTTCTACACGGGCAGCCTAGTAGCAGGTTTTCTGTATTTTGGCTCTAGCTACATTTTGGAGTATTTTGGTTTGGAGATTTTTGGTTTTGGAGGCTCATACCTTAGAGACATTTTGGAAACTTTTGGATCTCGAGGTGCTTAGTTTGGTGTTCACTGTCGTTCTCTATCTTTTTGAAGACTTTTGGCATATGATATGTAGTTGTTCTATTATATCATTCTATTTGGAGATGTTATTCATGTATTATGTACTCTGATATTGTAACAGATGTTATTATGATGTTGTATCTATGATATGATGCATGATATTCATTTTATTTCAGCTGCTTTATATTCATCTAATGTTGTTATAAGCTCAATCCGACTGGAATTCGATGTTTGAATCATTGACAGTCGAATACAAGTGAGGTATTTGATGTCAATTTTCGAACGTGGAATTCCGGGTCGTGACAAATAACATCCAATATCATGACAACCAATCGAATATCATAATCAAAAAATTTATCCAAGCAAATAATTCAATATTCGTAAGTAATTCAACCAAGAAATTTACATATAATTGGAATAATACTGTATATAACTACGAGGGGAATTAAATATAGTTTTGAGTGAGAAATACTCACTAAAATTATGCTTGAATTCCAAATTGGCAACTACCATCATCCCAAACACAACATTATCATCGATATCACCTAAAAGTATCGTGGCCCCTACTTCGCAGCTGCTAATTTCCATCACTGAACTGTCGGTCTTTCAGCTGCTCTGCAAACTGACTATGCTGCACAACTTGTCACTTAATTCAATGTACGCAAGCTGTAGCCTCATCATCACCTCATTAGTCACCATCACACGAACACCAAGTTGCAGCATCGCCAAGCGTTGCTTTCATTCCATGCTCTTCCAGCCGAAGCTCGATGTCACCTCATCCTCAAACACACTTGCTGCTCAAGTCACAATAATGAGTCCACGCTATCGAGCATCTCAGGTTTCTATCACCATCGTAATATCGCATCCTCTCCCTTATTTTTTGCATTGTTCGCTGAAGATCACGCGATTATTTTATGTATACATACATACATATGTATACACACACACACACACACATAGGAATCGATTTGGGTAATTAGGGCAAGGAGATTAGGGCACAAATGAAAAGTGTGGGCTATGGGTTGGAAAATGTGTGAAGCAAGAGAAATTACTAGAAAATTAGAGAATGAACGAGATTAATGGGCTTGGGCGTAATCGAGATCCTGTTTAATTTAATTAATTCATTTTTTTTCTCTTCTTTTTAAGTAACCCTTCCTATTAATTTGTAAATAGATTTCAATTAAATTTAAGTTAATTTATACATCATTTTAGACAATATATTTCGATAACCACACAAATTTCTTTTAATTCAATAGTTCTTTGTTTAATTATTCTTATATTATTACAAAATAAATTTATTTCCTGACAATTTTAATCATATAAAAATTATCTACATTCTAAAGTAATTATAATAAATTAAAACATTTTAGTCGATTTTAATATATTATTCATAAAAACATTTATTAATTTAATTCAATTTATTAAACAAAATTTCTTACTAAATAAGGTTCGAAATAAATAATAAATTATTTTCAAAATAATAATTATCAAAAATCAAATTCAAATAGTTTTATTTTAGTTAAATTTACTTAATATTACGGCATAGAAAGCAAGGCTGTTATAAGTTTTCACTTATTTCAATTCATATATATGATGACCTACATTTCAGAAGGGTTTAAATCGACAATAATCCGCACATGTCTAACTTAAACAATCCAAAACGTAGATAATCAACGGAGTTAATTAAGAAAAATAATAAAGGAAGAAAAAACAAACACACAATCACACAGTGGAGCAGTAAAATATAATAATCAAATAAACAGTTCATGAAGTTGTTTAATATACATTGGATTATAATATATACACATTTATCAGAGTTATACATATACACGTCAGGGATAAATAATCAATATAACAGAATAGCTAGAATAAGGGAATAATAGCAGTAGTAATATACCAAATTTTCGTCTTCGTCCTCTAGAGAATAATCTTCAATACACTGAAAAAAAGCTCAGGACTGACCCGAGCGTAACGAAAAGACAAAACACTCGAGTCCAGACTAAAATACTCTTATGTAAGCCAAATCAATATCACGAGATATGAGTGCGATAACTTAAGAGATGTTACGAAATTTTTCATCCCCTAAGGATCCGTTAAACTATTTATATATAATAGTATATGCTATAATAAATAATGGCTATCAGTAAAATAAATATCAAAATAGCACTAAGGCTTTACATTGATCAACCTTAACACATTTTTATAGTTCTAAACCAAATTCGTAATGGGCTCGTATAGGGATAAATATGACAAGGCACGTAAGGCATGCCCAAGGTAGGATTCTACCAGTTTACCCTTTTCGGCTGGTGATAACCCATCCACGACCGACCGTGACAATCAATCCAAACGAAAAAAGGGCACGCTTCGAATACTAAATCATAATAGTAATACGAGGGATCAACGTCGCTAGAGGTAGCTAACCTCATTGGCCAGACATAGGCTCATGTTTTAGTCATTTTAATTAGGACACGAGTGTCAAAGCTGTCCATCATCGTTCTCTAACTTCATTCCAGTAAACAGAGCCAATTCAACCACAACATTCTGGATATCATCCACCGCATACACGGTTGTCAAAGTGGTTTCATTATTGGCAAAGAGTATGCTAATAAGAGGCCCTGGTCTCTTTAACAACCAAACGTCATTTTACATACTGTTTGTACTTTTATATTTTGGAAACAATTTGTACTTGATATCAAAATATCATATTCGCTTCAAAATCAAATCCATTTTGGAATCATCACATTCGCTTCAAAATCAAATCTATTTTGGAATCTTCATATATGCTTCAAAAGTCATATTTTACTTTAAAATGTCAATTTAGTTTGATATATTGATTTCTCTTAGAAATTTCTTCGAATTACAATTTAGGTCATAACTTCACTTTAACCTAATTCGCGTTTAAATTCAAGATTTAAATATAAACATTCCACCCTTTTGACCAGTTTGAATTTTTATAAAATGGTTTAAATAGTTTTAAAATAAATAAATAGTTAAAATAGTTTAATAGAAATAGTTGAGTATTAAAAATGATTTATATAGTAAAATAGTTTGAAAAATCAAAATAATTTGAATATTAAAAATATAGATTTTGAACCGTTTATACTAAAATGATTCATTGGAAAATAGTTTCAAAGTCAAACCGATTCAATTCTAATTTTCTCTATTTAAATCAATTCCAATTTCCATTAAGATTTTAATCGATTCAATTTCTATTTCAATTCGAATTTTACTTCGATTCCAAATTAATTTTAATTCCAATTCCAAATTAATTTCAGTTTTAATTCTTAATTAATTTCAACTCCAATTCCAAATTAATTTAAATTTCAATTTCAAATTAATTTCAACTCTAATTCCAATTTTAATATATTTCAACTAAATTCCCAAATTTAAACCATTTCGATCTATATCAATTCCGAGTCCAATTTCTAAAATATCGGTTCAAGCACTTAAATCAAATTTTCCTTCAATATCCAATTCAAAATCCAAACCTTCAAATATAATGAAATTCCACGCTCAATTTCAAAATATCGTTTTATATCATTTTTACCTAGCAATAACTAAAGTTCGAGTAAAAGTCTGACCTTTTAAAATAAATCAATTTTTGAAATTCACATCATATTTCGCTTATAACGTAAAAATCTCAAATTTGATTAATTAAAAAATTTCGTTACCAAATTTAAATTTCAACATTTCGAGTTCCAATTCAAAAATAATTCAATTTCCATAAATTCGATTTTCATTTCTTAAAACCAAATCATTTAAATAATTTCAAATCAAAATTTTAAAATCATTTAATTTAACAAATCCGGTGTCCGTATATAATTCTCTATCCTAGGCCAAGTGAATTTATTATTTCAATTTAATTTTGGGAATGGATATATATCATTTCAATCAAAAAAAATGCAATATGTATATATCATTTCAACCTATTTCTTAATTTATTCAAAGAAAATCATCCCATGCTCCTTTGCCAAAATGGAGTTGCCTAAAAAGAAAGGTGGTCTTGGAATTTTTAATTTGCAAACATGGAATAAAGCATCCTTTAGTGTAAGTTTTAATGCCCTGCTATGTAGTAGTGATTCCTTATGGGTTGAATGGACAAAAAAGTATAATCTGGGAAGAAGGAACTTCTGGACAATGACAGTGCCCCAGAATTCAAGCTGGACTTGGAGGAAGTTGCTGGGCTTAAGAAATATCTATACTCCTTTTATAAAATATAGCCTCTCTCAATCCAGTTCAATCAAATTTTGGAATGATCCGTGGATGGCTGATGGATTACTGCTTGGGAAGATATTTACCCCTCACTGTATTGAACAGTCTGGAATAAGTAGGGATGCTCATGCTAAAGATTATTTGTATGATGGAAAGCTTGTGCTGCCATACACCAGTAATCAGGATATAAATGATGTTTGTAAAAAATATCAGGCTCAAAAGTACCATACAACTCCAAATGACGTATTGCTTTGGAATGGAAAGCCTCACACAATCTCTGTTGCATATGAACTCCTTGCTAATGTGACTGGAATCCCTGATATAGTTTGGCATAAGGCTTTATGGATAAGATACTCTCCTGCCAGGGACAACTTGCTAATTTGGAAGGTTATAATGAATGCTTTACTGACAAAGAGTACAATGATGAATTATGGTATGAATGTTGATCCTCTATGTGTTTTTTGCAAGTTGCAGAATGAATTTGTTGATCATATTTACTTTGAATGCACTGAATTATTGGATCTATAGGGAAGACTGGTGAGAAGAATAAATAATAATCATATACACGGTCTGTCTTCAGTGGAGTGGGATTTGATAAGCAAATCCACTAAGTGGAGGAAGCATGACAGAACTGTTAACTTCTTCTACTTTAAGAAGTACTTGAAATTGGTTTGGGAGGAAAGAAATTTAAGATGTTTTGAAAACAAGAGTAGGAGTATGGAACAACTATGGGAAGCCCTAAAGCAAGTTATCATAAATGGAATGAAGGATAGTCATTATGACTTCAGTACTCAATTGACTGAAGTTTAGCCTTTGCTCTTGTTTGTGTTATTTGTTCCTTTTTCTCCTTCCTCTTGTCTTGTATCCTAGTGTGTTTTTCATTGTAGCTTGTCACTGTGTGGTTTTTCTGTGTTTTATTTTCTTTTTCTGGTGATAATGAACAGTTCATTATCATTTTCATTTTTCTTTTATCAATAAACTGGCAGGGGACCAGTTAACCGCGCTTGCCTTGCAAAAGTATTTCTTAATTTATTTGAAATAATTCAATTCATAGTTTTATATACTGTAAATAATATACATGATGATAACATGATATATCAAAATAAATAAACATTCAAATATCAACCAGTAGCATCCTACACAGCCAATCATCCCAACAGTCGATAAAATCCACAACAATTTCATAATGATCAATATGAGCTATTTTTCGGGCAGTTAATTTTAAATCAATTTAACTATCAATTCAAATTTTATTAATTAATTCAGATGTCAATTAAACTTATCAAACAACAATCAATAAATTTTCAACCACTTCACAATATAAATTTAACGAACATAAAAATTATTTCAGTCAATTGTGAGGGTATAAACACCCACCTTTAATTTATCGATGATTTAAATCCAAATAAAGGCCCAAATTTGAACAGTCTCAAAACACAGCCAAACTAGATACAAAATGTCCGAAATTTCCATAAGAATGCAATGAAGAAAACCGCGCGTCGATTCGAGCTTGTATGCAAAAGTTATTCGAGTTACAACATTTTGAATTTTAATATAAAATAATATATTTATAAATAAAATAAATCACATTACCGTCATCTTCCTCACGAACGCAGGCAGCTTCGAACCCAATTCGCGTGCAAATCCATCCAAACACGCACTATACACGAGCTCGGAAACACGATCAGAGAACATAAATCAATGCGCCTAGGTCTCCTCCTCCACCGCGCCAAGTTTCATTGCATCATTCACCACCGTTTGCACAAAATCCGAGAATACACGGTGCCCTTCGATCTTAGATCTTGGCATATCCATGATGTATTAATAGCACTCAACCATATACTTTTGAAGAGGAGATCGAGATCTACAACTTTCATGTTGGAAATTTTTGAATTCGATCAACGGATTGAGAGAAAAAGAGGAGAGAAGTTCGAGCAATTTCAGCCACGAATAGGGTTTTAAAAAATTAAAATAATAATTTTCTCGATATGCATGCCATATTTATTTAGTTAGGTCCAAAATTATCCAAACTACAATCGAAGCGAGCCGCATGGCATTTATCATGTTTTACCCTCATTCTGAATGCAATGGATTTTGTTTCGACGCTAATTCAATCATATGTGGAAGATGGCTTTTCGAAGTCAAATTATTTTATCGAATTCCTTAAATTGATTTCTATGCGTTTCAAGCTTGCACAGCCCAACGACAAGTCTGATCGCTACAAATAACTCACTATTACGGTTCCGATGAAACTGGTTTTGTCGAAATCCGATACGGTTGCCAAAAAGGCTATTTTTAGTCGTCAACTAAAATCTAAAATTTCCAATTTTTAATTATTCACTTTTAAATCCAATTTTAAATGTTAACCATCTTCATTCATAATTAAATAAAATTTAAATCAATTTCCAATACCATTTTCAATCATATTAAATTCAGAATTCAGTTATTCAAATAATTTCCAATATCAAATTTAAACAATTTAATTATCCATTAAATCAATATAAATAAATCATTAAATTCCAAATAAATTTTATTTATCAACTATTTTATTTCTATCTAAATAATTCACATTTATTATTCAAATCAGTTATTGATTATAAGCACACTTAATACATAAATTTTTATTTCAATACTCGTTACGTTATCGCTAAATCTTCGAAATTAGTTATTTCAAAAGTTTATTCAAGTTCATATTCGAATAAACAACACCAATAATTCATTAAATGTTATTTTTATCCATTTTTATTCAATAATTATATCAAATCCTATAATCTGAAACAGTTAAAAATATGGGTCGTTATAATATAAATATTCAATTGAAAACTATCAATTCAATCTCAAATCATGTCTCTAAATTAATATATAATGAAATTTAAATACTTATTTACATCATATCCATTTCATAGATAAACCCACTCACTGTTATACGATGCTTATGAAGAGGTCCATTAATCTTCTTTTCTGATTCAATTTGATTTGGCATTGCTCCTCCTTTATTTAGCTTGTAATTGTTTTTTATTCCTTCTCTTCTTTTTAATTTGATTCTCCTACTTTTATTTGGAGATTTGATTTGATATTTGTTTAAAGAGATTTAATTTAAGATTTGAGGAATAAGAAAAATAAAAATGGAGATTAGGTGAAGCAGCTGCTACATGATGAAGAGAAATAGAGAATGAGGTAAATTAGGGTTAGGAAATTCCCATATACAAACATAAATCTCAAAACACCCCCCCCCCCCCACCCCAGCCCTACTTGGGCCTTGTAACAATCCTCACCAGCAGACACACCAGTTCAAAGCCGGAAAGTGGCCTTTGTATCAACATCATGCCAAGAAGTATGAATCATTAGATTTTAAAATGGTTTGCATGGTACATAGACAATTATAACTTTACACAATTCTACACTTTCAGATTTTACAGTGGAAGGAAATAAAATATAAGTACCGAATATAATCCAAGTGACACGGCCTCTGAATAACCATGGTCTATACAATGAACTATAAGATATAGTCTCTAAATATCAATACGACATATGTCTAATAAAGGTAAAGACTTCAATACCATAAATATAATAATAGTCCGTCTAGTGGATACATTAAGATACATATAGAAAAACTATAAATAAATAAATCTTCTGTGTCATGTCGTCTTCTCTATACTGCTTGACAAAATCACCTCATTTACTACTCAATTCTCTTGTAATAGGTAATAAGTGGAATAAATGGAGGGGATCAGGCAAAGTCTGGTGATTGAAATATATCACTAGTGGTGTAGTGTTAACAAGCGATTAAAGTTCAGTTATATCATATACCTAAAGGGGTTCCTTAGTGTGTGTTATATATAAGGAGCTAGTTATTTTATATTTAGGTTGACTATTCTAAATGTCCAATTATGGTTTATGAGAGTTCCACTTGTAGGTGGAGCATACTGAAATAGAGTAATTCCTAAAGGCATCTCTAGTGTATGGCATCTATGGTAAACCACCTAACTATACATCAACCAACATCTTCAGTGGTAGTTGCTTAGTTACATCTATGTGGATATACACCTAGTTCCCGACCCATTCATCGAATCACCATCCAATGGTTCTTATCATTTATGAATTGGTGCTCCTAATCAAATTTACATCCAATGCCATCCCGTTCATTGAATCACTATCCGATATTTCTTGCCATCTCTGATTTGGTAAGTATGAAGTATGCATTAAATGCCCGACACATTGTCGAATCACCGTCCGGTGGTTCTTGCCATTTGTGCATTCAATGCCCGGCCCATTGTCGAATCACTGTCTGATGGTTCTTGCCATGCATTGATGCATTTCCTTGCTAGTATGCTTCCTAAGTTCTATATGTTACACAAGTAGCAATCAAGGGTTGGTCCATCCCTTATCTAGGATTCACCAATCCTTTTTCAACGAACGTCTTCGTCCACTCTTTCCAGCTTACACCAATCTATGGCTAAGACCGATTATGAACGATAGGAACTTCTAATTGCGATATAATCACACACCGTGTCACATTCCAACTCCATGAAGCGAGATCCTGGGACTTTACCCAAATGCGGTACATTTCCAGCTTGTTGTCTGACCCCATTTAGCTATACGCACTTCGAGAAACAAAGAAGCTAGTTTCCCCGATCTATTCTACTTGGCCTATACCAGGTCCAGGTTCAATCTGGGCCTGCTATAGTAACTTAGATGTGTGACTTCCTATTGCTTTAAAAACAATCATAGGCATTCATACATTTGGATCTTCTACTCAAATGTCTAACTTCGATCTCAGATGTCTAGTAAGTGTACTCAGACGTCTGAATCATTTGTATTTTGTACTGTTTCCTTTATGTTTCTAAAATATTACGCGTTCAGACATTTGGGAATACATTTAAATGTATGGCCATCCTATTTAGACATCAAGAATGTATTTTTTGAATTTCATGAATTATTTTTTCTCATATTTCTTCGTAGGTTCGAGTATGATATAGAGTTTAGTTCAATGGGTGTTTTTCATACAATTTCTACCAGTTATGTCCAACTTCAAGTAATTTATTCTAATATATATCAATAGTTTTTCAATAAATTATACGTATATTTTAAGGGAATATATACACATACACTCAAATTGATTATCATATATATATATATATATATTTAAATGTAGATTGAATTTGGTCTAAATAAATTCCCACTAGTATGTTTGTTCATTCCTATCCATCCAAAAATCATTTCAAATTTATCATATAAATCAGATCAATAAAAATTGTCTCTTATTTATCAAAACCATACATGAATTATTATAATATTAAGGGTGGTTTTAATAAAAATTATCGCTTATTTATCAAAATCACTCCAAACATGTTATACAAATTTAGATTTATAGGATTAGAGATAGTTTTAATCATCTACTTATCTATTCAGTGAGTAGATCTATCATTTTACAAGGTTTTTCCCATATTATTTCAATTCAAAATTTTAACGTATAGATTCAATAAGAGAAGTCATATATGTATTACTATAAAGGTATATAATTGAAAATCAATTACTTGTTTCCAACATACGCTGATGCACTGCAGTTATTCGAAGGCAGGAATTTTAAGAAGAGAAGAAGGAAGATTGCAGAGAAGAAAATGTCATATATTTCATATCCTTTCTCTAATTACATTGTCTGCTCTTATAGCCATTCATTTGTAACCACTTAAAGAAAAAGCGGTCCATGCAGCTTTATTTCAGGTGTACTAACCACCATTTTGCTAATTAAGGAAAAAAAAAGAAAAACTGGAAATTGCTGAAAAAGGAAGAAAAAAACTGGAATTTTTTACAACGGCTATTGCCTTTAACTGCTACTCTGGAAAGGTCTGCCATGTGCTGCTGCTATTATTTCCCACTTGCTGCTTGGTGGCCAAGGAATCTAGCTGGTCTTCGAGTTATACGTTTGGGACGTTCATGTGCATGCGTATCAATACCCTCCCCTTCGAAAGCAACCTTGTCCTCAAGGTTGAGATGTGGAAAGCTGCGAGTCACCTATTCATAGTCTTCCCATGTGGCTTCGGTTGTATCCAGGTTCTGCCATTGGATAAGCACCTGCTGTGTAGTGGGGTTTAGGTGGCGGTGAGCAAGGATTTTTGCTGGCTGGTATACTGGGTGTCCTTCGTGAGCCAGAGGGGGTAAATTAGTGGGTGTTGTGGATTGTGGATCGGGGCAATATTTGAGGAGAGATATGTGGAATACTGGGTGTATTTTGGAGTCGTCGGGAAGGCGGAGTTTGTAGGCGACAGCACCGATTCTTTCTATGATTTCATATGGTCCAAAATATTTGCGGGCAAGTTTATGGTGTGTGCTGCCAAGGGATGTTTGGCGATAGGGTTGGAGGCGAACGAAGACCCAAGTTCCGATGTTGAATTCTTTATCCGTTCGGTGTTGGTTGGCGTGGTTTGTCATTCTTGTTTGGGCTTTTACTAGGTTGGCTTTGATTTGTTTGAGAAGAGAATCACGGTCGGTGAGCCACTCGTCAAGGTCGTGTAGGTTGGTGGTGTTGCGGCAATAATCAGTGAGGGCTGGTGGTGGTCTTCCATACACTACTTGAAATGGAGAAGTGTTAAGGGAAGAGTGATGGTTCGTGTTGTACCACCATTCGGCCCAAGGTAACAGTTGGACCCATCGGTTAGGAGTATCGCCAACGATTGCACGCAAATAGGTCTCTAAGCATCTATTCACAACTTCGGTTTGGCCGTCCGTTTGCGGGTGGTAGGCACTGCTCATTTTTAACTCTGTGCCATGAATGCGACAAAGTTCCTTCCAAAAGTGGCTGATAAAAAGCCTGTCTCTGTCGGATACAATTGTGCGAGGAAAGCCATGTAGGAGCACGTACTCTTATATAAAGTAGTTGGCTAGTTAGGCTACGGAAATGGAGGTTGGTAGGGCGATAAAGTGGCTGTATTTGGACAGTCGGTCAACAATGACCCATATGGAAGTTTTTCCGGAAGATGGTGGTAAATGTGCGATGAAATCCGTCGATATGTCTTCCCAAATGCGAGAGGGGATTGGCAGTGGTTGTAATAGCCCTTTAGGTGGTGTATTCTCGGGTTTGGATTGCAAACGTGTAGAACAGTGGTTAACAAAATCTTTTACTGAGGTAGACAATTCAGGCCAGTAAAAATTTGATGAAATGCAAGCGATAGTAGCTTTTATACCTGAGTGTCCACCTAGCTTAGAGGCGTGAAATGTAGCCATGATTTGTTGATGGAGATCGTGAGTCTCTGGAACGAAAATTTTGCCATTGTATAACAGCATTCCGTCTCGAATCTGCAATTGAGGTGATCCTGTCGAAGCTTCCTGCAGTAGTTACTGAGCATGAGGATCGACTGCTATTGCCGCCTTGATCTTGTCAGTGAGGAGGAAACGGGTTGTCATGAGGGTGTGGAATTGTGTGTCAGTTGGTGCGGTCAGCGGTGGTGAGGCAGCGCAGTTGGTTGGAATGGGGTGTTGAACTGGCGGCGTTTGGTTGTTGTTTGGAATGGCGTGTGGCCGATTTGGGGTGGAATTGGAGGTTTGCGGTGGTGGGTTGGTAGGTAGATGGTCGATGTGAGGTTGCTGGTTTGGGGGTGGGGTTTGTGGTGCCGTTGGTGGAGGAGTTGGTTTAGGTGGGGTTGGATTTGTAGAAGACGACATGGGCGGCTGTGTTGTAGGGTTCATGTTGGTTGAATGCGGAGTGATATATGGAAGAGAAAAGGGGTTGTTGAGTTGGATAAGTGTATTTGTGGGCTGGGCTTTAATGGGCCTACGGGAAAGTGCATCAGCGACGAAATTGGAGCGGCCTGGTTGGTAATTTATTGTAAAATCGAAGCCAAGCAGTTTGGTTAACCAACGTTGTTGTTCGGGGGTTTGTATGGTCTGGGTTAAAAGTTGACGTAAGCTTTGATGGTCGGTGACGATGATGAAGTGGCGGCCAAGAAGATAATGTCGCCAACGTTTGACGGATGATGTAATGGCGTACATTTCGCGGCTATAGGTGGAGGCGCGTTGAAGGAGTGGAGGAAGAGTTTTGCTAAAATAGGAGATTGGATGTTTATTTTGAGAGAGAACGACTCCGATGGCGGTAATGGAAGCATCGGTGTGGATGGTGAAAGTTTGCGTGAAGTCGGGTAGGGCTAATATTGGAGTGGTGGTAACGGCGTGTTTTAAAGCGTTGAAAGCATCGGTTGTGGACTTGGTCCAAAGGAAGGCATCCTTTTTGAGTAAGTTGGTAAGTGGGTTGGCAATTTTTGTGTAGTTGTGGATGAACTTGCGATAGTATCCCGTGAGGCCTAGGAATCCACGAAGCTCCGTTGTAGTTTGAGGAATGGGCCAATCCACCATGGCTTGTATTTTTTTTGGGTCGACTTGGACTCCATGGCCCGAGATTATATGGACTAGATATTCGATTTCGGTGAGAGCGAATGCGCATTTGGAAGGGTTAATGAAGAATTTGTGGTTGGTTAGGAGTTGTAGGGTGGTTTGTAAGTGTGAGATGTGAGTGGTGAGGGTAGGGCTATATATGAGGATGTCGTCGAAAAATACCAAGATGAATTTTCGAAGGTATGGTTTGAAGATGTCGTTCATTGTTGCTTGGAAGGTTGATGGAGCATTTGTGAGGCCAAAGGGCATGACAACAAATTCGTAGTGTCCCTCATGAGTGCGGAAAGCCGTTTTGTGAATATCGGGAGGATGTACACGGACTTGAAAGTATCCACTTCGCAAATCCAATTTGGTGAAGTATGTGGCGCCATGAAGTTCATCTAAAAGTTCATCGATGGTTGGAATGGGAAATTGATCTTTAATTGTGATAGCGTTTAAGGCTCTATAATCAACACAAAAACGCCACGTGCCATCTTTTTTTTTAACTAGGATTACAGGTGAGGAGAATGGACTAGTGGAGGGTTGGATAAGTTTGGTTTGGAGCATTTCACGGATTTGTTTTTCAATTTCATTTTTTTGATAATGGGGGTATCGATATGGACGGATATTTATTGGTGGGTGGTTGGGTTTTAAGTTAATGTGGTGGTCAAGGAGACGGTGAGGAGGTAGTTCGGTTGGTTTTTGAAAAATGGAAATGTGTTGGTCTAGGATGGCTTGAATGGGGGCCGGAATGTTTGTAGTCGGTGTTGGCGGGGTGAGAGTTGGTGGGTTGATGTGTAAGTGGAAGTAGGAGGCAATGCAATTTGTGGAGTCGAGGCGTTTAAGTTGGTGTACGGAAATTTCTTTGGGGTTGGACGGATTAGAGAGGCCGGTTAGGGTAATGAATTTTTGGTTGTAAATTAAACTCATGGTGAGTGATTTGTGGTCGGTAGTAATTGGGCCCAATGTTTCCAACCATTGTATGCCCAAAACGATATCCGCGCCCGTGAATTCAAGTAAATGCAAATCTGCTTCGAAAACAAACTTCTCAATAATAAATTGGACACGTGCACATTTCCCTCTGCTTCTTAGTTTAGCTCCATTTCCCACAGTAACAAAAAAATGGGTATTTTCTTCAATGGGTAATTTGAGAAAATTAGCAACTCGCGGGTGGATATAATTATGGGTTGAACCGGTGTCGACTAGGGCTAGGACTTGGTGGCCGGCGATGCTGGCAGCGAGGCGCAAGGCACGGGGGCTGGCGGCGCCAACCATGGAGTGGAGGCTAATGTCGGTTGTGCTGTTGGATAGGTCGATTAGGGTTTTGGAAATTCCATTGTAGTCTTCGCTAACTGGGTCGGTTGCATTAGTGTTTGGGTCCGATGGTTCTGTGGCTATGTCTGGGAGTAGAAGGAGGGCTCGTGGCGAGGACAGCGGTGACCCGGTGTATAGCGATCGTCACAATGAAAACAAAGGCCTTGAGCTTTTCGCTGTGCCAATTCGGAAGAGGTTAAACGCCGGATTGGGTAATTCGTGGTGTATGTTTGGGTTTGTGATGGAACGATGGGAAGGTTTTGTGAAGTACTGGGCTGAGTTGATGATGTCAGTAATGGTGGGGATGGGTTTTGAAAAGTAGCGGTTCTTGGTTTGTTGAAGAAGGCGCGTTGGTCATTTGATTTGGTTTCTATCAGTTTTGCTAGGTCGATTGCTTTGGATAGTGTTGTTGGCTGGAGTATGTGTAGTTCATTCTTGATTGGTGGTTTTAAGCCGGAGAGGAAACATTGGAGGAAGGAATCAGGGGAAAGGGAGGTGATACGGTTGCTTAGGGTTTCGAATGTTGCTTGGTAATCGGTTACGGATCCGGTTTGGTGAAGTTTAAAAAGGGAAGATTCAGGGTTAATGAGAGTGGAGGGTCCGAACCTTTGTTCTATTGCTGTTGTGAGTGCCGACCATGAGGAGAGTTGTTTGTTCCGGTACATCCATTGATACCATGTCAACGCTTGTCCTTCCATGTAGAAACTAGAGAGTTTGATCCTTTGCTCTTCCGGTGTGGCGTGATAGAGGAAGAATCTTTCCGCTTGAAAAATCCAGTCTAGGGATTCGATCCATTGAAGCGGGATAAGTCACACTTCGGTGTTCGGACGGCTATTGGGTTGGGGATGAAAGTGGGGTGAAGTGGAGTTGTGAGGAGTGGTGGGGGTCGGCCACTGGATGGAGAGTTTTGAGGGTTAGGCTGTGAATTAGGTGGTGAAGTAGTGAATTTGGTGGTGAGTTCTTGCATCATGGTGGTTAGATTGTTCATGGATGTTTGGAGAGTGGAGATGTCGGAGCGCATGGTGTCCATTGATGTGGTGTGGGTGGTGGAATCTTCACGGAGTTGGGAGATAGCCTCGTCAATGGCTCGGTTTCGGTCATGTGTTGGGTTTACCATGGTGGGTAAGAGGGAGGAGAGTTGGGAAATGAAAGCACCAAATTGATGCACTGCAGTTATTCGAAGGCAGGCATTTTAAGAAGAGAAGAAGGAAGATTGCAGAGAAGAAAAAGTCATATATTTCATATCCTTTCTCTAATTACATTGTCTGCTCTTATAGCCATTCATTTGTAACCACTTAAAGAAAAAGCGGTCCATGCAGCTTTATTTCAGGTGTACTAACCACCATTTTGCTAATTAAGGAAAAAAAAGAAAAACTGGAAATTGGTGAAAAAGGAAAAAAAACTGGAATTGGTTACAACGGTTATTGCCTTTAACCGCTACTCTGGAAAGGTCTGCCATGTGCTACTGCTATTATTTCCCACTTGCTGCTTGGTGGCCAAGGAATCTAGCTGGTCTTCGAGTTATACGTTTGGGACATTCATGTGCATGCGTATCATATGCCTTTTGCGGATAGAATCCACTTACCTTTTTAGCTTCTCCTCTTTTCTATTTCTATTAATCCTCCCCTAACTTTTGTTACTATGTTTGTCTTTCTCTAGCTCTCTTTTCTATTTTATTTTGATTTGCTTCTATTTTCTAAAGAATTAGAATTTCTACCTGAAGAAGAAGAAATGTTTAAGAGGCAAAGGCTAGGGTTTTGAATTAGGAGTGGAGACTTATGCCCATATTTATAGTTGAGAATTTGAGTTTACAGGCTAATTCTCGAAATCAGTAAAGATGAAAATGCCACTGGTTGTAGTTTCCACTAATTTTGACCATTTTTATTAAATTTAGCAAGTTATATATATGTTTTCTAACTGTAAACAACATTCCGGATGTAATGAAATAGGTCCTAAGGCCTGATTCTGTCTTCTATGAAAATATATTATTTTATCCTTTTACGAAAAATTACATTTTTTCCCCATATTCATATTTTAATTTATTATTAGAACTTTCAGGGTGTTACATTCTCCCTCATTAAAAGAATTTCATCCCCAAAATCTCCAAGGATAGTAAAATATAATTCGCTCATGCAACCAATATCTACAACAATCTACTCAACCACCAACCACTTGCAACCATTGTTTTTAGTTTCAGATTTCTAATGTAGTATGTACATATAGGTATGGAATGCATATGAGCATGTTGGTAATGTAAAATTAGATGGTCTTCTGAACTCGTCGACCTCTTCAAATGCAAGTGCATATGCCATGTATCCCAAATGTATGCAACATCCTATAGATTTACTATTCTATATAAATGAGCAAGCATTCAATACATATACAAAAAATGAAACAACCATATGCATATAATTGATAAAATAAAATGGATAATGTGATGTGTGTCATAGGTAAACATGAACATAACAACCTATATGTGTAATACTAGTTAACAAAATACATCCAAGCAATTATCATCCAACACATGTTCTAGTGACACATTCACATCCATGCCTAGCATCCATACATACATATGAAATATACCAAGCTAAATACTATGCATTCAAACAATTATAATTATCCCCAATAGATACTTTTCATAAAAAAGCCCTAGATGGGTTATACTTACTTTTACTTTTTTTTCAGTTTACCTTTTAAGAGTTCCACTGTCCAAAAGCAAAGCGCATATCAAAAGATAAGATGTGCCTTGCAGTACCCTTTTTAAGAAAAATGGAAGTGTTAGATTAGTCAAGGAAAATTGTTTTCTATACATTTTTTTCATGTTTGAAGCTTAAAATATAGGGTTTTTAGTTCAGATTTCAAATTATATACTTTTCCAAAAATTTCAAATGCTAATGTTTCTAACACATTTATCATTTTCTTTCCCTATTGTTTCGAAAATTAATTTTATAAAGTTTATCGGACCGTTTATTGAAAATCATAAATCAATCTATTTCTCTTTCTGAAAGAGGATATCATACATTTAACATTTCTAACTTAAAAAAACATTTCCAATGGTTTATTACACGAATTGTAGTAGATGAAAACAACCTAATTTACACAAATTCGACTACTTCATATAAAGTGTTTCAAGTACATAGGATTTCAGCTCCTCTTCTTTAAAAGTGGTTAACTCAAGTCTATCCTCCAATATAGTGTCCAACTCTGATGTTGGAATACTCTCGCTACTCAATGGATTTTCTATAACTATTTCCAATTTAAGAATACTACTTTCCCTTTTACAGAGGAGATGGATTATAACATTAAGGAGTCCTTCTTTTATACCTCTATTATGCCTTATCAACATCACAGTTATTTTCTATAGGTCCAAGGGTATTACTCTTCTTTTTCTTCATCCTTAGACCTGAACTTTACTCAATACTACTAGTTAGTATGAGGAACCTCTATTAGCTTTTCATTATGGAGTAAATTATAGTAAATGTGATGGATTTGTTCTTTACTCCAAATTGTTACAATCATAACATTTATTTTGACTCATATATGTTTTCTTATATAAGGGACAAGCCAACAACTACCTTGTAAGTCAAGTAAATTCTCGTGCTAATCCTTAAGGAATTTTGAATCTAAGCTCTTATACCAAATGTAACAACTCGCACCTTTGGACACACCTATTCAAAGCCCTAAAGAGGTTTTTGAACCGTCTTCATGCCAAGAAATATGGATCGTTAGGTTTTAAAATGGCTTACATGGCATGTAGATTATTATAACTTTACACAATTCCACACATTCTGATCTCACAATAGAAGAAAATAAAATATAAATACTGAAAATAATCCAAGTAATGAAATCTAAAAATCACTGTGGTCCATATAATAAATGACAAAAAAGATCTTCAAAAGTCAATACAACATATGTCTGACAAAGGTAGAGTCTCCAAGTAATTCCATAATAATAGTCTGCCTAATACATATTGTAAGAAACATAGAGAAATACTGTAAATAAATAAATCTCCAATATCATGTTGTCTTCTCTATGCTGCTTGATCAAATCATGTCACTTATTGCCCTATTCTCCTCTAATAGGAAATAAGAGGAAGAAAAAGAAGGGATCAGAAAAAGTTCGTTGAATGAATTATATCACTAGTGGTATGGTGTTAACAAGTGATTAAAGTTTAGTTATATTCCACGCCTAGGGATGTTTCTTAGTGTGTGTTATATATAAGGCTAGTTATTTTACATTTTAGGTTGACTATTCTAAATGTCCAATTATGGTTTATGAAAGTTCCACTCACAGCTAAAGCATACTGAAATAGAGTATTTCCTAGTGGCATCTCTAGGGTATGGTCGGTTGACAACCTTACTATACATTAACTAACATCTTTAGTAGTAGTTTCTTCGGTTTCATCTATTTGAATATACACCTAGTGCTCGACCCATTCATTGAATCATTGTTCGATGGTTCTTGCCATTTATGCACTGGTGCTCCCAATCGAATTTAAAATCAATGCTCAGACTATTCATCGAATCACTATCTAATGTTTCTTATCACCTATGCATTGGTGTAACAAATAGAGTATGCATTCAATGCCTGACCCATTATTTAATCACTATTAGATGGTTCTTTCCATCTATGCATTGGTGCACCTCCTCATTAGTTTGCTTCCTAAGTTCTATATCATTATACATGCAGTAATCAAGGGTTGATTCACCTCTTATATGGAATTCACTGATCTTTTTTGACAAACGTCCTCATCCACTCCTCACATCTTCCAACAATCCGTGGAGAGGACCGACAAAAGTGATAAGAACTTCTAGTTGCAATATAATCCAATGCCATGTCGAGTGTCGCATTCTAACTTCATGAAGCGAGAGCCCATGTAGCGACCCGGGAATTAATCGTTATTTAAATGAATATTTAATTATATTTTAAATAATTAATAAATAAATTTTTATTAACAAATAAAACTAATTTAAATAATAATAAATGATGATAAAATCATTTTTAAAATTTGTTTTCCAATATATATATAGTTCATAGAGAAATAGAAAATGTGGCCGGAAATTATTTTCTGAAATGTCAATTTTTCATTAGTTAAAAGTTGTGTTAAATGTCATAACACTATGTTAAACACACATGAACACATTATAAACCATTTAAACATGTGCACATGTACACATATATTCATGTTTCTTCTTAATTGCGTTTATACATAAGGATAAAAGAAAATATTTTATAAACGAAAAAATATATATAAAAACACACCTTTTCAACATAAGGACACAAGAGCATAATATGAATAGTGGAAAGCATGGAGAGGGGGTAGTATGAACAGTTTTGGGGGGAGGGAGGAGGTATGGCAATGCATGCATACATATATTTTAATATAAATCACTTTGTATTATTTTAATCAAAATCTAAGCCTATATATACCCCTTTATCTTTATATTTTTCATTTTTCAATCTCCTTCTCTACTTTTAAAATTCTAAGAGCTTGCACAAATTCTTTCATGGCTTCTCTTCATATCTTCTAATTTGAGAAATATTCATTTCTTTTTGCGAAAATCGCTTCACTAAAACGCTTCTACAACCCATTCAACATCTCCTCTTCCAGAATACAACACTTCATCACCCAAAACCACAAGGGCTGAACCCAAACCTCCCAAGGCTAACCCACTAACCCAAGGCCGAGCCCAAACATCACTTGACCAAGCCCAATTCAAGTGTTCGAGAGTTTAAAAGCTTCAAATTTGCAACATTCTTAAGCATTTTTGAATTTCGGCAAAAGTTGCTTTGATTTATAAAAAATTTCAATGAATATAAATTTTGTTTTTGGAAAAGAAATTAATTTGATAATTATGGACTATGTGTTGTGAAAATATGATGACTGTCACGTTGAATTATCATGTCGTATTGATGGAAAATGATGATATGTTTATGTTAGAAATTGGATTTGGTGATTGGTTGACATGTTGATATGTCTGGATATGTATATGCATGTAGATATGTGATATTGGTTATGATATGATGCTAGTATGTTTATGAAACAAAACCATGTGTATATGATGCAAATATTGTGAAGTTTGCATCTTGAAAAGTCGCAAAGGACTTGAGATCCGCTTTGAAAACGAAAGCTATTTTCTAGCTTTGGATTTTTGAAAATGTTTTTTTCAAGTTTAATCATTGTTTTAAGTTTTCAAAACTTCCCCATTTGTGTTTTCAAGGATGTAGTAGCTAGAGTTAAAGTGAAGATTTCGCCTAGAAATCAATTCTAGCGAACTGCGTTTATAGCGACAGACGTTATGGATGCAGTTCGAAAAATTTCACGATTTCAGTTTTAAGTGTTTTCTTTCGGATTGTTTTTGAAAACCCATTTTGAATTCATTAAGTAAGTCAAAATATCAAGTTTAATTATTTAGTAATTTATTTATCTAATTTAAATTAATTTGGGTAATTATTAATTAATTAGGTAATTAGGTTAAATAATTAGAGTTTAAGAAATTATTAACTACTTTAATTATTTTTAATTAAGTAACTTTAAATAATGATTAATTAAGATAAAGGGAATTTATTTTATTTAATAAAGTTTATTTTTAATTAATTATTTAATTAGAGTTAATTATTTAAATAATTTTTATTTAATTAAAGGTTAGTTATCCACTTAATTGAGGTTTAATTAAATAAATATTATTTAATTAAAGTACAATTAAGGTTAAATATAAACAAAATAAAGATTGTTAATGATTTAATTTTGATTCAATTAAGGACTAATTAAGGTTTTATTAAGTTTTAAACTTATGATTCAATTTAAATTCGTTTATTTTAAAGTTTCGTTTAAAACTCGGTTATTTATTATAACCACTTTTCTTGTTTAAATAAATTGTTTTAAAACCAAAGCATCTCTTGTCCCTGCTATTAAGTAGCCAAATGAATTAAAGTAGTAGTAATAAAACGATGATGTGTTTTTTGAAAGTAATCCGACTAGTACTTATCACAAATACCACACTTTGAGAACATAATGAATACAAAGGGGATAATTTCAATAAACGGTCATGATAATCTAAGCATATGGAACGAATGTTCATACGTAAATCTTTGCACCCTGATAGTGGGATAGTCCACTATAAATAACTTGACCTTTTAAAATTATCGAAGATTCGTTTGGAGAGACTGGGATTGGATGATCGTGGTTATCCGAAAACCACTTTGAGCCAACGTAAACGTTTGAATTGGAAATAGTAAAGGCAAGATCAAAGATGAAGACTATAAATCACCTTCGGTTCGTTCATCTCCTGAACGACTTATATGGATGAGTAGTGACATTGTGTCAACATATGGAAGGGAATGTTAGCATTCCAAGTGGCAAGGCTATAGTAAAGGTAAACATAGCCTTAGGCCTCATCAACCAGGAATAACTAAAACAGCGGAGATGCGGCAAGGCTAAGTGGGTCGATCCTATGAGGGTAAGGTCATCCCTATCTAGAGTCCCTACAATTAACTCATTTATGCTTCGATACGGTTGCTGATCCTAACCAAGAGGTGATCTTATTCGGTACTATCAAGTAAAGGGTAGGCCGGTCTTGTGTTAGCAGGGGTCGATCGGTTCGACCTCGGTGTTACTTTATCTAGAGATGCATTGTAATGGGCGGTACCCTAATAGCCCAATCATTATATGGAATCCATTTTCCAAGCCTTTGGTCTTAGTTGTATACATATTATGCTAGAATTTAATTGATGTAACAATTTCTGCTATGTGAATTATTTATTTGAAAACCCGAGACATTATGATAATATCAGTTGATTTCTATATAAAGTGTTTTGGTTATCGTAAGGTAAAAATTCATCTGTGTTTATGTGCGGCGTGGTCTTACGGGATACCTTTGATTTTCAAGATATCTTATAAAAGTAAAAATTAAGTTGTTTAAGTTTACTCACACCAGACCTATGTCCGACCTGGAGTTTTATTTTCTTTTCCTAAAACTCTTGGGTACTCAAATTTTTATGAGTAGCTAAGTGATCCAGTTTTCTTATAAAAGCATCATGACCGAGCTGGAGCAAGTGGCTTCATGTAGCTTGTTATTATCTTATTCCACTGTTTGTTTATGTATAATCCATGTATATTGTATGGACGGGTTGTTATATCTGCCCAGTTGAAGTTGTAATGTAAAGACTCTGATGTATTATTATTATGGAATAACGATGTAATATCATATGTTATCTATTATATGTTACTCTGACTCGTGGTGAGTTCTGTGATTATTCGGTTTCTTCTTATCTTTATTTTTCTTCTACCATTAGTGACTCGTCTTTCGACTCAAGAAAGGCGATCGTTACATTGTGGCATCAGAGACTAGGTTGAGCAAACACTTAGGCTTTAGGTTAGGATCAACCTCGAGAGTGCGTATCTGTAATTTTCCATTCGCGCATGTGTGTGTGGGTATGTTTGATAGATAGATCAACTTGACAGGTTTGATTGGTACCCTTCTATTAAGATTTATCTCGTCCAAGTATCCTAAGAATTATCTTACTATGCCAGGTAGTAAGACATGAGTAACAGAGGCAAACGAGGTAGGGGAGCAGGTAGCACTACAACTACAAATGGTCGAACCCGAATCCTGGAGGAGTTTGGATTATCGAAGTGGCAGCGGCAGAACATCCAAGGGTGAATTTCTCAACCTTATGCAAGGATTACACTAACCTCAGAGGGAATCCGTTTAAGGGGACTGAGTCTATTATGGAAGTACAAACCTAGTTGCAATCTAAGGAGATGATTTTTAAAGGTCCTGATTTGTCTGATGAACAGAAAAGGTTCTTAGCAGCATGACAACTGCAAGAGGGAGCGGCAGTTTGGTGGGACTCTCTTATTGCAAATGTTCTTGAGGAAGAATTCTCTTGGGCTTGATTTAAATAAGTTTTTAAGGACCAATTTTTACCAGCAGCCATATGGACCTTGATATACCGCAACTTTATGGATTTGAAAATGGGGGGTCTATTGGTAGTAGAGTATGAGACGAACTTCAACGAGTTATCTTGTTTTAGGCCAGAACTGATCTACACCCCATTGAAGAAGAATGAGATGTTTGTCTTGGATATGAGGGAGGAGTACCACGAGAGGATGACTGCTCATATTAAAGGTACTTTTATGAACCTAATTGATATGGCTCTAAGGTATGAGACCTTGGAAAAGAAGAAGCCAACTCCCATAGCGCCTAGAAGAAATACCAGTGGAGGGGTTCCTACTAAGAGGAAGTCCAATCTGAATTGGAAGAATCGAGGAAAAGGGAAATAGGGAAAAGGTTAAGGAGGTAGCTTCAGGAATATTAGTTGTTATATTTGCAAGCAGAGAGGTCATATTTCATGGATATGTCTGAACCGTGAAGCTTCGAAGCAGCAAAGTGGACCCATCTCTCAAAAGGTCCTGAAGTCGCTTTGTTTCAATTGTCATCAATCGAGCCATATGATTAAAGACTGCCCACTCATGAAGAAGGTGCTACAGCTCAAGGTGTACGCCATTAAGAGTGAATCATCTACTTCAACGGATGTGAAGGGAAAAGGCGTCCTTGAAGGTACCTTACTGATTAATCGTATTTTTGTTTGAGCATTATTTGATACTGGTGCCTCTCATAATTTTATCTCTAACGAATCGGTAGATAAGTTTCATCTTATTCCTATTATTATAGAAAACCTTATGTGTGTGTCTAACCCTATAGGTGGCGTAACCCATTTAAATATGATTTGTGGGAATGTTCCAATTTCTTACCTTTATCATCACTTTTATTGCGACCCGTATGTTTTAGACTTTAAAGGATTTGATAGTACTCTAGGTATGGATTGGTAATGCAAATAGGGAGCTATTTAGATTGTGCTGAAAGGACTGTATCATTAGAAACTAAGTTGGAAAGAATTGCTAAAATACCATGTAAGGAACCTGGTATTAATATGTGTAGTTTCTTGTATTCCCTGGAATCATCCCAGGATGATTTAAGTTATGTAGAAATTATTAGGGATTTTTTCAGTGTTTTCAAAGAAGTCAATAATCTACCCACGCATAGAGAGATAGAGTTCCGTATTTATTTGGTCCTTGGTGTTAGACCTATGGTTCAACCCAAGAGAAGGAAGGCCCTGAAAGAGTGGAATGAATTAGAAAAGCAAACCAATGACCTGTTAAGAAGAGGATTGATTAGACCCAGTCATTTAAGTTGGAGGTGTACCGTGGTGTTTGCGGCAAAGTCTGATGAATATTTAAGGTTGTGCATAGATTACAGGGAGTTGAATAAGCTGACCATTAGGAATAAGTATCCATTTATCCTGCATCGATGATCTTTTTGATCAACTTCATGGAGCTATAGTAATTTTTCAGATGGATCTAGGTACTGGATTCCATCAGCTGAGGGTTGCTGAAGATAGTATACCCTTAACTGCTTTTAGAGGCCCTGACTGTTTCTTTGAGTCGTTAGTTATGCCTTTCGAGCTAATCAATGCACCGACATATTTTGTAGATCTCATGAATCATGTTTTCCGAGATGTTCTTAATAAGTTTGTGTTAGTTTTCATCGATGACATCCTTATCTACTCCATATCCGAGGAGGAGCTTAAACATCATTTCGAAATGGTGTTAGAGACATTGAGGAGACATGTCTTGAAGGTGATATTATCTAAATGCCATTTTTGGAAATCAGAAGTAAGATTCTTAGGACATATTGTGATAGGAGAAGGTATTTCAGTAGATCCAGTGAAGGTGGAGGCTGTTTAGGAATGGAAGCAACTGTGAACTCCTACCGAGGTTTGCAGTTTCTTAGGGTTGGTTGGATACTATAGGCGATTTATTCAAGATTATTCCAAGATTTCATCCCATTTGACTAAGCTGACTAAGAAGGAGGAGAAGTTTGTGTGGACCCCTAAGTATAAGGAGGCATTTCTAGAATTGAAAAAGAGATTGACCAGTGCACCAGTTTTGGGTATTCCTGATGGAAATAGTGGGTTCACAGTTTACACAGATGCGTGTGGAATGGGAATTTGTGCTGTTCTAATGCAACATGGTAGAGTGATTGCGTATGCAAGTAGGCAGATGAAGCCTCATGAGAGGAACTATGCTACGCATGACCTAGAGTTGCTAGTTGTTGTGTTTGCATTGAAAATGTAGAGACACTACTTGTTGGGTAAGGATCCTTCCATTCCTCATAGTGTCTTTCTAATTTATAGAGATTTTAGGAATAAGTTTTCTTTATTTAATTAGGTGAAAATTTTGAGCTCTTCATAAATCATAAACCCCTGAAGTATCTTTTTACTCAGAAGGATCTGAAACTAAGGCAACAGAGATGGTTAGAGTTTCTAGTGGCGTGTGACTTGGATATTCTTTACACGCTAGGAAAGGCTAATGTGGTGGCAGATTCCTTAAGTAGGAATGTTGTTTTGACTCTTTTGGAGGTTACCCCGACTATCCTAGAAAAGATAGCGAGCAAGAAAAGGTTGGATAGAAGCTTAATGGCAATCATCGAGAAGGTTGAGGAGGGGGCAGTTCATAAGTTTTAAGATTGATAACCAGGGAGTTTTGAAGATGAATGGACGAATCTATGTACCGAATGTCAACGGTCCTAGCCACGAAGTTTTGTCAGAATATCATCGCTCCAAGTTGAGTATCCATCTAGGTGTCTCAAAGATGCATAAGATATGAAGTGGATATTTTGGTGGAAGGGAATGAAAAGAGATATCTTTATCTTTGTTAGTAGTGTTCGTGCTATCAACAAATCAAAGGTGATCATCAGAAGACAGTTGGGTTATTACAACCTTTTGAATACCTAATTGAAAATGGAAAATGATATCGATGGATTTTATTAATAGTTTTCCCAGAACCAGAAGAGGAAATGAAGGAGCACGGGTTATTATAGATCGGCTAACGAAGAGCACACATTTTATTCCAGTAAAAGCAACAATGACCATTGCTTCTTTAGCGGAAATTTTTATGAAGGAGATAGTCGGGTTGCATGGAGTTCCTAGAGTATTGTAAGTGTTCGAGACCCCATATTTACTAGTCATTTTTAGGAAACATTGCAAAAAATACTTGGAACAAGGTTAAGCTTAAGCACAACATATCACCCACAAACCAATGGACAAATAGAGCGAGTGAATCAGAGTCTAGAGGATCCCTTGAGGGCTTGTATTTTGGGTTTTGATGGATCATGAGAGGATCCTTTGCATATGGTAGAGTTCTTTTATAAAAATAGTTTCCAAGCGAGCATTGGAATGGAACCGTATGAAGTCTTATATGGAAGACCGTGCAAGTCACTAGCATGTTGGGTTAAGACAGGAAATAGATTAGTTCTTGGATCAGACATGATCTGAGAGACTAAGTAGAAAGTTGAAATGATTAAGAAAAGGATGAAGGAGTCTCAAGATCGCCACAAGAGTTATGTGGATAAAAGGCGAATGGATTTGGAATTTGCGGTTGGAGACTTGGTGTTCATAAAGGTTTCACCAATAAGAGGAGCTGTTAGATTTAGAAAATCTGGGAAGTTAGCTTCCTAGGTATGTTGGACCCTTCCGTATTCTTGAGAGGATTGGATTTCTTTCTTATAGGGTCAAGTTACCAAAGAGATTGGTGGTATATCATAATGCGTTCCAAGTGTCTCGTTTGAGGAAATATGTTCATGACCCTTCTTTAATTGTAGAACCATCGGTTTAAGAGGAATCGGAAATAAAACCGAACCTCACAGTGGTTAGACATCTAGTTTACATTGTAGATCGGCATTAAAAGAGGTTGTATAACAAGGTGGTGCGGCTAGTTAAGATTCGGTGGAGCGAGGCTCCTAGAGACTGCACTTGGGAGACGGTGGATCGTGTGAGAGAAGCCTATCTCGAGTTGATGTTAGGATAGCTAGTTGTAGATTGTGTGTATAGTGTATGTTTTTTTGCTATGGATGCTAGTGTATATATTTCTATATGTTTATGATATGAATATATGGCTTTTTGTGTAGTTTGAATTATCTTCTTGATTGCTAATATGGGATGAAATTCTTTTGAGGAGGGAGAGTATAACGACCCAAAATTAATCGCTATTTAAATGAATATATAATTATATTTCAAATAATTAATAAAAGAATTTTTATTAACAAATAAAACTAATTTAAATAATAATAAATGATGATAAAATATTTTTCAAAATTTGTTTACCAATATATAGTTCATAGAGAAATATAAAATGTGACTGGAAATTATTTTTTGAAATATCGATTTTTCATTTGTTAAAAGTTGTGTTAAATGTCATGTCACTATGTTAAACACACATGCACACATTATAAACTATTTAAACATGTGTACATGTACACATATATTCATGTACATGTTTCTTCTTAAGTGTGTATATGTATAAGAATAAAAGAAAATATCTTATAAAGGAAAATGTATATATATACATATAAAAAACACACCTTTTTCAACACAAGGACATAAGAGCATGACATGAATATGGAAAGAAAGGGGAGGGGGGTGTATGAACAGTTTTGAGGGAAGGGAGGAGGTATGGAAATGCATACATACATATATTTTAATATAAATCACTTAGTATTATTTTAATCAAGTCATAAGCCTATATATGCCCCCTTTATCTTCATATTTTCCATTTTACAATCTCCTTCTCTACTTTTAAAATTCCTAAGATCTTAGATAAACACTTTCATGGCTTCTCTTCATATCTTCTAATTTGATAAATATTCACTTTTTTTGCAAAAATCGCTTTTAAAGTTCACTAAAACGCTTTTACGACCCATTCAACATCTCATCTTCCAATTTACAACACTCCACCACCCAAAACCATAAGGCCGAGCCCAAAGCTCCTCGGGCCTAACCCATTAGCCCAGGATCGAGCGTAAAACCACTTGACCAAGTGCAATCCAAGTGTTCGAGATTCCAAAAGCTTCAAATTTGCAAGATTCTTAAGCATTTTCATGTTCCCGCAAAAGTTGCTTTGACTTAGAGAAAAATTCAACGATTGTAAATTTTTTTGGAAAAGAAATTAACTTGATTACTATGGACTATATGTTGTGAAAATATGACGACTATCATGTTGAATTATCATGTCGTATTGATGGCATATGATGATATGTTTATGTTTGAACTTGGATTTGGTGATTGGTTGATATGTTGATGTGTTTGGATATGTATATGGATATGGGTATGTGATATTGGGTATGATATGAAGGAATTATGTTTATGAAACAAAACCATGTGTATATGATGCAAATATCGTGAAGTTTGCACCTTGAAAAGTCGCAAAGGACTTGAGATCCGATTTGAGAACGAAAGCTATTTTCTAGTTTTGGATTTTTGAAAATGTTTTTTTTTTCCAAAGTTTAATCATTGTTTTAAGTTTTCAAAACTTCCCCATTTGTGTTTTCAAGGATGTAGTAGCTAGAGTTAAAGTGAAGATTTCACCTAGAAATCAATTCTAGCGAACTGCTTTTATAGCGATAGTCGCTATGGATGCAGTCCGAACAATTTCACGATTTCAAGTTTTAAGCGTTTTCTTTTGGATTTTTTTTAAAACCCCACTTTGAATTCATTAAGTAAGTCAAAATATTGAGTTTAATTATTTAATAATTTATTTAATTTAAATTAATTTGGGTAATTATTAATTAATTAGTTAATTAATTAGGTAATTAGGTTAAATAATTAGAGTTTAATAAATCATTAACCACTTTAATTACTTTTAATTAAGTAACTTTTAAATAATGATTAACTAAGATAAAAGGGAATTAATTTTATTTAATAAAGTTTATTTTATTTTAATTAATTATTTAAATAGAGTTAGTTATTTAATTAATTTTTATTTAATTAAAGGTTGGTTATCCACTTAATTAAGGTTTAATTTCTTAAATAAATGCTATTTAATTAAAATACAATTAAGGTTTAACTATGAACAAAATTAGGATTGTTAATGATTTAATTTTGATTTAATTAAGGACTAATTAAGGTTTAATTAAGTTTTAAACTCATGATTAAATTTAAGTTCTTTTATTTTAAAGTTTCGTTTAAAACTCTATCGGTTATTTATTTTAACCACTTTTCTTATTTAAATAAATTGTTTTAAAACCAAAGGATCTCTTGTCCTTGCTATTAAGTAGACAATGAATTAAAGTAGTTGCAATAAAATGATGATGCATTTTGTTGAAAGTAACACGACTAGTACTTATCATAAATACCGCACTTGGGAACGTGATGAATACAAATGGGATAATTTCGATAAGCGGTCATGATAATCTAAGCATATGAAACGTATGTTCATACATAAATCTTCACATCCTATTTGTGGGATAGTTCGAACTTGACCTTCTAAAATTATAGAAAGTTGGTTTGGAGAGGCCAGGATCGGATATTAGTTGTTATCCGAAAACCACTTCGAACCAACATAAATGTTTGAACTAGAAATAGTAAAAGACAAGATCCAAAATGAAGACTACAAAGCGCTTTTGGTTCGTTCATCTCCTAAACGACTTGTATGGATGAGTACTAACATTGTGTTAACGTATGGAAGGCAATATTGGCATTTCAAGTGGCAATACTATAGTAAAGGTAAACGTAGCCTTAGGCCTTATCAACCGAGAATGGCTAAAACAAGGGAGATGCAACAAGGCTAGGTGGGTCGTTCCAATGAAGGTAAGGTCATCCCTATCTAGAGTCCCTACTATTAACTCATTTCTTCTTTGGTACGGTTGTTGATCCCAACCAAGGGGTGATGTTATTCGGTACTATCCGGTAAAGGGTAGGCCGGTCTTGTGTTGGCATAGATCGATAGGTTCGACCTTGGTGTTATTTTATCTAGAGATGCACCGTGACGAGCGGTACCCCAGTAGTCCAGTCATTATATGGATTTCAAAAAAGTGCCATCGGTCTTAGTTGTATACCTATTATGCTAGAATTTAATTAATGTAACAATTTCGGCTATGTGAATTATTTACTTGAATACCCTAGACATTATGTTAATATCACTAGATTTTTATATAAAATGTTTTGGTTATTGCAAGGTAAAAACCCGTCCGTGTTTATTTGTGGCGTGGTCATATGAGATAAGTTAGATTTTCATGATGTTTTATAAAAGTAAAAACTAAGTTGTATGAGTTTACTTACACCACACCCATGTTTGACTTGGATTTTTATTTTCTTTTCCTAAAACTCTTGGGAACTCAAAGTTTTATGATTAGTCAAGTGATCCAGGTTTCTTACGGAAGCATCTTGAAGGAGCTGGAGCAGGTGGCCTCATCGTAGCTAGTTATTATCTAATTCTGCTGTGTGTTTATGCATGATCCGTCTATTTTGTTTGGACGGGTAGTTATAATTGCTCGGTTAAAGTTGCAATGTAAAGATTCAGATGTATTATTATTATGGAATGAATATGTAATATCCTATGTTATCTATTATATGTTACTCTGATTCGTGGTGAGATTTTGTGATTGTTTAGTTTATTCTTATCTTTCTTTTTCTTCTGCCATTAATGGCTCGTCTTTTGATTCAAGAAAGGCGGTCGTTACAGCCTAGGACTTCACCCACAGATTTTATGTTTCTAGCTTGCTGCCCGATCATGTTCATCTTCGTGCACTCCCGAGAAACAAAGAATTTGTAATAGATTAACCCGATCTATTCTACTTGGCATGTACCGAGTCCAAGTTCAATTTGGGCCTGTTGTAGTAACTGAAACGTCTAATTCTCCAAGTTAAACATTAGACTTCCGACTGCTTTAAAGAAATAATCTGAGACATGCAACGGTTTGGATCTTCTACTCAAACATCTAGCTTTAATCTTAGGCGTCTAATAAGTGCACACAAACGTCAAAATCATTTTTTTATCTGGAAGTTCCTTTATGTTTTGAAAAGTTTATGCCTTCAAACATTTGGGAATACATTCAGATGTCTACCTATCCTATTCAGATATCTAGTATGTATTTACCAAATTTCATTAAAAAAAATATTTCGTTTATTTTAGTACATTTCTTCGTAGATTCGAGTATGATACAGGGTTTAGTTTAACATATATTTTCAATTCCATTTCTATTTGTTTATGTCCAACTTCAAGTGATTTATTCTAAAATTTGTTAATTATTTTTAGTGTGTTATATGTATATCTCAAGGGATTATATGTGTACACTCAAATTGATTATCACGTATATTTCAATGTAACTTGAATCGGATTTAAATAAACTCCAATAGATATGTATTCATTCCTATCTACCGAAAATTCATTTCATAATTATCATATAAATCTGATAAAAAAATATCACTTATTTATCAAAACCATAAATGAATCGCTATAAAGATTAAAGGCGGTTTCATTAAAAATTATCACTTATTTATAAAAATCAATCAAACATGATAAACAAATTTAGATTTATAGGGTTAGAGATAGTATCAATCTATTTACTTTCTACTTAATGATTCAGTGATTAAATCTATCATTTTCCAAGGTGTTTCCCACATTATTTCAATTCATAATTTTAGAAAACAAATAGATTCAAGTTTGTATTATTAAGGAGGTATGTGATTGAAATTCAATTTCTTGTTTCCAACATATGCATTTTGTGTATAGAATCCACTCACCTTTTTAGCTTTTCCTCTTTTCTATTTCTGTGAATCCTCCCCTAACTTTGGTTGTTGTGTTCATCTTTCTCTAACTCTCATTTCTATTTTGTTTAGATTTGCTTCTATTTTGTTAGGAGTTAGAATTTCTTTTTGAGAAAGAAGAAGAAGAGGAGGAAGAGGAAGACATGCTTAGGAGGCAGAGGCTAGAGTTTTTTTAGTGAGAAGAGTGGAGCTTATGCTTATATTTATAGTCGACAATTTGAGTTCATAGGCTGATTCCTAAAATCAATAATTATGAAAATGCCAGTAGTTGAAGGTTTTAGAAATTTTGACTCATGTTATGAAATTTAGCAACTTATATATATTTTATGACTGTAAATGATATTCGGGATGCAATGGAATACGTCTTGAGGCCTAATTCCAACTTTTGTGTTATTACTTTGTCCTTTTATGTAAAACTATAATTTTACACATCCATATTTTAATTCATTATTAAAATTTCTGAGTTATTACAGACCTTGACTTGCCTTACTCTGAAACGTTCATTACAGTAAATAATGTGTATCTCCTTCATTCGGTATTCATTTCTGACATTTTATATATGTATTTGAGCTAGAAAAATCTACTTCACGTAATGGAAAAGTCAGATTCTCCAAATTTCTACTTATGTGAAAGTTTAGTTTTTTAGTTTTATGTAAAATTATCGAATTTTGGTTTTTAATTAATTATTTATTTTTAATGAAAACATGGGGTGTTACAGGCTTGGAAGTGGGATTCGATATGGATAGGTTTTATAGATGGGTTTCCAAGGTTGAGAATGGGGAATGATAGCATTTGGAGAATGATCAATTGATTAACGAAGAGCACCCGGTTCATCTCAATGAAGATGGTGAGGACAATAGCTAGCTTAACAAAGCGATACATGAAGAATGTAGTAAGATTGCATGCAATTCCAAGCAATATAGTTGATGATAGAGATCCATTATTCAAGAGTGAGTTCTGGAGAAGTTTGCAGTGTGCATTAGGTACAAAATTGAATCTAGGTACGGCTTAGCAACTGTGGACAGATAGTCAAACAGAAAGGACTAATCATGTTTTAGTGGATGTTCTAAGGGAATGTGTTATATACTTTAGAGGATCTTGGAAAGATCATTTACTTTTGGTAGAGTTTGCCTAGAATAACAATTACTAATCAAGTATTAGAAATGCCATTGTTCGAGGCTCTTTATGGTAGACCATGTAAGTCGCCTATTTTTTGGTTGAACGTGGGAGATAGACTCTTGCTAGAACACTACTTCATAAGAGATTCTACTAAAAAGACAGAACTGATTCACGCTCAAAAAAATTTATGCAATCAAGGCATAGGAGTTATATCGATAAGAGAAGAAAGGAACTAGAGTTCATAGTAGGCAATCATGTGTTCATGGAAGTTTCACCAATGAGAGGTGTTATACGCTTTGGGAAGGGGAAATTGACACGTAGATATATAGGTCAATTTCTAGTAATTGAGAGGATCGGTAAACATGTGTATAAAGTCGACTTATGGATTAATTTGGCGGGTGTGGATAATATTTTTCACATATCACATTTAAGTAAATGTGTGCAACACCCTAGTATGGTAGTCGAATCGAGGGAGATAAAGACTTATCTAAACTTATATAAGACAACCGAAAGGGATAATAGGTTGTGATACAAAAATGTTTTGGAACAAAGTTATTAGACTTGTTTTCATCTAATGGATTGATGATTAAGATGATTTTACCTGGAATGTGGATAATAGGATTAGGAATATCTATCCCGAATTGTTTGACATTCAAGTGTGTAGCATTGTGCTTTGTTTGTCCATGGTATGTACTAGAAGTAGCATTAGTGTACTTATGTTATGATATGATTATATGTTAGTAGTTTCGCTAATGAATTTATTTTGATGATTGATGGTATATATTAGTATGATACTAGTGTCGTATGTGTACTTATGCGATGCAGGCTTTGCACTATCTGAATGTCAATGTAATTTTTATTCTTCATTATCTGAATTTCAAGGACAAAATTCCTATAAGGAGGGGAGAATGTAACATCTATATTTTGGAATGCCAAATATAGGAAATTAAATTCATAATAATAATTTTATAAGAATATTAAGATAATTTAATTGTAAGAATTACCTAAGAGAAATTTGATTAATTATGTGTATGACATTTTAAAAAGTTAATCAAATTGACCAAGAGTAATTAAAGCAATTAAAGTAAAGGAGAATAAATAAATTTGAATGGGAAGGAATCTTGTATTAAGGGGAATAAATTAATGAGATTAGGCAAGAGGGATTTTAGCCTAAACCAAAATCATTAATATATAAACCATTTATCATCTCCTTCTCATCCTTTACATTCTTTCTTAAAAACCCAAATCAAAGCCAACTACTTTCAAATTCCAAAGGAAAGAAGAAAATTCGACCAAGATCTTCTAATATCGATAAGTGAAATTTTCTTTAAAAACCTTCCAAACTCATTTCGGTGTGGACTTGATATTGTTTGGATGTATTAAGTGATGTTAAACATGTTTATACAATTAGAATTGATAGTGTATGTATTTGGTTATCTTAACAAATGGAATTCGTTCAGGTTTTAGGGTAACACATTATTTAATCTTTTCCAAATATCATGAAATTTGACTATGATATTTTCAATGTTAAAATAAAGATGAGTTTTAAATTTCATAATTTTTGGGTGAAGCAATAATGCGATATGAATTTTCTAAGTGAAAAATATATCGTTTCAGATATAAATTAATATCAAAAATATTAAACTTATTCAATTTTTTTTACCAAATGTAGAGGAAGATGTTTTATAATTTTAGTGACTTTTTAGGAATTTTACCATTAATTTTCCAATTGATATGAATTAATATGCTAAGGGAAAATATTCTTGAATTAATAATGTAACTAAGGAAATGATAATTAAATGGGGCTTAATTTTTGGCAAAAGCGGGGAATACTATTATATAAGAAAATAACCACCAAACAAATGACACATGTACATGTTAGGTTAAAAGTTGTTGATTTACTAAGGAAAAAATCATTTTCCATTTAATTACAGGTTTACCACTATAACATGCGATAGCTTACAAACGTTGAACCTGCGATAGCTTATAAATGTTAAACCTGGATAGTCTTAAAAACTTGAAATGCGATAGTTATAAAATCAACATATGTTAGCTTTAATTGTCAATATGCGAAGCCTTTGGAATTTTGTTGTTTTAAATGTCAACATGCGATAGTTTGTAAATGCCAACATGCAATAACATTGAATGTTAACATACTGTAACGACCAGGAAATTCAGACACTTCGTATTTAAATATTTGAATTATTTAATATTTGAATCATTTAATATTTGAATCTTATATTAGATGTTATTAAAATGATTTAATAAGCTTTTTAACCCCCTTCTAAATCACAAGTAATGATTGTAAACTTGTTTTTGAAATATGTTTACAAAAATATATTCTTTCGAACCATATCAGTAATATGACCGAAAATCGTTTTATTAATAAATAACTTTCTCTCAACGAAAGTTATTTAAACCTTTTGCACATGTCTAAGTAGTCATTGAGGAGATAATTAGAAACTAAAAATATTTTCATAGTTATGGCTAACTAAATAGGGTGATGTCATGAGAAAATAAGGAAAATGAGAAAAAATTGAAATGTTTAATATTTAAGTTAATGATCAAACGAACACATTAGCAACTAATTAAACGCTCTTTATAAAGCTTGAAAGATTCTAGAGTCTTCCGTATGGATAAAGTATATTACTATGAGAAGTGTAGAGTAATTAGCCACAAAGGGGAAGAGACATAGGAGAGGTGATGAGAGGTGAGCCTTCCATGACATGGTTGGGGAAGGCGGTGAAGGAAAGCTTAAAAAGAACCATTTTTGTGCATATATAAGGAGAGGCATACCTTAGGAACAATCACAAAATCAAAAAGCTTGAATGATAAAATACAACGGCTACTTCATCCCGTTCTTTCCTCTCCAACTTTCCTAAAATATATTCCAATCAACTCCAAATCACTTCAAACTTTTCCACAAGGCTTACTAGTATATTAGAAATCTTTCTATCAAATAAAAAGTGGAAGAAGTGAAGCCATGCTCCTCCACCATGACATGGCCGTGAGCATTGCAAGAGGAATGGAGGCAAAGGAGCAAGGTGAAGGAAACAAAAGAAGAAGGAAGGTCGTCGCAAAGGTGTGGCTAGTCTTACTTAGCTTGGGCTTGATTGTTTGAGAGGTTAAAGGTGAGTTAACACCTCACTTTGAATGGAAAATATAACACATATATGTTGTGTTTGAATTGTTATTAACATATGTTAAAATAATGGTTGTATCTTCTTACTTTAAAGATAAGTGACATATGTGATCAATGTACATGGATTTGAACAAACTTGGAATGGACTTAAATGGACTTACATGATATATGACTAGGCCATGAACAAAGCACATAGGTTATATATGGATATTGGTTTAGATTGGACTTGAATTTGAAAGTGCATTTATAGATATAGTCGCTAAAGATGTAGTTCAAAATTGCCTTGTATTTTGCAATTATTATGGAACTTTATAGAGAGATACATAGGAGTTTCTTGCTATATTTACAATGTTTTATATGTATATTTGTTGTTATTAAAATTTTAAATAGCAAAAAGTTAAGTAACCTATCGAAAACGACCAAAACATCATTAGTGTAAATTGCCCCGTTTAACTTCGACTTTTGGACTTCAAATGTTTCGATAAGGACTTTATGTTTGAGCGATTTGTTTCATTCTTTTTAAAAATATTTTCTAACTCATATTAGAGTATTTTAAAAGTTATCCGAGATTTATATGAAATTTTATAATTAGTTATGAATTTTCAAAGGAGAGATATTTTGTTAAAAACATGTCGTTTTCAAGTTTCTAATGATTTTCCCAAACTTGTTATTTTCAAGTGATATTTTGAGGGAGTGTTTTAAAATATATTATAAGTATTATGAAGTATAAATATCTTATATAAATATTTTGAAAAAATATAATATATAAACATCTTGGAAAATATCTTATATAAATATCTTGTTTTAGATTATAAACAAAAGGTTAGAAAGGGGTTAGTAATTGCTTAATGGCCATATAGGTAATTGTTTAATTACTTAGTTGAAAAGTAATTAACAATGCTTAACACTAATAAGTTGACAAAGTAATCTTATCTATTTGTAAGAGTAAAGATTGATGTCGAGTAGGGACGAAGCAATAGAGTTCTAACCTACCGGGCTTCCCTCTTAACCTAGGAACATGTAAGTGAAAAATGTCAGAAACGTGTTGATGCTTTGATTTCTTATTATTTGTGGAAATCATTAATAATATATTTAACAGTAAAAGTCAACGGGGTAGACTTATATATTTGCGATATTCAAGAATGAAGTGTCTAAGCAAGGCTTGGAGCAACCAGTGCCCAAACTTACCAGGCTTCACTCTTGGATGAGGAATAGTTAAGTTAGAATGTCGAAAATGGGTTAAGTGTACGAATCTTATTTGTATAAGCAATCATCTTAAGAACTTAATAGTTAACTAGTCTATATTGAACTTGACTGAATATGAACTTAGATCATAAAACAAAGGTTTGTAAAGATAGTAACAAGTAGGGAAATGGTTATGGTTGGTTGCGACAATGTGTTAATCACATTCTTCTTTAACTCTTTTTGCTTATACCTAGGAATATAAATAGATCTTTAAAAGGATAATTCAAAGATAAGGAAAAGCAAAATGAGTTTGGGTTTGTAGTGATAATGTTTAACACCGATCTTAAACCTTGAATAGATTTGTGAAAGTACTTAGATCCTTAAAATGAATATTTTGAAGGAAAAAGTAATGTAATCTATTGGAAAATGATAGAAAAAAGCATAAGTTTATTAGATAACTGAAAAGTTTACTAATAAGGAATTTTAATTAATAAAAGGGTTAATTAAATTAAAGTGATTAGGAGTTGCTTATGTAACTTAATCATACTTTGTGTGGCTTGATTGTGTTTTGGATGATGATAGTATTTTGTGTGTTTATTCATGTATGGAAAGTAAACGAAACTTGGTTTCTATTTAGAAACATCTAGCAGAGTCGATTAGTTGACTATTGAGTTAACCAAAATATGACTTAATAAGTTATTGAAAGGCTTCGCGATTTCATACTAGTAAGAACCCCCGGGGAGGAGTATTGGTAGGAAACGTTTCTAGCTTTCGCTTACTTCGGAGAGAACCGGAATTGAGTTAACTGGAAAATTATTCGATTGGTTTTGAAGGGACCGGGATAGGTAAGTGTTCTGCTTATCAAATACCACTTCAAAACTAGTAGTGATCTATATTCTGGAAGCGGTTATGAAGTGGAATGTTACAGAATTGAATTGCCTATCCTAAGGTTAAGTCCAAGGGAAAGGTCAGCGTTAACATTTCGACAAATGTTATCGTGTGGGGCTGTCTATGTTAATGAGTACTCCGAGGGAGAGGACAACGTTAGTATTTGTCAGTAGACATATGCGAGGAACCTATGTGGAAATTTGAGATTTGTTCAAGATGCTCGAATCCATGTAGTGCCCTGTGATCTATTTGAGATATGCGAATTCATTTGGGAATTCGTAATCTGTTTGAGATAATGGACTCTATTTGGAGATTCGTGTTTTATTCAAGTGATGAAGACATGTGAAAGATGTAAACATAACCTCGACACTGAAAATGGCTAAAGACTGAGTAGGATGTGTAGTTTGGGGTTTTGCAAACCCACGACGGGGTATATTAAATCCATAACTAGAGTATGCTTGTCGATATGTTGCGGTAGAAGTTAATGGTGCTTGGTTCTAATTTTGCGGGTTCGCTCATTTGGACATGGGCTAGCTATGTTTAACTTATGTATATTTTGTCTGGAGATATATGACACTCGGAAGGTGTTTTTTGATCCTTGTGCACGTAGTTCGGATTTGGCTCCCCTGAAGAGATCTCTGCGGTAAATCCATTATGTGAACATCCTTATCGATTTTAGGTGTGCCTCTATTATGCTGGTATGTAATCATTGTAACCATTTCAGCTATGATTAATATTTAGTTTTAACCTTAGATATTATTATAATATCATTGTATTCTTTGTAAATGGTTTGGTTAACATAAGGTAAAACCCGTCCGTGTTTATGTGTAGCATGGTCTTATGAGGTACCTCTATCCTTAAACAATTTTATAACTTTAGAAATCTATTTGATATGTGTTTCTCACGCTAGCTTACTAGATTGATCCGGACGTTATTTTCTTGTAATGCTTAGGTCAGCCCCGTGCATGTTTCTAGATTTAGCTTTGGATGATTTCGAGATTCTAGAGAAGAATGGAGTTCTAATAATCGTAGTATTTATTTCCGCTGCATTAATTTGTGTGTATCATAAGCTTTTGTTAGGACAGGTTGTTATATCTATCAGGATTGACTACTGTAACTCTGAAAAAAATTGTATCTTTGGATGAAAGTTTATACCGTCTTTTGATATTATATATGACCATTCCATTGTAAGATTCTGATATTGTGTTCCTTCTACCTTGTTCTATTTACTTTTCTATTATTTCACCCTGATAATTCGTCTTTCCGACACTTGGGTGCTCAATACATGAACCCCGTGGATGTATTGCTGCCAACATTTGGGGGTTGAAAAGGCGAGTCGTTACACTTGGCATCAGAGCTGAAGGTTAAGCGAGAACCTTGGTTTTGATGGGTATGACTCACTAAGAGATATGGTAATGGAATGCCCTAACATGAGTTAAGAGTATTATACATATGAGAGTGTATTTATCAGTGCTATAAAATTGTTTTGTATTGTGTTTATTGGTTTGATGAGTGGTTTATGAATTTTGGCCGGTACATGGGATGCCATGGTATCGATAGGGATTTCTAAACACTTGAATAGAGAAAAAATCAACATATTATTGTTTTGAAATTGGTGAATGAAATAATTTTACCTAGGAATATATTTTACATAAAAATATACAATTTTCATAAATTGATATAGTTTTTTATGATATGTTTGTTGGAAAAACATAATGTTCAGTTATTATTGTCTACTATTCAATTAGTTATGTTCAACCAGCTTATGAGCATATATTATAGTTCGTTGATTTATAAGAACTTTACCATTTTACAACAAGGGTTGAGTAGATAGTAAATTTATGGGAATATCAAATATGAACACTTGTCAATTAAGTTTCACAATTTGACTATAAGACGTTTAATAATAATGTTAGGTGAAAATTTAATATTAACAAGAGTTGTTCATAATAATTTGAACAAAGATATAATGTGTGAATTGATAAGAAAGCAACGGTATATATACATGGTTTATAAACGAAAAGGATTTTCATAGAAAATTTGAGAACTTAGTATTGAGAGACATGCTAATTGAATGATTAAATGTGACTAAAAAGGTATTGGTGTAGTTAAGAAACCAATAGGATAAATATGTAAGTTGTACATAGATCGTTCTATTTGCATAACAATTCTTGATTGAGTTTCCAAGTACATGTTTTTGAGGTGGTTTACACCGGTCTAAACAAGGATTTTTCAATTCATTCTTAACAGCGAACACTTGATACAGATTCTTGATAAAATCCTAAAGTTTTCTATCATAGTATATGACTATGTAAGTAAAATAGAGGTTTCTAATTAAGAAACCTGATTGGAGTCTGCACTAGAGGGATCGGTTGGGCTATACTAGTTGGGAAGTGAAATTTATGTGATTAAGTAATGTGATCAAGTAAGCGATCAAATCGGATATTGCGTATGGATGGTCCATATGCATTGTGGGGCTTTAGTATATTTTCATACTATGTTTGTTAGCTTAGGGAGAGTTTAAGGAATAGCCCTTCGAGTTGTTCGAGGGTAGCATGAATAATCGTCTAAGTAAGGCCGTTAAGCGTAAGGTACGCTTAGTTGATTGATTATCATCCTTGTACGATGAGGGGGTTAGGACCTGACCAAACCATGAGCTTTATTTGTAAGTAATTTGGATACCATTGAGTATCAAATGTGTGATTGTTATTTAGTTGTTCGTGTTAGAATTTCGGGGATGAAATATTCTAAGTGGAGGAGAATGTAACGACCCAGAAATTCAAACACTTCGTATTTAAATATCTAAATTATTCAAATATTTAAACCTTGGATTAAAAGTTATTAAAATGATTTAATAATCTTTTTAACCCCCTTTCAAATCATAAGTAATGATGTTAAACTTATTTTAGAAAAATGTTTACAAAAATATGTTCCTTAGAAAAATATCGATAATACGACCGAAAATCGTTTTATTGTTAACAACTTTTTTCTCAACGAAAGTTATTAAAACTTTTTTCACATGTATAATTAATCATTAAGAAGATAATTAGAAACTAAAATATTTTCATGGTTATGGCTAACAAAATAGGAAGATGTCATGAGCAAATAAGGAAAATAAGCAAAAATGGAAATGTTTAACTCTTAATGATTGTCCTACCAAGAGGTGGTCCTACCATGAGGAAGTTCAATTCGAATTGGAAGAATCAAGGAAAAGGTAAATAGAGAGAAGGTTAAGGAGGCAACTTTAGGAATATTTGTTGTTATATTTGCAAGTAGAGAGGTCATATTTCAAGGATCTGTCTGAACCGTGAAGCTTCGAAGCAGCAAAGTGGACCCATCTCTCCAATGGTCCGAAAGTCTCTTTGTTTCAATTGTCATCAACCGAGCCATATGATTAAAGACTTCCCACTCATGAAGAAGGTGCTGTAGCTCAAAGGTGTTCACCATTAAGAGTGAATCATCCACTTCAACAGATGTGAAGGGAAAAGGCATCCTTGAAGGTACCTTACTGATTAATGATATTTTTGTTCGAGCATTATTTGATGCTGGTGCCTCTCATAGTTTTATCTCTTACGAGTCGATAGATAAGTTTCATCATATTCCTAGTATTGTAGAAAACCCTATGTGTGTGTCTAATCCCATTGGTGGCGTAATCCATTTAAATATGATTTGTGAGAATGTGCCAATTTCCTACCTTTCTCATCACTTTATTGCGATCCATATGTTTTAGACTTTAAAGGATTTGATAGTATTCTAGGAATGGAATTGTAATCTAAATAAGGAGCTATTTAGGTTTTGCTGAAAGGGTTGTATCATTAGAAACTAAGTTGGAAAGAATTGCTAAAGTATCATGTAAGGAACTTGGTATTAATATGTGTAGTTTCTTGTATTCCCTGGAATAATCCCAGGATGATTTAAGTTATGTAGAAATTATTAGGGATTTTTTCAGCGTTTTCAAAGAAGTCAATAGTGTACCCCCGCACGAAGAGATAGAGTTCCGTATTGATTTGGTCCTTAGTGCTATACCTATGGTTCAACCCAAGAGAAGGAAGGCCTCGAAAGCGTGGAACGAACTAGAAAAGGAAACCAATGACTTGTTAAGAAGAGGATTGATTAGACCTAGTCATTCAAGTTGGAGGTCTACTGTGGTGTTTTCGGCAAAGTCTGATGGATCTTTAAGGTTGTGCATAAATTACAGGGAGTTGAAGAAGCTGACCATTAGGAATAAGTATCTCTTACCCCGCATCGATGATCTTTTTGATCAACTTCATGGAGCTACGGTACTTTTTCAGACGGATCTAGCTACTAGATTCCATTAGCTGAGGGTTGCTGTAGATAATATGCCCTTAACTGCTTTTAGAGGCCTTGACTGTTTCTTTGAGTGGTTGGTTATGCCTTTCGGGCTAACCAGTGCACCGACATATTTTGTAGATCTCATGAACCGTGTTTTCCGAGATGTTCTTGATAAATTTCTGTTAGTTTTCATCGATGACATCCGTATCTACTCCATATCCGAGGAGGAGCTTAAACATCAATTCAAAATGTTGTTGGAGACATTGAGGAGACATGTCTTGAAGGTGATATAATCTAAATTCCATTTTTGGAAATCAGAAGTAAGATTCTTAGGACATATTGTGAAAGGAGAAGGTATTTCAGTAAATCCAGTGAAGGCGGAGGCGTTTTAGGAATGGAAGCAACCGTGAACTCCTACTGAGGTTTGCAATTTCTTAGGGTTGGCTGGATACTATAGGAGGTTTATTCAAGATTATTCCAAGATTTCATACAACTTGACTAAGATGACTAAGAAGGAGGAGAAGTTTGTGTGGACCCCTAAGTGTGAGGAGGCATTTCTAGAATTGAAGAAGAGATCGACCAGTGCAACAGTTTTGGCTGTCCCTGATGGAAATAGTGGGTTCATAGTTTACACAGATGTGTGTGGAATAGGACTTTGTGCTGTTCTGATGCAGCATGGTAGAGTGATTGCATATGCTAGTAGGCAGTTGAAGCCTCATGAGAGGAACTATGCTACGCATGACCTAAAGTTGCTAGCTGTTGTCTTTGCATTGAAAATGTTGAGACACTACTTGTTGGGTAAGGATCCTTCCATTCCTCTTAGTGTCTTTCTAATTTATAGAGATTTTAGGAATAAGTTTTCTTTCTTTAATTAGGTGAGAAATTTGAGCTCTTCGCGGATCATAAATCCTTAAAGTATCTTTTTACTCAGAAGAATCTGAACCTAAGGCAATAGAGATGGTTAGAGTTTCTGGCGGCGTATGACTTGGATATTCTATAAATGCTAGGAAAGGCTAATGTGGTGGCAGATGCCTTAAGCAGGAATATTGCTTTGACTCTTTTGGAAGTTACCGCGACGATCCTAGAAAAGATAGCGAGAAAGCAAAGGATGGATAGAATCTTAATGGAAATCATCGAGAAGGTTGAGGAGGAGGCAGTGCATAACATTTAAGATTGATAACCGTTGAGTTTTGAGGATGAATGGACGAATCTATGTACCAAATGTCAATATTCTTATCCACAAAGTTTTGTCAGAATGTCATCGCTCCAAATTGAGTATCCATCCAAGGTGTCTCAAAGATGCATAAGGATATGAAGCAGATATTTTGGTGGAAGGGAATGAAAAGAGATATCTCTATCTTTGTTAGCAGTGTTCGTGCTATCAACAAATCAAAGGTGATCATCAGAAGACAGTTGGGTTATTACAACCTTTTGAATACCTAATTGAAAATGAAAAATGATATCAATGGATTTCATTAATAGTTTTTCCAGAACCAGAAGAGGAAATGAAGGAGCACGGGTTATTATAGATCAGCTAACGAAGAGCACACATTTTATTCCAGTAAAACCAACAACGACCATTGCTTCTTTAGCAGAAATTTTTATGAAGGAGATAATTAGGTTGCATGGAGTTCCTATGATTATTGTAAGTGATCGAGACCCCATATTTAGTATTCATTTTTAGGAAACATTGCAAACAACCTTTGGAACAAGGTTAAGCTTAAGCACATCATATCACCTCCAAACCGACGGACAAATAGAGCGAGTGAATCAGAGTCTAGAGGAACCCTTGAGGGCTTGTATTTTGGGTTTTGGTGGATCATGAGAGGATCATTTGCATATGTTAGAGTTCTTCTATAACAATAGCTTCCAAGCAAGCATTGGAATGGAACCGTATGAAGCCCTATATGGAAGACCTGCAAGTCACCATCATGTTGGGTTGAGATGGGAGATAGATTAGTTCTTGGAACGGACATGATACGAGAGGCTAAGTAGAAAGTTGAAATGATTAAGAAAAGGATGAAGGAGTCTCAAGATCGCCAAAAGAGTTATGCAGATAAAAGGAGAATGGATTTGGAATTTGTGGTTAGAGACTTGGTGTTCGTAAAGATTTCAATAATAAGAGGAGCTGTTAGATTTAGAAAAGCTAGGAAGTTAAATCCAAGATATGTTGAACCCTTCCATATTCTTAAGAGGATTAGATCGCTTTCTTATAGGTTCAAGTTACCAAAGAGATTGGCGGAAGTTCATAATGTGTTCAAGGTGTCTCATTTGAGGAAATATGTTCATGACCCTTCTTTAATTGTATAGCCATCGGTTTAAGAGGAATTGGAAATAAAACCGAACCTGACAGTTGTTAGACATCTAGTTTATGTTGTAGATCGGGATGAAAAGACGTTGTGTAACAAGGTGGTGCGGCTAGTTAAGATTCGATGGAGCGAGGATCCTAGAGACTTCACTTGGGAGACTGTGGATCGTATGAGAGAAGCCTATCCTAAGTTGATGTTAAGATAGCTAGTTATAGGTTGTATGTATAGTGTATGTTTGTTTGCTATGGATGCTAGTGTATATATTTGTATGTGTTTATCATATGAATATATGGCTTTTTTCATAGTTTGAATTATCTTCTTGATTGCTAATTTCAGGACGAAATTCTTTTAAGGAGGGAGAGTGTAACGACCTTGAAATTAATCGTTATTTAAATGAATACATAACTATATTTTAAATAATTAATAAATCGATTTTTTTAACAAATCAAACTAATTTAAATAATAATAAATGATGATAAAATATTTTTCAAAATGTGTTTACCAATATATATATTTCATAGAGAAATATAAAATGTGACTGGAAATTATTTTTCGAAATATCGATTTTTCATTAGTTAAAAGTTGTGTTAAATGTCATGATAGTATGTTAAACACGCATGCACACATTATAAACTATTTAAACATGTGTACATGTACATATATATTCATGTACATGTTTCTTCTTAAGTGTCTATCTATATAAGAATAAAAGAAATATCTTATAAAGGAATATATATATATACACACACATATAAAAAACACAACTTTTTCAACACAAGGACATAAGGGCATGACATGAATAGTGGAAAGCAAGGGGAGGGGTGTATGAATAGTTTCGAGGGGAGGGAGGAGGTATGGCAATGCATGCATACATATATTTTGTTATAAATCACTTAGTATTACTTTAATCAAGTCCTAAGCCTATATATACCCCCGTTATTTTCATAATTTTCATTTCACAATCTCGTTCTCTACTTTTAAAATTCCTAAGAGCTTAGATAAACACTTTCATGGATTCTCTTCATATCTTCTAATTTGAGAAATATTCACTTCTTTTTGCAAAAATCATTTCTAAAATTCACTAAAACGCTTCTACGACCCTTTTAACATCTCCTCTTCCAATTTACAACACTCCACCACCCAAAACCACAAGTGCCGAGCCCAAAGCTCCTCAGGCCAAACCCATTAGCCCGAGGTCGAGCGTAAACACCACTTGGCCAAGTGCAATTCAAGTGTTCGGGAGTCCAAAAGTTTCAAATTTGCAACATTCTTAAGGGTCTTCGAGTTCCGGCAAAAGTTGCCTTGATTTAGAAAAAAAATATGTGAATGTAAATTTTTTTGGAAATGAAATTAACTTGATTATTATGGACTATATGTTGTGAAAATATGACGATTGACATGTTGGATTATCATGTCTTGTTGATGGCATATGATGATATGTTTATGTTCGAACTTGGATTTGGTGATTGGTTGATATGTTCATGTGTTTGGATATGTATATGGATATGGATATGTTGTATTGGTTATGATATGATGGTAGTATGTTTATGAAATAGAACCATGTGTATATGATGCAAATATTGTGAAGTTTGCACCTTGAAAAGTCGCAAAGGACTTGAGATCCGATTTGAAAATGAAAGCTATTTTCTAGCTTTGAATTTTTGAAAATGTTTTTTTTTCAAGTTTTACCATTGTTTTAAGTTTTTAAAACTTTCCCATTTGTGTTTTCAAGGATGTAGCAGCTAGAGTTAAAGTGAAGATTTCACCTAGAAATCAATTCTAGCGAACTGCGTTTATAGCGATAGCCGCTATGGATGCAGTCCGAAAATTTTTACGATTTCAAGTTCTAAGTGTTTTCTTTTGGATTGTTTTTAAAAACCCATTTTAAATTCATTAAGTAAGTCAAAAGATTAAGTTAATTATTTAATAATTTATTATTTAATTTAAATTAATTTGGATAATTATTAATTAATTAATTAGGTAATTAGGTTAAATAATTAGAGTTTTATAAATTATAACTACTTTAATTATTTTTAATTAAGTAACTTTTAAATAATGATTAATTAAGATAAAAGGGAATTAATTTTATTTAATAAAGTTTATTTTATGTTAATTAATTGTTCAATTAGAGTTAATTAATTAATTAATTTTATTTAATTAAAGGTTGGTTATCCACTTAATTAAGGTTTAATTTCTTAAATAAATATTATTTAATTAAAGTATTATTAAGGTTTAACTATAAAAAAAATTAGGATTGTTAATGAATTAATTTTGATTTAATTAAGGACTAATTAAGGTTTAATTAAGTTTCAAACTTATGATTAAATTTAAGTTCTTTTATCTTAAAGTTTCGTTTGAAAATCTATCGGTTATTTCTTTTAACCACTTTTCTTGTTTAAGTAAATTGTTTTAAAACCAAAGGATCTCTTGTCCCTGCTATTAAGTAGCCAATGAATTAAAGTAGTTGCAATAAAACGATGATGCTTTTGTTGAAAGTAAGCCGACTAGTACTTATCACAAATACCGCACTTCTGGAATGTGATGAATACAAATGGAATAATTTTGATAAGCGGTCATGATAATAGAAGCATATGAAACGCATGTTCATATGTAAATCTTCACATCTTTTTAGTGGGATAGTCCGAACTTGACCTTTTAAAATTATCGAATGTTGGTTTGGAGAGACCAGGATCGAATATTAGTTGTTATTCAAAAACCACTTCGAACCAACGTAAACGTTTGAATTAGAAATAGTAAAGACAAGATCCAAAATGAAGACTATAAGCGCCTTTGGTCCATTCATCTCCTGAACGACTTGTATGGATGAGTACTGACATTGTGTCAATGTATGGAAGTAAATATTGGCATTCCAATTAGCAATGCTATAGTAAAGGTAAATGTTGCCTCAGGCCTCATCAACCGGGAATGATTAAAACAAGGGAGATGCAGCAAGGCTAGGTGGGTCGTTCCCATAAAGGTAAATCATCCCTATCTAGAGTCCCTACTATTAATTCATTTCTTCTTTGGTACGGTTGTTGATCCCAACTAAGGCCGGTCTTGTGTTAGCATAGATTGATAGGCTCGACCTTAGTGTTATTTTATCTAGAGATGCACCGTGACGGACGGTACCCCAGTAGCCCAGTCATTGTATGGAATCCATTTTCCAATAAGTGCCATAATTAGTTGTATATCTATTATGCTAGAATATTATTATTGTAACAATTTTGGCTATGTGAATTGTTTACTTAGAAACCCTAGACATTATGTTAATATCACTAGATTTCTATATAAAGTGTTTTGGTTACCGTAAGGTAAAAACACATTCGTGTTTATGTGTGGCATGGTCTTACCAGATTACTTTGATTTTCAAGATGTTTTATAAAAGTAAAAATTAAGTTGTTTGAGTTTACTCACACCAGGCCCATGTCTGACTTGGGATTTTTTCTTCTTAAAACTCTTGGGTACTCAAATTTTAATGAGTAGCCAAGTGCTCCAGGTTTCTTACGGAAGCATCTTGAAGGAGCTGGAGTATGTGGCTTCATCGTAGCTAGTTCTTATCTTATTCCGCTGTGTGTTTATGTATGATCCATCTATTTTGTTTGTACGTGTAGTTATAATTGCTCGGTTGAAGTTGTAATGTAAAGATTCTGATGTTTTAATATTATGAAATGACTATGTAATATCCTATGTTATCTATTATATGTTACTCTGATTTGTGATGAGATTTTGTGATTGTTTAGTTTATGCTTAACTTACTTTTTCTTCTGCCATTAATGGCTCGTCTTTTGATTCAAGAAAGGCGGTCGTTACAGCCCAGGACTTCGCCCAAAGGTTTTATGTTTCTAGCTTGATGCTCGGTCATGTTCATCTTTGCGCACTCCCGAGAAACAAAGAAGTTGTAATTGATTAACCCGATCTATTCTACTTGGCCTGTACGGAGTCCAAGTTCAATCTGGGCTTACTGTAGTAACTCAAACGTCTAATTCTCCTAGTCAAACATTAGACTTCCTACTGCTTTAAAGAAATAATCTGAGGCATGCAAACGTTTGGATCTTCTACTCAAACATCTAGCTTTAATCTTAGGCACCTAATAAGTGCACACAAACGTCAAAATCATTTTTTCTCTGCTAGTTCCTTTCTGTTTTGAAAAGTTTATGCCTTCAAACATTTGGGAATACATTCAGATGTCTGGCTATCCTATTCAGATGTCTGGTATGTATTTACCAAATTTCATAATTTTTTTGTTTTGTTTATTTCAGTACATTTCTTCATAGATTCGAGTATGATACAGGGTTTAGTTTAACATATATTTTCAATTCCATTTCTGTTTGTTTATGTCCAACTTCAAGTGATTTATTCTAAAAGAAATTAATTATTTTTTAATGATCTATATGTATATTTCAAAGGATTATATATGTACACTCAAACTGATTATCACGTATATTTCAACGTAACTTGAAACGGATTAAATAAATTCCAACAGATATGTTTATTCGTTCCTATCTACCTAAAATTCATTTCATAATTATCATATAAATATGATATTAAAAAAAATTATCACTTATTTATTAGAACCATAAATGAATCGATATAAAGATTAAAGGTGGTTTCAGTAAAAATTATCACTTATTTATAAAAACCAATCCAAACATAATATACAAATTTAGATCTATAGGGTTAGAGATGGTTTTAATCCGTTTACTTTCTACTCATTGATTCAATGATTAAATCTATCATTTTCCAAGGTGTTTCCCACATTATTTCAATTCTTAATTTTAGAAAACAAATAGATTCAAGTTTGTATTATTAAGAAGGTATGTAATTGAAATTCAATTTCTTGTTTCCAACATATGCATTTTGTACATAGAATCCACTCACCTTTTTAGCTTTTCCTCTTTTCTATTTCTGTGAATCCTCCCCTAACTTTGGTTGTTGTGTTCATCTTTCTCTTACACTCATTTCTATTTTATTTTTATTTTCTTCTATTTTGTTAGGAGTGAGAATTTCTTTTCGAGGAAGAAGAAGAGGAGGAGGAAGACATGTTTAGAAGGCAGAGGCAAGAGTTTTTTAGTGAGAAGAGCGGAGCTTATGCTTATATTTATAGTTGAGAATTTGATTTCATAGGCTGTTCCTAAAATTAATAATTACATAAATGCCACTAGTTGAAGGTTTTAGAAATTTTGACCCATATTATGAAATTTAGCAACTTATATATGTTTTCTAACTGTAAATGATATTCTGGATGCAATGGAATATGTCTTGAGGCCTAATTCCAACTTTGTGAAAATTTATTATTTTTCCCTTTTATGTAAAACTACAATTTTACACTTATTTATATTTTAATTCATTATTAAAATTTCTAAGTAACTACAGACCTTGACTTACCTTACTCTGAAACGTTCATTACAGTAAATAATCCATATCTCCTTCGTCTGGTATCCATATCTGATATTTTATATATGTATTTGGGCTAGAAAATTTTACCTGGCGTAATGGAAAAGTCAGATTCTCCAAAGTTCTACTTTTGTAAAAATTTAGTTTTTTTAGTTTTATGTAAAATTATGGAATTGTCCTTTTTACTTAATTAATCATTTTTAATGAAAACATGGGGTGTTACAGTCTTGGAGGTGGGATTCGATATGGATGAATTTTGTAGATGGGTTTCCAAGGTTGAGAATGGGGAATGATAAAATTGGAGAATGATCGATTGATTAACAAAGAGTACCTAATTTATCTCAATGAAGATTAGGAGGAAAATAGCTAGCTTAACAAAGCGATACATGAAGAATAGTAAGATGCATGCAATTCTAAGCAATATAGTTGATGATAGAGATCCATTATTCACCATGAGTTCTAGAGAAGCTTCCAGAGTGCATTGGGTACAAAATTGAATCTTAGTACGGCTTACCAACTATGGACAGATAGTCAAATAGAAAGGATGAGCCATATGTTAGTGGATGTTCTGAGGGAATGTGTTATATAATTTAGAGGATCCAGGAAAGATAATTTATTTTTGGTAGAGTTTGCCTAGAATAAAAGTTACTAATCAGGTATTAAATATTTCATTATTCGAGGCTCTTTATGCTAGACCATGTAAGTCACCTATTTTTTGGTTGAACGTGGGAAATAGACTCCTGCTAGAACCCACTTCATAAGAGATTCTACTAAAAAGATAGAACTGATTCACACTCGAATGAAAATTATGCAATCAAGACAGAGGAGTTATGTAGATAAGAGAAGAAAAAACTGGAGTTCATAGTAGGCAATCATGTGTTAATAAAAGTTTCACCAATGAGAGGTGTCATACGCTTTGGGAAGGGGAAATTGACATCTAGATATATAAGTCAATTTCTAGTAATTGAGAGGATCGGTAAAAATGTGTATAAAGTTGACTTATCGATTAATTTGGCGGGCGTGGATAATATTTTTCATATATCACATTTAAGTAAATGTGTGCAACACCCTAGTATGGTAGTGGAATCGAGGGAGATAGAGACTTATCTATCGAACTAGATTTGACTTACATAAGACAACCAAATGGGATAATAGGTCATGATACAAAAAAGTTTTGGAACAAAGTTATTAGACTTGTTTTCATCTAATGGATTGATGATTAAGATGATTGTACCTGGAATGTTGATAATGGGATTAGGAATATCTATCCCGAATTGTTTTAGACATTCATGTTTGTAGCATTGTGCTTTGTTTTTCCATGGTATGTAATAGTCGTAACATTAGTGTACTTATGTTATGATATGATTATATGTTAATAGTTTCACTAATGAATTTATTTTGATGATTAATGGTATATATTAGTATGACACAAGTGTAAATCTTGTATGTATGTGTACTTATGTGATGCAAGCTTCACACTATTTGAATGTTAATGTAATTTTTATTCTTCCTTATCTAAATTTCAAGGAAAAAATTCCTATAAGGAGGGGAGAATGTAACATCTATATTTTGGAATGCCAAATATAGAAAATTAAATTCATAATAATAATTTTATAAGAATATTAAGATAATTTAATTGTAAGAATTACCTAAGAGAAATTTGATTAATTATGTGTATGACATTTTAAAAAGTTAATCAAATTGACCAAGAGTAATTAAAGTAAAGGAGAATAAATAAATTTGAATGGGATGGAATCTTGTATTAAGGGGAATAAATTAATGAGATTAGGCAAGAGGGATTTTAGCCTAAACCAAAATCATTAATATATAAACCATTTATCATCTCCTTCTCATCCTTTACATTCTTTCTTAAAAACCCAAATCAAAGCCAACTACTTTCAAATTCCAAAGGAAAGAAGAAAATTCGACCAAGATCTTCTAATATCGATAAGTGAAATTTTCTTTAAAAACCTTCCAAACTCATTTCGGTGTGGACTTGATATTGTTTGGATGTTTTAAGTGTTGCTAAACATGTTTATACAAGTAGAATTGATATTGTATGTATTTGGTGATTTTAACAAATGGAATTCGTTCAAGTTTTAGGGTAACACATTATTTAATCTTTTCCAAATATCATGAACTTTTACTATGATATTTTCAATGTTAAACTAAAGATTAGTTTAAATTTCGTAATTTTTGGGTAAAGCAGTGATGGATATGAATTTTCTAAGTGAAAAATATATAGTTTTAGATATAAATTAATATTCAAAAATATTAAACTTATTCAAATTTTTTTTACCAAATGTAGAGGAAGATGTTTTAGAATTTTAGTGACTTTTTGGGAATTTTACCATTAATTTCCCAATTGATATGAATTAATATGCTAAGGGAAAATATTCTTGAATTAATAATGTAACTAAGGAAATGGTAACGAAAAGGGGCTTAATTTTCGGCAAAAGTAGGGAATACTATTATATAAGAAAAATAACCACTAAACAAATGACATATGTACATGTTAGGTTAAAAGTTGTAGATTTATTAAGGAAAATATCATTTTCCATTTAACTACAAGTTTACCACTATAACATGTGATTGCTTACAAACATTAAACCTGCGATAGCTTATAAATGTTAAACCTAGATAGCCTTAAAAACTTGACATGCGATAGTTATAAAATCAACATATGTTAGCTTTAATTGCCAATATGCGAAAGCCTTTGGAATTTTGTTGTTTTAAAAGTCAACATGCGATAGTTTGTAAATGCCAACATGCCATAACATTAAATGTTAACATACTTTCGACCCTGGAATTCGGACACTTCGTATTTAAATATCTGAATTATTTAATATTTGAATCTTGTATTGGATGTTATTAAAATGATTTAATAAGCTTTTTAACCACCTTCTAAATCATAAGTAATGATGGTAAACTTATTTTTGAAAGATGTTTACAAAAATATATTCTTTCAAAAAATATCGATAATATGACCAAACATTGTTTTATTAATAAATAAATTTCTCTCAACGAAAGTTATTAAAACCTTTTGCACATATCTAAGTAGTCATTGAGGAGATAATTAGAAACTAAAAATATTTTCATAGTTATGGCTAACTAAATAGGGTGATGTCATGAGAAAATAAGGACAATGAGAAAAAATGGAAATGTTTAACATTTAAGTTAATGATCAAATGAACACATTAGAAACTAATTAAACACTCTTTATATAGCTTGAAAGATTCTAGAATCTTCCATATGGATAAGGTATATTGTTATGAGAAGTGTAGAGTAATTAGCCATGATGGAGAAGAGACATAAAGGAGAGGTGATGAGAGGTGGGCCTTCCATGACATGGTGGGGGAAGGGAGTGAAGGAAAGCTTAAAAAGAACTGTTTTTGTGCCTATATAAGGAGAGGCATAACTTAGAAATAATCACAAAATCAAAAAGCTTGAATGACAAAATACAACGACTACTTCATCCCCTTCTTTCCTCTCGAACTTTCTTAAACTATATTCAAATCAACTCCAAATCACTTCAAACTTTGCCACAAGGCTTACTAGTATATTAGAAACCCTTCTATCAAATCAAAAGTGGAAGAAGTGAAGCCATGCTCCTCCACCATGACATGGCCATGAGCATTGCAAGAGGAATGGAGGCAAAGGAGCAAGGTGAAACAAACAAAAGAAGAAGGAAGGTTGTTGAAAAGGTGTGGCTAGGCTTAGTTAGCTTGGGCTTGGTCGTTTGAGAGGTTAAAGGTGAGTTAACACCTCACTTTTAATGGAAAATATAACGCATATATGTTGTGTTTGAATTGTTATTAATTTATGTCAAAATAATGGTTGTAACTTCTTGCTTTAAAGGTGAGTGACATATGTGATCCATGTACATGGATTTGAACAAACTTGGAATGAACTTAAATAGACTTATATGATATATGACTAGACCTTGAACAAAGCACATAGGTTATTGATGGACATTGGTTTAGGTTGGACTCGGATTTGAAAGTGCACTTATAGCAATAGTCGCTTTAGATGTAGTTCAGAATTGCCATGTATTTTGCAATTATTATGGAACTTTGTAGAGATATACTTAGGAGTTTCTTACTATATTTACAATGTTTTATATGTATATTTTTGTTATTAAAATTTGGAGCAACAAAAAGTTAAGTAACATATCGAAAACGGCCAAAACATCACTAGTGCAAATTGCCCCATTTAACTGCGACTTTTGGACTTCAAATGTTTCGATAAGGATTTTATGTTTGAGCGATTTGTTTCATTCTTTTTAAAAGTATTTTCTAACTCATATTAGTGTATTTTAAAAGTAGTCTGAGATTTATATGAAATTTTAAGAATTAGTTGTGAATTTTCAAAGTGGGAGATATTTTGTTAAAAACTTGTCATTTTCAAGTTTCTAATTGTTTTTCCCAAACTTGTTATTTTCAAGTGATATTTTAAAGGAGTGTTTCAAAATATATTATAAGTATTATGAAGTATAAATATCTTATATAAATATTTTGGAAAAATATAATATATAAACATCTTGGAAAATATCTTATATAAATATCTTGTTTTAGATTATAAACAAAAGGTTAGAAAGGGGTTAGTAATTGCTTAATGGCCAAGTAGAACAATTGTTTAATTACTTAGTTGAAAAGTAATTAACTATGCTTAACACTAATAAGCCGACGAAGTAATCTTATCTATTTGTAAGAGTTAAGATTGCTGTCGAGTAGGGATGGAGCAATAGAGTTCTAACCTACCGGGCTTCCCACTTAACCAAGGAACATGTAAGTGGAAAATGTCAGAAACGTGTTAATGCGTTGATTTCTTGTTATTTATGGAAGTCATTAATAATATATTTAACAGTAAAAGTCAATAAGGTAGACTTATCTATTTGCAAGATTCAAGAATGAAGTGTCTAGGCAAGCTTGAAGCAACCAGTGTCTAAACTTACCTAGCTTCACTCTTGGATGAGGAATAGTTAAGTTGGAATGTCGAAAATGGGTTAAGCGTACGAATCGTGATTTGTATAAGAAATCATCTTAAGAACTTGATAGTTAACCAGTCTATATTGAACTTGACTGAATATGAACTTAGATCTTTAAAACAAAGATTTGTAAAGATAGTTATAAGTAGGGAAATGGTTTTGGTTGGTTGTGACAATGTGATAATCACATTCTTCTTTAACTCTTTTTGTTTGTACCTAGGGATATAAATAGATCTTTTAAAAGGATAATTTAAAGATAAGGAAAAGAAAAATGGGTTTGGGTTTGTAGTGACAATGTTTAACACCGATCTTAAAACTTGAATGGATTTATGAAAGTACTTAGATCCTTAAAATGGATATTTTGAAGGAAATTGTAATGCAATCTATTGGAAAAAGATAGAAAAAAAAGCAAAAGTTTATTAGATAAATGAAAAGTTAACTAATATGGAGTTTTAATTAATAAAAAGGTTAACAAATTTAAGTGATTAGGAGTTGATTAAGTAACTTAATAATACTTTGTGTGGCTTGATTTTGTTTGGGATGATGATAGTATTTTGTGTACTTATTCGTGTACGGAAAGTAAATATAACTTGGTTTCCATTTAGAAACATCTGTCTTGTACCAGAGCCGATTAGTTGACTATTGAATTGACCAAAATATGACTTAATCGAAAGGCTTCACGATTTCATACTAGTAAGAATCCTCGAGGAGGAGTATTGGTAGGAAACGTTTCTAGCTTTCGCTTACTTCTGAGAGAACCGGAATTGAGTTAACTGGAAAATTCTTCGATTGGTTTTGAAGAGACCGGGATTGGTAAGTGTTCTTCTTATCAAGTACTACTTCAAAACTAGTACGTGATATATATTCTAGAAGCGGTTATGAAGTGGAATGTTATAGAATTGAATTGTCTATCCTAAGGTTAAGCCCAAGGGAAAGGTCAGCGTTAACATTTCGAACGATGCTATCATGTGGGGCTGTCTATGTTAACGAGTACTCCAAGGGAGAGGACAACATTAGTATTCGTCAGAAGGCTTATGCAAGGAACCTATATTGAAGTTCGAGATCTTTTCAAGATGCTCGAATCCATGTAGTGGTTCGTGATCTGTTTGAGACATGGGAATTCATTAGGGAATTCGTGATCTGTTTGAGATAATGGAATCTATTTGGGGATTCATGTTCTATTCAAGTGATGAAGACTTATGTAAAAGATGTTAACATAACTTCGACATTGGAAATGGTTAAATACAGAGTAGGATGAGTAGTTTGGGGTTTTTCAAACCCACGATGAGGTATATTAACTCCATAACTAGAGTATGCTTATCAATATGTTGCGGTTAGAAGTTGATGGCACTTGGTTCGAATTTTGCGGGTTCGCTCATTCGAACATGGGCTAGCTATGTTTACCTTATGGTACATTTTTTCTGGAGATATATGACGCTCGAAAGGTGTTTTCGGATCCTTGTGCATGCAGTTCGAATTTGGCTCCCCTGAAGAGATCTCTGCGGAAAATCCATTATGCGAACATTCCTTATTGATTTTGGGTGTACCTCTATTATGCTGGTATGTTACCTATGTAACCATTTCGGCTATGATTAATATTTATTTTTAACCTTTTATATTATTATAATATCACTGTATTCTTTATAAACGGTTTGGTTATCGTAAGGCAAAAACTCGTTCGCGTTTATGTGTTGCATGGTCTTACGAGGTACCTCTATCCTTAAACGTTTTTATAACTTTAGAAATCTATTTGATCTGTGTTTCTCATGCTAGTTTACTAGATTGATCTGGATGTTATTTTCTTATAATGCTTAGTCGGTCCCGTGTATGTTTCTAGATTTAGCTTTGGATGGTTTGGAGATTCTAGAGAAGAGTAGAGTTCTAACTATCAAAGTATTTATTTCCGCTGCATTACTTTGTGTGTATCATAAGCATTTGTTAGGACAGGTTGCTATAACTGTCAGGGTTGATTACTGTAACTCTGAAAAATAATTGTACCTTAGGATGACAGTTTATACCATCTTTTGATATTATATATGATCATTCCATTGTGAGATTCTGATATGTGTTCCTTCTACCTTGTTCTATTTACTTTTCTATTATTTCACCCTGACAATTCGTCTTTCCGACACTTAGGTGCTCAGCACATGAATAACGTGGTTGTATTGCTATCGACATTTGGGGCTTGAAAAGGAGAGTCGTTACACTTGGCATAAAAGCTGAAGGTTAAGCAAGAACCTTGGTTTTGGTGGGTATGACTCATTAAGAGATATGGTAATGGAATTCCCTAACGTGAGGTAAGAGTATTATATATATGAGAGCGTATTTGTTAGTAATTTAAAAAAAATTATATTGTGTTTATTGTTTTGATGAGTGGTTTATGAATTCTGGTCGGTACATGGGATGTCATGGTATCGATAGGGATTTTTAAACACTTGAATATAGCAAATCGACGTACTATTTTTTTCGAAATTGGTGAATGAAATAATTTTACCAAGGAATATATTTTACATAAAAATATACAATTTTCATAAATTGATATTGTTATTTATGATATGTTTGTTGGAAAAAGATAATGTTCAGTTATTATTATCTATTGTTCGATTAGTTGTGTTCAACCAGTTTATGAGCATATATTATAGTTCGTTGATTTATAAGAAATTCACCATTTTATAACAAGGGTTGGATAGATAGTAAATTTATGGGAATATCAAATATGAACACCTTGTCAATCAAGTTTCACGATTTGACTATAAGACGTTCGATAATAATGTTGGGTGAAAATTGAATTTTAACAAGAGTTGTTTATTATAATTTAAACAAAGATATAATTCGTGAATTGATAAGAAAGCAACGGTATATAAACATGGTTTATAAACGAAAAGGATTTTCATAGAAAATTTGAGAACTTAGTATCGAGAGACATACTAATTGAACGATTAAATGGGATTAAAAAGGTATTGGTGTAGTTAAGAAACCAGTAGGATAAATATGTAAGTTGTACATAGATCGTTCTGTTTGCATAACAGTTCTTGATTGAGTATTCAAGTACACGTTTTTGAGGTGGTTTACACTAGTCTGAACAAGGATTTTTCAATTCATTCTTAACAGCGAACACTTGATACAGATTCTTGAAAAAATCACAAAGTTTTCTATCATAGTATATGGCTATGTAATGAGAACAGAGGTTTCTAATTAACGAACCTGATCGGAGTTTGCACTAGAGGGATCGGGTAGACTATACTAGTTGGGAAGTGAAATTTATGCGATCGAGTAATGTGATTGAGTGAGTGATCAAATCGGATATTGCGTAATTATATCCATATGAATTTTACGGGATTTAGTATATTTGCATACTATGTTTGTTGGCTTTGGGAGATTTTAAGGAATAGCCCTTCGGGTTGTTCTAGGGTGGCATGAATAATCATCTAAGTAAGGTCGTTAAGTGTAAGGGATGCTTAGTTGATTGATTATCATATTTGTGCGATGAGAGGGTTTGGACCTAAGCAAACCATGAGCTTTATTTGTAAGTAATTTGGATATCATTAAGTATCAAATATGCGATTGTTACTTGGTTGTTCGTGTTGGAATTGCGAGGATGAAATATTCTAAATGGGGGAGAATGTAACACCTTGGAAATTCAAACACTTCGCATTTAAATATCTGAATTATTCAAATATTTGAATCTTGGATTAAATGTTATAAAATGATTTAGTAATCTTTTTAACCCCCTTTCAAATCATAAGTAATGATGTTAAACTTATTTTGGAAAAATGTTTGAAAAAATATTTCTTTAGAAAAATATCGATAATATGACCGAAAATCGTTTTATTGTTAATAACTTTTTTCTCAAGAAAGTTACTAAAACTTTTTGCACATGTATAATTAATCATTAAGAAGATGATTAGAAACTAAAAATATTTTCATGGTTATGTCTAACGAAACAGGAAGATGTCATGAGAAAATAAGGAAAATAAGCAAAAATGGAAAATTTTAACTCTTAAGCTAATGATTAAATGAACACATTCACAACTAATTAAACACTCTCCTCTTCATAAATCTTGGAAGGTTCTTGAAGCTTCCATATGGATAATGGATATTATTATGAGAAGGGTATAAGCGTAACTAGTCATAAAGGAGAGGAGACATAAAGGAGAAGTAATGGAAGGTAAGTCTTCCATGGCATGATGGGGGAATTAAGGAAAGCTTAAAGATCACCATTCTTGTGCCTACATAAGGAGAGGCATGCCTTAGGAATAATCACAAAATCAAAAGGCTTGAATGATAAAATTCAATGGCTATTTCATCCCCTTATTTCCTCTCCAATTTTCTCAAACTATATTCAAAGCAACTCCAAATCACTTCAAACTTTGCCACAAGGCTTAATAGTATATTAGAAATTCTTTTACCAAGTCAAAAGTAGAAGAAGTGAAGCCATTATCTTCATCCATGATATGGCCATGAGCATTGCAGGAGGGATAGTGGCAAAGGAGCAAGGTGAAGCAAAGGAAATGAGAAGGAAGGTGGTTGCAAAGGTGTGGTTAGGCTTTTTTAGCTTGGGCTTGCTTGTTTGAGAGATTAAAGGTGAGCTAACACCTCACTTTTAATGGAAAATATAATTCTTCTATGTTGTGTTTGATTGTGTCAATGTTGTTTGAATTGTTGTTAACTTATGTTAAAACAATGATTGTACTTTTTTACTTTAAAAGCAAGTGACATATGTGATCCATGTATGTGGACATGAACAAACATGGAATGGGCTTAAATGGAATTATGTAACATATGACTAGACCTTGAACAAGGCGTATATGTTATAAATGGACTTTGGTTTAGATTGGACTCGGATTTGAAAGTGCACTTATAGCGATAGTCGCTTAGATGCAGTTCGGAATCACCTTGTTTTTGGCAATTGTTATGGAACTTTATGGAGAGATCCTTAGGGTCTTCTTGATATATTTACAATATTTTATATGTATTTTTGTTGTCATTAAAATTTTGAATAGTAAACAGTTAAGTAATATCTCGAAAACGGCCAAAACATCACTAGTGCAAAACTTCCCCGTTTAACCATGATTTTTGGACTTCAAATATTTCAAGAAGGACTTTAAGTTTGAGCGGTTTGTTTCATTCTTTTTAAAAGTATTTCCAAACTCATATTAAAGTATTTTAAAAGTAGTTTGAGATTTATATGTAATGTTAAGAATTAGTGGTGAATTTTCAAAGGCGAGATATTTTGTTAAAATCACGTCGTTTCAAGTTTCTAATGATTTTTCCCAAACTTATTATTTTTGTGTGATATTTTAAAGGAGAGTTTTAAAATATATTATAATTATTATGAAGTATAAATATTTATGTAAATTGTAACAAACGGGATTTCAGACCCTCAAAAATCAACACTAGTATGTTTTTCGTATCTCATGATGAGAAATCAAATGCCGAAAAACCCAAATGTTAGGGAAAAAGAAAAGGAAAGATAGAAGAAGAAACAGAAACTGCAACACAGAATCTTACAATTGTAGCGGAAAAAAATACAATATATATACCAACATATCTTGTACAAAGAAGAACTGTAACTGCTAACATACATACCAATCATCAGAGTACAACAGTCCACAAACCAATATGGGACAGTTATAATAACTTGTCCTCACAAGTGCTGAATATACAGCCTACAATACACAGCGGAATAAAATCCAGTACATGTAATACGTTTTCGTCATCCAGATCGTCTCCTAAGCTTCATAACATCCTAATCTGAATCTGTAATACTCGGTCTGACCCGAGAATTATAATAAAATAACACCTGAGTTAGTCTGAAAAACCAGCTTGAGAAAACACACTAGATTTGAATTATTAAAGTTACCAAAATCCTTTGAAAAACAAAGGTATCTCATAAGAACGCCTCATACATAAACACGACGGGCTTTTCCTTATGATAACCAAAACATTTTATAGAAGATCCAATGATATTATAACAATGTCTAAGTATAAATACTTATTCAAATAGCCAAAATTGTTATTTTAATTAAATTCCAGCATATTATGCTCTACAAACAGAAATGTAAAGGCTTGTATTGGAAAATGGATTTTCATACAATGACTGGACTACTGGAGTACCGTCCATCAAAGTATAGCTCTAGAAAAATGGACCAAGGACATCGACGAAATCCCCTGCCAACACAGAACCTGTTCTAACCCTAAGCTAGATAGTACCAAATATGCTATCACCATAGGTGTTCCCACCTTTATCGAGAGCTCTTTTTTCCTTCCATGCACCACCATATCCATAATTCATAATATATCCAAGGGTATCTAGAAATATGATAAACATACCCTAATTGGGTACGACCCACTTTGCCTTGCTACATCTCCCCTATTTTAGTCATTCCTGGTTGATGAGGCTCGACGCTAACATTTACCTTTTAGAATAGCATTCATACTTGGAATACTAACCCTGCCTTCCAGGCAACAATGCAATGATAGCATTCGTCCATATAGGTCATCCTAGGTCTGGTCAAACCGAATCGTCGTTTTCACTTCTTCACGATATCACCATTCGTAACGTTCAAACCGGATCAAAGTGGTTTTCAGATAATTAAATCTGATCTCGATCTCTTCGAAACGATCCATGAATTTGGCCAATTTTATAATCGGTTATTTAGCTATCAAAGTACACACATAAGCAATCATTGGGCCCATTTTAAATTTCTTTCAAAACATTTATTTCCAAAATATTTTAACAAAGATATATATATATATATATATATCCAAATCTCTTCAATATTTCAAGCCTTTTCAAATTCTTATATCCATAACATGGTATTCTAGACCATATCATTTTTTAGAAATATTTCCAATTATAATTTATGACCCATTACTTAGAAAAATATTTCTACATAAATCCTTTCGTAGTTTGAATAATTCCAAAACCATTTAATTCCAATACTTAGGAATATTTCGTCTTATCTTACCAATTTTTGGAATTTTATTAATTCCTTTTATAATTCCTAAAAATTATCATTTATACTTATTTAGTATCCAATTAACAATTTATAACTCCTTAAATAAATTCAGATTTATTTTCGAAGTTCCCGAGTCTAACTATTTTGTAAATTCTCTAGTTTCCCAGAAATCCCAAAATACCTTCACTTATATCATCACATTCGTTTAATAGTCTAATTACAATCTCGAGAGTATTTATAAATAAATTCCAATTTCTTACTTTTAAATTCTATATATATTTATAAAATAATAATTTCAAAAATATGGTTAAATAATTTTCTATAATACTTTTAAAATAAACATCAATGACTAATTCCAATTTATTTATAAAATTATAATCGATTACAAAACTTGTTTATAACTTAGAATGCATTCAACAAAATTAAAAATATTTAAATAACAAACTTGCTAAAATATTTCAATGCCAAAACAATTTTAAATTACATAGTTTAATAATTAATAATCATCTTTTAAAAAGAAATTCAACTTCTTGATAAACATATATTTTTCAATTCCAATATAACCAATATGATATTATAAATCTCTCTCGATTTTCCACAAATCGATTTACGTCCCCAATTTCATAAATTCCTTGTTCCCAAGTTCCAAACTAGAATTCATTATTCCTTCTAAATCATTACCATATCTCATAATAAATTCTCACTGTGAATTTATATTCCAATTTACCAATTTATAATCATTCCACTTGTTTATAAACCTCGTTTATAAATTTTCCAAACTCATTCCCCGCTTATACAGGTTTATATAACAAAAATCCATTCAAAAATCAATTTCCAACAAAAAATCTCATTTTTAAATCTATTTCCCAAATAACCCAACTATATTCCAAACCAAACAAAATCTCGATTTCTACTTCCATTTCATAATTTAAAAATCTTACCCAAAATTCAGTATCACAAATTTTATATTAATTAATGAATTCCCTTTATTCTCCCAATCTATTAAAATCTCGATTTTTAAAACCCTTTTATATTTAAGTCAATATCAATTAAATTTATTATTTAAAATCCTTTATACACATTATTCTAAAATCTCTATTTAAAATATACCACGAAATAGTTAAGTACAAATTTAAGTTCAAATCATTTATTTTATCCAATTCAATTCCATTTTTAATTAATTCAAATTTTGAATATAAATATTTCCCTTCCAAAATATCCTTTGAATTTTCTATTTAAATTCAAAATATTATTTTTAAAATACTAAAATTTAGGTCAGTGCTACTATAGCATCCAATAAATTCAAATCACGCTATAATCTATCACAGATTATTCAAGCACATCACATATCACTATATATGAAATTCAATTCAACATTTTGAGAAATCTAGTTGTATCCCTCCAACCTATTTTCCCAGCATCCACAAATGTTAAATAACATAGAATACCCATCCCGCTTCGAGGTGGGATATCGCGGTAGTATAGGATGATCCGCTATTATGCGGGGAGCATAGGGTCACATTCGCTCCAATAGGTGGGAATATATACAACTACTAATATATATATATATATATGTGTGTGTGTGTGTGTGTGTGTGTGTAATATCCAACAAATAACAATATGTCAATTCATCCAATCATCTAGTAAATAATTTTTAATCGCTATAAACAAATCCAGTCAACCAAATTGAGTGAGATTTACTCACCTTGATTTAGCAGTCGCTTTTGCGTTCTGGTTCTGATTAAATTCGAACAAGTTTGAATTTATCTGAAAATTCTACAAGCTCTAAACTCAACTAAGGTGATTCCATAGCAAAGAGCTCATTAATACAAACCCAACACGATTGACCACATTGGATTTGGACCTAAAACGAGCGAGTTACAAAATTACCACTAGCACCTAACTTCTAAAGCCCAGCCGAACAAAACAAAACCTAATCGAAAACCCTTCTTCCCCAACCTCGTGTTCCATGTATACATTGCTAATATAAAAAGTGCATGCACGATCACTACCACGTAGCTCCATCGCTCGAAACCAAAATCCAACATTGCTTATGTGTTTCTCATCAAAATCTCCATCCACACGTATTAGAAACTTCACCTCCGATGCCTCATAGGAAATCGCGACCTACTACATTAAGGAACGACACTGTAGCCGATGTCACATACGCCATTTTTCCACCGAGTGCCACGAAATTCCACCAAAAGGTGCACCTATCCCTGACAAACCCAAATCAGAGCTTCGCTCGTCAAATCGTAGCTTCAAAAATCCAAAAACCAAAACCCTAATTTCTATGCTTGCTACTGTACACGGTCGGACTACAAGGATCATGGTCGCACCTTACAAATTTTATACTAGATTGAAGTATGTATCGGGAGAATATTTTTGGAGCAAGTTTCATATTTATATATGGAGTGGATTTGGAGAATTTAAATTTTTAAGTTGAAAACTTATATTTTTTTTCCTTTCTACTTATCAGTTGTGCTAAATAGAACAAGAGAGATGCGTATTCAAGAAGGAGCAGGTACAAACATAGCTGGCTGAAGGTAGGATAGGGTTTGACTGTAAAAATGCGGCTGATGTGAACTTGAACATAACATAAATACATACATGTATGTATGTATGCATGCATGTGTCTATATGTGTATGTGTATATAATTCCAAAAAATCTAGATATTTTTTTTCTAAATCCTAAACGAGGAGTGCCACTAGGCGTTCCTAATGTTATACCCCTATTCCGAATGCAACGAAACAAGTTTCGAGTCCCAATTCAATCGTATGGAGAAGATAGTCTTTTGAGCCCAATTATAATATTAAATTTTCGATATAAATTTCAACGCTTTTCCATTTCGTACGACAAAACAATAAATCTAAATGCTATGAAATTTGAAATTCGAAAATAACATATTATTACAGATCCAATGGAATTGGTTTCGTCGAACTCCGAGACTGTGCCTCGGGAAACTATTTTTGTATGTTAATTTAAGCGTGAGATTTTAAAAATCGATTAAACCACTTCTAAATTCAATTTATAATTTTATTTACCTTCATTCTTATTAATAGAGATTAAATATGCCTTTAAATTATTTATTGCCAGTTTAAAACTTCAAAATTTCACCGTTTAACTAAATTTCAATTATTAAATTCCACAATTAAATTGCTCAATTAATTGTTATATTCGAAATTAAGGTTATTAAATCTATAAAATTAACTTTCAAATATTTAAAATCATTTAAAATTCCAATTTTAAATAACCAAAATTCTAGGTCGTTACATCCCCCCTTAAAAGATTTTCGTCCAAATTGCCAAGGTAAGAAGAATGGCCCAAAACCCATTAATTTTCCGAAAATTAATTCGTTGAAACTTCATTATCACTTCTAATTTCCCCATTCATTCACAAATTATAAATAATATTATCTAGTCAATCGTTTCAAGCCATAATCCAAAATAAGATTTTTAGCTACCAAAAATTTCTTTAAAATTTTCTATCTCCTTAAACTTCCAAAAAAAATTGCCAGCGTCCCTTTTGCGCGGCAAGATCTGAAAAACTATAAAACGCCACTACGGGATCAATCCATCTAAAGAAAACAAAAGCCAAGTGGCTCAATCATAAAACCATCAAATACAACAACAATTTAAACATGTGCCTTTTTTGTTGGGCAACCCAAATTTACTTTTGAAATCGAGAGAATCAATCTTATCTCTTGCTCTTAATCACCTGCGTCTTATTACTAATGACATTCAATCATATTATTCAAAATCAATTTATTCAGCATTTTTAATTCCCCGTATTTATTTCACTTAAACCCGTACGACATACATATATCATCCGTACGCAATATCAAATTTGATCGTTGCATAATCTCACTTCCGAACTAGTATCGTTCACACGACTCTCTAGTGCAGACTCAGGTCTGTTTTCTTGATCAGAAACCGTCATTCTCCTTGCATATCCATATACAATAATAGAGAAACCCAGAATCAATCAAAAATTCAGATCTAGGGTTCACCGTCGAAAACCAAGTGAAAAATCCTAACTCGGATCGATATAAATTATCTCGAAATTTTGTGCTCGAATCTAGATCAAATATGCAAAATAAATAATATACGTACAACTTATGTATTATTTTCAACTGATTCTTATCCACACTAACTCCATTTTATTCACATTTATTCTATTCACTTTTATTTAATCTGCATTCAAATATTTACTTGGTATATTCCCTTCCGTACTAATTTCACTTAAGAATTTATTCCATCAAATACTTACTACATTTCTGAATTATCCCATAAATTTCCTTAAATTTATAAACATTTTATATAAAAGTTCTTATGTTGATTACCACTTCACCACTAATATTTATTTCTATTCAAATTCAGTTCCAATTCTACTTAACTTAATTCATCTTCCAATTCCAATATTAAATTTTATCAACCGTATCCCAAACCATGTTTAATTCACTTAATTATTTTAATTAGTTCCATCTACTAATTCATTCCAAATCTCAATAAATTTTATTTCCCAAACTTATTTTATTTAGTGCAACTTAGGCTAAATTTTCAACTTCCATTTTATTTAACATAATTAAAGTTAAATTCCATTTCATAATTCAATCCCAAAATTTTAACTTCTCTTGCATTCTTATTCAACGCTTTAAACTTTGTTTTACTTGCAATTTACAAAATTTTTATAAGTTATCAACTTATTTCCTCATATTCCCAAATAAAACCTTTTAAATCAAAATTCTAGAGTTTAACTCATTATTTTCAAATTATTTCAAGTTACCCTTGAAATCATATATGTATATATACAACGCACGCACACACAATCATTTGGTATATCAAATTTGCCCCTTTGAATTTCAAACCAAAGCCAGTTTTTACCAAACAAAACTCCAATTGTAGCAATTTCTCCCTTGGAAACTTGAAAATGAACGTCGATAATGCTGCAGTCATAACCGAAATTATTTTCCAACGACCGAAGTGAGTTCAGTGCTTTTATCTCTTTCAAAAATCATTTTAAATATTTTTATTCAAAAATACTTCCAAAATAATACTATCACTATTATTTTCCAAATGACTTAAAACACATTCAAAATTTTCAAGACTTAAATTCAAAATTTCTCAATTTAAATCCATTTTAGTTTATAAGTCAAATTTATGCTTGCATAATCCCGCTTCCTTAAAACATTTCACAAATGTTTCATCATTGTTAATTTTATAATAAACATCTTTTATTAAGACACAACAACCAATTAATGATAATAATCAACATTATCATTACTAACAACCAAGACCACCATATATAATAATTTATGAAAATTGTTCCTTTATAATGTAAAATATAATTAGGATAAAATTATTTCATTTACCTAATTTCCAAAACAATACTGTGTCAAATTGCTTTCCCAAGTGTTTAGAGATCACTATCAATAAAGTTAATTACTCGTATTGACCAGAATCAATATGCCACTCAATAATTCAATCAACATAATATGAAACAATTTTATATTCACTAGAAACTACACGCTCATATATATACACTCAAACTCATTTTAGGGTGCTACTGACCCAATCTCTAATTAGTTACCCCACCAAAGCCAAGGTTCTCACTTAACCTTCAGCTCTAATACCAAATGTAACAGATGGGATTTTCGACCCTCGGAAATCGACACTAATACGTTCTCTGTATCTCATGCCAAGAAATCTAATGCTGGAAAACCCGATTGTTAGGGAAAAAGAAAAGGAAAGATAGAAGAAGAAACAGAAACAGCAATATAGAATCTGACAATCGCAGCGGAACAAAATATAATATACACCGACAGATCTTGTACAAAGAAGAACTGTAAATGCTATTATACATACCAATCATCATAGTACATAGTCCACAAACCAATACTGGACAGTTATAATAACTTGTCCTCACAAGTGCTTAATATACAGCCTATAGTACACAGCGGAATAAAATCAAGTACGTGTAATACATCTTCATCATCCAGCTCGTCTCCTGATCTCCATAGCATCCTAACATGAATCTGTAATACTCGATCTGACCCGAGCATTATAACAAAATAACACCTGAGTCAGTCTTGAAAACCAGCGTGAGAAAGCACACTCAATTTGAATTATTAAAGTTATCAAAATCCTTTGAAAAACACAAGTATCTCATAAGACCGTGTCACACACAAACACGACGGGTTTTGCCCTTACGATAACCAAAACATTTTATAGAAGATCAAACGATATTACAATAGTGTCTAAGTACAAATACTTATTCAAACGGCCGAAATTGTTGTGTTAATTAAATTCCAGCATACTAGGCTCTAAAGACAAAACCGTAATGGCTCGTATTGGAGAATGGATTTCCTATAATAATTGGGCTACTGGGGTGCCGCTCGTCACAGTACACCTCTAGAAAAATATACCAAGGACCTCGTTGCGATCCCCTGCCAACACAGGACCTATTCTACCCCCAACTTAGATAATATCGAATATGTTATCACCCAGGTTGCTCCCATCCTTATCGGGAGAAATTTTTTTCTTCCATGCACCACCATATCCATAATTTATTATATATCGAAGGGTGTGTGGAAAGGTGATAAACATACCATAATTGGGTGCGACCCACTTAGCCCTGCTGCATTTCCCCAGTTTTAGTCATTCACGGTTGATGAGGCTCGAGGCTAACTTTACCTAGCATTCATATTTGAAATGCTAACACTACCTTCCAGGCAACGATCCAACGATAGCATTCGTCCATACAAGTTGTCATAGGTCTAGACAAACCGAATCACCGTCTTCACTTCTTCACGATATCACCATTCGTAATGTTCAAACCAGATAAAAGTAGTTTTCAGATAATTAAATCTGATCTCAGTCTCTTTGAAACGATTGACGAATTTGGCTAGATTTGATAATCGGTTATTTAGCTATCAAATTGCACACATAAGAAATCACTAGGCCCATTTTAAATTTCTTTTAAAAAATTTATTTCCAAAATATTTTAACAAAGATATATATATATATATATATATATATATATATATATATATATATATATCCAAATCTCTTCAATATTGCAATATTTGAAACCTTTTCAAATTCTTATATCCATAACATGGTATTCCAGACCATATCATTTTTTTAAAAATATTCCAATTTTAATTTATGACCCATTACTTAGAAAAACATTCCTATATAAATCGTTTCGTGGTCAAAATAATTCCAAAACCATTTAATTCCAATACTTAGGAATATTCCGTCTTATCTTACCAATCTCTAGAATTATATTAATTCCTTTTAATTTCCAAAAATTATCGATTATACTCATTAGTATCAAATTAACAAATCATAACTCCTTAAATAAATTCATATTTATTTTTGAAGTTCCCGAGTCTAACTATTTTGGAAATTCTCTAACTTCCCAAAAATCCCACTACACCTTCACTTATATCATCACATTTTTTTAACATTCTAGTTACAATCTCGAGAGTATTTATAAATAAATTCCAATTTCTTACTTTTAAATTCTACATATATTTATAAAATAAAATTTTCAAAAATATGGCTAAATAATTATTTAAAATACTTCTAAAATAAACATCAATGACTAATTCCAATTTATAAAATTCTAATCGATTTACAAAACTTATTTATAACTTGGAATACATTCAACAAAATTAAAAATATTTAAATAAAAAACTTTTTTGAAATATTTCAATGCTAAAACAGTTTTAAGTTACATAGTTTTATAATTAAAAATCATCTTTTTAAAACAAACTCAACTTCTTAAAAAAAAATATTTTTCAATTCCAATATAACCCATATGATACTATAAATCTCTCTCGATTTTCCACAAATCGATTTACATCCCCAGTTTCATAAATTCCTTTTTCCCAAATTCCAAACTAGAATTCACTATTCCTTCTAAATCGATTACCATATCTCATTATATGTAACGACCTGCCTTTTCACACGCTTTAAATCGACACACATGCCAATTCAAACCATACAGAAGGGCGGATTGTTATGGGGTAAATAAGAAAAATAGAGAAGAGAAAAAACTAAACAGAATCTCACAGCGGAAGGATAAAATATAATAATAAATATACAGTTTATAAAACTGTTTACAAAACATTTGATTCTTCTTTATAAAATAAATATCAGAGTTCACATACCAATAAATACCAATGCAGCGGAATACAGTGTGTAGTGGAACCATATAATATAATAATAATGATGATGAAATCTTCGTCTTCGTCCTCCAGAAATAAAGTCTTCAAATCCTGAAACGCTCGGACTGAACCGAGAGAATTTGAAAAGACAAAAACACTCGAGTCAGAACTAAAAGATCTTATGTAAGTTAAATAAACAGAAATAGATATGAGTGCAGTAACTCAAGAGATGCTCAGGATTTACATCTCCTAAGGATCCGTTAAACTATTTACTATGTAGTATATTGCGCTATGATAATAGTGTCTAATTGTAAAATAAACTTACTTTTTTCTTAGCATTAAGGGGTTACCCATATAGCCCTTAACACGTAATAGTCCCAATAGTCCATCCAATATCATAGTCCCTCCTGATCGGGAAGCCACCAGGGGATATCACACGGGCTACGGGAGAAATCCAAGCTCGTACAAGGCGCGAAAGGGTAGGGGACACGGCACAACTAGGCAATGCCAGGTTAGATATACCAATTGCTATCCGGGCTGATGGAAACGCGTAGCCGCAGCTACCGCCCACCTCGAACAAACTCCCCCAAAAATCAAAGTAAAAGTGGCCACTGAATCAATCCAAAGTCAAAGTATAATATCGAAGAGGAGTGTCCGATCAGAGGAATGACCTCATTGGCCCGAGAATCGCTCATGTTTTAGCCACCTTATGCCAACTCACGGGAGTCGGGTCCACGTATTTACCTTGCAGGAAACGCCTCCACCAACCTACTTCATTCTGGAATCTCCACCGCGTACACGGTTGTTAAAGTGGTTTTCGGAGTTGGCAGAGAGTATGACAACTTCCGATCCTGGTCTTTTCAACAACCAAACGTTATTATAACACCGCGGTCATTTAAAATAATTATACTTTAAAACTAGAATAAATATCCATTTTAAACCCATATAAATACGATATCGTTTATATTTTTAAAACCCCAAATCAATACGATATCATTTAGGCCCAAACCAATATAAAGTCATTTTATTTTCCAATATATATTCTTTCCAAACTCATAGGGTTTTCAAAGTAAAATATTTAGAAATCAAAACTCTGGAATATAATATTTCCAAATTATACTACCTTGAAAATCATAACTTTGAAACAAATTTCCATCTCTCAAATGGTTAAATATTAAATATTTATTTTATAAAACAAAAATAGCTTCTTTACATTTCACAAATCAATTAAACTTCCAAATATCATTCTTAATTCTTATGTTTCAGAGCTTTAAATATTTCACCATTTCAAAAACAAACTCATTTGACAAACCCGTATATATCAATTTCAATTACTTATTATTTAGACTTGAAATGTTTACTTAATGAATTCAATATAATTTAAGAAAAACCTTCAACTTCACATAATTGGAAAATCTTTCAATTTATTAAACTTGATATATTCATTTAAATCAACCTGATATTCATTTAAATCACTCTACACAAAATCAAGTTATAAAATCATATCCTTTTAAAATTCTAACTTTTTATTTAATTCCAATTTAACTTAATATTCATCTTCCAACCTTATTCTCATTTAAGTCAAAGAAACTCCAGAAATTTAATTTTAAATAAATGCTTAATCGTATTTGATCTTAAAATCAAACTTTATTCTAAACTTCAAATCAAATTTATACAAAGCTTAAAAACCGAAAATTACTATATATATATAGTAACCTTTATCATTAACCAAATCAATATCCCATAAACCATATATATATAACTTTACAAAACCATAGAAAATCATTTCAAAATATATTTATATATATATATATATATATATATATATACCGCGGTGCCTGTATAATATTTTCTACCCTATGGTCAAGTGATACGGATGTTTATCATTTCAATCCGCAATTTAAAATAAAAATGCGGTTGTATATCATTTCAAACCGCAATCCCGAATGAAATGAAAATGGCATGATGACTTGCAGTTTATACAATATAAATATAGCATCCATTCATCCAAAATCAATCATCAACCATTATTTGCAATCATCATCCAATTTAAACAATCATCGATATAGAGCATATAAATTATACAGGTAATAAATAACATGTATTAACTAACAGTTTATATTCAATAATAAATTTTACAACTGTTAAACTAGCAGTTTATATGCAAAAATAAATGTAAATTTAACTGGCAGTTAATATGAAATAAAAAATTTACATAACTATGACTAGCAGTTAATATGCAAATAAATAAATTCTAACTGTCACTTATATGCAATAAATAAAATTAATCAACAGTCAAATTAAATAAATGCGATTTAACAGAGATAGTGAATAAAACATGCCAAACAGTCATAAATATATTTCTACTCATATCTAAAATTAATTTAACAAACATAAGAAATTTTAGAAGTTGTGAGTGGGTTAAAACACTCACCTTTGGGATCTAAATCGAATTTAAATCCGATTTAAACCCAAAATTTGACGGTCTCAGAATTCGTTCAAACCAGCGTCTAAATGTCTGGAAGTCCAATACGAACCTAGTGGAGAAAACCGCGTGTGAAACTGAGTTCGTAGGAGAAAGTTATACGCATTAATGGTGATTGAAATTTCAAAAAAAAAATTATATATCACATCATATATTTTATTTAACTTGCAATGGAATTTTTAGTATTGCGTACCCTTTTGCTTAGCCAGATTTGGATCTGCAACTACTTTCTCATTTTATTTTGTTTCCTTGCTATCTTAATATATTTTTTTATAGAAAGTTTTGAAGAGAAGATTATATAAATCTGGATTTGAAGAAAAAGACATGGAAAGAAGAGAAGGTTTAAAAGAGAGAAAAAAATTTAAAGAAGAAGAAGAACAATAAAAAAAAAGGAAACTTTGAAAAAGAAGAAGATTTGAAGAATAAGAAGAAGAAAGAGGAAAAAAAAGCTTTGGAAAAAAAAGAGAAAGAAGATTTGAAGAAGAAACATGAAAAAAGGAAGGAGGAAGGTGAAGAGTGACAAAAAAATGAAGTTATAGAAGATGAAATTTTAAAAAATGAAATGAAGCTACAAGAATGAGGAATGAAACTAGTGAAAAGCTAATAAAGCTAAATATAAACAAAGTAGGAATTGAAATAAAGTAAAATATGAGCAACCCAATAAAAATGGTAGATATTAAAAGAGGTGAAAGAAAGAATTAAAAATATGAAAAGTATGTAACGTTCATGAAATGAAAAGGCTTTAGATCATGTAAATGGAAATGAGTAAAGAAACAAATGAGGAAACAATGAAAAAAAGTGTGGCAATTATTAATTAGAAAGGGAATGAATGGACCAACTCTACTCTATAAACAAACTTTTAGAATTCAAATTTCAAAACATTTGTTCACCCAATTAATTTTTTTTAACCCCAAACATACCAAATTTGACATTCATTAAAGATTTAATTACCAAAACATAACTAAATTTAAAAAGACCAATTTACATAACGGGGACAGCGGATACATAAATGAAATATGAACCATGATTTAAAAATTCAAATTTAAAAATAACATTTTTCTCGACACGTAATTATGCGCTCAATTATTTAATTTATTTTAAATTTCAAGGTTAGTAATAAAATCACTTCCGTGCAACCTATGCCTGATATTTAACTACCGTAAAATGTTGTTTTAAAAATTCAATTTTCTCTTTTTACAACGTTGTATATATATATATATATATTCAGAATGGAAACGCTCACTTTATTTCCTCAACATTCTTTTATTTTCCCTAAAATGCTTATTCGTTACTTGCAATTCATAAACGTAAACATTCTTATATTCTAAAATGATCAACTTATACAATATTAAATCCATTCTTATATTTCCAAATAATGTACATTCATAATGAAAACATTCTTACATAAATTTTATTAATTGCACTTTGTTTCTTTTCCTTTTTCAATTGAAAGATTTTAATAAATTTATTTCCAATTAATTTTAATCTTCCACTTCAAAACTGACCCTAATTGATGAAATCAATTAAATAAATACATGAACTATAGTCAAGCAAACATGTTTAAAAAATTATAGTTTCCAACAAGCATTAAATTACATACTAAATAAATCTTTTTCTCTATCAATCAGTATTCATTTAACTCATCATTAAAACTGACATTTAGTATTCCAATTCCTGTTATTAAATTATATTCTAATATGCGTTAGAACCTTCCAGTTCATTGCTTCATTGTAGTTTTTTTGTTTTTTTTAGAATATTATTTATGGTCCAAACTTATGATCTAATAACATAGTTGACATTTGTTCTACATTTCATTATGTTAATATACCCCAATTTCCATCCTTTATTTGCATTAACTACTATATTTCCATTTTATTGAACTTTGGTCAGTTTCACACATTAATTATAATTAAAGTCTCAATAAATTAATTTACCTTGGTTTCATTCTCTTATTAAATCAATTATTACCTTATATGCATAGTCAACATTGTTATATCTTCCATTACATCAATATTTTACCATTTCATCTTATCATTCATTTACATAACCTTTTATTTCATTGATTGTAATAAATTCACTTATTAAAATTTCCAATTCCAATAAATTTGAGTAAACTGATTTCCATCCTTTTATTCAAATCAAAGGTCATACTATGATAAAAATTTACGTTGGTTACACTGTATATAATCAACCTTAATTTCATTAAATTCACAAATTAAAATTTTACTTTCTGAAAATTTATATTCAATCAAAGAAATCAATGGTTATTCCATTCATATATTTCAAATAGATGGATTTAATATTAGATTCAAAATTTATTATCCTATCAATCTTCGATTACACTTAAATCCTATGAATGTAATATTTAGATTTTAAATTTTCATTTATTTCGATTAAACCTATTATCATATATTACTTTAAATATACTGACAAGCTTAATTTCGCACCCTTTCATTTACCCAACTGCCATTTTATAAATAAACTTAACAATAGATTCATACTCTATTGCATAAATGCATACCCTTTTATCTAAATTAAAATCTTCGTAACTTCAGACATTTTAACCCATTTAATTCCAATTACTCCTTTCATTAAATTTTGGATTTAAATCAATTTATAAAGCTTTACCTCCATTCTTTATATACACTAACCATCAATTTAATGACGAATTTATTTACGTTATTCCCCATTTATTACCTTAATTTATTTATCGTAACATTACATTTTATAATTATTGAAATGATTTCCGATTTAATTGAAGGAACTAAGTATATAACTCAAACTCTTAATCCTACATTTATAAGTATATCCTTATCCGTTATATCTATTAATTAAATAAATTCCATTTTTAAGTCCTTTAAATTTATTACTAAATATCCATTTACCTTTCCCATCAAATTTGAATTCCATCAAATTAATATAACCAATCAGATTTCCATTCACACTTTAATATAAACCTAAAATTTGCAATTCATTATCTTGTATTGATTTTATACAATTACCATTAACTTTACATTCCATTACTATTCAATATATATTCATTCATCAATCAATTCGATATTTATTCTTCTTCCCTTCTCTTTGATAAATAACCTAGTATACATTTACATACATTCATTTCTTTCCATTCGTTTATGGGTATTGCATTGAAATTTAATTTATTAACTAATACCAACGCTATTATCATTAATTACAATTGGATTCCCAATTTTATTCAATACCCTGGTCAAATAACATATATATTAATCAAATCCTTACATTTGTTTTTCTCATGTTCCATTAAAAATCAAATCATAACATTTAAATGATTTTATTGAATTTGGAATCTCATTCAAGTCATAAATTATTAACTTGTACTAATATGATTCCTTAATTTATTCCAATTACCGTTTACAATCTTTTATTGCATTAAATCAAATTAATACTTTCATAAATTTCTCATATAAATTTTATATCCAGGTAAGAATCTTTTTCCTACTTAATTAATTTGGATTTTATTTAAATTTCTATAAATAGGTTTTAAGTCACCATTTACATAATTTATTTTAGCCTTTATTTTAACATTTATATCCAAATGCGACAATTTCCACTATTACAAATTAATTGCAATATATAATCTAATTTGTAAATTTTAAATTATCCTTGATACATCTAATTTTCAACATTCTCTTTCATATAAATAAATAATATTTCTATTTCTTTCTAAATTTAAAATAAAATCCTATTAATTTAATTCATTTTAAACATCGAATTTACACGGGTCGTTACATTATAAATTCTCATTGTGAATTTATATTTCCAATTTACCAATTTATAATCATTCCACTTATATATAAACATCGTTTATAAATTTTCCAAACTCATTCCACGTTTATACAGGTTTATATTACAAAAATCCATTAAAAAATCAATTTTTGATAAAAATCTCATTTTAAATTTATTTCTCAAATAACCCAACTATATTCCAAACTAAACAAAATCTCGGTTTCTACTTCCATTTTATAATTTAAAAATCTTACCTAAAATTCAGTATCACAAATTTTATATTGATTTCTGAATTCCCTTTATTCTCCCAGTCTATTAGAATCTCGATTTTAAAACCTTTTTACATTTAAGCCAATATCACTTAAATTTATTATTTAAAATCCTTTATAGACATTATTCTAAAATTTCTAATTAAAATATACCACGAAATAGTTAAGTGTAAATTTAAGTTCAAATCATTTATTTTATCCAAACCAATTCCATTTTTATTTAATTCAAATTTTCAATATATATATTTCCCTTCCAAGATCTCCTTTGAATTTTCTATTCAAATTTAAAATATTATTTTTAAAGTACTAAAATTTACGTCTGTACTACTATAGCATCCAATAAATTCAAATCACACTATAATCCATCACAGATTACTCAAACACATTATATATCGCTTTATATTAAATTCAAGTCAACATTTTGAAGAATCCAGTTGGATCCCTCCAACCTGTTTTCCCTGCATCCACGGATGTTAAATAACATATAATACCATCCTGCTTCGAGGCAGGATATCGTGATAATATTGGGTCATCCGCTATTATGCGGGACGCATAAGGTCTCATCTGCTCCAATAGACGGGAATATATCCAACTACTACTAATATATATATATATATATATATATATATATATATATATAAATCCAACAGATAATAATGTATCAATTCATCCAATCATCCGCTAAATAATTTTTAATCGCTATGAATAAATCCGTTCGACCAAACTGAGTGAGATTTACAGACCTTGATTTTAGTAGTCGCTTTCACGTTCTAGTTTCGATTAAATTCAAAAGACTTTCAATTTATTTGAAAACTCTACGAGCTCTAAACTCAACTGAGTTGATTCCATAGCAAAGAGCTTGTTAATATGAACTCAACGTGACTGACCGTGTTGGATTTGGACCTAAAACGAGCGAGTTACACAATTTATAGGAATTTGAATTTTTATAAAACAATTTTATACAAATAAATTACCATTTATATCAATACCCACCTAACTTCTAAAGCCTGGCCCAACGAAACAAAACCCAACTACAAACCCTTCTTTCCCAACCTCCTGTTCCATATACACACTCCCAATGAACATGCGTGTGCACGATCACTGACACGGAGCTCCATCGCTCGAAACAAAAATCCGACATCGCCTACGTGTTTCTCATCAAAATCTCCACCCACATGTACCAGAAACTTCACCTCCGATGCCTCATAGGAAATCACGACTTTCAACATCAGGAATGACACTGTAGCCGATGTAGCACATGCTATTTCTCCATCGAGTGCCAAGAAATTCCACCAGAAGGTGTGCCTATCCCTGACGAACCCAAATCAGAGCTTTGCTCATCGAATCGAAGCTTCAAAAATCCAAAAACCAAAACCCTAGTTTCTATGCTTGCTACTGTACACGATCGGACTCCACAGATCATGGTCGCACCTTATGAATTTTATACCAGATAGAAGTACATATCGGGAGAAGATTTTTGGAGCAAGTTTCATATTTTTATATGGAGTGGATTTGGAGAATTTAATTTGTGAAGTTGAAATTTTTTTTTTCCTTTCCGCTTATCTACTGTGTTAAATTGAAGAAGAGAAATGCGTATTCAAGGAGTAGGCATGAACATAGCTGGCTGAAGGTAGGATAGGGTTTGAGTATAAAAATGCGGCTGATGTGAACTTGAACTATATATATATATACACACACACACATATATATACACACACACAGGTAAATAGGCACAGGGAAAAAGTTCAAAAAAAATTAGTCTCAGAGACAACAACTTTACTTTTTGGTCTGAAGAATACTTTTTAGTGTAAACTGACAATGATAGTTACAACTATCAATATATGATTTACAATAAAAAGTGTCCTTCAGCCTAAAAAATAAACTTCTTGTTCCCGAGACTAAATTTTTCTCTAACTTTTTTCTTGAGCCTCAAAACTCATATATATATATATCCAAAATATCTATATATTTTTTCCAGAACCCTAAATGATGTGTGCAATAAAGCGTTCCTGATGTTATGCTCCTATTTCGAATGCAATGGAACAAGTTTTGAGTCTCAATTTGACCGTATGGAGAAGATAGCTTTTTGGACCTAATTATAATATTAAATTTTCGATATTAATTTCAGCGTATTATTACCGATCCAATGGAACTGGTTTCGTCGAAATCCGAGACTGTGCCTCGCGAAGCTATTTTCATATGTTAATTTAAACGAGAGATTTTAAAATTTTATTAAATCACTTTTAAATTAAGATTAAAATTTTATTTACCTTCGTTCTTGTTAATAGAGAATAAATAAGCCTTTAAATTATTTTTATCCAGCGTAAAACTTCAAACTTTCACTATTTAACCAAATTTCAACTATTAAATTCCATAATTAAATTACTCAATAAATCGTTATATTCGAAATTTAAGTTATTAAATCTATAAAATTAACTTCTAAATATTTAAAATCATTTAAATATTCCAATTTCAAATAACCGAAATTCTAGGTCGCTGCATAAATACCTTGGAAAATATTTTATATGAATATCTCGTTTTGGATTATAAACAAAAGGTTAGAAAGGAGTTAGTAGTTGCTTAATGCAAAAATAGATAATTGTTTAATTATTTATTTGAAAAGTAATTAATTATATTTAACACTAATAACCGACGAAGTAATCTAATCTATTTGTGAGAGTTAAGATTGATGTCGAGTGGGGATGCAGCACTAGAGCTCTAACCTATCAGGCTTACTTCTTAACCGAGGAATAGGTAAGTGGAAAATATCGGAAACGTGTTGATCGTGTTGATTTCTTATTGTTTATGGAAACCATTAACACTATACTTCACACTTAAAGCCAACTAGGTAGCCCTATCTATTTGTGAGATTCAACAATGAAGTGTCTATGCAAGGCTTGGAACAACCAATGCCCAAACTTACTTGGTTTCACTCTTGGGCAAGGAATAGTTAAGTTGGAATGTTGGAATGAGTTAAGCATACAAATCGTCATTTGTATAAGCAATCGTCTTTGGAACTTAGTAGTCAAAAGCTCCATATTGAACTTGACTGAATATGAACATGGATCTTTAAAACAAAGGTTTGTAAAAATTGTAACTAGCAGGGAAATGGTTTAGATTTGTTGTGACAATGTTTTAATCGCATTCCTCTTTATCCCTTTTTGATTATACCTAAGGATATAAATAGATCTTTAAAAGGATGATTTAAAGATAAGCAAAAGAGAAATGATTTTGGGTTTGTGGTGGCAATGTTTAATTAACATTAGTCTAAAACGTTTTGAATGGATTTGCGAAAGTACTTAGATCCTTAAAATGGATATTTTGAAGGAAATAGTAAGTGATGGAATCTTTCAAAAAAAGATAGAAAAAAACAGAATTTTATTAGATGAATGAACTTTACTAATAAAGGAGTTTTAATAAATAAAAAGGTTAATTAAAATTGAAGTGATTAGGAGTTACTAAAATAACTTATTCATATTTTGTGTGGCTTGATTGTATTTTGAATAATGATAATGTTTGTGTGTTTATTTGTTTATGGAAAGTAAATGAAACTTGGTTTTCATTTAGAAACATCTATCTTGTACTAGATATTCGATTAATCGACTATCAAATTGACCAAAATATGACTTAAGAAGTTATCGAATCGCTTCGGGATTTCATAACAGTAAGAACCCCTAGGAAGGAATATTGGTACGAAACGTCTCTAGCTTTCGCTTACTTATGAGAGAACCGAAATTGAGTTAACCAGAAAATTCATCAATTGATTTTGAAGAGACCTGGACCGATAAGTGTTCTACTTATCAAATACCACTTCAAATCTAGTATGAGATCTATGTTATGGAAGCAGTTAGGAAGTGGAATGTTACAGAGTTGAACTATCTATTCTATTGTTAATTCGAAGGGAAAGGTCGATGTTAATATTTCAAAGGATGCTATCATGTGGGACTGTCTATCTCGAGTACTCTAAGGGAGAGGACAACATTAGCATTCGTCATAAGACATATGTAGGGGAACCTATGTGGAGGTTCGAGATTTGTTCAAGATGCTCGAATCCATGCAGTGGTTCATGATCTGTTTGAGATATGGGAATTCGTGATCTGTTCAAGAAGATGGCATCCATTTGGGGATATTCTGTTCAAGTGATGAAGACTTGTGTGAAAGATGCCAAACGTGTCCTCGACGTTAGAAATGGCTAAAGACAAAGTAGGATGCGTAGTTTGGGGTTCTGCAAACCCGCAACGAGGTATATCAACTCCATATCTATAGTATGCTTATCGATATATTGCGCTCTAGAGTTGATGGTACTTGGTTCCAGTTGTGCGGGTTAGCTTGTTCGAACATGGGCCAGCTATGTTTACCTTATGATATAGTTTCCCTAAACATATTCAACACTCGAAAAGTGTTTTATGATCCTTGTTCATGGAGTTTGGATTCAACTCCCCCAAAGAAATCTCCATGGAAAATCCATTATGCGAATGTTCCTTGTTGATTTTGGTTGTACCTCTATTATGTTGGAACGTAATCAATGTAACTATAATAACCCGAATTCCAGTGGATCCGAATTTTTTGCAAAAGTGCTAAAACCCAAGCCCACTGAAACCTGAGTTGGGCATCCGGTATCCTGCAAATAGGCAAACACAATGTATCAGAGCTCAGTTGAATATCTCACAGCGGAATTGACTAAAATATAATAGTAAGTAAATACTCGCCAATATAATAACACTTTCTAAACAAGTATCTTAAAGCTGGGAAGTCTCTACCATCTATCTAACCTGTAGGATGTTATGAGGAGGGGTTCAGAACTAAAGTTCTGGTGAATGGATAAATTATACGCTTTTAAGATTAATTCTACATATACCATTTTATTTCCATTTACTTTTATATTAGGTTCACTAGGTTTATCATACTCTTGCCTCTGTGCGTGAATTGTACCTATATACTCCATAGTATATTAAAACCTAATAACTGATATATATATATATGTGTGTGTGTGTGTGTGTGTGTGTGTAGCTATATGCCCAATGACATATTGGTCCTAGATACTACCCATAATACCTTCTGTATCCTCCTTGCAAAGGACTCCATCGTCTTGCTCATATAGCGTTCCGTGACTACATCTGTAAAGGACAGCTTCGTGAGGCCTACAATACAGATGTTCCATCGTCTACTATGAAAACATAAAACTGCATCGGCGCTAGTCTATACTAATGCTCGGACATCCACAACGTACCACCCAATGCGTACATTGAGAACTATACGTAATCGTTCTATCTACTCTCTGAATCCCGCCAACAAGGTCTACCTTGTACGAAACTCGGTCGGGGATTTTCTATATCTATAAAGGACAGCTTCATAAGGCCTACAATATAGATATTCTAGTTGGTCTGTCTCTTTTCTCATCGTGGCTACCGCCCCATGCAACCACCCCTCAACTAATCGAAAGACATCTAAAGAGTTAAGTGATCGTGCCCTACTGCAAGCAATCTAACATCCAATTGGCGTTGCCCCTTGTCCAATGTCTCGATAGTGAAAGAATCATTGGACTTTTGGTTTTAACTCTATTCTCTTCTGAACTCGCTCTTGGTTTTGATGTTGGCCAATATCCACATGCGACTATCCTTTTGGGTCCTGCCTACTAAACTTACTTACAAGTACTAGGACATATGAATATCCTACTCAGAACACCAACCCCTTCTAACTGCCTACAATGGTCCTGCTATGCAAAAAGCAGTCAAGGCATACTTTCTTGATGGAACACCTATAGACCTGCCTCAGGGGATGCAGCTTCGTTAGGCGTACCCAGAGGGCCATTCTAGAGTATCCTCGCTTCTCTTTGAAGTCTCGTACTTCCATCTAGCCCAAAATAACTAAGTTGGATGTGCTTCTCCTTTACTGAAATCTGTGATGAACTGCTTTGTTAAGCTCTTCATCCTTTGGACTACTCCAAATGCATCTCACCTTTTATTATACTAAAAATCCATTTCCATATTTTAATACTAAATAATACTATAAACGGTAATTCGTAACTACAAGGTATTTCTTTTATTATTTCGGAATAATGTAAAATATAGTAGTTTCTCTACTTTACACTAGTTCCCTTTTTCTTTCTTTTATTCTTGTAGTTACATTTATCATTATCTTTTTAGTATTAAATTATAGAAACGTATTATATTTTCTAAACCAACCAATTAATCTATTACTTATTTCCAAATCAAGTTATTAGATTAATTTATTATTCCCGTTTTAGCGTAATTTATTGTAGAATTCCATTTTTTACCTTTATTCCAACTTTTCTTATTTTACTTCTAATATAGTATTTTCTCATTTCAATCCATAATCGTGAATTTTCTTTTTAACCATGTTATTCATGTACAAAGAGAATAAAAATAAACTAGCTTTAGGCTAAATTATAACTTCAAGTTAGATGTAAATAACTATAAATTTCTTACAATTCAGCATAACTAATTAACAAAATTAATTACTGAAATACAAAATAAATTTATTTAACGGGAATTTAATGAAATATATCATAAACGTAAAAGATATAATTAAATCCACCCACATTGCTAGCTTTTCAAATCTTCCTGTTTTTATTTTAGATCTGTCCCTAATATCTATATTCACTTCCCTTGTAATCCCTATTTGGAACTACAAACGATATATTTACAGATCTATCATATTTAAAAGAGAAAAGGAAGAGATTTGGATTAGAAATAGCAAATAAAACTCAGATCTAGGGTTTTACCTTTGATGCGGCCTTTTGATTTGAACCAATTCCTAGTTCCCTAACTAATTTTATTCTCTTTCTATTTAGATTTAAATTCGTGTGAATTAGATCCAAAATTTTGTTATTAAGAAAATGTGGAAGTGAATAAAGATGGCAGAGCTTCTGTAGGCAAGTGAAAAATGATGAGAATAAAAATGAGGCTCTGCACCTATATTTATAGTGGTTCAAATCAGTGTTGACCATTAGATATAAAACCAGAAAATCTAAAGCGTATACTCAGTCTATGGACATTAAATTAATATGTTTTATTCTACATTTGTTTTTATTTTAAATTGATTCTCTAATAGTCTTTTCATTAATCATTTTTTCCTTCTCACTCGCAATCTATGGAAACATATATTTTTAAATATGATGTTCCTTTTAAATATCCCCTATTAATCACCTAATTAATAGATTTCATATATATCCAGAATTAATTTACTATCCAATTAATCCATGCCTGCATTATGATTTCTTACCAAATTAACATGCCAATCAACACCATATTAATTCATCACATATATGCATATTAATTTATTTTATTCCCATAATTATTGCATGCATATATTCTACAATTGAATTTTGAAGCACAATCTTAATTATATATGTTACCATAAGTCTCCATGTTTATTAATTGACAATTTATTACTTGCATAAATTACTCTTCCTCTATTTTATTCCTTTGCACTAACATATATGATTCTAATCAATATCAATTAGTTGCTATAATATATGTTTCCTTTCTTGTCAGTTCCTGTCAATTAATCACCTCTACCAATTAGTTGAATATTGATTTCCCTTTTAAACAAACACCGTCAATTAATCTTCCCTATTAATTGATTTTTTATAATTTCTCTCTATAATTTATTTGTTACACAAATATATATGTATTCCAAATAATATTAATTAGTTGCCCCATTTACAAACATTTCTTTGTTTTAAAAATTCAAACATATATAACTTAATTAAATTATTCGCATTATATAATTGTAATTTAACGCGGGGTGTTACAGTAACCATTTCGGTTATGATTAATATTTATTTTGAATCTCCGACATTATTATAATATCACTGGATTCCTTATAAATAATTTGATTATCTTAAGGTAAAAACACGTCTGTGTTTATATGCGGCATGGTTTTAAAACTTCTATCTTGAAAGGTTTTTATAACTTAGAAATCTATTTGATCTGTGTTTCTCAAGCTGGTTTACCAAACTAATCCGGATGTTATTCTCTTATAATGCTCGGGCCAGCCCCGTGTATGTTTCCAAATTTAGCTTTGAATGCTTTGAAGATTCTGGAGAAGAGTTGGAGTTCTACTATCGTAGTATTTAATTTCGCTGCATTACTTTATGTGTATCATTAGCATTTGTTAGGACATGTTATTATAACTGTCAGGGTTAATTATTGTAATTCTGGAAAACTTCGTATCTTAGGATGATAGTTTATACTATCTTTTGACATGATCATTCCATTGTGAGATTCTGATATTGTATTCCTTATACGTTGTTCTATTTCTTTTCTTCAATTTCGCCATAACAATTCGTCTTTCCGGCACTTGGATACTCAGCACACGAATACCGTGGATGTATTAGTTTCAACATTTGGAGGTTGGAAAGGCAAGTCGTTACACATACAGTAGCTTATAATAGCTCAACCTTTGCTAGCTTTGGCCTGTAATAGGTTTGACATATGATAGGCTTGGCTTATGATAGGTCAATGTGCAATAACTTTGTGATGCGATATCATCAATGTGTGATAGCTTTGCGGTGCTATAGGTCAACATACGAATAACTTTAAGGGCGTAAGGTCAGTATGTGATAAACTTTACATGCGATAGATTTGAGGTGAGATAGGTTGATATGCGATAGCCTTGCCATGTGATAGCTAAGCAAAATTTAACATTCGATGGCTATTAAAGTGGGGCTTCTATAGTTAGCATAGAGAAATTTCTTAATTAAATTAAAAGAATTTTTAGTAGCATCTTGGAAGCCAATTTCCAAGATGTTGGTTTTGAAATTTCATAGGGATGAATTATGAATGGATATTTATAAGTTAAAATTGTGTTAACTTATTTATACTTTGAAATATATTAAACTGATGGAAGATAAGAAATGATGATTGTATCGTGTAAACTAAAGATAAAAATGTTTATCTAAAAAATGGGTAGTGTAACGACCGCCCTACACCTCTGGCGAAAAACACATAAGAGAGTGCACTACTCCTAGGCCCAATCAATGTAGGACGATTGCCAATGGTGAAAAAAAAGAATACCAAACATAGACGGACATCTCATAGTGCATAGATAAAATATAATAAAGATGTAAAACAGGCAAGATAGTGATATAATCAAATGAACCATAAGAACTCAGAGTGCAACTAGTTCACAAACTATACAAGAACTAGAATAAAGAGTTTATACATCCTATATCCCCAAAATAAACTCTAAGTCTGTCTCTAATAATACAAGTACTACACAGCGGAATCCAACATCAAAAAACAATGGAAGAAAGAATACCAACCAACTACCCACACATAGCGTGCATCCCCTTTTCATTCTCTCTTTTTCTCATGTTTGCAAGCTCATGCCCGTATGCATAGAAAAAATAAAAAGGGAAACATGTTTCAACTATTTTTGGGCTATGTCAATATCTATACTCCCAAGCCTAACTCAAGGGATATGGTAGCTATTGCATAGAAAAAGACTGCCTACGTATCCCTTTAGGTTGATCAAGCCCACATAGTTCTAATTCATGCTCTTTTCATGCATCCAAATAGTTGTTAGCACATAATAACCATATCATCCGTGCAATCATTTGCAATCATTATAGCCAATGAAACTAATGCAACCATTATAGACATCGCAACCAATGCAATCAATGTAAGCATGAAACACTACTCTTATGCAGCTACCAAATCACCAAAGGTGCCGACCCCCCATATCAGTACACCACATTCACAATAACCAACTATACACTATGTAGAAATACTAGTAAATATCGGTAGCGTATGCAGAACCATACCTGACATGTCTTGAGCACAAGTAGACATAGCATTCGCTACACAGTCTCACATCTCTTATCCAGTTGCTCAACTCATTGTCCACACATATGGCTAGGAACTAGACACATGTAGACGTCCAAAAACATCGGTGCAGATAAACTACGATGTCCTGGTCATAAGCATACAACCTCATGTTCTACCCTACGAGTTATCACCCAGAACTCGTCCTTTCAGAACTCCCTTAAGACACCCATCATAAGTTGTAGATCCATCATACTGAAATCCTAAAGCCATCATATTGTCGACGTTGAAGCATAACACCACTACTTTACTAGTCGCTGCACGAAGTCCAAGGTCATCCAGAGTCATCCTAGAGTCATCCATCCTTACACCCCATTAACTCATCAAAGACATTACTCTGCCTCGCAGCTTATTCGTACCATGCCCGAAGCTTGTAGCTAAACCCCATGCTCCACTGCTATTGGTCCAACATCCAACCGATAAAACCAGAACATGCAAGTTGAGCTAAGAAAAACTCATAAGCTGAGCCAAGTCCCAATATCGAACCGCGTCCCATGCCCAATTGCCAAACTGACTCTTGCCGAACCACAATTCTTGTTCAGTCATCATACCTCCACACCATCGAGCTGACACCCACCAAACAGCCAACCATGTTCGATCACTGCTCCACCACAACATCAAACAGATCTCCGTGCCCGACTATTGATCCTAGCTCACCATCGAACTAAATATCTTGTTCGGTTATCGACCCGATCCCGCCACTGAAGCAACTTTAATGTTTGACCACCAAACTACCACCCACCGAACAACCTCCATCGACCAGAGCTGGTCTTCCATCCCACTGAACCGAATATCATACTCGACCACCGGTCCAAACCTCTACCGAACCGACTTCAATGCTCGACCGCTGCACCATTCGACTACCGACACAACGCCTAGCTGAACCGACCAATGTTGGACCAAGCTTCACTAATGGAGGTTGAAACTTGAATGGAAAGTGGTGGAAAAGAGAATGATTTGGGAGGGATTGCACATCTATTTATAGGAAAAACCCCAAGCACACACCCCCTCCCCAGAAGCTATGGACCAACCCCCTGAACTGACTACTGCTGAACTAAGGCAACTCCTCTCCAAATCCCAAACGCGCTTGACACCTACCAGAGCCAAATCATCTAACGACATATATCCTAGCCAGATAATCCAAATCGTTATTATAACCACTGTATGGAAAGTGAAACTATCATATCTTTCCAGCGGATGTGGTCTCGGGTGCTAATTTAGCTCCTATTAAAATGTATAGCCGAAATAAGACATCTAGAGGTAAAATCGTCTGGAAAATTCATAAGAATAGGAAATATCACTAATAGGAATTTTCCAAAACCAAGAGATATGACCTCACATGAATTAAATACTAATATTTTACAATTCTCTGATATGTAAAACACGGTCATTACGCTCTCCCCTATAGGAATCTCTCCCTTGAAATTCCAACATAAACAAGGTAAAGTCAAACATATCTATCCTACATGCCTATTACCCATTAGTTATGCACTCAAGTCCTGCCTTTTGCAAGAATACTACTCGTAGGCTGGTACATATCCTTAATACCACATGCACAACTCCAATGCACGTATTGGGCTTCCTTCGTGCTAAAAGACAAAAATATCACCTTTGAACAACAGTACAAGCCCACTAGGCTCCTAATACTCCACTCTGTCTCCAAAAGTCACCCGCTCACCGTACAGATATTGTTGGCATTCCTTGCATGGATATACACCTACAAAGGACCCTCTTTCTCCATGGGTCTTCCACTTTTTTCTCTAATCACCCTCGCTCTTTGAATATCACCCTCCTCGAAGATAGAACTCTAGTCCTAGGTCGATACGGAACTCAATCCCTTTACATAGCAGTAGTTTGACTACCTCAGGATGTTTCCCTCACCATGAGAAATTGTAATAACCCTGGTTTTGGCGATTACCTGTAAATATTAGATTATAACGGTAGTTATAATTTAATATTGTGAATAAAAAATAAATTGGAGATCTAAATTATTTATCTGGAATAAATAATGGATTTTGGGGAATAAAATGCGAAAAATAAAGTTTGAAACTTAACTTGGTTAATTAAGTTAAAAATGAGCTAATCATGATTTTAATATAAAGAAATGCAATAATTTTGATAATTATTGCCAAATGTTTCCTTTATATATTTTTAAAAGAAGCATTTCATTTAATAAGTGGTATATTATAATTAAAAATGGAAAATTTGGTTTAAAAATAAATTTTGGTTGTAAATTGATGAAAATATGATTTGTTATGTTTTACTATATAAGGAAATAAATTTTATGTAATTTTAGAAGTTAAAAATAGAGTTTTAAGTAATAAATGTGTAATTTGTGCATTTAAATTAAAATAAGAGTTTTTAATAATGAAAATAAATTTCTAAAGATAAATGATCTTTTATTTAGTTGCAAAATAATTTTTGGAAAATAAGTATGTGTTGTATAATTTTTATAAAGTGAAAACATGTACATATATTTGTTGAAACTTGTATATATTAGTGTATAATAGGATTTGGTGTGTTAATCTCAATTAGAGGCTAAGTTAATTAGTTTTGGGCTTGGTCCATTTAGCAACTTAATAAGGAAAAGAGGAAAATGCCTCTTTCTCATTTCATGTATGTACACAGAGAGGTCTTCTTCTCCCTATAACTAAGAAAAGTAGTAACCCACCTTTCTTCTTTCACAACAAAAACATAATTCTCCAACTTTATCCAACTCCTTGTTGAAATTATCAAATTAAAAGTCTATTTAGCCAGGTAATCTATCTCTAAAACAAAGATACTTAATAAAATTTTGACTTTTAAGATGTTTGATTGTAGGCAATGGTGGTTTTGTGTTTGCATGTCTTTGTAAACTCCATTTGTAGGTTGTTGAAGCAATTTCCAAGGCCAAAGCTTGCTCCTTTTCGCCAATTCGATCTTCTAGCTCAAGTGTTTTACAAGGTGAGTATCAATCTCATAATATCTAGCTCATGCAATGCCAAAAATCGCAAAATGAAATCAAAAATTTGCAAAAAAATCGTTTTTGAACTATTTTGATTCTATGTAAACTGTCTTAAGTTGCAACTTTGTGCAGTCATATATTTCTATTCTGGCAACGAAATGCTGTCGGATTCTTTTTGTTTTGTAAACCATGTTTCATAGATTAATCATGAAAAATTTCAGGTCATTTCGACCTATATAGCTTATAGAAACATGCTGTCGAACTTTGACTCGGAGCATGTTTTTGTCCAGATTTTTACAGTGAAAACACTGCCTGGGTTCAACTTTGAGACATCATATCTTTTTCATGCTTTGTCTAAATTGCATGATTCTTAGTGCAGTTTAAATTTTGTTGTTGGTCTTTGTGCATGTTGAATTTCAGGTCATTTCGATCTATAAAGCTTATAGAAACATGTTGTCGAACTTTGACTCAGAGCATGTTTTTGCCCAGATTTTTACAGTGAAAACACTGCCCGGGTCCAACTTTAAGACATCATATCTTTTTCATGCTTTATCTAAATTGATGATTCTTAATTAAGTTTAAATTTTTTTTTGTTGGTCTTTATGCATTTTAAATTTCAGCCCATTTCGACCTATATAGCTTATAGAAACATGCTACCGAACTTTGACTCGGAGCATGTTTTTGTCCAGATTTTTTCAGTGAAAACACTACCTGGGTCCAACTTTGAGACATCATATCTTTTTCATGATTTGTTTAAATTGCACGAATCTTGGTGCAGTTTAAATTTTTATTGTTGGTCTTTATGCATGTTAAATTTTAGGTCATTTTGACCTATATAGCTTATAGAAACATGCTGCCGAACTTTGACTCGGAGCATGTTTTTTTCAGATTTTTACAGTGAAAACACTGTCTAGATCCAACTTTGAAACATCATAACTTTATCACACTTTATCCAAATTGCATGGCTCTTTTTTTCTTTGAAAGCTGAAGTTTTTTATTACAGGCTTAACAATTTTCAGCTTAATCAGAGCTAATTTGGTTCTGTTTCATGCTGGAAGTTGAACCTCGGAGGGTTGTCAAGCCTGTGCGTTTTTTGTTTTTGAACTGTTGTAAACATTGCCTGAGTCCATGTTTGAGAAAGTATAATTTTTTTCATTTCCGGTCGGAACTCATTGATTTTTTTATTTGAAAGATGAAGTTTCTAGTTTGTGTATATCAATTTTTAGTTCAATCAAAGATTGTACGTCCACCTGTTTTATATCCGAAAGTTGAACCTAGAGAAGATTTCAGACTTGGGTATTATTTTGGCCGTGTTTATGTTCTTTTTCCGTCCGATTTTTAACTTATACTTCATGTTTTTGTGATATTTCTGGAATTTTTTAAGGCTATGATGCCTATAAACAGGCTAGTTATGTTTTGATGAATTTGAAATTCAAATTTAATTTGAATTTGAATTGAATTTGAACGACGGTTTTGAGTGATTTCTTTGATTTCGAGCACAGATTATTCCAAACAATTTTGAAATAATTTCTAAATAAGTTGGCATTTAAAATAATCATTATGTAATATTTTTAAATTATTTTAAGGTGTAAAATCTATTTATTCTCTATAATAAGGTAATTTTCAAATATTGTCTTTAAAATTGTTTTCGAAAAATGGTTTTAAAAGCTTGTTTTCTCAAATAAATTATTTTATATATAAAATACACACTTTTATACTATTCGAATGTTTGAGAAAGATAATTTTACGATTTAGTAAAACATGTGGTATAAGACATGTGCATTTACTAATTCGGTTAGTTTCGGACTTGTACGATCGAAGCTATTTGAGATTATTGGTTTTGAGATGTTTCTCCATTTTATGACGTATTTTGAGTTTTATAATTTCTATTTATTAGAATTATTTAAGATGGACAATATTTGGCAAGTATTATAGTTTGAGATCTCCTATGTAGGAGTATGGTCGATGAAAACCATCACGGTATTTTGTTTACTTGCCAATGATATAAGGCAAGTCTTAAGTTTATGATTTCATATTTTGAGATTTATGGTTTATGAGGAACTATCATGATGTTTTCACTTGTGGATGAGATGAGACAAGTTATGCCATTTAATATTTGTCGATGATATGAGACAAGTATGGTATCTCTTTATCACTCGCCAATGAGACTATGCGAGATATAATTTTTGGAGTTTTATGATGTTTCTAATGTGGCATCGACTAACGGCTAGTAAACCGCTAAGTGGGAATGTGTGGTATGGGGCACATGTTAACATTTTTTGGGTTTCTATCCGTGAGTTTGTGACATATTCACGATGTTTACCTAACAGAACTGCGTTGAGAGGTGTAGCGATCTTGTCATAAGGATGAACTGCTTTGGGAGGTGTTAGCGACCTTGTTAGGGCTGACAAAATAGCTTGGAGAGGTGTCAACGACCTTGTCATGAGGAAGAACTGCTTTGGAAGGTGTTAGCGATGTTTTCTGAGGCTTCGGCTGTCTGAGTATAGCACATGCAGCATTGCTTCGGCACTACAATCGGGGATTTGGCCAATCCGGATTTTTTGAGTTTTCTGTTTTATTGTGATTTCACCCTTTTAAGATGTCTTATTACATCGATAGCCCAGTGCTATATGAGATGTTATATATATGGTGATTTCAGTTATGATGTTTTGAACTCATATCGAGTTCCTTGAGTTATGAGTTTGGATAATTTCAGGATTTTATAGGATATTCTGGGTTTTTCCATTTTGACGAGTTGAGATTGAGATTTATATACATTTATACCGATGAGATGAGGTATAATTGAATTTGTAGATTCAACTATAATTGAATTTTGGATCATTGTATTTGAGAATGTTTTATTTTTGCTATTTTGGCGAGAGTTTGTATTGATGTTTCTCCTTTTGAGGAGATATGGTTCATGTAAACCATGTAGACATTTTGGGATGTCGCCGATGATATAAAGCACTTGTGTTTGATTTGAGTATTGAGTTTGAGTTACCTCCTTTGAGGTATTTGTTCACTTAAGTAGCGTTTTTTACTTAAGTGTTGAGCTTATGAGTTTATCGATTCATTCTTCTCTTTCGAGAAGAAGTATCTTCATGTCTATTCTGCTTCATATTACCGATATTGACTGATTTGTGTAGCCAGACGACCCGTGTATTTATACTCGGGTCAGGCCGAGTTGTTTCAAGTATCATCTATTGGACTTAGCTTGAAGTTGATGCTGGATATCAGCTCTTCTTTCTCTTGATAATTTCTGTTCTTCCGCATAATCTGATGTATTTATATTTGATTCAATGTATATGATGTGGTCGAGTACCACCTTTACTGTATTCATATTGTATTGTACTAAGCATGTATCAGTGTACATATATATATATATATATATATGATGTTGATTACTGTTTTGTGATGTGCTTTACATTTAGTCGTTGTATTTTGTTCTGATAGATCCGTTAGCCACCTATAGTTTTGGATTAAACATTTACTGGGTATGTCGATCCACTTGAGATAGAAAAGAAAAATCATGTTGCATTTATCGACGTATTCAGTAGATGTTTAAGACAAAGTTATAGATGTTCGCCCCTAACTAGCCCTATTCTCCGCTTTAGTAGACGGAATTACTCGTTAATTCTCTTTACTAAGGTGGGTCTCGAGGTGGGGCATTACAGAAATGATGACAAATCCTTCTACAGGTTCCCGAGAGAACACGCCAAGCTAACCATAAATGTACAATCTCAAGTGCACAGTCTATCTCTAGCCTCCGCCCTCCCCATGTCCCAATCGTTATTCTCATCTCCTCTCCGTTCACCATATCTCAATATCCATTTGACCACTCTATCCCAAATGATATCAAACTCAACTAACCTAATCAAAGCGACCCCCAGGCAAACAAATATCCATGACTTAATACTCTAAATCTCAATGACCACACCTGAGTCCACTCTTTCCCGATGTTGCTTCTTCTCCTGTGTCATTGTTTTTCCACTTTCTCTTGCCTTTCCCCACTCACCTGTGGCTTTGGCTCTCTCTTAGAAACAACTACCTCGGCTGTTGGTTTGGGGTACAGGCTCTCATCAATATAGCTAACCATCCAAGTAAAGAGCTCCAAGAAAGCAGTCCTTATGATCTCCTTGGACTCCCAAGCTAGCATGTCCACTACTCCAAGTAATAGGGTGTCATCCGCACACTAGCATACCAACAAATAAAATACATGTGAAAACTCCTATACTGATCGCACATATGGTCGAAAGTATAAACCACCACTAAGATCTTTCACTATGCACAATTGGATACACAATAATCTATGCGACGATCACTGAGATCAATAACTACATAACACTACAGCCCTGCTAAAGCTTAAAGTAGCTCATTGCCATCACTAAGGAAAACCAGACCATCACCAAGGTCATGCATCAGACACTTCTTGTTATCGCCAAGGTGAATTAGACCATCACTAAGTCTTGCTCCACTCGATCATCCTCGAAGCCTCGATCCACCATGACCTCCTCCAAGTCCCTGAAGTCTCATTTTGGCATAACGAATTTTGAAGTCTCGCCACATCACGATCATTCTCAAGGTACCCCCAAAGTCTCATTAGGGTATGACTATTTTCGGAGTTTCACCCCATCATGATCATTCCCGAAGTCTCACCCAGCTACGACTTTATCAAAGTCCATCCTTGTTTTACCTTCTCAAGATCTCTTAGATACATGATAACTCACTCTATAACCTTTTAGGTTAGGGCATCTCATGCCACAATTAGATCTGGTGTTCTTTCGGATACAGATCTTATAGGTATTGTCCTAATAGGATAAGCCAGACCGTCTCACAGTCCAGGGTACACAGGTGAGCATCCTCACATACCGCATCCCCTAGGAACAATCATTATATCAAGAGTTATCAACAATACCCTCAACATTCGACTCGATCCAAAACATCTCATTCTCCTTTGCATCGCTTTACCTTGTCAAATGTGCATACTCATACATCACCACGTCCACGTATATACTTCTCACCCAAAGCAGTCAACTACATCGAATCACCCATCGATCCATCAAAGTCTAGGACATTCTTGACATCTAACTTCACCCATAGTGTCATCCAATTGAAGTTCTGAAGTCACTGTGTCAAAGCATCACCCAGCTTCCTATCTCAGAGATCGTCTCTTACTCAAGTGTTTTAGATATACAATAACTCTCTCAGATGCTCAACTCATTGCCCACATAAATGGATGGACACTGGACACACGCAGACGTCCAAAATATAGGTACACGTAGACTACCATATGTACACGCAGACTACCCAGTCCCACTAATGAGCATCACAACCACCAAGTTGTCCATCAATCCCTTAGCACATGTACCAATAATAGAACTACTTTATAGATGTTATAGGCACTCACCACATTGAGTCGTCGAAGTCGTCGTACTTCATTGGTTGCCATCCCAAGGTCATCTTGAGCTATCCCCACTCCAACTAGCTCCCAAAACCTCCAAGCAACTCCACGTATTGCCCTAAACCCAACGCTCCAAAAGCACCACTCCATGTTCTATCCGGTGTCCCTGTGATTGGCATGAAAATGTGCTCCCCCCGAACAGAAACAACATCAAACATAATTTCCTATTTGACTTCACCTAACACAAAACCAACAACTACAAAATGGGATTTTCTATCCGGTGCTTCGCTCCCGAGCCAAGCTCCTTGTCTTGCTGAAGCCACTGACCAAACCATGCCATGCCGATTCGATCTTTGGTAAACCAAAACCTGTAGCTCCTTTAGCACTTCGACATCAGACCGATCCATTGTTGCATCCAGTGCCTCGATCCTCATGCATCACCTATGCAACGTCATGACTCAAAATGCTCTAGGGCCAGTCCATCGAAGTTCGATCCCATGGTTCCTTCCTTTAGTTTGCTCCAATGAGATTTTTCCACCAAACAAGCATATAAGTAAACACCATGCCCAAGTCTTAAGGGGTCACTAAACCTAAGCACTGAAACCAAATATGACGATCGCCCTACACCTCCAGCACCCAAAACATATAAGAGAGTGCGCTTCTCCCAGGCCCAAACGATGTAAGATGATTGCCAAGGGTGAAAAGAAAAGTGGACCAAACACAGAACCGGTAGAACATCTCACAACGTACAAATAAAATATAATATAACAATATAGATGCAAAATAGGCGAGACAGTGATATAATCAAATTAACCATAAATAAGAACGTCAGAGTGCAACTGGTTCATAGATTATACAAGAACTAGAATAAAAAGTTTGTACATCCTACATCTCCAAAATAAACTCTAAGTCTATCTCTAATAATACAAGTACTGCACAGTGGAATCCAACATCAAGAAACAATGAAAGAACGGAATATACCAACCAGCTACCCACGACATAGCCTGCATCCACTTTCCATTCCTCTTTCGCTCCTGTTTGCAACCTCATAACTGTACAGATGGACAAAATAAAAAGATAAAAAGGTTTCTACTATTTTTGGATTGAGCCCATTTCTATACACCCTAGTCCAACTCAAGGGATTCAGTGGCTATTGCATAGAAAAAGACTGTCTATGTACCTAGGGGGATCAAGCCCATGTAGTTTTGATTTCTGCTTTTTTCCTGCATCCAAATAGTCGTTAGCACACAACAACCATAACATCCATGCAACCATTTGAATCATCATAGCCAATGCAACCATTGTAACCATAGCAACCAATGCAACCATTTGCAACCAACGCAAATTGCAAGTAGGAAACACTACTTCTACGCAACGACCAAATCACTAGACGTACTAACCCATTATATCAGCACATAACATTCACAACAACTAACCACAAACCGCGTAGTAATAATAGTAAATATCACATAGGATACGTAGAACCATACATGACTTGTCCCAAGCACAAATAGAAATAGTATCTGCCACATCGCCTCGCGTCTCATATTCAGTTGCTCAACTCATCACCCACACAGATGGCTAGGAACTGGACACACGTAGACATCCAAACACATGGGTACACACAAACTACCATGTCCTACTCACGAGCATGACAACCTCATGTTCTATCTTACGAGCTATCATGCAGAACTCGTTCTTTTGGAATTCCCCTAGACACCCATCATAAGTCATAGAGCCATCGTACCAAGTCCTAAACCCATCACGTCGTCGACAGTAAAGCATCACACCACTACTTCACTAGTCGCTACACGAAGTCCAAGGTTATCTTAAGTCGTCCCAGAGTCATCCATCCTTACTCCCCATTAACTCATCAAAGACCTCACTCTCCCTTGCAGCTCATCCGTACCATGCTCAAAGTTTGTAGCTAAACCCCATGCTCTAGTACTATCAGTCCAACCTCCAACCGAGCCAAGCAGAACATGCAAGCTGAGCAAAGAAAAACACATAAGCTGAATCAAGTCCCCACTCCGAACCGAGTCCCATGCCCGATCATCGAACTTCCTACTGAACCGCCTCCTAGCGGACCGTCATTCTTGTTCGCCCACCGGACCTCCACATCATCGAGCCGACACCTATCGAAAAGCCAACCCTGCCCGGTCACCGCTCCACCACACCACCGAACCGATCTTTGTGCTCGACCACCGATCCAAGCTCACCACCAAACTGAATACCTTATTCGGTCATCGACTCGGTCCCACCATCGAACCAACTTCAATGTTTGACTACCGAACCACCACCCAACAAACAACCTCCATCGACCAGAGTCAGACTGCCACCCCACTGAACCTAATATCCTGCTCGACCGTCGGTCAACCCTCCACCGAACTGACTTCCTTGCTTGACCGTTGCACCATTCTACCATCGAACCAACACTTAGCCGAACCAACCAATATCGTACCAAGCTTCACTAATCGAGGTTGAGATTTGAATGGAAAGTGGGGGGAAAAGAGAATGATTTGGGAGCGATGGCTTATCTATCTATAGGTAAAACTCCAGGCACCCCCAGATACTCTAGACTAGCCCTTGAACCGACTACTACCAAACCAAGGCAACTAGTCTCCAAACATCGAACACGCTTGACACCTACCAGAGCCAAATCTTCAAACGACCATATCTCCTATCCAGATAATCCAAATCACTATTATGACCACTCTATGAAAAGGAAAACCATCATGTCTTCCAATGGAAGTGGTCTCGGACGCTAATTCGACTCCTATCAAGAGCTAAGATGAAGCAAAAATTTTAGGGGTAAAATCATTCGGAAAATTCCAAAGAATAGAAAATTTCACTAATAGGCATTTCCCAAAACCACATAGCTATACAACCTCATATGAATTAAATACTAATATTTTACGATCCTTCGATATGTAAAACATGGATCACTACATGTTGGGTACCTAACAAAAGAATGAAAGAAACATATTGAACCCAAAATCATAAAAATATACCAACTTATTGAGTTATTGAATGGCAGATTGTTAAGACTAACAAAGTATAAAATTCAATGGTGTATGGCAAGGTGCCATGACTTGGGACTCTATAGGGTTCGATTCAAAAAAAATTAAACCGTGGTGTAAGTTTATGGTAGGGAGCAAAACACCTAAATGGATGTGCTGTAATAAATGAATCAGCAACATGAAACGAAAGTGTTTCAAAGGATTAGAGGGATTATTAATGCTTAGCAATGACGCTTGCTGGTAGGTATTTAGGATGTTTACATTTAATCTCCTTTGAGAGCTAGGGTAATTCTACATAGATGGCTAGGAACTGGACACACGCAGACATCTAAACACATGGGTACACACAAACTACCATGTCCTACTCACGAGCATCACAACCTCTTGTTCTATCCTACGAGCTATCATGCAGAACTCGTCCTTTTGGAATGCCCCTAGACACCCATCATAAGTCATAAATCCATCGTACCAAGTCCTAAATCCATCACATCATTGACATTAAAGCATCACACCACTACTTCAATAGTCATTGCACGAAGTCTAAGGTTATCCTGAGTCGTCCCGGAGTCATTCATCCTTACTCCCCATCAACTCATTAAAAACCTCACTCTCGCTTGCAGCTCATCCGTACCATGCCCGAAGTTTGTAGCTAAACCCCACACTATCGGTCCAACCTCCAACTGAGCTAAGCAGAACATGCAAGCTGAGCAAAGAAAAACACACAAGCTGAATCAAGTCCCAACTCCAAATCGAGTCCCACGCCCGGTCACCGAACTTCCTATTGAACTGCCTCCTACCGAACCGTCATTCTTGTGCGATCATCGGACCCCCATATCACCGAGCCGACACCGATCGAAAACACAACCCTGTCCGGTCACCGCTCCACCACACCACCGAACCGACCTTCGTGCTCGGCCACCGATCCAAGCTCACCACTGAACTGAATACCTTATTCGGTCATCGACTCGGTCCCACCGTCGAACCAACTTCAATGCTCGACCACAAAACCACCACCCAACGAACATCCTCCATTGACCAGAGCTGGATTGCCACCCCATTGAACCTAATATCCTGCATGACCATCGGTCAACCCTCCATCGAACTGACTTCCTTTCTCAACCGTTGCACCATTCCACCATCGAACCAACACCTAGCCGAACCAACCAATATCGAACCAAGCTTCACTAATCGAGGTTGAGATTTGAATGGGAAGTGGGGGAAAAAGAGAATGATTTGGGAGGGATGGCTTATCTATTTATAGGTAAAACTCCAAGCACCCCTAGAAACTCTAGACTAGCCCCTTGAACCGACTACTGCCAAACCAAGGCAACTCCTCTCCAAACATCGAACACGCTTGACACCTATCAGAGCCAAATCTTCAAACGACCATATCTCCTAGCCAGATAATCCAAATCATTATTATGACCACTCTATGAAAATGGAAACCATCATATCTTACAGTGGAAGTGGTCTCGGACGCTAATTCGACTCCTATCAAGAGCTAAGCTGAAGCAAAACTTTTTGGGGTAAAATCATTTGGAAAATTCCTAAGAATAGAAAATGTCACTATTAGGCATTTCCCAAAACCACATAGTCATACAACCTCATATGAATTAAATACTAATATTTTACGATCCTTCGATGCGTAAAACACGGATCGCTACATGTTGGGTACCTAACAAAAGAATGAAAGAAACATATTGAATCCAAAATCATAAAAATATACCAACTCATTGAGTTATTGAATGGCATATTGTTAAGACTAAAAAAGTATAAAATTCAACGGTGTATGGAAAGGTGCCACGACTTGGGACTCGATAGGGTTCGATTCAAAAAAAAAAAATTAAATTGTAGTGTAAGTTTATAGTAAGGAGCCAAACACCAAAATGGATGTGCTGTAATAAATGAATCAGCAACATGAAACGAAAGTGTTTCATAGGATTAGAGGGAGTTATTGATGCTTAGCAATGACGCTTGCTAGTAGGTATTTAGGATGTTTGCATTTAATCTCCTCTGAGAGCTAGGGTGATTCTAGTCAGGGTAGCTTCCATCGTGGAATGAATGACCATTTCAACGGTAACATTATTTGAGAAAAAGATAAATTAGTGATGGACATGCCTTAGAAAGTAATTGATAACTTTGAGATCAACACCTAAATAAAGAGCTAAGGTGATGCATGTAAATATGATTGATAGTTGTATGACATGGTTCATAACAACTTGATGATAAGTATACGGTATACTTAGACTAAAATAGATGAATATAAATATGACATGGTTCATAAATGAATGTTTAGTATATGGTATAATTATGATTTGAGGATGATGCTACATGGATGCTCATGATACAACGATTGTTTAAATGATATGATGTACTTACCGTTGATGAATCAATGAGGGAAAACATGTTCCGTGTTTTAGTGGTATTGTCTCACTATTCGTTTGTTTAAGGTAAAGTTTCACTCATATCAGGCTTTACGTCTAATTTGTGTTTTTATTTTTTTGGCACAAACTCATGGGTACTCATTCGAATAAGCTGAGTTTGTGGGCTTAGATATGTTACTTTTGGGAAGATAAATAAAGAAGTCAAAGATGAAGCATGAGGCTTATGGTTAATAAAAGTTATTTTGTATTCTTCTATTGTAAAACTAAGGTATATATTTGGTTAAATGTTCATGTTGGCATCTTCTATGCACTATTATGTTTATTGTATCATTGCATGGGCACGTTTAGAGATTTTGAAAATGTAAAAACAATTATGTGCAATGATATTTATTTAGTTACTCTGTTTATTTAACGTTGTAAAAAATTGATCTTATTTTGTTATTTGAAAAAAATTCTCGTGATGACTACAACATTATCAACGTTCAATTTCTGGTCTCAAAATGGAGGATGTTATAGAAAGTTTAGCAAAAGTAGAATGTGTTATTGTATAGAAAAAGAGGTATTTGAAATTAGCATCTAATTTTTTTGTTATTAATAGAGACCTTTTTATTATTTTTATTTTGTTCTGTGTATTTTTAAATAATGTAGTTAATTGAATTCAAATTATTTTAAATTTTGAAATACTAGAAAATTTTCATAATAAATATGTAGTTTGAAGTAAATACTAATACATCGAAATTCAAATAAAAATACATACTACCTGTTTCTCCAAAAATTCTCCACTAGATAGATCCACTCTTGCCTAAGCTCTTTATGTTTGTCCAACAGAAAACGAACAACTCTATAGTCTCGCTCCCGAGTCGTCGGAACGTAATTGATTTCTCATTCAAAAAATGGGTCATTGTGTTACCGCACATCCATACACCTAAAAATGGTGTATGCCACCTCTACATCACGTGAAGAACCTGCAGCAGTAGTCGTAGTCGACTAGCATCTCTGAGGCTCGGAGGCTGTAGTCAATCAATGTGGATGTGAAGTAGTCCAAGGAGGGACAAAAGTGTGTAACTTGGTATTGTCACCTAAAAGAAAGTCCACATACATCCGTGTATTAAAGTGGACATATGGAGTTGAGGGCACTATGTACTTGCACGATGTAATTCCGATACAATCATCAAAATATGTATTCGACTGCCTAACTTTGGTGTCAAGGAAAATATTCCACGGTTGTCATCTTCGCCAACTGTGTCTTTCTCCATATTCCAATACTCTCCTTCGATCTGGAGCACATGGTTCTAAGGGTTCTGGAAGGGTTTTAGGTTTTTCCATTTGTTTTTAATATGGTTAGCGGTATATTCCATGTTCATCTTTGCGTTAAACTTGTTAATAATCTCTATGTACCAATAGCCTATATGCCCAGAATGAACATCGATGTTAGCATATCATTCACACACACAAATGTTAATATCCACTTAGAGGTTGTCTACAATGCTTCTGATAGAAGAGACGTATGATTTGTTGGTGGACCTTCTTAGAAAATGTGGAAAAAATATATAAAGATGGATAAAAGTATAAAAACATGACTATTAAATTATTACCTAAAAAACAAAGTCGTATAAGCTAGAAGGAGATGAATTTTTGAATTTGATGTTGAAAAGGAGAAGATGATGAAGGAAATAAAGATAGGGGGATTATATAGATGATTAATCAACAATCGTTGGGGGTAATTAACCATTGGCGTCTGGTGCATCCTATGCGTCAGATGCTAATTGTTCATTTTCAATAGTTTGCTTGAATGGACCAAATCAGTCGGTTACCACTCTAAAGCATCAGTCGCGTCGACTGCATCTTACGCGTCGACTGCGTTTGACACGTTGACCGCGTTTGACGCGCATCAACTATCAAAATTTTGCTATCACTATTGGGTTGTTGTTGAAGACGTTAATCAAACTAGCAGTTGTACAGTTATTACACAAACAGGCATGTTTTAAAACTATTTATAAAAATATACAACTTTTGGCCAGCTCAGTGCTACTCTAGTTAAAACATACATGCAACATTTCAAATGTCGTATGTATATTTTTATATGAAAATATATAGGCATGGTTTGAAATTGCGTTTGATTTGTTTTGTAGAAAACCTATACGGTCGCAATTTGAGATTGCACCATTATATTTTTATTTGACAAAAGCGCCTTTTGAAATTCAGCCTGTATAACATAAACTGACGCTATTTGAAATGGCATTAACTTTTCTGCACATTGCAAAACAGGAGTCCCCATCTTTCTTTCTTCATTGTCACTTTACCCAACTTTTAAAAAACACGGTACGCTCTCATTCCTCTTTTTTGGAAACCTCTTTCATTTACATCAAAAATAATCAAATCTTGTATTTTAACAAATCTAGTTCAAGGATGACAACATTTCTTTGCTTTGGATTGATCGAGGTTTGATTCTGTAAATCCTAATTTTTTTTATTAAATTAATTTTTTATTTTCATAATTGTAAATGATAATTGTGTAATGTTGTATTCATTATTATCATAGAATGACTTCTAATTTTGTTCTGACTATTTGCTATTTTGATGGTGAGTTAGTTATTGATGAACAAATATATGAAAAGTATACTTGTAGTTCTTATAAACTGCAAAACTTCGTAATGAATGCAATTTGGAACAATTGAAAGAATTAGATTACAAAGCAATGAAGAAATCCGAGGAGTTTGATATAAATCTAGTTTGCAGTTGACCTACCGCTTTCGAATCGAAAGCAATAAAAATTGTTAACGATAACGATGTTGAATTAATTTTTTCTATTATATCTAAATTCATAGAGTTGTTTGTTTGAAAAGTAGAAGGTTGTTAGTAGAGCAATCTATACTACCACCAGTAGTTAATTATGTTACTGAACAGTGTTCGAGAATGGTGGAGATTGTTAACGCTACACATGGAATTGTGTCCCCCAGTTATAATCATCCGCCCATGAATATATAAAACTACGATTAACAACAAATGTTCTTCTAATATCCTCCTTTCATGAATTATCAACAAAATGTATAATATAACTATCCATATCCGATCCAGGATAGCTTTGTACGTATGAGTCAAAGGCAATGCATATTTCATAATCTTCTTATATCATATTATATTCATTATACTGAGTCAAACTTTGAATTTTCATTTGTAGCTATATTCCGTAGCAACATACAATGCACAATAGCCCTGGACCATCGAATAGTTGTATGTCTTGCCCAGCGTATCCTACACCCTCTAAGTTATACCAAATGAGCTAGAGGTATGTACTGTTTTGTAATGCTAAATGATTGAACTACATTTTGAAATTTCATTAAAAATTTATTATTTTCATATTCCAGCCTTCCAACATGTGATATTGCTACACAGTCGAAAATTCAACCAACAACTGATTTAGGAGTTCCAAATGTAGGTGATGAAGATATATATATATATATATATAGATGTGGATAAAGATGTATAGGACGATCATGCTCTTGATAGCGTGGATGTTGTAACTATGTCGGAGAACGATGGGTCGTTGATCAATAACATGCAAATCAACAATGAACCATCTTTTGGAGTTGAAGACAATATTCGTGAAAATAGTGATGGAGATACCTTTGGATGATGATATTTGTACTGTATGGCTAGATCTGTTATTGCAAATCTTCATTTCAATGGTGAATTATTCTCATCTTCTTATGTGCAAAATGAGTTCAAAGGTGGCATGATATTTGAGAATAATACTAAATTCCTACAACAATTAAGAGAATCATCCATCCTACAAGCAGATTCCCTTAAGCCAATTAAGTCGAACAAAGCAAAATACACCGTCATTTGCAATGATGATTCAAATTTCCATAGAGAATAGATGTTATGCTTTCGAAAAAAATTCAATCGGGATGGTGGGTCGTTAGAAAATATTCAAGCGAACATAATTGCGTTAACCCAACAGTTAACTCTAATCTCAAGCAAGCAACATCTACTTTTATGGTTTCGAAACTCATTCCTTGTGCAAATGTTCTTATACATGCAATATTACATTATTACAACAATTACGTTGTGCATATGTTATGGCTGCCTGTTCGACAGTTGTAAATGGTGCGAATAGAACTCATCGTGACTTCGCGTCACTTTGGTACTCTGTTCAGAAATACTTGACAGTGTACACACCAGAGTTTCACGTCATTTGTGATAAATTATGCTGGAATGCACGCGATGGTCAGTTTGTTCTGCCACCAACAGCTCATAAACCACCAAGACGGCCTTGGTCTATAAGAATTAAAAGTACCATGGATGAAATGCATCCTCCAAAGAGAAACAGTGCAACAGATGTGGAGGAGTGCGGGGTCACAAGAAGAATCATTGCACTTCTACAACTTAGCATTTACATTTGTTTGAGTTGTTAGTATCTGTCTTTGTTTGAGTTGTTAGTAAATGTATTTGTTTGAGTTGTTTAAGAAGGCGGATTTTGAAATTGCATCTTCGCGATATTTCAGAATTCACTAACCGACGACTTCAAATGACTTCAAATGACGCCAACTGACAAAAATTAAAGTAGTTTGGTAAATAGTTTCAAAATAGGATTATTTTCGTAATAACTTCTCAAATCACTGATAATTTTTCCAAATAAAAATGCAAGATAGGGCCATGTGAAGATTCAAGAATCTTCCTCTCTATTTTGTATTTGTCTAAGCCACGTGATGTAATAAAATGAGACCGCGTCCAGCTGTCGCGCTTCGAATTCCCCTCCATACTCTCTAACTTCCTTTTCTTTTCATTCAAGAATCGTTTCCCTCGTTTCTTATTTCCCGAGACTAAATAAGGTATAAAACCTAACGATTTCATTCTTTTTTTGTGGCGGCTTAATATTAACCCAAAGCAAATTTGAAGATGATTAATGGAGGCTCAGCCACTGTTACTTTAGATAGCCTGCTCCGCCATCGTCACGATTTCTATCGCAACTCTCCGGGTCCTGTTCTTTTAAATCGAAGTCAGACTCCGAACCGGAATAGCTGCGACGATGAGGAAGATGATTTTTATGAGCCACTTGAATGTACGAGCGTTGCGAGCAGTAGCGATGAGGATGATAAAGGAAGTAGTAGTTTCAAGTCCAGTCTCAGTCGTCGATTTGTGAAGCAGGACTCGTCAGTTTCTTCTCAGAGTTGTTACTACGATGCCGATGATGGTAATTTTGATAACTAGTGTTTGTTAGTTTTCATTTGATTTGTTGTTTGAAGGCGCTTAGCTAATTTCACGGTCCCATTTGGTATATACTCTTAGTCTGTTAGTACTGAAGAAAAAAATGAAGCCATTGATATATTGATACATTTAATATGTACTGTTATTGCGAAGGTAAACATGGATCATAAAATGTCATGTACTATATTTATATTCGATAAAAATTCCATCTCTATTCAAAATTTCTTCACACGTATATAGAGAGTATGTATAGAAAATAAGTATGATGTATTAAGGGCAAATAATTTGGAATCTTAACAAACTTTACAGATGATGTAAAAATGAAGCCATTGATATATTGATAGATTTAATATGTACTGTTATTGTTAAGGATAGAAATTGATTAGCTTGGATCAAGCTGAGATCAAAAGATGGAGTTGACAATTTGAAATGGGTAGTGTATAACTTATTAGAAGAAGTGGTTTGACTCAACAATTAACTATTTGTAACCTTGGAATCATTCAGTGGTTATCTTATCTGTTTAAGTTATGACCTATTGTTTAATTATGGTCATGGAGTTCCTGGTAAATGTACAGATGTGGACATGTTTCAACTTGTGTAATGTTCGTTAATCAACATTTGTTAATTTGTTTAATATATCAGAAAGGGATTTTCGCCTTATGATAGATATATTTGCACACAAAAACAAAATCTATTGAAGTGCTTATGCGTCAGGCATTAGTTGACTACATAGAAACACATACACGTTCAAAAAAAAATTGGTTGAGATATTTGTGAATTAAATTGGAAACTCAATGTTATGAATAACATGTTTGAAGGACATATTAACTTAAATATGCTGCTAAAGATTAGGTGGTAACCCGATTAAATTTATCAATTTTCGAAGACTTCAAATTTGAACTTCTTATTTGTCATAATCAATTAGGATACACGTTGATGGCTTAATTTATAAATGCTGACTGGTTGGTGCACCAAACTTTTTTGTTGTGTGCTAACTGATTATAATGACTATATAAAAGAAGTTTCTCTAGTTATAAGTTAGGATGACTTAGTGTTATGTCAATGTTGATGATGATGTAGTTACCATGCAATAGCATTTGTAGGAACACTAATGACTTCACACATTGTTTTAGCAGGTGGATAGTTTCCCATGGATATCGATCGTGATGTACACTGTACAGTGTACACAATAGGTTAATTTTAATAATTTATCCTGGTTATGCATAATGGCTTTGGGGTCGACTTCCGTACACTAATGATATATTGATAGATCTTCTAGAAAGTCATTTACTTGTAAACCATTGTTAAAGTGCACTTTTAACCCTCAAAGCAGGAAATAAAATGGACATGGGAACGGAAATAGCGAAATTGACTGTTTCAAAGGCCTATACTCTGAATTCAGAATGAAATGTAATCATGCGCTTATAAAAAGCACATAAAACTTAAAATGCATTGATGAATATATAGTATTTATTTTTCACTTTACTCGGAACAAAATAATATTCAACAATTTATACATAACTTATATTGGTCGTTGTATTAACATTACTTTTAATGATACAAGAAGTTTCAAAATCGAAAGGGTGAAAAAACTTAGTATATAAAATTAACTTATTTCAAAGTTCTTGTGTCTGTCTTTGACGTATAAAATTTTGGTCATGTTATTGAAAATGCTATTGTTGTAAAAAAGAAAAAGAAAAAAAAAAGCATGCTTTCATCTACTTTAAAACATGTTCACATCTACTTGAACTTCATTTCTATCAAGTTTTTATAAATAAAAACATTGAAGCAATGGTTCTAACCAAGAAACATCAAACATGGACCTTTTAGGTGTACATAAACAGTCGAGCAAACGTGTTGCTTTTGTTCAAAATAACAATTTATCTATATACGGAAACCAGGACCATAAATTAGGGTGGAAAGAAATGGTGATCATTGTTTCATCCCATTAGGTTAGGCATCTCTTCTAGTACTTGAAATGTTGAATTAGACAAGGGCTGGTCATACATAAACTTTTTAGTTGTTGTTTGCACTTATTTCCACCATTGTGGCAATTTGGTTTTGACACCTTTTTCGTTGATGTAGTTCTAATGAAGCTAAGTTTACAAGCTGCCTTTGATGTCATCAAATAATTTTTGTTTGCCTTCCACGACAAGATTATTTTGGAGTAATTATGCATCAGTGATTCAGTGTTAGTTTTCACAGAAATCTTGTAGGTTACTCTATATTGCAATATCAGTTTAATGACAAGTAGGATCACAATGTCCTATGCTTTGACGTCTAATTTCAGTTTGTTATTCACTATGAAATACTAGAAAAGGCTTGTTATATTGAATTCGGTTTTGAATTTGTGCAGAATGACATATAGTTGTGATTACCAATGTATTTATTTATTTTGATGAAACACAATTAGATTTGACCAAGGTGTTAGGTTTCGACAGAAACACTGAGAATCCAGTCGTTCCGTTCTGATTTCAGTGGAAACTCAAACATCGGTTCAATAAGAAAACAAAAATACCATTGCAATTCAAATTTATAAAGAAAATCAAAAAAAGAATTAATTTCAGTTTCAAATATATGAATATTGAAAATGTGAAATGTTTACTTTGGAAACATGTGAAATCATAAAATACATGAATATTGCAACTAAAAAAGTTTTATACGACTTAATTAATAAATATTTGTTAGTGTTGTAGATATTTATAATTAATAAATATTGTTCATTTATATCTTATTTTTCCGGTTAAAGATAAATTACACATTTTGTTTTAATTAATTAAACAAATACATACGAGACTATATGAAATATAAATAATGAAATCCGAAACCGAAACTTGAACCAAAAATCCCGAAATTTATGAATTAGATCGAAATTCTTGAAATTACAAAAGATTGAAATCGAGACCGAAACTGATATCTCGAACCTTGGATTTGAGCTGTTGTTGTATTGTTCAGATTTGCTTATTTATTTACTATGCTTTCGCAGATTTTGGTTCAGATGGTTCTGTTTCAAAATCTTCTTCTTCTTTAAACAATGACATCGAGAAGGAGCTTGCAACTTTAAGGCTCTGTTATTCTGAAGAAGCTGAGAAGCGAGAGAAAGCAGAGAAAATTTCCCATCAAATACAACTGCAATGGCAAAAAATTGCAGAGTGTTTGTCTTGCTATGAAAATGTTCAGTTTGAGCTAGATCCAAATGCGATTTGCCGAGACATAATTGTTATAAGGATTGTTTCTGAAACATTTGAAAGAGAGCTAGCACGGGCAGAAACAGAAGTGATCATGGAGGAAATCATTGAGTCAAAAAACAATGAAATCTCCCGGCTCCGTGACCGACTGCAGTATTATGAAGCTGTGAACCGTGAAATGTCTCAAAGGAACCAGCAAGTTGTTGGTAAGTTCTCATTACTAAGCAGTATCTTATTTATCTACGGTATCAGGCTGACAAATACATGTTATTTCTATAATAACATTGGCAAACTTACATAAAATATCAAATTTTCCAGAAAAATTCACAAAAAATCCAAAAGTGGTATTCCTTATGTTTGATTTTATCCATACCGAAATCATTGTGTGAATAACAACCTCCTCAATTTATATTCATTCTTCCCCTAACGGAGCATTTGGACATGGTAGTTGCTCATTTGCTAGATTATAAGTAGAAGGGAGAGAAATGGTACTCGCTGTAATTGCAATTTGCTGTAATGGGGTCATATGATCTGCTTTTCTTGATTGATGGGGTAAATACAAAGCATTCATAGTGTTTTTAAAGTTATATTGTGCTCTTTTTTTCTTCAATCAGCCAAGAAAAGTGTATCAACCGGTCAGCATTTATAAGGAGTAAGCTTGTCATAATTTCAAGTTCTATTAGAACTAACGTTCTTGCCAGATCTCTCTAATACTGACTTCCACTTTTTTGTAGTTCTATTTAACATACATGACAACTCTCATAAGTATGTCTGTCAACAGATACTTCGATGCGAATAGTGCCGTATTCGCATTCGGAATCATTTTCGGTTATGATACAGATGAATATCGAATAATTATCATATCCGCTACTGATCGATAAATCAAGAAACATAAATAGAAAATTTTGTCTTAACACAAATCTTTTTCCAATCCCATTGATTATAAAAGTATGCAAAATTAACAAATATGACGATAATAAATAGTTTTGAGCAATTAAAATGCATTTAATACATATAATATAAACTGTTAAATTAATAAAAAGATATATATATATATATATATATATTATTGTGTTAAAATACACATAAAATAAATTGTAATCTTAACAAAAACCGGATGGATAATTTCGGATGCGGATGTCTTCGTAACCACATCCATATTCGTTTTTTCTGGATATCGGATATTTATCCGTCTTTCGGAGACTGGTCTATCCATGACAGCCTTACTCATAAGCTACTTTTACTTAAAAATATTGAATGATGTCATGGATTTGTTGTTTACCGTATGTCAGTCATTCATCAAATTTTTAGCGTGGGTCAGGCAATAACAATTTAGAATCATTTGAAGTGTTGCTTAAATAATTATATGTTGGTGTTAAATAGAGTGTTGCTAGAGTAAATATAGCCAATCTTACATTTACATATGTGTTCAAGAACATCTATAAAATGTAGCACTCCTTTTCCACATAAATATAGTCAATTAATAATGTTTTGATGTCAATAATAGATAATAGAAATTAATGTTGTCATTATTATTCATAGTGATTTGTTATATAAATCTAATGAACTTGATAGAGTCGCAAAAGAGGTGTAAGTGACTTGCTATCCCACTTCTAATGCGCCACATATTCATTTTCATCTATACTTTTTCAAGGCACTATTCTGAATATAAAAAAATCCGAGATGTTTAAATGGCAGTACATCATTTTCAAACAAATATGATTATTTCAAATTTTGAACAGCTTCAAAATTCTAAGTTATTATCAACCATTGAAACATTTATTCAACCATTGTGAAGAATATTATTTTGAATATATTGACTATCAAAATGAGCCAACTTCTGCGAAGAAGATTTTGAGTTATACAACGTATCTACATATTTTCTAATTATAAGGGTGTGAGTGGAGTGTAGCGGAAACGGGGGATGTAGCTTATTCATTATTTTTATTCAAATTAATTGTTGATGTCCGGGAGTTATAAAGGTGTGAGTGGAGTGTAGCGGAAATGGGATGTAGCTTATTCATTATTTTTATTGAAATTAATTGTTGATGTCCGGGAGTTTCAGATCAAGACCTTTAGACCCTTAGTGCAGCGGAAGTGTGAAGATATTTATATTAGTATGGTATGTAAGTTTTTTAATCTTCATCTCTTTAATTCTTTCTATCCCTTACTGGTTCTCTTTTAATAAATTCATAAGATTAGATAAATTTTTGCATGCGCAATTTTCTTATTTTGAAATCCATCCCACTAAATTTTGATCATTTTGAAGCTTCCAACCCTTCAAAAGTTATGTTTTGTTTTAGTAGTTAATTTTTTATTTTATTTACTTACTTATTATTATTTATTTTTTTGATGTTGTTGACTTATGGTCTTCAAAGGTATTGTATTTACAAGATTGATAGCGTTGAAATATTGAAACATTTTATCCAGATGATCTACATAATAAGATCAAATGTACAAACTGGCTATCCAGGTTCTTTCTAGATATGAAAAAAATGATGATGCTTAAAGGAGCTGAAAAGTGAAGACGGATGTCGCTACCTAACTTTCCAATTCCATTTTTCTTGGAATGAAACAAAACTTTACGTTTACAAACAATTTGCTATCTAGATCATCTCCACAACATTTTGTATTATCATGAAATTTTAAACTTCTTCAAAATTTCATTTAAGACCTGTGGGTTTAAATTGATATTTTGGATAATTCGATCTCTATCTCTATATCAACTATTAATAAAGATAATTCAATGAACATGATTTACATGCATCAACGGAATCTTATCATCGGTTTGCGACATTCAAGACCACTCTCTTCCCGACCACTGTTTAATAGAATTTCACTATCAATTTGCAACCGGCACCACCAATAAAATTGCTTGAATATGGTGTGGCCACCAAAAGGTTTTGCAGCACACGCCTATCCATTAATTTTTATTAAATAATAAAAAAAAATCTATCTATGAGATGCACGTACATGCTATTTACACTGGTATGTACTAATGGTTATTAATGAGTTAGAAGTTCTGAAATAATCTGAAAAATGCGTGGTGATGATTTCGATATTAATAAAATATTTTCTTCCAAATATTGGCCAATTTCTGAAGAAATTTTTGAGAAACCGTTAGCTGCTCCTGTCAAAGGCTGTGCCATAGCCCCCATTTTTTCATTGGATATCATAGTTTCTTTTTCTGGTTATTTGATTTTAATTATAATTTGTTTCCCCGTGAGTAACTTAAAACTTAAGCTTTATTGTATGTGCAGCGCTTTCTAGACAACAGCGTTTGAGGAGAAACATGAAAAAGAAAATTCTATGGAGCTGTGTTGGTTTGTCAATCACTTTCGGACTTTCTCTTGCATATTCAAAACTATCAGCATCGTCCAGCTCTCATGCTTCTGCTCCAACCACATCAATTTCTTCAGAAGATGGCGATCGCAGTTAACTGGTCAGCTAATCATTTTACCATTCAAACTATACAAAAAAATGTGACAATCGTTTTCGTTAAAAGAATGAATCATCTATATTCTCATTTCATGATATGCTTTAAGAATACACGTTTTTAGCAGTATAAATGTTATTTTGATGTAAAGAAATATTCAAAGATGTCAAGTTTCTGTGATAGTGCGCTATATTTTTTATATTTATTTACTGTTCATCAGATTTAGTTCCGTCTTCCTGAGTGCTTTTCCTATCGTTTAAAGTCAACGCCTCAACACGAAGGTGGAAGACCGTCTGTAGTCAAATACAGTAGGACTTGCACTATTCATATGGCAGGAGAAGTATCATAATTTTTGAAAATCAAGTGTATTCAATCAATCACTAATGACAGGTGAAACTTGTGTTCATTTTTGAAATTAAGTGTGAATAGAAATTCTATTCCAATATATAAGTTGTCTTATAGCTGTGGATAGAATGAAAGTGGAAGCAAAGTTGTCAATATTCATTTCTAGTTTGAAATTGCAAAAAGGTGCACTTTACACATCCAAACAAAGAAGACAGTGTATTGCTAAGGGCATCTCGTTTTCTTCTTTCTAATACTGTTGCACATACCATAAAATTTGACACTATACTCTTTTTCATACCAGATTTTTTAAAGGTTATCAAACGCATCATTTTCGACTATTTTCCGTTCGGCGAGACCAATCAACCAATATTATTTTACACGACGATTAACCATCGAACCCGCCAACCAATATTATTTTCCACGACGATCAACTATCGAATAACAGTAGTTCGTAGGTTGATGGCCGTGGAAGATGTTGTTGTTCGTCATGCAAAACGACTTTATACGATGATTGATTGCCGTGTGAAATAACTTTGATATTAAGAAACACACAAATTTTATTGCGTTTATCATCATTTTTTATGGTATTGGAAAGAAGGAAACGTGGTGCCCTTAGCAACACACTAAATACAAAAACCATTATAAGCAACAACCCTAGAAGGTTGTGTGGTGGCACTTGGGGCTGCGCTAAGACAAATTTACTTTGCTTGGATGGTGAGACCATTTACGTTCAAATTTCAATGCATAGTAGATTGATTTTGCATTTGTGTATACATATAAATAAAAGGTTTTGTTAATGTGTGCCATAATGACATAGATTAAGAATGATGGTTATTAGTTAAAGAAAAAAAATTATTTTAAATACCTACTTTATCCTTATATAATTTAAAAGGGATGGAATTCGGGGGTTATATTGATAATTTAATTTTCTTAACATGTGACACATGTTAACACTTTCCATAAATAAAAGTGCGTATATGCATAGGTAATTGTTTTTTGTGGGGGGTTGAGTTTTAAATAGGATTTGATTTTTTTAATCAATTTTAGCTCATGTTCCATAACTAATAACAAGTTTATATCAGCTCGTCGGTTTTGGTTCAACAAACTTCTTACAACTCCTTTTCAAATGCGTTATTAAAAAAATTTAAAAAGAAAATTACATAGGTGCATTCTCAAAATGACCCAGAAAAATATTACTTGAAGAAATATATTTTGATGCAAACTCTTTTTGAAATTACGCCACGATGGAAAAAAAGAATGCTGAATCGACCCAACATGGCAAAAACAACTTATTTATTGGACCCGTCAAACGAGTTGGGTTGGATCAAAATGGATTGGGCCAAAATGGATTGGATAGATTTTGACCCAATCCAATTATGACCCATTCTTTTTGATCCATTAATACAGTGGTCGGTTTGATCCAACCCATTTAAGAAACGGATTACCTATTTAACTCATTTAAATATGAGCATGTAGTCTGTTATTTTCGAAGTACAACTGTTAGTCACCATGGAGAACTGCAGTATGCGTTCGCAAGACGAAGTATCTGAGCGTTTCATATCGTTCGTAGTTTATGTGAGAGTTCATCGGTCGAAGTCTCATCTGATTCCGAGTTAGTACGAAGAAGTAATTGTAGTCTGAACAAAAAATAGCGGCTTCTACCTAGGCGGAATTGAAATATGGGGATGTAGACTATTATTTTCTAGGTACAACTGTTAGTCACCATGGAGAACTACAATGTGCATTCACAAGATGAAGTATCCGAGTGTTTCATGTTGTTCGATATTTAGGTGAGAGTTCATCGGTCGAAACTTGTCCGATTTCTAGTTTGTATGAAGAAGTTATTACGGTTTGAACAAAAAAAATAGTGGTTTCTGTCTGACGGAGTTCAAATATGGGATGTAGTCTGTTATTTACTAAATACAACTGTTAGTCATCATGGAGAACTACAGTGCGTTCATAAGACAAAGTATTTGAGTATTCCATATTGTCTGTAATTGAGGCGAGAGTTCATCGGTCGAAGTCTTGTTGATTTTGAGTTTGTATGAAGAAGTTATGGAGTTTGAACAAAAAATATAGCGGCTTCTACCTAATTGCCCGAGTAAAAAATTTCAAATTTTAAAATTCTTATTTTGAATTTTAAGTTTTTAATAAGTAAATGAGTTGTCCATTTATAACTCATTTAAAAACGGGTCAACCCATTTATGATCCATTTAATAAATATTCATAAATGGGTTGACCCAACCCATCTATAAATAGGGTAAATGGGTTGGGTCATATTTCGACGGGTCTAATATCTATTATATATTTTACAACTAATCAAAATTTATTATTAGTTTCGATAAGTAACCTAAACTTGATAAAAAAAATCAATTTGAATAATCTATATTAGAAACTGGCAAACCGACCGTTAGAAAAGTTTGTCTACTATGGGATGATATTCAATTTCGTGTGAAGCCTATAAAACATGCAAAAGAACACACGCGTTTCCGTTCGGATGTTAAAGCATTCCAGCGCTTGGGGGTGTGTTGCGTCGATTCAAGGGGTCGAATGAAAACCCACCCACAACGCGTTGGAAAAGAAGCACAAAGTGCTTCCCCTTAGCTGGATAAATTATAGCCAGCTAAGGGCGTGGATTGCAATCCACGAGAGTTGTGGATTACAATCCACTACGTACACTTAGCCGGCTTTAATTTAGCCAGCTAAATGTACGCGAGGTGGCCGGTTACCTCATTTCCTTTCATCCCCATCTTCTTCTCCTTCCCTTCTTCCTTCCCAGCCGTCATTGTTTCAAGTAATTTAAAAAAAAATTCAAAAATTAAAAAAAAATTGAGAAGAGCTTTTAGGAGAATCCGATGAAGCGGCAGTTGGAGCGGTGGAAATGTTCCACCGGCCGTAGAAAACGCATCTGCCGAAGAAAGCACGGACATACCAATGACGGGTACCCGAGGTCGACGAAGCACAGTGGTTAGGCAAAGATGTGCGAGTAGAAATACAGCAAATACGGTTTTGGATCCCCACATCGACCAAAATTTGGGACCCGACAAGGATCTGATCAATTTCCGTATACTCCCAGACGACGAAGTACAAGTCAGCACGTGTGTTAAAAATTATGTAAGTTATCTACCTTTAAATTATTATTTTTACTTAAAATTGTACAATAAAAATTGGATATGCAATCTGTTTTAAATTAGGCTCGTCGTGAGCGCACCCATGACTCTTGGGTTAGGATAATCCGCCTTTATAAGATGATCCGATCTTATGATGCCGATGGCATTATTCATGCTTTTCTTCGAGATATAGGATTTGGAGATTTCTGGAGTATGTATTTACATAATTACTGTTTACTTATTTAATGCTTTTTAGCGCTTTCAATAATCGTAAATTGCTTTAATAGGTATCGATAATCTTTTAAATTCGGATGTTTGGTTATGTGGTGTTTTAGCCGCCTGTTGGTGGAAGACCACTCATACATCCACCTTACTTTTGGAGAGTTGGGTTTTACCCCATTAGACTTTACTATGCTTACCGATTTAGCCATTGGAAGGGGGAGACCTTACCATATGACGAGGAGTACTAGCACCTTCACCGTTTATCCAGTGTACTTTCACATCTTGACTTACAAGATGGACTGTCATCCAGATTGCAGATTAGATGCTCTTACATTAGACAAGCAATATATGAATTGATACATGGTCGTAGCATAGACAACTATTTGGAGATCGCTCGACTGTTTATTCTTTACATGATGGAGAACTTATTCTTTACAAATGCATCGAACACGTTATCGGCCGAATATGTTGCAGTTGTAGCGGAGCTGTCGTTTGATAGCCAAATCGTATATGACCGGGGGACTATGATATTAACGTATTTGTATCGCTCTTTGGATCATCATTGCGTCGTTAGGGGGTAAATCCACGTCCATTACAAGTTTTTGGGAGATTTTACAGTGCTAGTACTATGAGTACTTTGGCAACATGACTTATCCGACATTGGACTCCACGTTACCCCTTTTCTTTCCCCGAGTTAGAGCATGGGCACGAGATAACCACAGAATGATGCCAGGAGGGGAGGCACGTCATATATTTGTTGTGGCCCGAAATCAGATCGAGTTACGGACCACACGAGAGGGTGTTGTTTGGCATCCTTATGATGGTTCGCCTTTTATGACCGACCCTATCGTAGTGCATGCTGCATTCCTATATACTAGATGTTTTCCATTTGTATCATCCTCATCCAGCTTAGGATGCTATTGGTTCCTCGGTGAGCGTAGTTGGAGACATACATTAGATGGTGATTTTGTTCCTAACGATCCACATCTGAATGCACCTTTTTTGAAGCTGTATGACAGTGTTGCTTTACAGGAGTATGCAAGGGAGTGGTGGTCCGCTAATTACTTCATCATCATGAATTTAGATTATGCATCTTTTTGGCTTCGGTTTTGCACTCCACCGCATACGGCTGCTTTTATTCATGCTGCATCCGTTGATTCGGTAGGGCCTTCAGGCATTCGGAGTAGTGTTGTCCCTCTGTTTTACAGGACCTTACACAGAGTACTCAAGTATATCATGCTCCATAGCCATTTCAGATAGGAGATTATGGTTGGACAGTCGGTATACCGACAATGTCGAGAGTTGATAGATATGTTGATATTCCCCGGCTTGAGATTTCGTAGTATCCAGATCCAGCTGCATTTTCATATGAGGATTTGTGTCGGATGCAGACGATCGAGAGTTGATAGATATGTTGATATTCCCCGGCTTGAGATTTCGTAGTATCCAGATCCAGCTGCATTTTCATATGAGGATTTGTGTCGGATGCAGACGAGACTCCGCCAATTCATGTACATTGAGCATCGACGGAGCATAGATGAGTTAGCTGCTCGTATAACGAGCTTGCTACAGCTGATGAGCAGCGATATTATCCTACACGCAAAGTAGATGACGACGACAACGACGATGATGGTGATGCCGTTGGTCTTTTTGATGATGAGTACCAATTTGATGTACTATTAGTATTTGTATGTCCTGTCAGCGTGTGTATCAATGTTTTGTATTTCCTAGCAGAGTTTGCATCAGTGTTTTTCAGTGGTTTGTATGTACTAGCAGTGTTTGTATCAGTGTATTATCATTGTTTTGTATTTACTAGCATTGTTTGTACCAGTGTATCATCCGAGTGCGTACTTACTAGTAGTGTTTGCATTAATGCATCAGCTTTGGATTTTCTATTTTGTTTGACTATGTGTACAACACTATGTGAAGGAACAAATACAGTTGTGTTTGTTTATATCACGTTTGTGGATGCTTTCCACGTGGTTGATTAGAACGCACTTGATTCACGAGACGCGGATCATGAACTTTATATTTAAACCAAAGTTTTGTATTAAAAATTCACAACATCTTCAATTATTATCAACATCGTCAATAATGTTCAATGTCAACTGAAAGATGGACTCCCGATGATTATTTAGTACTAATCAAATCGTACATAGGAACCATGTAGATACATGGAAGAGGAGTTGGAGCAAGATTTTTGGGTCACTCTAAACAAGACATTTAACAGTCCTCCTGATTGTAGATTAATTCGAAGGATTTGGGAAAATCGAAGCATTTTTGTCATGTTTACTAGAGCTTATCGAAGATATAGAATCATTATAAAACAGTGAAGGAAGAAGATCTATTTCAGTTAACACAAGCTACGTTTGATTCCTGTTATTTGTGGGAGTATCATGTTGATTTTGTTGTACATGCTGCATATAATCTCTGGGTTGGATATGTTAGACAATTTAAATGACGTTTGAGTTAGTTAAATATGTTTTATAAGTTAATTTCCTTCGGCTAGTTCTTTGCACTATCAGTAAGTTATATGTACTTTCAAATTCAAGTAAAATCTATGTTTTCAAAATGTACTATGCACTTAACATAATAACCACATTTAACCCATGGAAAACATTAACCACATTTAACCCATGGAAAACATTAACAACAAGACTTAACTTATGAAGACAACAAATAAAATACGCAGACAACTTCATAGAACACAAACAAGACAACAAATGGTAAAACACAATAACATCATGAAAAACGAACAAGACAACAAATAAGACAACGATGATTAAAAAACTGCCTTCAATCACCTGATAAGTTAATTGAACCCAACGTCCTTTGAAGCATCTTGGTTTTCAAGTTCGTTAGTATACATAACTGCACGATGCGGAAGAGGATCGTCAATCCATTGCCAAAGTCCATAATCATCAAGAGAATTACGGCATCTGTAGTGGCGCCGACCAATGTCGGTCCCGTTACTTACAACAGCATACAGAATAAAAACCCCACAGTTACAGTATATATCCCGAGAATTAACCTCTTTATCTGTGCGAGGTACTTGGTGTCGTATTTCATTCCTTCGGTCCCTTATTCCGTTAAGGCTATGCCGCCTTTCTCGTTGACGTCTACCATTTCCAGCTGCATGCACTCTTGCACTTCCATCTCATGCTCTCTTACATCGGCACCGTGTCTTTCCTCCATTTCAACATACCACTCGGTTGTTGGTTGAGGGGGGTGTATTCGTTGTGCTATTGTGTTGTAACGGACATTCGTATGAGTATGAGGGCAAAGAAATATGATTGTAATTGACCATTTTTATATATTGTTGCTACGATAATAATGAAGAGAAATATGGCAAGCAAAACGATATTTATATAGCATTATACATTGCTCGTGTAAAGCAGTGCAACGTGGATAGAGTGCAGATTTGACCCGACATTGCTATCATTCTCACTCCGCATCCATCATCTTTAATACGTGTAAAGCAATGCATAATGTCTACATTGTCAGATGTAATCAGACACTGTGTCATCTTGACTCCACATGATACGGTTTTAATACGTCTACAACATCTTGACAAATCTTTAATGCGCATAAACCAATGCATCCAATAGCTTTTATTCTGTTTCAGACAAGACTTGACCTCCTGACGTTTTGTAGCCACTTGACAAATCTTAATTGCGTATAAAACAGTGTGTCGTGGCTACAGTGTTTGATGTGACCCAACATATTACCATTCTTTAATCCATATTACCAATGGGTCCATTAGCTTTAATTCTGTTTCAGACAAGACCCGATCTCCTGGCATTTTGTAGCCACTGGACAAATCTTTAATGCGTATAAAACAATGCGTCGTGGCTACAGTGTTTGACGTGACCCAATACATTACCCTTCTTAATCCATATGACTAGTGGGTCCATTAGCTTTAATTCTGTTTCAAACAAGACTGACCTCCTGACATTTTGTAGCCACTTGACAAATCTTTAATGCATATAAAACAGCACGTCATGGCTATAGTGTTTGACATGACCCAACACATTATCATTCTTTAATCCATATGACCAGTGGGTCCATTAGCTTTAATTCTGTTTCAGACAAGACCCGACCTCTTGACGTTTTGTAGCCACTTGACAAATCTTTAATGTGTATAAAAAAGTGCGTCGTGGCTACTGTGTTTGGTGTGACTCAACACATTACCATTCTTTAATCCATGTGACTGGATCCTGTGACATTCCATTATCCATTAAACATCAATAGTTTATAAATAGAATTAAGAATGTCGAATAACATACTCATCCAAACTTCCAAACTAATCACTACCGTTCTTCTACCAATATTAAAGGAGTTCTCTAAAAAGTTTATGGTGCTTCTCATCCTCGTCTTCGTCATCTTCATCATCTTACGATGATTTTATTAAACATTGTATTACTCAATAAAGAATGTTTGCTAGTGAAACAAGGGATTTAATGACCTATGAAATTGTTGAAAGCTCTACGTCATCCTAAGAAGGTAGCGTTGTTGGAAGAAAAGACTTGCATTATGGATGTGACTATGCTAGTCCATTTGATCAAGGATTATTTTACGGTAAACCCGTGTATAGGGACATGGATTTTAGATGAAGACTCTATATGTCGAAAAATATCTTTAATCGGGTTTTGGACAAATTAACCGAAAAAACATTTTTTCCACCCACAGAAGAAATGGACTCAACGAACTTGAATTTCTCCACTGTAAAAGGTTATGGCTACACTTCGCATGATATCATATGGAACTTCTGGTGATTCGCAAGATAACAAAGTGTGGATTGAAGACTCAATGGCAATATTATGTATGAAAGAATTTTGCAAAACTGTTATTTGTATGTTTGGTGAAGAATATCTTCGATTCCCTAACCCTCAAGACATTAGCAGATTGTTGGCAGTGAGATCTCAACATGGATTTCCAGGTATGTTAGGTAGCTTAGATTGTATGCATTGGAGGTGGAAAAACTATCCAGTTGCATCGCAGGGCCAATACACAGGACATTCAAAAAGGCAACTCTGGTCTTGGAAGTTGTTGCTTTATTCGATTTGTATATATGGAATGCTTTTTTTGGAGCACCGGATTCACTAAATGATATTAACGTACAAAAGTCATATTTATTTAATGACTTATGTAATGATATATCACCTCCATGCAATTATAAAATAAGAGACAGATCATTCCCTGGGTTATTATATAGTAGATGGAATCTACCCAAAATGGAAAAAGCTTGTGCAAGCTTACAAAAGACCAAATAATGCAAAGAAGCCAGGCTCACCAAACAATAAGAGAGTTTGAGGAAAGATGTCGAACGAGCATTTGGAGTGCTTCAAGGTAGGTTTTATATATTAAGAAAAGAGGTATACTACCACAATCCGACGGTATTATCGGACATCATATAATGTTGTATAATTTTACATAATATGATTGTCGAAGAAGAACATGGTGCTTCAACTGGGAAACTAGCTAGACACTACTGTAGCATTTCAAAAAAAAGCTTTTAAGGACCCAAATACTTTCGTCGAATACTTACCAAGAATACAAGACATTCGAGATCCACAAGCTCATCTTGATCTAAGAGAAGAACTAGTGGAACACTATTGGAAACATGTAGGAAACCATTAGTAGAAGTAATGTTTAGATAGTGCTTGTGTTTCACTTATCTATTGTAATAAGTTATTGTTGGCGTTTTGTACTAATTTTTGTGTTTGAATTTGTTATATCCACTATACTAAGTTGTTGCTGACGTGTTAATAGTAATAACAACAGTGAGAATGCCAAGTCAAGATGAGCTTGAAACTATAATGGGAGTGTTATCCCGCCTTTTGGTAAGGCCGTGACACTAAGAACTTAACTAAAAACCAAGGACAAATTGTCTTGGAGATCGGTTATATATAGGTTCACTGTGGATAGTAGTAAATTTTTCCCAAGTACAGATCAAGCTACAATTGATATGACATGACAAGCAAAGCTATAAAAGTGAACATTCCAAATTTCAAGTTAATCGGAGTTCGTATGCTCAAGATATTGATCGATCAAGGTTGAGAAAACCAACTCTATTCGTATCCATACTATTTCATATCCATTCCCCAACAGAGATTCGGTTCGTATCCATCGCCTACCAACTTCCTTCATATCCATCAAAATGAAGCTACTTTGTATCCATCATGTTAACAACACTTCGTATCCATCAATAAATGTCCATTTCGTATCGATCTCCCTTCATCCATCTCGTATCGATCTCTCACCATCGATACGAAGAGCAACAACCACCGATCTATACGAAGAAGGCAACATGAAGCATCGATATGAAGGCGACCTCCAACCATCGATACGAAGTAGCATGCAAGCATCGATACGAATAGATCCATGCATGACCGATACGAAATAGTATTGATACGAAGATGACATTGTCATACGAATCCAAACTTACATCGATTATATCTCAAGGTCTGCAGGTCCAAATGCTACCAAATTTTCACAACAGCTGGTGTACTACCTCAAGAATGTACCTGATCAATCCCAACCTGAAAGAACCAATTATTGATCACTCTTAAATCAAGTCGAAATCACCTGAACTCGATCCCATGGGCCCACCCATGTGAGAGAAGAAGTCCTCCAAGATCTGGACGAGATATTTTCTATCTGCGCCTATAAATGTGACCTTGGTCCTACAGAAAAGGGACTTTTGTCCTCTCTACATCGATATTCTGTCGAAATTGCTACTATACTTTGATTGTACTGTTGTAATCCACTTGTAACCAGCGAGTTATAATCAATAAACATCAATTATTTCATAGTGGACGTTGTTCATACGCCGAACCACTCTAAATTCGTGTGTTTCTGCACTGTTTCTTACCTATTGATTGGTGTGTTTGTTAGATCTACCTCATTTTACATTTACTTTCTTCATATTATCTCTTCAAACACATCTGAAGAGTGTTGTGCCCAATTTTGGCACAAACACTTTGGTGCTTTCACTGAAAGAACTCAGCTTTTCTCCTGCTCTATGGATCTACTAACGTCGTTGGATTGCAAAAATCTAAGGAGGAGATCCAGACCTGTCGTCCAGTGCTTCCTTCTATTCAATTCAGATTGCTCTAGATCTAAGAGGAACTGCATTCATCATGATTTTTGTATCCAGAAAATATGATGATTTTCGTATCCATATTTTCGTATCCATGAAAATATCATGATTTTCGTATCCATATTTCCGTATCCAGAAAAAATGATGATTTTCGTACCCATGGAAACATCACGATTTTCGTTTCTATATTTTTGTATCCAGAAAATATAACGATTTTCGTATCCATATTTTTGTATCCAGAAAATATGATGATTTTCGTATCCATGAAAATATCATGATTTTCGTATCCATATCTTTGTATCGATCCAGCTGGGTCGAATTCATATCGATCCAGCTGCATCCAATTCATTTCAATACTCATATACACTTCGTATCGATCCAACTGGGTCCAATTCATATCGATCCAACTGGGTCCAATTCATATCGATCCAGTTGGGTCCAATTCGTATCTATCCAGCTGCATCCAATTCGTATCGATACTCATATACACTTTGAATTGATCCAGCTGGGTCAAATTCGTATCAATCCAGCTGCATCCAATTCGTATCGATACTCATATACGCTTCGTATCGATCCAGTTGCGTCCAATTCGTATCGATCCTCGAATACATTTCGTATCGATCCAACTGCATCCAATTCGTATCGATCCTCGGTACACTTCATATCTATCTAGCTGTGTGCATTTCGTATCGATCCAAGTGTCCACTTTTCGGATCGTTCAATTTCACCAACATTTGTATCGTTCAAACTTTGCTGAGAGAACGATATGAAATTTGAAAAAAAATATGAGTGTATTCGAGCTCAGTGCAGAGCACCACATAGTGAATTCAAAGCTCAACTTAATGAAGGAACATTCCATCCATTCTCATGATCGTTCCATGACTGAACGGGACATAGGGGATTACAATAGGAGATGCTGAATTGCAATCAAAGAAGGGGTAAAGAAATACTACTCAACCGGTGCTTCCAAATGCTGGAGAACCTAGCTAATAGGCCAAGAACTGGAGTTGGTTAATATATCATGCTTCCGAGGTGGATTGCAACTTCGTATAATTGACCATCTTACGCATTCCTGAATTGAAAACTATGGTACGATGGCTAATGTGACGACTGCCCTACACTGTCTACTCTGCCAACTCAAAGCATAGCTGGTCACCACTGCACCATCTTCAAATGCCCCCATCTTAATCATATTGTGTCCATATGACTAGAAGCATGGCATACAACCTCTAAAGGACTTCCTTACTACCTTATATGGGTCTCTTGCCTGGATGAGAGTTTAGGACCATCACTAATCTATTAGTCGATCTTAACCAACTCACCATCCAATCGGCGTTACCAACCGCTCAAACATTGGGCAATCATGCATGTATCATTCACCAGTGTTACAAGACCATGTAGCTAGAAAATGGATCTCACAATGGCAATTGGAGTATCGTTCACAGTTGAGACCCATTCATTGAAACCATTCTACATGCAGAATTTCCAATGAAAATTCAATATGCCAACCATGTCGGTTTACTATGGAAATGCAACCCCCGACACTACCTCATGAAGTAAGGATGGCGCATGGATTCAACCAAGAGTGATGATTGCCATCAAATGCAGATGTCTTCCCACATTCCTTAAAGAAGACCGTCAACCATGGTTAGACATACCAATTCTACTTCTTATATTACTGAAGGAAATGAAGAAGCTGGCAGCCAAAAAATGATTGAAATCCACAGTCATTTGCTGCCAACACTCATAAATGAATTTATCACAAAAGCTTATTTCTAGATTTTGATAAGAGAATAGGTGGGTAGTCGCCAACAGCTACACCAACATGTCCAGGCCTATATTGAGTTGATGAACCAGATGAAGGATCAACATGGCAAGATAAGAAGGGAACCCACTCCATACTTTAGATCGAAAAACTCCTCTTCTTTAAATGACTACCGTAGATGCCAGCGCCATAAGGATGCTCCATTCCAGGCCTATATTGAGTTGATGAACCAGATTAAGGATCAACATGGCAAGATAAGAAGGGAACCCACTCCATACTTTAGATCGAAAAACTCCTCTTCTTTAGATGACTACCGTGGATGCCAGCGCCATAAGGATGCTCCAAAAAGGATGGCTCTAACAATATGTGCAAGCCCCATAAAACGAAGGGCAGGGAACCCCCAACCCTTATCGATTAAGAACTTTGATCAAATTGAACCACTTGCAATAGACTTCCTACTGGGAAGGGCTGGACCAAAGTGCTACAGCGAGCATATGCTGCTTCACTTATCAATGAGATTTAATCCGATCTCTTTTGAATTATTTCTATTTCAATTTCATTTATCTTGCGAAATATTACCAACTTGAATTAAACTACTTGCAAATGGTGCAGGTAACTGAGTACTCAAGGTTGGGTGCCAAACAACCTCCGCGGACTATGATTAAGTCATTGGGGCATCATCATGACTAGCATGATTCAACTACTCATCGGCTACTATATGCCCCTGACTGGGGGCAAGGCATCAAAGCGAAAGAGATCGCAAGGTTAGGACTCTAGTACAAAGTGGATGTAACCGACCAACCACTCATCCGTCTATGAAATTTAATTAGAGATCTGAGAGAGACTTGGAGTGATATGTCCTAACCATGCACTCTCTATCTCATACTTGAAGCTCGCCAAAATACTTACACTTTTCTGATGCCCAATAAGATTGGAATCACACCAAAGGTGGATGTGGACATGACGTGACCATCCATGCATCCAGTTCTACATTAAACACTTGGGGTTATTTGAGAACACATGTTTAAAATGAATATGATTTGACCATTCACTTTCCAGCTTGCGTCAGTGATTCAGCAAAACAATCGTGGCTTAAACCTACTTCATTAAGGCCCAAGCCTCAATTTAAAGTCATCTACGACTGACTGCCTATTCGCTAACCATCATGAGCCATCATTCCAACTCTCTTCCTCAACTCGACCGAAAGAGCGCAAAGCATAAAGTGGACGTGTCTCGACCGTTTGCTCTTCAACTCTTGCCCCTGACTTAAGGGAAAATACACAACTCAAAGTGGATATAGTTTGACCGTCCTTTCCTCTGCTCGAGCTCAAAGCTTGCCAGAACACTAATCTTACTCCTTAGGCTTAGCAAAAGCGGAATCCAAATGAACATGGACGCGATTCAACCATCCATAAACTAAATCTCATCCTTCGTTGAGGGTAGATAAGTGGAAAGTAATTGGGATCCCACCGATCACTCGCTAAGTGAAACCCCAAGCTCGAGGACAAGCCATCACACTGCAGCCAAAAAGGGATTGATACACGATGATCATCTAACTAACTCGGGCTCCCAAAGTGCGAGCTGGAGTATAAACTTACGGACATGGGATCGAGGAGGTTGGATCCGTCCACCTAACGACTTCACCCATGTTCAACCTAAACCCGAGGAGGATGGATCCATCCATCTAACGACCTCGTCTTTCAAACTTATAAACGTGGGCTCAAGGAGGGTGGATCCGTCCACCTAACGATTTCCCCCGTGTTTAACCTAAACCCGAGGAGGATGGATCAGTCCATCTAATGACCTTATCCTTGATATTTACAAGCTCGAGGAGGGTGGATCCGTCCATCTAATGACTTCGCTTGCCTACTCAGGATGGATGTGATACGACCGTCTGCGTACCTGATCAACTTCTAATTCCCAGAGTGTAAACAAAATCCTAAAGCTAAACAGATGTGACTGACCATCTGTCGGCCAACTCCAGATTCTCAAAGCGCGAACTAGAGTATAAACATTACTAACTCTGGTCCCAAGAGCGCAGACTAGAGTATAAACACCAATTGGGTGTGACTGACCACCCATCAACTAACTCCAGATTCCTAGAGCGCGAACTAGGGTATAAAATACCGACTCACTCTAATCCAGAGAGCGCGGACTGAGCACAAATGCCAAATGGGTGTGACTGACCATCCATCAACTAACTCCAGATTCCCAGAGTGCGAACTGGATTATAATCATCAACTAAGTCCTCAGAGTGCAGACTGGAGTATAAACACCAACTAAGTGTGACTGACCACCCATCAACTAACTATGGTCTTGAGAGTGCAGACTGGAGTATAAAGACCAAATGGGTGTGACAGACCACACATCAACCAACTCCAGTCCTCAAAGCTAGGATTGGAATATAAATACCAGAAGGGATGTGATTCGACTGTCCATCTATCAACTTTGATTCCTCAGCAAGTTGTGTAGTATAAAAAGTGGATGTGATTCAACCATCCGCTTTCCAACTCTACCCTCATCTGGGGGCACACTTATCACACAAAATCGGATGTGATCCGACCATCCAGCACTAAGCGGGCACGATACGACCTTCCATGCATCAACTCTTGTCCTCAGCATGGGACCCATAACATAAATTTATAGGGATGCTCTCTAACCCTACAAGACAAATTTTCTTCCTTGATTCGGCAGGGAGACGTAGATTCGCAAAATGGACCTAGCTGGATGTCCTATTTTGAATTGATGTTACTACCATCCAACCGCAAATGAATGTGACAAGACCATTCATCCGCTAACTCTCGCCTGTGATCTGACAGATTGTGTGCGCAACATGGACCCAACCACCCACCAATCAATTCCTTCCTACAATTCAGTAGGAGAAACATCAAATTAAATTTATCGCAATGTGACTGACTACACTTCGACTTTCACCATTGACTAGTTCCAGAGGAATTAATTGAGGAAAATACGGTCCGACCATTTTCTGCTAAAATTCTTAGTCCCCAAAGTGTAGACAGGGGTATAAACATCAAATAGGTGTGATTAATGACCCTTCAACTAACTCTGATCCCTAAGGCAGCTACAAGCATAGACAAACGAATGAATGTGACTCGACCATTCATTCACCAACTCTGACCTAAACTCGACATGAGGAGTATAAACTCACTATAAGTGCAATTAGACCATCCACGAACTAACTTTGCTAACCCAAGACTGGAGGCAGAAGTACAAATCACCAAAAGAAGAGAAAGACGACTTGCTGCATCTCCAGCTTAGCATCCTTTACAACTTAAGGCAACGACTACAAGGAGGCCTTAATGCCAACCAACCAGAATGATGCCTGAAGTTACGGGCAACCGATTCTATCGTACCACCAAACCGACTGAAAATATCGATCTGCACCTTTCATATTATACCATTGGATCAACAGGAAATGAGGTCCGAGCATTCTACATCGTGCCGTTGAATCGACGGTCAATATCGATCCTCTTCCACTACAAATCAATGTGACACAAACGTCCATCGAATACCTTTGACCAACAGAGCATGGATAGAAGAATAAACCTAGAATGAGTGTGACCGACCATTCGTCCTCCGTCGCCTTCGTTCGATTCATCGGGAAGGGCATGAGACTAGATGAGCATGACATGACTGCATTTGCGCTGACTTTATCCCTAGATCTAACCGTAGAACGTAAATCGAAATGGACGTGGTTGACCGCCCAACTCCAAAAGAATGCAATGCGACCATTCATTCTTTGACTCTTACAACGATCCGACTAAACGAGCAATTCACAACAAGTGCAACCTAAATATCCACACACCAATTCTTACCCTGGATTCGACAAGGGAAGCATTAATCCTGCATTGGATCTGATTGGACGATCCACTCTTTAGTTTTTGCTCGTAATATGGCGACATAAGCAGCGAAGTGAATATGATTGACCTTCCAGAACTTAGCTCATGCTCAGATGTCGGGAAAGCAACGAAGTATTCTTCCTAGAGGAAAGAACTAGAACATATTACAGGATAGGCACGACTCAACCCTCCATCGTTTAACCCGATCCCATGGTTCAACAAGATAGAATACGAAATTGAAGTGGACATTATCTACCTTGCCACCTATCGAGATACTCCTCAGACTTGGGGGCACGAGCAAGATGATAAGATGAATGTGATTCAACCATTCATCTATGGTTCTTAAAGCTTGAACTACTGTATAAAAACAGCTAGGACGAGATTCGACCGTCCGCGTAATGCATCCGCCAACCTGAGACTGGGGACAAAAGAGTGATTATCCAAGAGTTGACTATGACAACTTGAACCTATGACACGTGCCTGATATTCATAACACCTCTAGGTTGCGGCCGAAATGATGCTTAGAGATAGAATCTTTGGGTCAATACCCGGACTTATGGGCAACCGAACATCATTCTGATCCTGACAGCGAGCAATGGATCGCGAGTACATTGAATGGAAAGCGCACCACTTGGAAACACAAGTAGATTCAAACTCATAGCTGGAACCAGCTATGCAGCAGCACGCAATACAAGGCTAAACTCTACTAAGCCTTTGATTCAACATGTCTATAAGGCTAATCATTAACCATTGCAAATAAGCACATGAAGTGCCTACAATCCATCACGGGTACTAAAGATCAGATCACAACTCAGCGCAATGATGATAAAAGAGTTAACTGTTTTACTTCAAGTGAATCTTGATGTGTTTTCTTGGACTTGATCTTATATATATATATATATATATATATATATATATATATATATATATGGACTCTCACTAACCATTGAGAACTCTGCATTAAATGTCGACCCGAAGCATGTCTCCGTGAATAAAAATGAAGCGACGGGGATCTAGAGAGATCTACTGTACTTAAAGAGAAGGCGAATCTACTCAAAATCAATGGGTTTATCCATGATACCCTCTACCCAAAATGAATATCAAATCCTTTGCTTACAGGAAAATAAAACTGAGAGTGGCGGATATACGTTGACTATTCAGAATTGCAAAAGGCATGAAGAAACACAGTCTTCCACTTCCAAGGATCAACTAACCAGTAGACTTGACCATCGGACATGAATTACTCACTTCCATGGACGCAAACTCAATCAGATACTAAAGCATGTCGCAGACCAGGAATACAACAGTTTTGTTATTGACCTGGGCCTATAGTGCTATGTTGCAATCCCTAGATTCAAACTTAAGAATACCGGTACTACTTACGAAAGGACGGTTAACAGATCATTTAAAAATCAGATTAATCGATCAATGAAATTATATGCTGTTAGTATGCTCGTGAGATCACGACTATCAAACGACAACATCGATGACTTGGCAGAGATATTCAGTGCTCTCCAAAAAATGCCGGATGAAACTTAATCCTTTGAAATGCTCTTTCAGCATTACATCAGAAAGATTCTTTGTTTTCATCATCAATTCTCATGGAATCAAGGCTAATTTCCAGAAATTCCAATAATTAGAGACGCCTATGTACCAAGGACAACCAAGCAGGTACGGAGCCCAAATCGAAAATTACCTTCCTAAGTTGATTCAACTCCAGGACCATCTACAAGTGAATTCTCTTCTTCAACCTGACCAAGAGAGGGAATAGAACTTTTAAATGGACTAACAACTGCATTGATGCAATTCCAGCTCTTATAGATCGTTTAAAGAGACCTCCCATTTTACCCAAACCTTTGGATCGTGAAGATTTATACATCAATTGAGCCGTGTCAACACACGCCATAAGCATCGCAATGCTCTGTGAAGAGAAACGACGACCATCCGTTACGATAGGTCCTATAGCAATCTTAGATGTCCGGAAAATTATTCTAACGGAATATCGATCTAAGCCAATATGATATCACTTATCTCATTCGAAGAGCTATCCTTCGTCAAACAATTATCATATCTGAATTCACTACTTTAGACGGCTATACGAAGAGCAGTGGAGAATTGTCCAACCGATGGAGAATGTATATAGATGGAACCTTCAATAATCGGTTTTCTAGCACCGAAGTTGCATTAATGACTCCCGAGGGATAGCCGATCCGCTACACCCTGAAACTTAACTGCACAGCAACAAATAATGAAGCTAAGTATGAGGCCTTGGTCAACACGCTCAAACTTACAAGAAAACTAGGAGTAGAAACTTTAATATCTTATGTGATTTCTGATTAGTGGCACGCCAAGGTAGAAAGGATTATCAACCAAGGGGCAACATTTTTCTCCTTATCTTAACTGGATCCAAAAGCTACTAGCCGACTTCGAGAATTACACCATTACACACATCCTCAGAGAACAAAATGAAAAAGCCAAGTCACTGGCCAAGCTAGCCAGTTTTGGTGATGCGTGGCAAAAAGACTTTGTCCCGGTTGAAATACATATTATTCCAAGCATTGACATATGAAGATCAACTAAATCTTAGAGATGGATCTAGAAAAGGAGTCATGGATGACTCCTATCAAAGATTATCCACAAGCAGGGATTCTTCTTGAATAAAGGAATGAGAAATGGCCTATCCTCTGTGAAGCATTACTGCATGATTATGTCTAGATCGTTCAACTCCATCGATACAAAGCATTACTCTTGTATCCATCAATTCGAAACCAAATATTACGTATCCATCGATACGAAGCATACATTCCAACATCTCAGATCGATCCAAGAGAGGATCGATACAAAAGAAGGACTTATACAACCATTGAATGTTGTTGTAACTCGAATTTCACATCGATACAGGAGAGGATCGATATGAAACTCAATCCAAACAAAAACTAAAGAACTTCACAACGACCCGTGAACATACAAAAAGAACATGAGTCAGGTTAACATATGTGCATGTATGGCGAACTAACATTCGATTTTCAAAGTTAACAAGAATTGAATGCTCATCTGATGACAATCAAAACAGTGAACAACAAATCGCTAGCGCTCAAAACTCAATTACAACAAAACACTGCATGATCATTGACAATCAATAGTTCGACATCTACATCACTGTAGATCAATCAAAGGTTACATCTTTTGATGAAAAGATAGCAACTACTCAGCGAATCAAATAGAACTTTTTTCAGAATGAAGGATGCAGCTTTTCAAAGCACGTCATGTTCACACGACGTACTTTGGGGGCCAAATGTTATTCCACCTTTTGGTAAGGTCGTGATACCAAGAACTTGACTAGAAACCAAGGACAGTTTGTCCTGGACATCGGTTATACATAGGTTCACTATGGATACTAGTAAATTTTGCCCGAGTTCAGATCGAGCTACAATTGATATAACATGACAAGCAAAGCTATCAAAGCAAACGTTCCAAATTTGAAGTCAATTGGAGTTCGTATGCTCAAGATATTGATCGATCAAGGTTGAGAAAACCAACTCTATTCGTATCCATACTATTCCGTATACATTTCCCAAGAGAGATTCAGTTCGTATACATCGCCTACTAACTTCCTTCATATCCATCAAAATGAAGCTACTTTGTATCCATCATGTTAACAACACTTCATATCCATCAAAAAATGTCCATTTCGTATCGGTCTTCCTCCATCCATCTTGTATCAATCTCCCACCATCGATACGAAGAGCAACAACCACCGATCAACACGAAGAAGGCAACATAAAGCATCGATATGAAGGCGGCCTCCAACCATCGATATGAAGTAGCATGCAAGCATTGATATGAACAGAGCCACGTATGACCGATACGAAATAGTATCGATACGAAGACGACAATGTCATACAAATCCAAACTTGCACTGGTTACATCTCAAGATCTACAAGTCCAAATGCTACCAAATTTTCACAGAAGCTGGTGTAATACCTCAAGAATGTACCCGATCGATCCCAACCTGAAAGGACTAATTATTGATCGATACGAACTCAATTCGTAGCGCTCTTAAATCGAGTCGAAATCACCTGAACTCGATCCCGTGGGCCGATCCACATGAGAGAAGAAGTCCTCCAAGATTTGGACGAAATATTTGCTGTCTACGCCTATAAATAGTGACCCTGGACCTACAGAAAAGGGACTTTTGGCCTCTCTATGTCGATAGTCTGTCGAAATTGCTACTATACTTTGATTGTACTATTATAATCCACTTGTAACCAGCGAGTTATAATCAATAGACATTAATCATTTCATAGTGGACGTAGGTCATACGTCGAACCACTCTAAATTCATGTGTTTATGCACTGTTTCTTACCTATTGATTGGTGAGTTTGTTAGATCTGTCTCATTTTACATTTACTTTCTTCATTTTATCTCTTCAAACACATTCGAAGAGTGTTGTGTCCAATTTTGATACAAACAAGCAGCAATAACAACAAAATTGACAATAATAGCATTACCAATAACTCCAACTAATGCTGCGACAATCACATTAACAACAACACTAACAATGACACTACACCAACACTTACGAGATCAAATTATAGATGCAATGCTAAGATACATTATAGAAACCTAGTTTTCTACAAACCCTCTTGATGTCTATGGTACTCCTCAAGTTGTTTCTCCATATACGACCTTTGCACTGGATTGACTTCGTTTAAGTTGCAGGTTAAAAGGTCCATATCATCAGCTCTTTATTGTCGAGCTAATTCTTGTTATTCATCGTGAAGTCATTGTTTTTACTTTGTCCTTTCAAGTCTATTCGTTTCTTTTGTTTCCATGTATAATTTATTTGCATCTTCAGCAGCCGTCATTCGCTCATGAATATGTTCATAATGTGCGCTATAATCGGAGGCGGTTTTTTTCTTACCCTTCAACTTCACCGGTGGCCTATCACCTGTACCAGTTGTGAAGGAGGCGTCTTCAAGTGGATCAGAACTACCACGGCTAGATTCATTATTCATCTTTCTAGGAAGAAAGCGTGTTACTGAATGTTTTTATCGCACTCGACTCCATTTTTCCTTTTTTGTGAGTATGTCATAACAACGGTGCATGTTGAATGGTTGATTATTATGTTTAGATATATACAATGCATTTGCTTGATTGAGCTTTAGATGATGAAGTACTATAAGAAAAATAAAATATAGAACTTCATAATTTGAGCTACAAACTTAAATCATTACCAGGTCCATGTCGTTTGCCCCACTTTGTTGTCTTGAATACATGCCGGCCATTGTTTCTTTCCAACGTTGACAAAGGGCATTTATTCTTTTCCAAGACTGCTTCAAAGAATCTACCATTCTTGAAAGACTATTTGGACTTCGAGGGTTAAATAAATTGCATATAGAATTTCAGAAAGAAGTTTCACTTTGGCTTGTACCTTTCTTATTGTCCATAGAGCATTCAACCTAAAAGAATGCTAATTCAGCTTGCCCGTCCTGCAACCATTTAACCATTTTTACGGCTTTTGGTTCCGCATTTGCAGATTCAGTGATGTTGATTCTCGTTTTTTGATTTCTCTAAGTTTGAGCAGAAGACAAATCAGAATTCCTATAAACATATTCTTCTTCGACAATTTCATTGCCATCGAATTCGGTTTCTTGGTTTTCACATCTGTTGTCTCCAAATTAATTATTGAGATTTCTTGATAAATTTTGTGAACGATAAGACAATACTAACCGCTGTTCGCTATTGGGAGATACGTAGTTTTAATCATAGTAATAGTTTAATTGAAACGAACTATTCTGCGAATAATTCAAATTTTGTTAATGATTCGACTCTTGTTGAGAATGAAAGAAATTTTGATTTTGTTGTCGCTGATACGAATTTGAAGCTTCTTGAGAATGACAATGACTTTGACCATATTGAGAATTACAGGTATTCTGATTGTGAACTCTTTGAAGCAGCCAACGATTTTGCCTTTGTCTTCTGCTCAAATAGCTCCTCCCTCCGAATTAATACGGAAGCAAGATATTTAGCTGCTTTAATTTAAAATTCACCCTTTTATTCTCTTAAAAAATATTGACACTCTCATCGTCTTTCAAACTCTTTTTCCTCCTTCATAATCAGTTTCTAAACCTTAAACCCCTAATCTCTTTCCACCACCATACGCAGATCTGTAACCACTGCACCTGATCAGCTGTCAGGACCAACCGATCCCAGCACCTCCACCACCAATGCCGTCCATAGATCCGCATGACTTTTCCCCTAATTGATTGATTATAAAAGGTATTTATTGTTTTTTGTTTTATAGGTTTTTTATATAATTGTTTAATGGTTTTAAATTTTGTACTTTTTTAGTTATTTTGTATTACAAGTGAAAGTATGTAATTATTTACTTCGGATTGTTATTTACTGTAAAAGTTAAGAAAATTAACTATGATATTGTATTTTTTTGTTTTGGCTTGCTTGACCAAACTTGCCTTCTTATTTATGTCAGTATCGTCATGCTATATTCTTTCATCATTCTTCAGTAGGTCATGACCAAACTTGCATATGTGTAACCAACAAACTTCATGATCATAAAGGCAGAAAGCCCGAAGAGATGGTTATCAGGATTGTCGATTATATTTGAAACTATGGACTATAGTTGGATGAATTCGGATGAACAACGCTCAAAAAAGGGCTAAGTATGGAACTATCACTCTCCCTGGGCGAGGGATCAGATGGGAATATTCACTTTATATAGAGGGATCGGATTGAACAGGATGCACACAATGCAATTCAATGATGATTGCTCCATAACTCAACAACCACAATATGGATTGAAGTGAAACTTTGAAAACAAGGAGGTGCCCCAGAGAGCCTACGCTAGGGATCGCACATCAAATATAGCAAGTTGAAAGGATCGGCCCTCTTTCCTCCATAGGGATCGTCTATAATAAGCTTTCGTAATATATTACAACAAAGATCGATCAACTCAAATATCTACAAATCCAATTGATATGAAACTTCTAGGACAAGTATATTATGGCGTGGGGTACCCATCATTGGGATCGCACTCTATAATCCCACAAAATAGGGATCGGCCTCGATCCCTATTATGGGCTCCGGTGGGCCCCAAATTTTCAGAGCAGACTCGTCTTGGCTTCATGGTTCCAGATTCAGGTTTTGAGCGAGATATTTTCACGTCTTCTCCTATAAATACAACGGACATGGCATCAGCAAAGGGATCTTCTTTGTGCTTCATTCTATTTTCTACTTAGGCTATACTCTGCCATTTTTATTCTGGAATTTCGTGGATTTGTAAATGTAACAATGACATAAACGAATAAAAGGAAAATTTTTGGAGTGGTCGTAGGCCGGAGTTAGCCGAACCACTATAAATCTGTCTTTCTTTACTTTCTTTCTTATTGTTTTAATTTTGTTATTCATTTATTTCTCTTCATATTTCTATGATCGGATTTGATATTGGTGTTTTCACATACAACTGGATGTTGGTGGTCATTTTTTACGCAGACAACAAACATAGTAGACTCTGGCATAATTCTTCAAACTATCCCAAAGTGGTTGCTCTCATTCTCCAAATTGAAGGAGATTTTGGCTTTGGCCAGGCTTTAACCATTCGTATGTAACTCGTTAAAAGAGAGATGTTAAATGTTCTACGCAAAATGATTACTGGACAAATGATCCATGACATCATACCAAGCGTTTCTAAACAATGGGGTGATGTCAACAAATAAGGTAGTATTATTTTGTAACGTCCTCCCACTGCTTGTACGTAGTTTTTGCTTTTTTTTTCCGCATGTACTTAACTTTTTTTAGCGAAATACATAAATCAATAGAAACAAATGATCATTAGAATCTAAATTTTGTTTTTATCCTTTCAAATGCATCGCTTAAATACTATATTTGTAACGTTTAAATGCATTATCTGCTTACCATAATACACCATTCAAGTATCTTGCTTGAATTCTCTGCTTGTTGCTAAGAAGAATCCACCCTAAAAATCACACAGATGCTTTGTGGTCTAACATATAAAGAAGGAACCGTATCTTTATACAATAAACATGTAGTCCTATTATACTTGATCCCTAAGGCCATTACTGCATTTTAAATAACTTTAATACCTTTAGTAGGACGTCTACGTCTCGCATGCCCTTGGATATTAAGGCTGCATTTGCAGTTAAAGTCGTTTCTCGCTTTCAACAACGCGTCAAACGTAGGAACGACGGCTTTCCTCTCTATTCATTCCTCCCTCCTCTCCTCCATCATCACCATCCTCAAATTCGATTTTTGAAGCATTTATTTTCTTCCGAATTCAAGCGTTTATTCAAGTTTTCTTTATGTTCATGTTTATTTCGATATTCCATATCACATATAACCTTTTGGATTTATGAAATATTTAAAAAAAATCCTTTTATTTATGAACTGTTGACTTCTTCCTCCGATTCATCGTCAAGATTGATTGTCGATTGGGTTCTCCTTGCACTTTTACATTGAAAGATATGTGTTATGACATGATAGAAACTTGCGAAAATCGAGTTGGAATATGGTACCATAAACTAGTAGCTGCTTTTGACGAGCAACAGTGCGTCGATTTCACTGCTACTCATACGAAGAATAAATGGAACAACTTGAAGTGCATCTAGGTTCCATGGAATTAGTTGTTGTAGCTTGAGGGAGGTGTTTGGAACGTAGAAAGAGACTATGTGGAAGGAGATGATACATGGTGAAATACAATTGTCTAAAGATGCTAGAAATTCAAACAAGGTTCCTGTAACAAGTTAGAATTTCGAATACTTCATATTTAAATATTTGAATTATTAAAACGAGTGTAATGGCATGTGCTTCGTGCGTCAATTGTTTTTCTTATAAATTGTATATGTTTAAATTAGTCAAAAAAATAATTTTTATTTTCAAGTGATATTTTGTAAAAAAGTATTTTGAATTGTAAAGAAGGTTTAATTTTAGATCCTATTTTTAGAAGGGTTTTGAATATTAAAGCATGTTTAGTTATTAGATCCTACTTTTATGGTCATTTGAAATTGTAAAAGAAACTTAGTATTAGATCCTATTTTTAAGTAATTAAGATTAGATAATATATAGAGGGACATTTTTGGCAGTTCACGTTGATACCAAAAAAGTGTGGCACCAAAGGTATTACAACTATTACTAAAAAGATATTTTAATTTTGGATTTAATGTGATTAAATTAATTCAATAAATTTGTTAACGGCCTTTTAATTAATAACTAATGATGGTAAACTTGTTTTAGAAAAATGTTTACAAAAAATAAATAGTTCGAATAAATATCGATAATATGATCGAAAATCATTTTATCAATAAACGACCTTAAAATGCGTGAAATTATCATCTCATTGCACTATCTCAGATTGCAGTGTCATCAGGACCGAAAAAATAAGAAGATGCGCATCGATGAGTTTCATGACGATTTAACGTGCTGTGTGATCGTACGAGTTCGAAACGTGTTGCGATTTATTTGAGAAATTTGAAAATAATATATATTATTATATATACCCCCACCCTACACGTTTACTTCTACCTCCTCACTTTATTTATTTCCATCTTCCTCCTTCCTTTGGTAAATACAAAACACAGCTACCCTTTCCTGAATTGTTTTGAGAGCTACAGGCCACAAAAGTTGATGGCATTTGATCCGTTGGACTTACATGGATGAGGGTTTCAAATAAGCATAAACGTTGGAGGATGCGATCGTGTTTATCCGTACTCGAGTTTACCATGCCATGGCCAGCGTTTCGGTATGGTGGCACTAGAGGCGAAAATAGGCGAGGACGAGTGTGGCGTGGTGTTTCTCATGAGGAGCACATCATTTGGCGTCGAGCATTGATGCTCCGGTCGAGGGTAGCGAATCACGACGTTGTAGTATTGCAAGGTGAGGCAGCAGGTCGTGTTCTGATTTGGGGAGCTGAGCTTCATGGATTTGGTGCGTCACGGTGTGCACGCATAAAGAAGCGCGTTGCAGTCTACTGTTTGTTGATTTGTGGTGTGTGGATAAAGAAATCAAGGAGAGAAGTTCAAGTGATATAGGTTCATGTACGTCGTGTGTGCATATGCATTTTGGGGAAGATGAAATAAAAAGGGGATTAAGGTAATTAAGTTAATTAATATTAATTAATTATCTTTATCAATCACGTTTCATATTAAACTCGTATCTTTTGCATACGAGGTTCAATCGAAACTCTTCGTTGTTACATTAGTGAGATTATTACGTCTTGGTTTGGCTTGGGCTTCGGTGATTTTACTCACCATTTAATTCTTATATGCTGTGTATATATTTGTTGTTAAAAATATACGTTAAAATGGAGAATAGTGTAAGTTATTACTTTTGGACCCCTTCTTGCTTTGAAAAGCAAGTGACAACATTATATGTAGTATAATCTCTTTTATAACCCTCTAAAACATGTATCGTGGCCAAGACATATTGTTTACATGTTTGATAATGTTATACGATAAGTTGAAGTGTGTTGCGAATGTTTGAAGCGAAATACGCACTTTGAAATCCCTTGTACTTAACATATGTTAAATTGGTTAAAATGTGACTATATTACAAAAAAAAAAAAAATTGGTTGTTCTCTATACATGTTTTGGTATGTTTGACATAAATGTTTTGGTTTAGGAAGTTATAGAAATTGTGAAACAAAGTTGTGATAGTTAGAAGCGAAAAGGTTGCTATGGATCCACTTTAAAATGCATTATGTTCAGCAATTTTTAAAGTCAACTTTGAAAGACATCCTACGAGCTTCTTCATATTTTTAATAAGTACTATAAGTACACTTTGTACTGGAAAAGTATCAAAGTTTAAATATATTTTTAATAATTATTTATGAATTTTTAAAGTAAAGGATTTTAAATTATGAAACATGCTTTTTATTAAATAAATTATAAAATAGCTATTTTTAAGTAATATTTAATATAAATGTTTTAAACCATGGTATAAGTATTTTTAGGTATATATAATTTTCAGAAAATTTGTTAAATTTTTTATTGAAGTATTAAAAAGTTTATATAATATTATATCCTTTTAAATTATTTTTATTATTAAATATTTTGTTTTATAAATAAACAAGTATACATACATACATACTTATACACACATACATACATACGTGCATACATACATACATGCATACATATACACACACACACACACACACACATATCATTCTTAAAAGGTTTTTAAACTATAAAAAAATGTTTTACGTAGTGGTTTAAGAGTGCTTAGTGGTTTAAGCATGTTATTTAGGCGCTTAATTAACTCAGGTTTTAGTAAACTATCGTTTTTAGAATTAGATAGTCGATTTGTCGACTATCGAACTTGACTACATAATATGAGTATATGGAATTGGGTTGTAGTTACTTTAAATAACATTTGTTTTTAACCATTATAAATTATAGTTAGGATTATAAATCTTTAATAATGGTTGTAATACCTTTGTTGTCACACTTTTTTGGTATCAGCGTAAACTACTAAAAATGTCCGTCTATCTTAATATCACTTAAAAATTGGATCTAGCTCCTTTTACAAATTCAAAATTCTCCTCTACAAATATTACCGAATCTTAATATCCCTTAAACATAGGATATAATAAATAATCCCTTAAACATAGGATATAATAAATAATCCCTTAAACATATGATCTAATAAATAAGCCTCTATAAAATATTACCAAATCTTTGTGTCGCTTAAATATAGGATCTAGCAAATATTTCATTTACAAATTCCAAACTACCCTCTACAAATATTATCAAATCTTAATAGCACTTGAAAATAAGGTCTAACCAATATACTTCTATTACAAATTAACAACTAATTAGATTTTGTTACTAAGAAATAAAAATTTAAACTAACTATACATCATTTCAATGCAAATATATAACTTAACATTTGGGCAAATCATTTCTCCTGAATATATTAAACATATTCAATTTATATTAATGCGTAAAGCGCGTGTCATCATTATGCGCGAAGCATGTGTCACCATCACATGCGAAGCATGTGCCGTAATGCTCGTAGAAATATAATTAGGATTATAATTATGATTATAATTAGGATTATAATTAGGACCATAATTATTACTTTAATAAAGAATACTTTAGGGAAAATAATAAGTGAATAGTTTTGGGTTTTTTATGATAATGTTTGAGTACATTTGTCTTTAACCCTTATAAATGCAATCATATCTTTAAAAAGCAACTTTTGAAGATAATGTTTAAAGTAATGAAGTGTTTTGGGTTTGTTATGAAAATGTTTAAGTAACACTTGTCTTAAACCCTTATAAAAGTAATTAGATCTTTAAAAGAGAGTTCTGAAGGTAATGATCAGGTATGAAACGTTATGGGTTTGTAGTAAATAATGTTTTAGTAAAATTTGTTTGTAAACCCTTGAATTATGTTGTAAAGTGGAAAAATATTATGAATATACTTAGATATTTAATAGTGGAATTTTAAAGATAATAACAAGTATGGAACCTTTTAGAATAAAGATATAAAAATATATGTTTATAATATAAAAGAGAAAAGGGTTTATAGTAACAATGTTTAAGTAACATTTTTTTTTAACCTCTTTGATTATATTTTAAAGTAAGTAAATCTTGTTAAGTGATTTTTAAATATGCTTATACCATTGATATAAGTACATAAACACTTTTTGAAGTATTGAAAAGAGTATAAATGGATGGACTAAGTTTTAATTAATAAAGAAGTTTTAGTTACCAAAGGAGTACTAATTAATTATGTAAGTTTTAAATAATAAAGGAGTATTAATTAATAAGGAAATATTAATTTATTTGAAGGTTTAATTAATTAGGAGTTTAATTAATAGGAAGTTTTGATTAATATGAATTTTTAATTAATTAGGAGTTTAATTGATTAGGAGTTTAATTAGTTAGGAGTAATCAATTAGAATTTTTAAGTAATGGAAAAAAAATTATTGGATCAAATAGAGTTTTACTAATAAAAGAGATTTAATTAACAAAGAATTAATTAAATAAAAAAGAAATTAGAAGTCGTTTATGTGACACTGTCGTGCTTTATGTGAATTAATCGTGCTTTATGTGTTTACTTGTTTATGGAAAGTATGTAGTCATGTACTTCGCGCTAAAGTCGACTAAGTAGACTTGTTTCTATCTGTGAGAGTTAAGAATGATGATTCGAGTAGATTATAGAAGCAATAGTGCTTTAACCTACCGGGCTTCACTCTTGATTGAGGGATAGTAGAAGTTGAGAAGGTGGGAAATGTGATAAGTATATGAGACTTAATTTGCATATACGATCGTTCTCGTTATTGTTGAATTTGACTGTTTGCGCCAAAATTGGTCACAAACCCCAAGTGTTGTGAAAGCACCAGTGTATGAATATGAATCAACAATATCCAAACACAAACCACAGATTTAAGCAAGCAACCAGTAGCAATTCAGAAATAATGAACAAGGACACACGATTTATAGTGGTTCGGCTGTCTCCGGCCTACGTCCACTTCAAAGGTTTTTCTTTTTATTGATGTTCTCTTGATGATTACAGTTGGTTACAGCAAGTTAGAATGAATTATAGCTCTGAAACTTGAATGGTACAGTGATGATAAGGTATGGAATTGAATCTAGTAGAGTCTTGACGCTTCAGAATTCCGATCCCCCTTTCTGAATGACTTGGGGCTCTATTTATAGGTGTAGGAGGCTGATATTTCTCCTAAAAATCCGGTAGACCACTTCTGGCACGTGAGGGGGCCCACATTCCCGGCCTCGGGAAGTTTGGGCCCACCTTGGGATCGATTCGAACTCCTTTCAAATCGATCAAGAATTCACCCAATCGAGACGAAATTTGGTGTGGACATTCTTCAGTGTGTAGGTTAGCTCCTGTAAAAATTTCGTTGCATTTGGACTTGTAGATTGCAAGATATGGTCGATTCGAGTTGACATTCTCAAGCAGGTTGCTTGCTTCGACTCGATCCCCTTCGAATCGATGGGTTCGACTCGATGGCTTCACGCGCTTTCGTGATGACGTGGTGCGCCTTCTTCGTGTCGATCCTCTATTTACTCCGAGTTGACTGGGTCGACTACATGCTTTTCGCCATTTTGACTTAGTGGATTCGAGGACTTTCAGGGATTCGAACAGAGGCGTGTTCGTATCGATCGTGGTATGCTCTGGCCGATCGATACGAAGCTATTGTAGATGGATTTGAAGTGGAGCAACTTCATGGATTCGAAGGACTTCAATTTGATGGATACGAAGCAGAGTGATCCCATGGATTCGAAGTAGGAGGGACTTGGTGGATTCGAGTACATGCTCATTCGATGGTTTCGAACCTCGGGTTATTTGTTGATGAATGACCGATACGAAGCACACGACCTGCCAATGGATACGAAGCGGCACACCTGGACCAATTCGAACGAGTGCTTGCTGATGGTTGTGAACTAAATGGAGCCGAACCGATGGATACGAACAAAGGTCGGTTCGAAGTGACTAACTCTTGATGGATTCGAACCTGATGGATTCGAATGGAATGAGGCTACCCTGTAATGACGGATTCGAATGGTATCGATTCGAACACGGACCGATACGAACGCTGATGGATACGAACAGCGTATTCTCTCTAACTTGTATCGATCATATCTTGAGCATACGAACTCGGTTTGACTTGAAATTTGAAACGCTGGCTTCTACAGCTTTGCTCATCATGTCTTGTCAATTGCGGCCCGATCCGGACTCGGACAAAATTCATCGATATCCATGGTTATCCTGCAATGCATGGTTGATATTCAAGAATAGTAATCATTGATTTTCAGCTGGTTTTTGGTTATCTCAGCTTTGCTAAAAGTTGGGATAACACTTTGCCCCCCAAAACATGCCTTTTTGTAAAAGGTATGTTTTGAACAGTTTTAAATCGAGTGTAGTAAATTCATGTTTCATTCGTAGCTGCAGTATTATCAATCAAATTCATGGCTGTTTGGAGCCAAGTTACCATCAATCCCTTCCAGTGGAAGTTAAGAACGAAATTCTTCAGTCTCTCTGGACTATCGATGGTCACTCCGGACCCTTGCCAAGCCTATTCCTGACTTAGCGATTGAATAGAAAGATCATACTGCACTGTTGCATTTTATTCCTTGCACTCCGGTCCTGGTTAGGACGTACAGCGATGTCTTGGTCGTTTTAGACCGATCATAGCCTCTCCGGGTTCTTGCTGGATTCCATCCTGTTACTCTCCGGTGAAGGGGAAACAACGTTAAATGAGTCGATCATGTCGCTCTCCGGCGAAGCAACTCACTTCTTGCACTCCGGTTCAGTGTATCTGAACATTAAGCGATGTCATGGTCACTCTAGACCGATCATAGCCTCTTCGGGCTCTTGCTGGATCCCATCCTGTCACTCTTCGGTGAAGGGAAACAACGTTAAGTGAGTCGATCTTGTCGCTCTCCGACGAAGCAACTCACTTCTTGCACTCCGGACCCTGCCTCTCCGGGTAGGGTCATAAAGCGATCATTTTTATATTGGTATTTAATGCTCATCCTTTAACTCTCCGGTCAAAGGTTTATTTCAAGAAATTCAAATTTATTTATTCAAATTAAGGTCCTAGATGTTCAATCTCAAACATCAGGATAAAGCTAAACATCGCCTTTCCGGGCATATCGGTCTATCTCCATCTCAGAGCATGCCTAGGGATCTCTTCGGTTCCCGTACATGAGTAAGTGGGGTAGCCATTTATTCCAAAAACAAACCTAAACAAAATTACTCAACCGAAGTCCAAATCCTGGACTTGGCCCCTGCCATCTCTAATCAGTGGATAACGAGTCGTGATCCCGATCCAGGATCGTTCCTGTTAGATGGAGGCGGTAGTTGTTCAAGCCTTGCCGCCGTTGTCCGTTCTCTGACATATTGTGGCAACCTACCACTCCTGGCATGTTCTTCCACCTCATCTTTCAAGTGGCGGCATTCATCGGTAGTGTGCCCATCCAGCTCATGGAATATGCAGTATTTACCAGTTCTGCGCTCCCGCTCAGTAGGATCTCTCCTGGGTGGCTTTCGGTAAGGGAGTTGCCCCCGAGTATCAGTGTAAATTCGTTCCAGGCCTGCAGTCAGATCTGTGTACTGCCTGAATCTAGGTTCCCGGAATTTCTTCTGTTTATCAGGACCATCGTATCTGTCATCCTGTTTCCTCTTTCCTTTATCTACTCCGGGTTGCTCCCTGGAGGTTCCTTCGCTTTGCGCGGCGTTTGTTTCCTGCCTCTCGGCCCGTGATTCTTCTAATCGGATGAACTTTTCAGCTTTGTGATAGAACTCTCCGAGATCTTGCGGTGGATCTTTAGTCAGAGAATCTTTAAATTTGGTGCCCTCGCCAACCCCTGCCACTGCCGCCATCAAAATCATTGATGGATCCGAACGATCTACAGAAGCCACCGTTAAGAAATCTTTTATGGAATCTTCGGTCCTTTGCCTTATCGAGGCTAAAGTCATCACACTCTTGGGTCGCGTCACATGGACCCTAAACTGTCTCATGAAGCAGTCTACAAGCTCGCCTCATGTTCTGATTGATCCAGTTTCTTGTTGCCTGAACCAAAGCGCAGCCAAATCCGACAAGTATAAAGGGAAGCATCGAGCCATCACTTCCTCAGATGCTCCTAGCACTTCCATGTGCCTAATATATCTAGTGATGTGCATGGTCGGGTCTGACCTCCCGTCATAAGGATCTAGCACTGGTAGTTTGAATTTTGGGGGGTTCCTTGCATTTTTGATGTTTGGAGTGAACGGACTCCGACTGACTTCTTCCAACCCTCCGCCAGACAATCCTCCTCTCATGATTCGTCGCATTAGACCAATCATTCTCTTATCTCCGTCCAGGGGTTGACCCCTGGCCACATTCCTATCCTTCCCCCCGAGCCTTGAAGGGAATTCTGGTACATACTCTTCGGGTGGCTCGTTAGTGTAAGCATCGGCTCCATCTTGTTGAGTTCCGTCTATTGGTCTTCCAGTATCGTACCCTGAGGGTTTTCCCCCAAGCCCTTGTTGATCACCTTCAGCTCCTGCATTCTGGTCTTGAACCTGACTTCGTTAGCTTCTATAATCCTGATTCCTTGTCCCGCACTTGCAGTCGTTGTAGTTGGTCCAAGGTTTTGCACATTCGCCGCCCTCATTTGTTCGAGGAAATTCTGCAGCATCTCATGTTGAGTCTTCACTAGTGATATACATCGAAGCCTGTCCCTCTCCAGCTCCAGAGGATGCTTCTTGGCTTCCTCCTTGTTGGCTTCGATCGACTCTTTGTCTTGTTTGTCGAGTCATTGTCTCTAAGTCGGGATTCTTCAAACTCTTAAATCTGAATTCTGAATCTGGTGTAGCGGATGCTAGTTCTTCTCAGTGAAAGCACCAAAGTGTTTGCGCCAAAATTGGTCACAAATCTCAAGTGTTGTGAAAGCACCAGTGTATGAATATGAATCAACAATATCCAAACACAAACCACAGATTTAAGCAAGCAACCAATAGCAATTTAGAAATAATGAATAAGGACACACGATTTATAGTGGTTCGGCTGTCTCCGGCCTACGTCCACTTCAAAGGTTTTTCTTTTTATTGATGTTCTCTTGATGATTACAGTTGGTTACAGCAAGTTAGAATGGATTATAGCTCTGAAACTTGAATGGTACAGCGATGATAAGGTATGGAATTGAATCCAGTAGAGTCTTGGCGCTTCAGAATTTCGATCCCCCTTTCTGAATGACTTGGGGCTCTATTTATAGGTGTAGGAGGCTGATATTTCTCCTAAAAATCCGGTAGACCACTTCTGGCACGTGAGGGGGCTCACATGCCCGGCCTCAGAAAATTTGGGCCCACCTTGGGATCGATTCGAACTCCTTTCGAATCGATCAAGAACTCACCCAATCGAGACAAAATTTGGTGTGGACATTCTTCAGTGTGTAGGTTAGCTCCTGTAAAAATTTCGTTGCATTTGGACTTGTAGATTGCAAGATATGGTCGATTCGAGTTGACATTCTCGAGCAGGTTGCTTGCTTCGACTCGATCCCCTTCGAATCGATGGGTTCGACTCGATGGCTTCACGCGCTTTCGTGATGACGTGGTGCGCCTTCTTCGTGTTGATCCTCTATTTACTCCGAGTTGACTGGGTCGACTACATGCTTTTCACCATTTTGACTTAGTGGATTCGAGGACTTTCAGGGATTCGAACAGAGGCGTGTTCGTATCGATCGTGGTATGCTCTGGCCGATCGATACGAAACTGTTGTAGATGGATTCGAAGTGGAGCAACTTCATGGATTCAAAGGACTTCAATTTGATGGATACGAAGCGGAGTGATCCCATGGATTCGAAGTAGGAGGGACTTGGTGGATTCGAATACATGCTTATTCGATGGTTTCGAACCTCGGGTTATTTGTTGATGAATGACCGATACGAAGCACACGACCTGCCGATGGATACGAAGCGGCACACCTGGACCAATTCGAACGAGTGCTTGCTGGTGGTTGCGAACTAAATGGAGCCGAACCGATGGATACGAACAAAGGTCGGTTCGAAGTGACTAACTCCTGATGGATTCAAACCTGATGGATTCGAATGGAATGAGGCTACCCTGTAATGACGGATTCGAATGGTATCGATTCGAACACGGACCGATACGAACGCTGATGGATACGAACAACGTATTCTCTCTAACTTCTCTCGATCATATCTTGAGCGTATGAACTCGGTTTGACTTGAAATTTGAAACGCTGGCTTCTATAGCTTTGCTCACATGTCTTGTCAATTGCGGCCTGATTCGGACTCGGACAAAATTCATCGATATCCATGGTTATCCTGCAATGCATGGTTGATATTCAAGAATAGTAATCATTGATTTTCAGCTGGTTTTTGGGTATCTCAGCTTTGCCAAAAGTTGGGATAACATTGACCATAATTAACTTAGGAAATATCTAGAAGAAACATAAAGATTACACGGTTTGGTTATTCACTCGGTGATGACATAACCTATATATAAAATCTAGCTCTTCTTGGAAAAATGATTAAAAAAATCCCTACGGGTAGAAGATGATCTCCAACCTTATGTGTTGTTTATTTATTTCTAAAAGAACCAAAGTAGACTTAATCGAAAATTCATCGATTGGTTTTGGAGCGCCCGATAAGCGAGGGAGTGCACTTAGATGAGATGACTTGAAACTGTAACCACTTCAAAACCATATACGTGATTTATGCTTTGGAAGAGGTTTATAATCTATTAGAGATTCTTGGATTCATGTAGAGATTCATGATCTGTTCGAGATGTTGGAATCCATTTGGGATTCGTGTTCTGATTGAGTGATGATGGCATGTGTGTTAAGATGTTAAATTTGACTTCACCGTCGGTAATAACAGAAACCAAAGGTAGTATGTGTAAGGACTCAAAATTTTTAACGATTTGTATAATGTAATTAACTGAAATTTTGTTTGGAATTAAATAATAGAATTTAGCAATGAAAATTTGGTATTTGTTATGCGTCTATTCAAACATAGCAAATGACAGATTTTCGTTGATAAATATGGAAGTCAGTTTTGTTGTGTAATTTTCAACTTCAATTTAAAATCAGTTAAATTTGGTGGAAATAAAATATCTTCGAAATATAAATATTTTTTCATAAAAATGTAAATCATTTTCTAAGTGAGACGTCGTATTTCATTTCACCAAATTTGAACTTCTCTATCTTCGTTTATCTTATTTTCGAAAACTTAGCAGCAGTTTTGGCATCGAAATTCGAGTTTTGATAGGATAGTCATATTGCTCATATTTGGGTACCATTCTATCGCCTCGTCGTGTTGATCTCCGCAGTATATCCATTTGTTTGTTTCGGACTTCGGTACGCAACGAAATCGACGAAATGGTTAGCCGTATCGGTACCTGTTGAGCCTTTGTTTTGTTTGTGACCGTTCATTTTCCATCGTGTATAACTGTAGAGCTATTAACATGTATATATATTAGTTATATCTAAAAGTTTACATCCATGTATGTATGTCATTAATATCTAATATATGTTATTAATATATATATACACGTTATTTATATATAAAAGTTTACATCAGTGTATGTATGTCGTTTATGTCTAATATACTTAGTAATATATATATATATATATTTTGTGTGTGTGTGTGTGTTAGTTATATATAAAAATTTACATCAGCGCATGTATGTCATTTATATCTAATATATGTTAGTAATATATATATATCTGTGTGTGTGTGTGTGTGTTAGTTATATAAAGTTTGCGTTAGTTGTATATATGTTAGTTTATATGTATTGTAATAAAGTAAATTTATATTGATTTTTAAAATATGATATGTATATAAGTATATATGTTTATATATTAGTTTACACAGATAAGTATATAGGAGTTGGTTTTCAAACATATATGGAGATTTAATTTATATGTGTTTGAACTAAATATTGGTTTTCAAATATATGTTCATAAATTGATTTTAGAAACAAAATTATATATATATATATAACATTTTTTTTGCATTGATCTCTTGTCCATCTTGACTTACTTTCTCAATATCGAATTTGTCGCAGCATTCCAACCTTGTCACTGTCCCGCTTGTTCGATCAGTGTACTTGTCCATGTCCATTCGCTTTCATTCTCGTTCATTTCTCTAGCCTCGAAAAATAAGAAATCACTAACGATTGACATTCTTATATTTAGTAAAATTAACTCACATGAAATGATGTTTGAAATATACTGTTAAATTTGAATTTGTTAAGTTATTTAATTGTTAAATATGATATACTATTATCTACAGTTGTTTACCTATGACATATAACACCATAACCTGTTGTATAGATTATATTTAATTTGTTGCCGATTACATACCTGTTGATTATTATCATATTTGTTCTCACTCTGCAAGTTCCCTGTTAGTTTAGAATTTCCTATGGGTTGAAATGATATATAAGCTAACGATTTTATAAATTAAGGAAAAATCGTTATGGGTTGAAATGATAAACCCAAGCGATTTTTATTGAATTCAAATTTTAGGATTGCGGGTTAAAATGGTATATATCCATAAATATTTAATTTGCGGATTGAAATGATAAATATCCGTATCACTTGACCAGAGGATATAAAATTATATACGGACACCGTTAGTCTATATTTTGAAAAATTATTTCCAAAGTTTGAAAGGAAATATATAGGTTTAATGAATATTGATTTTTAAAATATAATATATAAATGATATTTTTATATATGTATAAAATTTAGATTTTTAAAATAATATGTTTTGAAAATTTTAATTTATATGTTAGTTTTGGAAAATATAATTTTTAAGATTTTACTTATAAATTTTATTATTTTAAAATTATATAAAAACTAGATTTAATATAATTAAATTTAATTAGCATATAATATGTCCAAGCATTATTTTAAATTTATATTAATATTTAACAGAAGTCGAGAAGATAAATTAATGTTGACATGGAATTTAAATTGGTTAATAATGGAATTTAAATAACAATTGATTTGAACTCATTGATGTTGAAATTTTGAAAGGTATGATTTATAACTTGATTTGATAAAAGAGAATAAATGAATATTCTCAACTTTAAATAAAATGGGGACTGAATAATTAATAGTGCTTCAAATTTATAAATTGAGATTTTATTTAAATGTTACTAAAATGATTAAGTGGATATTTTCCAATGTGAATAATATTAAAGTTAAAAGTTGAAATATAAATGAAAATTATATTGAAATGTTTGAATATTTAAACTTCGAATCTTATTGGAATTGAAGAGATAGTTCAAACCCAGATTTGAAATCGAAAAATTGAAATGGTTTATTAAGAATTTGAATTGAATCTTTAACCTTTTGAAATTTAAGTGTTGAATAGGGATTGATATAAATCAAATTTTGAAATTTAAGTTGATTTGAATCGATTTGTGGAATTGGATGAAACAATTCTAACTGGGAAACTATTTCAGTATAATCTCTTTAAATAAATATAAACTATTTTAGTTTATAACTACTTTAATGTATAAATTATTTTAATATATAAACTATTTTAATTTATAACTATTTTAACATATATACTATTTTCAATATCTAAACTGTCATGATTTCAAAAGTGTTATGATTTCAAAAATGTTACGATTTTCAAAGTGTTATGATTTCGAAAGTGTTATAATTTTAAAAGTGTTACAATTCTGTAAATGAATATTATTTAAAGTGAATAATGATGTTGAATTGATATAGTTTTGAAATGAATATTATATTTTGATATGAAGTATGAACTATTTGAAATGAAATAACCACGGTGTGAAATAAGCGTTTGGTTGTTAAACAGATCGGGATCGGATATTGTCATACTCTCTACCAATACCGTAAACCACTTTAACAACTGTGCACGTGGTGGAGATTCCAGAACGAAGCAGGATGGTTTAGCGACGATTCTATATGAGGTTTTAGCATAGCCCTGACTCCCATGAGTCAGCTTGATATGGCTAAAACACGACCTATACCGGGCCAAGTGAGGTCGCACCTCCGGTCGGACACATTTCTTTAATACCATTCTATTACTTTGTGATTTGATTTAGTGCACCTTTGATTTAGGAGCGTGTCTCGAGATGGGCGGTAGTAGTTGCTATGCGTTACCACCAGTCCGGGAGTGTAAACAGTATTTCTACATTGGCATTGCCTCGCGTGCCTTGTCATATGCCTTATCGCACCTTCTACGAGTTTGTTTTGTATCATACCTATGGGGTGTCCTCTGGATAAAGCACCAGTTTGGTGTAGCTTATGGCATTGTATAGACTACGGGAATATACAAAATGTGTTAAAGGGGATATGGGTAACGCTTTAACGCTATTTTAATAGTTTACTTTACTATAGACATATTATAATAGCGTATATTACTACATAGTAGATAGTTCCACAAATCCTTAGATGATGGAAATCCTAAATATCCTTTAAGTTACTTGTATTTCAGTTGGCATTTCACTTGAGTAAATTTATTGGTATAAGAATGTTAATCCTGACTCGAGTGTTTGTGTTTTGCTTACGCTTGGGTCAGACCGAGTGTCACAGCATTGGTAACTCACCTTCGGAGCTTGGAGCTTCGCTTGAAGATCGGTCTTTATATATTCAGCTTTCAAGTTACTTCTAGTTATTTCATTTGTTCTGCTCAGACTTGTCAATTGCATTTGTATTAGCAACTTCTGTATATTCGAGATATCTGTTGTATTTTACTTTAAACTCTGATGTTATATAGTACCTTCATGAACTACTATTTATCTATTCCGCTGCTTATTGTTATATTACTTTGTGTCTGTGATTCTGTAATTGATTTATTTACTATATATGCTGAGTTTTGCCAAATATAAATTAACAATCTGTTGTTTTGAGCAATTCAAGTCCGACAAGTGTGGATGATTGTCGATTTGAACGGTTCGAAATCGCAGGTCGTTACAGTATGCATAGCCAAGGGATTCAGCTAACCCAAGGGTGCAGTTGACTCCATCTAGTGTTGCTTACAGATATGCATGCAGGAGTGATACATTCAGTTCCATGCTGCGAGGCATAGGCCGGCTATGTATTTCCTATAATACATTCCCTGGAGATGTATATTGCTTGGAAGGATATCTCTGATTCTTATCTAAGAGATCGAAGTCGGCTTAGATCTGAGAAGATCTCTACGGAAAACCTACATAATTATGCGAACGTGCCTTAGCGGTTTTTGATTGTATATCTATTTATTATTGTGGTGCACATGTAGCATAGCTATTTCTTACTTATATTCTACACCATAGGCATTATGTATTATATCGAATACGTACTGATTAGATGGTTGATGCTTTTGAGGCAAAAACCAATCTAGTGATTCGATTAGTCTCAAAGGGTGGTGTTATATGTCATTGCATATTTCTTGAATTTCTTACACCAATCTTTTGTCTGACCCATGTTTTCTCTTATTTCCAATGATACTCTTTCGAGAAGTCTGAGGAAAGCATATTTTCATTGATGTTCATTGAGCTCTTGAAGTGGAGCTAGATGTTTTACCTACCATAGTATTTATTTCTGCTGCATTACTTTATATATATATATATCAACAATTGTAAGGACTAACTGTTATAACTATCCAGACCGATGATAATACTTATATTAGTAACTCTGAAATTCTATCTATGTTAGAGTAACACTATGTATTGTCTTTTGATGTTATATGTTATTATTCCGTTATCAAATTATGATATATTTTTTCTCCTCTTTCTTATTCTTTGTCTTTTCTTCTTTTTCGTTTACCCTAACAATCAGTCTTTCCGGCACTTGGATGTTCGGTACGTGAATACCGTGGATGTATTAGTGTCGACATTCGAGTGTCGAAAACGGCAACCATTATAGTTCTACAATAAAGTTTAGACAGATGTATGCTATGTTTGAATGCTGCATAGTTAAAGGAAGGTGCAAGTATGTTGTTCCTACATCTCCTCTAGAAGATTTTAATACCCAAATGTGTGTTGATTCCCTAGCTAGCATTGAGATAGATTTGTGAATTTCTATTTTCTAGTCTTGTGTCCATACCACAAAGAAGAGCTACTAATGCAACTTCATCATCCAAATTCCTAAATGGCCTAAACATGCAAGAAAACATTCAGTTGGTGATATGATTCCTGATGTAGAATTCACCGTACCATTGAATAATGTATAAGTGTATAGTCATTTGGAGACAATTACACTAAATGAGAAATCTTACTAGAACAATAGGTTTGTACGTACCATAGATAACTGGAAGTAGTTAGACCATCGTTGAACTTCCTTGCTGATAGAGTTAAAGGTATGTTTTTAATGGCAATTTTGTAATTATTATAAATTATTAACTCTGTAGTAAAATCTCGTTCGAAATAAATGTTGTTTTTTCTTTCTATTATGTACTTAATATAATGTGTTATATTATTTATTTATTTTATGTTTATTTAATAGAAAATTTAGAAATGATATGTTTTGTGATAGTAATTACAATGTGTTGTAATCATGACAAATTTAACATAGTGAAAATAAACATGTCGTTTTAAATATTTCTAGTCAAAATATATCGAGACAGGATATGGATACATCTATTGAGATTAGAGTATGCAACGCTTCTAAAAGTTGGACAGTGTATTACCACTCATGACTGTTGGGGGAACTAAGGGTTTACGTATTGATAGTATTGGATAACTATGTTAGTTAATACAACTAAAGTCAAACAGAGAATATCGAAGTAATAATATTACATAGTTCTCTTGACATGAGAATACTATTGAACTTCAATGTGGACACTACACTTTGATTATAGTTCAATCATGGTACGATGTCCATTAAACGACTATAGTTAGGTCTGAGTTGAAGCATTAGAAGTGAAATACTATTCAATAGAGAATTCATCTTCTTGGTTGTATGAGGTTATTATCACGATCAACTATAGTTAGCTCAATCAATGTCAAAGTCTTTGGCCAAAGCAATTCGGTTAATAATAATTGTTATTATTGAACCAAGGCTTTGTGTTTGGACTCTACAAGTTGAATGTGGACAATATTTGAATTTTAACCAATACCAAATTCAGTTGGTTCAAATGTGTAACGGCCTGTAAATTTTAAAGGTTTTAATAACGTAATTAACTGAATTTTATGAAATTTTAAATAATTGAATTTGGAAATAAAAATTTAATATTTGGAATACGTCTACTTAAACATAACAACTGGTAAATTTTCATCAGATAATATGAAAGTTTATTTTACTGTGTAATTCTATTTAAATCAGTTAATATTTGATGATAATAAAATATCTTTCAAACTTAATATTTTTATGTAATGAATTATAAATCATCTTCTGAGTGAGACATCATATTTCTTTCGCCAAATTTGGACTGTCATTGCTCCGTTTATCTTACTTCCAGTGGTTTTGCAGCACTTTCGGCACCGATTGTCGACTTTTGATAGGATGATCGTGTCATTGATATCTGTGCACTGTGTTGATCGTCTCGTTGTGCTGATCCCTGCAGTATATTCGTATGTGTGTTTCAGCGTCCAGTGGACGACGAAGTTTGTAAATGTTGGACTGTATTGGTAACCGTATTTTGTGCCCTTTTGTTTTTCTCTTGTCCTTTCAATCGTCCAACCGTCTAGCCTATTACCTTTATTAAATTATGAAACGATAGTTGCTTCCTCTTCTCATTGGAAAGCCAATACAATATATAAAATTCCAACATTTCAAATATTTCTGGTTCTAATGTATTTTCTTTGTTCAGAACTTTATAATTTTTTTACGTTTAAGCCTTTCTTTTTTTGTGCTCTGCCCATCTATTTTGCAAACTGTCCTCCTCCCTCTGTATTTTTGTTGAAGCCGATCGCTCTCCCATCCTTTCTTCGACCAACCATCCAAAAGCCTTCCTTCCTTCAAACCCGTCACCTTCCACCTCCCCCTCCTCTGCCCTTTTTCTCCTTGCTGCGACAACCGAAACCCCTCTCACTACAGCAACCAAGCCATCGTCCAGAACCTCCATCCGAAACAACCACTACCGAATCTGCAGCCTCTCCATGCCTTGCCCGCATTCACCCACCACCTCAGGCCTCTGGCCACACCTATCTTGCATACCACCTCCATTCACTTGAACCCAACCCCATGCCCTGCTTCCTCCACTCCACGTGCCTCCGACTCGAGTTTCCCTCCTGCATGACACTACCGAGAGCCACCACGAATAGCCGTTCCCCACCAAGATCCAGTCTCCCTCTGCTACCCGGTACCCTGCAACTCCACCATTCGAATCGTCGCTTCCACAACCACTCTCAGCCTCAAACTCCACCCTCCTCTCCATTGAACTTTGGGTCATCATTTTCCCCCACCCAACGCCGACAGCAAGCATGTTCGCTTGCTACTCTTTGAAGATTGCAGGCATACGTTGCATATATATGTTACATATAGATATTATAACTTACTCTTGATATTGAAAAATAGTTGGTTATATATATATATATATATATATTCTTATAGGTAAAAGTTTATAATAGCTTACTGTATATGTTATATAAGGGTATATAAAGAGTATTTTATATGTTATACTGTCTATGTTCTATTATATGAAAAGTATATATAATACGTATATTTGGATTTAGAACATATACTTATATTAAGTTTTTAATGTGAATATTATACTCTACTGGTTTTCATATATATATGGGTTTAGTAATATTAATAACAAAGTAAATTATATGAATTTTTCAATAGATATTGTGTTTGTATGTATATGTTAGTCTATATATTGATTACATCAGTTATATATATTGTTTACGAAAGTTGTATATATAGGTTAGTTTACATTTGTAAGTATGGAAGTTGGTTGTATATGTCGGTTATGTTATACATGTTCTTTTTGGATTTATTTATATACTGTAATAAAGAAAGTCTGTATTGATTTTATAATATAATAGGTATATATAAGTGTGTATATATATATATTAGTTATATGTATACAAGTTCACATGAGTTCGGATTTCAAATATCTATATATATGTAGATTTTATTTTATAGGTGTTAAAGTTAAAACATTGATTTGAAATATATATATATATATATATATATATTATATAAGTTCACTTATACCATTTATCTTCATCAATCCAGTTCTGATTTGTTTCTTCGGTTCTTATTTATCAGCTTTGTTTTGTCAATTAGTGCCAATCTGCTTTGCTTTGGTATCCACAGCTTGTTCTTTTGTTGAATCTCTCTGGCCTCGAAAGGTGAGCAATTACTTACGATTAAAATTCTTATATTTATTAAATTAGATTCCAATTGAAACGGCAATTGAAATATGCTACTGTTAGTTATTTACATTGTTATATATATATATATATATATATGCCGTTATCTGTATTTATTCACCTCTGACATCTGACACCATTATCTGTTATTTATATTTATGACATATGCCTGTTATATTATTACCATATCTGTTCGCACTCTTCAAGTCCCCTGTTAGTATAGAATTCCCTATGGGTTGAAATGATACATACCTGAACAATCTTGTAGAATAGGAGAAAATGGTTATGGGTTGAGATGGTAAACCCAAGCGATTTTCACTGAATTGAATTTGGGATTGCGGTTTTAAATGATATATACCCATATATATATTTAAATTGCAGATTGAAATGATAAATATCTGTATCACTTGACCATAGGATAGAAAACTATATACACACACCGTTGGTCTAAGTATATGTACATATTTTGAAATGATTTACTAAATTTTGAAAAGAAATATACGGTTTTAATAAATATTGATTTTAAGATATATATATACTATATATATATGTATGTTATATTTTATAAAGGTTTAAATTTAAATTTTTTAAGTTATATAGTTGGAAATTTTAAATTTATAAGTTAGTTTTGAAGATATAATTCTTAAGATTTTTTTATAATTTTTACTATTTTAAAATATATACATATATATATATATATATATATATATATATGTATATTAAGTTTTAATATAAAATAAGCTTAATAATAAGATTTCATTTAATAAAGTTTGATTTAATTAGTATATAATATGTTTGAGTACTTATTTAAAATTCCACTTTAAAGGATAGATTTTATAATAATTTTTATAAATTGAGGTTGGAAAGATAAATTTGAAATTATTTGAAATTGTATTTAATTAAGAATTTTATTTAATTAAATCGATTTGAAACATATTGAATTTGAGATTTATTAAAGGATAAGATTTTATAACTTGATTTTTGCTTACGGTGATTAAATGTATATTTCAAGTTTAAATAAATTGATGGAAATATTTAGTTATTGAAATTTGGGGGTTTTTATTTAAATGGTATTGGATTATTAAGTAAATATTTCAAAACCAAATAATAGTAAAGTGAATTAAGATACAAATTTAGTTTTGAAAATATGGAATATTTAAAGCTTTGAAATATATTGAAATTGAAATGGTTTATTTTGTGGTTCAAATCTGTTTTTGAAATCGATATAATTTGAAATGGTTTATTTAGAAACTGAAGTGAGTTGATATTGATGAGTTGAGATTGAATTATATTTGAATTTTGGAATTCGAGTTGATTTGAATCGATTTGTGAAATTTGAGGAAGCTATTCAATTATATAATGTATTTTTAAATTATATTTAAAACTATTTATATATTTCACTTTATAAATTATTTTATGATAAACTATTTTAATATAAACTATTTTAATATACTAATTATTTTAATATAAACTATTTTAACTTATAACTATTTTAACTTATAACTATTTTATATAAACTATTTTATTTTATGAATTGTTTTATTATATATACTATTACTTATATCTAAACTGTTTAGAGGTAAGAGTTATGGGTTTCCAAAGCTATGATTTTCAAAGTGTTATAATTTCAATTGTTATAATTTTAAAGAGTTATAATTTTGGAAAGTGTTACGATTTTGAAAATGAATATTATTTTAAGTGAGAAATGATATTGTATTGATAAGGGTTTGAAATAGATATGATATTTTGGTTTTGAAGTATGATATTTTGAAATGACCATGGTGTTATAATAACGGTTGGTTGTTAAAGATACCAGGATCGGTTATTGTCATACTCTCTACCAACACCGAAAACCACTTTAACAACCGTGTACGCGGTGGAGATTCCAAAATGAAGTAGGTGGTCAATGACGTTCTATTTGAGGTATATACGTGAGCCTGACTCCCGTGAGTTAGCTTGAGGTGGCAAAAATAGAAGCAATCGACGGTCCAAGTGAGATAGCTCCTCCGATCGGACACATTCCTTCGATTGCCATTCTATTACTTTGTGATTTATTTGGTGCGCACCTTTAATTTGTGAGTGTGGATCGAGGTGGGCGCTAGCTGTGGCTATGCATTACCACCTTCCCGTAAGTGTAATTGGTATATCTACCATGGCATTGCCTAGTTGTGCCATGCCACCTACCATATCGAGCCACTACGAGTTTATTTTGTACCATACCTATGGAGTGCTCTCTGACGAGCCTAGTACGGGGGAGATTACGGTACTATATAGACTATAAGAATATATAAAATGTGTTAAGGAGGAAATGGGTAACGCCTTAATGCTATTTTAATAGTTTACTTTACTATAGACATATTATAATAGCATATTGTACTACATAGTAGATAGTTCCACGGATCCTTAGAGGATGGTTATCCCAAACATCCTTTGAGTTACTTGTATTGCAGTTGATATTTCACTTGAGTTAGATTTATTGATATAAGAATGTTAATCCTGACTCGACTGTTTTGTGTTTTGCTTTATGCTCGAGTCAGACTGAGTGTCACAACATTAGAGACTCACCTTTGGAGTTCGAGTTTTGCTTGAAGATCCATCTATATCTATTCAGCTTCCAGTTATTCAGTTGACTCCAGTGATATATTCAGATTTTGTTACTTGACTACTGTATTGAGACTTCTATGTATCCGAGACTTCTGTTGTACCTTGTTTTAACTCTATTATATATATAGTAGCTTCATGAACTACTATTCATTTGTTTCCGTTGTTTATTGTTACTTTACTCTATGTCTGTGATTCTATGATTATTTTATTTACTGTATATGCTGAGTTTTGCCAATTATAAATTAACAATATGATATTTTGAGCAATTCAAGTCCAACATGTATAGATGCGAATGGTTGAAAATGTCGGGATGTTACATAATGTGATGTAGTTTTGACAAAGATAATCGGTGTAAATAATTGTCATTACCGGGGACCGCTTAAAATAGTCAAATTAGATTTTACCAAAATTATATAAGCAATAAATTGGACCAAACTGTCACATCACTAGCTAACATGACGTGTGAACATTAATATTCGAATTGTTTGATATTATCGCTGTTTGACTTTACATCCATGAGTCGTACAACTGCAATGTTGAATACTCCATAAGACCACACGATTTAACAAAATTCTAATTTTTATAAATTAAATATTAATTATTAAAATTTTATTTGATTTACTTGAACTAGTATTGAATAAAGTACGTACATAAAACTTGCATATGTACGCATCGATATACGATATCAATAAATGTCTAAATTGGATTTAAACTATATCAATGCTAATTGGATTTGAAAATTTTAAGGGCCCATTTAGCCTTATGTTTGGATGTCTATATGGTAGAAAGGGAGGTGATTTTTGAATGCAAAAGTAGTTGTTGAATTGGTTAAAGGAAGAGGTAAACTAGAAGATTTAGATCTCATCTTTTCCCCCGTCTCCGTTGCCTACATAAACATCACCTACCTCTCATTTGCACTAGTCTTTGGAAGCCTCCTCTACCATTACTTTTGGTTGAAAATTATAGGACTTCCCTCCTCTTTATCAAACAAATTAAATCCAGCTTAAGGTATGGTGTTTTATTCCAGTCTTTTGCATATCCTGGAGGCAATTAGATCAGATCAATATACAGAGTTTGATTCAACATTCAAGTTGCCTTATCAAGGCAACAATTAAGTAACGTTTAATTATTTATTCATATATATGTTAATTTATATCACTATACGTAGGTTGATTAGAATTTACAATATCACGAATTTATATATATGCTTGCTGTCAAATCATTATGTATATTTGTATATGCTAAATTTTTTTTTTGCATAATCATTTATTTTCAATCATGATGAAATAAATAATTTTATTTTAAATAATAATATTTTAAAATAATTTTTAAACTTAATATGAATTTTAAATTGATTTGATATTCATTATAAATAAATGTGTAATTTATTTAATAACTTTTCTTGTACATATGTCTAAAAAATAAGAAACATATACATATAAATATTAAAATTAAAAATAATATATACATATTTTGTATAAACATATTTATTTATCTTATGTTTTGATTACTGTATTAACATATATAAATAAATACATGTACATAAATCTATATATGATATAATTTTTTGTGGAAATTATAACAAATATTTTTATAACAGTTTCATTAAGAAGCTAATTAAATAAAAGAACCAATTTTAAAACCGGATGAAATTATTTTAAAAAATGATTTTTTCAAAAAAATTTAATCTGAAAACATGAATTTTTTCTTATATTTAAAATATATAATTTTATATTTATAAATTGGTATACATATGTATGTATGTATGTATGAGTATGTTATTCACATTTCGACAAAAAAACTAATTCGTATATATATTTATATGCATATGTTATTATATGTATGTACACATAAAAGAATTAGAACGGTTTCTTCTCTCCTGTGGGGAGAGAAACAAGCTTTTTAGTTTTTAATTTCTCATGGGATGTTGTATCCCTTCCATTGATTGCTTGAAACCGTTAGTCATGATTTCAAATCCAAATCTCAGGCTGATGTAGATCAAGATTCAAAGAAATGGGAATGTCAAATAGGCGAAATCGTTGCTCAACTCCAACATCTAATGCCCGTTTCATTTCCATTTTCCTACAATCGAATATACCGAGTGTAGTAGCGGCAAAATCGAGTGTAAATGTTCAAAAATAATTTGTCGATTGCTTCAGTCTGATACACGAAAGGTAAAAACTATCGGTGCTATTTTTGGATTATGGTGATTTTGTATGCCGATCCAATTAATCCTGTAAATTAATCTTTGATTTGGATTTGTTTGTCGTGTGTGGTAGAGGCGATATTGTTTTCGGCCTCGTACGAATTTGGGAAAGATTCAATCGATTATCGAATTAGGATTTGGTGAATTCTGAGATAGCCCACACAGATTTAAAGCTCTATACTTCGGGAGTATTTGATTATAGTAGGTACAACACCTTACAAATTTTAATGCCTAATGATTTCATGCAATTCATTTGTTCTAGCATTTGGAATAATGATTGATTGTCATATTATGGAGTTAATTATCTATTCATGGTATTTACAAATTTATACATGTTGCTGTGTTCATGCGTTCAGGCGAACATGCAGATCCTTCTGGAATTAGGAAACATCCACTCCATTCATGCCCAGGCAAACCGGGTCTGTCATTAAATTAGAGTTCAACTTCAGATTTTGGCTCAGAGGGTTTTGCGGTACAAGGATTCGGTGATAAGAAGTGAACAAATGATGATGATAAAAGGAAGATATGGGTTGCAGATGTAATGACGATGAAGAATTCACATCAATAGGTACATTTCAAATGAGATCTTGATAAGGGCTGAGCTCAAATGTTTTATGTTTGTACATAGCCGTGTATCTTTTGAATGGTAGATAACGAGCAATCATCTTCTATTACTACGACACTAATTTCGTGAACTCTTGGCAAACGAGAGATAAACCAACAGGAGAGGATAAGTCTCAGCGACCATCACCTAAATGAGTTAAGATAGTGGCCTATTCGAAAGAGCCTCTGGATTCAGACTGGGTTTCTATACTGCTAAGCAGGGCATGGACTTATTATGTGGCTTAGACATAAGTGATAATTCTGATATAATAATTTCGATGACTTGTGTGGATTGGGTTTTTTTTAGTATTAGATTTTCTACTTTCCCTTTTCACAGTTTTGCTTGTGATATGAAGGATGAAGTGTATAACTGCATGTAGTGTATTGTATATATGCATGTTTAAGGATATTTGAATATTTAATCAAAGTACCTATTTTCAAAAAAAAATTATTATATATATAATTCAAATTTAAAATTTGAATCTCAAACAAGATATTAATTTGAATTCGTATCTGATTTTAAATTTGAATATTTCTTTATCTATTTTAAATATCTTATTTTGAATTGGTTCTATATTTAAAATACATCCATACACGATTATTTTAGTGTACTTGTGTATATATTTGTATGTTTATATAAAAGTATACTTTAAATTGTATTATTTTAACATAATATTAGATGGCAAACTCATATATAAAGGATTGATGTGTGTGTTGCAGTGTAAATCCTAGCACTTATATATAAGCATGTTAAACTATATACACATTATATGTTGTACGTGCGCATACACGTACATGTATATATGTTTTTGATACACATTTACACATTATATATCACATATGTAAACAGGTTAAATATTTATATTAATCAATTAAATTAATTAAATATTAGTTTAAAATTAATTTATATTGGATCTGAATTAATTCAGACTTGATCGGTCCAGTAAGATCTAAAGTGTTTAAAAAAATTGAGATCCATCCATTTAACCCACTACATGCTGGTCTAGCTCCAACACTTCTGACTATGCATTTTTTGGTTAAGTGTAATTTTATTTTCCAAAACATGAAATCCATCATTCTTTTTAAGTATTTTTTTTGTTTTAGAAAATATTCACATTAATTTATAAATGAATATCGATTTAAATTCAATTATGAACAATAAACTTAATTTCATTTAGAAATTAATAATCATTACTAACAAAACATTTAAACATCCTTTTCAAATACCTCTTTCATTCCTTTTTATAAACACGTTCCCCTTTTGCTTCGGTCATTCCACCTCTTTCATATACCTCTTTCCCTTTATCACAAACACACCTTAAGATTTAGTTTCTTAATGGATCGTGTCTTACCAAACAATTGTTAGATCCAGATTAGTTGATTTTCTTTAATGATCCATACTTTTATGTTAAATTATATTGGGAAAATATGATTTATAGACCAAAATGATTTTACTTTGAAATAAAACTTTAGAGAAATACATTAATTAACATTTTCAAACTTTACAAAATTGCATAACCTTTTGAGACTTCAATCTTATCTTGCCATAACATTCGCTAGAAAACTAATTAGGAGCCCATTTTTATCTCGGATGAAATAGTGGGTTGATCCGTTTCCATAATGTTTATGTAGATTTGGCATAACTACTTTTTTAACTTGAATTGATAGTTTTATGTAGATTTTGTAGTTTGATCTGAATGCCCAAAAATTAATGGACTAATGTTAATTTTGTGATTTAAATACACGGGGTTAGAACTACCTCATCATCTTCCTTATTTTCACATCCAAAGCTATTTCTAAACCTTCATTTCTTTAATCAAAATCAACCAAAAACACTATTTTTAAAGAGAAATTACTAAATTACGAACTAAAAGTCTTGAGATATCACTAGAAATCATTAAATCAACATTTAAGGGTGTGATTTTAGTGTGTATTTTCTATCAAATTTGGATTTGAGCATATTCAAAGCTTTTGGAGGGATTAAATCATTGTTTGGTAGTAATTTATAGCCTTTTACCTATATATATGTTATAATATATGCTTAGAAAGTGTTTTGGATTCAGTTTTCAACTTAAAACCCTATTTTTATTCGCCGCCTAAATTTGAATACAAATTTAAATAAATGATTTGTTTATTAACATTTAATTATATACATGTAGTTTAGGTGTTTGTTGAAATATTTGAATGACATGATATGGTTGATCTTGTGTTGTTTGTTGTTAGTTGTTTGCATGTATCTTTAGATTGATGACTATGTGGAGTTTGAGGCAATGGGTATTGATTCTATGTAGAGAGAGCTCTTGTATATGTGCATGGAGTGGGCTATGATGCGAAGTTCAACGATGTAACTAGTAGAGGGAATTTGAACCATAAAGCAACAAGATGGATTTGCTTTGGAGTTTGGAGCTAGCTCCATAGATAGATTCTAAACAGTGTCTTTCAACTTCTTTATCTCTTCATTATAATAAGCATCGTATAAACCCCTTACATTTTCCAATCATGCTTCCAGTTCAACAACTCGTTTCTCTAACCATTTTTAATTTGAGCCACGGGATGCACTAGTATTTGGCATGGTTTGTACTTTCGACATCGTAGATTTTGTTGCCTATATCCTCATTGTCCCTCAACATTTGGTCGAAAACCTTACTTAAAAGCTTTGTTATCAACAAGTTTGTCACCTGCTCTTCCAATTCTTTAATTCTTTTCTTATAAGAGACGGATGCTATGAAAAGAGTTTGACCCTTAATTGGTTGAGCGTGAGCTGGAGAACTCTAATTAATATTGGAAGGGCCACCCACTTAAACATTGTTAATAAAGTCATGCTTGAAATGGGTAAAGCGTGGAAGGGAGAATTGGAAGAAGCCTAGTATTTTTGGAACTGGTCCGATTGGTAGTGGGTGGAATGGGTGTAAATTATAAAAAAATATTCTAAGTGGATCTTAATGAGCCTATGTAAACAATTATTAGCATTAGACTTAGTAGTACATTCTAAAATAATATTTTATTTTATTTTAAAATGTTTGTATTTATAATTGTTATATATTTATATATGATATATAAATATGTAAGCTAATAAAACACTATATATAATAATAATAAAACATGTGTGTGATCACACACATAAATATTGAGATTTATATTTATTGTGTATATATACACATATATGTATTATACCTACTTATATTATGAAAATTTCATATGATACCAAAAGAGATGGGGGTGTAAAGTTACCTTAGTAAACTTACCTTATAGTTACCTTACTGGCAGCTTGAAAGATTTAAATCTCAAGGGTGCAGTAAGTAGATTGTTAAAACAGGAATTAGGAACATGTTCCATAATTTTAGAGTCTTCTACTTTTTGTTTTAACATCTTGTAACTGTTCTTCTTAATAAAATTCATTCTAGGTATAGTCTTCATACCAATAATCTGTATCTATGTGATTGTTTTTCCATGCCAAGTCTAGAGATTCATTTAACCATTTTCTGTTTTATTTAATATTTTTTGTCCGACTAGTTCATAATGTTCTTTGACAAAAAGATCTAGCATTATGTTAGTAATTTTTATTTTTGATTTATGAGAATAAAAAACAAAGTAGGTTTGCCTAATATTTTTTTATCACTTTCTTTTTATTTAGTTTAGGTTCATCATCAAGTTTGATGAGCTTTTTTGTATAGTTATGTTCGAATATTTTTGCAATATTATATTGCCGATTTTTGTTTAGATCTGTGTTTTTTAGGATTATTAATATCTTTTGTCATAAATTTGTTTTCTAAATAGTTTTGTAATGATTCTATGTTTTCTATTCTTGGAAATCTATTTATTTCAGTTTTTCCAATCATTATTTTCTATAATTTTATAATTTGGTTCATTTTTAAGAATTATGTAAGTTTGTCATTCTATGTAGAAATCTCTCATGAACCTTTCTGTTATTATTACGTTTCCCGATTCTCTAAGGTAATTAAATTTGTTAAATATCCGGATGAAGTTTGCTTCACAGTCGTATATATTTATTAGTTTATGTTTATATTTTTGTTTGAAAATACTTATTATCTGGTGTTTTTGGTCTTCTATAGTGGTTGTATTATTCTTCATAATGTTTATTATGTTTAACATGAATTTATCTTCTAAATATTATTGAAGTTTTTATGAGTGGATATGTAAAACTTGTTTTTTAACTTTTTAAAAGGGTCTGATCAAAGACTTAGAGGTGTTATTAGAACGACAGAAACATTTCTGTAAGAAATCATATTATCATAAGGGTCATAATTGATTAGAAATTTAAGGTTTCTTAATTTTACTAATAAATGTCTTATCTCAAAACATACCACTTATTAGGAGAATTTAAGTTTATTTTCATAACTAATTTTCATTTATATTACCTCACCTTGTCATCCTAGAGTCTACTGTTTTTCCCTAACAGCCATTTGCCTAAGCGGGTACTTCTTCAACTTTTAAATGGATTTACGTCTTTTGGATTTTAAGCGACTTAAGTTATGGAATAAACTAATTGTGTTAACCGCTCAAATGATTATTTTGAGTAAGAAATATATTAGTAGAAGAAGAAAGATAAACAACTTTTAATTGTAAGTTAAGGAAATAAGAAAGTATTACATATTTGTCTTTTGCGTTCTTCCTCTTTGTCTTTGATCAGAGGTTGTTTAGTTCCAGAACATTTGTTTCAGCATCACCATTATTGAAAAGAGAAACTAAAAAGGAAGCTTTTATTACACACTAGAGTTTTTACAAATGAAGAGAGCTTGTTATGATTTTCGATATCCCTTCATACTGCCTAATATTTCCTTATATAGATGGAGTGGAACATAAAGGAAAACAGACAGATGTCCAAAAATAACTTACATCTGGAGAAAATATATTCTCCACTAAAAAAATGAAAAAAGGAGCACTAGAAAGTCACATTTGTCATAAAAGTAGAAGGTGCTCGTCTTTACTTTCCATAGTGCAGAATCTAATGCCTTTAAGTCATTCTTGTTTTGTTTTTATCCATCAGTGGACATAATGGTGGATACCACATCATCTTTGTCATCATCAATGTTGATTTTTCTGTCTCTTTCCTTTTTGTAACATTTGACAAGAGATGGTTTAGGATGAAAGATGTCGAAACCTCTGTAGTCTAGCCTTTGGTCTTTGAGGAATTTTGTTATGTAAATCTTCATTACTGGGGTTTCAGCATAAAGATAGAGTTTATTATTGTTCCGGTCTTTATCTTGAGCAATTTTGTATGCCCTATACCTTTCATACGTTTGTTGGACCGTAGGAATATCATCAGCATGAGTTGAGGAATGATTATTATCCCAATCTTCAAATGTTGGATCAATGAAATTGGCTTTGATAGTAATTATATGTTTTGTTGGTTCATATATGGATTTCACAAAATTGGGAGATGTTGATTTCAGATCCATATATATATATATGTGTCTGTGGCTAAAACATTTGTAAAATGGTCAATAATACTTGCTATAGGTTCAGGAAGTTCATCAGTATGCCATTCATCAAAGTAAATTCTTTTGATAATTCCAAGATTTATGAGGAGGGAAGGATCAAAAATAGTGTCATCATATACTAAGTATTTGTAATTTATGAGGTTAATAGTAAGTTGCGGTATTGCACATATTGTAGTGCAGGAACAGTTTGTGGAGGAGGAGAGGCACGAAGAGAATTTCTTTGTACATGGAACATTAAGGTTTCTCAAAATATCCCAAGAAATTTGAAATCCTTCAACACTTGAACCTGAAATTTTCGCCATAAGTTTGATGGCTTTGTTGAAAATTTATGGAGAGAGACCATATGGGTGATTTATGAAAAATAGTTCTCTAAGGAGATTTTCAGAGAAATTTGGAAAAATGGTTTTGTGTTGTAAGATAGGTTTTTCTGGAATCATAGTTTTTTGTATGGGTTTCCCCAGATTTGTAAAATTGCTTTTCTCAGTTGCGATGACTGTAGCAAAAGAGGTTTGTGGTCTGAGATTTGTAGAAGTTTCGGGGACTTCTGTTTTGATCAATTTCCCAAGAGATATGTTTTGTAAGCTTTGTATATCTTCAGAGATAACATAACCATCTCCAAACCTTTTCTGTAATTTTGCTTTAGCTTCATCAAAACTAGCAAAGCCTTTGTAAAGTGGTGTTCCCAACCTGGGATTTTCTTGTGTGTATTTAATCTTTGTGATCATTTGTTCCCATGTGGAGTAAATTCCAGCATCGGGTCCTATAAATAGACCATAATAAAGGAAATTTCTTTGTTTATCAATTGTAAATCTTTGTGCTAAAGTATACAAGACACTTAATTTTTGTTTATTGGCTTCATGAGGTGTTTTCATATTTCATATGTTGTCTCAAATCTATTGATCTTCATCTGTAATTTTTGCCTTGGTGACAAATTTGTTTTGTTTTGAGTATGTATTTAAATACATTGAAGGATTCTGTTGTTCTTCCATATTTTTCAAATATCTGCAAGAATTATGTTAGCAATATCACAAAATGGAAATTCTTATCTTAATAATCTAGATAGTTTATCAGGTAAAAAGTTTTCTTTTCCTTTTATATGTTCCCAGCATATGTTTATTCCACAATTTGTTATGGAATGTTTAAATTTTAGCCATATTATTTAAAATTCCTTTGTCTTTTTTGTTTTCCGTATATTTAACTATGGATTCACGGTCAGTTCTTAATGTAATTTCTCTTTGTGAAATTATGAAAAGTTTGAATGATTATAACACATAGATTATGGCTAGGATCTCATAGTCTAAGGATGTCATATATCCTTTTTCTTCGTATATACCAGAAGTGTATCTGCATATTTTTTCTATATTTTTATTTTCATATTTATTATTTTTTCTTAATACGATTCCACCCCAACCAAGGGATGATCCATCTGTTTCAATTATTAAGTAATCTATTTGTAGCAGTAAGCTTAGAGGTTTTAAATTATTTGCAATTTCTTTTATTTTTTGTATCTGTTTTATATCTTCAATATTAAAATCTCTGTTTCCTTTTGGGCTAGCTTTATTATACAAAGGCCCAGTGTATTTTGAGAGATCTTTAATATATGGTCTTGCATAATTTACAAGTCCAAGAAAAGCTTGTAATTGTTTTAGGTTTTCAATTTTATCAGGAAACTCTAATATTTTCCTTGTTATATGTGGTTGTAATTCTGTGGTTCCTTTGCCAATTTTACCTCCAAGGAATTCAACAGTGTTTTTAATTAGTTCTATTTTCTTTTTGGATATGATTAGACCATGGGCCTCAATTAGTTTTAGAACAGTGTATAAATGTGATATATGTTCTTGTTTTGTTTTAGAGAAAACAAGTATATCATCTATGTATACGCATGTATAATTGTTACAATGTTGAAAAACATTGTCCATTTTTCTTTGGAATATTTATGGGGCATTTTCAGTCCAAATGGCATAAATAGCCATTCATAATGTCCTTCACTACATGTGAAAGCAGTCCAATCTAGGTGCATTTTAACTTGCCAGAAACCAGATTTAAGGTCAAATTTGGAAAATCAGTTTGAGCTTTGTATTTTATTTATTAGTACATCTTTGTTTGGTACAATATCCATCTTCATGGGTATTGTCATTTAGTCTTGTATAGTTCATGACCATTCTAGATTGGCCCCTTTTTCTTTTTAATTCTTTTTGTGCTATGAACGCTGCAGTTCTATGTTTGGAATCTGTTTTTCTTATTACATTTAAATTTGTTAGTATTTTAATGTGCATTTTGAATTCATCCATTATCCAGTTATCATATTTGGGCGAACCGGTTTTTATAGTTAAATATGGGTTTATTGTTTGTAGATTGCATTGTACTTTGTCTTTATCCTAGAATTTTTGGGGTTTTTCTCCAATAATTTCAAAATTTTCTAATTTAGAGATCATTTGGTCTACATCATCTTTTGTTATTAAAATCTTACTTATGTCTTGTGGATGTATTTATTGCAAATCATTTCTTAGCTCTGTCCTTTTATAGCCATATTCTTTTGTAAAAAGAGGGTTATTATTTTGTTCATGTGTTAAATGATTTAAACTTTTACATTGTCCAGGAACTGGGCAACTACAATTGTCTGTTGGTGTAGTAGGTGCAGTAGGTGCTTCTTTATTCCCACCACGCTTCTCAAGCGCAAACTCTGATAGTATGGGAGTTAATGTAGTCATTTTGGAAATTTTTATACAGTCTTTATTAAACGAAAAACTGCCGTTATCATTTAATAAAAAATCTAATCCAAGTATTAGTTCAATGTCTTGTAGGTTTAGTTCTAATACCCATAGTTGTTTGATATTGTAATAGGGAGACCATTCTCCACATGTATTTGTAAAACATATATTAATGTTTTTTACAATATTTGTGATTATGGTTGTTGATCCATCAGATTGGATACTTTGTTTTGGTTTATCAGCTTTATTAACATACTTATATGCTACTAAACTTGTACAAATGGTTGAACTGGTTGCGCTAGTGTCGATGAAGGCTAAAACTTGTATTTCTATGCCTTTAATATTTATCTTTGTTCGGATCCATAATTCTTTTAAGTTTCTTGTACTGCAGATTAATGGAATTTGTATTGGTCTGTCAATATTATTTAGATTGATATGGTTATGCTGTTCATAGTTAGTTTCTGGTTTGTCTTCTTCGGTATATATAATAGGGTTTTTTTTTCCTTTATCTAGAAGATGTATTTTTTTCTTTTATTTCCTAGATTTCTATTTCTGTATTATTTGTTCTTTCTTTAAGAATTTTTATTCCTTCATTAATTATTTTATTCTTATCTGTATATGTTTGCACAAAAAATGGGCAAACACCTCCTAGTCGTATGATTTAGTTGATTATATGTTGATCTGGATGGTTTGGGTGATTTATGCAAATATATGAAATAGATGGACTAAACTGTAAAAGACACACAGATTTATAGTGGTTCGGCCTGAACGTGCCTACGTCTACTTTATATGTTATTCTCCTTTTTCTTTCAGATTATAAGTACAAAGCTTTGTATACAAGTATATGAAAGTTGTTTGAAAGTTCCTTCCGTGCTTGAGCTCTCAAACTTGTCTGCCATTGTTGTACCCCTGCCCCTCTATTTATAGAGTGAGGCCGAGGGCAGGGGTCTTGCATGTATATAGCTGCTGGTGGGCCTGGGCCGATGCAATCTGGCCTGGTAGTGTTGGTTCGGTACGCCTAGGTCCGGTAGTTGAGGGTTGGAATATGCTCTGGTTCGGTTGCACTCTGGTTCGGTAGTATATGGAAGTGGAGTTGGTTCGGTGGCACTCCGGTCTGGCTATGCTTGGTTCGGCAGGAGGATGGAAGTTGAGATGGTTCGGTCGTAGGAGGGAAGTTGGTTGGATCGGCTAGGAAGTGGGGTGGCTCGGTGGTAGGGATGTAGCCGGTCCGGTAAGATGTTGGACCGGTGGGACTTGGTGGAGAAGTGGTCCGGTAGAAGCTAGGTAGTGGTTGGTTCGGTATGAGCTCGGAGGTGGGATTGGACCGGCAGGCATTGGAGAAACGTTGGTTCGGTGGTGTCCCCTTGCTCGTTGGTTCGGTGGTGGAAATGCACACAACACTTGCCCCCCAAAGTAGGGAATGTGTATGCACATGGCGTGCTTTTGTTTTAACTCGGATATGTATGCCGAACCAAATGGTCCGGTCGTTCGTAATTGCCTATAAGTAGGGGCCTTGTGTCATCGTTATTCCCTACCAACCGAAATAGCCGAATCAGACTCCTCCCTGCCGAATTGTCTTCACTACCGGATCACGTTTGACTGTCGAATCATGTGAGTTAACCTTCTCTTGCCGAATGACTTTTACGTTTGAAATGCCGAATGAACTCCGTGGAGTTCAAGTGCCGAATGGGTCTTGTGCCTTAGACCACTGAATGGGTTTGAGAAGCATCAGCGCCGAATGAACTTTCGGTTTTGAACTACCAAATGTACATATGTACTTGAATTACCGGATGAAACCGAAGGCTTCGAGCACCGAATGTACTTTTATATTTGCTTTACCGAGCAAACTTGAGAGTTTGAATGCTGAATGATCCTTATGTTTGAACTATTGATGGAACTCTGGGACCCTGAATGCTAAATGAATCTCTAGCTATTCATGTTTCGACCTACGAATGAAACTCTAGATTGTACATACTTGCTTTTTTTATATTTTCATGCTCCTTGTTCTAACAACATACTTTTGCTTTTGTGTTTGCAGATAAATGTCTCGCAAAGTGGAAGCCCGATTAGAAAAACAGAGGAAATCTATGGACAGAAGAGAGTCTCCCGCTATGCCCCCAGTCCAGTCGGAACCAGCGCGACATGGATCTGCCCCGAGGTCATTAGTGGACGGATATGGCCCTTAAGAGCTTCTGAACTCTCCTCCCGATTGTTTTCCGAGCTCCCTCAAAGAGGGACAACTTGATGTCATCGCTCGCTCCTTCGGGATTGACAAGGCGAGCATGCTGCTGCCGGGAGATGGTGTGATGCCGTATGATCCTCCTGAAGGATATTTCGCCTATAGCCGATACCATTGCATGTGAGGGGCCATTCCTCCGATCAATGCCTGGATAGTCAGCTTCCTTACTTACTTAAAGGTGGCTCCATTTCAGCTTCAGCCCAACTCCTATGCCATCTTAGTGTGTCTATTCGTTATCTTCCAGAGGAGGTATGGGCGCCCCCCTTCTAATCGAGAAATCCGATATTTGTATAATCTGAGGGGCTACAAGAAGGGGTCTCCGTACATTAGTTTAGAGTCGGTCGTGTCCTTCAAGCCGGTCTTGGACTTATACTCGAAATTCACCATGTTTAAGAAGGAATGGTTCTTCGTCAAGAACGACTCCGTTTCTTTTCGCCTTTACACTTCTGGCTGTAAGTTGAATTCCATTGGTAATTTCTTTGTCCCGACTGCAATGCTTCTTCTTATATGCTTTTATTTCTTGCTAGCGACGGTCGTGGAGAATGATCGCCTGGTACAGATGGCTGCAGTGAATGAGGCTATCTCTGGAAGGGATAGGTCGGCTTCTTACCTGATCAGGAATGCCACTCTCCTGGAGCACAACTTGATTCTGCCACGTCAATCTGTGGTTAAGCAGAGAGGTACAGCCGAGGAGAGGGCTGCCAAAGCTAAAGACGGGGCCACTGCGAAGAGTAGCAAGAGGAGACCTTTCTCGATACCTCCAGTCGTCGGGGGGAAAAAGCTTAAGAAGTCTAATGGACCCTCCCCTAGCACATGTCCAGATATTCCGGAGGAGGAAGGTGGAGAGGAGGAAAGAGGCGAGGAGGAGAGCGGAGGAGATGGAGAAGGTGAAGGACAGGGTGGTAGTGGTGCCGGGGCTTTGTCTTTCGAGCAGGCAGGGGAGATCCAGGAGTGGACGAATGATACCTTCCGCCAGGCTTTTGAGGGGTTGGAGGAAGGATCAGCCTCGGTGGAGAAGGCAAAGAAGGCTGACAAGGCTAGGACTAGTGCCGATCCATCTTCTAAGGGTCCCTCAGCTAGGGTAACTCAAGGTGAATTTTCAACTTCTGCATACTCCCTTTATGATAAGGACTTAGGAATATTTTATGGCCAGCTCCCATCCTGGAATGAAATTCAGGACTTATTGCAGTACCCCACTCCCCCTCAGGGTTTGTAAAATAAACGCGTTTTCCTACTCCTTTTAACTTAACATATTTCTCGGATCATAGTTTCATGCGTGCTTGTAACACTTGGTTTTTATTCCAGGAATGGGTAAGGTGGCCAAGACATTAGATATTCGGCACCGCCTTGAACAGTACAAGCTACTCAAAGCTTCCGCGAAGCAGTCAACTAGCCGTCCCGGAGATGTGGTTGGCTATCGCCCTCTTCTCGGAGTTATTGAAGAAGATATGAAAAAGAGGAAGAGGGGCCGATCTTTGTTTGAACCTTCGCCTGGCCCTCAGCCTCCAGTCCAGCCTATCCATGATATTACTGAGGAAGATACTGAGTTTATGCCTTCCCCACATCCGTCCGAAAATCCAACCGTCACCTCGATAGACCACCCTGGTTTGGTTCGCAACCCATTTGCCGGCCACCCGGATCTGGACCCGAGTTTTCAGGACATTTCTTTTGACGAGGCCACGGGTGAGCATCTTCTTCCACGCAATCTCATAGTACGGGTGCTTGATGAGGCTAAGTCCTTAGACCTCGATTTGCTTACTACTCGGATTGTGACCATGGGGGATGAGGCCAAGGCAAGCATCGATCGGGTGGCTGAAGAGACCAAGAGGCTAATGGAGCATCACGCTCGACTGGCCAAGGCTGGAGAGGAAATTGGAAGTGCTAACATTCGGTTGCGGCTAAAGGTTTCCAATTAGGCCAAACAGCTTGCCGATCAGGCTATCCAGATATCCCAGCATGAGGCGGCCTCCAGACGACTGAAGAAAACCATGGAAGAGGCTAGCAAGGCTGAGTTGCGAAAGATGGAGGCTGTTTGCAAAGAACGAATTGACATGGCCATCGCAACGGTAGATGAGGTTCGGAGAGCGGATCTTGAGCAGGTAGAGGAGTTATCTGGGAGGCTTGAGGCCGCAGAGCTTGCTCAGGCCAAGCTAAAGGAGGAGATGGAAGTGATGCGGAAATCCCTTCAGGCTGACTGCTCGAGATACCGATGGAGAGAGATGCTTCCATCGCACGGCTGTCGGCTTCTGAGGCCCGGATGAAAGAGTTTGAGGAGAACGAGGGGATGATGGATGAGATGCTTCAGGACATGTATTTCCGAACTTGGAGGCAGGGCAACCTGTCCTGGATGGACGACTATCCCCGGGTCATGGCTAGAATATATCTTCGGGCTTTGGAGGAGGCTAAGGCCGATGCGGATAAGGAAGGTAGTGCGGCTTTCAGGATGGATGTGGTTACAGCCCAATTCACCAAGGAAGAGAAGGTGGCGGTTAAGGAGGGCATGCGGCTGCTTGCTGCGGATGAGGTAGGCGTGCAGCTAGACGATGATGATCAGGGAGCAGGTGTTGGTAAGTCTTCCCTCTCAATCTTTTCTTAACTTGACTGCGTATAATTTATCTGATGTATTCTTTTCCCGAACCGGACAGGTGGGACCCCTGGCCAGCATGCTGGGAGTTCTAACCCTGCGGTCAAGTAGATCCCGGAGGGCGAGCAGGATAGAGGCGGAGCCCTGCTGCAGCTGATTATTTTTTGGCCTTCTTGGCATTCCTATATATACTAGTTCCAAAACATTAACGCACTTTTGGGTTGTAATTATATCATTCGTATGAACAGCTTTATTTTTTGACATGTAATCTCATAACACAGACTGATTCTGCTATATTTGAATGCTTTTGTTACTTTGATGTGTTGCATAAGAAATATAGCTGTACATGTGCTAGTGATTTAATCGTATTTGATGCTAAGTTTCTGCTCAAAATATTGTTTCATGTTTTGCAATGCCAATATGATGTGTGAATAAATTAAAGCTACATATATGTATACAAGAGAAGATAGTACCACCCTTCGTGTTTTAGTTGTAGAGGGTTGCTTTGAATGTCTTGCGTGACTGAGTATGGAATGTAGCCGAGTGTTCCGTCATCCGAATGTGAGTTCATATTTCCACAAGCGAGAGTTCCCCTATTTTGTGACCTTTACTTTAGGGATTGTTATATAGGATAGGAGAAAAGTTTTTGAATGAAATGGAAATATGAGAAACAGTAAAACTTCCAATCACGGAAGGTCGTCGATATGCTTAAGTTCGTGGCAAACGGGTTTTGTAGTCACTTTCCCTAGCTGTGGGTCTTGGAGACATTTGTCACTCATCTTACGCCTCCGCAGGGAGTTTATCTTTTTTACCACAGCCGCACTTAAGACATATCGGAGCCGAGATCGCGCACAGTAACTACCCGAGCCATTATGGCCCGTAATCGTGGGTATTATTCAATTTACTGTGGTCGGCTAGCGTGGGTGCCGATCGTCAACCGTGAACTACCCCTGCCTGGCCACGCCTTATGTTGGGGCTTAAAGTAGGTTCACAGTTGCCGGTGAGCCGAACGCAGTAATGAGCTGCCATCGGCTATAGTCGGCCTTCTTGATGGCTTATAATCGCTCATTACAGTTGGCTTTGAGGGCAGTCGCGAGCAATGAGTTAACCCGCAGCAGAGGGATGCTGGAGCAAAAGTGTCTCATTGGCGAGTGCATAGATTCACATAGTACCTGTTGGGTCTTGTCCAGGTAAGGTTGTGCCGCGAAGTGTCCAGAATGGAAATGTCGCTATACATGATTTTGTTCAACAGAAAAGGATAAAGCTCAACAAGCAGCCAAGATATAAAGGAACAAGTTAAAAAGAGACAAGATTTTTAAAGTGGTTCGGCACAAAAATGCCTACGTCCACTGATTCTCTTTGTTAATTCACTTCATATAGGCAGTACAAGTTAAGAAAAGTATCGACGGAGGTGTTGGATGTTCCATGCCCTTTGGAACACCTCTCCGTCCACTGTTGACAAAATATAAGCTCCGTTGTGGAGATCTTTATGAATTACATAGGGTCCGTACCAGATTGGATCTAGCGCTCCGGGGAGCGGGAAGATCCGTTTGAGGACAAGATCACCTTCTTGTAAGCTGCGGTGTTTGACTTTGGAGTTGTATTGTGCTGCTACTGTTTGCTTGTGAGCTGTTGCTTTGAGTGCTGCATCATTTCTTCTTTCCTCAATTAGATCCAAAGACATGTGGAGGAGTTCTTCGTTCTCTTCTGGGTTGTAGTGGATCCTACGGTGGGAAGGCACTACAGTTTCAACTGGGAGCATGGCCTCCGATCCGTATGCCAAAGAGAAAGGAGTATGCCCTGTTGATGTTCTGTAAGATGTGCGGTAGGCCCAAAGTGCCGTAGGAAGTTCATCCACCCAAGCGCCTTTTGACTTTTCAAGTTTCTTCTTGATTAGGGTTTTGAGGATTTTGTTGACAGCTTCGACTTGTCCGTTTGCCTGGGGGTAAGCCACAGATGAGAAGCTTTTGTGAATTCCGTGCTCTTGGCACCAGTCGATGAATTCCTCGCTGTCAAATTGAAGTCCATTGTCCGATATGAATTTTGAGTGGAACCCCGTATCTGCATAAAACACTTTTGATCAAGAAGTTAATAACTTTTGCCGAAGATATTTTATTTAGAGGCTCCGCTTCCACCCATTTGGTGAAATGGTCAACTGCCACTATGGCGTATTTGGCTCCGCCTCGGCCCGTTGGCAGTTCGCCAATTAAGTCAATTCCCCATATTGCAAAGGGCCAAGGCCTGGTCATTTGAGTAATCTCATTTGTGGGCAGTCGAGGAATCTTAGCAAATTTCTGACATTTATTGCATTTTTTGACGAAGTCCAAGGCGTCTTTGTTTAAAGTGGGCCAGTAATACCTGTATCGGAGTATTTTCTTTGCTAGAGTCTGTCCTCCGGTGTGATCTCCGCAACTTCCTTGATGGATGTTGGACAAGACTTCCCTGGCTTCCCTTCCAGCGATACACCTTAATAAGGGATTAGAGAAGCCGCGCCGATAGAGAATGCCTTCTTGTAATGTGTAGCGGGAAGCTTTCCTTAAGATTTTCTTGGCTTCGTTACGTCCGTCGGGCAGTGTGCCACTTTGTAAGTATTTCCGGATGGGGGTCATCCAATATTCTTCTTCAATTGCAGCTATCATATTCATTGGCTCGTAACTCGGGGCCAGTTGTTTTGAGATGGTTATTGTTCGGGAAGCCGTGCCGTCCTTCATGCTAGCTTGCTTTGCCAGTTCGTCGGCCTCCTGATTCTCTTCTCGAGGAATGTGTTTGATTAAATAGTGATCCAATTGATTGAGCAGCAGCTTGGTCTTCTTTAGATATGTTGTGAGTCATTCTCCTCGAGTTTGGAATTCTCCCAGTATTTGATTTACAATAAGTTGAGAATCACTATGGAGACATAAAGAACCGACTCCAATCTCCAGAGCAAGTTCTAATCCGGCTATCACTGCTTCGTATTCTGCATCATTGTTGGTGGCAGCGAATTACAGCCTTAGGGCATAGTGCAGCTCCCTTCCCCTGGGGGTGATTATCACAACACCTTCCCCTAAGCCTTGTTCATTTGATGCTCCATCTACGAAGAGATTCCACTTGATATCTTCTGCTATTTCAGATTGCTCCTTACCTTCGTTAGTAGTGAATTCGGCAATGAAATCAGCTATGGCTTGCCCCTTGATAGCGGTGCGAGGATGATAGGTGATATCATATTGACTTAGTTCAATGCACCACTTAAGTAGTCACCCAGAAGTGTCGGGGCGATGGAGTACTTGCCTTAACGGTTGATCGGTTAGAACTCTGATGAAATGAGATTGGAAATAGTGTCGCAGTTTCCGTGACGTGATTAGCAAACAGTATGCTAGCTTTTCAAGTTTAGGGTATCTGGCTTCTGCCCCTATAAATCTCTTGCTTACAAAGTATACGGCCCGCTGCGCGCGGTCGTCTTCTCTCACCAAAGCGGTGCTTAAAGCATGGGACGATACATCAAGGTATAGGTATAGTTCCTCGCCTTCATTCGGAGTTGAGAGTACTGGTGGTCTCTGGAGGTGTTCGATTAAGTTAAGGAAGGCTGTCGAGCATTCGTCAGTCCATTCGAACTTTCCTTTGTCTTTCTTTAGAGCTTCAAAGAAAGGAATGCATTTGTCAGTTGCTTTAGAGATGAACCTGCTTAGGACAGCCACCTTCCCGTTTAGGCCTTGCATCTCTCTTCGAGTAGATGGTATCTTGATATCTTGTAAAGCCCGGACTTGTTCGGGGTTTGCTTCAATCCCCCTGGCATGGACGATGAATCCCAAGAACTTTCCTGACGATACTCCGAAGGAGCACTTTAGAGGATTCAGCTTCATTCCATATTGGCGAAGTACTTGAAACATCTCGTCCAGGTGATTTATATGATCGTTGGCTTTCCTTGATTTCACCAGCATGTCGTCCACATAAACTTCCATAGTTCATCCTATTAATTCCACAAACATCTTGTTGACGAGGCGCTGATAAGTAGCTCCGGCGTTTTTAAGTCCAAAACGCATTACTTTGTAGCAGTACAATCCCCGGTCAGTGATGAAACTAGTGTGGTCTTGATCGGGGGCGTGCATAGGGATCTGGTTATATCCTGAGTATGCGTCCATAAAGGATAAGAGTTCGTGCCCGGGTGTGCTGTCCACGAGTTGGTCGATGCGGGGGAGTGGGAAGCAGTCCTTCGGGCAAGCGTCATTTAAGTTGGAGAAATCGATGCATGTTCACCACTTCCCATTACCAGTACCGGGTTGGCGATCCATTCTGGGTAGATGGCTTCTCGAATGAAGTCATTGGCAAGTAGGTTCTTCACTTCTTCCTCTAGGGCTGCTGATCGTTCTGCCCCCATGCTTCTCTTTTTCTGCCTTACTGGCACCTTGGTGGAATCGATGTTCAGTACGTGGCATGCTATGTCTGGGGAGATTCTTGTCATATCAGCGTGCGTCCATGCAAATACATTCATGTTGTGGCGAAGAAAATCAACGAGTTGATCCTTTAATTCTTCTTTTAGTTGAGATCCGATTTTCAATAGTCTACTTGAGTCATGTTTGTCTACAGCTACGAATTCCATAGCCTCTGCAGGCTCGGCGGTGGCCTCCTCCTCTTTGTCTCTGGGGTCTAATTCATTGAAAGGGTCACTGGTATATCGAAGAGGAGGGGCTTTCTTTAGTTGCTATGCTTCCAAGTTTTTCATGCGGAGAGTAGTCTCTGCATTTTTCCCTTTATCTTTTCTGCGGTTATTGCGAAGTTCAGTTACATAGCAGTCTCGAGCAGCATCTTGATCTCCCTCCATTTCTCCTATCCCATTATCTGTTGGAAATTTCATCTTTAGGCACCATGGGGCTAGGACAATTTGGAAGTCAGACAAGGCTGGTCTTCCCAAAAAGGCGTTGTAGGCCGAATGATTCTCTATTAGTACAAATGTTTGTTTTCGCACAACGGAGCGGGGATGACTTCCTATTTCAACAAAGAGGTCCATTTGCCCGAGGGGCATCTTCCATCTCCAGTGAAACCATGTAGTGGTTTGTTGCAGGGAGACACATCCTTCGTTGACAGCTTCATTTTGTCGAAAGCATGCTTGAATAGGATATTTACTGAGCTTCCAGTGTCTACTAAAATTCGGAAAACTTTGGCTGGAACGAACCAGGCAGAGATGACCATAGGATCCATGTGTGGGCACTGTCTTCCCTCTAGGTCACGCCTACTGAATGTGATGTCGTCATTCTCTTTCCGTTTCGGGTGGCGTTCTTCCATGACAGAATTAACGTAGCCTTCATCGTTCCTAAGTGACTTACCGTATCTTTCCATCTCTGCCCAGCTTCTGTCGGCGATGTGTTGTCCTCCTGATATGGTATGGACCACTATCTTCTCTTGACTAGAGCCGATGGTGTTGCGATTTCCTCCGCCTACTTCTGGGAGGGGTAGCCCAGGATTCTCATTGGCAGGAGTCGATGTCATGTCCTGGCTTTTTATATAGCGTTCTAGTCTCTTCCTTCTGATGTGTTCTTCAATCAAGTCCCGGAGATGATGGCATTCATTGGTGTCATGCCCGTGAGATTCGTGGAATCAGCAGAACTTTCCAGACTTAATTGCATTATCTGACTTCTTCTTGTGCGGGGGGCGCTTGTATCTAACTTCATCCTGAGTGGCCAAGAAGATGTTTTCGATTGTTTCATTCAAAGGGGTGTAAGAGTCAAATCTCGGTCCTGGCCGATATAAACGCTTTTCTCCCTTCTTGCCCCCAGCATTGTCTCTAGAGTCACTTCTCCGAACATCCTTTGCTGCAGCGGGAACCCTGTCTGGAGCTGTCTTAGCCTGTTGCCCTGACTGCCTCTCAGTGGCAGCGTCTTCAAGTCTCATATACTTTCCAGCTTCATGGAAGAAATCAGGTAAAGTAGCTGGTTTTTCCTTGGTTAGTCTTCTAGCAAATTTAGTATCCGGATGTACACCGCTGCAAAGGGCCATTAGGATAAGTTTCTCGTTGGCATTTTGGACTGCGGCCGCCGCGGAGTTGAATCGGGTTAGATATTGCTGCACTGTTTCTCCAGGCTTTTGTTTGATATTAGATAAGGAATAAGCGTCCTTGGGTTGTTCCACATGAATGCGAAACTGGCTGATGAACTTTTCTTTCAACATTTCCCACGAGCTGATGGACCCTTGGGGCAGGTGGCAGAACCAGGAGGTAGCTAGATCTGCCAAGAATAGTGGGAAGCATTTACACAATACTCCCTCTGTTGCTCCGCTCATGAGCATATGCTGTGTGTATCTTTGTAGGTGTACGACGGGGTCATAGGTTCCCTTGTAAGGTTCCATTGTTGGCATTTTCCACTCTCGGGGAGCGGTGGCAATTTCGATATTACGGGTGAAGGGGCTGGTTACCCTAGCGCCTATCCCTCTATCTCTTTGGTCCCGTTGGACGCACTCTCTGAACAATCGTGCCAACCTTTCATCAGAACTTGGAGCGGATAGAAATGAGTTTGGTTCTTCCTGGCGGGATTGATTCCGTCCAGATGACCTGTAGGGATGGTATCGTCTATCACTCCTAACATTCTCTAACGGCTGCCTCTGGTCTTCCGGGGGCATGCTGGGGTCAGCCACAGTTGGCCCTTGCCTTGATCTTTCCCTGCTGGGTTCCCTTCTCGGCACTTCCTCGGGTCCAACTTCGGGCTGGACTCCAGCTCGGACCCGTTCCTTGGTGTTTCTATGGTTAGGTAGCATGGCGGGCTCAGCTACATCCGACCCTTGCCTGGTACCTCCCCCGTTGGGTTCGGTTCCGAGCGTTTCCTCGGGTCGGAGTTCGGGCTGAGTCCGGGCTCGGCTCCTACCATAGCTGTTTCTGTTGTTAGCCTCTTCGAAGAAGAAAGACCCTTATCATCTCCTAGATCCTCTAGACTGGGACTCACCCTATGATTCAGTGTTGTGGTTGGTTTCTTCGACATCCCTTAAGCGTGACATGAGTTGATCCACTAAGGCTTCTTGTTGAGATGCGAAGCGTTAGTTACTTCAGCCACAACCCTGTCCAGATCCGCCCTTGTAATTGGTTGTTCCGTAGTAGGGGCTGTCGGATCTGCCTGATTTAAATTTGCTGTTGGAACTGGACGATTGTCTTAGTCTCTGATCACTGGATCTGGGATACTGCCAGTTGCGATGTTCTTTCCTTTGTTGGCATCTTTCTTCCGTCCGGGAGGCATGTTTTCCAAGCAATGAATGATGTCGATAGGAAAAGAGTTGAGTGGGAGAAGATGAAGCTTCGATCTCCTGTTCTCAGTGAAAGCACCAAAAATGTTTGCACAAAAAATGGGCAAACACCTCCTAGTCGTATGATTTAGTTGATTATATGTTGATTTGGATGGTTTGGGTGATTTATGAAAATATATGAAATAGATGGACTAAACTGTAAAAGACACACAGATTCATAGTGGTTCGGCCTGAACGTGCCTACGTCCACTTTATATGTTATTCTCCTTTTTCTTTCAGATTACAAGTACAAAGCTTTGTATACAAGTATATGAAAGTTGTTTGAAAGTTCCTTCCGTGCTTGAGCTCTCAAACTTGTCTGCCATTGTTGTACTCCTGCCCCCTCTATTTATAGAGTGAGGCCGAGGGCAGGGGTCTTGGATGTATAAAGCTGCTGATGGGCCTGGGCCGATGCAATCTGGCTGGTAGTGTTGGTTCGGTACGCCTAGGTCCGGTAGTTGAGGGTTGGAATATGCTCTGGTTCGGTTGCACTCTGGTTCGGTAGTACATGGAAGTGGAGTTGTTCGGTGGCACTCCGGTCTAGCTATGCTTGGTTCAGCAGGAGGATGGAAGTTGAGATGGTTCGATCGTAGGAGGGAAATTGGTTGGATCGGCTAGGAAATGGGGTGGCTCGGTGGTAGGGATGGAGCCGGTCCGGTAAGATGTTGGACCGGTGGGACTTGGTGGAGAAGTGGTCCGGTAGAAGCTAGGGAGTGGTTGGTTCGGTATGAGCTCGGAGGTGGGATTGGACCGGCAGGCATTGGAGAAACGTTGGTTCGGTGGTGTCCCCTTGCTCGTTGGTTCGGTGGTGGAAATGCACACAACAGTATATACTAGTTTATCTTCTTTTGGGGTTTCTATGCTAAATTTGTTAGTAGCACAGATTTGGCAAATTTCAATTGTACAGCCTATGTACTTGTATCTTTTGTCAAAGGCAGGGTACGAGGGACAAAATGTACATTTCTTTGCATCAGTTCCCATTGTATGTTTGAAATTATGCTTGCATAATTCTTTATCCATTAAGTTTAAAAATGATTCATTTGTTAAATTTTGTTCAAAATTTGTCAGTTTATTATTAAACCATAATCAGATGAACTTATTTGTTCGTGTTCTTCTAATCCTTCTAGGGATATTTAGAATATATTGTAGATGTTTCAGAAACATCATAAGATATTTCTAAAAGATCTTCTTTGACAGAATCAACAAAGTTTTTTTTTTTTGAAGAATGGTACAAGGCCCAAGGCCCAAGGCCCAATACAGAGAAATAAAATAAAACAGGGTATCACACCCAAACAAACTCACAAAACACAAAGTAGGGTTTCCGCCGACACTAATGGAAACCCTAGAAAACACACAAACTATCAAATGGCGGAAGCTAAAACGCTTCACCCATACTCTTTGGCACCTCTCTTCTCCCCTCTTTCCCAAAAAGACAGAGTATTCCTGAAGTCATTTCTATTCTCATCCATAACGCTGTCACGATTTATGTTGTTGAAGTCAGATATGAGCTCGCAATAGCCAAGTAATGGAAAATCATTACTGGAAATTGTATTTTGAGCTTTGGCAGAGTGAAAGTTATCAGCTTTGTCGAAATTATTCTGCTGAAGCTCCAAATTGAAAGAATTGTCTCTCGAGTTCTGTAGATAGCATTCCAAATGCTTGTTGCCCACTTCTCTATTCCACTGCTCAGTAAAAAGGGAGTATTTGGTTTGACTTTTAACTTTTTTCTTTTATTTGCGAAGAATAATTCTGCTATCCGATTCAATTCTAAGCCATCTTTGCTCTTTAGTAAGCTTAGCATTATTGTGAATGCGATTGTTTCTTTCTTTCCAGATGTGATAAATTGCAGTAGTTAGAAGAATAGTAGCAAAATCTTTCTCTAACGAACTACCTCTGAAATTACTATTGATATGCTGCACTGCCTGTTTTAGATCCATATGCCCATTGTTCTTAATATTCAGATTTGTTTGAATGAGATTCCAGATATAGTAGGAGTATCTACATTCAAAAAATAGATGATTAATATTTTCATCTTCACTGTTGCATAAAGAACAAAGTGATTTAGAATTTTTGTCCCATTTTTTGATTTTGTCCCAAGTAGGCAATCTGTTGTTCATAGCAAAGTATGAACAAATTGCCATTTTGGGATTGTTCACTTTGTTCCATATGCATGGATACCAATCAACAGCAATCTGCTTATTTCTAATATACTCCCAAGTTTTATTGAAAGAAAACTTCCCTTTACTGCTAGCAATCCATTCCCAATAGTCATTTTCTGCATCTGGGTCAATAGGAATATTTCTGATAATTTTACTATGAGGATTGGTAATGGGATGCAAATGGGGATGCCGACTATTATCTTTAATAATCATAGAAACATTAGCATTAGTATCACCAAAAATAACTAAATTGTCCCAACCAATTCTATTGACAAAAGAATCATGCTGAAACCAAGGGTCAAACCAAAAATTAGTGTCATAACCTGATTTAAAAATCCTTTGTAAAAGAGGTTTACCAATGCTTCTACATTTTAAAATCTGTTTCCAAGCATTAGATTGGTTATCTTTAGGTAAAATGTTCCAAAAATTGCCTTTTTTGAGATACTTGCCTTTCATCCATTTAGAACATAAAGAGTCAGTACTCAAGAATCTCCAAAACATTTTTAAATGACATGTAGTACTTAAATCATTAATATTTCTTATACCCAACCCCCCTTCAGATTTTGGTTTGCAAACATTATCCCAGCTAATTTTATGATACCCCCCTTTCCACAGGAAATCAGCACATCTGCTTTCTAATTTTTTAATTGATGCAATAGGAATATTAAAAGTTTGGAGCCAATATAAAATAATGGCATAGACAACAGTTTTAATCAGCTCCATTCTTCCAGCTATTGAAAGGAGCTTACAAGACCAAGTCTCCATTCTATCTTGAATTTTTTTCAATAAGTATAGAGCAGTCCCTATCTTTAATTTGATTAACTAAAAGAGGTAAGCCTGAATATTTAATAGGAAGCTCACCCTCAGAAACATGCAGAATGTTTAACATATCAATTTTATGCCTACTGCCTTTGCTAAAATATGCTTTACTTTTAAGCTCATTCATCTGCAAACCTGCATACTTATGCAATTTCATGAGAATTTGATATATAGCATAGCCATTTTGCTCATTTGCTTTTGTAAATATCATCAGATCATCTGCATATATAAGATGAGAAATAGTAGGCTGAACTCTGTTAATAGGAGAAATCTGACCTTTTATCATTTCTATCTCTGTCAGAATGGAAAAATATTCCATTACTATAGTGAAGAGATAGGGTGATAAAGGGTCACCTTGACGAATACACCTATTACTGTTGAAAAAACCCACTGGTTTCCCTTGAATTAAGATAGAAAAAGTAGGGGTGCTAACACATTCATATATTAGATCACAAAATTTAGTGGGGAAACCCAAACTCAGCATCATGTGGTATATGAATTGTCTATTTACTTTATCATATGCCTTCTGTAAGTCTATTTTGAGGCACATATTTTCTCCATTTTTAGTATTGAAATTTCTAACCATCTCATGAGCTAGCATAGAATTTTCATATATCAACCTGCCAGGAACAAAAGCACTCTGATTTTCTGAAATCAGAAAAGGTAGAAACACCTTTAACCTGTTGCTGAGGACACTAGCAATTATCTTATAAATCACATTACAGCAAGATATGGGTCTATAGTCTCCAATTCAAGATGGATTTTTATTTTTTGGGATTAAAGTAATAAAAGTATGGTTTATGCTTTTTAAAAGCTTACCTTTTTCAAAAAATTCATTAACAACTTCAACCACCTGACCTTTCAAGCAATCCCAGTGTTTTTTATAGAATTTAGCATTAAAGCCATCTGGGCCAGGGCTTTTATTGTCCCCAATATTAAAAATAATTGCTTTAACTTCAGCTTCTAATACAGGAGCAAGAAGAATTTCTTCAGCCACATTGTTAAGCTTATGTTTGCAAATTATTTTAGGAAAGTTATAGCTTTGATTTTCAGAAAAGTAAAGGTCATTATAAAATTTCAAAGCTTCTTCAACAATAATGCTATAAGAGTTGGTAGACTTACCAGATTTGTCAATGATATTTCCTATATTATTCATATGTCTTCTAGTGGACATCTTAGCATGAAAAAATTTGGTGCAGTCATCCCCCAAAAGTAAGCCAATCTACTTTAGCTTTTTGCTTAGCATTGACAGAGTTGATATGCATTTCTTTAGACAGATTTTGCTAATTCTCAAAAAACATTTTAACAGAATTTAAATCCTCAGGATTTTTGTCTACAAGATTTTGAAGAAATTTACCTTTATCCTTCAGATTATTTAAAATATTTTTATCCTGAAAATGAGTTTTATTCCAGGCTTTTAGTTTATGCTTAGTCTGTTTCAAAAACATACTAAACTGGAACTGTTTATTACCCTCACAAGAGAAATTAAGGCATTCTTTAAATAACTCATCATATTTGTCATCACACATCCAACCATTTTTGAATCTAAAAGGCATATTTTTATTATCAGAATTATCCATCTCTTTTATGAGCTTTATAAAAATAGGAGTATGATCACTTGCATTCTGTTCTAAGGTACTACATTCAAAGTTTGGGAAAGTTGTATTAAATTCATTATTAATTAGCACCCTATCAAGTTTGCAGTGAATATTTTTTGCAATCCCAGATTTCCAAGTAAATTTGTTACCAGAGACACAAGCCTCAATTAAACCAGTTTCAATCATAAATTTATTAATCTTATCAAGTTTACTTTGGGGAATTTGACTACCACCTGATTTTTCATAAGAGTGAAGAACAGTATTGAAATCCCCCATTATTATCCAAGGAAAATCAGTGACCTGATTTATAGCTTTAAGTCTATACCAAAGCTCATTTCTCTCACTTTCAAAATTACTACCATATATACAAGTGACTTGAATTATAAATCCACCTATATTTTTAAATCTGCTATGTATAAACTGCAGATCTTTAGTAATATTATCTATAGACCAGATATTAGAGTCCCAAACTAGTAAAATTCTACCCTTACAACCACGGTCATTATTGTTAATATACTTCCAATTTCTGTCAAGTTTCATACAAAATTTTTCCATGTTCTCATTATTCATTTTATTCTCAATAAGAGCAATAATAGTGGGTTTATAAAACCTAATCATCTGAAGAATATCAGTCTGTTTAGCTGGGGAGTTCATCCCCCTAACATTCCATGCAAATATCTTCATAAAAAATAATAATAGTAAAATAAGGGATTAAATTGTACCTCTCACATTGGCACTCTTACCTTTCCTCTTACATTCATTGCTCTTTGTCTTTAATCTGGTTGACATTTCTGTCCATTCTGGATTGCTAGATACATATTTTTGCTTAAATTCAGATTTTTCTTTATTCTTACCTCTGTTGCTTTTCTTTGGAATGTGCAGTTGAGCAATATCAAATTGCTTCGATGTTTGAGGCAGAACAACTTCATTATTTCCCATATCCACTTGTTCTGGAATTCGGATCAGAGAGATATCAAATTCAAAAGATGGGCGAGGCAAGGATGAGTCAGAGTTGATAATCTCCTCAGTCTCTGCAGCCTTCTCTGGAGAAGGATCGATCTCTATTGATATAGACTCGGATAGATTTACATTATGTAAAATATTATCATTATCTGCTTTGCCAAGATTGTCTGTAATTAAACAAGATTCTGGAACAGGAGGGGTTCCAGAGTCTAAGACCATTATATTTGCCTCTCCCTCCTTTTCTGTTGTTTGATGCTTTTTGGATTGTTCTTCTTTGATTTTTCTAAATGATGAACTCCCTCTGCTGTGATCTGGTTTTCTTGATCAGTGAGCATTTTTTCTTGATTGGAGATGACTCCTTTTAGGATGATCTGCTTTTCATTACTATTGGATGTACCAATTTCACCAATTTCATTATTATCATTGACTGCCATAGCAGTATTACCTGTTTCTTGAAGATTATTATCTTGATGTTCTTGAATATTATCTTTCGGGACCCAAGCTTTTTCCAAATTACATTGCTCTTTGACATGTCCAAAACACTTGCATGCAATGCATTTTGGTGGGATCCACTCGTATTCCACCTTTTGTGTTATATTTTCTCCATTATACATTGTAACTGTAATTTCATTAGGGAGTTCATCTTCTGCCGCAACTTCTACCAGAAGACGAGCAAAATTCAATCTCATTTTCAAAGTAGTTGCTGCATCCATTTTGATGGGTTTGCCAATTAAACTGGCCATGACACGGAACGCCTCTTTGTCCCATAATCTAACATTCATATTGGGTAGTTTTACCCAAACTGGCATCGTTGATAAAAGATCTCTATCTAGTTTTAATGACTCAGACCATCTTTTCATGATGATGAGTTTGCCATTATAGAAATATGGTCCGTTTTTCAATACTGCTTCAACATCTTTCTGAATTTCAAATTTGACAATGAAAAAACCATTTTCTCTCGAAAATACTTCAAACGACCCAGTTGGTTTCCACACGCGTTGAATGTAAGATTTAAAGAACAAGTAGTATGGTTTGGAACTTACCACATAAACAAGAACAGAGTTGCTCCAACAATCTCTGGTTCTTTTACAGACCGATTCTTTAATCACACCATACTTCTTGTTATTGATCACTATTGGAGCTATTGCTTCAAGATTACATTCTTCTTCTGGTGGATCATTTGACTCGGCCGCCACTATGTCCGCCCATGATTTCAAACCTTGCTCTTTATTCAGTGAGAAGGCTACCGGCTTTTGAAATTCTTGATATGATTTACGTTGTTGCAGAACTGGCTTTTCTTTGCCTCTTAAAAAACTGGAATTCATGGCCGGTGGCAACTCCTGTTTATTCTTGATCTCTCTTCTCCTTTGAGATCTTGATATAACGGTTTGAAAACCTTCTACATCAGTGTTGATACCTAATGGCTTTCTGATATGAATATTATTGTCAGGTGGTCTGCCCATTAGAGTTGTTGTAGAGATCTTAGATGCTGGAAATTGAGGAAAATTTGATTTCCCATGGCTGAATTGGAAACCCTAGATTTTGTATCCCTGTTGAACCTAAAGTTGAAAAGCTGGCTTTGCAATATATTAGGCCATCAATACTATGGTTGGTAGTGCAGAATCAACAAAGTTTGATTCTCTTGTATGTAGATTTTGTTTTATTGGACATGAGGAAGATAAGTGTCCTTTCTCATTGCAGGCAAAACAAGTGATGGTACTATTATATGTCTTTTTTGGATTATACTTTCCAACATGTTTTTCTTTGTTTAAATATGGTTTTCTTGCATTAGATCTCCATAGATAATATTTCTTTGTATATTTTTTCTTATGTTTTGGTTTATTATCTATTTTATAATTTTTTGATCCATACTGTTGTGGGGTATATATTTGTCCGCAAAAACCATAATTTTTCTGTTTTAGTTCTCTTTGGATTTGGATATAAGTACATTTCTTTTTTAATTCAGAGATTATATGTGTTATCCTTATACCAATATTATCATATCCTTTAGGGATGTTTGTAGTGTTATTTTGGTAATGTTCTATCCATGATTTATGTATCTCTTTTCTTAAATCACCTGGTAATTTGGAAAAAAGTCTATCTCCTATTTCAGTGCTGTAATAATTTCCTAAAATAGTTGCATAATGTAAGAATTCTTTTAAGAATTTTATTATGTATTTCCAATCTAGTAATTGGATTTGTTCTAAATCCCTCATGGCTTCTTGTTGTCTAATTGTTACTCCTGTATTTACGTTTCTTTCTGTTATTATTCTATGCATTGTGTAAGCAAAGTTATATGTATTGCTCCCTTGTATGGTTAAGTTATTTATTTCTTCTGGAAATTTTGTTTTATAGGCTTCCCATATAGCTTTAGCTATATCACCTAAAAAAAATTTAGCAATTCTCACCATCTCTTCCCCAGAATTTATATTTGTGTGTCTTGCTGCATAGTCTCTTGCTATAGCAGCAATCCATTGTTCTAGATATATATCTAGTAATTGTGGATGACATTCTGTAACATTTAATAACTGAATCATTTTTAAAGAAAGTTGTTTCATTAAGCAATTTTTACCTATTGTTCTCAGGTTTTTATTTTCATAGGTATATGGTTCAACCGCTTGCCTAGGGGGTTGTCCTAAAGTGTATGGCATTGGTTCTTGATTTCTATTCGGGTATGAGATTCCCGAGCTTCCACTTTCTTCATGGTTAGCTAAATCCATTTGTTCTGTAAATTCTAAGATTACATCAACTAATTCTGTATTCTCAATTTCATTGTCTAATTGGTTTGTTCCTTGTAAGAAATTATCAAGGTGGTAGATTTCTCTTATTCTTATATTGTTTTCATCATCTATGTAAATAAATGTATCTTCACTTATTTGATTTGTGGATCTTAGATGTTGTTCTAGTTCATATATGTCAGATGGTTCAAGAACCATTCCAAGTTCTTTCGGATATACAATTTTATCCATTGATTCTTCTGTTTCGTTCTTTGGTTTCATCATCAGTTTCAATTTCTTGTTGGTTTGAAGGTTTGTTGGTTTGAAGGTTTATAATCATTAAATCTTATGGACAGAGATTTGTTTAGGTTGTTATATGTTACAACATTATTTGGTTTTAATGTTGTTGTTGTGTTGTTAGGATTTGTTACATTCCATTCATGTCCAGCAAGATCAGAAGAATCTATTTCCATGGGTTTTATAAAAGTTATTCCCGTAGAATTTAGTGTTTCTATGACTTTGTCAAGTTTGATCTTTATCTTAGGAGTGCATTTAGACATGCATTTTCCTAAAAATGTGATGTCTAATAATATATGTTTTCCTGTAAAGTTTTCAAAACCTTTATTTTGTATGATAATTTTTATATGTTCGTAAAAGTCATCTAAAGTCATTGTAAAATTAGAGGCTATGTAAAAAATTCCTATGTTATTATTCATATCAATTTCCATGGTTCTAAATATGACTTTGTCCATATCTTGGTGTCTGTCATCTATTAGTATTAATAATAATTTTGTTCCTATTTTTTGCCTTGTCAATCCTCTTATGCCTATGACTATAAGTCCAAGGTGCATTAATTTGTACTTTTGTATTTTTAATTGGTTAATAGCTTCTTGTGACATTAAGTTTAGCATTTGTTGGGTTCCGTCTGGGATAAATAGAATTTCTTCTCTGTGATGTCTATACAATCCTGTTGTTATCGTAAATATTCCAGTTCTATATAGTTCGCTAGGATTTAATGTGTTTAGTTGGCTGTTAGAAAATATTTCTAGATTTTCTTCTGGATTTATTATCTCATCTAATTGAGCTTGCGTGTTGTTAGTTCTTCTTGTTATATTGTCTAGCCATCACATAGAGGATAAAGTATTTGTTTCTTTATGTCTATCTGTTAAGGTTCTAGATGGACCAGTAAAGGATAATCTTCTATTATTCATATTTGATCTAATTTTTTGTACATGAGAAAATTTATCTTAGTCTTTTTACTTGTTATTTGTGTAGTAGGATCATTTGATCCTAAATTCATTTTCTGCAGACTTTCAGTTAACTTATTTATTTCAAATTCTTGGCCTTTACTTGTGTGGTCTATGTCAAACATCTTGTTTTGAATATTGTCAATTTTGTTTTGTATTTGTGTTAACATGGCTATAGTTGAATTATTTTGTAATATTTGTATTCTATCGCTTTTTTTGGGTTGTCATCTTTATTATATCTTATGGAGAGAGATCATATGGGTGATTTATGAAAAATAGTTCTCTAATGAGATTTTCAGAGAAATTTGGCAAAATGGTTTTGTTTTGTAAAATAGGTTTTTCTGGAATCATAGTTTTTTTATGTGTTTCCCTAGATTTGTAAAATTGCTTTTCTTAGTTCTGATGACCGTAGCAAAATAGGATTGTGGTCTGAGATTTTTACAAAAACAAATTATTAAGGGGGGTGTAAAGTTACCTTAGTAAAGTTACCTTACTGGCAGCTTGAAAGATTTAAATCCCAATGGTGCATTACGTAGATTGTTAAAACAAGAATTAGGAACCTGTTTCATAATTTCAGAGTCTTCTAATTTTTGTTTTAACATCTTGTAACTGTTCTGCTTAATAAAATTCATTGTAGGCATAGTCTTCATACCAATAATCTGTATCTATGTGATTTTTGTCCATGCCAAGTCTAGAGATTCATTTAACCATTTTCTGTTTTCTTTAAGTATTTTTTATTTGACTAGTTCATAATGTTCTTTAACAAAAAGGTCTAGCATTCTGTTAGTAATATTTATTTTTTATTTATGAGAATAAAAAACAAAGTAGGTTTGCCAAATATTTTTTATCACTTTCTTTTTGTTTAGTTTAGGTTCATCATCAAGATTGATGAGCTTTTTTGTATAGTTATGTTCGAATATTTTTGCAATATTATATTGCTGATTTTTGTTTAGATCTGTGTTTTTTAGGATTATTAATATCTTTGCCATAAATTTGTTTTCTAGATAGTTTTTTAATCTATTCATTTCAGTTTTCCCAATCATTATTTTCTGTAATTTTATAATTTGGTTCATTTTTAAGAATTATGTAATTTTTCCATTCTATGTAGAAATCTCTCATAAACCTTTCTGTTATTATTACGTTTCCCGGTTCTCTAAGGTAATTAAATTTGTTAAATATCTGGATGAAGTTTGCTTCACAGTCGTATATATTTATTAGTTCATGTTAATATTTTTTGTTTGAAAATACTTATTATCTGGTGTTTTTGGTCTTCTATAGTGGTTGTATTATTCTTCATAATGTTTATTATGTTTAACATGAATTTATCTTCTAAATATTGTTGCAGTGTTTCCATAAAAGTTTTTATGAGTGGATAAGTGAAACTTGTTTTTTAACTTTTTAAAAGGGTCTGATCAAATACTTAGAGGTGTTATTAGAACTGCAGAAACAATTCTGTAAGAAACCATATTATCATAAGGGTCATAATTAATTAGAAATTTAAGGTTTCTTAATTCTACTAATAAATGTCTTATCTCAAAACATACCACTTATTAGGACAATTTAAGTTTATTTTCATATTTAATTTTCACTTATATTACCTCACCTTGTCATCCTAGAGTCTACTGTTTTCCCCTAACGGCCATTTGCCTAAGCGGGTACTTCTTCAACTTTTAAACGGATTTACGTCTTTTGGATTTTAAGTGACTTAAGTTATGGAAAAAACTAATTGTGTTAACCGCTCAAATGATTATTTTGAGTAACAAATATATTAGTAGAAGAAGAAAGATAAATAACTTCTAATTATAAATTAAGGAAATAAGAAATTCTTACATATTTGTCTTCTGCGTGCTTCCTCTTTGTCTTTGATCAGAGGTTGTTTAGTTTCAGAACATTTGTTTCAGCATCACCATTATTGAAAAGAAAAATTAAAAAGGAAGCTTTTATTACACACTAGAGTTTTTACAAATGAAGAGAGCATGTTATGATTTTCGATATCCCTTCATACTGCCTAATAACTCCTTAAATAGATGGAGGGGAACATAAAGGAAAACGGATAGATGTCCAAAAATAACTTACATCTGGAGAAAATATATTCTCCACTAAAAAAAGAAAAAAGGAGCACTAGAAAGTCTTTACATATGTCATAAAAGTAGAAGGTGCTCGTCTTTACTTTCCATGGTGCGGAATCTAATGCCTTTAAGTCATTCTTGTTTTGTTTTTATCCTTCAGTGGACATACTGGTGGATAACACGTCATCTTTGTCATCATCAATGTTGTTTTTCCGTGTCTTTCCTTTTTGTAACTTTTGACAAGAGATGGTTTAGGATGAAAGATGTCGAACCTCTGTAGTTTAGTCTTTGGTCTTTGAGGAATTTTTTATGTAAATCTTCATTACTAGGGTTTCAGCATAAAGATAGAGTTTGTTATTGTTCCAGTCTTTTCTTGAGCAATTTTGTATGCCCTATACCTTTCATACATTTGTTGGACCGTAGGAATATCATCAGCATGAGTAGAAGAATGATTATTATCCCAATCTTGGTATGTTGGATCATTGAATTTGGCTTTGATAGTAATTATATGTTTTGTTGGTTCATATATGGATTTCTCAAAATGGGGAGGTGTTGATTTCAAATCCATATATATGTCTATGGCTAAACATTTTTAAAATGGTCAATAATACTTGCTATAGGTTCAGGAAGTTCATCAGTGTGCCATTCATCAAAGTAAATTCTTTTGACAATTCCAAGATTTATGAGGAGGGAAGGATCAAAAGTAGTGCCATCATATATTAAGTATTTGTAATTTATGAGGTTAATAGTAAGTTGCGGTATTGCACATATTGTAGTGGAGGAACAATTTGTGGAGGGGAGAGGCATGAAGAGAATTTCTTTGTACCTGGAACATTAAGATTTCTCAAAATATCCCAAGAAATTTGTAATCCTTCAACACTTGAACCTGAAATTTTGGCCATAAGTTTGATGGCTTTGTTGAAAATTTGTGGAGAGAGATCATATGGGTGATTTATGAAAAATAGTTCTCTAATGAGATTTTCATAAAAATTTGGAAAAATGGTTTTGTTTGGTAAAAATAGGTTTTTTTTGGAATCATAACTTTTTGTATGGGTTTCCCCAGTTTTGTAAAATTACTTTTCTCAGTTTTGATGGCTGTGGCAAAAGAGGTTTGTGGTCTGAGATTTGTAGAAATTTCCAGGACTTCTGTTTTTATCAATTTCCCAAGAGATATGTTTCGTAAGCTTTGTACATCTTCAGAGATAACCTAATCATCTCCAAACTTTTCTTGTAATTCTGCTTTGGCTTCATCAAAACTAGCAAAGCCTTTGTAAAGTGGTGTTCCCAACCTGGGATTTTTCTTGTATGTATTTGATCTTTGTGATCATTTGTTCCCATGTGGAGTAAATTCCAGCATCGGGTTCTAAAATAGACCATAATAAAAGAATTTTCTTTGTTTATCAGTTGTAAATATTTGTACTAAAGTATACAAGACACTAATTTTTTGTTCGTTGGCTTCATAAGGTGTTTTCATATTCCATATGTTGTCTAAAATCTGTTGATCTTCATCTGTAATTTTTGCCTTGGTGACAAATTTGTTTTGTTTTGAGTATGTCTTCAAATACATTGAAGGATTTTGTTGTTCTTCCATATTTGCCAAATATCTGCAAGAATTATGTTAGCAACATCACAAAATGGAAATTCTTATCTTACTAATTTAGATAGTTTATCCGGTAGAAAGTTGTCTTTTCCTTTTGTATGTTCCTAGCATATGTTTGTTCCACAATTTGTTATGGAATGTCTAAATTTTGGCCATCTATTATTTAAAGTTCCTTTGTCTTTTTTTTGTATATTTAACTATGGATTCACAGTCAGTTCTTAATGTAATTTCCTTTTATGAAAATATGAAAAGTTTGAATGATTCTAACACGTAGATTATGGCTAGGATCTCATATTCTAAGGATGTCATATATCCTTTTTCTTTGTATATACCAAAAGTGTATATGCATATTTTTTCAGTATTTTTATTCTCATATTTATTATTTTTTCTTATAAAACTCCACCCCAACAAAGGGATGATCCATTTGTTTCAATTATTAAGTAATCTGTTTGTAACGGTAAGCTTAGAGGTTTTAAATTATTTGCAATTTCTTTTATTTTTTGTATCTGTTTTATATCTTCAATATTAAATTATCTGTTTCCTTTTGGGCTAGCTTTATTATACAAAGGCCCAGTGTATTTTGAGAGATCTTTAGTATATTGTCTTGCATAATTTACAAGTCCGAGAAAAGCTTGTGACTGTTTTAGGTTTTCAATTTTATCAGGAAACTCTAATATTTTCCTTGTTATATGTGGTTGTAATTCTATGGTTCCTTTGCCAATTTTAGCTCCAAGGAATTCAATAATGTTTTTTATAGTTCTATTTTCTTTTTAGATATTATTAGACCACATGCCTCAATTAGTTTTAGGACTGTGTATAAATGTGATATATGTTCTTGTTTTGTTTTAGAGAAAACAAGTATATCATCTATGTATACGCATGTATAATTGTTACAATGTTGCAAAACATTATTCATTTTTCTTTGGAATATTTGTGGAGCATTTGTCAGTCCAAATGGCATAACTAGCCATTCATAATGTCCTTCACTACATGTGAAAGGAGTCCAAGGTATGGACTTTGGGTGCATTTTAACTTGCCAGAAACCAGATTAAAGTCAAATTCGGAAAACCAGTTTGAGCCTTGTATTTTATTTATTAGTACATCTTTATTTGGTATACAATATCCATCTTCATGAGTATTGTCATTTAGTCTTGTATAGTTCATGACCATTCTAGATTGGCCCCTTTTTCTTTCTGATTCTTTTTGTACTATGAACGCTGCAGTTCTATGTCTGGAATCTATTTTTCTTATTACATTTAAATCTATTGGTATTTTGATGTGCATTTTGAATTCATCCATTGTCCAGTTTTCATATTTGGGCGAACCAGTTTTTATAATTATATCTGGGTTTATTGTTTGTAGTTTGCATTGTACTTTGTCTTTATCCCAGAATTTTAGGGGTTTTTCTCCAATGATTTCAAGTTTTTATAATTTAGAGATCATTTGCTCTATATCATCTTTTGTTATTAAAATCTTACTTATGTCTTGTGGATGTATTAATTGCAAATCATTTCTTGCCATATTCTTTTGTAAAAGAGAGTTATTATTTTGTTCAGGTGTTAAATGATTTAAACTTTTACATTGTCCAGGAACTGGGCAACTACAATTGTCTGTTGGTGTAGTAGGTGCAGTAGGTGCTTCTTTATTCCCTCCATGCTTCTCAAGCGCAAACTCTGATAGTATGGAGGTTAATATAGTCATTTTGGAAATTTGTATATAGTCTTTATTAAACGGAAAAAAACTACTATTATCATTTAATAAAATATCTAATACAAGGATTAGTTTAATGTCTTGTAGGTTTAGTTATAATACCCATAGTTGTTTGATATTGTAATAGGGAGACCATTCTCCACATGTATTTGTAAAACATATATTAATGTTTTTTACAATATTTGTGATTATGGTTGTTGATCCACCAAATTGGATACTTTGTTTTGGTTTATCAGCTTTAGTCACATACTTATATGGTACTAAACTTGTACAAATGGTTGAAATGGTTGTGCTAGTGTCGATGAAGGCTAAAACTTGTATTTCTATGCCTTTAATACTTATCTTTGCTTGGATCCTTAATTCTTTTAAGTTTCCTGTATTGCAGATTAATGGAATTTGTATTGGTCTGTCAGTATTATTTAGATTGATATGGTTATGTTGTTCATAGTTAGTTTATGGATTGTTTGCTTCCGTACATGTAATAGTGTTTTTTCCTTTATCTAGAAGACGTAATTTTTCTTTTATTTCCTGGATTTCTATTTCTGTATTATTTGTTCTTTCTTCAAGAATTTTTGTTCTTTCATTAATTATTTTATTCTTGTCTGTATATACTAGTTTATCTTCTATTGGAGTTTCTATGCTGAATTTGTTAGTAGCACAGATTTGGCAAATTTCAATTGTACAGTCTATGCATTTGTATCTTTTGTCAAAGGTAGGGTACCAGGGACAAAATGTACATTTCTTTGTATCAGTTCCCATTTTATGTTTGAAATTATGCTTGCATAATTCTTTATCCATTACGTTTAAAAATGATTCATTTGTTAAATTTTGTTCAAAATTTGTTAGTTCATTGATTAAACCATAATCGGATGAACTATTTGTTCGTGTTCTTCTAATCCTTCTAGGGATATTGTGGAATATATTATAGATGTTTCAGAAATATCAGAAGGTATTTCTAAAAGATCTTCTTTGACAGAATCAACAAGGTTTGATTCTCTTATATATTTGTTTTCTTGGACATGAGGAAGATAAGTGTCCTTTCTCATTGCAGGCAAAACAAGTGATAGTACTATTATATATCTTTTTTGGATTATACTTTCTAACATGTTTTTCTTTGTTTAAATATGGTTTCCTTGCATTAGATCTCCTTAGATAATATTTCTTTGTATATTTTTTCTTATGTTTTGGTTTATTATCTATTTTATAATTTTTTGATCCATATTGTTGTAGGGTATATATTTGTCCGCAAAAACCATAATTTTTTCTTTTTTAGTTCTCTTTGGATTATGATATAAGTACATTTCTTTTTTAATTCAGAGATTATATGTGTTATCCTTATACCAATATTATCATATCCTTTAGGGATGTTTGTAGTGTTATTTTGGTAATGTTTAATCCATGATTTATGTATCTCTTTTCCTAAATCACCTGGTAATTTGGAAAAAAGTCTATCTCCTATTTCAGTGCTGTAATAATTTCCTAAAATAGATGCATAATGTAAGAATTCTTTTAAGAATTTTATTATGTATTTCCAATCTAGTAATTGGATTTGTTCTAAATCCCTCATGGCTTCTTGTTGTCTAATTGTTACTCCTGTATTTATGTCTCTTCCTATTATTATTCTATGCATTGTGTAAGCAAAGTTATATATATTGCTCCCTTATATGGTTAAGTTATTTATTCTTCTGGAAATTTTATTTTATAGGCTTCCCATATAGCTTTAGCTATATCACCTAAATAATTTTCAACAATTCTGACCATCTCTTCACCAGAATTTATATTTGTGTGTCTTGCCGCATAGTCTCTTGCTATAACAGCATTCCATTTTTCTAGATATATATCTAGTGATTGTGGATGGCATTCCGTAACATTTAATATAACTGAATCGTTTTTAAAGAAATTTTTTTCATTAGCTAATCTTTTACCTATTGTTCTCAGGTTTTTATTTTCATTGGTATATGGTTTAACCGCTTGCCTAGGGGGTTGTCCTAAAGTGTATGGCATTGTTTATTGATTTCTGTTCGGGTATGAGATTCCCGAGCTTCCCCTTTCTACATGGTTAGCTAAATCCATTTGTTCTGTAAATTCTGAGATTATATCAACTAATTTTGTATTCTCAATTTCATTGCCTAATTGGTTTGTTCCTTCTAAGAAATTATCAAGGTGGTAGGTTTCTCTTATTCTTATATTGTTTTCATCATCTATGTAAATAAATGTATCTTTACTTATTTGATTTGTGGATCTTAGATGTTGTTCTAGTTCATATATGTCGGATGGTTCAAGAACCATTCCAAGTTCTTTCGGATATACAATTTTATCCATTGATTCTTCTATTTAGTTCTTCGACTTCATCAACGGTTTAAATTTCTTGTTGGTTTGAAGGTCCATAATCTTTAAATCTTATGGACATAGATTTGTTTAGGTTGTTATATGTTACAACATTGTTTGGTTTTAATGTTGTTGTGTTGTTAGGATTTGTTACATTCCATTCATGTCCAGCAAGAACAGAAGAATCTATTTCCATGGGTTTTATAAAAGTTATTCCCATAGAATTTAATGTTTCTACGACTTTGTCAAGTTTGATCTTTATCTTAGGAGTGTATTTAGACATGCATTTTCCAAAAAATATGATGTCTAATAATATATTTTTTTCCTATAAAGTTTTCTAAACCTTTAGATTGTATGATAATTTTTATGTGTTTGTAAAAGTCATTTAAAGTCATTGTAAAATTAGGGGCTATGTAAACATATCCTATGTTATTATTCATATCAATTTCCATGGTTCCAAATATGGCTTTGTCCATATCTTGATGTCTGTCATCTATTAGTATTAATAATAATTTTGTTCCTATTTTTTTCCTTGCCAGTCCTCTTATACCTATGACTATAATTCCAAGGTGTATTAATTTGTACTTTTGTATTTTTAATTGGTTAATAGCTTCTGATGACATTAAGTTTAGCATTTTTGGGTTCCGTCTCGAGTAGAAAGAATTTCTTCTCTGTGATGTCTATACAATCCTGTTGTTATAGTTCGCTGGAATTTCTTCTCTGTGATGTCTATACAATCCTGTTGTTGAAGAAAGAACAAATAATACAGAAATAGAAATCTAGGAAATAAAAGAAAAAATACATCTCTAGATAACGGAAAAAACCTGTTATGTATACTGAAGCAGACAAACCAGAAACTAACTATGAACAACATAACCATATCAGTCCAAATAATATTGACAGACCAATACAAATTCCATTATTCTACAATACAGGAAACTTAAAAGAATTAAGGATCCTAATAAAGATAAGTATTAAAGGCATAGAAATACAAGTTTTAGCCTTCATCGACACTGGCGCAACCAGTTCAACCATTTGTACAAGTTTAGTACCATATAAGTATGTTACTAAAGCTGATAAACCAAAACAAAGTATTCAATTTGATTGATCAACAACCATAATCACAAATATTGTAAAAAAAACATTAATATATGTTTCACAAATACATGTGGAGAATGGTCTCCCTATTACAATATCAAACAACTATGGGTATTAGAACCAAACCTACAAGACATTAAACTAATCCTTGGATTAGACTTTTTATTAAAGGATAACGACAGTTTTTCGTTTAATAAAGACTATATACAAATTTCCAAAATGACTAAATTAACCCTCATACTATCAGAGTTTGCGCTTGAGAAGCGTGGTGGGAATAAAGAAGCACCTACTGTACCTACTACACCAACAGACAATTGTAGTTGCCTAGTTCTGGACAATGTAAAAGTTTAAATCATTTTACACCTGAACAAAATAATAACTCTCTTTATACAAAAGAATATGGCAAGAAATGATTTGCAATTAATACATCCACAAGACACAAGTAAGATTTTAATAACAAAAGATGATATAGAGCAAATGATCTCTAAATTAGAAAAACTTGAAATCATTGGAGAAAAATCCCTAAAATTCTAGGATAAAGACAAAGTACAATGCAAACTACAAACAATAAACCCAGATTTAACTATAAAATCTGGTTCGCCCGAATATGATAACTGGACAATGGATGAATTCAAAATGCACATCAAAATACCAACAGATTTAAATGTAATAAGAAAAACAGATTCCAGACATAGAACTGCAGCGTTCATAGTACAAAAAGAATCAGAAAGAAAAAGGGGCCAATCTAGAATGGTCATGAACTATACAAGACTAAATGACAATACTCATGAAGATGGATATTGTATACCAAACAAAGATGTACTAATAAATAAAATACAAGGCTCAAACTGGTTTTCTGAATTTGACCTTAAATCTGGTTTCTGGCAAGTTAAAATGCACCCAGAAGCCATACCTCGGACTGCTTTCACATGTAATGAAGGACATTATGAATGGCTAGTTATGCCATTTGGACAGAAAAATGCTCCACAAAAATTCCAAAGAAAAATGAATAATGTTTTCCACCTTTGTAACAATTATACATGCGTATAGATATATAATATACTTGTTTTCTCTAATACAAAACAAGAACATATATCACATTTATACACAATCCTAAAACTAATTGAGGCCCATGGTCTAATAATATCCAAAAAGAAAATATAACTAATAAAAAACACTATTGAATTCCTTGGAGCCAAAATTGGCAAAGGAACCATAGAATTACAACCACATATAACAAGGAAAATATTAGAGTTTCGTGATAAAATTGAAAACCTAAAACAATTACAAGCTTTTCTCGGACATGTAAATTATGCAAGACCATATATTAAAGATCTCTCAAAATACACCGGGCCTTTGTATAATGAAGCTAGCCCTAAAGGAAACAAAGATTTTAATATTGAAGATATAAAACAGATACAAAAAATAAAATAAATTGCAAATAATTTAAAACCTCTAAGCTTACCGCTACAAACAGATTACTTAATGATTGAAACAGATGGATCATCCCTTGGTTGGGGTGGAATTTAATTAAGCAAAAATAATAAATATGAAAATAAAAATATAGAAAAAATATCCAGATACACTTCTGGTATATACAAAGAAAAAGGATATATGACATCCTTTGACTATGAGATACTAGCCATAATTTATGTGTTAGAATCATTCAAACTTTTCATAATTTCACAAAAGGAAATTACAATAAGAACTGACTGTGAATTCATAGTTAAATATACAAAAAACAAAAAAGACAAAGGAATTTTAAATAATAGATGGCTAAAATTTAAACATTCCATGACAAATTGTGGAATAAACATATGCTGGGAACATATCAAAGGAAAAGACAACTTTCTACCCGATAAACTATCTAGATTATTAAGATAAGAATTTCCATTTTTTTATATTGCTAACATAATTCTTGCAGTTATTTGGCAAAAATGGAAGAACAACAAAATCCTTCAATGTATTTGAAGACATACTCAAAACAAAACAAATTTGTCACCAAGGCAAAAATTACAGATGAAGAACAACAGATTTTAGACAACATATGGAATATGAAAACACCTCATGAAGCCAACAAACAAAAATTGAGTGTCTTGTATGCTTTAGTACAAAGATTTACAACTGATAAACAAAGAAAATTCCTTTATTATGGTCTATTTACAGGACCTGATGCTGGAATTTACTCCACATGGGAAAAAATGATCACAAAGATCAAATACATACAAGAAAATCCCAGGTTGGGAACACCACTTTACAAAGGCTTTGCTAGTTTTGATAAAGCCAAAGCAGAATTACAGAAAAAGTTTGGAGATGATTATGTTATCTCTGAAGATATACAAAGCTTACAAAACATATCTCTTGGGAAATTGATAAAAACAGAAATCCCAGAAACTTCTACAAATCTCAGACCACAAACCTCTTTTGCTACAGTCATCAAAACTGAGAAAAGCAATTTTACAAATCTTGGGAAACCCATACAAAAAACTATGATTCCAGAAAAACCTATTTTACAAAACAAAACCATTTTGCCAAATTTCTCTTAAAATCTCATTAGAGAACTATTTTTCATAAATCACCCGTGTGATCTCTCTCCACAAATTTTCAACAAAGCCATCAAACTTATGGCAAAAAATTCAGGTTCAAGTGTTGAAGGATTGCAAATTTCTTGGGATATTTTGAGAAATCTTAATGTTCCATGTACAAAGAAATTCTCTTCGTGCCTCTCCTCCTCCACAAACTGTTCCTGCACTACAATATGTGCAATACCGCAACTTACTATTAACCTCACAAATTACAAATACTTAGTATATGATGACACTACTTTTGATCCTTCCCTCCTCATAAATCTTGGAATTGCCAAAAGAATTTACTTTGATGAATGGCACACTGATGAACTTCCTGAACCTATAGCAAGCATTATTGACCATTTTACAAATTTTTTAGCCACAGACATATATATGGATCTGAAATCAACACCTCCCCATTTTGGGAAATCCATATATGAACCAATAAAACATATAATTACTATCAAAGCCAAATTCGTTGATCCAACGTACGAAGATTGGGATAATAATCATTCCTCAACTCATGCTGATGATATTCCTATGGTCCAACAAAAGTATGAAAGGTATAAGGCACACAAAATTGCTCAAGATGAAGACTGGAACAATAACAAACTCTATCTTTATGCTGAAACCCCAGTAATAAAGATTACATAACAAAATTCCTCAAAGACCAAAGACTAAACTACAGAGGTTTCGAGATCTTTCATCATAAACCATCTCTTGTCAAAAGTTACAAAAAGGAAAGAGACAGAAAAAACAACATTGATAATGACAAAGATGACATGTTATCCACCAATATGTCCACTGATGGATAAAAACAAAACAACAATGACTTAAAGGCATTAGATTCTGTACTATGGAATGTAAAGACGAGCACCTTCTACTTTTATGAAAGATGTAAAGACTTTCTAGTGCTTCTTTTTTCCTTTTGTTTTAGTGGAGAATATATTTTCTCCAGAAGTAAGTTATTTTTGGACATCTGTCTGTTTTTCTTTATGTTCCACTCCATCTATTTAAGGAGTTATTAGGCAGTATGAAGGGATATCAAAAATCATAACAAGCTCTCTTCATTTGTAAAAGCTCTAGTGTGTAATAAAAGCTTCCTTTTTAATTTCTCTTTTCAATAATGGTGATGCTAAAACAAATGTTCTGAAACTAAACAACCTCTGATCAAAGACAAAGAGGAAGCACGCAGAAGACAAATATGTAAGAATTTCTTATTTCCTTAACTTATAATTAGAAGTTATTTATCTTTCTTCTTCTACTAATATATTTCTTACTCAAAATAATCATTTGAGCAGTTAACACAATTAGTTTATTCCATAACTTAAGTCGCTTAAAATCCAAAAGGCGTAAATCTGTTTAAAAGTTGAAGAAGTACCCGCTTAGGCAAATTGCCGTTAGGGGAAAACAGTAGACTCTAGGATGACAAGGTGAGGTAATATAAGTGAAAATTAGTTATTAAAATAAACTTAAATTGTCCCAATAAGTGGTATGTGTTGAGATAATACATTTATTAGTAAAATTAATAAACCTTAAATTTCTAATTAATTATAACCCTTATGATAATATGATTTCTTACAGAAATGTTTCTGTAATTCAAAGAACACCTCCAAGTCTTTGATCAAACCCTTTTAAAAAGTTAAAAAACAAGTTTTACATATCCACTCATAAAACTTTTATGAAACACTACAACAATATTTAGAAGATAAATTCATGTTAAACATAATAAACATTATGAAGAATAGTACAACCACCACAAAATGCCAAAAACACCAAATAATAAGTTTTTTCAAACAAAAATATAAATATGAAATAATAAATATATACGATTGTGAAGAAAAATTCATCCAGATATTTAACAAATTTAATTACCTTAGAGAACCGAGAAACGTAATAATAACAGAAAGGTTCATGAGAGATTTCTACATAGAATGGAAAAATTACATAATTCTTAAAAATGAACCAAATTATAAAATTGCAGAAAATAATGATTGGGAAAACTGAAATGAATAGATTTCCAAGAATAGAAAACATAGTATCATTACAAAACTATTTAGAAAACAAATTTATGACAAAGATATTAACAATCCTAAAAAACACAGATCTAAACAAAAATCGGCAATATAGTATTGCAAAAATATTCAAACATAACTATACAAAAAATCTCATCAATCTTGATGATGAACCTAAACTAAACAAAAAGAAAGTGATAAAAAATATTTGGCAAACCTACTTTATTTTTTATTCTCATAAATCAGAAATAAAAATTACTAACAGAATGCTAGATCTTTTTGTTAAAGAACATTATGAACTAGTCAGACAAAAAATACTTAAAGAAAATAGAAAATGGTTGAATGAATCTCTAGACTTGGCATGGACAAACAATCACATAAATACAGATTATTGATATGAAGACTATACCTATAATGAATTTTATTAAGAAGAATAGTTACAAGATGTTAAAACAAAAATTAGAAGACTGAAATTATGGAACGTTCCTAATTCCTGTTTTAACAATCTACTTCCCGCACCCTTGGGATTTAAATCTTTCAAGCTGTCAGTAAGGTAACTTTAAGATAACTTTACTAAGATAACTTTACACCCCGCCCTCCTCCCCCCTCCTGCCCCCCTTCTCTTTTGGTATCACCGTCATTGAAAAGAGAAATCAATAAAGACTATATTTGATGGATATCAGAGCCTTAAGACTTCTAGGCCCCATTATTGAAAAAAGAAATTAAAAAGGAAGCTTTTATTAATTTAACGACAAACAATGCTTGAAGACATAATTGAGAAAAACAGAAATTGATTTCTCTTTTCAATAACGTCTTTATTATACCATGCGAGTTGATTGTGATATGTATTATACCTACTTATATTATGAAAATTTCATATGCATATCAAGGGAATATATATGCTTAAGTATATATATGTGCCTAAGTATATTAAGATATGTGCATATGGTTTATGTACACATACTCTTAATACTATATATATATAGTTTAAACATACATATATACATAATCTATTGCCATTTACATACATATATACACACAAACGCTAAATTATAAAATCATGAAATTCATATTTGGGCAAAGTGGTTAAGCTCAAAACATGTAATTGCTGCATGGACGGGGACTAGTGTTTTCCTTCTTTTTCGTTATCTTTTACGCTAATCCATTCTAATTATAGCCTGTACCATTTCTCACCTATCACAATCAACTCGTCTTCTCTCCTCCTTACATCTAGCTTTTCTTATTACTATAGCAACACTCTGTAATCGTGGCCTACTTCGAATTCTTTCGATTCAGTTATGACAGAAAGTTCTTGGTGCTATTTAGATCAACGCTCGAAGTTGCCATATCGAGTTTCAAATTTGGGTTTTGTGTCAGGTTTTAGGTTGCTGGCTCTAATGATCGTCTCTGATTGCTCCTAGGCTTGTGCTGAAGTAATTCTGGTGGTAGCCAATTCCACTAACGTTCGTAGTGCTTTTGGGTAGTTCGTTCCACTTAGGCTGGACCTTAGCCGAGAATCTCAACTTGACTTTCTCTTCTGGGCATCCCGGCGAGCTTTGGGGATGCTGTGACTGGTTGATGCCGCAGTTTGTTATTGGCGCGTTTGTTGGTTTTCCCACTATCCATCAAAGCTTAATCAAATTTCCCACTTGCACACATATGGTAATGGTGTTCTGTCTCCTCCTCGTCATTGTTTTGTATTTTTTGTTCATCATCTGGTGGTAATTTGCTTGGTCGCCTTTTTGTTATTTCCCTTTGGATTTGGTTTTTTGGAAAATTGGTTATGCTCATGCTTTATTTTGCTTGACTGGAACATGTATCAGCAGCTTTGTCTTTTGTCTAGAATTCTCCGCCGTTGTGCTTTGTTTTGAAGTCATGGTTTACATGTTAAGAGTAATCAAACCGACCGTTAGAGAGATTTTCTTACTGTCACTGGACCAAATCAATTTCTCTGAAGCCAAAAAAATACTGCCGATGTTCCATCTTCGTTTACTTCCTTTGCGTATGCTTCTCCTCCCTCAAATTATCCTTTTTGACTGCGTATTCCACCGTTGAAATTTCGCTTCCATTTTCGTCGGTCAATCTTTCCATTCTTTTTCGCCCTAAACCAATTAAAACCCAAACCCTCTGGCATATACTGTTCCACAACCCCATCTTCTCCAACTCTCTACATCTCGAGTCTCCCCCTTTGAGATTCGTAAGACGACCGAGCTATCCACTGGGCTTCTGTTGGGATTCGCTACATCCCAGATCTTCATCTCCATCACGTATTTCTGCACAAATTAAATTGGTACGTCTTTCTCAATTTATTGTGTTTATCGCTTGGTTTCTAGTTTCAGGGATTTATAAAAATGTTTCCGCTGCAAAATTCGTTGATATGTGCTATGAAAATTATTGATTTAACATTGCGGTTTTATGCTTTCAGCTAAAAATTAATCGTCTGAAGTCAAACATGTTTATCTCGGTCGCACTTAAATTGTTGTGAAGGTTTTCGATATTAAATTCGTGATGTATGATTGGTTTTGTTCATATTCTTAAATGTTCGGTTCATTATTTATACAGGTGTTGCTTATGAATTCTGCAATAGAAAATATATTATTCATTTGGTGGTCCTGCTTATAGCTATAAAAGACATTAGGTTTGTGACGGTTTACTAATTTATCACCCCGGATACTTGTTTAAATAATTGATTTTCATTTTAAATAAATGTTGACCTCTTTAGTATAATATCACTTATAAGATGTTGATGAGTTTGCTAAGATGTTATCCGAGAGATATTATTATATTTGCATATCATGTCTCTTATGAATGACAAACACTAGTTAAGTAAAACATGTTACTTTAAACGATAAATAAAAAAATCATATTATAAAGGCTTATAATACATGTCAACTAATATTTCTTGTTGATTACCGAGTACAAACAAGTGCCTCTTCTATGATCAAATTGATCCTGATTTTACATGATATTGGTTCTTTTAAACATTTGATTTCAATTATTTTTTTGTTGATTCATTAAATAGCAAAGTTTCCTCATTTTAAGGTAATGCTTTCATATTATAATTTATTGTGAAAAAAAAGCTATGTAAATAACAAAATGTTAAACAAAATTCTCTTTCCAAGTTAAGATTCATGTGGTAATTATTTCCTTGGTGAAAATATGAAATACATCTATAAATTTGTTATTCTATATCTTAGCACTAAGCTTATTATCTACAGGTGATAGATAACTCATTAGTAGACTCATGGTTTAGTACCCAAATATTGATATCTCATTTTTTGCTCCAATGTAGCATACATATAATATCTTAATGGTGTTAAAAAAGTACATTTGAACATTTAACTTTCAAGTTATAATATTTTCATTTTCATGCACATGCGTATGTCGATTATACTAATTATTTGTCTTCGACGCACATAGCATGTGTCATTCATATTATTATTCACGCACAGTGTACACCATTTGTATGGATAATTTGTCGTCGCACGCGACAAGCATGTGACTATTGTACTAATAATTTTCTTTCATAGGTAAAGCATGTATCATCTATACTTGTAATAATAATACGTTTTCAAGTTGCAAGTTACATCTATTATTCTTTGGTTGAAAATGTTCATGATATAATATGATATTGGTAGCTTAAAACATTTAACTTTATTACATGCTAATTCATTTAACCAGTTGGAACTTTTGTGGGTTTCAAATTTTGTTTCTTATTAAACAATTTATGCACAATAATGGTGGAAATGACAATGTTTACATGTCCATGCTTCTGTATTAATTATTATTTGTATTGCAAATCATTGCTTATTGAATATTCTAACAAATCATTGCTTATTGAATATTCTAACGGAGACTTAATTTTTCACACCTTTAATATTTAAACTTGTTGTGTACATTGACTAGTAGCTGGTCAGTATTTGGCTCTCTTCCTTTCTATGATCAAATATTATAAACCTGAAAAGGAAGAATTCGCCTTTTTGTTTACAAAATTTATACATATCCTATATCTTGGTGCTTATTTAAAAGTGCAGCTTTTCAATAATGAAGTTTCTGCCCATTATGGGTCATGTTTATCAACATGAATGAAGTTTCTTTCCATACTTCATAGGGAGCTTTATAGTAATAATATAAGTGGAATAATACCTAGCGATCTTGGTGATTTGACAAATCTTGTTAGTCTGGATCTGTTACCGTATATTACTTCACAATCAACATATTTATACATAGCTTTGGAGAACATAGTAGAACGTTTAAGCACCATGGCTGAGTTACTTAGTTAAAGTATTTATTTTGTTTAATTACTCACTTCCTGTTACCATGTTCAGGCATATATGACAAATAATTTGTGTCATATTGATTTAAATGCATCGCCTTCAATGAACAGTGATAAGAAACCATTTCAAGATCATGTTAATGATAAGCATGTGGTATCAACATCAATCTTTGATACGGTACTCATTTTCATTATCAATCTCTCAATAGTTACATGTTCTATTATTAAAATGTACTACAATGAAGCTTGTATATGAGCATGTTTCATTGTTAACGTATTACAATAAAATTTGCATGAGTAATGTTTGATAATTCATACTGTGAGGATGAATGTATTTTTTTTTTTAAATGAACCTATTTAAAAAAAAGACATCCATGCCATCTAAAATAATGGATAAACATATATTTTTGTACTACTGATAATTCTACTTTGATCATTCATGCACACTAATTTATTTTACATGTTCAGAAAAAATGGAATGCATAATTATGTCCTATTGATTTGAATGCACTGCCGTTGTCTAATAATGAAGAGCAATTATACGAAGATTGTGTTGATCATATGCAAATGGTATCAACATCGCAGTCGAATTTGTGTACGGTAAATTTTCTATAATTCTTATTTAATTTGTCTTTCTGTCGAATTTATGTTTTAATTGTAATTTTTACGATACAAGATTACTCGACTGTCATATGATTAATTTTTTGATGATATTTGCACTAAAATGTTTAGAATCCGGTTGAAGCAATATGTGAAGAAAATCCAAGATCATCAGTAGTTGCCACACTATTTGAAGAAACTTCAGAAAATACACAAACTATCTATCAAGGTGACTCTTTTACCATAATGTACAATTCTATATAATATCAGTAAAAAATAATTGTTATCACTTTTTTTATAATTTTTTGCGATGTTTTTAAATTTATTAGGATTAATATCATTCGTCTTCACCTGTACAGTTGATATGCATTGTATTGATCTAAATGCACCACCTTTGCTTGACAATGAGGAGCAACCAATATCAGGTTATGTGATAATATGCAAGAAGTGTCAACGACACAGGTGAACTTCCAAACTAATTTTTTCTCTCCAAATTACATGTATTTTCATTTAATGTTTAATTTTATAGTAATCAAACATAATACTATAGTATAGATATTTAATGACATTTTAATAATTTATGTCCCATATTAACCTTTTTCTTACTTTTTCAATTGATATATACTTCCATAGATGCCACATGATGTACTATGTCAACCTATCCTCGTAGAACATCCATTGTCGTTCGCTTATGCTTTGTATGGAGATTCTGTTCCCTTTGATGCATCCAACATGGTTGATTTATTCAACCCTTCCGGTTCAACTTCACACGATGTTTTAAAAAGGTCATTTGATGCAATTTGTCCTTTGGACTTATCATGCACCTTACAAAGGTATATAATGCTACATTTACTTATAATATGCAAATAATATATTATTAGTCCTACTATTTTTGAGTTATTTTCTAATTGAATAAACATATTTTATAATAGAGACTCGCCTATATTTCATCAATATGATAAAATGATGGCTAAATACAATGAAAATCGGTCGTCCAGTCAAAGAGCTAGACGTTTGAGAGAATCTTATCAACAAAAACAACGTAGAAAAGCGGTTGATGCGGCAAGACATAAAGAAAAAGGAACTCCTATCAAATCCTCAAACATCAACACTCCAATGTTAATATCTCCAGTTACAAAAATTACAAATGCTTACAAATTTATAAGCTCATGCCAAAAGATTAATTGGACAAATTGTCAGACTTGTTCTCGATTATTTCCGAATTTAATTGTTACGTCAAGTTCATGCTCTGATTGTCGTACTGATAAACCACAACATGGCCTTCCCTACAAGTTTAGTTCTCATAATCTAATGGAACCCGGTCCTGTTCCACCTGAATTATCCTGCCTTACTAATTTGGAGCGAATCCACATTGCGCGCATTCATCCAGTTATGTCAATTTACCGTTTTAAAGGACAACAATATAAATATAGTGGAAATATTATTAATTTTGTAAAGTCCTCTTTTCCCGTACTCTTTGAATCGATAATAAACCAAGATGTCTAACTCAAATTGCACGAAAAGACGGATCTTTAAGGGTATAAAAGAAAAGCAGACAGAACAGAATCTCACTCGAATGGAATAACATATAATATTGAATAAATATTTTTGCAGCGGAAAACTTTTAAATACATATATCAGAGTCTAACCTAAATTCAGCTTGGACAGTTATAAAATCTGCCCTTACAATTGCTGACAATCATCAAACAAAATACTCTAAGTACAACGGATAATAGAATATGCTCATACGTCGATGAATATCGCCAACTCTCCTCTGGAAACTCCAACCGTATTCGATAACCTGAAACTACTCGGATCTGACCCGAGTATTGAAAATACCCGGATCAGGCTTGATAAACCAGCGTGAGAAAAACTCAATAATAGATGACAGTGTCATATATCGGCCGTTTTATAAATCCTTTGAAAATAAAGATTATCTCATAAGACCACGCCCACACATAAACACGGACGGATTTTACCTTATGATAACTAAAACACTTTTATATCAAAACATTTGATATTATTTCTAATGACATCTCTTTGAAAACATTTGCAAATAATCTTATTAATCTTATCCGAAATGGTTACCCATACAGCATTTCGAAGCTATCCATTACGCCAATACAAACAAAACCGTAGGTTTTTATTGGAGAATGGATTTTCATACAAATGACCAGGCGCAGGATCTACCTTCCGAATGGGTACACCTCTAGATGGATGTCCCGAGGAACCATCATAAAACTCCTCTACCAACACAAGACCAGCCTACTTCTGTAACTAGATAATACCGAATATGCCGTCCCCGGTTGTTATCGACCTTTAACCGAGCGCTCGTTGTCCATACACCACATTAATATACATCCCGAATGTCATAGCGGGAAGAAATATATCTAGAAGGGGATGATCATACCCTACTTGGGAATGACCCACTTAGCCTTGCTGCATCTAATCCTGTTTCGGTCATTTCCGGTTTGATGAGGCTTGAGGCTATGATTACCTTTTCACAAAGCACATATCACATCTTTGAATGCCACATTGCCATTTCTGTTAACTACTAATTGTCTTCCACAAAAATACAACCCTTGAGCTTCTACGTCTCAAGAAGGGTGTTAAGCTAAGAGAAGTTGCCTTCTCCGCCACCACTGATGTACTTTTGTAAAAACCAATGTACATAATCTAGAAATGCAATGTCAGACAAACGTCCATACAAGTTGTCCAGGAACAGGACAAACCAAAGGCACTCACCTACTACCACTAGTAGCGAGTAGTCCTTGCAATCCGAAAAATCTCCATCACGAGGAGACCACTGCTATAAATAACTCTATAATGGGAGCTACCCAGAGCATGTTCAACAAGCAGTCTTACGCTATAAAAATCCACGGTCTTCAATAATCATCACCTTCAACATGTCTTCACGTTCGAACATATACATTGGTTTTGAAGTGGTTTTTGGATAGGAATAATCCAAATCTGACTCCGGTTCCTTTAAAATCCAATTATCAATAAAAAGTGAATATGAGTATATAGGATTTATTAAGTCTCTTTTCACTTTAATTCTTTTCGGATGATTTCGACATCTCTTTCTTTGACTTAGGAAAATTTCTAAGAAATTCATTCTTTTGCTTTGGAAAATATCTCAAAATTCCTTACTTAACTATCAATCAAATTCTTTACTTTTATGCGGGTTAAAAACAATGTTATTTAAGACATCGTTTACGATAAACCTTAAATCAATCTTAACAAACATTTTGAAGTAAATAGGATCATAGAAATCATTCATTTTTGGAGATTGCTTAACTTTTGGATAATACCAATCCTCTTTTATTTTGGAAAACTTAACAGAATCTTTTTTATTTAAGAGCATCCGGACTTTCCTTTCGATCTGTTCTACCACTCATCTAAGAAAAGAAAACATAGGCCAGGTAAGTTCAAGGCACTGGTTGCTCCATCCCCAACCTTAGTTAAACACCTTGGTTTATCTTCCCAGATCTCACAGACGGGACAAATGTACTAGTCGTTTCTGCATACTCAGATTTTCAACTTTATTTGGGAATTGCTTATAAGTATTCCAAATTATCTTTCAAAACGCTTAATTATCCTTTTTAAAACATTCATAATTTATTCTGGGAAACGTCGTTATATTTATACTTATATTCCAAAAGTTATAAAATTCACAACAGAAAAGTGCTACGGAAAGTGCTAAATAAGCTTATTTAAATTAAACAACTTTTAAACATTCGATAATTCAATTTTACAATCCAAATATATTTTAAATCATTTAAATATATTTATCAAATTTATTTCATATTTTTCCATAATTAAAACATCCATTTAAACAGATTTCCTGTTGCAGCCATTTAACTGCACCAGCGCGATTTTTCTGGAAAATTGATTTGGACTTATTTCAAAATCTACTCGATGAAACTTTAATTATCTTTCTTCTTTAGAAGACATGGATATAATAGTCCGGAATTTTCTTATCTCGAAGAATTCCAAGCCATATTCCACTCTATACACTCATTTGAACTTTTCGGCGCGAAATCGCAACTACCGTTGCACGACGCGTCTAGTTTTAACTTATTTTTCAATACTTGAAATAATTTATTAAAGTAGGATTTCAACACTTATAAAATCATTACAAATCATTTTAAATTAATATTTTCACTTTTTAAAGTATTTAAAATATATTTTCACTATTACCATATTATAATATTATTATATTTCCATTATTTTAATATTAAATTTTAAATTTCAATTTCAATTCAATTTCAATTCTAATCCCAAATTAAACACATTTAAAACTTAGATTTCAAATCTAGTTTCAATTTAAACTTCAATTCAATCTCAAACTAAACTTCATTTTTTCAAAATCGATTTCAATTTCAATTCAACTTCACTATTCATCTAAATTTCAATTTCTAATTAACTACCCTTTTCAAATCTGTTTCACTTCAAATTTCAAATTCTCTTTCATTTTAACTTTGATTTCACTTATAAATGAAAAAAGACTTATTTTTCCACAATATCTCATATTACTAAAAATATGGTCTTTTTAAACAAAGAGATTACTTAATTAATAGGAATTTGATGTCCAAATTATCATCACAACCATACAACTATCATATAACACTAACACATTCAATACGTTAAATGTCATAACATTACTATGGATTATCCAACATATTCAAACAATCAATCAAACATCCATATCATCAAATAGTGATTATTTAACATAACAATTAAGCATGATAATCAATATAATTTAAAAAGCGACGAGAATTTCGCACCTTTATATCCACTCCATCAAACTTTAATGTAAGATTTCCGTCTCTCGCTAATGTGCTATTACCAACGTCTCGCCTTTTGTCGTTTCCTTTCCGAACGCTTTTGTTTTTCCTTTTCTTTTTCTTTCTCTTTTCTCTTTTTTTTCTTTTTTTAATATGGAGAAATGGGAGTACGGCCTTGGTGTGGAGGAGGGTGTGGCCTTGGGTTTAGGCATATAGGAGGGTGTAGGCTTGGGTTTTGGGGTGTGTGGTGCTCGTCCTTGGGGTGTAGGAGCTCGGGTTGGTGGGTTTGGGCTCGGCTTTGGGGTGTAAGGGGTAGGCCGTGGGGTGTAGGGGTGAGGAGGAGGTGGGTAGGTGGAAGTTAAGCTTGGTTTTGTTGATGTAAGGTGATGGTTTGCAGTATGGAGGTGATAGCTTGAAGGTAGAAGGGAAATGGAGAGGTAGGAAGCCATGGAAATGGAGGAAGAAGGAGGAAGTAATAGAAGAGGAAGAGAATGGAGTTTATAAATTTTGTAGAATGAGAATGTAGTGAAGAAAGAAGGGTTTAGGCTTGTATTTATAAGTGGAGTTTGAGTGGCTAATGTCCTAAATACCCTTGCCTTACTTTTTGACTTTTTCTTAACATGATAAGAAGTGTATTAATGGTGAAATGATGGTAGGATGTAAGTTTGTACTTAATAAAATGATGTTTGCCTCTTTTTCTTAAACTTTAAAATGTTAAAATAACATTTGCTTCTTTTCCATGTAAATTAGTAACATCTCATTAATGTGATTTGAATTTGTGAAATGATTACTCTTTTTTTTCTTAAAGTTTGTATTTTAAAAGAAGACTTTTGCATTGATTTGAGTTGCATTAAATGGATTTATAAGTATACATTAATGGTGAACATATGTGTCATTAATTTCTTTAATTACTTATCTTTTCATACTTTATCTTGTTTGAATTCATGGTGTTTAGTTCACATCATGTATAAGAGAAAAGAAAGATATGTGATTATGTTGTTTTATTTATTTACTTTTACACTCTTTTGTCAAATCGTAGCTTTTACATTTTTTTATTTATGTAAACTATTTTCAAAAGTAAACTCCTTTTGTCTTTTAGTGCTAAATGTAAAGTGTTTAAATAGTTTGTAAACTTATATTTATAAGTTAGAAAATGTATCAAGTTGCAACAACTTGTCGACTACTTGTTTTGGTTAAAAACGGCGTTTTTGACGACAAATTTTACAGTCAAAATTTGACCTTTTTATTAAGTTATATATTGAAGTAAACCAAACTTTAAAATGAACTTTTTACTTCTTTAAATAAATTAAAACAAGTCTCTTTATATTTTAAAATTATCTTTAATTAATATCAAAATCTCCAATTTTACAGTGTATGTAAAACTGACAAAAAGTGACAAATTTTGTTTATTTTTGTAAAAAGATTATTAACATACTTATATTATCTTTATTAGTTGTTTTAAATAAGATTTACCTTTTTAAATAAATATTTAAATCCATTTATTTAAGCCTTAATTTATTATTAACAAAACTTAACTTTTTTCGATTTGTTCTAAAATCCAAATTTATACTTTTAAATTTATTAACTATAAGAATAGATAATTATTTATTATATATAACATATTTATTAAAGATTTAAACTCCTTTTAAGTTTAAATCGAACGAAATCTCTCATTTCCGAAGTAGCGAAATTACGGGTAGTTACATTCTCCCCTACTTAAAAGCATTTCGTCCTCGAAATAAAAGTTAGGTAAAAGAATTTATCTCATACTTTATCCTCAAATATTTTGACTTATTTATACTGATGATAGGAAAGAAGAAGGTCGATATCATTACAACACTAAAGAAAGATGATGCCAAACATACATATAGAGATTTCCCACACTAACCTGGGTACTTATCACGTACTTAAGGTTATATATATACACACATCAAGTCATACTTCTATCATGCACATCCAAGTGCGTACTGCACACTTAAGATAATATATACAACAACCAAACAAGTCTATACATCCAAAAATAACCAAACTGATACTATATTAACATAAATGAATACATCCACATAACTCATCCCCTGACCTTAGCGTGTATTATACCTGAGGTCTATATATATAGATACCAAAACATCAGTCCAACCACTATATCTTTGTGCCTATTATATAAGATAACTATCCAACTACTATATTGATAGACCCAACACATCATACTATATGTGATATTTGATTCGATCTATTATTCGAATCCACAACTTCTCTTTTGAACTAGTATCGATCTCTCGATTTTCTAGTGCGGATTTTGATCAGACTTCTTAATCACAAACCCTTGCTTTCCTTGCATAGCTCTCAACTATGATAGAAAACTCGTATACATAATCATAAACTCCTATCAATGCTTGCTGTCAAGAATCGAGTGGTAAATTAATCCTTTTTCGGATTGGTGTAAACACCTCAAAGTTCTGTACTCAAATCTTAGTTCAAAATTTATGTGCCAAAATGATCTACGTTTAACTTATGTACTTATTCGCATTCATCTTTACCTAATACTTCAAAAATTCTGTTAATCCAAGTTTATTTCACAACCATTGCTTTCTTCTAAATATATTATTACTTAAGCATACAAATATGACTTAAACTTATATAATATACCTTTACTTTCTAAGAGTATATACATATCCCTAATGTTCAAACTGTCATTACTTCAAATAAGGGGTTTAACAAATGCGGAACTCTACCATTATCTCAAATTAATAAGTTATAAAACGCAATCCTTAGTTTATTTACTTAAGATCTTGATTTAGGTAATATTATTTATCCATTTCTAAATCAAATTTCTTAAATCCATCAAATACCTCATAGTCAAATTATGAAACTTAATTCACATGGAATTTGTTATTTGAACATTTTTCATCCAACAATCAACCTACTAACCATATTATTCAAAAATATTCACTTCTATTTTTACTTCATTTTGAATTACAAATGTTACCCTAAATGTATCACTAATTCAAATTTTTATATTATGATGATATTTCTTCATATCTTTTGTTCCTGAATTTCACTTTGATTTTTAACCTAATCAAAGTGTCTAAATTTCAAATTAACTTAACTCCTTTATAAGTTATAGAACTTACTCTTTCATATTATATTTACCCAAAATTTCAATTTTGGCTTATCTTTTTCTATTTTATTGATAATAATTTTTTTTCTATATGTACATTTTCTCTTTACTTTCTCTAGTTACAACTTGTAGCTTCAATATTATCATCAAATATCTTACAGTCAAATTGTGAATTTTACTTCACAGGATATTTGTACTTAGCTTTTAAATCCATCTATTATGATAATCACTTAATCATTATTATTTTTTAATACTAAATATCTAAGGGTATATGATTAAAGTTCTAAATTCTAGCTTTCAACTAATTGATTTTATATGGAATATCTTATAGTCAAATTATGCAGTTCTAATCACAAGATATTCATATTTTAGCTAAGCTAAATTACAAACAATCCTTAATTTCTAACCCAAAAGATAATAATATCCCCTTTAATATTTATAGTATAAACCCAAGGTAAAATTATTTCATTTACTAATTTCTTTTAAAAACAAAATCATTTTTATAAAATTAACAAATATGTGCTCAATATAATAATACCCTCATAACTCATTCTAGGGTGTTACTAACCCTATCTCTATTGAGTTACTCATCCTAGAATATTACTAATCCTATCTCTGATGAGACTTACCCCTATCAGGCTTCGGTGTTCGCTCGACCAAAAGCTCTGATACCAAATGTAAAGTCCCGTTTTTCCGTACTCTTTGAATCGACAAAAAACCACACATGTCTAACTCAAATTGCCCGAAAAGACGGATCTTTAAGGGTATAAAAGAAAAGTAGACAGAACAGAATCTCACTCGAATGGAATAACATATAATATTGAACAAATATTTTTGCAGCGAAAAACTTTTAAATACATATATCGGAGTCTAACCTAAATTCAGCTTGGACAGTTATAAAATCTGCCCTTACAATTGCTGATAATCATCAAACAAAATACACTAAGTACAGCGAATAATAGAATATGCTCATACATCGATGAATATCTCCAGCTCTCCTCTGGAAACTCCAACCGTCTTCGATATCCTGAAACTACTCGGATCTGACCCGAATATTGAAAATACCCGATCAGGCTTGATAAACAAGCATGAAAAAAACTCAATAATAGATGACAGTGTCATATATCGGCCTTTTTATAAACCCCTTGAAAACAAAGAGTATCTCATAGGACCACGCATACACATAAACACGGACGGGTTTTTACCTTATGATAACTAATACACTTTTAATCAAAACATTTGATATTATTTCTAATGACATCACTTTGAAAACATTTGCAAATAAACTTATTAGTCTTATCTGAAACGGTTACCCATATAGCATTTCGAGGCTATTCATTACGCCGATACAAACAAAACCGTAGGTTCATATTGGAGAATGGATTTCCATACAAATGATCAGGCGTAGGAACTACCTTCCGAATGGGTACACCTCTAGATGGATGTCCCTAGGAACCATCACAAAGCTCCTCTACCAACACAAGACCGGCCTACCTCTATAACTAGATAGTACCAAATATGTCATCCCTCGGTCGTTACCGACCTTTAACCGAGCGCTCGTTTTCCATGCACCACATTAATATACATCCCGAATGTCATAGCGGGAAGAAATATATCTAGAAAAGGATGATCACACCCTACTTGGGAATGACCCACTTAGCCTTGCTGCAACTAATCCTGTTTCGGTCATTTACGGTTTGATGAGGCTTGAGGCTACGATTACCTTTTCACAAAGCACATATCACATCTTTTGAATGCCACATTGTCATTTCCGTTAACTACTAATTGCCTTCCACAAAAATACAACCCTTGAGCTCGTACGTCTCAAGGAGGGTGTTAAGCTAAGAGAAGTTGCCTTCTCTGCCACCACTGATGTACTTTTGTAAAAACCAATGTACATAATCTTTAGAAATGCAATGTTAGACAAACGCCTATACAAGTTGTCCAGGAACAGGACAAACCGAAGGCACTCTCCTATTACCACTAGTAGCGAGTAGTCCTTGCAATCCGAAAAATTTCCATCACGAGGAGACCACTGCTATAAATAACTCTATAATGGGAGCTACCCAGAGCATATTCAACAAGAAGTCTTACACTATAAAGATCCACGGTCTTCAATAATCATCACCTTCAACATGTCTTCACGTTCGAACATATACATTGGTTTTCAAGTGGTTTTTGGATAGGAATAATCCAAATCCGACTCCGGTTCCTTCAAAATCCAATTATCGATAAAAAGTTAATATGAGTATATAGGATTTATTAAGTCTCTTTTCACTTTAATTCTTTTCGGATGATTTCGACATCTCTTTCTTTGACTTAGGAAAATTTCTAAGAAATTCATTCTTTTGCTTTGGAAAATATCTCAAAATTCCTTACTTAACTATCAATAAAATTCTTTACTTTTATGCGGGTTAAAAACAATGTTATTTAAGACATCGTTTACGATGAACCTTAAATCAATCTTAACAAACATTTTGAAGTAAATAGGATCATAGAAATCATTCATTTTTGGAGATTGCTTAACTTTTGGATAATACCAATCCTCTTTTATTTTGGAAAACTTAACAGAATCTTTTTTATTTAAGAGCATCCGGACTTTCCTTTCGATCTGTTCTACCCCTCGTCTAAGAAAAGAAAACATAGGCCAGGTAAGTTCAGGGCACTGATTGCTCCATCCCTATTTGTTTCATCTTCCCAGATCTCACAAGCGGGATAAATGTACTAATCGTTTTCGCATACTCAGATTTTCAACTTTATTTTGGAATTGCTTATTAATATTCCAAATTATCTTTCAATGCTTAATTATCATTTTTGAAACTTTCACAATTTACTATGGAAAACGTCGTTATATTTAAACTCATATTGCAAAAGTTATAGAATTCACAGCAGAAAAGTGCTGCGGAAAGTGCTAAATAAGCTTATTTGAATTAAACAACTTTTAAACATTCGATGATTCATATTTTACAATCCAAATATCTTTTAAATCATTTAAATAGATTTATCAGATTTATTTCATATTTTTCCATAATTAAAAACATCAATTTAAACAGATTTCCTATTACAGTCACTTTACTACACTAGCGCGATTTTTCTGGAAAATTGATTTGGACTTATTTCGAAATCTACTCGATCAAAATTTGATTATCTTTCTTAGTTTAGAAGATATGTATATAATAGCCCGAAATTTTCTTATCTCGAAGAATTCCGAGCCATATTTCACTCTATACACTCATTTGAAGTTTTCGACGCGAAATCGCGAATTGCCGTTGCGCGACGCGTCTAGTTTTAACTTATTTTTCAATATTTGAAATAATTTATTCAAGTTGGATTTCAACACTAATAAAATCATCACAAATCATTTTAAATTAATATTTTCACTTTTTAAAGTATTTAAAATATATTTTCACTGTTACCATATTATAATATTATTATACTCCCTTTATTTTAATATTAAATTTTAAATTCCAGTTTCAATTCAATTTCAATTCTAATATCAAATTAAGCATATTTAAAACGTAGATTTCAAATCTAATTTCAATTTAAATTTCAATTCAATCTCAAACTAGACTTCACTTTTTCAAAATCGAAATTTCACTATTCATCTAAATTTCAATTTCTAATTAACTAACCTTTTCAAATCCGTTTCACTTCAAATTTCAAATTCTTTTTCATTTAACTTTATTTCACTTCTAAATGAAAAGAGACTTATTTTTCCACAATATCTCATATTACTAACATATGGTCTTTTTAAACAAAGGGATTACTTAATTAATAGGAATTTGATGTCCAAATTATCGTCACAACCATACAACATTCATATAACACTAACATATTCAATACGGTAAATGTCATAACATTACTATGGATTATCCAACATATTCAAACAATCAATAAAACATCCATATCATCAAATAGTGATTACCTAACATAACAATTGAGCATGATAATCAATATAATTTAAAAAGCGGCGAGAATTTCTCACATTCATATCCACTCCGTCAAACTTTAATGTAAGATTTTCATCTCTCGCTGACGTGCTATTTCCAACGTCTCGCCTTTTGTCGTTGCCTTTCCAAATGCTTTTGTTTTTCCTTTTCTTTCTCTTTTCTCTCTTTTTTTCTTTTTTTTATATGGAGGAGAGGGAGTACAGCCTTGGTGTGGAGGAGGGTGTGGCCTTGGGTTAGGCGCATAGGAGGGTGTAGGCTCGGGTTTTGGGGTGTGTGGTGCTCGGCCTTGGGGTGTAGGAGCTCGGGTTGGTGGGTTGGGCTCGGCTTTGGGGTGTAGGGGGTAGGCCGTGGGGTGTAGGGGTGAGGAGGAGGTGGGTAGGTTGAAGTTAAGCTTGGTTTTGTTGATGTAAGGTGATGGTTTGGAGTATGGAGGTGATAGCTTGAAGGTAAAAGGGAAATGGGGAGGTAGGAAGCCATGGAAATGGAGGAAGAAGGAGGAAGTAATGGAAGAGGAAGAGAATGGAGTTTAGAAATTTTGTAGAATGAGAATGTAGTAAAGAAAGAAGGGTTGAGGCTTGCATTTATAAGTGGAGTTTGAGTGGCTAATGTCCTAAATACCCTTGCCTTACTTTTTGACTTTTTTTTAACATGATAAGAAGTGTATTAATGGTGAAATGATGGTAGGATGTAAGTTTGTACTTAATAAAATGTTGTTTGCCTCTTTTTCTTAAACTTTAAAATGTTAAAATAACATTTGCTTCTTTTCCATGTAAATTACTAACATCTCATTAATGTGATTTCAATTTGTGAAATGATTGCTCTCTTTTTTCTTAAAGTTTGTATTTTAAATGAAGACTTTTGCATTGGTTTGACTTGCATTAAATGGATTTGTATGTATGCATTAATTGTGAGCATATGTGTCATTAATTCCTTTAGTTACTTATCTTTTCATAATTTATTTTGTTTGAATTCAAGATGTTTAGTTAACATCGTGTATAAGAGAAAAGAAAGATATGTAATGATGTTGTTTTATTTGTTTTCTTTTACTCTTTTGTCAAGTCATAACTTTTACATTTTTTTATTTATGTAAACTATTTTCAAAAGAAAACTCCTTTTGTATTTTAGTGCTAAATGTAAAGTGTTTAAATAGTTTGTAAACTTGTATTTATAAGTTAGAAAATATATTAAGTTGCAACAACTTGTCGACTATTTGTTTTGGTTAAAAACGGCGTTTTTGACAACAAATTTTACAGTCAAAATTTGACGTTTTTATTAAGCTATATATTGAAGTAAACCAAAATTTAAAATGAACTTTTTACTTCTTTAAATAAATTAAAACAAGTCTCTTTATATTTTAAAATTAACTTTAATTAATATCAAAATCTCTAATTTTACAGTGTATGTAAAACTGACAAAATGCGACAAATTTTGGTTATTTTTGTAAAACGATTAACATACTTATATTATCTTTATTAGATGTTTTAAATAAGATTTACCTTTTTAATTAAATATTTAAATCCATTTATTTAAGCCTTAATTTATTATTAACAAAACTTAACTTTTGTCGATTTGTTCTAAAATCCAAATTTATACTTTTTAATTTATTAACTATAAGAATAGATAATTATTTATTATATATAACACATTTATTAAAGATTTAAACTCCTTTTAAATTTAAATCGAACGAAATCTCTTATTTTCGAAGTAGCGAAATTACGTGTCATTACAAATTTCCCTCAGGATATTAATGCAATAGCACGTTCTCTCCCTTTCAAGCCAAATGATTTATCGGCGGTATTAATTGTCAACAGAAGTGGAACGAATGAGAGTCAAGAGTTTCGCGTAAGGCATGAACATGTGAGGCAGGCACTACTTTGGCTTAAATCAAATAATATATTTTATTCCGATGTGCACATTAATGAAATGTTTCTACATGAGTTACCAGAGGACGGTATACCTTTAAATCTTCCTCATATTCAAGATAATTCCCAAACTCAAATTCACAATGACGATTTTCATGGTACTCTACAATTGGAAAGCAAAATAACTCACATCGGTGAATTTGAGATATTAGGTGCAACCACGGCTACAGTACAATCGAACCACCAAGCCTATCTATTATCCTTTTTGGAAAATAAAGAAATAGATGAAGTAGTTGTTCAGATGCTTATTTCTTCTGTTGCTATTGATGAGTTTAATACTCCTGAATATATTCGATGGCATTTCAAACATTATTTCCATTAGGAAATGCTGACTTACGACAAGCACGACCAAGAAAAATTAGACCCCTAGAATATTTTCAATATTTAATGAAATTTCATGATCAAAGGTTTGCAAAAGAATCTAGATTTAGATATATTGTGTACAACTCAATTAGTAGGTGGCGTGCGTTAGATATCGGTAGCATATACGTACAAAAAAAAACCGGATGATGGGAATTTATCTACAAATGATATACGTGAAATGTTAAAATCGGGAGATAAGTAGTTGTCCCAACACATTTCTTACTATGCAAAAGGCATTCGTGGAAGCCGTTCTTACTGGTCTGCAAGGTTAATAGAGCTTACAGCTATGGTCAGACAATTAGGTGCGCCAACTATATTTTTCACATTAAGTTCAGCAGATTTGCAATGGCCAGAACTTTATAAACTTCTCGATCAAACAAACGAATTGCAAAAATTAAGCAACAGTGAACTAATAAAAAGAAAGGCATGGTTACTAAATGAAAATCCACTTGTTGCTGCATGGTTTTTCCAAGCAAGAGTTAAAACTTTTGTACTATATTTTTTGACGCCAGAATTTTCTGTTAAGGACTATTGGTATCGTTTTGAATGGAAAAATCGTGGAAGTGGACATATCCATGGCTTTTTGTGGATGCATGATGCACCAGATTTATCTTCTGTAACCGAAAGTTCATATGAAAATTCTACAACTATTGAATATTTTGATCGTCTTGTTTGTACAATAAACCCAAATATGGGTGGACCTTCACGGGAACAAGAGCATCCATGTGCACAAGTTATTCCACCTGATGCAAATTTGGAAAATTTGACGTTTTTATTAATCTATATATTGAAGTAAACCAAAATTTAAAATGAACTTTTTACTTCTTTAAATAAATTAAAACAAGTCTCTTTATATTTTAAAATTAACTTTAATTAATATCAAAATCTCTAATTTTACAGTGTATGTAAAACTGACAAAATGCGACAAATTTTGGTTATTTTTGTAAAACGATTAACATACTTATATTATCTTTATTAGATGTTTTAAATAAGATTTACCTTTTTAATTAAATATTTAAATCCATTTATTTAAGCCTTAATTTATTATTAACAAAACTTAACTTTTGTCGATTTGTTCTAAAATCCAAATTTATACTTTTTAATTTATTAACTATAAGAATAGATAATTATTTATTATATATAACACATTTATTAAAGATTTAAACTCCTTTTAAATTTAAATCGAACGAAATCTCTTATTTTCGAAGTAGCGAAATTACGTGTCATTACAAATTTCCCTCAGGATATTAATGCAATAGCACGTTCTCTCCCTTTCAAGCCAAATGATTTATCGGCGGTATTAATTGTCAACAGAAGTGGAACGAATGAGAGTCAAGAGTTTCGCGTAAGGCATGAACATGTGAGGCAGGCACTACTTTGGCTTAAATCAAATAATATATTTTATTCCGATGTGCACATTAATGAAATGTTTCTACATGAGTTACCAGAGGACGGTATACCTTTAAATCTTCCTCATATTCAAGATAATTCCCAAACTCAAATTCACAATGACGATTTTCATGGTACTCTACAATTGGAAAGCAAAATAACTCACATCGGTGAATTTGAGATATTAGGTGCAACCACGGCTACAGTACAATCGAACCACCAAGCCTATCTATTATCCTTTTTGGAAAATAAAGAAATAGATGAAGTAGTTGTTCAGATGCTTATTTCTTCTGTTGCTATTGATGAGTTTAATACTCCTGAATATATTCGATGGCATTTCAAACATTATTTCCATTAGGAAATGCTGACTTACGACAAGCACGACCAAGAAAAATTAGACCCCTAGAATATTTTCAATATTTAATGAAATTTCATGATCAAAGGTTTGCAAAAGAATCTAGATTTAGATATTTTGTGTACAACTCAATTAGTAGGTGGCGTGCGTTAGATATCGGTAGCATATACGTACAAAAAAAAACCGGATGATGGGAATTTATCTACAAATGATATACGTGAAATGTTAAAATCGGGAGATAAGTAGTTGTCCCAACACATTTCTTACTATGCAAAAGGCATTCGTGGAAGCCGTTCTTACTGGTCTGCAAGGTTAATAGAGCTTACAGCTATGGTCAGACAATTAGGTGCGCCAACTATATTTTTCACATTAAGTTCAGCAGATTTGCAATGGCCAGAACTTTATAAACTTCTCGATCAAACAAACGAATTGCAAAAATTAAGCAACAGTGAACTAATAAAAAGAAAGGCATGGTTACTAAATGAAAATCCACTTGTTGCTGCATGGTTTTTCCAAGCAAGAGTTAAAACTTTTGTACTAGATTTTTTGACGCCAGAATTTTCTGTTAAGGACTATTGGTATCGTTTTGAATGGAAAAATCGTGGAAGTGGACATATCCATGGCTTTTTGTGGATGCATGATGCACCAGATTTATCTTCTGTGACCGAAAGTTCATATGAAAATTCTACAACTATTGAATATTTTGATCGTCTTGTTTGTACAATAAACCCAAATATGGGTGGACCTTCACGGGAACAAGAGCATCCATGTGCACAAGTTATTCCACCTGATGCAAATTTGGAAAATTTGACGTTTTTATTAAGCTATATATTGAAGTAAACCAAAATTTAAAATGAACTTTTTACTTCTTTAAATAAATTAAAACAAGTCTCTTTATATTTTAAAATTAACTTTAATTAATATCAAAATCTCTAATTTTACAGTGTATGTAAAACTGACAAAATGCGACAAATTTTGGTTATTTTTGTAAAACGATTAACATACTTATATTATCTTTATTAGATGTTTTAAATAAGATTTACCTTTTTAATTAAATATTTAAATCCATTTATTTAAGCCTTAATTTATTATTAACAAAACTTAACTTTTGTCGATTTGTTCTAAAATCCAAATTTATACTTTTTAATTTATTAACTATAAGAATAGATAATTATTTATTATATATAACACATTTATTAAAGATTTAAACTCCTTTTAAATTTAAATCGAACGAAATCTCTTATTTTCGAAGTAGCGAAATTACGTGTCATTACAAATTTCCCTCAGGATATTAATGCAATAGCACGTTCTCTCCCTTTCAAGCCAAATGATTTATCGGCGGTATTAATTGTCAACAGAAGTGGAACGAATGAGAGTCAAGAGTTTCGCGTAAGGCATGAACATGTGAGGCAGGCACTACTTTGGCTTAAATCAAATAATATATTTTATTCCGATGTGCACATTAATGAAATGTTTCTACATGAGTTACCAGAGGACGGTATACCTTTAAATCTTCCTCATATTCAAGATAATTCCCAAACTCAAATTCACAATGACGATTTTCATGGTACTCTACAATTGGAAAGCAAAATAACTCACATCGGTGAATTTGAGATATTAGGTGCAACCACGGCTACAGTACAATCGAACCACCAAGCCTATCTATTATCCTTTTTGGAAAATAAAGAAATAGATGAAGTAGTTGTTCAGATGCTTATTTCTTCTGTTGCTATTGATGAGTTTAATACTCCTGAATATATTCGATGGCATTTCAAACATTATTTCCATTAGGAAATGCTGACTTACGACAAGCACGACCAAGAAAAATTAGACCCCTAGAATATTTTCAATATTTAATGAAATTTCATGATCAAAGGTTTGCAAAAGAATCTAGATTTAGATATTTTGTGTACAACTCAATTAGTAGGTGGCGTGCGTTAGATATCGGTAGCATATACGTACAAAAAAAAACCGGACGATGGGAATTTATCTACAAATGATATACGTGAAATGTTAAAATCGGGAGATAAGTAGTTGTCCCAACACATTTCTTACTATGCAAAAGGCATTCGTGGAAGCCGTTCTTACTGGTCTGCAAGGTTAATAGAGCTTACAGCTATGGTCAGACAATTAGGTGCGCCAACTATATTTTTCACATTAAGTTCAGCAGATTTGCAATGGCCAGAACTTTATAAACTTCTCGATCAAACAAACGAATTGCAAAAATTAAGCAACAGTGAACTAATAAAAAGAAAGGCATGGTTACTAAATGAAAATCCACTTGTTGCTGCACGGTTTTTCCAAGCAAGAGTTAAAACTTTTGTACTAGATTTTTTGACGCCAGAATTTTCTGTTAAGGACTATTGGTATCGTTTTGAATGGAAAAATCGTGGAAGTGGACATATCCATGGCTTTTTGTGGATGCATGATGCACCAGATTTATCTTCTGTGACCGAAAGTTCATATGAAAATTCTACAACTATTGAATATTTTGATCGTCTTGTTTGTACAATAAACCCAAATATGGGTGGACCTTCACGGGAACAAGAGCATCCATGTGCACAAGTTATTCCACCTGATGCAAATTTGGATACAGACGACAATGACTATGCAAATCTAGTTACTTGGGTTATGCATCATTCCAGGTGTGGAAACTACTGTTTGCGAGTACATAGAACAATCAAACAGTTAACATGTTGCTTTAAATATCTGTTTGGCGTGCTTCCACGATCTAAAATTGTAGAAGATCCTCCAAATAGTAAAATCTTTCAATTTATTTCACAACGCAATGATCCTCTGATCTGCTCACATAATAGAAAAGTACTTCAGCTTTGGCGTGCTAATATTGATTGGTACCCTGTGTTATCTGTGCATGCTGTGGCAAATTATATTGGAAAATATGCAAAAAAATCTGAACCAGTATCAAAGAGCTTTACAGGCACATTCAGAACAATAGTTGAAAATAGTCATCGACCTTGTCAAACATTAACTTTCGCCATCAAGAAACTACTTCTCAAGAGTGTATCCGAACGAGACATTTCTGCACAAGAGGTATGCCATCTTATGATGTCTTACCCTCTAGTAGTTCATCTAGAACAATAGTACAACTTAACGTAACTGAAAAAAACATGTTATCAACAATAATTCGACGTCGAAATACAACAATAGATGAAGATATCGTTGATTCGGACCCAAATTTTATTACAAGGTATATGGATCGACCAATCGAATTTGAAAACCTTTCACTACTTGATATGGAAAAAAAACTTCTGTTACTATAATAAAGGGTGGCATAAGTTTCGAAAAGAGGCAATTGTACGAATAGTAGCAGATCTAAGTACCAATATTCCTCCATTCAGTGAAAAGTGGGAATTTTATTACGAACAACAGGTAATGCTACTTCTTTGCTTTTGATTAGATCAAATTGTACAAATATTAATGATAAACTTTGATAATTAAAAATTATATTGATTTTAATTATATTTAAAACACGAAATCATAAGTAAACTTATTTTTTAATATGAATACAGGTACTACTACGTCATCACTATAGAAATCTTAATGAAGCAAAAGGAAACTTCAATGCTTGGTCCGATATATATGTTAATTTAGGTTTGACTGAACATCAATCACTCCCAGATGCTATAGAAGATGATTTCGAAGATCATAGTATAAACAATGATGTAGAAGAACATCAAAAAGAAGGATGGATGATAGCAACCTCGATGGGTCTAATGCTTGTTTCAGGAGAGGAAATAGAAATGGGCTTAAGAGAATTCGATATTTTGCATAATTGGAATGAAGCAATTCAGAGATACCCTAATATAGGTATTGAACGTAATTTTATCCATACCAGTTTACGTTCAATTATGGAACATGAAAGTGAGACCATAAACAGTTCTACTGTTGTTCCTTTTGAGAGTTTGTCTACAGAACAGAGGACTGCACATAATGTGATATTTAGCGCAATATCTAAAGAAAAATCAATTCGAATGATTATATGCGGTGGTGCCGGTACAGGAAAATCAACGCTTGTAAATGCCATTGTTCAAATTTGTTACTCATTTTGGAACCAACAAAGCAGTTCGCATTATGGCTCCAACTGGAGTGGCTGCATTTAATATTGGTGGTAGCACAATTCATCATGAACTTCTAATCTCCACGGAAAGAAAATCATCCTACAAAGAACTATCATCAGAGCAATGTCATCGTACGCAAGATGAATTTAAAAATAAAAAGTTGATTATAATAGATGAATATAGTATGCTTGGTAGAACAATGATGGCAAATTTTGATTTACGGTGTCGTATTTTTTTCAATAAATGACTTATTTGGTAGCGTTTCTTTTGTCTTAGTCGGTGATATGCGACAACTACCTCCTGTTTGTGATAGTTTGTTATACTTGAAAGATGGTAATCTCTTACAACAACATGGTGGACTTGCATATTTGAGTTTTGATAAGTGTGTAAGACTATCGTACATATTCCGTCAAGTTGGAGATGAGCAAGCACCTTTAAGAGGAGCTTTCGAAAGACTGAGTAGAGGTGCATCTACTTTAGACGATTGGAAACTTTTCAAATCCAGTGATTGGTCAATTTTATCGAACAAAGAGAAGGAAACCTTTAAGATTGCTCTTTATCTTTATCCAGCAAGAATTGCTGCTAACGAACATAACAAAAACCATTTGATTCAACTTGAAAAACCTATTGCACGCATTCCTTCTTTCAATAACTGTGAAGCAGCATCTAATGCTTCGGTTGATGATGCAAAAGGTTTAGAACGATGTATTTATCTTTTTGTATGTGCTCGAGTGATGTTACGATCTAATCTTTCAGTGCAAAATGGATTGGTTAACGGTGCAATGGGTACTATTGTGGATATTGTATATTCACAGTCATCAAGTTTTCCTAACGATCTATCGCTAGTAGTCATAGTCGATTTTGATAAATACCATAGTACTCCATTTCATGAGGGAACAAATATTATTCCAGTAAATCCGCAAACAGTAAATTGGAAAACTTCTTCTGGTACAACATGTATGAGAACTCAGTTACCTTTAGCTCTATCTTAGGCAATTACAATACATAAAATTCAAGGAATGACACTTGATCAAGCAATCATTAATATCGACGATCAAGAAAGTCTTGGTTTAACGTTTGTTGCTTTATCAAGGACTAGAAAATTATAGGATCTTGCTTTCAATCCTATGTTTACTTTTGAAAGACTTGCACAGATTAGAAGATCCAAAGGCCTGCTTTCTAGATTATTATAGGAAGAACGTTTAAATGCAATGTTTGTTGAATAAATGGTAAGTAAAAACAACTATTATTATTCTTAAAATTTCAAATAGGTTTTTTGTTTTATGTTAAATTAGCAATTAATGAAACTTAAAAAAAAACTCTTGTATTCTAAACTTCCAAGTCGAATGTTGCAGATTCTATATAATGTTCCTTTCGCAATCGCATCAACCATTGTACAAATAAGAGGCGGTGGTCAAGGTTGGTAAATTATACATAGAAAAGATCCACTACTGTTTATCATTATTTCTAAAAAAATTAATATTAGAAAAGCCTCATCAGTCTATAAATGCATGTTCTAATTTCTTTATTTAGACTTAGCAATGTTCAATTTCCTCCTTATTAACTCATTATTTCTGGAACGTCTTTAGCGGGATGATTCTAATGTGGTTCAAGCAGATATGTCACTAGAAGTATCGAAATTGTTCACTCGGGAGCTCACAAGGGTAATACTCTTCACATATTATAAACAATTATATAATATGATTAATCATGTAACATATTCAATTTGCAGTACAAGGATGAAACAGAAGAAATCGCAATGAATGGATTGATGCAAAATAAGGATATCTTGGATATGATTGCCAGAGAACTGTTGTCAAATTCAAGAATAACTGGATTGGTATTTTCCTTTAAAACTATGTTTTATCATTCAATTTTTGTTTATTTTAAGCAACCAGTAAAATTCTGACACTAGTAAATAATAAAATAAGAACAATAATTAAGAAGCATGAAATGAGTAGAAAAAAGGACTATGTTATTATATTGTTCCGGTGTGATAAGTTTATCTTGTCTTGTATAAAATAAAAGGCTTGCTTTGAAAAAAAATCGCGCTTGCATTATGCTCGTAACTCATTACTCATATGTGTCTGTTATGATGTATTTTCAGGAAGTACAAGATAGAATGAAGCAGATGACACCAGTCACGTTTGATGATTTTGTACAATCATTTCAAATTAGCGCGAATGAGGTACTAAATTGCTGTTAATTTTTCAGTACGACTCTAAATTACATTGTCATATTTTAATGTTTGTTACAATGTTTGTGACTAAAATTATCATCTGTTTTTCAATCCCATGATAGTGTTAAAACGATATACAAAACACAACCATATTACTCTTTGAAGATTTGAATTGACATTTTATTTTCAAATAGCCATTTTGATTAGATTGAATAATGACTTCTTATTTATCTACATATTTTTCAATCTTTTCTGAAATTCAGGAGGGACCATTGCCAAGAAATGATCGGTTGAGTTACCAACCATTGGATGTGTATGCTGCACCTCTTCATTGGTGTTAATAACACAGACTATAAACTTCCATTTTATCATTCACATTACGTTGTACAAGCAAGCAGCTAATCCAAGTTAAAGAAGAAGAAAGATAAAACATCATATATGAAAATGTTAAAAGACTTTTACATTGATGGCTTCAACTCATGTTGCTGCTGTGATGTGGCAGGAGCAGATGATTTGGCTCATTTAATTGTAAAAAATATGCATTTCTGCATAAATTTCAAACATTTGTATTGTAATTCCACCAAGATAAAGTGTAGATAGATTTTTTTTTACTGATTTCGTATCACTATCAGCTTGTAACAATTAGTGTCATGTTAGTGGCAAGATTTTGAGCTCTTGTAAATTATAAATATAGTGTATTTGATAGCAATTGCGTAAATGTATGATACGTTATTCTCTTTTAACAAAATGTTCTTGTGAATTACAACATTTTGAAGTATTTGCAACTTTGTTCAAAAATACCCTAGTCATTTTACCACTATATTTAAGTCAGTACCCTTTCAAATACCAACAAGTACTACATTCATAATGTGAATGAAATTGCATAAAGTAGATTAAAAGGTTGTCAAACAGCATAAAAAAAATTGACGTTGAGATTTCTTTCAAAACATTATATGCAAGCGTGTTCTAAATTGTTGCACTAATAATGATAAATAGCCTAGGTTGCATTTGTTAAAACAGCAACATATACCTTGTGTTTGCGCAAAAAATGGGCAAACACCTCCAAGTCGTGTGATTTAGTTGATTTTATGTGATTCTTAATGATTTAGATGAGTTATGTAAATATGAAAAAAGCAGGGGCTGAAATGTAAAAGACACACAGATTTATAGTGGTTCGGCCAGAACGTGCCTACGTCCACTTTATATGTTATTATCTTCTTTCTTTCAGATTACAAGTACAATGCTTTGTGTACAAGTATATGAAAGTAGTTTGAAAGTTCCTTCCGTGCTTGAGCTCTTAAACTTGTCTGCCATTGTTGTACCCCTGCCCCTCTATTTATAGAGTGAGGTTGGGGGCAGGGGTCTTGGATGTATATAGCTGCTGGTGGGCCCGGGCTGAAGCAATCTGGCCGGTAGCGTTCTGGTTCGGCGAGGCTTCATTCGGCATGGAGCTTGGACCGGTGATGGAGTGGACCGGTGGTAGGTGGTTTGGAGGTTCGTTCGATGGTGGAGTATGGGGTTGATTCGGTGGTGTTGGTCCGGTCATGGTAGTCCAGTGATGGTGGGAAATGATGTTGGACCGGTGGTGATGGGATAGCCACTTGGTTCGGCAAGGAGGTGGGTTTGGAGTTGGTTCGGCAGTGGAGGCTTGCTACCGGATGAGGTATGCCGAATGAGAATGAACCGGATGAGATTTTACCCTTCATTGCCGAATGGAGCTTTAAACCCTTGAACTGCCGAATGGACTTAGGAACCGGATGGAATGGAGGTTGCGAACCCGGGTGAAACTGACGCTTCTCGGTCTTGAGATCTTCTGGGTGAAAATTCGCCCAACATTTGCCCCCCAAAGTGGGGCACGTGCTTGCATGTGTCGCGCTTTGTTTCCCTACGGTAGGAAAGCTCGTTTCATAACGCCATGGGCTGGATGTTCATGTCCTATCGGTGTCCTCATGCCTTGCGGTAGGAAGGCGTGTTTTGTAATGCAATGAGCTGGATGTCCATATCCTGTTGATTTCCTGCAAAGGAATTTACAGTTTTAATGTGATTTCAAATGACGACCGTTCGGGATCGAAATATTTGAGGCGAAGTGAATTGTGCCGTTCAAGGCGAGATGTGACCGTTCGAGGTCGGGTGCCATTCGAGGCATCATTCGTGACCCCGTACATGTGTAAGTAGCTTAGCCATTCCAGAATTAGCAGAGCTAAATATCCATCCAACTGATGAATTTTAAAAGGATGTCAAAGTGTAGATTCTCACAACGATAGGGTTAATAGCCATTCAGAGCATGCTTATAGACCGTTCGTGGTTGCGTACACGTGTAAATGATTAACCCATGTTAGTGAGCGATTTACGACTTGTTCATCGTTATCATAATCTCTATTTTATTAGTAGATCCTAGAGTTCGGTACTTATCTGTGTTAGGTGCCTTGCATGCCACCTGTTTCTGGTTTTTGCTGGCAGAGATAGTTTCATTCGGTTTTTAGTCTGGTCCGGTATGCCGAACCAGTTGGTCCGGTGCCTCTGCCCTCGTCTATATATAGGGGCTACACCCCCCTTAGTTGTTCCTTACCGAACCAACGAGCGCCGAATCAATTTCTAGCCGAACCAACTCTCTGCGGGATCAAGCTTTTACTGAATCAGGTATATATCTTTGCCGAATGAACTTTACTGCCGAATGAACACGAAGGCTTTTTTACTGCCGAATGAAATTGTGTTACCGAATGAGCAAGTATACCGGATGAACTCCCAAGGCCGAATGATACTACCGAATGGAGTATATGCCGAATGAGACTACCGAATGGAGAATATGCCGAATGAGACTTCATACTTGAATCTTGAGCGGAATCTTAGGCTTTTATACGCTTGCTTTAGATACTTGCTCGTTTATGTTTCTATACTTCTTGTTCTAACACCGTGTTTTTCTTGTGCTGTAGATAAATGTCTCGCAAAGCGGAAACCCGATCGGATAAAAAGAAATCTAAAGGTAGAGGAGAGTCATCCTCCTCCGTGCCCCCAGCCCAACCAAGACCGGTGCCACATGGGCCTGCCCCGAGGTCGTTAGTGGATGGGTACGGTCCCCAGGAACTTCTGGTCTCCCCTCCCGATTGCTTTCCTAGCTCCTTAAAGGAGGAGCAACTTGATGTTATATTCCGTTCCTTCGGGATAGACAGGGCTCGCATGCTATTGCCGGGAGATGGAGTGATGCCGTATAATCCCCCCGAAGGCTACTTTGCTTACAGCAGATATCATTGCATGTGTGGTGCTATCCCTCCTATCAATGCCTGGATAGTTAGCTTTACCACATATTTGAAGGTGGCTCCATTCCAGCTCTAGCCAAACTCTTATGCCATTCTGGTGAGCCTTTTCGTTATCTTCCAGAGGAGGTACGGGCGCCCTCCTTCTAACCGGGAAATTCGATATTTGTATAACCTGAGAGGCTACAAGAAGGGGTCTCCGTATATTAGTCTAGAAGCGGCCGTGCCCTTCAAACCGGTCTTGGACTTATATTCAAAGTTTACCATGTTCAAGAAAGAATGGTTTTTTATCAAGGACGATTCTGTTTCTTTCCGCCTTTTCACTTCCGGCTGTAAGATGAATTTCATTTATATTTTCCATGTTCTGACTGTAGTGCTTCTTCTGACACGCTTCTATTTCTTGCTAGCGACAGGTGGCATTGCAGTCGTGGAAGATGATTCTTTGGCGCGGATGGCTGCTGAAATAAAGGTCATTCCCGCACGGGACAGGTCGGCTTCGTTCCTGATCAGGAACGCTACCCTCTTGGAGTACAACTTGATCCAGCCGCACCAGTCCGTGGTTAAGCAGAGGGACACGGCTGAAGAGAAGGCCGCTAAAGCTAAAGAGGGGGCCACGGTGAAGAGTGGCAAGAGGAAGCCCTTTGCACAACATTCCGTCGTGGGAGGCAAGAAGCTTAAGGAGTCTGAGGGCCCCTCTCCTAGTACTTGCCCGATCATCCCGGAGGAGGAAGGTGTGGAAGAGGGCGAAGGAGGCGATATGGAAGGAGAGTCGGAGGGCGGAGGAGATGGAGATGGTCAGGGTGGTAGTGGTGCTGGTGCCTTAACCTCTGGGCAAGACCCTGAACTGGATGAGGCTCTCCGCCAGGCCTTCGGGGAATCGGAGGGAGAATCGAAAGCGGAGAAGGCGAAGGAGACTGGAAAGGTCGGGGCTGGTGCCGATCTATCCCCTAAGGGCTCCTCAGCCAGGGTGACTCCGGCGGTGCAAGGTGAACTTTTGTCCTCTGTCGATTCCATTTACGATAGGGACTTAGAAATATTTTATGGTTCACTTCCGTCCTGGAATGAGATTCAGGACTTATTGCAGTATCCCACTCCTCCGCAGGGTTTGTATAATAGATGTGCATTCTCACTTTTTCTTTCTTTTAAACTTAACATGTTTCTTGAATTATGGATCGTCGTATGTTCATAACACTTGTTTTTTACTCTAGGGGCAGGCCAGGCGGCTAAAACGTCAGACGTTCGACACCGCCTTGAACAATTCAAGTTGATGAGAGCTTCTGATGAGCTGAAGCCTCTTACTGGTCGTCCTGGGGACGTGGTCAGATACCGTCCTCTTCTTGGGGTCATTGAAGAGAGCATTCAGAAAAAGAAGAGGAGTCGTTCCTTATTTGAGCCTTCCCCTGGTCCGCAGCTTCCTGTTCAGCCTCCTCGTGATACCACGGAGGAGAGCATGGAGTTTATCCCCCCTCCACCTCCTTCTAAGAATCCCACTGTGATCCGTATAAGGCGTCCTGACGTGCCTCGCGACCCCTTTGCCGGTCATCCTGATTTAGATCCAAGCTCTCAGGATATTTCATTTGATGAGGCCACGGGTGAGCACCTTCTTCCCCGCAACCCCATGGTACGAGTGCTAGATGAGGCCAAGTCCCTAGATCTTGATCTGCTTACTACTCGGGTAGTTACCATGGGGGACGAAGCCAAAGCTAATATCGATCGGGTGGCTGAAGAGACCAAGAAGTTAATGGAGCATCATGCTCTATTGGTCAAGGCCGGGGAGGAGATTGGGAGTGCTAATATTCGGCTGCGGCTAAAGGTTGCCGATCAGGCCGAACAGCTTGCCGGTCAAGCTATTCAGATTTCTCAGCACGAGGAAGCCTCCAGGCGGCTGAAATAGACCATGGAAAAGGCTAGTAGGGCAGAACTACGGAAGATGGAGGCCGCCTATAAGGAGCGGATCGACATGGCCATTGCGACAGTGGATGAGGTTCGGAATGCGGATCTCGAGCAGGTAGAGGAGTTGTCTGGGAGGCTTGAGGCCGCGGAGATGGCTCAAGTCAAGTTAAAGGAGGAGATGGAGGAGATGAGGAGGTCTCTCCAGGCTGACTACTTGAGATACCGATCAGAGAGGGATGTCGCTGTCGCCAAGTTGCAGGTTTCCGAGGCCCGGGTGAGGGAGTTTGAGGAGAATGAGGGGATGATGGACGAGATGCTGCAGGACATGTACTTCCGCACTTGGAAGGAGGGCAGCTTGTCTTGGATGGATGACTATCCCCGGGTCATGGCCAAGATATATCTTCGGGCTTTAGAGGAGGCCAGGGTCAATGCGGGTAAGGAAGGTGGAGTGGCTTTTAGTCTAGATGTGGTCACTGCTCAGTTCTCGAAAGAGGAGCAAGCGGCGGTGAAGGAGGGGATGCGGTTGCTTGCTGCGGAGGAAGCGGGTGTGCAACTGGAGGATGAGGATCAAGCGGCGGACGCTGGTGAGTTATTCTTCTCTTTTCCTTTTCTTTCTGGGTTTCCATAACTTGATCGTTTATCGTTTGTTTAATGAATTCCTCTTCTGAATTGGACAGGTGGAACTTCCGATCAACACGCTGTGAGCTCCGACCCTGCGGCCAAGTAGGCTTGGGGGAGTTGGTAGGATGAGAGCGAAGTGTGGACGCAGCTGGTTACTTGTCCGGATTTGGCCACCTTTTTATTTCCCTTTATCGCTGTTTATGTTAGTCCAAAACATTGATGTGACTGTAATAATATTATTTGCAAAGAATAACTTTATGTGATTTTATGACATAAGCTGATTTTGTTATGTTTAAATGTTGTTGTCATTTTGATGTGGTGCGTGAGAAGTATGCATATGCCTGTGATTTTAGTTGTGTTTGATGTTAAGCTGTTGCTTGAAATATAATTTCATGTTTTGCAATGTTAGTGTGACGTATGAATAAACTATAGTTACATATTTATGTACAAGAGAAGAGAGTACCGCCCTTCATGTTTTAGTTGCAGGTGGTAGCTTTGAGCGTCTTGTGTAACTGATCATGGACATAGCTGAGTACCTTGCCACCCAGTACGCAGGCTTAGATTCTCATGAGTGAATGCTCCCTATTTGGTTTCCTGTACTTTAGAGTTTGTTATATAGGATAGGAGAAAAGTATTTAAATGAAATGGAAATATGGGAAAAGTAAAACTTCCAGTCACGGAAGGCCGTCGATGTGCTTAAGTTCGTGGCAAACGGGTTTTGTAGTCACTTTCCCTAGCTGTGGGTCTTGGAGACATTTGTCACCCATCTTACGCCTCCGCAGGGAGTTTTCTTTTTTACCACAGCCGCACTTAAGACACATCGGAGCCGAGATCGCGCACGGTAACTACCCGAACCATTATGGTCCGTAATCGTGGGTATTATTCGATTTACCGTGGCCGGCTAGCGTGGGTGCCGTTGGCCGTGAACTACCCCTGGCTGGCCACACCTTATGTTGGGGCTTAAAGTAGGTTCACAGTTGCCGGCGAGCCGAACGCCGTAATGAGCTGCCATCGGCTATAGTCGGCCTTTATGATGACTTATAATCGGCTCATTACAGTTGGCTTTGAGGGCAGTCGCGAGCAATGAGTTAACCTACAGCAGAGGGATGCTGGAGCAAAAGAGTCTCAATGGCGAGTGCATAGAATCGTAGCGTACCTGTTAGGCCTTGTCCAGATGAGGCCGTGGTGCGTCTTGAGTGGAGATGCCATAGGATTTTGTTCAACAGAAAAGGATAAAGCTTAACAAGCAGCCAAGATGTAAAGGAACAAGTTAAAAAGAGACAAGATTTTTTAAAGTGGTTCAGCATGAAAATGCCTACGTCCACTGATTCTCTTTGTTAATTCACTTCATATGGGCAGTACAAGTTAAGAAAAGTATCGACGGAGGTGTCGGATGTTCCATGCCCTCTGAAACACCTCTCCGTCCACTGTTGACAAAATATAAGCTCCGTTGTGGAGATCTTTATGAATTACATATGGTACGTCCCAGATGGGGTCCAGTGCCCCGGGGCGCGGAAAGATTCGCCTGAGGACAAGATCTCCTTCTTGTAAGATGCGATGCTTGACTTTGGAGTTGTATAGTGCTGCCACTTTTTGTTTGTGAGCTGCTGCTTTGAGTGCTGCATCGTATCTCCTTTCCTCAATCAGATCCAAAGACATGAGGAGGAGTTCTTCGTTTTCTTCTGGATTGTAGTGGATCCTACGGTGGGAAGGAACAATAGTCTCAACAGGGAGCATTGCCTCTGATCCGTATGCCAAAGAGAAAGGAGTATGTCCCGTTGATGTTCTGAAAGATGTGCGGTAGGCCCAAAGTGCCGTAGGAAGTTCGTCCACCCAAGCGCCTTTTGACTTTTCAAGTTTCTTCTTGATTAGGGTTTTGAGAATTTTGTTGACAGCTTCGACTTGTCTGTTTGCCTGAGGATAAGCTACTGATGAGAAGCTTTTATGAATTCCATGCTCTTGGCACCAGTCGGCGAATTCTTCGCTGTCAAATTGGAGTCCGTTGTCCGATATGATCTTGAGTGGTACTCCGTACCTGCATAGAATATTTTTGATCAAGAAGTTGATAACTTTTGCTGAAGATATTTTATTTAGGGGTTCCGCTTCCACCCATTTGGTGAAATAATCGACTGCCACTATAGCATTTTTGGCTCCGCCTCTGCCCGTTGGTAGTTCGCCAATTAAATCAATTCCCCATACAGCAAAGGGCCAAGGGCTGGTCATTTGAGTAATCTCATTTGTGGGTAGTCGAGGAATCTTGGCAAATTTCTGACATCTGTCGCATCTCTTGACGAAGTCTAAGGTGTCTTTGTTTAGTGTGGGCCAGTAATATCCATATCGGAGTATCTTTTTCGCCAGAGTCTGCCCTCCAGTGTGATCTCCGCAACTTCCTTGATGGATGTTGAATAAGATTTCCTTGGCTTCCCTTCCAGCGACGCATCTGAATAAGGGGCTAGAGAAGCCACGCCGATAGAGGATGCCTTCTTGTATTGTGTAGTGGGGAGCTTTTCTCAAAATTCTCCTGACTTCATCACGTTTGTCTGGTAGTGTGCCGTCCTGCAAATATTTCCGGATAGGAGTCATCCAAGTTCCTTCTTCGATTGCAGTTATCAGATTCACTTGTTCGAAACTTGGGGCTAGCTGCCTTGAGATGGCTAGTGCTCCGGAAATGGTGCTATTTTTCATACTAGCTTGCTTTGCTAGTTCATCGGCCTCTTGGTTATCTTCTCGAGGAATGTGTTTGATTAGATAATGGTCCAATTGATCGAGCAGCAGTTTGGTTTTCTTTAGATATGCTGTGAGTCATTCTCCTCGTGTCTGGAACTCTCCTAGTACTTGGTTTACGATAAGTTGAGAATCACTATGAAGACATAAAGAATTGACTCCAATTTCTAAGGCAAGCTCCAATCCCGCTATTACTGCCTCATACTCCGCATCGTTGTTAGTGGCCGCGAATTCCAACCTTAATGCATAGTACAGCTTTCTTCCCCTGGGGGTGATTATCACAATACCTTCCCCCGAGCCTTGTTCGTTCGATGCTCCATCTACAAAGAGGTTCCACTTGATGTTTTTTGCTATTTCAAATTGATCCTTGCCTTCGTTGGTAGTGAATTCGGCAATGAAATCGGCCATGGCTTGCCCCTTGATAGCGGTGCGAGGATGGTAGGTGACATCATACTGACTTAGTTCAATGCACCATTTGAGGAGTCGTCCAGAAGTGTCGGGACAATGGAGCACCTGTCTTAGTGGTTGATCGGTTAGAACTCTGATGGAGTGAGATTGGAAGTAGTGTCGCAGTTTTCGTGACGCGATCAATAAACAATATGCCAATTTCTCAAGTTTAGGATATCTGGCTTCTGCCCCTGTAAATCTCTTACTTATAAAGTATACCGGGCGTTGTGTGCGGTCCTCTTCTCTTACCAAGGCAGCGCTTAGAGCATGAGATGATACAGCGAGGTATAGGTATAGTTCTTCGCCTTTGTTTGGAGTTGAGAGTACTGGTGGTCTCTGAAGGTGTTCGATCAGGTTAAGGAAGGCTTTTAAGCATTCATCGGTCCACTCGAACTTTCCTTTGTCTTTCTTGAGAGCTTCGAAGAAAGGGACGCACTTGTCAGTTGCTTTGGAAATGAATCTGCTTAGGGCGGCCACCTTTCCGTTTAGGCTCTGCATTTCTTTTCGAGTGGAAGGTATCCTTATTTCTTTTAGAGCCCGGATTTGTTCAGGGTTTGCTTCAATTCCTCTGGCATGGACGATGAATCCTAAGAATTTTCCCGATGACACTCCGAAGGAGCACTTTAGAGGATTCAGCTTCATTCCATATTGTCAAAGTACCTGAAACATTTCGCCCAGGTGGCTTACATGATCGTCGGCTCTCCTGGACTTTACCAACATGTCATCCACATATACTTCCATAGTTCGTCCTATTAATTCCGCGAACATCTTGTTGACGAGGCGCTGATAGGTAGCTCCGGCATTTTTGAGTCCAAAAGGCATGACTTTGTAACAATATAATCTCCGGTCAGTGATGAAGCTAGTGTGGTCTTGATCGGGAGCGTGCATGGGAATCTAGTTGTATCCGGAGTATGCATCCATAAAAGATAAAGTTCGTGCCCGGCTGTGCCGTCCACAAGTTGATCGATTCGGGGGAGCGGGAAGCAGTCTTTCGGGCAAGCGTCATTTAAGTTGGAGAAATCAATGCATGTTCGCCACTTCCCATTAGCTTTCTTTACTAGTACCGGGTTAGCGATCCATTCTGGGTAGATGGCTTCTCGTATGAAGTCATTAGCAAGTAGGTTCTTTACTTCCTCATCGAGGGCTGCTGATCGTTCTGCTCCCATGCTTCTCTTTTTCTGCTTTATCGGTACCTTGGTGGGATCGATGTTCAGCATGTGGCATGCTATGTCTGGGGAGATTCCTGTCATATCGGCATGTGTCCACGCAAATACATCTAAGTTGTGGCGGAGAAAGTCAATGAGTTGATCCTTCAATTCTGTTTTTAGCTGAGATCCTATTTTTAATAGTCTACTTGAATCATGTTTGTCTACAGATACGAATTCCCTGGCCTCTGCAGGCTCAGCGGTAGCCTCCTCCTCCTTATCCCTGGGGTCTAGTTCATTGAAAGGATCGCTGGTGTATCGAAGAGGAAGGGATTTCTTTAGTTGCTATGCTTCCAAGCTTTTCATGCAGAGAGTAGTCTCTGCATCTTTCCCTTTATTCTTTCTACGGTTATTGCGAAGTTCGGTTACATAGCAATCTCGAGCGGCGCCTTGATCTCCTTCAACTTCTCCTATTCCGTTATCTGTTGGGAATTTCATCTTCAGACACCACGGGGCTAGGACAATTTGGAAGTCAGATAAGGCTGGTCTTCCCAAGAAGGCATTGTAGGCCGAGTGGTTTTCTATTAGTACGAACGTTTGTTTTCGCACAACGGAGCGGAGATGACTTCCTATTTCGACGAAGAGGTCAAGTTGCCCGAGGGGCATTTTCGCATCTCCAGTGAAACCGTGCAGGGGTTTGTTGCAGGGAGATACATCCTTCATTGACAGCTTCATTTTATCGAAAGCATGCTTGAATAGGATATTTACGGAGCTTCCTGTGTCTATTAGAATTCGGAAAACTTTAGCTGGACCGAACCAGGCAGAGATGACCATGTGATCCATATGTGGATACTGTCTTCCTTCTAAATCACGCCTACTGAATACGATGTCGCCACTCTCTTTCCGTTTCGGGTGGCGTTCTTCCATAATGGAGTTAACATAGCCTTCAGCATTTCTAAGTGACTTGCCGTATCTTTCCATCTCTGCCCAGCTTCTGTCGGCGATGTGTGGTCCTCCCGAGATGGTATGGACCACTATCTTCTCTTGACTAGAGCCACTGGTGTTGCGATTCCCTCCGCCTACTTCTGGGAGGGGTCGCTTTGAGTTCTCATTGGCAGGAGTTGGAGTCCTGTTCTGACCTTTCACATAGCGTTCCAGCCTTCTTCTTCTGATGTGTTCTTCGATCAAGTCCCGGAGATGGTGGCATTCATTGGTGTCATGTCCGTAGGATTCGTGGAAGCGGCAGAACTTCAGACTTGAGTGCGTTATCAGATTCTTTCTTATGCGGGGGGCGCTTGTATCCGAGTTCGCCCTGAGTGGCTAGAAAGATGTTTTCGATTGTTTCATTCAAAGGAGTGTAGGAGTCAAATCTTGGTCCTGGTCGATATTGGCGTTTTTCAACCTTCCTGCCCCCAGCATTGTCTCTAGATTCATTTCTTCGAGTGTCCTTAGCTGCAGCGGGAACCTTGTCTGAAGTTGTCTTACCTTGTTGCCCTAACTGCCTCTCAGTGGCGGTGTCTTCAAGTCTCATATACTTTCCAGCTTCATGGAAGAAATCAGGTAAAGTAGCTGGTTTTTCCTTAGTTAGCCTTCTAGCGAACTTGGTATCTGGGTGTACACCACTACAGAGGGCCATTAGGGTGAGCTTCTCATCGGCATCTTGGACTGCGGCCGCTGCGGCGTTGAACCGAGTTAGATATTGTTGCAGTGTCTCTCCGGATTTCTGTTTGACATTGGATAGAGAATAAGCATTCTTGGGTTGTTCTACATGGATGCGAACTGGCTAATGAACCTTTCTTTCAACATCTCCCATGAGCTGATAGATCCTTGGGGTAGATGGCAGAACCAGGAGGTAGCTAGATCTGCTAGGAATAGCGGAAAGCATTTACACAACACCCCTTCTGTTGCTCCGCTCATGAGCATATGCTGGGTGTATCTCTGTAAGTGTACGATGGGGTCGGAAGTTCCCTTGTAAGGTTCCATGGTTGGCATTTTCCATTCCCGGGGGATGATGGCAGTTTCGATATTGCGGGTGAAGGGGCTGGTGACCCTAGCGCCTATTCCTCGGTCCCTTTGCTCCCATTGGACGCATTCTCTGAATAATCGTGCCATTCTTTCATCAGAATTTGGAGCGGATAGAAATGAGCTTGGTTCTTCCCTGCGGGATCGATCCCGTCCAGATGACCTGTAGGGATGGTATGGTCTATCACTTCTGACGTTATCCAGTGGTTGCCTCTGGCTACTCGGATGCATGCTAGGACCAGCTACAGTTGCCCCCTGCCTTGATCTTCCCCTGTGGGGTTCTGTTTCGAGCATTTCCATGGGGTCAACTTCGGGCTGGGTTCTAGCTCGGCTCTGTTCAGCGGGGTTTCTATGATTATGTGGCATGACTGGCTCAGCTACATCCGACCCTCGCCTGGCGCCTCGCCTGGCGCCTCCCCCACTGGGTTCGGTTCCAAGCGCTTCCTCGAGTCGGAGTTCGGGCTGAGTCCGGGCGCGGCCCCTATCATTTTTGTTCCTGTTGATGGCTTCCTCGAAGAGGGAAGACCTTTGCTGTCTCCGAGATCCTCCAGATTGAGATTCACCCCATGATTCAGTGTTGCGGTTGGATTCTTCGACATCCCTCAAGCGCGACATGAGTTGGTTCACCAAAGCTTCTTGTTGGGATGCGAAGCGGTTAGTCACTTCCACCACAACTCTGTCTAGGTCTGCTCTAGTGATTACTGCCGGTTGTTCCGCGGCAGGGGCTGTTGGAATTGCCTGATCTACATGCGGCACTGCTGCTGTAGTGGGATGGTTCTCTTGATCTGGATCCACTGGATTTGGAGCGCTGCTGGTTGCAACGTTCTTTCCCTTGTTGGCGTCTTTTCTTGGTCTGGAAGTCATGTTTCCTAGGCAATGAAGGGTGCAATTGGGAAAGAAGGTTGAATGAGAGAAGCTGAAGCCTCGAGTTCGAACTTCTCAGTGAAAGCACCAAAAATGTTTGCGCAAAAAATGGGCAAACACCTCCAAGTCGTGTGATTTAGTTGATTTTATGTGATTCTTAATGATTTAGATGAGTTATGTAAATATGAAAAAAGCAGGGGCTGAAATGTAAAAGACACACAGATTTATAGTGGTTCGGCCAGAACGTGCCTACGTCCACTTTATATGTTATTATCTTCTTTCTTTCAGATTACAAGTACAATGCTTTGTGTACAAGTATATGAAAGTAGTTTGAAAGTTCCTTCCGTGCTTGAGCTCTTAAACTTGTCTGCCATTGTTGTACCCCTGCCCCTCTATTTATAGAGTGAGGTTGGGGGCAGGGGTCTTGGATGTATATAGCTGCTGGTGGGCCCGGGCTGAAGCAATCTGGCCGGTAGCGTTCTGGTTCGGCGAGGCTTCGTTCGGCATGGAGCTTGGACCGGTGATGGAGTGGACCGGTGGTAGGTGGTTTGGAGGTTCGTTCGATGGTGGAGTATGGGGTTGATTCGGTGGTGTTGGTCCGGTCATGGTAGTCCAGTGATGGTGGTAAATGATGTTGGACCGGTGGTGATGGGATAGCCACTTGGTTCGGCAAGGAGGTGGGTTTGGAGTTGGTTCGGCAGTGGAGGCTTGCTACCGGATGAGGTATGCCGAATGAGAATGAACCGGATGAGATTTTACCCTTCATTGCCGAATGGAGCTTTAAACCCTTGAACTGCCGAACGGACTTAGGAACCGGATGGAATGGAGGTTGCGAACCCGGGTGAAACTAACGCTTCTCGGTCTTGAGATCTTCTGGGTGAAAATTCGCCCAACACCTTGCAGCATGAAAAGAACAAAATAATATGCGAGCAATATACAATACAAGTTGCTGACTTTTCATTCAGTTGCAAAGGTCCAAAATTTGTTCAAGAATATAAAAATCAGAATATACATGTAAAAATTCAATTTAAATTTCTTTGGTAGCTCAAAAACTGCCAAAGGCGCGCACTGCATTGCTCAGGTTTACACAAAATCTACTTTCCATTCCTATAACAAAATGCAAAACCGAACGCTCATTGAGTAAATCCAATTCATTTTACCCATCGCTAGTGCTATTGGCACCACCAACCCAGTATTGCTTAACGACATAAAGTATTTTCTAGGCCACGTTGGGGCCATCTTCATGATCATCCAGCTTCGTGTTCCATCTCATTCCACCAGCCAACTTCTTCACTTTTACCGGAACATTAACTTCGTCTCTGAATGCAACAGCGCAATCAATCATAAGTGGAAGTAAAAGGTTACATGATCCTAATTTCTTTTTTTTTATTGAAACGTAGCAAAGGATGATCGTGGAGTAGAAAATAAGTGTTTTATAAAGAAACAACTATTAACTACTTCATTAATACCTAACTTATAAGAAAACAATGTGCATAGTCACTTTAAGGACATCAAAAAACTATTTTGATTAATTGTGAAATCAACAAAATTGATATCTGAACTTCGACCAATAAATTAATATCTTATTTTTAAAAAGTAGCCACTTTTCTCCTATATTCAAGCACCTCCACATATAACCATGCTGCAAACAAGGAAATGAATCCAAGTAGAAAAGACACCTACAATAATTTTACGTGTATTATGTCCCTGATAAAAAAAATCATGAATTGTAATTCAGATAAGTGCTTCAAGATTTTTTTGCCAAAAGTTTCAAAAATAAATTTTCTATCAGGAACATTCCTTAAAGTTTATATATTGATAGAGTTGTATAGTTAAATCTAGAAATTCTATCAGTGAACTACATAAGTTATACTCCATGTCAATATAACTGAAGCATGATATAACAGAAACTTAATGTTATAGCAACTTACCTGTTATGACATTCATTAAGAAATACAATCAACTGGTTCAACAATAGAAACTCATATTTGGCACCTACCAAGTTTAGGAAATACAAAGCAAACCAAGTTATCTCCCTAATAACTACCCAAAACATTTTTTTATATAGATGTTCATATGAAATACAAAGCAAACCAAGTCTTCTTTAATTAGGTATTGAAAAATATGATGATGTATATTATGGTGACATTTGTTTGATTTTTTTTTCCAAATTCATTAATACATTAGAGCTACAAATAAGTTCAAAATTAATTGTATATTAAACTTTCTTGATACATATATGTGTGTGTGTTTGTGGCTGGTTCATATCAATACATTGATAGCACATCCTTAGTATCAAGTTGGCCTATGTTTTCAATCCTTGATATAATTGAATTTACAAAGTTTCAATTATTTTCATTTTTTTAAAATGCAATTAATTTTTCATCAAATTAATAATAAAGAAAAAAATTAAACAAAAACGTTTTTCTTTGATATCAAATACCACAACGGTCGGTTTTCCCACCGTTGTGCGGTTATACTAGTTTTAAGATGCTTGGAATCAAATTCTCTACTTGGCAATGTGCCTCTGCTCTTACCTGTTTCGAAATTATAAGTCAGCCACATGTCCGTGGTGCTTGGTTTGCTAGCCTGTGTTTAGATAATGTAATATGGAACCATTTTGATGGATCAGTTTATCACAAGTTGATCCGCTCCTTGTCAAATGTAAGGTTAGTTGTAAGGTGGACTATGCCTGCGTGCATCCTAGTTAGGTGTTGAGTGATTTGTGTTTATATCATAGTTACCATGACCGGACTATAAGTCAAGCCATGTTGAATTATGGTTTAAGGTTTCAACGGTCCAACTAGTAGAACCGTCAAAATCGTACATTTTGTTTTGTAGAGTTATGCAGTGATTATTTGTTTATTTAACTTAAAATTAGTGCAAAAGAAAATACTATTTAACAACAATATGATGACACATGTTATAGATGGCGTAAAAGGTTGGCAATGTAATAAAATTTTAAAACATCAAATTTACCACTAATAACAGAAAACTTATCGTTCAAAGTTTTTAATCTAACTAATTTTTAGTCCCACATGCAGCAAGTAGAAAGGCAATTCCTAATTTGCAACTATAAATAATATGTGTGTGGAGATAAAGCAACTAAGCTTTGAGTAGTAACCTAAGCTATTTCAGTAGACCTAAGAAATGAAAATGGTTTAATTTTTGTTATCTTTTACATGTTTAAAACTGTTTTTCTGTATGTTTTCAATGGTTGGACCTTTATTTGTGAGATTTGACCACGGTGTAGTGCTGATGCAAGGTCTGAACCATTTCCAGGTTGCTTTGAGCTATGGTCCATAATTAACCATGGTTCAACCCTGGGTCGGTCCGGTTTCAATAACATGGGTTTATATATTCAATGTCACATTTATGTTGACATGTTGTAATTAAGTTGCTCTTGCCTCACTCTTTTATGTTAATGATTTTAAGTGGAACGGTCTTGTCTCACTCCTTATGTTAATGATTTTAAGTGGAACGGCCATTAAACCAGTTTGTCTATACAAAATAATAAAATTTCATTTTGTTTGTAAAATCATGAAATTACAATATATGTATGTATGTATGTATGTGTGTATGTATGTATGTATGTATGTATGTATGTATGTATGTGTATATATCATAAAATTTGAAATTATTACATATAGAAATTAAATTTATTAAAATCATTTGTTTTATTTAGTAAAGGATATTAATTTGAATTTAAACATAACATTTAAAATTATATTAATTTCAAATCTAATTTTTTTAGGTTAAAATATCTTAAGTTTAATTTCAAAATAAATATCATTATTTCAAAATATTATGAAATTCAAAATACCAAATGTAAATATCTAATATAATAACAAATTCAGATATATTGATTTTTCTATACATATATTTATATTATTAATTTCGGCCAATATTATTTCGTTAAAACAAATATAAATACCTATATATATTGCATATAATAAAATAGTATATTTGCTAATGTTTAATAACCCCAGTTAAATTTTATTTTCATAAAAACCTAAGAATGATTTTCTATATTCAAACAGCCGAGAGTAATACATGCATATACGCACGCACAAATCTAGCTAAAAACTATATGTATATTATTTAATGATAAATATGTTCATAAAATAATTTAACTTTTCACAAAAGGGTTTATACAAAACATTGTTTATATATGGTCAAAATTTAATAATACATATGTATATATGTTATTAAATTTAGATTTCAATATATGATAATTTACAAAATTAATTCATATACATTATATTTTATTTCAATATATACACGGTAATAATATATATACTAAAGTAAGGACATACATAGGTGTATCTATTCATAAAATAGAAGTTACCTTAGTAGATCTTATCGTTTGATACAAGTGGATCTGATTTCGTCTCCTTGGATCTTCAATCCACCGCCCGAGCTTGAAATTAATCGGGTGCTTCCACCTATAGGAAGTTGTATTTGGAAGAGGGGGAGGCAATTTTGTTCGACTTATAGGGTATGGCGGCTATGGCTTGGGCAAATGTCTAAAATTTGATTCAACATGAGTTGGTATATATAAAGAGAGTTAAAGAGAAAGATCTTCCACCTTTTACTCATTCTTCAATGCCAATTCAAACCAGAAATAGCCTCATTTTTTCCCAACTATAGTCGGCCATCCTTAGGTTGACTTGGCACGTCAACATCATGAGATTATTTTATAAATTTATGTATTTACTAAATAAATGTGTCAGTATCATATATTAATATGTGCATATATAACATTTATACATACACCCAAGTAACTATTAATGGCACCTAAAAAATTTCTAGGAGCTAACCAAATTATCAAGGATACCACAAACATCAAATACATTAATAATTAATATTTCTCAAATGTTAATTAATTTTATTAATGTATAACACATTAAAAACTAATTCAAACGTGTGATATTTTAGAGATCGCACAGATACAGTTGTGTGACTCACAGATGTGAATTTAGTTAGTGATTAGTATTAAACAATTCAAATATAAATGTTCACATGTTACCTTAATCAATGGTGTTGCAATTTGACCGAATTCATCATTTATAGATTTTTTTAGTAAAATCAAAATTTTAGATCAACTTATGGAAAATTAAGTTATAATTTATTGGATTTAATTTCAACGAAATTGAACTGTTGTAATTAGTATAATAACCAACACTGGATTAGATATATAAATTTTGTTTTAAATTATTGTAAATGTCTAAGTAATCAAAAATGATGAAATTGTTAGTTATTAAATATTGAATAAAAGGTGATTAATTAGTTTAATATTAATTTATTTAATTAATGTAAAAATGGCTATTTTGTCAACTATTTCGGATTTTGACAAAACTAATTTCATCATATCCATAATGGTATTGTAAGATTTCAAGTTTCGTAGCAATCGGACTTATCTTTTGATCGTACAACCTTGAAACACGTGAAAATCAATTTAATTAAATTCAGTTGAAATCAATTTGAAATAAGCTGATTTTAAGCTAACTTCTTCATACAATAGAATTTGGACTTGAAACATGTTCCACTAAGTTTAAAATTATCGAAGACATCTATTTTGATATATGGGATGATCCATTTTCGTTCTGAAGACAAAACGGGTTTTTTTGGTCATTTATCATTCAACGTGTAAATCAATCTGGTCCAAAATAGCCCGTTATAAACCTAGTAGCCTTTTATTTTCTATTGTCTGTCCGTACATTTCTTTCTTATCTCCTCTTTCCAATGGCAGACAAATGAAACATAATTACCAAATTTCAAATTCAATTCCAAAATAAAACTCCTCCAAACTATATCGAATTATATATCGATTTGAAGCTCTCGATGAGCGCAAGTCAAATACGCAATTTGTTTTTCAATCTGGGTTTCGGTGTTGCCGGAATTGGGTGACGAAGTTTTGACCGTTCATTTGCGGTTGTTGGATTGTGCGGTGGATCGTCGACTGTACAACGATCGGGTGGTGGCAACGTGTAGAGGGAATCGTATAGTGGTCATCGGCACGGCTGCTTTGGGTTGGAGATCATCCGAATCACCACGATCGCTGACAAAGCAAGGCGGCAGCGGTCTCTTTTCCTGCGACGTCGATCGATCGCGAAGCCATGCCTGGGTGCGACTTGGCTGTAGAGGTGAACGACACTTTCTGATCGAGTTCACGACGTCGTGGGCAGTGGCGATTTGCATTGAGATGGCGGCGGCTTCAACATGTTTTCGAACGAGGTTGGCTCGGTAGGGTTTCCACGTGAGCGAAGCTTGATGGTGACATGGTCGTCTTGATTGAGGATAATCTTTTGTTTTATTTTATTTTATTTAAATTTCAATCTTGAATGTTCTAAATTACATAACTTTTGCATACGAAGGCTGATTTACGTGCGGTTTGTTTCGCTGGGATCGTATCAAAATTCTCGACATTTCGATAGATATCTTATGATAGTTAAATTAAATTTGTGATATGATCAGAAATTTAATTATTGCTATTTGGTATATTTAAATCGTCATTCCAGTTGATTTGAATTTATTTTGAATTAAATTGTCATTTAATTTATTATTGAATTGAAATTTCCAGTTAATTACCTGTAAATGATAATTAGTTGTTTATTTATATTTGTTGGTTGAATTGAATGATGATTATGATGGATGTTTGACTGCTGATATTGGATGATTGGATGTTGTGTTTGATTTATATATTGTTATCACTCTGCAAGTTCCCTATGGTTGAAATGATACATAGCCGAACGGTCTATAGATTAGGGAAAAATCGTTATGGATTGAAATGGTTGACTCGAGCGATTTTTTGGATTTTATAAAATTTGGGATTGCGGTTTGAAATGATATATAACCGTAAAATTTAAAATTGCGGTTGAAATGATAAATATTCGTATCACTTGACCCTAGGGTAGAGAATTATATATGGACACCGGATTGGTTAAATTAAATGGTTGCGAACCTTTGAAATTTTGAATTCAGTTGACTTTTATTTTGAAGAAGAAATTGATTTATATAAACTAAAGTATTTTCGATCATCCAAGTGTCAATAAAATTGTTCAAAGGATTTAATTTGGAATTTCAAGGTTGAAGTGTCGAATATAAATGAATTTAGTGAAATTGAGTTATTGAAATGTTTGGATATAACTTTGAAATTTATTTGAACTAATTTAAATTGTTTTAATCAAATTAACTAATTTAATCAATTTTAAAACTATCTTAATTTATTTTCAATCTATTACAACCTATCTAATACAATTTAACCTATTTTACGTATTTTTAACATATTAAATTTATTTAATCTATTTTAAATCTATTTAATATAATTTAAATATACTTAATATATTTTAAATTTATTTAATCTATTTAAAAATCTGATTAATCTATTTTAAATTCATATAGATCATTTAAAAATCTAATTAAATCAATTTAGACTATTTTAATATTTAAACTATTTTAATATTTAAACTATTTTAAATCTACTTAAACTACTTTAAAACCATATACACTATGCATAATGACCTAAACTGTTTTCTAAAAATCAGACTGTATGAGTTGAAGTATTTATATTTAAATCCTTGATGATGATACAACTTATATTGGAATTGGGAATTTTACCTTTTGTGAAATGACATATTTGAGCGAATAAGATTGATTTTGAAATGAAGAATTAAAGACATAACTTATTAGTAATTCCAAAGTGAATATGATTTTTGAAGTGAATATAATTTAAAGTGAATATGATTTCCAAAGGGATGTGATTTGAAATTGAATATGATATTTTGAAATAAATTGTAAATTGACTTTTTTTTAAATGTAAAAGAACCATTAGGTGTGAAATAAGCGTTTGGCTGTTAAAGAGACCGGAATCGGATATTGTCATACTCTCAGCCAATACTGAAAACCACTTTAGTAACTGTGTACGTGGTGGAGATTCCAGAAATGAAGTAGGATGGTATGATGAACGATTCTATATGAGGTATTTACATGACCCTGACACCTATGAGTCAGTTTGATGTGGTCAAAATTAGGAGCTACGCTGGGCCGAGTGAGGTCATCCCTCCTATCGGGCACACTTCTACGATGCTATATTCTGACTTTGTGATTGAATTGGTGGCCACTCTTGATTTTGATTTGGGAGTGTGTTCTGAGGTGGGCGGTAGTATCTGCTATGCGTTACCACCGGTCCGGATAAGCAAATGGTATATCTACTCTGGCATTGCTTCGAGTGCCGTGTTGCATGTCCTGTCGCGCCTTCTACGAGTTTATTTTATACATTACCTATGGAGTGCCCTCTGTTAAACCTCTAGTTTATGGAGGAGCGTACGGTACTGTATAGACTATGGGAATATATATAAAATGTGTTAAGGGGGATATGGGTAATGCCTTAACGCTATTTTAATACTTTTACTTTATTATAGAAATATTATAATGGCGTATGGTACTACATTGTAGATAGTTTAACGGATACTTAGGAGATGTGAATCCCGAACATCTCTTAAGTTACCACACTCACGTTGGACATTGGATAGGAGATGTCAAACCCCATAAACATCTTTGACGCCCTCACACTCATATTTACCGTTGATTTAATTACATAAGATCTTTTAGTTCTGACTCGAGTGTTTTGTCTTTTTAATTCACTCGGGTCAGCCTGAGCATTTCAGGGTTGAAGACCTTATTTCTGGAGGACGAAGACGAAGATTTGTACAAGTATTATTTATTGTATTCTGTTGCATCATGTTGTTTCACTGCATTTATTTATTTATTCTTGTTTTCGTAACTCTGATTTTGTGTTGTAAAAGAATAGTCAATTGTATTTATAAAACAGCTTCATGAACTGTTATTTGATTATTATATTTTGTCATTCATCCACGAGATTCTATTTTTTTTCATTTCTTTCTCTTTTTCTTATTTACCCCATAACAATTAACCCTTTTGAATGGTTTGAGTCTAACATATATGTCTGCTTAAAATGTCCAAAAAGGTAGGTCGTTACAGATATAAAGCAATTTGAAGTGTAGATAATTTTTATATAGTTGAAATAATTGGGAAATAAATTTAAATTACGTTGGAAAAGTTGATAATTCAATAAAATGGACAAATATTGTGAATGGATAAAAGAGTACAAAAGGACCTAGTGTAAATAATTTTACTAATTTAATTTTCAGCTATTAATTCTAGAATTACCTCCTTTTCTCCATTTTTAAATCGTTCCCTAAATCAATCCCAGTGACCCATACTTTTCCTAAAAACCTCTAATTGCATCCTCTTCTGTAATCACATTTTTCCTAAAACCCCTAATTGCATACTCTCCTGCAATCGTATTTTCCTCAAAAACCCTTATTTGCATATTCTCCTACAATCGTTCAATGAATAACAACAACAACAATAACAACAATACAATGCAAATGACTCGATGAAGGTTGGCACTCGGCGATACGTGACGAGGCAATCACGAGGTTGGCATCGACGATCGACACCAGGTGGACGCACGCAATTTCATGCAGAGTAGCAGCGATCGATGTCGTAAGATTTAAGAAAGTGCACTGGTTAGTGTTGGAAGGCACACGTGTATTTGATGGTGGCAATGTAGTAGACGCTCGACGTGAAAGTGGTGATTGTGGAGGATTGACATGGCTGCGATTAAAGGCGGCACTTGACTTTTAAGGCTAGGAGGGTGCAAGTTGTTCTTCGGTGGTGTGCGATGATCAACGTGGTTGTTGGTGTTCTTCAAGGTCGCAATATAAGCAGAGCACGCACAAAAGAGGGTTATGCAGGCGACGTTAGTTGAAATGGTGTGGATATGTCATTTAGATTAATAATATCGTCTAGCATAGAATCGATTTTATGTTCATCATTTTGGTGAGTTATCCTCTTAACTCACAACTATATCTAGATGTCCAATCTCTAATATTTTTAGTGATTGTTTGGAAATGAATTGTTTGTTTGAATCGATTGATTATTATTTAGATTGTTGAGTATATATTGGTATTGGAATTGGTTGATTGCATTGGTTAGAAGTGTCAATTTGCAAACAAAACGATGTCCATTTGCGAATTGAACTATATGTGTGTGTGTGTGTGTGTGTGTGTGTGTGTGTATTAGTTTGTCGATGAGTGTGTTTTATAGATGATCGGAGTTCAACAAAACTCGACTCGAGTCACCCTATGTATGTATGTATGTATGTATGTATGTTGATGTTTGGTTGATATGTTCATGGAGCAATTTTTCTCCATAATTGAGACATTAAGATACTTATTTATTTTCTTATTTTAAAAAGATGTTTTGAAAAGTTATGTAAAATTTATTTAAGGGTTTAGAATTTTTTTTAAAAGTACCTTGTATAATTTACTAAATTTTATTCAATTAGAAATTTTTATACTTACAAATATAACTTGAATTATAAATTTAAATATAATTTCTTTTTTGTTATAAAACACTTTTAAAATCAATATAACAATGTATTATAAATTTAGAATTATTTTAAAGAAAAAATATACAATATACTATTATTTTATACAATATTTGATGAAAAGAACAATATTGTTTTAAGTGATTTTAATTATAAAGGATAATATTGAAAGAGTTTTTGAACCTTGGTAAAATATATAATTCTTTATATGAAAAATATTGAATAATTTTTGATATGTCTTGAACAAATAAGTCTCTTCTGTAATATGAGAAATATGGATATGAAATAATTTAAAGGAAAAATGTTTTAATTCTAATTGGTTAGGTATAAAATGAAGATTTTGAATTGTATTTTATGTTTATTTAGGAAGTTTGCAAATTAATTTTAAAATAGAATTTCATTACGGTAAACTCTATAATTTACATTTAGACGGTAATGTAATCATTAATTATTTATATGTATATAAACAAATATTTAAAAGTAAATTATAGTGTTAAAATATTATTTTGGAATTATATGAATAGTATGTAGTTATTTAATATATAAATGTTTTTCTAGTTTTATTTGTTCAGGATTAAATTGATTTAAGAAACGTTTTATTTAAAATTATTAGAAATAAAGTTATAATTGGTTTTAAATAATTATTTAAAGATTAAGTAATTTATGAAAATAAAAAATATTTTCTACTTAAAAGTTAAAATATAATGAATGAGTACAATTAAGAGTATAAGATGTTTATTATACATATCTGTTAAAATGATACTTTGCTACACTTTTATGATTTATTATTTCTTCCGTGTTGATTTTATTGTTGTTGTTATAAATGGTTTATTATTAAATATTAAATTGATTATACTATATATATATATATAATTCATTGGCTTTTTCATACTATTCTGATTTCCCCTTTGTTTTACATTAACCTAGATTTATAAGAATGATCCGCCGGTGAGATTAAATTGACTTATGTTTTGATATGATACCATAACAACCCTTCTTTCTATGTCATAATTATATATAAATTTAATTAAAATAGAGTTGTTTGAATTTGATATTTGATAATTAATTTTTCAAAAATAAATTCTTGGTTACTTTGAAATTCCTTTTGATAAAAGATTTTGATTCGATGGACTGAATTAAATTAATAAATTCTTTTCAAATAATATATTGAATTGAATAAAATATTTCAAATCGGATATATAATATTTTTGAAGTGTAAATTAATTTGAATCAGATTGGAATAAATTAACAAACAAATAAATGAATTGTTTTAAAGATGGGAAAGGAAAATTTATTTGAAAAAATAAGGCCCAAAGCCCGTTTAAATACAATCCCCCTCTTTGTATCAAGAAAACTCTCCTTATCTCTACATCCAAACCTAGACCAACCCTTATTTCATTTTGCTTTATGCCCTGATTTAGAATCACAACCACTTTAAAATAATAATAGTAGTACTAATAATAATAATAATAATAATAATAATTCGAACCTTCGAACGTCGATCAATCCGGGCAGACGACGAAGCGAGACCAATGGGGGCGCATGCGAGATCAATGATGGAGGGGAGCTCGATTATGGGCTGCGACTCGATCTCACGAGCAACTGAAATTGGGCAGGTGAGCATGCATTTATTGTAGTAAGCATGCAAACATACGGAGATGCAAGGTGTGGTGGCGTTCTAGGCAATGACGTCTAGTGGTGCTGAGGTTGTGTAGGATGTCATTGATGATTGCTGATGGCAGCGGCGAAGGTATTCACCTATTTGGTTGTACTCACATCATTGTGGTGAGTTTTCCCACTCACTGCTATATTTATTTTGCCTTATATATACACACACACATTCTAGTAGTTAATTATATTGCTTGGTTGAACTGATTAGGAATAATGATCAATGCAAAAGAAATGTTGTCCATTTGCTTATTAATTTGTATAATTTATTTGTATTGTGTGTACATTGTGTCGATGGCCAAAATTTGATGGAATTCTACTTAGCCACATGATAAAAATTTATATTGATGATTTGTTAATGATTTTGAAGGATTTTACTCCCTGGGTCAAATTTCTAGATGTTCGTTGATTTTCTGATTTTTAAATATTTTTGAAAGCATCAATAAATTATTTTAGTATTTTAAATTAAATTGAAGTATATTTATGAGTATATAATTTTTTTTGGAAAATAAAATAATTTCTTGGAAACTATTTTGGACATAAAAGGATGTTTTGAAAATAGAAAATATTTTATTTCTAAGGTTAGAGTATAAAGTGAAGAATTTGAAACTATTCTATGGCTATATTTATTTTGAAATAGTATTTAATTATAGTTGATTATCAAATAAATTTAAAGCGACATTAGATGATTTTCAAAATGAATTATTAGATATTTTGACATATAGAGAGAAAGCTTTGAATTATAAATTATGATTGAAATGAAAAGAATTATTTATGGGGTTTATAAAATTATTTTGAAGTATGATTTAGTTATAGAAAATTATGAAATATTTATATAATCATTTGTGATTTGTAAAGTGAATTTGAAAGTTCTGGAAATATATATTTATATGTATGTATATATGGATTTAGAAATATAATTTATTATATTTAAAAAGGTAATTTACCCGTCTAAAGGAAATATATTTTGGATTCAAATGTTTATCAAAAGATAAATATAAATATACTATTTGGAACATAAATAATTATTATTAATTAAAGTTTCGAGTATTATCTTAAATAAACTTCAATAAAAGTATTTTCTATATGTATATATATTTGATTGATGGAATTTTACACTGTATTTCTAATTACTCATCTTCTCTATATTGATCTTGATGCTATGAATAATTCACCATTGATATGGATTTAATTAATGATTTAAGATGATATGCGTTGACATCCTTCCATATAATTTTGTGATATAATTCTTTATGACTAGACATATGAATAAATAGAGTAATAATACTGTTTGAGATGGGGCATTCAGTAATATTTCTTCAGCTATTCTTTGGACTCATTATATAGAACATAGGATAGACCGAGTGTGGTTTATAAGCAATGAGTAAACATTTAGTATCCTATAGTGGTATAGGACGTTGTTGTGTTATTTATTCAATTATTCATTGTAAGTAGATGACACTCACCTGACGGGAATAAAGTAGATAATTTAAGGTAATACATGTAGTGATATATGGATCTGTGCCCATAGTTAGCGAGTATGGCATCATGCTTGATGATGAACAAGATTTTGTGTCTATATGTATTAGTTCGATATGCCACTACTATGATGTACTCCTATTATGTTTGTTGGAGAGGTATGGATGGCTAGAATCCACCCTAGCGGCTTGATCATGGGGTTGCACCCCAGATCATTGAAACTATACTCGGTGATATCTCATTTATTATTGAATTTCAAGCTTTGATTATGATTTGTGGATATATGTGATTCACCTATTTGATGTTCATTCTATGGTTCTTAATCTAATGTGATTTATATGGGTAAGGACATCTTTATGCATGTCTTGTTGTATTCCACGCTAAATGATGCTTTGGGACTTATTTATGATATTATTATTATATGCAATGCATACATTGTATATATATATTGATCTTATGCATTTTGTTTTGAATTATTCTAATGGTGTTATCATATTATTATATCCAATATATACTGAATTCCATATGTATATTTACCCTTTGATTTAGATATATTCTGACACGTGTTATTTATATAATAGTCGGGTCAATCCGAGACTTTTCAGGCACAGAGACAGTATGACCAGCTTGTATTATCAAGGCTTAGAGGAGGCTAGTATATAGAATTTTGTATATCATTTTGATTTTATGTAGTTTCATTTATGTATATCTATGCATTTTATATTGGATATACATTATATATTTTGTATTATATGTTATCGCTGCGATTCTGACTCCATGTTCTCTGATATTCATTGTATGCTGTGTATTTTCTATCTTAAAGGCACACGTGTTTATTGCTTTGTGCCGATACTGGTACGTATAGGTGAGTTATTTATTCGATGTTTAAACACATATCTGTGTTAGCTTAAAAGAAAATTCACATGTATACCTTATACAGCCTCATTCTCTGTATTATCAAATAATATTATCTTGTAATACTCTTGATCAGTATGTGTATGGCGGTAGGGTGTTACACTCGCATAACTACTTCTTCAAATTCCTCTCTCTGAAGTATACAATAATTTAATCGTATATAAATTAGTGTAACGACTCAGAATTTGACCACTCTTAAAAATGACATTAAAGATGATTATAAATATAAAATGTATATGGTTATATAATTTAAACAATATTAGATAGGATTTAAAAAGAGAAGTATACACAAAAATAGTAACGTTTACCTATATCGACAAAAGAGATAGAATACTGATTTTAGAAAAGTAAGTTTCAATGGTCAAATAAATTATTTTAATTAACTTATGAGTATTTAAATTTCTAAATAGAAATATATGAATTTATTCTCAAATTTGGTTTACATAGATAAATATTTCAACTAAAACGTCAAAATGTGACCCTGAAACATTTTGTTGAAAATTAACGTTTTGTCGATTAATAGTGATCGCAACGTTGTCGCACGTTTATTTTCTTATATAGGAACATATATTCAAATAGTATATGTATAAACTAATTCACTAATCAATTTTACTTTTACTAAACATACTCAAAAAATTCTAGAATTTCATTAAGAAAACGTAAGCATAAAATTTCAAAACATGTCAAATCAAACCAAACATAATTATTACTTTACTTTTCTTACTTCTTAAGTGAAAATGATATAAAAAATGATTTGAATGGTGATGGTAAATGTTGAAAAAAATGAGATTACTTTATTTACAAGTAATGGTATTTTGATCATTTTACATAATAATATTTTATTTCCAACTTTTTCCTATAAATAGCCATGCATACATCTTCCACTCACATAAACCATTCTCTTCACTTCTTCTTCTTCCTTAGAGCTTTAATGGCTTCTTCTATGTCATTTCCTTACTAACTTTTTCAAAACCACATCAAACAAATTCAATACTCTACCAAACTTTGCGAAAGACCTTAAAATATCACCAAAACATGGTTTAGAATTTAAAAAGTTGAAGAATGATGAGGATGGTGGAGAACATGCCGTGATCAAGCCTTATGGATGTTTGGAGGTGATAGCCGAGCACTTTGAAGCATGGTGAAAGAATTTAGGTGATGATTGGTGAAGTTAAGATGATTTAGCGAAGTGTTGGTTTAAATGAATGTTGGTAGAAAGTTAAACAATTTGGTTAAAGGTAAGTACTCAAAATCTTAGTTTATTTAAATAAAATTAAGTTGATAATAAATATATCTTCGTTGATATTGGATGATAATTTGGTTCATATTATGGTTGTAAAATGATTTTATAAATGATAAAATAAATAGTTAGTAATTAACCATATTTAATATAATGGAAATTAAATTCATAATAATATGTGTATGGAGTAATTTAGCCTCTAAATGATTTTGAAAAGAGTTGAAAATGATGTTAAAATAATATAATATTATAATATGAAATATAATGGAATTTGAGTTTGAAATATAAAAATATTGTTTAAAATGATTTTAAAATGTTTTATAAACATTTAAAAGTGTTTTCAAGAAGTTGAAAAGAAATTGAAAAACAAGTCAAAATTAGGTGCGTCGCACAACGGTAGTTCGCGATTTCGCGTCATAAAAGTTAAATGAGTGTACAAAGTGGAATATGGATCAGAAGTCTTCGAGATAAGAAATTTTTGGCCTATTATATCCATAATTTTCCAACGAAGAAAGAAAATCATGAATTTATTAAGTAGATTCTGAAATATGTCCAAAGCAATTTTCTAAAGACATCGCGGTTTTGCAGTTCGGAATCCAAAAAAGAATTCTTTATAAATGATATTTTTAAATGTTTCAAAAATATGAAGTAAATTCTAAAAATCTTTTAAAATGTTTTAAAAGAAATTTAAGTTGAAAATATGGATTTCTAGATGATATAAAAGTTGTTTTGAAGAATATAGCTTTTAAAACAATATCTGTAACTCTGTCGCAACGCTTTTCGCAGCAGTTTTAAATAACTTTTGAAATGTAGGTTTACACTTAACAATTCTTTCCTAAACTCTTGTTATAAAAGAATAATTAAGTAATTTAGAGAATATTTGAAAAGTTTTAATAAGAGTTTGAATAATTGGTTAAAAGGAATTATTTATACCACTTAAACATAAAGTGAAGAATATTGAATGTAATAACAAACTGAGTATGCGAAAATAACTAATACATTTGCCCCGCCTGTGAGATTTGGAAAGATAAAACAAGTGTTTAGCTAAGGTTAGAAATGGAGCTACCAGTGTCCTAAACTTACCTGATCTATATTTTCTCTTCTTATGCGAGAGATCGAACAGATTGAAAAGAAAACCTGGATGCTCTAAAAGATCATATTTAAGATTTTTTTTCCAAGATAAAAGAAAAAACAAATTCTTTGAATGTTAATTAACCACTTAACATCTTTTTATCGATGATTAGTATGAAGGAACATGGATCGGGTTTGGGTGACTCCTATTTGAAGAACCAGGATCAAATTTGGGTGATTCCTGTCTGAAAACCCCTTAAAACTAATTTTTGAAATAAAGTATATTGAAGACAAAGATCTTTGTGATGTAGGATTACTTGCCACTAATCCCTGGAGGTGAAATTTATCATATCTAAGGTGGCAGTAGTACTCTGTTATGAAAATCTTCAATTTGCAAGAATATAATTTAAAGTTAAGAAAGAAATCTTTGATTAAGATTTAATGAATGATTTGGGAATATTTTTCTTAAGCAAAAAGTTCTAATTTAAATATGAGAAAACTTTGATTAAGATTTAATGAATGATTTGAAAAGGTTTTCCTAAGTAAAAGAGAAATGATTGGAATTATCTTAAGATCTAAAGAGGTTTAATAAATCAAATGATTTAATAAATTATGCTTAATGATTTTATATACTCTTGAAAAGTAAATGGAATAAATTGAAAAGAATATATCTAAGAAAGATATTTGATTTAAATAAAAGATGAAGTAATTGTGTAACAACCCGGGATTTTGGGGATTACTATTAATATTAAATTATGAAGAAAATTATAATTTAATATTGTTTTTAAAAATGAACTGGATAATAAAATAGGGGATTATATTTTTTTATTTTATATAAACAATATCTTGATGAATATAATATGGGATTTGAAATTTAAATAAGTCATATTATTTTACTTGACGCTTATTTGAACATTTGATGGTTGAAATAAGTGCAAATGAATGAAAATAAAGTTTGAAAAACTTTATTTATGGATTTGTGTTGTAAATAAATAATTATGATGGTTTAATTTGAGTTAATTAGTAATATCGAAAATTTATTCCAATGTTAGCCTTTTATTGCAAAATAAAGGAATAATATGAAGAAAATAAAATTTAGAAGTGTAAATAGGCTTAGAATGATGTTTTAATGTTATAAAAATGTTAAAACATTATAATACACTTAGTTAGACTTAAAACTAAATTTTATTTGGTTGAAATGGATGAAAAATATACATTACTTAGAATTTCACTAAGTATAATTGCCTTTGCTCTTATTGGGTAAGGTTTTAGATCCAAAACCCTAAATCTAGAAGCATCTAGTGAGAAGGAATTGCTTCTATTCCTCTATACATTCCTTCTTCTCAAAAAAAATAAAAAAAATAAATAAATAAATACAATTTACAATAAACCTAAAACAATGGCCTCCATATGAGAAAAAATCAAAATTCCACTCATTCTCTTGCAAATTCAAGGTTCAATTCAAGTTACACACATATGATAAGGTAATCTCCTACCTATTTAATCTCAAATTCATATCAATTCTCAGATTTGATTCACTATAATTGAGTTTTGATATTTTTCCATGCTTGCATGTTGTTTCTATAGCTTCTATAGGTTTCTAATTACTAATCCAAGGCTAAAGCTCCTTTCTTTGCAAGCAAAATCATTTAATTCGCTGCAAACAAATCCTAAGGTGAGTAAACTCACTCACGCTTGCTGTATACAATCTTTTTTATTCATATTTAGTGTAAAATTGAATGCTTGGAGCTATAAAAATCAAGTTTTGATCATATTTTGTGCTCAATCCAAAAACTGAATTCTGTCCATCTTTGAAGCTGAAACGAATTTGATTATAACTTTGTCGTTTCTTAACCGATTTTGATAATTTTAGATGTTTCGGAAAGCTTAATTCTTGTGCTACAACTTTCATGTTTTGTGTTTTCTGTATTTTTGAAGTTAGGTATGTCAAAATTGAATTTTTCTACTATAATCCCGAGAGCAAAACCAATATTTGCTCTGTGCTTAAGGCTGAAACTAAATTGGCCATAACTTCTTTGTTTCTTAACCAATTTCGATAATTTTAAATGTTTTGGAAAGATTAGAAACTAAGCTACAACTTCTGTTTTATTCATTTTTCCAGATTTTTAAGTTATCTATGATATAATTGCAATTGTTTGTCGTTGTCCAGCAAATACATAGATTCAGGCTGAATTTGATGTTTTGTGTAAAATGATCATAACTTTTAAACCAATGATCGGAATTTGACTATCTTGGTCATTCTGGAAATCTTAGAAGCTAAACTACAACTTTCTTTTTATTTTTGTTTTGCCTGATTTTGAGGTTACCTATGTTATAATTGCAATTGTTTGTCGCTGTCCTGCAAATACATAAGTTCAGGCCGAATTTTATGTTTTGAGTAAAACGATCATAACTTTTGAATCATTGATCCGAATTGATTGACCTTGGTTATTCTAGAAAGCTTGAATCATATGCAACAACTTTCATTCTGAATGTTTTTAAATATTTCAATGTTTGCTAGCTCAAAACAGCGGATTTTATCCGCTGTCCTGTGTTTTGTTCCATGTTGTTAGTGCACTTATTGTTTTCAAACCACTTGAAAATTATTTTGCATCCATGAACATATATATGCATGTTCCGTCTTGGTAATTATGGTGTTAAATATTTTTATTTTAAATATTTTTAAGGGTATTTCTAAATAATAAAAGTAGATATACTATATTTATTTTATATAAAAAAGTAGAATTTTAATAAAAGGATTTCTTTGGGTTTCGAAAAATTTATTTTAAAACCCGGCTACCTTAGTTAATTATTGCACAAAGATCATAAACTATTATTTTTCCCTTTCGGACATATAAGAATGAGAATTAAACGATTTAGTAAGGATATATGGTATGAGACATGTGTTCTTGCTTTATCGCTTAATATCAGACTTCTACGACCGAAACTAATTTGAATTATTATTTTGAGATGATTTAGAAGTTGCCAAATCTTAACGAACATTATTGGTTGGAGAATTACTCTTTTTGAGTACGTTTGATGACGAACCAATCTAGATGTTTTTACAATCGCTGATCAGATGAGGCGACCAAGACGAAAATTTTCCGTTTGGAGAATTATGATTAGAAATAACCGTCATGATGTTGTTTTACTTACCGATGAGACGAGGTAAGTCTATTTATGAAGTATTCATGAAGTTAAGATGTTTATGATGATTTAAGAAGTTAAGATGGTTATGATGACTTTTACTTGTCGATGAAATGAGACAAGTCACGATGGAACCATTACTCGTCGATGAGAAGAGATGAGTATGGTATTATATTAACTTGCAGATGAAATGAGGCAATATTGATGTTAAGTTTTAATTTGAAACCATGGTTAGAAATAACCATCACGAGTTTTTTTACTTGCCTAGGAGATGAGGCAAGTTGTTATGATGGATTGATGATGATTTCAATATTTATGATAAATTTTTACTTGTCAATGAAATGAGACTAGTTTCGATGTCACTTAAAACTCGTCCAAGTAAGAGATAAGACGAGTTAGGTATCTTACACTCGCCGATGAGATGAGGCAGTATTTATTTGATGATGTTTTATGATGGTTTTCTAATGTGGCATCGACTAACGATTAGTAAACCAATAGGTATGAACGTATGGTATGGGACGTACGTTGATGCCTATTGGGTTCCTATTCGAGAAGTTGAGACACATTCACGATGTTACTAGTGCTACAGACTGAGTATTCGATTGGAGTCATCACGATGTTCATGAAGTTATTACTCGACTCCAATCATTACGATGTTATTACTCGGGTTTTTTTGACTGGGTGTCATCAAGATGTTTCCGACTATAGTCAATCAAGATGATCACGATGTTATGATGTTATGTGACCCCAAGTCATCACTATGAATGGTACCAAATAATGGTAGTACTTGTCAAGATGTAAATGCACGTGTTGCTTTCCATGAGGTTTTAGGTGTTTCGATTTCCCTATTTTGATGATGATGCTTTAGTATAGCCTTATGTATGAAAAAGGCTTATTGACATACATGGTTTTATTTGTGATTTCGAATATGATGTTTTGGATTCTTTCCGGGCTCTATCAAGATGGATTTGAGACATTATATATATATATATATATATATATATATATATATATACCAATGAGATGAGGTATAAATTATGGTAATGCTTTTATGATGAGTGTTGATAATATATTTAATATATATTTATATTTATACCAATGAGATGAGGTATAAATGATTATGGAGATTCCTTTATAATGAGTTTAATGATGGATTTGAGATGTATTTATATTTATACCGATGAGATGAGGTATAATAATTAAGAAGTTTCTATTAGATGAGTTTTATTTATGATGGATTCTTGAAGTTTTAATTATCTTATGAAGATTTACTCTATGGTCCATATCCTCACCTATTTCATTCGGTTATATATATAATTACGTGAACCATGTCAATATAATATTCATATTGTATTCCTCTATGCAATTATGACGAACCATTGATGTATCACTCTAGATATAACTTGATGACTTATATCATTCCATTGGTAACGATGGAATGTTTTTCCCTTATCTCTTATGATCACCTGTACTAATGATAAGTTCTAGCTAGCCTGACCCATGTGTTTTCACTTGGGTCAGACCGAGTTGTTTCAGGTATCATCTATTGGACTTAGCTTGAAGTTTATGTTGGATATCAGCTCTTCTTTCTCTTGAGTAGTTTTTGTTCTTTCGCATACTCTGATGTAGTTATATTTGATTCTATATTTATGATGTGGTCGAGTACCAGCTTTATCTATATTCATATTGTATTGTACTAAACATGTATCAGTATATATATGATGTTGATTGTTGTTCTGTGATGTGCTTTACATTTAGTTATTGTATTTTGTTCTGATAGATCCGTTATCCACCTATAGTTTTCGATTAAGCATTTACTGTGTATGTCGATCCATTGAGATAGAAAAGAAAAAAATATTGCATTTATCGACGTATTCAGTAGATGTTTATGACAAAGTTATAGATGGTCGCCCTTAACCAGCCCTATTCTCCGCTTTAGTAGACGGAATTACTTATTAATTCTTTTTACTAAGGTGGGTCTCGGGGTGGGGCGTTACCAATTGATTGATGATTGATATCCACATATGAACTTAACATCTTTTAAAGAAATAATTGGCTTCGAAGGAACCAGGGTCGGATTTGGGTGATTGCAATCCGAACACCATTTTCAACCAATGTATACGTTCGAAAGTGAAGAGATGTTGAAGATGACGATTATTGAAGACCAGAGATCTTCATTAGCGGAAGGACTGATTATTGACATTTTTTGGGTAACTCCCAATATAGAGATATTTATAGCAGTGATCCTGTCGTGTTTGAAATCTTCAGATTGCAAGGGCTTCTCGCCTAGTAAAGGCCAAGGAAAGTGCCTATGATTTCGTTCAGTCGCAGAACGAACTTGTATGGATGAATGTTTGACAATGCATTTCTGATCATATTAATTGATCTCTATCAACGTATTATTTGCTTGGTGGTGGAGAAGGCAATTTCTCTTAACTTAACGACCTTCCTAAAACGTATAAGCTCAGGAGTTATACGTTTGTAGGAATCAGTTGTGTGATTAAGGAATGACAATATGACATTCTACATGGATTGTGCTTTATGGAAGAGCAAAGCGTGGCTTTTTGAAAAGCAAAGCGTGTCTTTGAAGAAATTGAGCGTAGCCTCACAAGCCTCACATCCTGAAAAATGATATGGGATACTATGTGGTATGACAGATACAAATTCGAGATAAGTAAGTATGCATGGTGGTGTCCAATATGTTGGGCACGTTGGAGGAAAACATCCCTCAAGGTAATTTTTACCCCATTTTGATAAAGCGTTTAGCTTGAGAAAAGCTTGGAACTATCGGTTACTCGTAGTAGTGTGACAAGTATAGTTCCAAGTAGTAAGCTTGAGAAAAGCGTAACGGTTACCAGGGACTGTGGTTGTTATGCATGGATCAGAGAAAAAGACCACTGGTTCCTTATCATGTTGGAAATCCAATTCCAGTATGAGATTTACAGTTTTGATTTTAGTCCTAAAATAGCTGTAATGCTTTGTAAACATTTTAGCTATGCCCTTTGGTATCATATATTCCATCCGGTATATTCCGTTGACCCAGTGCAGATATATTCTCTAAGACTTAGTCCGGGATTGATACCTTAATTGAATAGGTTTATTTGAAAGTTGTTTCTAAAAAGAATGTCATTAAAGATAATATCAAATTATTTTGGTAATAAATTATTTTGGTTATCATAAGTTAAAAACCCGTCCGTATTTATGTGTGGGCGCGGTCTTATGAGACACCCTTCTTTTCCAAGGTTTTGATAACATCATCATGATCTATACATTTAAAATTTCGAGTATCTCATGCTGGTTTATCAAGCTTGATTCGGGTAATTTTAATACTCGAGTCAGATCCGAGTAGTTTTAGGTTTAGTTGAAGATGGTTGCAGTTTCAAAAGGAGAGCTGGAGATATTCATCATCGTATGGACATATTCTATTTTCCGCTGCATCCATTGCATTTGTTTTGTTGTTTTCAGCATTTGTAAGGATAGAGGTTTATAACTATCCAGACTGAATGTAGGTTAGGCCCTGATATTGTAATTTGAATTTTTTGCTATAAGGATTATTATTGAAATAATATATGTTATTCTATTTATGTGAGACTCTATTCTATCTTTATATTCTTTCTGCCTATAATGATCTGTCTTTTTGTTCAATTTCGGTTGGACATATGTGGTTTATTGTCGACTCAATGGGTAAAGAAATTCGGGCTTTTACATTTAGCATCAGTTTAGGTTGAGCGAACACCTAGGCTTTATTAGGGTAAGACTCATCAGAGATAGAGTTAGTAATACCCTAGGATGAGTAACTCATTAGAGATACGGTTAGTAACACCTTAAAATGAGTTTGAGTGTATTATATATGAGTGGTATTTGTTAGTGACTAATAAATTGTTTTGTGTCGATTTATGTGCTAAGTGATTTATGGCTTTTGATCGATGCGCCTGATCAACGTTATCGATGAGGGTTCCTAAACATTTAAACAAGGCGAACCGACAAGCTAATTTTGAAAAATTGGTAGATAAAATAATTTTACCTAGGATTATATTTTGAATATAAAGTATATATTTTGAAAAGTTATATAGTTAGAAATCAGGATTAGTGAAATTTAAATATAAGCATACTGTGATTAGAATTTCACGATTTGACTATAAGATATTTATTTGCACCAAAAATGGTCCAAACCCCAATATCATGAAAGCACCCGTTTATGAACACAAATCAGCAATATTCAACACAAATATCAGATCTAATCAATATAAAGCACAACGATTCAGCGATAACAATCAGAAACACAGGAATTGTAGTGGTTCGGCGATCTTGCCTACGTCCACTCTGAAGTTGATGACTTTATTGATTCACTTGATGATTTCACTCAATTACAGAGGATTACAGCAAGTTATATCTCTAATGTTAGCATACAATGGTGATAAAAAGATTTAGACTTGAATCCGACAGAGTCTGGACGTCGAATGGCCAAAAGATCCCCCTTTCTGTAGGCTTCAGGTTGCTATTTATAGGCGTAGGAGGCTCGGATCTTGCTCAAACTTCGGGAGATTTTTTCTGGCACGTGAGTGGGCCCACGCGACCGACCCCACTAAGTTTCGACTCGATCTGCGATCGATACGAAATGGTTTCGTGTCCATCAAAAATTCATCCAATCGAGCTGAAACTTGGCAGGAACATTCTTTACCTTGTATGGAAGCTTCTGTGAAAATTTCATTGCATTTGGACCAGTGGATCGTGAGATATGATCGATACAAGATGGTGATTTTCGTTTCCGGCCGACTTCGAATCCATGCCATCGTATCCATCCCCTTCGACTCGATGGAGCACGTGGTACTGTAGTGACGTAGCGCGCACTCCTCGCATAGATCCTATTTTTTCTCCGAGTTGACCGCTTCGTATTTACGAATTTCGCCTTGTTCCTATTAAGTGCCATGACCCAGTTTGCATCGATGGATACGAATCATTGATCAATACGAACTGGATCGAGACGAACCGAGTGGATACGAACAGGGTAGATTTCATGGATACGAAATAGTGACTTGTCGCTGTTGATGGATGCGAGGACGATCGATACGAAGCAGTGCTTGAGGGTGGATGCGAGACCGAATGACTCAAAGTAGGGTACACCGATGGATGCGAAGTGATGTGGATTGATCGATGCGAACATCATCGATTCGAACCGGATGGATACGAATCTGATGGATTCGAATAGACCAATGCATGATTTTCTGATGGATGCGAACGATGGATTCGAACGATGGATTCGAACTGCTCTAAACTCAATGGATACGAACATGCTGAGGCGATGCCTATTTGATCGATTCGAAATCGACCGATATCATGTTGCTGAACGATTCGAACTCGATCGATTCGAAGTATGTGGAACCTGATGGATTCGAACAAAACATGTATTGATGGATACGAATCCGATGGATTCGAAATTGGCATCTCCTCAACAATTTGATGGATACGAACAACGTGTTTTGGCTAACTTGCATCGATCATATCTCGTTCATACGAACTCCGATTAACCTGAAATTTGAGGTGCTGGCTTCTATGGCTTTGCTTGTCATGTCCTATCAATTGTAGCCTGATCCGTGTTTGGTCAAAATTCATCGATATCCATAGTGAAGCAAAGTATAAACAATCTTTGAGACGAACTATCTTTGGTTTTCGATCGATCTTTTGGTATCACGGCTTTGCCAAAAAGCAGGATAACATTTGCCCCCCAAAACATGCCTTGTTGTAGGAAGGTGTGTTTTGTAATGCCATAAGCTGGATGTTCATATCCTGTCAACAATCTGTAAAAAACTTGATAGTTTCATATGACCTCGGATGACGATCGTTTGGGATCGTATGTCATTTGAGGTGAATCGGGACCGTTTGCGGTCGATGCTGTTCGCGGCAAAGGATGGAATGGGACCGTTCGCGGTCGATGTCGTACGCGGCAAATGGTGATATGGGACTGTTCCCGGTCGGATGCCTTTCGTGGCTGATGATGCAATGGGATCGTTCGTGGTTGGATACCGTTCGCGGCGGACGGTGATCGTTCGCGATCAGGTGCCGTTCAAGGCGAATTGTGACCGTTCGAGGTCAGGTGTGATCGTTCGCGATCGAATGTCGTATGAGGTGAGTTGCGACCGTTCGCGGTCGGGGTGCCGTTGAGGCGAATCGTGGAATGAGTCCGTTCGCGGTCGGATGTCATTCTTGGCAAAAGTTGATCGTTCGCGATCGAGTGCTGCACGAGGCGAATTGTGACCGTTCGAGGTCGGATGTCATAATAAGTGAATCGTGACCGTTCGCGGTCGGGTGCCGTTCGAGGCGAATTGTGATCGTTCGCGATCGTATGTCGTTCGAGGCGGATTGTGACCGTTCGCGGTCGTATGTCGTTCGACGCGGATTGTAACCGTTCGAGGTTGTGTGCCGTTCAAGGCGAATTATGTATGCCCGGGAGGGACTTAGTATTATCGATGCCAGTTTTTATGCTCGGGGGAGTTTCTGAATCAAAGACTTTGGCGGTTCATCGCCATACAAGAGATGCTCGTGGACCGTTCACGTTCCAACGGGCATACAAGTAAATTCTTTCATAGAATTGCAAATATCAAAGCAATGATCATACGAATCTCACCACAGAAATGTCCAAACAAGAAAAGTCTAAATGTCCAAATCAAAACGAAACATAAGCAAAGAAAGGATGTCAAAGTGCAAATTCTCACTATGGTGCGGTCAGTAATCATTCAGAGCATGCCTATGGATCGTGCGCGATCGCTTACATGTGTAAATGATTTAACCGTGTTAGTGAGATGTTTACGACTTGTTCATCATTATTTCAATCAAGCAATCAATTGATAATCAAACGTTGCCCCGGTTCAGGGTCACCTCTAGCTGATGTAGACGGTGGTCGCTTTGGCTCCACCGCTGGAGTTAGCCTCCTCACATACTGAAGTAGAATACCGTTCCTGATATGCCCTTCCACCTCATCCTTCAGATGTCTACAATCATTAATGTTATGTCCGTTCAGTTCATGGAACAAGCAATATTTATCTGATTTTCTCTCATCAGCAGTTGGATCCCTTCGCATTGGTCTACGATACGGAACATGCTCTCTCGTATCCTGATAGATTCGTTCCAAACTATCATTCAGCTCTGAGTATGTGATGAATCTTGGTTCCTTTCGTGGTCGCATTGATCTGTTATAGCTATTCTCAGCCTTTCGTTTCCCCTTGCTAGTTTCTGTACCTTTCTCAGGGGGATTTCCATTTTTGACCGTATAAACATTAAGTTCATCATTTTCTTCTCTTTCTGTACTCTCATCTTCCAATCGCAAGAATTTTTCTGCCTCGTGATAGAATTCTCCTAGATCCATAGGCGGATCTTTAGTCAATGAATTTTTGAATTCTGTGCCGTCAGCTATTCTGGACACAGCTACCATCATAACCATGGATGGATCTGGTCGATCCACCGATGTTGCTGCCGCGTTGAATCGCGTCAGAAAATTCCTCAAAGTCTCCCCAGTTTTCTGTTTTATGATTGCCAAACTCATCACATTTTTGGATCTTGCAATGTAAACCCTAAACTGCCTCATGAATCTCTCAGTCAAATATGCCCATGTTCCTATGGAGCCGCTCTCCAGTTGTCTAAACCATAACGCTGCGATATCAGTCAGATATAATGGAAAGCACCGGGCCATAACTTCCTGTAATGCCCCCAGCACTTCCATATGCCTCATGTATCTTGTCAGATGGACTGCGAGGTCCGTTCTCCCATCGTACATCTCCACTGATGGTAACTTGAACTCTGGCGGGTTCCTAGCCATCCTGATTGCAGGAGAAAAGGGACTCCTGTTCACGTCTTCAAGATCTCTGTTTATTAATCCGCCTCTCATGGCTCGCCTGACCATTTGCGCCAATCTATCATTATCTCCAAGATGCAATCCTCGTTCATTGCTGTCGACCTGCCCTCCGAGTTCATGAGGGAATTCTGGAATCTGCCCTCTTGACTGAGCGTTCATTCCTTTGCTACCTCCAGGTTGCGCAGATGCTACTCTCTCTGGGATTGGATCTACATGCTCTAAGTGTATGCCCCCTAATCCAGGTGCTACGTCGGATGGTCCTGCTTCATTCTGAACTCCATCAACACCCCGATTCTGCGCTCCAAGTTGCCCGATCTGTTGAAATAAACTCTGGATCAACTCTTCTTGTCTCTTCATCATTGTCTCCATCTCATCCCTGGTGATGAAGACTTAAGCTTGGTTCGCTCCTGAAGAAGCCTCTTGACTTCCCTCGTGTTCACTTCTCTCTGGCCTTTGTCTTCTACTTGTTTGTCTTGTCATAGCTCTTAGATCTGAATTCTTAAGTCTTCAAATTCAACTTCTCCTGAATCAGCGTTCTCGTTGAAAGCACCAAAGTGTTTGCACCAAAAATGGTCCAAACCCCAATACCATGAAAGCACCCGTTTATGAACACAAATCAGCAATATTCAACACAAATATCAGGTCTAATCAATATCAAGCACAACAATTCAGCAATAACAATCAGAAACATATGTGTTTTTAGTGATTCGACGATATTGCCCACGTCCACTCTGAAGTTGATGACTTTATTGATTCACTCGATGATTTCACTCAATTACAGCAGATTAAAGCAAGTTATATCTCTGATGTTAGCATACAGTGGTGATAAAAAGATATAGACTTGAATCCGGCAAAGTCTGAACGTCGAATGGCCAAAAGATCCCCCTTTCTGTAGGCTTCAGGGTGCTATTTATAGGCGTAGGAGGCTCAGATCTTGCTCAAACTTTGGGAGACTTTTTCTGGCACGTGAGTGGGCCCATGCGACCGACCCCACCAAGTTTCGAATCGATCTGTGATCGATACGAAATGGTTTCGTATCCATCAAAAATCATCCAATCGAGTTGAAACTTGGCAGGAACATTCTTTACCTTGTATGGAAGCTTCTGTGAAAATTTCATTGCATTTGGACCAGTGGATCGTGAGATATGATCGATGCAAGATGGTGATTTTCGTTTCCTGCCGACTTCGAATCCATGCCATCGTATCCATCCCCTTCGACTCGATGGAGCACGTGGTAATGTAGTGACGTGGCGTGCACTCCTCGCATCAATCCTATTTTTTCTCCGAGTTGACCGCTTCGTATCCACGAATTTCGCCTTGTTCGTATTAAGTGTCATGACCCAGTTTGCATCGATGGATATGAATCATTGATCGATACGAACTGGATCGAGACGAACCGAGTGGATACGAACTGGGCAGATTTCATGGATACGAAATAATGACTTGTCGTTGTTGATGGATGCGAGAACGATCGATACGAAGCAGTGCTTGAGGGTGGATGCGAAATCGACCGACTCGAAGTAGGGTACACTGATGGATGCGAAGCGGTGTGGATTGATCGATGCAAACGTCATCGATTCGAACCGGATGGATACGAATCTGATGGATTCGAATAGACCAATGCATGATTTCCTGATGGATGCGAATGATGGATTCGAACTGCTCTAAACTCAATGGATACGAACATGCTGAGGCGATGCCTATTTGATCGATTCGAAACCGACCGATATCATGTTGCTGATCGATTCGAACTCGATCGATTCGAAGTATGTGGAACCTGATGGATTCGAACAAAACATGTATTGATGGATACGAATCTGATGGATTCGGAATGGGCATCTCCTTAACAATTTGATGGATACGAACAGCGTGTTTTGGCTAACTTGCATCGATCATATCTCGTTCATACAGACTCCGATTAACCTGAAATTTGAGGTGCTGCCTTCTATGGCTTTGCTTGTCATGTCCTATCAATTGTAGCCTGATCCGTGCTCGGACAAAATTCATCGATATCCATAGTGAAGCAAAGTATAACCAATCTTTGAGATGAACTATCTTTGGTTTTCGATCGATCTTTTGGTATCACGGCTTTTCCAAAAAGCAGGATAACAATATTTGATAATGATATTGGGTAAAGATAAGTGAATTTATATAAGACAATAAATGAGCATGTCTTATGAAAAAGGGAGGTATTTTACAAAAATAAGATAATTTTGTAAAAGATGGAGATGGAAGCTATGTTATATAACTTTGAAAATTTAAATGTAATTAAAAAGTAGTTAATTAATATAAGATAAATTTATAATTTTTTTTATAAAATAGGTTCTATTAACAAAGTAATCTCTAAAGGATTTTGAAAATAATAATGGTATTATTTCAAATAAAAAGAACTATTTTATGATAACTAGATTGAGCGGCTCGAAAATAAACTAAAAATGGGTAAGAGATGCGTTCGGATGATAAACACATCCCTTAAGTATTACTCTTCTTGTTAAGAGGATATATGATACTATTGGTAGTACCTAGTTCCTCGATATTATTTTGAAGTTACTTGATCTATATAATTTTCTTAAGTTAAAGAGATAATATGAATCATAAATTAATAAACTGATTACCAATAAAGAAACATCTTTATAAAAGTATTTAAACCAAAGATAAGTTGGGATCGCTAAGTGATAAGATAAAGAAGAATTTTCGATCCTTACCTAACTTAGAGCTAAGAAATTGATGAAAATTTTTGGTAAAAGATTGTGAAATATTTTGAGTAAATAAAATAAGATAAGTATAATTTATATATGTGATTATTACGGAAGATAAATATATATACATAAGAAAAGTTTATTATAATAAAGACAAATTATCTTTTGAGTGATGGTTGCTTTGAAATATTTTCCTTTAATAAAAATATTTGAAAATAAATAATTAATGGGATTGTATAAAGAATCACTTTTATAAAATGTTTGAACTTAAGATAAAAGTTTTTATGAAAAGTTTCTGAAAGACAATGAATACATATGTTACATGTAGATCATTTCTCACATAAATTTTGATCTAAGGTTCGATTACAGAACTTTGAGGTGTTTACACTGATCCGAAAAAGGATTTATCACTTGATTCTTGACGACAAAAATTGATGAGGGTTTGTGGTTAGATACTTGAGTTTTCTATCATAGTTGAGAACTATGCAAGGAAAGAAAAGGTTTCTGATGTAGAAGCCTGGTCAGAGTCCGCACTACAAGATTGGAGGATCGGTACAGTTCAAATGAAAAGTTGTATATTAAAATAGGAGATCAAATAAGATATTTCATACATATGATCTGTGTATATTATATGAAAATAAGTTTGTAAAATAATGTTGGGCAAAATCTTTTGAGTTTTAGGTTCGGGGTAATTTCGAGGACGAAATTCTTTTAAGTATGGGAGAATGTAACGACCCAAAATTTGACCACTCTTAAAAATGACATTTAAAATGATTTTAAATATAAAATATTAAAGGATATATGATTTAAACAATATTAGATTGGATTTGAAAAGAGAAGTATATACAAAAATAGTAACATTTTCCTATATCGACAAAGGAGACAAAATACCGATTTCAGAAAAGTAAGTTTCGATGGTTAAAAAAATTATTTTAATTAATTTATGAGTTTCAATGGTTAAATAGAAATATACAAATATATTTTCAAATTTGGTTTATGAAAAAAATAGTTTAACTAATATATTAAAATATGACCGTAAAACATTTTGTCAAAAATTAAAGTTTTGTCGACTAAAATTTGTCGCAGCATTATTGCATCTTTATTTTCTTATTTAGAAACATATATTCAAATAGTATAAGTACTAACTAATTCACTAATCAAGTTTACTTTTACTTAACATACTTAAAAAATTATGGAATTTCATTAAGAAAAAGTAAGCATAAAATTGCAAAACATGTCAAATCAAACCAAACATAATTATTACTTTACTTTTCTTACACCTTAAGTGAAAATGACATAAAACATGATTTGAAATGGTGATGGTAAGGGTTGAAAAAACGCGATTACTTTATTTACAAGTAAGAGTATTTTTTTCATTTTACATAATATATTTTATTTCAAATATTTTCATATAAATAACCATGCATATCTCTTACATTCTCACGCAAACCATTCTATTCTCTTCTTCTTCTTCCTTAGAGCTTTAATGGCTTCTTTTCTTCCATTTCCTTATTAACTTTTTCAAAGCCATATCAAAAAAAGTCAAAACTCCATCAAACTTTGCCAAAGATTTTAGAATATCATCAAAACATGGTTTAAAATCTAAAAAGTTGAAGAATGATGGAGGATGGTGGAGAACCTGTTGTCGTCGAGCCATATGGATGTTTGGGGGTGGTGATGGAGCACTTTAGGTGATTGTTTGGTGAAGTTAAGATGATTCAGTGAAGTGTAGGATTAAATGAATGTTGGTAGTAAGTTAAACGATTTGGTTTAAGGTGAGTACTGAAAATATTAGTTTATTTAAATAAAATTAAGTTGATAATATACATGTTAAACTAGAAATTGATACGTTAAATATTGGTTGATATTTGATGATAACTTGGTTGATGTTATGGTTGTAAAATGGTTGATAACATGGTTTGATAAACGATAAGAGAAATGGTTAATAATTAACCACATTTAATTTGATGGAAATTAAATCCACAATAATATGTGTATGGAGTGATTTAGCCTCTAAATGATTTTGAAAAGAGTTGAAAGTGAAATTGTAATAATATAATATTATAATATGAAATAAAATGGAATATGAGTTTGAAATATAAAAATATTGTTAAAAATGATTTAGAATTGTTTTATAAACATTTAAAAGTGTTTCCAAGAAGTTTGAAAAGAAATTAAAAACCAAGTCAAAAGTAGGCGGGTTGCGTAACGTTAGTTCGCGATTTCGCACCATAAAAGTTAAATGAGTGTACAAAGTGGAATATAGCTTGGAATTCTTCGAGATAAGAATTTTTCGATCTATTACCATAGTTTTCCAACGAAGAAAGAAAATCAAGATTTCATTAAGTAGATTTTTAAATATGTCCAAACTAATTTTCTAAAAACATTGTGGTTTTGAAGTTTGGAATCCAAAAAAAAAGGTTTATTTATAAATGATATTTTTAAATGCTCTAAAGATATGTAATAAATTTTAAAAATATTTTAATTTTTTTTAAAATAGATTTAATTTGAAAAGATGGATTTCTAAATGACATAAGATTCGTTTTGAAGAATATAGCTTTTAAAACAATATTTGTAACACTTTTCGCAATAGTTTTAAATAACTTTTGAAATGTAGTTTTAAACTTAACAATTCTTTTTTAAATCTTTTGTGAATGATTTTAGAAGAATAATTAAGTAATTAAAGTTGATTTGGAAGTTTTAATAAGAGTTTGAATAAATGGTTAAGAGGAATTGTTTATACCACTTAAACAAAAAGTAAAGAATATTGAATTTAATAACAAACTAAGTATACGGAAACGACTAATACATTTGTCCCTCATGTGAGATCTGGAAAGATAAAACAAGGTGTTTAAATAAGGTTAGGAATGGAGCAACCAGTGCCCTGAACTAACCTGACCTATATTTTCTCTTCTTAGGTGATGGGTGGAATAGATCGAAAAGAAAGTCCGGATGTTCTAAAAGATCATATTTAAGTTTTTTTTCCCAAGATAAAAACGAATTCTTTGAATGTTAGTTAACCACTTAACATCTTTTTATCAATGATTAGTATGAAGGAACCGGGATCGGTTTTGGGTGATTCATATCCGAAGAACCAGGATCGGATTTGGGTGACTCATATCCGAACTAATATTCGAAATAAAATATATTGATGATAAAGACCTTCATGATGTAGGATTACTTGCCACCAGTACCTAGAGTGAAATTTACCATATCTAAGAGGGCAATATTGCTCTGTTATGAAGATCTTTGATTTGCAAGAATATGATATGAAGTTAAGAAAGAAATCTTTGATTAAGATTTAATGAATGATTTGAGAATATTTTCCCTAAGTTAAAATTCTAACTTAAATATTAGAAATCTTTGATTAAGATTTAATGAATATTTAGAAAGGTTTTCCTAAGTAAAAGAGAAAATGATTGGAATTATCTCAAGATTTAAAGAGGTTTAATAAATCAAATGATTTAATAAATGAGGCTTAATGATTACATATATTATTGAAAAGAAAATGAAATAAATTGAAAAGAATATATCCAAGAAAGATATTTGATTTAAATAAAAGATGAAGTAATTGATTGATGATTGATATCCACATATGAACTTAACATCTTTTAAAGCGATGATTGGCTTCAAAGGAGCCACGGTCGGATTTGGGTGATTTCTATCCGAAAGCATTTCGAACCAATGTATACGTTTGAAAGTGAAGACATGTTGAAGATGACGATTATTGAAGAGCGGAGATCTTCATTTGAGGAAGGACTTCTTGTTGACATTCTCCGAATAGCTTCCAGTATAGAGATATTTATAGCAGTGGTCCCATCTTATTTGAAATCTTCATATTGCAAAGGCTTCTCGCCTGGTAATGGCCAAGGAAAATGCCTACGGTTTCATTCAGTCCCAAAACGAATTTGTATGAATGAATGTTTGACAGTGCATTTGTGATCATATTAATTGATTTTTATCGATGTATTATTTGCTTAGTGGCGAAGAAGGCAACTTTTCTTAGCTTAACGCCATTTCTTAAGACGTACGAGCTCAGGAGTTATTTGTAGAAATCAGTTCTGTGATTAAGGAATGACAATGTGGCATTCAAAGTGAAATGTGCTTTGTGGAAGAGTAAAGCGTGGCTTTGTGAAAAGCAAAATATGGCTTTAAAGAAATTGAGCATAGACTCACTAGTCTCGCATCACCATGAGATCTGACAGACACATATTCAGAATAATTAAGCATGTATGGTGGTGTCCATTACATTGCGTCTGCTGGGGCAAAACATCCCTCAAGGCAATTATTGCCCCATTTTGCTAAAGCGGTTAGCTTGAGAAAAGCAGGGAACTGCCGGTTACCAGTAGTAGCGTAGCAAGTATAGTTCCAAGTAGCAAGCTTGAGAAAAGCGTATTGGTTACCGGGGACTATGGTTGTTATGCGTGGATCGAAGAAAAAAGGCCATTGGTTCCCTATCATGTTAGAAATCTAATTCCAATACGATATTATGGTTCTGATTTTAGTCCTAAAATAGTTGTAATGTTTTGCAGACATTTCAGCTGTCCCCTTTTATATCATATATTCCATCAGGTATATTTCGTTGATCCAGTCCAGATATATTCGCTTAGACTTAGTCGGGTATTGATACCTTAATTGAATAAGTTTATTTGAAAGTTGTTTTTAAAAAGGATGTCATTAAAGATAATATCAAATTATTTTGGTAATAAAAATGTTTTGATTATCGTAAGGTAAAAACTCATTTGTATCTAAACGTGGGCATGGTCTTATGAGATACCCTTCTTTTGAAAGGTTTTGATAACATCGTCATGATCTATACATTTAAAATTTCGAGTATCTCATGCTGATTTATTAAGCCTGATCCGGGTATTTTTATTACTTGGGTCAGATCCGAGTAGTTTCAGATTTAGTTGAAGACGTTTGGAGTTTTCAAAGAGAGCTGGAGATATTTATCATCGTATGGACGTATTTTATTTTCCGCTGCATCTATTGCATTTGTTTTGTTGTTTTCAATATTTGTAAGGACAGAGGTTTATAACTGTCTAGGATGAAACTCTGATATTGTATTTTGAATTTTCCGCTGCAAAGATTATTATTGATATAATAATATGTATTATTCCATTCATGTGAGATTCTGTTTTACTTTTATTTTTTTTCTACCCCTAACGAGCTCGTTCAATTTGGGTTGGATACGTGTGGTTTATTGTCGACTCAAAGGGTACGAAAATTCGAGACTTTATAGTTAGATTCAAAGATTGGGAAAGAACAAAAATAGAAAAATGTCTATCTACATAAACCTCTTACCTTTTTCCTTTGAACTTGAATTCTTGAATCTAATCGAGGAAGAAGCCAGATAAAGTTTCACTAACGTTACAAAAAATTTGCAATTAAAAGTGGTGGGACTAGCCACTTATTTGTAGTGGTTAGGAGGCACCAGAACAGTAGGATTTAAGCCAGTTTAGAATAATAAAATTCAGGTTGTTCGTGCCTAGCCTAACCTACCCGCCACATACCCACCGGCTAAATGCTCCTCTCTAGGCGGTTGATCACTAAAGGTCGACGATCAAGAGAGGTGGTCGACCGGTCCTATTGTTTTAGGCTCGAATTTATTACTACCTTAACATTAATATTTTTTCCAACTTTAATTTTTCCCTAACGCTAAATGTATATTACCTGCTTTAATTTTAACGTCAACGTCGTTTAAATTCAAAATTTGAATTCGTTTGAATTATTTTTAATTTAAAAACTTCAAAGCAAATAATTTTTTTGTTTGAACCCCGATAAAAAAACTTTACATATGAAAGTTAATTAGAAAATCACCACGTACATGATAATGTAACGTTCGGGGCCAAATTCTTAAGTTCGCAAAATTTCCATTTTTAGCTTATTATTAATTAATCAATGCTTATAAATTTTGTTGGGTGTTACATATGCATTATTTGATATCGATTAACATAAATTAAATAAAATTTTATAATTAACATTTCATTTTGTTTAATTAATTTATAATATTAATAATTAATTAAATCGGGTAGTAATATGAGTATTCAACATTTTGGTGGTATCTCTTAGGTGTAAATTCGGTCAACATTTAATATCGAAACAATTCGAGTATTAATGGCCACCTGTTGTTTAGCAGACGGTGTGACATATGCAAAATTTATCGCTTACATAGCTTCGATAAAACAAATTTTACTTATTTACAAATTACACGGCAGTGGCAATTATTTACGACAATTGTCAAAATTATATCACATTAGGACTTATGTAATTTGGTAAATGTCAAAATTATCATCCATATTCGACTTCGTAGTCCAACACAAGATCCTTGGTTCAATAATAATAATGATTATTAACCTATTGCTCTAGCCAGAGATTTAACTTTGAATTGACTTTAGTTGACCGTGATACTAACCCCATGTAACCGAGGATACAAATTCTGTTTTGAATAGTGCCTCACTTCCAATGCTTTCACTTGACTCAATCATAGTCATTTGATATACGTCATGCCACGGTTTGATTATCGTCAAAGCGAAGTTTCCACATTGAACCTCGAAGGGTATTCTGAAGTCGAGAAAATTATGTAGTATCGTTTTGTTTGACCTTATAGTTACGTTAACCAATAGAAAGCTATCGAGTGAGTCATTCCATAGTTATCCAATAACTATCAGCACATAACTCTTGGTTCCCCGGTAGTCGTGAGTAATACAATATCCAACGTTTAGAGAGTGTTACGTACTCTAGTTTTAAAGGATGTATCGACATATCCAATCTCGATACTTATTGACTAGGAATATTTAAAATCATACATCTATTTTATTGTGATAACCACTCATGATTACAATACATTGTAACTACTATAACCAACCACACCGTTTATGATTTTATACTAAATATACTTTTAATTAATTTATTAATATAACACACTATATCGAATATGTAATAAAAAACACTTCTTATTTCGAATAAGATTGGATATCGAGTTAGATATATGTAAAAAATTGCATAATTTTCCCTAGGACATACCTCTAACTCTATCAGTTGTCATTGCCGAGGCTATTTAATTTGCTCCAGGATGCAAAGAGAAAAGCGGCCGACATTTATCATAACATATCATGTCATATCCATTATAACCTCCCGCCAAACCTCACTAAGCTACTGAGCATTGAGGAAGTCTATGACCAACGAAGGTGGAAGTTGGAAAGACAATCCTGTTAAGAAAGGTAGTTAGCCGGTCGTTCCATCTCGCCTCCTTGTCCACCACCGTGTTGCTAACCTTAGTGGTTTTGTAGTTTTGATGCCGAAGAGGGGAGTTCTGGAGATCGCCAACCTCTTTCACCCTCTCTCCAATTGAGTTTTTAACCGCTACATGTCCTGCTCCAAACCCTCACGATGGAAGGTCTCTTCCCCTAACTTCCTCTCTACTACCTTCATGTCCTCTTTATCAACTGCTCAAGCCATGAACCATAGTCCAATCTATTTTCTTCTTCATGACTTAAGGGGAAATTCACTAATTTAACAGATTTCTAAAGTTCACTATCAAGAAATGGTCGATACAGTTCAACATCAGTCAATCAATATTAATCCATCAAAGTTGACCGATTGACATCCCAATCATGTTTAACTATGAACTTGAAGACTATAATGGTTGCAAAATAGGTATCAAAAAGGGCATATAAAAGTCCCATTTTTTAAAAACAAAGAAGTAGCTAGGAAAAAAGGTGGAATGACATAATGGAAAAAGTAAAAAGGAGAAGGGGCACCTACATAAGATAATTAGTTGAAGATGTTTTAAGAAGCTATTGAAATTTGAAGGTAGAACACTCGAATTTTTTTAATGGATTCTTAAGATTATAAATGCTCGATAAATATGAAGAGAAGGAAGTACCTTCCTTCTATAGACATGTATCTCAAGCCTCCGCCATTGAATGAAATGGACAGGAATTAATCTCAACCATTGAATTTCTATTTGAGTACGCTGTTACATCAAACATTGCATCTCAGAAATCATTTCAAGTAGTGAATGATCCGACCAATAAGCATGCGACCCTTATCATTCACTTAATTGCAAATAAGACAAGTCTGCTTTTTTCCACCTATGAGAACTTCGAGGGCAAAATGTTTCTTGATTTTATCATAAAAGGCTAAATGGGCTAATCAGCTCAAAGTGCTGCAGTATAAGAATTCGCGACGCAGCCCTGCTAATGTCAGTTCTAGCCTAAATTGCCTGCCCTCCTTCAATATCTCAACATTTAAATACTTGGTCCGCCACCACCTTTTGACATTAGCCTTTCCCCACCAGTCCATCTCTCCTAGCAAGGAGCTTAAAAGCCTCACGAACAAGATCTCGTTTCCTAATCATTATATGGTCAAGTCATAGCAAGTGAGCCACACCTTTCGCTTCCATATCTGCCACTCTTCTAGTCGACCAACTCCTCATCTTGCTCTTTTCTGCATAACTCACTAGTATTTGAACAAAAGCTCTTGGCTCCCCTACGTAAAGAGATGACGATCATGTATTGTTCCGTTGGCAATGATGGTATAAAACTTCACTATTCATTAATAACTACTTGCTCCATGTCGCCTTATTGATACAAGCTCGACATGGTACAGTCCGCCAGTTGGCCTTTAATCCGAACCATTCTTTTAATGATGCATCTAAGTTGGACATCACTTGAGTTGTATAATGCTATCAACAATCATAAGGATTTCGATTTGGGCACTCTAAAGCATGATCTCTATAACTATAAATACGTAACGACCCACAATTTTAGACCATTCAAAGCGACAATAAAACCACCCATGTCAGACTTGAATAATTCAAACGGTCGATTGTAATATAATTTGGAGCAAATAAAACCAATCATAGAATCAAGATACACATAAATCAGAATAACTCGCAACGGAAATAAAATAACCATAGTAGTTCATGTAGCTACACGACACAGAGTCACAAAACAAATACAAAGTCCAGAGTCTGAAAAGTAAATACAATAGAAATCCCAAATACGTAAATGTCACTAGTACATAAGCTAAATAGAAATACTGAATGGAAATAGATAACAACTTGATAGGTAGATAAACTCCAGCAAATCCTCTAGCTCCAGAAGGTGAAATCCAAAGCTGATACTCTGGCTGACCCGGGCGTAAAGCAAAACACAAAACACTCGAGTCAGGACATACATTGCATTGGACTGGGAAAAAAATTTCTTTACAATCGTACCAACTCAAGTGAAGTTTAATAAAATGCACAAGTAACTTAAAGGATGCTTGGGACCGCCCATCCTTTACTATATAGTAATATACGCTATTATAATAATGTCTAAAGTAAAGTATAATATATTTAAAAATAGTATTAAGGAGTTACCCAATATCCCCCTTAACACACATTTTATATATTCTCGTAGTCTATACAGTACCGTAATCTCCCCCGTACTGGGTGTCGTCAGAGTCATAGGTATGGCACAAAATAAAAATGGTATAAGGTGCGTTAAGGTAGGTGACACGACACAATGAGGCAATGCCAGGGTAGATATACCAATTGCACTTCCGGACCGGTGGTAATGCATAGCAGCTACTACCGCCTACCTCGAGCCACACCCCCAAAAATCAAAGGTGCGCACCAATCAATCACAAAGTAATAGAATGGCATATAAAGAAGTGTGTCCGATAAGAGGAGCGACCTCATTAGCCCATCAATTGCTCCTGCTTTAGCCACCTTATGCCAACTCACGGGAGTCGGGTCCACGAACATACCTAAACAGAACATCGCCACCATCCAACTTCATTCTGGAATCTCAAACGCTTATACGGTTGTTAAAGTAGTTTTCAGAGTTAGCAGAGAGTATGGAAACTTCCAATCCTAGTCTCTTTAACAACTAACGTTATTATTACCCGTGGTTATAAATTTCAAAGTTGTTTATATTTCAAATCAAAACATGTTCATTTAAATCATTTAAATTCAATGTCAATATCCTTCAAAAATATAATGTTCATTTCCAAAATTGAAGCATTTCTAAGTTCATTCAATTATTACAATTTCAAAAAAACACATTGTATCATAGCATTCGTAGTACTTGGAAAATATTGTAATACATAGAAATATTGTCTTTTCAGAAACAGTAGCACTTAGAAAACGTTACTTTAGATATACTAGTATTTCATAAAACGGTACATTTTCAGAAACAGCAGCACTTAGAAAACTTTACTGCAGATATACTAGTATTTCAGAAAAACAGTACATTTTCAGAAACAACATCACTTAGAAAACGTTACTGTAAATATAATGGTACTTCATAAAAACAGTATGTTTTTCAGAAACGGTAGCGCTTATAAAATGCTACCTTAAACCTATATAATTTTGGAAATGCTGCCAATACAAAACTAAGATTTATTATAACATTTCAGAAACATTATAAATTTCAGTTTTCACCATTTATAACTTACAAACATATCTCACTTTTCAAAAATATTTATTTGGATATCATTTAACTTATGATAAAAAATCTATAAATAAAATATCCAAATTAAACTATAATTCATTCATAGAGTCAAAAGTACATTGTTTTACTTAATTTTTTATCTCAACAAATAACTTAATACTTTATTTTAAAATACCCATTTCATAAATAAATATTCTTATTACTAAGTTAAGGTTAAAATTTCTATTTGAAAACTAAATTTTCAATTACCAAGTTAAGCCATATTTAAGTTACATTTTAAACCATTTATTTACTTATACATTTTTAACTTATAGAAAATCACTATAACATTTGTTTAAATCATTTAAATCAAATTTAAGTTAGAATTTCATATTTTAAATTTCAAAATACTTAATAGTTTTTAGAAAATATTAAAAATTGACCACGGGTCTGTATATAATTTTCTAACCTAGATCAAGTGATACGGATATGTATCATTTCAATCCCTAATTTAAAAATAAAAATCCAGATTCTATCATTTCAAACCCTCAATCCCAAGTCAAATTAAATAAAATAAAAATAGCTTGAGCCTATCATTTTCAGCTCATAACGATTTTTCCTTATTCTAAAGTCCGTTCGGGTATGTATCATTTCAATCCATAGCGATTCTAAACTAACAGGGAACTTGCAGTGTGAGAAATAGTAAGTAATAAATAGCATAGCATATCATATCCGATGATGTAACAAATATATAAATCAGGTTATAGCATTATGAAATATCATATCACAGGCATATATAAATGACTATCATATCATCAACTACAATTCACATGTCATCGTTTCACAGTCATATAAGTACGAATGTCAAGAGTGATAAACTCGCCTCTAAAGCTAGAGATCAAATTCAAAACACAAATCCAAACTCCGCAAAGCATGAAAAGGCACGACTAGATTCGACTGGATGATGAGCCAAGATTTAGATCTTGCAAACAAATAAAATACAACATGCATAAACATACATATTCAACAAATAAAATAAATTCAACACATAAAATATTTTATCAAAAATGAAATAAAAATGGACTCAACCAAGGCAAGTGGCTCGGCCACCATGCAAATTGGCTAAACCATCAACACATGGCTTGGCCATGACTTGATTTGTGGAATAAAGGCTCGGGCATGGTCACAAAAGTGCACGGCTATGGCAATGGAATGTGAAGAGATGGAATAGATAAAGGCAAAAGGTCGAGGCAAGATGTAAAGTCATGGGTTCAAGTGGCTCGGTCCTAAGGCAACATGGCTCGGCTTGGGTTTGTTTGCTTGGTCTGGTCAGGTCATGGCCTGGAGATGGTTTTGGTCATGGCAAAGCAAGGAGGTGGTGGAAATGATAGTGGCCGAGGCTAAAAGGAAGGGAATGATGGTATGGTGGTCTCGGCTAGGGTTTCTACAAGCTTTGGTGATGGGGTTTTGGATCAGGAAGGTCACGACCTGGGTCAGTGGAGATGGTGAGGTGGTTTTTTCCATACAGGTGGTGGTGGTGGTGGAGAAAGATGGTCGGCGAGGCCTAGAAAATGGTGATGGCCGAGCTTGCTTGGAAATAAAAGAGAAAGAAAAATGAAAAAGAAGGAGAAGTCATGGAAAAACTTACTGTAAAATTTTGTTTTCAGTAAACGTGAATGAAAAATGAGATGGATATGAGATGTTTTGTACGTGAATGGCAAAGAGAATGAACAGCAAGAAAAGGAAAAGTTTTTGAACGACTAGAAAATGTAAAGGCTTCAATTAAAACAAACAACTCAAGTCTTTTGAATTTCCAAGCCAAAAAAATCCAAATAAAAAGTCCAAACAAAATAGAAAATAGAAAAAAATATAAGACAAAGTAAAGTAGAAAATATAGAATAGAAAATAAACAGAAAATTGCTGAAAATAATCACGTGTAAAACGCTGAAATTTATCAAATTTTAAAAGTATAAAACAAAATTTGACGAAACGAAAAGCGGAACCAATACCAAAATCAAATTCCGCTTCAAAGAAAAAGATTAGAAATTTGAAAATTTCAACTGAAAGTCAAAGTTTGACCATAGTTGACCAAAATATAAAATTTTCAAAATATCTTTATTTTATTATATTTGGAAAATAAATTATAAAAAAAATCCAAAATTACATTGGAAAATTCCAAAATTTTAAATTTTAAATGATTTAAAAATCAAAGTTTCAAATAAATTAGATCAAAAATATTTACAAAAATTAATGGGTTGTTACATTCTCCTCCACTCAAAACTTTTCATCCTCGAAAAGGAACGAAACAGAAAACGAGGAAAGATAAGATAGACAAGCAAGTAGTGCCTGAAACAACTAATTCCAGATTTGAAGCACGCACGCTCTCCTCCATCTCTCAGGTATAATCCCGATCATCCGTACTCCACCGCACTTTGACCAGGTTGACAGATTTCCTTCTCAGCTGCTTCATACCTCTATCGATAATACGAAGTGGCTTCCTCTCAACAATAAGGTTAGGCTCAATTTCCAAACTCTTGAGAGCAGAAGGATGGACAATCAAAGATGGATCATGCAGATATCGACGAAGATGCGAAACATGGAATACATTATGTACTCCAGAAAACTTCTCAAGCAAATATAGACGATATGCTAAAGAACTAATCCTCTCTGAGATACAGAAAGGACCAACAAACCTAGGAGTAAGATTCCCTCTCTGACCAAACTGAATCATATTCCTTAAAGGAGAGACCTTAAGGAAAACTAGATCACCAACAGAAAACTCCAAACTCCTCCTACGACGATCAGCATACTTCTTCTGCCTATCCTGAGCACTCTTCATCTTCCTCTTAATCTCCTCAACTTTCTCCGAAGCCTCAAAAATCACATCAGAATCAAGAACCAAACGGTTACCGGAGTCAATCCAGCAAGATAGAGATCTGCAAGTTCTTCCGTAAAGAGCAGAAAATGGAGACATTTCAATACTTATCTGAATTCAAAGACAAAATGAGATAAATATAAGATTAAGATAAGATTGAAATAGAAGATTGAAAATATACCTGATAACTGTTGTTATAGGTGAACTCAAAAATATGAAGATGATCTTCCCAAGATCCTCCATAATCAAGAACACAAGAACGAAGAAGATCCTCTAGAATCTGATTCACTCTTTCTGTTTCACCGTCAGTCTGTGAATAGTAAGCAGTGCTCAGATTCAGACGAATACCCAAAGATTCCTGAAAAGCTTTCCAAAACCGATTGGTGAAGTTATAGGATCTCGATCATAAATAATAATGATAGGAACACCATAGAGACGAACAATCTCCCTCATATAGATCTCAGACAAACTAGAAGCAGAATGGGAAGACTTGACCGGAATGAAATGAGCGGATTTGGTCAATCTATCCACAATAACCCAAATACACTCATTACCCCTCCAAATCCTCGACAATCCATCAATAAAATTCATAGAAACATGTTCCCATTTCCAATTGGGAACCTCAAGGGGCTGCAACAAACCAGGGGTCTTCTGATGATCTTCCTTGACTTGGTGACAAGTTGCATACCTACTAACAAAGATAGAGATATCTCGCCTCATACCTCTCCGCCAATAAAGCTTCTTCATAACCTGATACATCTTCATCACAACAGAATGAATAGAAAGGCTGGATCGATGATTTTCCTGAAGTAACTCTTGCCTCAATCCATCAATATTCGAGACACAAATCTGATTATTAATCCTCAAAATACCTCTATCATCGATCTTAGCTCCACTACCAGTAGGACTACCGCTACCAACTCTGCTATGAACACTCTCCTTCATATGCCTAAGAATCTCATCCTCCTCCTGTTTAGCAATGATACGATCCAAAAGAGGAGAAGAAGAAACAACAAGCCGACACAACAAAGCCTTCTTCCTACTCAAAGCATCAGCTACGACATTAGCCTTCCCAGGGGTATAGCTAATGTCGATATCATAAGAAGCAAGAAACTTAAGCCACATAACCTAATGCCGATTCAAATCCATCTGGGTGATATACTTAAAAGACCGAGGATCGGTAAAGAGCTCAAACTTAGTACCCAAAAGATGATGCCTCCAAAGCTTCAAAGAAAAAACCACAACAATCAATTCTAAATCATGAGCTGCATAATTGGCTTCATGGGTTTTCAACTGGCAACTGGCATAAGCAATCACCTTCCCATCTTGCATCAAAACAACTCTCAAACCCTCACGACTAGCATCGGTGTATACCGTTAATCCCTTATTTCCATTTGGGACGGTAAGCACTGGTGCGGAAGTAAGTATACGCTTCAACTCATTGAATGCAGCTTTACACTTATCATTCCGTATAAACTTAGCATTCTTACGAGTCAAAGCGGTGAGAGGTGTAGAAATCCGAGCAAAATTTTCAATGAATCTCCGATAATAACCGGCAAGGTCCAAAAACTACGAATATCAAATGGAGTCCTAGGAGTTTCCCAATCCTGCAACAGAATAAGGAGAAATAAGGACCTTAGAAAAGATTGAATGATCAATTACAGAAAGAGAAGAAAGGAAAGACTTACATTGATCGCAACAATCTTGACAGGATCAACTGAAACTCTATTACTAGAAACAATATGCCCGACAAATCAGACTTCATCCTTTTAGAAATGGCACTTCGAGAATTTAGCTTTCAACTGATGACTCCTAAGAGTCTCCATAACAAAGCTCAAGTGGGATTTATGATCTTCCTCATACTTGGAGAACACAAGAATATCAAAGACAAAGACTAGAACAAATTTATTAAGCACATCACGAAAAACACAATTCATCAAACCAACAAAGAAAGCAGGAGCGTTAGTCAAACCAAAAGGCATAACTAACCATTCATAAAAGTCATTCTCAATACGGAAAGAAGTCTTGGGAATACTTTCCTTATCAACTCTGAGCTGGTGAAAACCTGTGGCAAGATCAAGCTAAGATAAAATAGTAGCTCCATGGAGCTGATCAAACATATCGTTGATGCGAGGCATATGATATCTGTTTCTTATAGTGAGCTTGTTCAGCTCCCTATAATAAATACACATCCTCAAAAATCCATCAGACTTAGTGACAAAACTCACCGTTGCTTCCCATTCTAAACGGCTAGGTCTGATCAGACCGTTGGAGAACATGTCCTCAATTTGCTTCCTCAACTCAACCTTCTCACCGGGTGCCAGTCTTCTAGGTGGAAGAACTACAGGACAAGCTCCAGGAATAAGATCAATATGGAAATCAATTTCTTGCTTAGGAGGTAAAGAAGTGACTTCACCAAATACAACGGGATATAGTCTGACCACAGGAGTAGAATCAAGATCATTCGGAGAAGAGTCAAGAGAATAAATAAAACAGCCGGTAATCCCGAGGCATGCAACACTGAATCACCAAAGAATTACCAAAATCATCAAAAAGAGAAACAGTTTGGGTTTTACAAGAGATAACGACCTCATGCCTCTTTATCCAATCACCCAAAGCAGTAGATCAAAAGCATCAAAACCCAGAACATAGATATCACCAGAAAACCGATAGCTAGAATGGAAGAGTTTCACGCTTATATAAATCCTACTAACGTTTGCAGGACCACCAATAGGATTTGAAATACATAAAGGCTCAGGAGCCAACTCGAGAGAAAGAAGATGCTCAAATTTATCACAAAGAACCATAAAAGTAATGCTATGGGAAGCTCCGGTATCAAATAGAACACAAACATGAAAATAAAACAGAGAAAAAGTGCTCTGAAGAGTACCTTGTAAATCACTAGGAGCAGGAGCAAGAGCAGGTGCGAGTGGTGTAGCAGGTGAAGAAGCAGAAGTAACAGCAAAAATACAAGAAGACTTGCCCTTCTGTTGAGTAGGGCAGTTGTTCTTGAAATGACCAAGCTGCAGATAAGTATGATAGAGATCACGCCTGGTCAACTGAGTTGGAGGAACAACAACACCAGGACAGCTATTAGCATAGTGTCCTTCTGATTACATCTGAAGTAAGTAATGGAGGATAAGTCTATAGACTGCCTCTGAGAAGAAGAAGATCCCAAATCTGGAGTCTTGTTCTAATTCTTCCTCTATTGATGAAAGTTAGGCTTTCTCTTCTTGGGATCACCAGAGGATGCCTGCCGAAGGATCCTTAGAAGTAGGATTCTCATATCTATTGGCCATATCCATCAGACAAGTGAAAGGGCTATGCTCATGAGCGATGAGACGATCATAATACTCTGGACGAGCACCAACAATGAACTTCTCATTCTTCTTCAGAGGAGTGTCAATCAGATTAGGGCCAAACTTGGAAAGTTCAATGAACTTCCTCTCATACTCAGCAGATGACATATCACCCTGTTTAAGATCCATGAATTCCCGATACAGCCGAGACTTTCCTGCCTCGGGCATCCATTTCATAACAAAAGCATTCCTAAAGCACGATAAAGAAACATAAGACAGATTTCAAAAAGAGAAAACTGAACCAAATTCAACACAAACAGAAGATGATACCTAAACTGTTCCCAAGAAATGTCAGCCTTAACAGTGTGAGCTGTGACAAACTCCCACCAATCTAAGGCTACTCCTTTCAATTGCCAAGCTGTCAACTGACGCTACTGGGCATTAGTGATCTCAAGACCAGAAACAATCCTCTCCAAATCCTTCAACCACTGTTGAGCCTCGATAATGCTCTCAGATCTGTAAACTTGATATCACCAAGCTCAGCGTACTCCTTACAGAGAGTAGTGAACCTAACTGGTGTAGCAGGCCCAGGAACTGGGGCAACACCACGACCCCTACCTCTAGCATTCCTACGACTCATCCTGAAAAATCAAAAATGAATTTTAGGACAGAGGTAGTTGAGAAACAAAGACAGGATTAGGTGAGATAAGATTGAATCCAACTTGAATGAATATCCTGAACAAAGAAATTACAAACAAGGTAGATAAGAAAAAGAAAGAAGTTTAGAAAAATTTGGTTTCAAACAAGAAAAGTTTTATATCAAAATAATCTTTAAAAAGTCCCCATTAAAATCATTTGAAAATCATTTTATACTTTAAAATACGTTCTCTCACAAAGAAATGATTCAAAGATTGATTTCACTCATTCTAGGGTATTTCTAGAGTTTTTGCTTCGCAGGCTAAGGTTTGCCTAAAACCAAAGCTCTGATACCAAATGTAATTTTGGACCATTCAAATCGACAATAAAACCACCCATGTCAGACTTGAACAATTCAAAATGGTAGATCGTAATATAATTTGAAGAAAATAAAACCAATCATAGAATCGCAAACACATATTAAATAGAATAACTCGCAACAGAAATAAAATAACCATAGTAGTTCATGAAGCTACTACGACACAGAGTCATAAAACAAGTACAAAGTCCAGAGTCTGAAAAGTAAATACAATAGAAATCCCAAATACGTAAATATCCACTAGTACATGAGCTGAATAGAAATACTAAATGGAAATAGATAACAACAAGATAGGTAGATAAACTCCAGTAAATCCTCTAGCTTCAGAAGGTGAAATCCAAAGCTAATACTCAGGATGACCCGAGCATAAAGCAAAACACAAAGCACTCGAGTCAGGACATACATACTTATACAATGTAAAGCAACTCAAGTGAACTGTAATAAAATGCACAAGTAACTTAAAAGATGCTTGGGACCGCCCATCCTTTAAGGATCCGTCAAATTATTTACTATGTAGTAATATATGCTATTATAATAGTGTCTAAAGTAAAGTATAATATGTTTAAAAATAGCGTTAAGGAGTTACCCAATATCCCCCATAACACATTTTATATATTTCCATGGTCTATACAGTACCGTAATCTCCCCCGTACCGGGCGTCGTCAGAGGGGACTCCATAGGTATGGTACAAAACAAAAATCGTATAAGGCACGCTAGGGGTAGGTGACACGGCACAACGAGGCAATGCCATGGTAGATATACCAATTGCACTTCCGGACCGGTGGTAACGCGTAGCAGCTACTACCTCCCACCTTGAGCCACACTCCCAAAATTCAAAGGTGTGCACCAATCAATCACAAAATAATAGAATGGCATACGAAGAAGTATGTTCGATAAGAGGAGCGACCTCGTTAGCCTGTCAATTGCTCCTGTTTTAGCCACCTTATGCCAACTCACGGGAGTCGGGTCCACGTACATACCTTAACAAAATGTCGCCACCATCCTACTTCATTCTGGAATCTTCACCGCGTACACGGTTGTTAAAGTGATTTTCTGGCAGAGAGTATCGCAACTTCCGATCTCAATATCTTTAACAACCAACGTTATTATTACCCATGGTTATAAATTTCAAAATGGTTTATATTTCAAATCAAAACATATTCATTTAAACCATTTAAATTCAATATCAATATCCTTCAAAAATATAATGTTCATTTCCAAAGTTGTAGTGTAACAGCCCGATATTTTCAACCATTCGCATCCATTATAAGTGTATAGATAGACACTCATGCCGGAATTGAATTGCTCAAAATACCGCGTTGTAATTAAAAATTTGGCAAATCTCAGAATATACAGTAAATAAAAACCACAGATCACAGACATAGAGTAATAATAATGCAGCGGAAGTAAAAAGAGATAGTAGTTCATGAAGCTACTATATAAATATATCAGAGTTACATAAGATACTATAGAAGAAATAAAATACAAAGAAGTCTCACTACATAGAAATCTACTAATACAAGAGCTGAAAAGGACCAACAGATTGCAAAAGATAAACTTGACAAGTAGATAATCTCCAGCGATTCCAATCTCCAGAAAGTGGAAATCTAAATATATGAATAACTCAGGCTGACCCGAGCGTAAATAAAAATACAAACACTCGAGTCAGGGCATACATACTTATACAATGTAAACCAATTCAAGTGAACTGTAGTAAAGGTACGAGTAACTTAGAAGATGCTTGGGACCGCCCATCCTCTAAGGATCCGTTAAACTATTTACTATGTAGTATATTGCGCTATATATAGTAGTGTCCAGTAAAGTATAATCATATAGAAAATAGCGTTAAGGGGATGGTGAACCTTAACGCGGTCGGATCTTTAAAACCAAAATCGTAGTGGGCTCGCTATAAGGAGATGACACGGCACGTAAGGCAATGCCGGGGTGGATACACCGTTTGCACTCCCGGACCGGTGGTGACGGCAAGCCAGCAGCTTCCCCCCACCTCGAACAATACCCCCGAATCAAAAGTGGCGCCACCGAATCGAATCACAATAGTAATAGAATGGTTTCCGATGGAGCATGCTTGATGAAAGGGTGCGACCCTTTGTGTAGCCTGGTATAGCTCCTGTTTTAGTCATTTATGCCAACTCACGGGAGTTGGGTCCACGTAATATACCTCGAGAACGTCGCCACCATCCTACTTCATTCTGGAATCTCCACCGCGTACACAGTTGTTAAAGTGGTTTTCGGTATTGGCCGGCTATAAGACAATATCCGATACCGGTCTCTTTAACAACCAACCGTTATTATAACCCGTAGTTATAATTTTAAAACAATATTTTATACTTCAAAATAAAATATCCTTTTCAATCCAAATCTTTATCAAAATAAAGATTAAATCATTTCCAAAACCATTTCAATATATCAACATATCATATCTTTCAAATTCAAATATTTATCAAGATAAATATCAAGTCATTTCTAACCATTTCAATATATTAAATTATCATATCCTTTCAAAACCACATTTCAAATCATTCTAATATATCAAAATATCATATCTTTTCGAAACCACATTTCAAATCATTTTAATATATCAAAATATCATATCTTTTCGAAACCACATTTCAATCATTTAATATATCAAAATATCATATCTTTTCAAAACCACATTTCAATCATTTAATATATCAAAATATCATCTCTTTTCAAAACCACATTCATTTCAAATCATCATTCATTTTATTCAATTTAAAAAACCATTTCAATTCATATTTCAAAACAATATATATTCCAAAAATCATTTTAATCATTAAAATGAAGTTATTATGTTTAATATTTAAATTATTAAATTTCCAAAATTTTCGACTTCCAAAGTTCATTTATTCACTTAAGTTTATCAAAACAGTGAAAATTCACTTTTCGCAACATTTAGAAAACGCTACGGAAAGTTACATTCAAAACAGTTCAATTTAACAAAACAAAAAACAACATTTTAAAATGTTGTAATAGGGTTTACTTAAACTTAAAATAAACTTAGTTAAGTTCAAAAATTAAAGCACTTACAATAATTTCTATAATAGTTTTTAATTCAATAGCCTTTTAGTTTATTATCATCAACCACAGCAATTACAAATGCTGTAGTATCATTTACATTGTAATTAATAGCATTTCAAAAATGCAGTCAATTAACTTCAAATATTCAATATAATTTCTCAACCAATTATATTTTTATTTAAAACATTTTTAACTTATAAAATCATACATTTTCACATTTATAACATCATTTAATTTTTCCTCAAGTTCATGATTTTATAAAGTTAAATTTCCATTCAAAAATCAAGATTTAACAATAATTCACTTATTAAATTGCAATGTTCAATTTTAAATCCATTACATTAAATTTGAACTTAATACTTGAGTTCAAATTCTCAAATATAACTTAATTTTATTTTTATTTACTTAACTAAAAGTTTGCTTTTAAGTCAATTTCATAAATTTCCAATTTTAGTTATATTTCAAAATTTCAACTTAAAATATTCATTCATTTCACATTTCAACTTTGTTAAAAATCATTAATATAATATAAAATCACTTTTAATTCATTTAAATTCAAATTATCATAAATTTATCATAATTTCATATTCAATTTAATTTCCAATTAAAATTAAATCAAATTTTCCAAAATAACTTACGTTCAAAATTTTCTAACTTTTCATTAATTCATTTCACTTACAATTATCCAGAAAATCAATAATATTTTACAAAAATCCTTTTTTAACTAGATTTAAATCAAAATATTTTAATATTTACATTTCTAAAATAATTTTAAAATTTTTAGAAAAACTTATATTAACTACGGGTCTGTATATAATTTTCTACGCTAGGTAAAGTGATACGGGTAATATATCATTTCAATTCGTAATTTACAAAGAAAAATCCGGGTTTTATCATTTCAAACCCGCAATCCCAAGTCAAAATGAATAATTTAAAAACGGTTCAAGCCCATCATTTCAGCTCATAACGATTTTTTCCTATTCTAAAGTCCGTTCGGGTATGTATCATTTCAACCCATAGTGATTCTAGTCTACAGGGAACTTGCAATGGCGATAAACAGATATGAATGAACAGTAACAACATATATCTAATAACAGATGATATGACATGAAATTTAACAGGTTTAACATCGTATATAAATAATCACAGTCAGTTATAACATCACATAAAATTCTACACATTCAATTGTTGTCGTTTCACAACTGCATAAGTATAAACGTCGTGTGAGTTTTACTCACCTTTTATAGCTGGAGATTTCAATACCAATGACACAACTGATTCCAGAAGGCACGATGACACAACAATAGGCTCAAGTGGGAAGAGATCCAAGCTTAGAACTTGTGTTACAACCCAAAACAAAATATCCAAACAAACACAAATTCAGTACAACTAGATATGAAATAACTTTGAAATAAAAAGGAATAAAAAAAAGATATGAATGCAATGACTTTTGCCTTGCTTTCTCTATTCTTTTTCGCGGCCTAGGGGTTTATTTAGGTCGGGTTTGACATGACTTTGGCTTAGGTTTGATCGTAGAAATGCATGGCATAAAGGCTAAAACATGTGGAGGAAGTTACAACATAAGAATATCAAGAGACTAGGCAACATAGTGTAGCTTTTTTAGTCAAAACAAGGGCTCGGCCTTGGGGAGTGGGCTCGGCCTGTGGTGCACCATGACTGGACAGAGGTGGGAGAGGGTGTGCCATGGTCAGGTCAGAGGAGTGGTGGTGGTTATGGTGGTGGTTTGGGTGGTGGTTGAAGTGGATGAGCAAGAAAAGGCCAAACAAGCATAGATCTAGGCTTTTGGTTGCATTTGGAAGGGTTTGACCATCAAGGGGTGTTCGGCCGTGGTCATGGCTATAGGGTTAGATGGTGGTGATGGTCGGGAAGAGATGGAAGGGGGTGGTGGCCGTGGAGCAAGGGGGAAAGCCGCTCCAATCAGGGGAGAAAGCAAAGCAAATTTGCATATAAATAGGAGAAAAAGTAGAAAGAAAAGAGGAATTTACCTAAAAAAATTTCTTCAAGATGGAGGCCTTGATTTTTAAGGTTTTGGAGCTTTGAAAATTCGTGAATAACAAGAGGAAGTAGGCTGGAGAAAAAAAAGAGAGGAATAATTAGGGTTAATTGGTGAAAGGTTATGTTAAAAGTAAAAGGGTGGACTATAAAGGCCCATAGGAAGATAGAAAGTTTAAGGCCTTTCAAATTTCTTTTTCTATTTTGTAAATACATAAAAAGCCTGATAAAATAGATAAATAATCTCAGAAATAAATTAAATAAGAAAAAAAAATACATTTTAAACTATATAATTTATATAAAGAAAATATCAATATATGTGAAACTAGGCTAAATAAATTGAAACAACCCAAATAATCTTTGGAAAAATCTATTTTTAATCAAAATACATATAAAATTAATATTAATAAAGTATAAACACAGCAAATAAAAGTGAATGTATAAAATAAATAAATAAATTTTAATTATATATAATTAAATTAAGAAAGTAGCAAAGAAAATAGAAATGGTAAAAGAAACGTTGAAACGACTTTACGTTTCAAGTTTTTAAAACCTTTTAAACTTCTTAAATTGTTTACATAACTTGATAATTTCTGGAATTAATAATAATAACAGATAAAATTTCTAAAATCTATCAAAATATAAAAATATATATAATACTAATTAATTATATAAAGTTAAATTAAGGAAAATAGCTAAAAATAGTAAACTAGTCTAGAAAATTTAAAATTACATGAAATAAATTTTATAAAATTCATATGAGCTTGTAATATATTTTTAAACATAAATAATAATATAGATTAAAAGTACCTTCACAAAATAAATATTAAAAAAAATAAATTTTAAATAAAATTTTAATGAGGAAAATAGCAGAAAATAAGCAAACAGCCAAAAAAATAGGAAATAAATACAGTAAATTTTGGAAAAATTCTATTATCATTTTAAAAGTATCCAAAAGTCAAAGTATGCATAATATAACATAAATATACAAGTTAGAATAAGATAGATCAAATAAAATGTCATTTATAAAATTTAAAATAAAGACTATTGCTGAATAACCCAATATACACACAATTTTGAAAACAGTATAACTTTTGCAATTTAAATCTGTTTTCAACGAAACAAAAAGCAGTTTTCTTAGAATTTTATGTACTTTCATAATAAAAGATAAAATTGAAATTTCCAAACTTTTAAAATTTTAAATTAAAAGTCAAAGTTTGATTATTTTGACAAAAATTCACTTTTTGGAAAATATTCTTTTTAGTCATGCTTTAGAATGATAATTCATATCAAAACTAAAGTTTATATTTAAAGTAACAAAATTAATCATTCAAAAAAAAAGTTTTTAAATAAAAATTCAATTAAAATAATTAAAATATACAATTAAAAAAAATCACAAAATACAGGGTTGTTCACTCTCCCCCACTCAAAACTTTTCGTCCCCGAAAAGGAATGAAGTACGGGAATACACAAAAAAGATAGAATGAAATAGGATTAAGGAAAGATGGCAAGGAGATTGAAATTATACCTGATAACTGTTGTTATAGGTAAGTTTCGCAAGATGCAGATTATCAAAGATTATAAAAAGATTTCTAAACAGAAAGATCATAGAAAGATGCATATACCAGTCTATAGCAAGATGAGGATGATAAGGACAACCAAAAGATAGTTTGAAAAACAAAATAAGGAAATAAATTTGAAAGCATGGAAATTTCAACTTAAGTAGAAAATAAATATTTTACACAAATTAAATAAATCTTAGCTATCCCAAATTTCATTATCTTATTATCCAATCATCTTAAATTAACAATTTTTAAAACCATGGGTTTGAAAAATAATCGTTTATTACACTCACAATGTACTTAATAAATTTTAATCTTCTTTATTCCTAATTAAAATTAAATTTATTCCTCTCAATATATTTATCACTTATGTTAAACATACTTACACTTATTATAACTGCTTTCTTTTATTCTTAGTTCTTTTAACATTATTTTATTGTAAGTTATTCAATTACCCTTTATTATATTTACCTCTGTTAATCATTTTATAATTAAAATTTAAGTGTATAACATTTATTATAACCACTCAAATTTCATTTATAAATCTTTTTATATTGTATATTATCCAAATTACTTTGTTAACTTCTAAAATTAAGGTAAGTTATATTGGAATGCAATTGAGTATTATACAAATAAAACTTTCCAATTAAATTATCTCAAGTTTGAATTATTTATCCAAATTTTTGATTTTTCCTTTTTTTATATAATTGAAATTATTCTTTAAAATAAAATTTAAGAACTAAATTTCCGATTACATTCAAACCATTTAGAGATAAGTAATAATATATACATAATATGTTAAATCAAATTTCAATCATATATATATATATACATATATATATATATATTAAAATAAAGTCATATTTTAGAAATTCAAATCAATTAAATTTCCCAAAACAAAGCTGTAGCAAGACTAGAGGGCGGTCTCTTCACTTCGAAACTCGAAAATGAACGTCGATGATGTCGCGATCATCACCGAAGTTATTTCCCAACGACAAATGAGAAGAGCACTAATTTTAAACTTTAAATTTTTTTCGAAAACAAATTTCTATTCGAAAATACTTTAAATAATATATCTTTTTAAAACTTAAACACAAGGTTTGAAACCATCGGAAATTAAATTATCAAATTTCTTGTTTTAAATTCATTTCAGTTCCCAAATCAATTTATAAACAACTATTTAAAATTCATTTATAGAACTATAAATGGTAAATCAAGTATCATCACTTCAAATAATCAATTTAAATCAGTTTATTAAGTTCCATAAATTTACTTATATATCAAAATTTATTTCATTAACCAAATTTTAAAATAATATTGTGTCAGTTTGTTCTGTCAAAGTGTTTTAGAAATCCTATCGATAGCGTTGATCAGACGAATCGATCGGAAACCCAAATCAACATCAACAACCCAAACAACACAATATATAAAATAAAACATAGATTTACAAATACAATTCAAAATGTTTGAAAGAATATATTGTAAACAAAAGACAAGATGATTGAATAACAAAATAGGAGGTGGATAAGCTTAAGTAAATCATGGGCAACATTTACTGGGTCAACCGTGGCTTAAAGAATAAGATCGATGTGGATTTTATAGGGTAAATCTACATTCGATCTCAAGAGTTAGAGTTTGGGATAACAAAAGATATTAGCATCTAAACCAAGGATAGATATAAATCTCTGGTGAATCGATGCTAATTGTAGAGGAGTTTCCCTTTTTTTTTCAATTCAATTTGAAATTGGCGTGACCGCCGACTCACAAAAAAGATCACTCGAAGCGGAGTTATAGAATACTCCAGAGTCAAAAGAAGATAAATAGTGAGGGATACGAATTGATTTTGGAACCGTAGGGAACGTTCCAAAATTCAAAGGAATCGAGTCAAAAGGGAGAGATTCAAACTCGAATGAAAGTGGTTCTGTAAATACATTCACTCCATATATCGAGTTTTGCCTAGAGCAACCTAAGCTCTGATGCCAACTGTATCAGCCCGATATTTTCAACCATTCGCATCCATTATAAGTGTATAGATAGACACTCATGCCGGAATTGAATTGCTCAAAATACCGCGTTGTAATTAAAAATTTGGCAAATCTCAGAATATACAGTAAATAAAAATCACAGATCACAGACACAGAGTAATAATAATGCAGCGGAAGTAAAAAGAGATAGTAGTTCATGAAGCTACTATATAAATATATCAGAGTTACATAAGATACTATAGAAGAAATAAAGTACAAAGAAGTCTCACTACATAGAATTCTACTAATACAAGAGCTGAAAAGGACCAACAGACTGCAAAAGATAAACTTGACAAGTAGATAATCTCCAGCGATTCCAATCTCTAGAAAGTGGAAATCTATATCTATGAATAACTCAGGCTGACCCGAGCGTAAATAAAAATACAAACACTCGAGTCAGGACATACATACTTATACAATGTAAACCAACTCAAGTGAACTGTAGTAAAGGTACGAGTAACTTAGAAGATGCTTGGGACCGCCCATCCTCTAAGGATCCGTTCAACTATTTACTATGTAGTATATTGCGTTATATATAGTAGTGTCCAGTAAAGTATAATCATATAGAAAATAGCGTTAAGGGGATGGTGAACCTTAACGCGGTCGGATCTTTAAAACCAAAATCGTAGTGGGCTCGCTATAAGGAGATGACACGGCACGCGAGGCAATGCCAGGGTGGATACACCGTTTGCACTCCCGGACCGGTGGTGACGGCAAGCCAGTAGCTTCCGCCCACCTCGAACAATACCCCCGAATCAAAAGTGGCGCCACCGGATCGAATCATAACAGTAATAGAATGGTTTCCGATGGAGCATGCTCGATGAAAGGGTGCGACCCTTTGTGTAGCCCGGTATAACTCCTGTTTTAGTCATTTATGCCAACTCACGGGAGTTGGGTCCACGTAATATACCTCGAGAACGTCTTCACCATCCTACTTCATTCTGGAATCTCCACCGCGTACACAGTTGTTAAAGTGGCTTTGGGTATTGGCCGGCTATAAAACAATATCCGATCCCGGTCTCTTTAACAACCAACCGTTATTATAACCCATAGTTATAATTTTAAAAAAAAATTTATACTTCAAAATAAAATATCCTTTTCAATCCAAATCTTTATCAAAATAAAGATTAAATCATTTCCAAAACCATTTCAATATATCAACATACCATATCTTTCAAATTCAAATATTTATCAAGATAAATATCAAGTCATTTCTAACCATTTCAAAATATTAAATTATCATATCCTTTCAAAACCACATTTCAAATCATTCTAATATATCAAAATATCATATCTTTTCGAAACCATATTTCAAATCATTTTAATATATCAAAATATCATATCTTTTCGAAACCACATTTCAATCATTTAATACATCAAAATATCATATCTTTTCGAAACCACATTTCAATCATTTAATATATCAAAATATCATCTCTTTTCAAAACCACATTCATTTCAAATCATCATTCATTTTATTCAATTTAAAATACCATTTCAATTCATATTTCAAAACAGTATATATTCCAAAAATCATTTTTTATCATTAAAATGAAGTTATTATGTTTAATAATTAAATTATTAAATTTCCAAAATTTTCAACTTCCAAAGTTCATTTATTCACTTAAGTTTATCAAAACAGTGAAAATTCATTTTTCGCAGCATTTAGGAAACGCTACGGAAAGTTACATTCAAAACAGTTCAATTTAACAAAAAAAACAACATTTTAAAATGTTGTAATAGGGTTTACTTAAACTACAAATAAACTTAGTTAAGTTCAAAAATTAAAGCACTTACAATAATTGCTATACTAGTTTTTAATTCAAAAGCTTTTTAGTTCATTTTCATCAACCACAGCATTTACAAATGCTGTAATATCATTTACATTGTAATTAATAGCATTTCAAAAATGCAGTCAATTAACTTCAAATATTCAATATAATTTCACAACCAATTATATTTTTATTTAAAACATTTTTAACTTATAAAATCATACATTTTCACATTTATAACATCATTTAATTTTTCCTCAAGTTCATGATTTTATAAAGTTAAATTTCCATTCAAAAATCAAGATTAATTAATAATTCACTTATTAAATTGCAATGTTCAATTTTAAATCCATTACATTAAATTTCAACTTAACACTTAAGTTCAAATTCTCAAATATAACTTAATTTTATTTTTATTTACTTAACTAAAAGTTCACTTTTAAGTCAATTTCATAAATTTCCAATTTTAGTTATATTTCAAAATTTCAACTTAAAATATTCATTCATTTCACATTTCAACTTTGTTAAAAATCATTAATATAATATAAAATCACTTTTAATTCATTTAAATTCAAATTATCATAAATTTATCATAATTTCATATTCAATTTAATTTCCAATTAAAATTAAATCAAATTTTCCAAAATAACTTACGTTCAAAATTTTCTAACTTTTCATTAATTCATTTCACTTACAATTATCCAGAAAATCAATAATATTTTACAAAAATCCTTTTTTAACTATATTTAAATCAAAATATTTTTATATTTACATTTCTAAAATAATTTTAAAATTTTTAGAAAAACATATATTAACTACGGGTCTGTATATAATTTTCTATGCTAGGTAAAGTGATACGGGTAATATATCATTTCAATTCGTAATTTACAAAGAAAAATCTGGGTTTTATCATTTTAGACCCGCAATCCCAAGTCAAAATGAATAATTTAAAAAACCGTTCAAGCCTATCATTTCAGCTCATAATGATTTTTCCCTATTCTAAAGTCCGTTCGGGTATGTATCATTTCAACACATAGTGATTCTAGTCTACAGGAACTTGCAATGGTGATAAACAGATATGAATGAACAGTAACAACATATATATAATAACAGATGATACGACATGAAATTTAACAGGTTTAACATCGTATATAAATAATCACAGTCAGTTATAACATCATATAAAATTCTACACATTCAATTGTTGTCGTTTCACAACTGCATAAGTATAATCGTCGTGTGAGTTTTACTCACCTTTTATGGCTGGAGATTTCAATACAATGACACAACTGATTCCAGAAGGCACGATGACACAGCAATAGGCTCAAGTGGGAAGAGATCCAAGCTTAGAACTTGTGTTACAACCCAAAACAAAATATCCAAACAAACACAAATTCAATACAACTAGATATGAAATAACTTTGAAATAAAAAGGAATAAAAAAAAGATACGAATGCAATGACTTTTTCCTTGCTTTCTCTATTCTTTTGCGTGGCCTAGGGGTTTATTTAGGTCAGGTTTGACATGAGTTTGGCTCAGGTTTGATCGTAGAAATGCATGGCATAAAGGCTAGAACATGTGGAGGAAGTTACAACATAAGAATATCAAGAGACTAGGCAACATTGTGTAGCTTTTTTAGTCAAAACAAGGGCTCGGCCTTGGGGAGTGGGTTCGGCCTGTGGTGCACCATGACTGGACAGAGGTGGGAGAGGGTGTGCCGTGGTCAGGTCAGAGGAGTGGTGGTGGCTATGGTGGTGGTTTGGGTGATGGTTGAAGTGGATGAGCAAGAAAAGGCCAAACAAGCATAGATCTAGGCTTTTGGTTGCATTTGGAAGGGTTTGACCATCAAGGGGTGTTCGGACATGGTCATGGTTGTAGGGTTAGATGGTGGTGATGGTCGAGAAGAGATGGAAGGGGGTGGTGGACGTGGAGCAAGGGGGAAAGCCGCTCCAATCAGGGGAGAAAGCAAAGCAAATTTGCATAGAAATAGGAGAAAAAGTAGAAAGAAAAGAGAAATTTACCTAAATTTTTTTCTTCAAGATGGAGGCCATGATTTTTAGGGTTTTGGAGCTTTGAAAATTCGTGAATAACAGGAGGAAGTCGGCTGGAGAAAAAAAGAGAGGAATAGTTAGGGTTAATTGGTGAAAGGTTAGGTTAAAAGTTTAAGGCCCATAGGAAGATAGAAAGTTTAAGGCCTTTCAAATTTCTTTTTCTATTTTGTAAATACATAAAAAGCCTGATAAAATAGATAAATAATCTCAGAAATAATTTAAATAAGAAAAACAAATAAATACATTTTAAATTATATAATTTATATAAAGAAAATATCAATATATGTGAAACTAGGCTAAATAAATTGAAACAACCCAAATAATCTTTGGAAAAATCTATTTTCAATCAAAACAAATATAAAATTAATATTAATAAAGTATAAACACAGAAAATAAAAGTGAATTTATAAAAAAATAAAATAAATATTAATTATATATAATTAAATTAAGAAAGTAGCAAAGAAAATAGAAACGGTAAAAGAAACGTTGAAACGACTTTACGTTTCAAGCTTTTAAAACCTTTTAAACTTCTTATATTGTTTACATAACTTGATAATTTCTGGAATTAATAATAATAACAGATAAAATTTCGAAAATCTATCAAAATATAAAAATATATATAATACTAATTAATTATATAAAGTTAAATTAAGGAAAATAGCTAAAAATAGTAAACTAGTCTAGAAAATTTAAAATTACATGAAATAAATTTTATAAAATTCATACAAGCTTGTAATATATTTTTAAACATAAATAATAATATAGAATAAAAGTACCTTCACAAAATAAATATTAAAATTTTAAATTTAAATAAAATTTTAATGAGGAAAATAGCAGAAAATAAGCAAACAGCATAAAAAAAGGAAATAAATACAGTAAATTTTGGAAAAATTCTATTATCATTTTAAAAGTATCCAAAAGTCAAAGTATACATAATATAACATAAATATACAAGTTAGAATAAGATATATCAAATAAAATGTCATTTATAAAATTTAAAATAAAGACTATTGCTGAATAACCCAATATACACACAATATTGAAAACAGTATAACTTTTGCAATTGAAATCCATTTTCATCGAAACAAAAAGCAGTTGTTTGCACAAAAAATGGACAAACACCTCAAAGTCGTATGATTTAGTTGATTTTACGTTGTTCTTAGCGGTTTGGGTGATTTATGCAAATATTTAAAAAAACAGGGGCTAAGCTGAAAAAAGACACGCAGATTTATAGTGGTTCGGCCAGAACGTGCCTACGTCCACTTTATATGCTATTCTCTCTTTTCTTTCAGATTACAAGTACAATGCTTTATATACAAGTATATGAAAGTTGTTTGAAAGTTCCTCCCGTGCTTGAGCTTTCAAACTTGTCTGCCATTGTTGTACCCCTGCCCCTCTATTTATAGAGTGAGGCTGGGGGCAGGGGTTTGGATGTATATAGCTGCTGGTGGGCCTGGGTTGAAGCAATCTGGTCTGGCATATCTGGTTCGGCGAAGCTTGGTTCGGTGGTTGGAGATGGTTGGACCGGTGGAGCTTTGGTCCGGTGGTTGGAGATGGTTGGACCGGTAGGGCTTTGGTCCGGTGGTTGTTGGTGGGAGATGAGACCTTGATCCGGTATGGTTGGTTCAGCTATGACGTGGAGATGCGGTGGTTTGGTGGAGGGTGAGGTTTGGCTCGGCATATAGGTGGTTCGACAGTGGTTGGTCCGGCATGGAGTTGAGGTGGTTAGGCCGGTAGTGAGACCGGATCGGTGTTTGGATGGAGGGGCTTTTGGACCGGTGGCGCCTTGGTGTTGAGTTGGTTTGGCAGGGGTTTTGGGTAGGTTTTTTGGTTCGGTGGTGCCTAGTTGAGATTGGTTCGGTGATGGTGAGTTTTGGACCGGTGGTAGGTTGGACCGGTGATGGTGGATGGAGCACGGATACTGGATGGAAATGGCGAAGCTGATGCCTCTTGGTCTTGTGATTCCATGGGTGAGAATTCGTCCAACATTTGCCCCCCAAAGTGGGGCACGTGCTTGCAGGTGTCGCACTTTGTTTTTCTTCCAGTTGGTGTAGCTACATTCGGTTTTGAGTGCCGAACCACTTGGTTCGGTTGTCCTGTGTACGTCTATAAATAGGGGCTACACACCTTCGTTATTCCTTACCGAATCAGAGAGAGCCGAACCAACTTGAGTGCCGAATCAACCTTGTACCGAATCATCCTCGTGCCGAATCAAACTCGTGCTGAATCAAACTCGTGTCGAATAGGTATGTTTCTCTTTTCGCCGAATGGGCTTGAAATTTTTTCTACCGAGTGTACATTATCCAGGTGATGCCGAATGGACAATTGCCGAATGAGTTCGATTATTGGGAATGCCGAATGAAGCTTTAACCTTTAATGCCGAATGAAACTCGAAAACTTGACCACCGAATGGAACTTGATAACTATTCATTTATATTCCCATACTCCTTGTTCTAATACCATGTTTTTCTTGTGTCGTAGATAAATGCCTCGCAAAGCGAAAACTCGATTAGATAGAAAGAAGTCCAAGGATAGAGAAGAGTCTTCTTCCGTGCCCCCAGCCCAACCAGGACCGGCGCAACATGGACCTGCCCCGAGGTCGTTAGTGGATGGGATGGTCCCCAAGGGCTTCTGAACTCTCCTCTCGATTGCTTTACGAGCTCCCTCAAAGAGGAGCAGCTTGATGTCATTTCTCGTTCCTTCGGGATTGACAAGGCTTTTATGCTGTTGCCGGGAGAGGGGGTTATGCCATATGACCCTCCTGAAGGATACTTTGCGTACATCAGATATCATTGCATTTATGGTGCTATCCCGCCTCTCAACGCTTGGATAGTTAGCTTTATCACATATCTGAAGGTGGCTCCATTCCAGCTTCAGCCTAACTCCTACGCCATTCTAGTGAGTCTTTTCGTCATCTTTCAGAGGAAATATGGGCGTCCCCCTTCCAACCGGGAGATCCGGTATTTGTACAACTTGAGAGGCTATAAGAAGGGGTCTCCATATATCAGCTTGGAAGTGGCCGTGCCCTTCAAGCCTGTTCTGGATTTGTACTCGAAGTTTAGTATGTTCAAGAAAGAATGGTTTTTCATTAAGGATGACTCTGTTTCTTTCCGCCTTTTCACTTCCGGCTGTAAGTTGAACTTCATTTATATTTTCCTCGTCCCGATCGCAATGCTTCATCTTATATGCTTTTATTTCTTGCTAGCAACAGGTGGCTTTGCGGTCGTGGAGAATGATTCCTTGGCGCGGATGGATGCTGAAATAAAGGTCATTTCGGGAAGGGATAGGTCGGCTTCCTACCTGATAAGGAATGCCACTCTCTCCTGGAGTATAACCTGATTCTTCCACGTCAATCTGTGGTTAAACAGAGAGATACAGCCGAGAAGAGGGCTGCTAAAGCTAAGGATGGGGCTACTGCGAAGAGTAGCAAGAGGAGACCTTTCTCGATACCTCCAGTCGTTGGGGGAAAGAAGCTTAAGAAGTCTGATGGACCCTCTCCCAGCACATGTCCAGACATTCCGGAGGAGGAAGGTGGAGAGGAGGAAAGAGGCGAGGAGGAGAGCGGAGGAGACGGAGAAGGTGAAGGACAGGGTGGTAGTGGTGCCGGGGCTTTGTCTTCTGAGCAGGCAGGGGAGATCCAGGAGTGGACGGATGATGCCTTCCGCCAGGCTTTTGAGGGGTTGGAGGAAGGATCAGCCTCGGTGGAGAAGGCAAAGGAGATTGACAAGGCTGGGGCTGGTGCCGATCCATTCTCTAAGAGTTCTTCAGCTAAGGCGACTCCAGTGATTCAAGGTGAACTTTTGACTTCTGTAGACTCCATTTATGATAGGGACTTAGGAATATTTTATGGTTCGCTTCCGTCCTGAAATGAGATTCAGGACTTATTGCAGTATCCTACTCCTCCGCAGGGTTTGTATAATAGATGTGTCTTCTCACTCTTTTTAACTTAACATATCTCTCGAATTATGGACCATTGCATGTTCGTAACACTTGTTCTTTATTACAAGGGCAGGCGAGGTGGCCAAAACTTCAGACGTTCGACACCGCCTTGAACAATACAAGTTACTTAGAGCCTCTGCCAAGCCTAAGCCTCCCACTAGTCGTCCAGGAGACGTAGTTAGCTACTGTCCTCTTCTTGGAGTCATTGAAGAGAGTATTCAGAAAAAGAAGAGGAGTCGCTCCTTATTTGAATCTTCACCCGGTCCGCAGCTTCCACCTCAACCTATTCATGATATCACGGAGGAGGACACTGAGTATATTCCCTCCCCGCATCCGCCTGAAAATCCTACCGTTATCCGCATAAAACGTCCCGACGTGCCTCGCAATCTCTTTGCCGGCCACCCGGATTTAGACCCAAGCTCTCAGGATATCTTATTTGACGAGGCCACGGGCGAGCATCTTCTCCCCCGCAATCCCATGGTTCGGGTTCTTGATGAGGCTAAGTCCCTAGATCTGGATCTGCTCACTACTCGGATAGCTGCTATGGGGGACGAAGCCAAGGCCAACATCGATCGGGTCGCGAAGGAGGCCAAGAAGTTAATGGAACATCACGCCCGATTGGCCAAGGCCGGGGAGGAGATAGGGAGTGCCAATATAAGGCTGCGGTTAGTGGTCGCTGATCAGGCCAAGCAACTTGCCGACCAGGCTATTCAGATTTCGCAACATGAAGCCGACTCCCAACGACTGAAGAAGACCATGGAAGAAGCTGGCAGAGCCGAGTTGCGGAAAATGGAGGCCGCTTGCAAGAAACGCATTGACATGGCCATTACCACGGTTGATGAGGTTAGGAGGGCGGATCTCGAGCAGGTTGAAGAAATATCTGGGAGGCTTGAAGCTGCAGAACTTGCTCAAGCCAAGTTGAAAGAAGAGATGGAGGAGATGAGGAGATCCCTTCAGGCTGAGTGCTCGAGATACCCGCGGGAGAGGGATGTTGCCGTCGCTAAGTTGCTATCCTCCGAGGCCCGGGTGAGGGAGTTTGAGGAGAATGAGGGGATGGTGGATGAGATGTTGCAGGACATGTACTTCCGTACCTGGAAGCAGGGTAATCTATCCTGGATGGATGACTATCCTTGGATCATGGCCAGGATATATTTCCGGGCTTTGGAGAGGCCAAGGCCGATGCAGATAAGGAAGGTGGAGTGGCATTCAGGATGGATATGGTTACCGCCCAGTTTTCAAAGGAGGAGAAGGTAGCGGTGAAGGAGGGGATGCGGCTACTCGCTGCGGAGGAAGCCGGTGTGCAGTTGGGGGATGAGGACCAAGAAGCAGGTGTTGGTGAGTTTTCTCTTTTTAGCTTTTTGTAACTTGATCGTTCACTGTTTATCTGATGGATTCTTCTCCTGAATTGGACAGGTGGGACTTCTGGTCAACATGCTGGGAGCTCCGATCCTGCCGTCAAGTAGATTCGGAGAGCTAGTAAGATGAGGGGGGAGCAATGATGCAGTTGACTACTTGATCCGATCCGTATAGTTTTTGGTTTTCTTGACTTTCCTGTCTATACTTAGTCAAAAACATTAGTGTATTTTCGGATTGTAATTATGCCATTGAACGACTCTACGTAATTTTATAACACGAGCTGATTCTGTTATATTTTGAATGCTGTCATTGCTTTTGATGTGTTGTATAAGAAATATAACCATGCATATGCCTGTGATTTGATTGTGTTTGACATTAAGCTTCTGCTTGTAATATAATTTCATGTTTTGCAATGTTAGTGTGATGTATGAATATGAACTACAGCTATGCATTAATGTATAAAAGTAGAAGGTACCGCCCTTCATGTTTCGGCTGTGGACGGCAACTTCGTGCGCCCTGTAAGACTAAGCACGGAATGCTGTTGAGTGTCTCGTCATCCGATTGTAAGTTTCTGTTCCTATTAGCGAGCGTTCCCTATTTCATGTCCTGTACTTTCAAGCACCGTTACAGGGAATAGGAGAAAAGTTTTAAATGAAATGGAAATATAGGAAAAGTAAAACTTCCAGTCACGGAAGGTCGTCGATGTGCTTAAGTTCGTGGCAAACGGGTTTTGTAGTCACTTTCCCTAGCTGTGGGTCTTGGAGACATTTGTCACCCATCTTACGCCTCTGCGGGGAGTTTTCTTTTTTACCACAGCCGCACTTAAGACACACCGGAGCCGATCGCGCACAGTAACTACCCGGGCCATTATGGTCGTAATCGTGGGTATTATTCGATTTACTGTGGCCGGCTAGCATGGGGGCCGATCGTCAACTGTGAACTGCCCCTGGCTGGCCATACCTTATGTTGGGGCTTATGATCGGTTCACAATTGCCGGCGAGCTGAATCGCTGTAATGAGCTGCCATGGCATAATCGGCCTTCTCGGTGGCTTATACTCGGCTCATTACAGTCGGCTTTAAGGGCCGAGGCAAACAATGAGTTAACTCGCGGTAGAGGGATACCGGAGCAAAGTGTCTCATTGGCGAGGGCATAGGATCGTAGCGTACCTGTTAGGTTTTGTCCAGGTGGAGTTGTGTTGTGAAGCTCTGAATTGAAGTGTCATCTGCAAAGGATTTTGTTCAACAGCAAAGGATAAAGCTTAACAAGTGGCCAAGATATAAAGGAACAAGTTAACAAGAGCCAAGTTTTTTAAAGTGGTTCGACACGAAAATGCCTACGTCCACTGATTCTCTTTGTTAATTCACTTCATATGGGCAGTACAAGTTAAGAAAAGTATCGACGGAGGTGTCGGATGTTCCATGCCCTCTGGAACACCTCTCCGTCCACTGTTGACAAAATATAAGCTCCGTTGTGGAGATCTTTACGAATTACATATGGTCCGTCCCAGATTGGATCCAGCGCTCCTGGGCGCGGAAAGATTCGCTTAAGGACAAGATCTCCTTCTTGTAATCTGCGATGTTTGACTTTGGAGTTGTATAGTGCTGCCACTTTTTGTCTGTGAGCTGCTGCTTTGAGTGCTGCATCATTTCTTCTCTCCTCAATTAGATCCAAAGACAGGTGGAGGAGTTCTTCGTTTTCTTCGAGGTTGTAGTGGATCCTACGATGGGAAGGTACAATAGTTTCAACTGGGAGCTTGGCCTCTGATCCGTATGCCAAAGAGAACATAGTATGCCATGTTGATGTTCTGAAAGAAGTGCGGTAGGCCCATAGTGCTGTAGGAAGTTCGTCCACCCAAGCGCCTTTTGACTTTTCAAGCTTCTTCTTGATTAGAGTCTTAAGAATCTTGTTGACAACTTCGACTTATCCATTTGCCTGGGGATAAGCTACGGATGAGAAGCCCTTATGAATTCCGTGCTCTTGGCACCAGCCGGCAAATTCCTCGCTGTCAAATTGAAGCCCGTTGTCTGATATGATTCTGAGTGGAACCCCGTACATACACATAACGTTTTTGATTAAGAAGTTGATAACTTTAGTTGAAGATATTTTATTCAGAGGCTCCGCTTCCACCCATTTGGTGAAATAGTCAACTGCCACTATAGCATGTCTGGCCCCGCCTCGGCCCATCGGCAGTTCGCCAATTAAGTCAATTCCCTATATTGCGAAGGGCCAAGGGCTGGTCATCTGAGTAATTTCATTGGTTGGTAGTCGAGGAATCTTAGCAAATTTCTAACATCTGTCGCATCTTCTGACGAAGTCTAAGGCATCTTTGTTTAAAGTGGGCCAGAAATACCCATATCGGAGTATCTTCTTTGCTAGGGTCTGCCCTCCGGTGTGGTCTCCACAACTTCCCTGATGGATATTGGATAGGATTTCCTTGGCTTCTCTTCCAGCAACGCACCTCAATAAGGGGTTAGAGAAGCCGCGCCGATAGAGGATGCCTTCTTGCATTGTGTAGCGGGAAGCTTTCCTTAGGATTTTCTTAATTTCATTTCGCCCGTCGGGTAGGGTGCCGTTTTGTAAGTATTCTCGGATAGGGGTCATCCATGTTTCTCCTTCGGTTGCAGCTACCAGATTTACTTGCTCGAAACTTGGTGCCAGCTGTTTTGAGATGGTTAATGCTCCGAGAATAGTGATGTTCTTCATGCTAGCTTGTTTTGCTAGTTCGTCGGCCTCTTGGTTCTCTTCTCGGGGAATGTGTTTGATTGAATAGTGATCTAATTGATTGAGCAGTAGCCTAGTCTTCTTTAGATACGCTGTGAGTCGTTCTCCTCGAGTCTGGAATTCTCCCAGTATTTGATTTACAATAAGTTGAGAATCACTATGGAGACATAAAGAACTGACTCTAGTTTCCATTGCAAGTTCTAATCCGGCTATCACTGCTTCGTATTCTGCGTCATTGTTGGTGGCAGCGAATTCCAATCTTAGGGCGTAGTGCAGCTTCTTTCCCCTGGGGGTGATTATCACAACACCTGCCCCCGAGCCTTGTTCATTCGATGCTCCATCTACGAAGAGATTCCACTTGATATCTTCTGCTACTTCAGATTGGTCCTTACCCTCGCTAGTAGTGAATTCGGCAATGAAATCAGCTATGGCTTGCCCCTTGATAGCGGTGCGAGGATGGTAAGTGATATCATATTGACTTAGTTCGATGCACCACTTAAGTAATCGCCCAGAAGTGTCGGGGCGATGGAGCACTTGCCTTAGCGGCTGATCGGTTAAAACTCTGATGGAATGAGACTGGAAATAGTGTCGCAGTTTCCGCGACGTGATAAGCAAACAGTATGCTAGCTTTTCAAGTTTAGGGTATCTGACTTCTGCCCCCGTAAACCTCTTACTTACGAAGTATACGGGCCGTTGCGTGCGGTTGTCTTCTCTCACTAACGCGGCGCTTAGGGCATGTGGTGACACAGCAAGGTATAGGTATAGTTCTTCGCCTTCATTAGGTGTTGAGAGTACTGGTGGCCGCTGGAGGTGTTCGATTAGGTTAAGGAAAGCTGTTGAACACTCATCGGTCCATTCAAATTTTCCTTTGTCTTTCTTCAGGGCTTCGAAGAAAGGAATGCATTTGTCAGTTGCTTTAGAGATGAACCGGCTTAGGGCGGCCACCTTTCCGTTTAGGCTCTGCATCTCTTTTCGAGTGGATGGTATCTTGATATCTTGCAAGGCCCGGACTTGTTCGGGGTTTGCTTCAATCCCCCTGGCATGAACGATGAATCCCAAGAACTTTCCCGATGATACTCCGAAGGAGCACTTTAGAGGGTTCAGCTTCATTCCGTATTGGCGAAGTACTTGAAACATCTCGCCCAGGTGGTTTATATGGTCGTTGGCTATCCTTGATTTTACCAGCATGTCATCCACATAAACTTCCATAGTTTGTCCTATCAATTCTGCAAGCATCTTGTTGACGAGGCGCTGATAAGTAGCTCCGGCGTTTTTAAGTCCAAATGACATTACCTTGTAGCAGTACAATTGTAACAACCCGCATATTTAACGATTTTATATTTAAATGTTTAATTTAAATATAGCGTCGTTAGTCGGATTTTGGTCCGAAATGTTACTTTCTGCAAATGGCCGAATTGGAACTCAAAACTACCTCCAGTGGTTCCAAAATGGCGTTTGCGATCTTTTTGAGTATAATCTTTGATATGTTTGGAGTTTGTGAATTTTGGTTACTTTTTCTATTGGGTTTGGGTTTGGGTTCAGCCCACTAGCTTAACTAATCCTCTAGCTTAGCCACTCCTCTCATTCACTTATTCATTTCTTAAAACTTAAGCTTAGAACTGAAAATGGGGGAAACGGAAGAGGAATTAGAAATTAGCAAGCCCTAGTTCTCCTTTGTATCTTTATTCTTGCTCCAAAATCAAAGGGAATCCATTGGTAAGTTCATCTCCATCTTCTCCATCTCTTCCCCTCTTCAATTTCAGTAATTTCCTAACCCTAACTTAGGAAATACTTGCTTTAATTCTAGATTGAAGCTTGTAGTGTTGAAGTGGAGTGTGGTTGGTTGATTCCTTGCATTTGTGCTTCTTCATCTTCTTTGTTTTGTGTAAAAAGGTGAGTTTTGAACTCACATCTACTTCTCTTGATTTCATGGGTGTTGGTATGAATTCCTAACAAGTATGCATGTGCCATTGTTTTGGAATTGGAAAGAATTTGCATTTCATTGAAGTAGGGAAGGAAGTGCAAAATCACCAGGTTCGGCCGACTGAGTGCAGGCTTCGGTCGACCGACCTGCTGCCCCGAGCCATAATTGGGTTTCTGCATCTGGCCGGCCGACCGACCCCTGCAGTCCGGTCGACCGACCTGCTTTGTTTTGCCTGTTTTCCTTATTTTGCATATTTGATTGATTTTTCTGGATTCTATCGATTCAAGTTGCTTTTTAGTGTTTGTTATTGCATCTTTGACTTTGATAACTTACTCTTGACTTCATCCACGGGTTTTTATAAAATAATCTCTCAATTCGCATTTAAAGGCTCGTTACTCCAATTCATAAATTCTATTTAAAACACACACTTTCGCACTTCGAGCGAAGTGGAAGGGTGATTAAATGGTTGGGCAAAACACGGACCATGAATCTGTGCATTTATCCTTCTGATTAATGCCCGACCTATTCGATTGATCGTTTTGGCCTTCGGGTTTGGTTTATCGATGATATGAGGTAAATTTGTACTGCTTTGAGTGTGAAATAAACTAACGGATAGTAAACCGTTTAGTGCGAACGGGTGGTTATGAGACTCACGTTACCACTTTTCGGATTCCTCTCTGGGAGTTTGCGACACATGCTGTCTTTGGGATAGTGTCTTCGGACTGTCTCCTCTGGCTTGTTTCCTTTAAATATCGCTTTTGGAGTTGGCCCTTTGCCCCGACTCGAAAAATATATGGGGTTGGCGGTTGTCTTTAGTATTGCTTTCGGAGTAGTTTCTTCACCACCGCTCAAGAGAAAATGGAGTGGTTTCTTCACCACCGCTCAAGAGATATTGGAGTGGTTTCTTCACCACCGCTCAAGAGATATTGGAGTGGTTTCTTCACCACCGCTCAAGAGATAACGGAGTGGTTTACTCACCACCGCTCATGATGTTTCATTTATATGTATATTCCCTAGGTATTGCTTTTCTGTATTGGTTCTTTGGAGCCACACGAAATATAGCGTCTACCTTGTGGAACTCGTATTTATCGGTATTTGTTGTTGGCCTTATGGCTGGTTTTGGGATATTCCTATCCTTTGTTCCTATGTGTTGCCGATGATATGAGGCTTGATCTATATGATTCATCTTTCGTTAGATGATTGTGTTATCTCTTTTAGAGATATCTATTATGCTTTGTAACCTTGCAGGTTTATTGTTGTTCAGTTTATTTAACTGATTTGTTTAGCTAGACTGATCTGTGTAATTTATACTCGGGTCAGGCCGAGTTGTTTCAGGTTAGGTGCTTTTGGACTTAGCCTATTTTGCTTCCGCATGGACTATTCGCTAGCTTCATTTTGTTGTAGCATCTTTTGTGGTCCTTATCTGTTGTAACTCTATTATTTATACTCTTTTTGTCTCGTCTGTATATTGTGGTCTCCTATACCACTTGACATGTATTATTTTGTATACTCTGTTGTGTATCTGTTTATGTGTATATTATGATCGACTGTTCTGTGATGTGAATTACATTTGAGTTGTTATATTTTCTTCTGATAGATCCTATAGCCATTGTAGTTTTGCTTTAAATATTTATTGAATAGGTCGAATTTTAATGTGACTACTTTTCGACGTATTTAGTGAATTGTTAAGGTAAGATTACACATGGTCGCTTCCATTATACTCTATTGTCCGCGTTAGCCGACAGTATTATCTATGTAATACTCTTTGTTACCAAGGCTCTCGGAGTGGGGCGTCACAACGTGGTATCAGAGCTGAGTTCAGAACAAAATATGATAAACACAGAATAGATGCACATATTATGGTACATCAAAGTGTACAAGTGATACAAATCCTTAAATTATCGTGTCTCTTAATTTCATCAAGGCTAGATAGTATTTGGGAATACGTCTAGGATTATTCCGTAGTATCCCATATTGAAATATCTACCTTTTGAATAATCTTTTCCTTATCTTGACTTTCAGCTTATGCCTGGAAGAGGCAGAGGTCGACGTTCGGATGCTGGGCATTCTAGTGGCTCACATCCGGGTGGCGTTTATATGTCTGTCGATCAGTTTATGGAGTTGTTTAGGAGCACTCAGCCTCCCGTTCCTCCTCGAGTGTCTCCACCTCGCAAGTCTGCTTTTGCACGTCAGTGTAGTGATTTTGCTCATCTTGGAGGAAAGCCGTTTAAGGGTTCCGAATCCGTTCTTGAAGTCCAAGCTTGGCTTCGCACGTGCGAGCGTATCTTCTCTCGCATGGATCTTTCTGACCATGATCGAGTTCTTGTGACTTCTAGCTTATTACAAGAGCGTGCTCTTGATTGGTATGAGCTTCTTGTAGCCGAGATTGATGAGTCTACTCTTTCTTGGACTCAGTTTCGGGGACGATTTGAACTCAAGTTCGTTCCTGAATCTGAAAAAGTTTTATTGACCCGTCGCTTCCTTGAGTTGAAGCAAGGGAAATCTTCTGTTTTTGAGTATGTCGCATCGTTCGAGGCTTTATCTCAGTATGGTCTTGAATTTATCAGCACTTCTTACAAGAAGAATTTGAAGTTTGCTCTTGGTCTTAAGAAATATCTTAGGAAGTCTTTGTTGCTCCAGCTTAAGCTTTCTTTCGAGGAACTGGTTGATTCGGCACTTCACCTCGAGACCATCGAGAAGGAGGGTGATAGTGATGTAGATGTTGAGGTTTCTAAGAACCCCAACAAGAGGCCGTTTCCAATTCAGAAGAAGCCTTTTCCTTCTAAGAAGAAGAAGACTGGTGGTCCTACTTCTCAGCCTCAGTCTTCCGGAACACCTTTCGTTCGAAAGTGTTTCAATTGTGGTTCTCCGGATCATATCATTCGAGCTTGTCCAAAGCCTCTCTTCTGCCGTTACTGCAAGAGGGAAGGTCATCGTAGTTCCACTTGTCCCATTGCTCCGAATAATTCTTCATCTGGCAAGTTAAATGTAGCGAATGCTTCTGGAGGTCCTTCTCAATCCAAAGGTATATCTCCATCTATTTTGGAAGGTTTTATTCTATTTCATGATCATGGTATTCGAGCTCTTTTCGATACGGGTGCTTCACATTCTTTCGTATCGAAGAAGCTCGTTGATGATTTAACTTTGGATGTTTCTTGTATGGTTACTTCTTTAAGGATTGCGAATCCTATTGGGGGATCCGCGACCCTTAGCTTGTTTTGTGATGATATTGAGATTGTTTTATGTGGCTTTTCTTTCCGTGCGAATCTGCACGTTGTTTCTCATTTGGGTTTTGATATGATTTTTGGTATGGACTGGCTAGTGAGGTACGATGCCAGGATTTTTTGTTCCGAGAGAATTTTATATCTTTGTCATCCTGATTCGCCTTCTCAGTTATCTCTTGTTCTTCGGGATGTGGATAATTCCGAGATGGCTTTGTATTCTCTTGATTCGCGAGATGGTGATGATGTATCTCGTATTCCTATTGCTTGTGACTTTTCTGATGTTTTTGAGCCTGTATCGGGTTTGCCACCCAAACGGGCAATTGAGTTCCGCATTGATCTCATTCCAGGCGCGCAGCCAGTTAGTCGTCCTCCCACGAGGATGTCTACAAAGGAAAATGAGGAACTCAAGAAGCAGCTTTTAGAGCTTGAGTCCAAGCAGTTGATTCAGTCCAGTTTTTCTCCGTGGGGATCCGCGGTCGTCTTCGTGAAGAAGTCTGATGGAACTCTTAGGCTTTGCATTGACTATCGCAAGCTTAACGAGTTGACCATTAGAAATAGGTATCCATTGCCTAGGATCGATGACATGTTCGATCTATTGAGTGGTGCTAAGGTCTTTTCTCAGCTCGACCTTGCCACAGGTTTTCATCAGTTACGAGTCGCGGAGGATAGCATATCTCTTACCGCTTTCCGCACTCGTTATGGTTCTTTTGAGTGGCTCGTTATGCCGTTCGGTTTGACGAACGCTCCTGCTTTCTTTGTTGATCTCATGAATCGGGTATTCCGGGAATATCTCGATAAGTTCGTGCTTGTCTTCATTGATGATATCCTTATTTATTCTAAGTCTGAAGCTGAGCATGCTAATCACTTGAGAATTGTCTTGAGTACTCTTCGTCATCATCAGCTTAGAGCCAAATTCTCCAAGTGCCACTTTTGGGAGAATAAGGTTAAGTTCTTAGGCCATGTTGTATCTTCCGATGGCATTTCTGTCGATCCCTCAAAGATCGAAGCCATCCAAAATTGGAAGAGGCCTGAGAATGTTCATGAGATTCGTAGTTTCCTTGGATTGGCGGGTTATTACCGTCGGTTCATTAAGGATTTTTCCCGTGTTGTGCTTCCTCTCACTTGCCTTACTCGGAAAGGCATTCGTTTTGATTGGTCCGACAAGTGTGAAGCTTCCTTTCTGTCATTGAAGGAACTTCTCACTAATGCTCCTATTCTTGTGGTTCCCGAAGGGAATCATGATCTTGTTGTCTACACCGATGCTTGTGGTAGTGGTCTCGGTGCTGTTCTTATGTAGAAGGATCGGGTAGTTGCTTATGCTTCTAGGCAACTACGTCCGAATGAAGTTCGCTATGCCACTCATGATCTTGAGTTAGCCGCCATTGTCTTTGCCTTGAAGATTTGGCGACATTATTTGTTGCGCGAGCGCTTCATTCTCTATACCGATCATAAATCTTTGAAGTATTTGTTCACTCAGAAGGAACTCAATATGAGGCAACAGCGTTGGCTCGAGTTTCTTGCTTCTTATGACTTTGATATCCAGTATACCCCTGGTAAGGGTAATCGTGTTGCAGATGCGCTTAGTCGCAAACATTCGGCTGTTATTTCTATGATGCTTGCCGAATGGAATATTCTTGAGACTCTATCTTTTTGTGAAATTCGTGATCGAGGTTCATCTTCAGATTCTCCTATTCTATTATTTAGTTTGGGAGCTCGACCTATTTTATTGGATCGTATTGCCGATGCCCAACGGCGTGATCCTGATTTGTTGTATTTTATTCAGCTTTGTGAGTCTGGATCTTGTGATGAGGCGTTGCAAGATTTTAGCATTGATTCTCATGGGTGTCTTCATAAGAAGAACCGTCTTTTTGTGCCTTCTGATCTTGCACTTAGGCATGACATTCTTGATGATTGTCACCGTTCTAAGTATACCATTCATCCCGGTAGTAGCAAGATGTATGTCGATATGCGTCGTCTTTATTATTGGGAAGACATGAAGCGTGATGTGGCGAGTTATGTGAGCAATTGCATAACTTGTCAGCGTTTTAAGGCCGAGCATCAGCGTCCTTCGGGTCTTCTTCAGCCTCTTGAGATTCCATTGTGGAAATGGGATCAGATTTCTATGGATTTCATTGACGGCCTACCTCGTTCGAGATCCGGCCATTTTAGTATTTGGGTTATTGTTGATCGCCTTTCTAAGTCTGCTCATTTTGTCCCTATTAAGTCTAATAGAACTGCTTCGCATTTGGCTAAGTTATATGTCAAGGAAATCGTGAGACTTCACGGTGTTCCTAGTTCTATTGTGAGTGATCGTGATCCTTTATTCACGAGTCATTTTTGGAAGAGTCTTCAGCAAGCTTTGGGAACAAAGCTTAATTTTTCCACATCTTATCATCCGCAGTCTGACGGACAGACTGAACGGGTAAATCGTATTTTGGAAGATCTTCTCCGTATTTGTATTTTTGATTTCGGTGGTAGTTGGGAGGATCATCTACCTCTTGTAGAGTTCTCCTACAACAATAGTTTTCAATCTAGTATCGGTATGGCTCCTTTCGAAGCCTTATACGGAAGACCATGTCGATCACCTTCTTGTTGGTTAGAATCTGGGGAGAAGCTTATTCTTAGCCCGGATTTTGTTCGTGATTCTTCCGAGAAGATTGATCTTATTCGATTGAGAATGAAAGAGGCACAGAGTCGCCAGAAATCCTACGCGGACAACCGTAGGAAGCCTCTCGAGTTCTCGATCGGCGATCTTGTTTTTATTCGTGTTTCTCCTTTGAAAGGGGTTATGCGTTTCAATGCGACTGGGAAATTGGCTCCTCGTTATATAGGACCGTTTTCTATTACTGAACGTATTGGCCCTGTGGCTTATAGAGTTTCACTTCCAGCTCATTTATCTGGCATTCATGACGTGTTTCACGTCTCGCAACTTCGGAAGTGTCTCCGGGAGTCGGATTCTGTTATTACTTCTCCTGATTTGCAAGAGCTTGAGGTCTCACCGGACTTATCTATTGTACAACAACCTATTTGCGTGCTTGACACGGAGGTGCGACACCTTCGGAACAAGGACGTGCCGCTCGTTAAAGTTCAATGGTCCGCTAATCCCAATGACTGTACTTGGGAAACCAAGGAATTTATTGAGCGATCTTATCCGAGTTTTCTTTCTTTGCTTTGAAACGGTGAGTATGTTTTTTTTCATCTCAAGCGTATTTTCTTTTCTTTTGATTGATTAATTGTATGTAGTTGTTACAAATATCGTCTCTAGGAGTTGCGGGGACGCAATTTTGTAAGGAGGGGAGATCTGTAACAACCCGCATATTTAACGATTTTATATTTAAATGTTTAATTTAAATATAGCGTCGTTAGTCGGATTTTGGTCCGAAATGTTACTTTCTGCAAATGGCCGAATTGGAACTCGAAACTACCTCCATTGGTTCCAAAATGGCGTTTGCGATCTTTTTGAGTATAATCTTTGATATGTTTGGAGTTTGTGAATTTTGGTTACTTTTTCGTTTGGGTTCAGCCCACTAGCTTAACTAATCCTCTAGCTTAGCCACTCCTCTCATTCACTTATTCATTTCTTAAAACTTAAGCTTAGAACTGAAAATGGGGGAAAGGAAGAGGAATTATAAATTAGCAAGCCCTAGTTCTCCTTTGTATCTTGATTCTTGCTCCAAAATCAAAGGGAATCCATTGGTAAGTTCATCTCCATCTTCTCCATCTCTTCCCCTCTTCAATTTCAGTAATTTCCTAACCCAACTTAGGAAATACTTGCTTTAATTCTAGATTGAAGCTTGTAGTGTTGAAGTGGAGTGTGGTTGGTTGATTCCTTGCATTTGTGCTTCATCTTCTTTGTTTTGTGTAAAAAGGTGAGTTTTAAACTCACATCTACTTCTCTTGATTTCATGGGTGTTGGTATGAATTCCTAACAAGTATGCATGTGCCATTGTTTTGGAATTGGAAAGAATTTGCATTTCATTGAAGTAGGGCAGGAAGTGCAAAATCACCAGGTTCGGCCGACCGAGTGCAGGCTTCGGTCGACCGACCTGCTGCCCCGAGCCATAATTGGGTTTCTGCATCTGGCCGGCCGACCGAGCCCTGCAGTCCGGTCGACCGACCTGCTTTGTTTTGCCTGTTTTCCTTATTTTGCATATTTGATTGATTTTTCTGGATTCTATCGATTCAAGTTGCTTTTTAGTGTTTGTTATTGCATCTTTGACTTTGATAACTTACTCTTGACTTCATCCACGGGTTTTTATAAAATAATCTCTCAAATCGCATTTAAAGGCTCGTTTCTCCAATTCATAAATTCTATTTAAAACACACATTTTCGCACTTCGAGCAAAGTGGAAGGGTGATTAAATGGTTGGGCAAAACACGGACCATGAATCTGTGCGTTTATCCTTCTGATTAATGCCCGACCTATTCGATTGATCGTTTTGGCCTTCGGGTTTGGTTTATCGATGATATGTGGTAAATTTGTACTGCTTTGAGTGTGAAATAAACTAACGGATAGTAAACCGTTTAGTGCGAACGGGTGGTTATGGGACTCACGTTACCACTTTTCGGATTCCTCTCTGGGAGTTTGCGACACATGCTGTCTTTGGGATAGTGTCTTCGGACTGTCTCCTCTGGCTTGTTTCCTTTAAATATCGCCTTTGGAGTTGGCCCTTTGCCCCGACTCGAAAAATATATGGGGTTGGCGGTTGTCTTTAGTATTGCTTTCGGAGTGCTTTCTTCACCACCGCTCAAGAGAAAATGGAGTGGTTTCTTCACCACCGCTCAAGAGATATTGGAGTGGTTTCTTCACCACCGCTCAAGAGATATTGGAGTGGTTTATTCACCACCGCTCAAGAGATAACGGAGTGGTTTACTCACCACCGCTCATGATGTTTCATTTATATGTATATTCCCTAGGTATTGCTTTTCTGTATTGGTTCTCTAGAGCCACACGAAATATAGCGTCTACCTTGTGGAACTCGTATTTATCGGTATTTGTTGTTTGCCTTATGGCTGGTTTTGGGATATTCCTATCCTTTGTTCCTATGTGTTGCCGATGATATGAGGCTTGATCTATATGATTCATCTTTCGTTAGATGATTGTGTTATCTCTTTTAGAGATATCTATTATGCTTTGTAACCTTGCAGGTTTATTTTTGTTCAGTTTATTTAACTGATTTGTTTAGCTAGACTGATCCGTGTAATTTATACTCGGGTCAGACCGAGTTGTTTCAGGTTAGGTGCTTTTGGACTTAGCCTATTTTGCTTCCGCATGGACTATTCGCTAGCTTCATTTTGTTGTAGCGTCTTTTGTGGTCCTTATCTGTTGTAACTCTGTTATTTATACTCTTTTTGTCTCGTCTGTATATTGTGGTCTCCTGTACCACTTGACATGTATTATTTTGTATACTCTGTTGTGTATCTGTTTATGTGTATATTATGATCGACTGTTCTGTGATGTGAATTACATTTGAGTTGTTATATTTTCTTCTGATAGATCCTATAGCCATTGTAGTTTTGCTTTAAATATTTATTGAATAGGTCGAATTTTAATGTGACTACTTTTCGACGTATTTAGTGAATTGTTAAGGTAAGATTACACATGGTCGCTTCCATTATACTCTATTGTCTGCGTTAGCCGGCAGTATTATCTATGTAATACTCTTTGTTAACGAGGCTCTCGGAGTGGGGCGTCACAACAATCCTCGGTCAGTGATGAAGCTAGTGTGGTCTTGGTCGGGGGCGTGCATAGGGATCTGGTTATATCCTGAGTATGCGTCCATAAAGGATAAAAGTTCGTGCCCGACAGTACCGTCCACGAGTTGGTCGATTCGGGGCAGAACGATCAGCAGCCCTCGAGGAAGAAGTAAAGAACTTACTTGCCAATGACTTCATACGTGAAGCCATCTACCCGGAATAAATGTTTGCACAAAAAATGGACAAACACCTCAAAGTCGTATGATTTAGTTGATTTTACGTTGTTCTTAGCGGTTTGGGTGATTTATGCAAATATATAAAAAACAGGGGGTAAACTGAAAAAAGACACACAGATTTATAGTGGTTCGGCCAGAACGTGCCTACGTCCACTTTATATGTTATTCTCTCTTTTCTTTCAGATTACAAGTACAACGCTTTGTATACAAGTATATGAAAGTTGTTTGAAAGTTCCTCCCGTGCTTGAGCTCTCAAACTTGTCTGCCATTGTTGTACCCCTGCCCCTCTATTTATAGAGTGAGGCTGGGGGTAGGGGCCTTGGATGTATATAGCTGCTGGTGGGCCTGGGCTGAAGCAATCTGGTCTGGCATATCTGGTTCGGCGAAGCTTGGTTCGGTGGTTGGAGATGGTTGGACCGGTGGAGCTTTGGTCCGGTGGTTGGAGATGGTTGGACCGGTAGGGCTTTGGTCCGGTGGTTGTTGGTGGGAGATGAGACCTTGGTCCGGTATGGTTGGTTCGGCGAAAAGAGAAACATACCTATTCGACACGAGTTTGATTCAGCACGGGTTTGATTCGGCACGAGGATGATTCGGTATAAGGTTGATTCGACACTCAAGTTGGTTCGGCTCTCTCTGATTCGGTAAGGAATAACGAAGGTGTGTAGCCCCTATTTAAAATGTTAGCACCAAAATTGGTCACTAACACCCAAATGTAAATGAAAGTACCAACTAACAGTAATCCAGAAAACAGCAACACAGATCACCAAATTAAGCAGATAAAAAGAAGAAAAGATAAAAGAGAACGAAATTTTTATAGTGGTCCGGCAAAATCTATGGCCTACATCCACTTTATAATTTATTTATCACTCGTAGTTTCATATTACAAGAGATTTTGAGGAGCAGAGGAGAAGTCATATTTTCTATTTCATTTTCCTCCCTTTTTTTCTTTTGCAATACTTGGTGTCTTTATAGCTGTAAGCCTTGACCCGGTGATTGTGTGGAATTGTAGTGACGTTGACTAGGCTGGTATTAATTGCAGCATAATCTTCTTATTTAAGATAAGGATGAAGGGAATTAAGGAATATTTGATATAGAAATGGTTGGCATTAATTAGTAATAAATAAGCATGTTATCATGGCAATTATTGGGCATTAAATCCGGCTTTGGTGGGTATTGGTATTTATGGCGGAGATATGGCTGTTTTTTATTAATTATTTGAGGTAATAAATGCAAGGAAATCAGGAAGTAAATCTTTAATTTCTTCTTCAAGGATGGTAACTAATTTGCTGGATAACATTTGCCCCTCGAAGTATGCCTTGTTGGCAACGAGGTGTGCTTCGCTCAAGAACTTGTTTTGGTGAAAGCAAATTTGTTGGCATCAAATTCTCATCTCTCTGAATGTTTGAGAGATGTTAAGTGTCTGACCATTCCTGCATAAAGGGATAGAGTTAATCATTCATATTCGAGAGCATCCATTTTCTAAAGAGAGCAGTTCTCAAGTCGCTTCTATAACCTTTGGTTGAAAGCAAAGACGATGTTGTAAAGATTTTTGAAAGGTCACCCTTAGGAACGAATCAGAGCATGGCTGTGGACCGTTCGTGGTCGCTCATCACATGTGTAAGTCGTTCTCTAAGCACTAACCTTTACAACTAATTTTATGCAAGAAATCATTTTTTTTATGGGTGTCGCTCATGGAAAGGAATCAGAGTATTGGACCGCTTACATTCGGGATTGCTTACATGAGTAAATCGCTTCCCAAATGCTAAATTTTAAAGCATTTTTTGATGATGCATAATTCAAATGCAGAAAGGAATCTAAATCCTAGATCTCATTTTATTTAGTTCAGTTCATTTGATGATAATTTCTATTTGATTAGCAGACCCTAGAGTTGGTTACTTATCTGGGTGAGGGGCTTTGCATGCTTCATGTTTCTGGTTCTTGCTGATTGCCCCTAGGTATTTGCTTCATGGTAGAAGGAAAGTTTGAATGAGAGGACGCCTCCTAGTTGCCCCCTTGCTGAGTTCCTTCCATAGCACTTTTTTTTATATGAGGCTTCTTCATCTTCTAAAAGCTAGATCTAGGAACCTATTTTCTAGATCTAAATCTTTTCTTTTAGATCTGGAGTTGGATCTTCTTCCTAACATAAAATAAGCTTCAGATCTGAGATTTCTTTGTTCTTCTCAGTGAAAGCACCAAAATATTAGCACCAAAATTGGTCACTAACACCCAAATGTAAATGAAAGCACCAACTAACAGTAATCCAGAAAACAGCAACACAGATCACCAAATTAAGCAGATAAAAAGAAGAAAAGATAAAAGAGAACGAAATTTTTATAGTGGTTCGGCAAAATCTATGGCCTGCATCCACTTTATAATTTATTTATCACTCGTAGTTTCATATTACAAGAGATTTTGAGGAGCAGAGGAGAAGTCATATTTTCTATTTCATTTTCCTCCCTTTTTTTCTTTTGCAATACTTGGTGTCTTTATAGCTATAAGCCTTGACCCGGTGATTATGTGGAATTGTAGTGACGCTGACTAGGCTGGTATTAATTGCAGCATAATCTTCTTATTTAAGATAAGGATGAAGGGAATTAAGGAATATTTGATATAAAAATGGTTGGCATTAATTAGTAATAAATAAGCAGGTTATCATGGCAATTATTGGGCATTAAATCTGGCTTTGGTGGGTATTGGTATTTATGGTGGAGATATGGCTGTTTTTTATTAATTATTTGAGGTAATAAATGCAAGGAAATCAGGAAGTAAATCTTTAATTTCTTCTTCAAGGATGGTGACTAATTTGCTGGATAACAGCAGTGTTCTTAGAATTTTATGTACTTTCATAATAAAAGATAAAATTTAAATTTTCAAACTTTTAAAAATTTAAATTAAAAGTCAAAGTTTGATTATTTTGACCAAAATTCACTTTTTGGAAAATATTCTTTTTAGTTATGCTTTGGAATGATAATTCATATCAAAACTAAAGTTTATATTTAAAGTAACAAAAATAATCATTCAAAAAAAATAAGTTTTTAAATAAAAATTCAATTAAAATAATTAAAATATACAATTAAAAAAAATCACAAAATACAGGGTTGTTACATGTAGCATTTCTAAGTTCATTCAATTATTATAATTTCAAAAAAAAACACATTGTATCATAGCATTCGTAGCACTTGGAAAATGTGGTAATACATAGAAATATTGCATTTTTGGAAACAGCGGCACTTAGAAAACGTTACTGTAGATATACTAGTATTTCAGAAAACAGTACATTTTCAAAAACAGCAACACTTAAAAAACATTACTGTAGATATGCTAGTATTTCAGAAAAACAGTACATTTTCAAAAACAGCAGCACTTAGAAAACGTTACTGTAAATATAATGGTATATTAGAAAAAAAAGTATATATTCAGAAACGGTAGCACTTAGAAAATGCTACCTTAAACCCACAACATTTTGGAAATGTTGTCAATACAAAACTAAGATTTATTATAACATTTCAGAAACATTATAAATTTCAGTTTTCACCATTTTCAACTTATAAACATATCTCACTTTTCAAAAATATTTATTTGGATGTCATTTAACTTATGATAAAAAAAATCATAAATAAAATATCCAAATTAAACTATAATTCATTTATAGAGTCAAAAGTACATTGTTTTACTTAACTTTTTATCTTAATAAATAACTTAATATTTTATTTTAAAATATCCATTTCATAAATACATATTCATATTACTAAGTTAAGCTTAAAATTTCTATTTGAAAACTAAATTTTCAATTATCAAGTTAAGTCATATTTAAGTTACATTTTAAACCATATATTTACTTATACATTTTTAACTTATAAAAATTAGTATGACATTTATTTAAATCATTTAAATCCAATTTAAGTTAAAATTTCATACTTTAAATTTCAAAATACTTAATAATTTTTAGAAAATATTAAAAATTAACCACGGGTCTGTACATAATTTTCTAACCTAGATCAAGTGATACAGATATGTATCATTTCAATCCGTAATTTAAAAATAAAAAACCGGGTTCTATCATTTCATACCCGCAATCCCAATTCAAATAAAATAAAATAAAAATTGATTGAGCCTATCATTTCAGCTCATAACGATTTTTCCTTATTCTAAAGTCCGTTCGGGTATGTATCATTTCAACCCATAGTGATTCTAAACTAATAGGGAACTTGCGATGTGAGAAACAATAAATAATAAATAGTTTAGCATATCATGTCAGGTGATGTAACAAATATATAAATCAGGTTATAGCATCATGAAATATCATATCACACGCATATATAAATTACTATCACATCAACAAATGCAATTCACATGTCATCGTTTCACAATCATATAAGTACGAATGTCGAGAGTGATAAACTCATCTCTAAAGCTAGATATCAAATTCAAAACACAAGTCCAAACTCCGCAAATCATGAAAAAGCACGACTAGATTCGTGTGGATGATGAGCCAAGATTCAGATCTTGCAAACAAATAAAATACAACATACATAAACATACATATTCAACACATAAAATAAATTCAACACATAAAATAATTTATCAAAAATGAAATAAAAATGGACTCAACCAAGGAAAGTGACTCGCCACCATGCAAATTGGCTAGACCATCAACACATGGCCCGACCATGACTTGATTTATGGCATAAAGGCTCGCGCATGGTCACAAAAGTGCACGACTATGGCAATGGAATGTGAAGAGATGGGGTAGATGAAGGCAAAAGGTCAAGGCAAGGAGGTGGTGGAAATGATGGTGGCCGAGGCTAAAAGGAAGGGGATGATGGCATGGTGGTCTCGGCTAGGGTTTCTATAAGCTTTGGTGATGGGGTTTTGGATCAGGAAGGTCACGGCCTGGGTCAGTGGAGATGGTGAGGTGGCGCTGGCCGTACAAGTGGTGGTGGAGGAGGAAGATGGTCAGCAAGGCCTAGGAAATGGTGATGGCCGAGCTTGCTTGAAAATAAAAGAGAAAGAAAAATGAAAAAGAAGGAGAAGCCCTGGGAAAACTTACCGTAAAATTTTGTTTTCAGTAAACATGAATGAGAAATGAGATGGATATGAGATGTTTTGTACATGAATGACAAAGAGAATGAACAACAAGAAAAGGACAAGTTTTTGAACGGCTAGAAAATGTAAAGGCTTCAATTAAACCAAATAACTCAAGTCTTTTGAATTTCCAAGCCAAAAAAATCCTAATAAAAATCAAATAAAAAGTCCAAACAAAATAGAAAATAGAAAATAAAATATAAGATTAAGTAGAAAATATAGAATAGAAAATAAACAGAAAAATGCTGAAAATAATCGTGTGTAAAATGCTGAAATTTATCAAATTTTAAAAATATAAAACATAATTTGACGAAACGAAAAGCAGAACCAATATCAGAATCAAATTACACTTCAAAGAAAAAGATTAGAAATTTAAAAATTCAAATTTAAAAATTTCAACTGAAAGTCAAAGTCTGACCAAAGTTCATCAAAATATAAAATTTTCAGAAAATCTTTATTTTATTATATTTGAAAAATAAATTATAAACAAAATCCAAAATTACATTGGAAAATTCCAAAGTTTAAATTTTTAAATGATTTAAAAATCAAAGTTTCAAGTAATTTGGATTAAAAATATTTACAAAATTTATGGGTTGTTACAAAAATGGTGTTACTATCTATATAAACCAAATTAAAACCCCTTACCCAACTAATTGCTTCACCCATCCACTCACGCCCACTTCATTAATTTACATGTTTTTTCTGCTTTTATTTTATCTTTTCAATTCGAAACCCAAATATTATGTTTATACTCTTATAAGAAAGATAAATCATTTTCTCAAAGATTATTTGTAAAAATGTTTAATGTTTTGTCTATTTTCTAATCGATATTCAATTGTGGTAAAAACTAAACAAAATATGAAAAACTTTACACTACCTCAAGATTTTTTTTTACCTTGATTGCGTATAAAAAGAATGCGAGAAAACTAATGTGGTAATCAATGCGCTTTACTTTTTATTTAGTCGGTAATTTGACCGATGCGCTTAGTAAGGCTTTTCTGTGTGTAAAAATGTAAGAATAATAATAGAATCAAGCTGTATACTTAGGCTAACCTTATACAAAAGTATTGGTACATTCATTTATAAACAATCGAATCAGAAACAAACTTCGACCTTAATTATAATTAAGCACAATAAATACTACAAAATACTACATTCAACTTCAAATAATAACAAGCAAATCAGCACCTAATTTGGTCACTAAAATCGGAAGAAAAAAAATGCTAAATTTAGTTTAAAAATGGTAAGAATGAAATAAAATTACCTTATTATTTCACTTAAATTGACCTTTTCTGCTTATGGATATCATCTTTGCTATCAGTGATATGCACTTAAATTTGTTTGTAGAGATGTGCTTCGTAGATAGAATCATTAATTTTGGCACTGATAGATATATGTGAGTTAGGGTGAAGCTAATAGATGTGGTTTGGCACGATCTGACGATTATTTTTTCGCTTATTTTTGCGTAATCAAAAAACTATTTTTTTTACTCGGTTTTGTATAACGAGATGACTATTTTTCCGCTCAGTTTTGCATAACCGGTCGAAGTGAATTTTTATAGCAGTTTTTTCGATTTAATTTTAAAAGCTTTTTAAACGAGTTTACTAATAAGTTTGGTGTGTAGATATTGAATATAAAGAACCCCATGCACTTGTAAGAGAATCGGATTTTTCTACTCTACAGGCAATATTATTTGGCAATGCCAAATGCTCTTATAAGCACCATTGTAATCATCTCTTGTAAACAAAAAAAACGAGTAGTAAGATATAAACCATAGTGGTCGTAAATTTGCTAAGATCGAGCTACTTTACATCTTATGTCATTTATTCTACCCGAACTATATATAACTCTCTTAATCATTCCTCAAATCATAATTTTAACCTATGAACTATCTTTGCTAAAGTATTTCTTTAATCATAATTCTGAGATTGATTAGAAATATAGTCAACACACGTATTAAAAGATAAGAAAACAATTTTTTGAGACTTCTCTTATTGACCAAAGTGAGGACTTTACATTTGCAAATTCTTTTGCTGGCTATCGGACGTGATGTTGGCCCTTATTGCAACATGGTTTAAAACTTCCTTATGTAGCTACTGACTTGAATATAAAAAAGATGATATATCCAACAAAAGCAAGTTTGAATCTAATATATATTCAAGAACAATCCTTACTTTCACATTCCTTTGGAAGTGAGAGAGTTGAATACTAAGTGAATGCTTTCAGTATTTTGTTTTCGATTTTTTTCACAACATTTTAGTATACGCATTTGCTTACGTTTTGAACTCCTTTTTATAGTAACTTAGGAGTACATGCTTTTGTTTACATTTTCATTTTTTCCACAACCGTTGACAACATATGTTCGTTTATGTTTTGAGATTTTTCAATAGATTTTAGTACATTTTGGTTTATGATTTAAGTAAACAGAACATATCGATTAATGATTACCATGAGGCAGGCCTGCTAGAATTGCAAGTAAAATGTCATATGTATGTGCGTTGGCTTTTGACATCGATCATTTGTGTTTTATATTATTATTGCCAAGATTTGTGTTTTTTTATTGATTTCATTTTTAATAGAATTTTTTCATTTTAAAAAACACCATCATGAAATCTGTTTTTGGAAAAAGAATATAAATATAAATTTATACAAGGGTGTTTGACAAAAATTCCACTTGCAAATAGTTGATGTTAATACTATATACATATATCTGCAATTTTATTTATAGATATATGTAGAAAAATATAAATATTTGCAGTTTATTCTGCAAATTTCTACAGCTTGCACGGTAAGCATATGCAGAAAAATTATAAATTTTTGCACTGTAAATTGCAATTTCCATTAAAAATAATTATAGACGTATTTTGTGTAATTTATTTACCGGAGGGGGTAGAAGTGTGATAAGTTTGAACATAAGAATGCCTAATTTCCACTATTTTTATGTAGGATTTAGAATTTTAATAAAAACATACTTCTTAAGGTTCAAAATACACAGCCGCCCTTCCTCAAATGCAGGATTTGGAAAAAAATTCATATTTTTACGTTTAATGATATTTGTGAAAAATTATGCAAATATTTACAGAGAAGTCAACAAATATTTGAAAAATAATCTGCAAATATTTGAAGTTTTTGAACCGCAAATATTTGCAGAGAACATTGCAAATATTTGTAGAGAACTCTGCTAATATTTGCATTTTTTAAAAAAAATTCAAAAAAATTGTTTTGATCAATCAACTTTAACTTTTTTTAAATAATTTTTTTCATCGAATTAAAAATAAGAGTGTAATTTCAAACAAGAAGAGATTTTTACATAGTAAATATAAAAATAAGGGGCTAAAGCAAATTTTTTTATTGTTGAGTAGTAAGACAACTACGACGTTCGTGATGTTTGTGATTAGATAAAAAGCTTGTTACAACTGTTATGATTTTTCCTTTTTTGGCTCACTAAAACCAAACTGGTGTATGTTTTTCTCTTTAATAATTTAGCTTCGAATTTTTTGTTTCAAATAATGCTAGTATGTTTTCAATGAATTTTTTGCTTCTAGTAATACAAATATTTATTTTGGGCAATATAATATCATTATGTGTTCAATTGCAATCAATGTAAATATGCAATATTTGTATTTTGAAATTTAACGGTCGATTTTTTCAGCATTATGCAGTTCTACTACTATTTAAAATTACATTATAAGATCTTGTTTTGATCGACTTTAAATAAACTATTTTTTGACTTTTTAAAAGAAAAAAGTGATGAACCAAACAAAAATAACTTCACTCTCTAGAACGGCCGATTGGTGGGCTTTTTGGCCTTGGTAAGTCCACCAAAATCAAATCCCAACAGAGGCATTGCTACCGCGTTGGCAGCGCAAATTTCTGTGCGTTCCTAGAAACAGCTCGCCGCGACCAAAAATAATTCTAAAACCCTAGAACTTGGCCTCCAAAATTTGCTATGGCAAAGGACGACAAAAAGCTCAAAAGATCAAAATCAGCGGAGAAAGATTCTCCTAAAAATAAAATTAACAACAAACGGAAGAAGAGCAGTGGAGAAGAAGTTGGTCCAAGCATCAAGAAGAACAAAAGTTACCCCGTCGTAGAAGACGAGAGGTTTCAATCCGTTCATTATGATCCGATATTTCAGAATATTCCGAAGAAGGAGTCCAAGGTTGAAGTTGATTTTCGGTTTGATCGGATGTTTACCGACGAAAGTTTCGGGAATAGATCTAGAGCTAAGATTGATAAGAGAGGGAAGATAAAAGAGAAGACGGAGTCTCATCTGACTCGATATTATGTTGAGGAGAAGGAGAAAAAGATGAAGAAGAAGAATAAAGCGGCGATTGAAGAAGATAAAAAAATTGAAAACGAGGAAAGAGAAAGCAAGGACGAGGAAGAGACTGATAGCGAAGAAGACAGCGAAAGTACTGAACTTGAGGAGAGTTCGTCAAGTGACGACGACGAGGAGTATGATGATTTTGAAGATGATGAGGAGGTAATTAATTTTATTTAAAATTGGAAACTTAATTTAGATTACTTTTTTTTAACAAAAAAAATGCTACAGGTCCTGTTTCTTATGTCTTTAGACAAAGCAAGGCAACCTCGACATTTCTAACAGAAAACGCAAGGGAACTTGCAGTTTTTGGGAAAAAAATATAAAATTCTATGAAATTCGATAATGGTGAAAAACTACAGTTATGTGCTAAATTTGTACTTAAATAACAATTATTATATTTTTCAATTTTTCAATTTTTTTTTGAAAAGCGCAAGGTAACATGCTATTTTTATCAGGAAATTGCAAGCTAGTTTGCGCTTTCTGACAAGGAAAAAATAGGATTCTAATTTATATATTCATTGCTACACGGACTTTTCTTATAACAACACTAAAAATATGGATCCATTGTCCCAAAGCCTTTTTTTAATCGTTGTATTATCTAAAATACACGCTCTTTAATAGTGTGAAAATTCATAGAGTTAACCACTCACAGCATACTGCTTTGCTGGTTCCATATTGTGGTTGCAACTTGCAATCAGTATACAGACTATTGTGTTGTCTTGTTAGTTTTATAACAGGTTCAAGGACATCAAAGCTGCTTTCGGTGTTATTAAAGTATGCGCCTGTATGCGCTTAAGACGAAAAAAGGCTTAGGCACAATAATTGCGCTTTTTTGGAAGTTTTGGCGCTCGAGCTATTCAAGGTGTCCAATAGGCACGCCTTTTGCTAAGGAGACAAAGCCCCATGGCATCTAAAAAGCGTGCCTCAACTACGGTATGGTGGGGGTTGGAAAATGAGTTCCTTCGGTCTAATTAATTTCGAACCCGTTTGTCGACCCTAAATTAAGTAGAAACTTAAGCGATTTCAACATCGACTATAGTAAAAAAAAAACTCTACCACAAATTGAGCTCCAAACCGTCTTCGCCGCTTTCACAATCTTGCTCCAAGCCACCACTGTCGCCGCTTTCACAACCTTGCTCCAAGCCATCATCGTCGCAAACTCCTGCTCATCGTCGCTGTCACGTTTGTAGCTCCCTTTGCTTTGTCTTCTCGGCCGAGATATGTATTTAACTAAGTTAAGTAAAATTTATGTTAGTTATAATTAGTGTTTAAAAATCAAAATTTAAGTTAAGTCAAATTTAAATTAAATAAAAGTCAAGTTAAATTTGAACTTCTAAATTAAGTTAAACTTAAGTTAGCGATTGAAAGTAAGTTGTTTAATTTTAACTTTAACTTTAAATTTATTTAAAGTTAAGTTAATTTTAATTTAAAGTTTAGTTAATGTTAATTTAGTTTTGATTTTAGTTTTAGTTTGAATTTAAAGTTTAGTTAACTTTAATTTTAATTTAAAGTTTAATTGATTGTAATTTAATTTAAATTTAGAGTTTAATTGATTGTAATTTAATTTTAATTTGAAGTTTAGCTAATGTTAATTTAATTTTGCTTTTGAATTCAGTTAATTTGTATTTGAAGTTAAACTTTGTTTAATTTTAATTTTAAGTTTTGTTAATTTTAATCTGATTTTAATCTAAAGTTTAGGTAATGTTAATTTAATTTTAGTTATTTTTAGTTTAATTTTTAATTTTTATTGATTAAAATGGGATATTTGTGATTAAACGTTGAATTCAAGTTCAAGTGTTGTGTTGAACACTTGTGCTTGAACATCTTTATAAAATTTGTTTTTTTGTTGCCATTTTTATATTTTCAGTGTTGTAGACTTGAATTTGACATTTTTTGATCAAGGTTATCATTTGTGACTTCGTATCTAATAGCCGGTGCTTTTTTATGTGCAAAAAGATTGTTCATAAATTTGTTTTAACACTAAAATTATCATTTCAAGTTAATTTATAATGCAGTTTTTTTAAAGCAGAAAAAACATAAAGTTGTATAAAAGGCGTAAAAAAGGCTAAGGCGCAAAAAAGTTCAAGGCGCAAGCTTCACGCCTTTTTCACCTTAACGCCTTAACTACCTTGGCTGTGTTTTACCACTTTACCGTACCATTGTTTAATTTTGCTAGATCAAAAGATGACTACTCATAGCCATAAAATGTCATCCGCGTAGGTATAAAAAATAAAGAAAACATTATGGAAAACCTATACGCAAAGCGCCAAGGATCTTTAGCTCAAGTGCTTTGAGGGATGACACTTTAAATAAAGGCTCAAGAGGTCATGAGTTTGAGCCCTTAAAACATCATAATGAGTGCTCTGATTTAATAAAGTATCACTCTTGATAAGAAAAAACCTATGTGCAAAGTGTAATTCATGATCACATGTTTGGTAATTTATGGACTCAAAGCTTGTTTGGGACCAACTTTATAGAACAATTTGAATGTAGTATTATTATTTTTTAATGTGTAAATGGTCGAAGTGTTTAAATAGTTTAAGTTAAAATCTTGGATTAGATTTTAGGTACCAAAGTTGAAAAAGAAATAAGTAAATATTTACTTGTTACTTATCAATTTATTAGTAACTTGTAAGTTAAATTTTAAACTGGTTGCCAAACAGTCATATAAGTAACTTATATATGTTATTTTCTTTACTTAGCCATGCACCTTCTCAACTCATGTACCCACCAAAAGCATTTTTAGCTCTTTCCGGTGCCATACATGTGTCCATCAACTTCTTGTTGACCAACATCACACGTAAGTACATCAATATCGAAAGGAACCTGACTGCGAGCATCACATTATTTAATCTCAAATATTGTGTAGTTTGCAAGATTATTAAAAGTTATGTGAAGTAAACAAATTGATCATCATCTCCTTTCTTACTTCAATTCCAAATGAATAAATAACCATATGAAATTTCATTCTTCAAAAAGTTCTATCTTGAATAGTTTTTCTAGATCATGTCTAGTACTCTATCCAAATGTATTTCTCTTTTTTTTGTTTATCTTCTACGTATATACAACATCTCTCCTTATTGGTGGGTCTCCTTGCCTATGTTTATGTGTCCCTGCTTTTTCTCTCGCTTTATCTTCGATAACTTCATATTTTGTAGCTATTTCAATCATTCATTTTTCATCTCTCATATTTTATCTTATTTTCGCATTTCATTCTTAACTCACAACGTTTGGCTCTAGAGAATATAGTTGGTTTGATCTTCATTTGATAAAAGAATTATATTTAGTATTTTGTTGTTATTTTCGTATAATGTAAAACTCCACTCGCTTCCATTTTATCCATTTCTAGGATTGTCAACAGATACTTTCGGATAGTGTCATATTTGTATCCACATCCGAAATCATATCGGATACCGGATATCCGCATCCGTAAATACATATAGATATCGGATAATTATCCTATCCGCAAACGATAAATGAAGAAATATAATTTTTTTTTTTGCATATTATAATTATGTTTCAATCTCATTGATTATAAAAGAATGTAAAATCGGTGTTTATGATGATAATAAATACTTTTGAGTTGTCAATATGCATTAAACGCATATAATATAAATTATTAACTTAATAAAACAACAAATAAACATCTTTCATTGTACTAAATTACATATATAATAAACTATAATCCCGACAAAAAAGGATGGATAATTTTCGAATGCGGATACCTTTGTATCCGCATCCGTATTCGCTTTTCCGAAATCAGATATTTATCCTCTTTTCGGATACAGATGTGGACAGATTTTAGATTTTTCAGGTATTCATTCACAACCTTATCCATTCCATGTTGGCTTAGTTTGTTATGTCATTCCTTGTCCCTTCATCCTTCTGTATTGATGATCATAGATGTTCAAATTCATTCTCCTTGTTAGTGATTTGGTTTTATAGTTTTATCATACTATTATCTCTAGCTTCACAACAAAAATTGTGTCACACATTCTCTTTTAGTCTTACTAAGTTTCAATCTTTTTTATTCTGTTGTATTTTGTTTTGTTTTATTTTAACTAGTGTGAAACCGTGCTTCGTACATGTTTTTTGTTTAAAATTTAAAATAATGTTGTGGTAACATGAATCAAAAAATAATTAGTAGTCAAATAGTAATTCACTCATGATTGCATCTTTGTACTTGTTCAGATTAATTATCGACTGACGTGCAGTGTAAATTTATTACAAATCAGACATTAATTGCTTATAAGAAAATAACAGAGGCATAACAAATTGAACAAGCATGAAAATATCTAAGACCATAAGGTAACAAATAAAAATTGAAACATGTCTGCAACCATCAACAGACAGTAAAGAAAATCTACCTCCAACAATAGAGCTAATACCATAAAGTTTTTAAAAAATGAATGCTAAAACTAAGCTCTCCCATCTTTAATTAGTTCCTCGATAATCAAAAAATTTAACAAAAGATGATTAAATAAAATATAAATGAAAACCAAAGCCCAGTGTTGTCTCAGAATACTCAACATTATGGAAAAAATATACAAATGCCCGTGGATACTTGGTGCTACCATGAAACCAAAATTTGAACTATAGTAATGTGATGTGTTAGCAATAAAAACTCCCGCTTTAATGAAGTTTTTTAAATGATAGAACAAAGAATTTCATCTTCCTTGTTGACCATAAAAAGTTGGACGTTATTTGGTTTTCAATTTTTGATTTTAACCAAAACGTATCTGTTAAGTATTTACAAAAACTTGGAAAAATGAACAGTTTAAAAAATGATTTTAACATACAAAATTTTTGTTGTTAGATGTTAAAGGCACTTCTCACATTTTTCGCTCTCATCCATTGCAACGGCTATTAATTACTTCTCCTCTCCCCTTCTCATGTCATATTTTTTATATACATATTTAAAACCCAAAAAATACTATTCGGATCCGATGACATAAATATTACTAAGATAACATTTCAGATGATACCATTTGCTCACTCTTTAAGTCTTTAACTATTTGAATAGGTAGTGCTGCATATTTCTTATTCACTAAATATGAATGTGTGACTCACTCTTTAAGTCTAACTATTTGAATAGGTAGTGCTGCATATTTCTTATTCACTAAGATAACATTTCAGATGATACCATTTGCTCACTCTCTAAGTCTTTTAACTATTTGAATAGGCAGTGCTGCATATTTCTTATTCACTAAATATGAATGTGTGCTTCATCTTTATACTTGTTCAGATTAATTGTTGACTGATATATTTAGCCGTAGTGCAAATTTGTAGCGATTGGAAGTTAATTGCTTACAAAGAAATATCAAAGACACAATAAACTCATTAAGAATGAAAACATCTAAGATCAATAAGGCAGCAAATAAAAATTGAAACACATTTACAACCATCGACAGACGGTTAAGAAAATCCAACCTCTTACAATAGAACTATAATACCATAAAATTGTTAAAAATAAATGCTAAAAACCATCAATGCACTAAACCCAACTTGTAATTTGAATGTGTGAATTATATTGACCTTTAACATAAAGTTGAAATTCAACTTTTTTACCTATTGGTAATATGATTTCATTGGTCAAAATTTCTTTTTGGGAAAAAAGAAGAAAATACAACTACAAATAACACGGCTGTTTGATGATGGGTGGCAATTAGATCAAGGAATCTCATATCAAGTGAAACATTTATTACAAAAACTCAGCGGAATAAAAAGATTACATTTTTTCTAAGAGAATAACGACATTGTGCACAACTTACCAAGCATGACATCAAACCAATTGAACCAAAAAACACTGATAAATTTATTAACACGCTGAAGTAATACCTCAACAACCGTACGAAAGATGGAGACTTGAATTTCAAACTAGGATCAAAATAGAAGTACATTCGTGGTTTTTTTTTTTAAATATAGCATATGACATACATAAATATAATAGAAGGCTTTGAGATCAATGCAACAAAGAGTCATATGGCGATTCCAGATTCAAGATTCCAATTAAGGTCCATGCAAGGACATTCAAATATAACTATTGCTATAAGAAGCATATAACTATACATAATTTTTTTAAGTTTTTATGCTGTCATTTGCATTACCATAATAATCGCAGCTCCTATATTTAGTTGACATTGTGTTCTCTAGCAGCTGTCACTAAGTTTCATATCCGAGTCACAGCCAATATTTTGTTGGTTTTAACTATATCACAACATCAAAAAGAGAAAGGTAAAATAAATAGAGGTGAACAGACAACATGATGAATGTTTGAATAAAAATTATAAAAGTGCTTAAAAAAAGCAAAAAAATGTTGGAAATTAAAAAGGAAAAAAGTTGTATGAGTTTTGAACCTACAGTAGCATGTCAAAAACCTAATTTTTAATTCAAAACTCATTTTTTTCTAGTTATGCCATTATTTTCTTATACATCGAGTCAATATTCATGCCATTATCATTATATATGTCATTCGATTAAACACTATGTCATGATTATGTTTTTAATACTTGCAGAACAATGTCTAGCATAACTATTTATAGTTGTGGTCACTGGAGTAAAATATCTTTTCGCTGCCAGTTAACCCAACTTTCAAATCAGACAGTGGTTAAAAATGATATTATAAGCAAAAGTCGAACATACTTGATCAAAATTTTGTTTTTAAATAAAAACGTACACTGGTTTGAACATGCCAGTAGTAATTTTTTGATGTGGTCAGATGAGGTAAGTATTAGCTCTTTATACGTTACTTTATTATTTCAGAGTAGCAGTGGTATACGGTTTTAAAACCTTAGCTTTATGGTTAAGTTTTGTGTGACATTTTAAGCTCTCGTTATTTCATTATTTATGCAATAGTTCTCACTTGAAGCTGCCTTAACTATAAATGAATGTTAACTTCTTAATATATAAATGAATGTGATTGGATTAGCACAGTAGTAAATACAATAAGGGCTATGCATTAATGGTTTGAAGAGCAAAGGCAACAAAATATTGGTCACATGTAAGGATCAATCTCTAGCATATAATTAGCACCGAGGGAATTCCAATTAATAGTCTATTCCCTATAGGATTACAGAGGTGTGTCAGTGATAGCTCTCACTCTTTTAGCACAATGGATTTTACGATAAGAAACGAAGACTTCAATGCTTATGAACACTTGATTTATCAGGTCATAATATGCTGGCAAACATAGTTCCCAATGATTTTCGATACTAATTTTAGTTGATATTAAGAAAATATCATGTATGCTTAATGTGGCATTTTAACTAAACCAAATGCTTATTTACAAAGCACAAAGTCAACTTCCCATAGTTAAGAGAGCGTAGTTGAAAGAAAAAAGAAACAAAATTAACTATCACATTCAGGAGTCTACCTGAAAGTTGTAATAAGTTCATTCGATAAGATAACTTAATGCAATCCGATGTCATATACCTAAGGAAAAATAAGCAAAAAAAATGCAAGTCAAATAAACCACGAAATGACTCAGTGCATCAAATTACACTAACGTATCAGAACAAAATGAAATAAACCTAAATCTAAAAATTGGGGAAATTGTTAGGATAATCCAAGCTCATATGTTAAGGTAAACCTTATATTTTACTCATAGGTGTACAATAAATTACTCATATATTCTATTTTATAAATATTTTATCATCTTAACCCAACTTTAAATGAAAATTAAATTATATATTAGATTGACAAGTCAATAAATGCTTTCCAACGGTTGTATATGCAACTTCATCATTGTATACTTTCTTTTAGCGAAATAATAATAATTTATATTCCAAATAAATAAAATACATGGAAGGAAGGAAAATGTGTTTGTTTCAAGCATAAAAACCTTAAAACTATGATAAGATATCATTATAAAATTGAAACATGCTGCTTCATCAAAGGCATATGCAATTTCGTTTTAGGCAATATGCACATTGATAGACTAAGTTAGTACTAAAATTTTGTTGGACAATTTTTAATATAATACAATATGGAACTAATTTCATTGTTACAATCTTTTAACTTTTTTTTTTTCATTTACAAAGCTATAAAAAACAGTGAGATTTAGTTAGTCTTGTATATGTTATCATTGGTTGAAGTGTTTGTATCTCCAACCTATCGCTAAAGCATGTGGATTACATACAACCAATCAAAAATTCATGATTACCAATGAGTTTCCTTTAAAAAATTATAGGAGAATTATAAACAGCTACAGGGAAAGCATTTAAGGTAATTGTGCTCTCCGTAAGACAGTAACCGTGTGCTTCTAATCGTACACCTATACATGTATTATGATAAAAGAAAAGGAAGGTTTAAAAATTCTAAGAGCCCTAAATTAAAAGAATTTTTTTCATGGAAACACATTTCTAAAATTTGTTGGCATATAATCCAAATTCTAAAAGGAAAAAAAATACAGGGAAAAACAGAAGACTCGAATGATAAATTGATAAAAACACTTAATAGCTAATCCAAAAAATAAACTAAATAAGAACTAAAGTATAAATGGAAATAAATTATTAGAGTTTAGTTACTTTGGTCGGATGAGGAAAAGACCGATTTTGAAATTGAAGATGTATGGCTCATGCTGAAGCAATAACATATAATTATTTGCGTAAACAAACAAATATTAAATATATTTTTATGAGTATGGCAATAGCGGTTGTTGTAGGGATTGAGTAGCTAGATGTCTTGCCGTAATATCATATTTGGTTGTATAACTTAGAAGTCATCGACCTATTAACTTTATGGTACAACTAAATTCAAGTGACAATATAAATAACGTGTCCTCTTTATCTAGAAAAACTATATAACTAAATAGCCGGCCTCACATATTTGCCATTCTAGTGTTGGATTCTTACTGTTTTATATGGGCATTGTCAGACCAAGAAAACCATTATAAACAAAATTGAAAATTTATACACCTTCCGCATCTATTAATTTAAATATATTTCAACTATATGATTTTTTGAGGATTGTTATGCTTTTGTGTTGCAACACTTGATTTACGCTACTTGTCGAATTTTATTTCGGTACTTGCATACAAATGAAATATGAATAATACACTATTCAATATAAAACGACTATTTTATAACACGGTTTTAATGTATGTTCATAATAATAGCAAGTTTACAAATGATGGAGGTGTAATATTACGCACATCCACTACATATGTATGAAATGTGTCTAGATTTAAAAAATAGATGAATTAAGTCCGAAAAAGTTGAACTTAATGCAATTAGGTGTTGAAAAATGCATTCACTACTCTTTCCTAACATAAATGTCCATCCTTAAATAAAGCGACTCTTTTGAGAATTAGAGGGATAAATTTAATGTTCTAGCGTTTAATATTAGGTGACATCTTCTCTTGTTGCTGAAAAAATGTACCGATTTACCTTAATTTCTTATAATTATTTGCCTCACATCCAACGGTTAGGAGGGAAAAATACTATCTTGCAATGTAAAGCGCAAAAACATCCCAAAGCTATGTTTTCCTTACAAAAATTAAGAAAATTTCTTGAGAGAACTAAGAGCATCAATGATAACATAGATCATACAACGCTTTGAACTTACTGAGCATAAAATATAGATTGTCAATACCTTGTATCAATTAACCATTTAAGAATCTCAAGCTCCTTTGAATTAATTAGTTATGATCTAGGGTTAGATACCCCTACAAAATTATTTAATAATCAAATATTAACATGGTAGTGATATTTAATTTCTAACACACTAACAACAAACATCAAAATATCCAGCACAATAACGTCCATACACACATGTATATATGGATATATGCATGCATGCATCTATGTATGTGTACACACAAATATATATAATATATATGGGTAAGGAAACACTACAACCCTCCTTTTCTAAATCTCATTCTAGAACCATATGAATCTTTAGTGTTGCACTGTTCAAAATCAAATAAAGCTATGAGATTATTCAAGTCGTGCTTTAAAATCGTGTTCATAAAAATTGATATCATTTTGAATTTCTAACGCTTTTAAACTGTCAAGCCAATATCATCACTTAAAAATATAAACAGGGCTAAAAAAATAAACTGTCGAATGTATTTTAAGCATATGTTAGATTATTCAAATTAACCAAAATTCCGTCGAGACGATCCCGAGGGATGTAAGAAATATTTATGAATAATTATCCAATTTCAAATTATCTAGTTTGAAAAATAATAAAGGTTATGAACGGAGTGCATCAAAGAAGGATGTAATGGAACTTTTTCATATCCGTACATGCATACATAGATACTCATCTTTAATCCTTCAAATTATTATAGTTCACATTCAACTTAAAACCATTGTAATAAAAATTTAAGAACATGATTTTAAAATTTTCAATATAATTAAAAAAAGGCTACAAGAAGCTATATCTGCATTACATTAATGCTAGGAAATTTGGTGAGAGTATGGTAGTCTGATGAAACAACATATTGAAATAACATGCAATATTCATGAAAGACGTTAAAGTAAATACATATGAACTTTTAATTACTTAATTTACTACTTAACATATAGTACCTTGCTTGACTTATCTTCTATAGAAGCCATCATTTTATTCATCGACTACATCAGCTGGTATTTTTTAAGATTTGTAATCTGTACAGACTGCCACATAGCAACAAACAAAATGATTTTGTTCTAAAATTGGTAAAGGTATATAGGTTGAAAAAAGGACTTAAAAACAACAACAATGTAATAAATATAGATTTTTTTAAGAAAAAACCCCCAACGCTTGAGAAAACCAATGTTTTGATTTGTAGTTGATGCATGTAAACCTGGTAAAGGAACAGAAATAGCTAAATCAGAGCTAACACAATCATACACTAAAGAAACTCGACAAACAACATTCATGAACATAGACAAAAGCAGCCACACAAAAGTCAAATATTATTGCATCTTTAAAGGTTCAAAACATGTAACGCACAAAAAAAGAGAAACAAAACTAGTTGTCACATTTAGGAGTCTACCTGAAAGTTGTACTAAGTTCATTCGATAAGATAACTTGATGCAATATGACGTCATATACCTAAGGAAAAATAAGCAAAAGAAGATGTAAGTCAAAGAAACCACAAAATGACTCAGCGCAACAAATCACATTAACATAGCAGAACAAAATGAAATAAACCTAAATCTAAAAATTGGGGAAATTGTTTGGATAATCCAAGCACAAGGATGCTAAAATATATAAGAAAATTGTGAATATAGAATATGACAAACCAAGTTACAGATATTCTTTCATTTCCATCAGCAACATCGCATTACCATAAAAATTATGAAACACACAATTACAATGATACATCCATCGCCCTAGTCTCACATCTCAATCAAAAAATAAAATTCATATTATTTAAAAGGAAGAAAAGATCAAAAATGAAAATAGGAGGATCGTGAATTTGAAATTGTTTGCCTAAATGTAATGCTGCTTCACTTATGTTTAATTTATAGAACAATTTTTTTGAGTAGACTACTTTCTGAAACAATTTCGCGATCGGTGTTAGTTTTCAAACTTATTACTAAACATGGCTGGTTTCAGCCTAGTCAGCAGTGCAGTCAGCGTTTTGCAACTGCCAACCAAATGCGCAACTCTTAGTTGCGCATATGACAATTTTTTCTGTTGCGCAACTTTAAGATGCGCAATTGCTAATTTTTTACTATGCACAATTGTTAGTTGCACACCATTGTTTCATAACAGTGCGCAGCCAACAGTTGCGCATAACCATGTACCCGCTTTAACATGGTGCATGTGCAACTATGAGTTGCGCCTATACATGCTGCTGTTGGTAAAACAGAGGCAACAACAACCTTTTACTCCAAACCGTTCAAAACATTACCCAACCTCCTCCATCTTCTTCATGGTCGAACCCAACATCACCAAAATCATTTTTTAGCCAATTTGCATCAAATTATCATAAAATTTTCAAAATTTTTCATTCTTCGATTAAACCAAAGCTACAACAATCTCTTCACCCTACACTCACATTACCATTCATTCGTATGGATAAGTGGGAGATCTCAGATGAAATATTGGTAAAATATATTGAACAAATGGAAACTGAAAATGAATTTGTTCCTAAAACTCAGTTTGGAACAGTTCTTGAAGCTTAATTTGAGATAGTTCATCCAGCTAATGGTGTGCTGTTCAATTTGCTTTGGATAATCAACTTTGCTTAGGTGAACTGAATCAAAGACCAGGGAAATAAATCAGCGGCGAAGGTCGAGTGTAACAACCAACACATCTACTTTGTCACTGTGGAGATGTTTGCGAGGTAGTTGTATGCAAAACTCAAACAAATGCTGGACGTAGGTTTTACGGATGTGCCGATTACCTTGATCATATAACTAAACCGAAAGGTGTTGAGTGTTGTAATTTCTTCAAATGGTTATATCATCCGTTGACTCCTAGGGGAGTGGAGTATGCACTGCAGATGCAATCCGAAGTGAGACGTTTGGAAAAGGAAAATAGTCTGCTTCGACATCAAGTAAACTATCTGCAGTCCTTAAATTCAATTTGGAAAGGGATCTAGTAAACTAGGTAGTGCAACTTTAATTTAATGGATTTGTATTAGACTTGTTTAATTGAGTTATATATGCTTTAGTTTTAATGAATGTTGCATTATTAGGCTGTTTTTTTTACTTGAATGTTGTAATGGATATGCAATAGGTGATGTATTACTGTTTGTTATGTTTATTTAATGGTAGATGTAAAACAATGAAAAATTCGTATAAAAGCTGTGTATAAACTAAATCAAAGTTACATAACATAACAACTAACTTAAATGTTTGACATAAGATAACTTTGATTGCAAAGTTGCGTACAAAATAAAGATATAAGTTAATACAACATACGAATAACAGTAGTAGAAACAAGTAAATATTTATTGCTTCCCGCACGTTCTTCTCTTATGACTCAAGTTACCGCATTGTCCGCATTTATCCTATCTTTTGTCCTTCCTTTTGTCCATGACTCCCCTTATTCTTGTGGACCTCAGTCTTCCTGTATTCCTATGCGTTGGCGGCGGGAGTATAGTAGGGTCATCATGTACATTCCAATACCTACTGTAGGACACTGGATGAAAAACCGGAGAATAACTATGTCTATAACTGTCTGCCGTAAAACAAGACGAAATAAGATCATGGTAAGCTCTGTTTGCTCCTCCTCTACATTGTGCGTATGCAACTAAAACACGAGAACATGGAAAATGAGTTAGAATAGAAATATTGCATGAGCAACTGCAGTTGTCATTAGCAATATTTACTGTGTATTTGCACGCGTTTATGTCTGTTTCTTGTCACTCCGTCAAACTGAACCTGTTAATGCTCATATCACGTGCTTCTGTTGTATATTTTTCCATCATTTTTTCATAATTTGGCACGAGCGAAGATGGGTAATCCATTCCATCAGTACGTCTTCTGTAGAAGTAGCTATTAAGACGATGAAAGGTACGTGCTACTAACGCCTTTATCGGTAACGATCTTGTATTTTTAAGAACTCCATTGAACTCTCCGAAGCATTGGTAGTCATCATACATAAACGTTCACCGTTGTCTTTGTAAAGAACCCACTGTTCATCCTTATGTCGGAGACTTCTATCAATCCATCTGTCAACAGCCCGACTCACATTTTTTAGTTGCTCTCTGAGTTCTTTATATGTTAACTCATCTTTTGCTTCAGCACAAGTATGAAATAACTTTTGCAAAATCCTGTTACCAAAACCAGTTTTTTTGAAGTTTGCTTTTAAATGACGAAGGCAGAAGCGATGAGGAAGTGGTCTTCTCCACTTCTCTTACAAGGCTGTTGAAATTCTTTTCATTCTATCGAAAATGAATGAAATGCATTTTGCATTTAAAGATGGAATTAAGAGTCCCATGCATGAAAAAAGCCACTCCCAAGTCTCCGCCGACTAGGTCCGTACAATAGCAAGTGCCAAAGAAAAAAGAGAGTTGTTTGCATCAACTCCTTTAGCCACAAGCAACATACCTTGATATTTACTATATGTATGTGTTCCGTCAATAGAAAGAGCCGGACGACAATGTTTGAAACCTTCAATGCTCGGTCCAAATGCCCAGAAAGCCCCCAAAATTGTACTCCTGTATGTACATGAAAACAGTACCTGAATTGCATTTTTGTATTGCACGAAGAAACTGTGACAGGTCATTGTACGAAGATTCTCAATCGCCAAATATTTTAGACACCGCTTTGCTAAGTCCTTTCCAGGCTCTTTATGTAAGCTTATTTGAATTTTGTAAGTGTTTGTCATAAGCTCTTGGATAGATTTTGCAGTATAACTTGAGTTCGAAAGAACATGTGGAAGGACTTTGGTGCAGAAGAATTTGGTTGTTGCTTGTTTGTGGTTCGAGTTGATGATCGGATTTGAGCAAGTGTGATCGCCACTGATCACCGTATTTTTTTTCACCCACCACCCTGCATGATCTGTTTTAGAAACAACTGCATGAAGCCGCTACATACAATTAACACCAATATCACATATAACAGCGAACTCTCTAGCACGAGACTTTATGTTTTCAAATGAAACCGAACACTTTATCGACCATTCACTTATATGTTTAATTAAAGATTCCTTCGAGTTAAAAATAATACCAACTTGAGGGCCTTTCTCCACACATTCTGCTCGAACATTTCGTCGCTAAATTGAAATTCTTGCGTAACAGATCTTTTCATGATTGTATCATTGCATTGACCATTTTCTAATGGTTCTTCCATCTCGATATGCTCATCAATGCCATCAACTTCTTTTGGAATATCATCTAAAGGAGTGTCATTGTTAATATTCATAATATCAATCCATGTTTCATCATCGTCAAGTGAACCAGCGATTTCCATGCTATCAAAACGGGAAATTCAAATATTAGCATTTCCACCCTTCATATCCTCAGTGTCAATATCTTCATCTTCAATTTCGTGCAAGTAGTCGTTTGATTTCGGGATTGGAATTGACTGTGAAGGATAAGATGGATATGGAAGGAAACCATAGCCGGATGACTGTGGATACAATCTGTACATAAACATTTGACTGTTAAGTACAAAAAACATGAATGAAACATTCATACAACACATAAAAGCATACCCAACTGCTTGTACGTAAATGTTCGGTGATTTGTAGGAGTAGTGTGGGCAGTACATTTGACTTTGCTCGACAGTATTATTGGGTCTAGATTGGCTTGCATAATTGAAGATTTGAGCTTGCTGTTCAGTTGTATGTACTACCTCCGTCTTCTTAACATACAACTCAATTACTTTCATCCCCACACAAAACATAGAATCGACATCGTCATTATTTTTTACCTCAATAGCAGTTGTGCCGTCATCCGTCATCCGTCATCCATTTATTAACCAACGAGATATCGAACTCCGTAGAAGCAATCTTTATAGCTTTGTAAATTGCTGTTTTCAGCTCAAGAAAATTGCAACCTCTCCTCACTTTCGATTCTTTATGTTTTCCGTCAATATAGGTTGGTTTGTTATTTTCATCGATGACTAAATCACCGTCATGGTGACAAATAATCGGCACGGTAGTCATTGATCTATCAAATTACAGAAAATTAAATGTCAACACTAGATCTATCAAAATTAGTGGAGTAGGGTTTCGATGCTTTACCTCAAGTGCAGATGAACGTGAAATCTTTTGTTGATCTTCGTAAAAGTAAACGATCTTGAGTGGAATGTTTTGTTGCTGGTAGTGAAAATAATGACAATGGAGGTTAGGATTTCTGATAGAAAATGGATTTGAGGAGTTGTGTTTGTTTTGGGGAGGAGTTGTATTGTTTATATGCTGCTGTTGCGCTAGGGGATAACCCATGTATGCAGGCGCAACTTAAAGTCGTGCATATACGTATGAAGATATGCACAACTTATAATTGCGCAGGTAAATACTGAGGCGCATTTCAAAGTTGCGCTTATTTTATTAATATGTGTGCGCGACTTTAAGTTGCGCTTGCAACTTTCCAGAGAGCAGCAAACAGATTCAACAAGTTAAAAGTTGGACATTTTTATTCAGCGCGCCACTATAAGTTGCGCCTGCAACTTTCCAGAGAACGACAAATGGATTCAACAAAGTTAAGACATTTCATACAACATCAAATTTCATACAACTTATAAGTAAGACATTTCATTCAAATAAGTTAAATATTTCATACACAACATCATATTTCATACAACAACATGTTTTACGTCAATATCACAACACCTGTAAACCAACAAGCTCCAAGCCAATACAAATTCAAAAAAAAGCAACCAAATGACAAACTAACACTACACCTATCGTCTTACGTTTCTGCGTTCGCGTAGTGTTCGACGAGTTTGCGTCGGAGGCGGTTGAGATGGTCCAGCTTCAACTATTTCTTGCCCCGGCTGGCTACCTTGTGAAGGGCCCCCGTGCCTTTAAAATGTCTTCTTGGGTATGTATGACCAAAAGCCTGGGGTGGACGATGCACATACGGTGGTGGTCGTTCTAGCTTATGTCTACCAAGAAGCGATTTGATAATTTTCTTGATGTTAAAACACTTACCTTTTACTCTGTCCTCATCTGCACGATCTGCCAGAACATCATCAACTTTATTAGAAATCATGTACAATCATTGAACCTAAAACAAAAGAAGTAATGACGCAAGTAAAGCTAGTTGAGAGAGTTAAGAGATTAAAACTTAGAAACACGTACCAAATCACATTTCACTGCTCCCCATGGAGCATATCTGAAAAACCTAGTTGACGATTCTAAATCGCCGCGTGATATGCCAATACCAACTATAGTATTGTTCGATTGAAATTCTTGATACACATTCAACCTGAACGTGATCCAACATGTGATCGCACCTTGCTAGTTATACAAGTCTTTGTTCCAACCGTGTGGGAAAATTTGCTCGGCTGGAACAGATTTATGTCGATGAAGGCCAAATCGCCTCATCACTTTATCGGGGTAGTGCGTGGCTACACTTGTCAAGCAAATAATCGGGGTTCTTGCATATCAAGTCTGCTTCCAATCCAAGCAAATATGCGACAAATCCTGTACAATCTCAGCTGAGTATGGCGTCCAGTCAACAACATGCTCTTCCATAACATTTAGCTCATTAAGATAGAATGTGGGGTGACAGGCTGAATTACAACTTCTATCTCCGGTCCATCTACAGTCAGAAACAAAATAATGTGTGAATATTGACCCAAATCATAAAGTTTTCAGTGCAAATTTCAAGTTGCTTTTACCTTGCCCGTACGGTAATCCCAGAGCGACATTGACACGAACATTTGGTCGCCCAACAGAAATACACGTCCAAGACCATACCTGCTTATTATCATATTATCATCGTTCATAAACGTCTTTCAAAATATTTCATAAAATTGGTACACCTATAAGTTAAAACCGACATATCTACAGAAGGGTTAGGTAATCTGCTAACCCGTTCGCCTTTCTTAGTGCCACATTATCCAACCCCTTGTACAATACGCATAAAACCGTGCTACCCTATGAATAATCGAAAATAGTGCCAAAATCCTCTAGCAAGTACAACCATTTAACGCTAACTCTACATTTGAATGGTTCGGAAATAGACGAGATGCTATAAGAAATAATATGATAGTCCATGTGAACTGTTCTAGCTCCTGAATGGATGAATCGATTGAATACTCGTCGATTGTAAGGTCATTTATCCATTTGACATTCAACTCTCTTCTATTGACCACCGCTTCTGGGGGTGGAATTTCACCAAGCAAAGCTGACAAACCTCATCGGCGTTCACGTTACCACCGTAGTTCAACACGACGCCTTCGATAGGAAGACCAAGCAAAATAGAAACATCTTGCAGCGTAATTGTTATTTCTCCAACGAAAAAATGAAAGGTGCATGTCTTAGATCTCCATATATCGCATAATGTTTTGAGTAAAAACTTGTCAAATCTGATATATTTAATCTGCATGAAATACCAGAATCCCGCTTGATGTAGTAATTATTGAATCCGTTGATTTTCAACTATCTCCATCAAATCTTCGAAACTCTGCTAATGATCGAGACAATCCATCGGTTTTACACTCTACAAAACAAAGAATTAAAACTTATAATTAATTCAAAATGCGAAAAAGCTTACAAAAATTACTATATTTACAAAACAAATAATATTACATTCATTAACTCTTTAAAATTTGTGCGGTGATTACCCTGCAAATAAAACACGCTACCATCCACGGGTCCGCTTTCCGGTTCTTCAAAGTTCATGCCTAGAAAATCAAAATTTACAAATCGTTTACAATCAAATAGTGATACAACGCTTCAAATTGGATTACTAACATATACAACAAGCTAATTGACAATATTTCTAGCAAATACAACGAAACAATAAGCAAATTAAAAATTAATCAAAAAATTAGGGTTTAGAAATTACCAAAATCTATTTGCGTCGAAGAGGATCCCGCTTTTATTGTTGTAGCTTTGGTTTAATTGAAGAAAGAATAAGAAATTTGTGATAACTTGGTGCAATTTGGCTAAAAAATGATTTGGAGCTGATGGGTTCGAGCATGAAGAAGGATTGAAGGTTGTGAAATGTTTTTAGGGTTATGAGAGGAAGGGTAGCTGCTGGCTCTGTTTTAATAGCAGCTACATGTGCAGGCGCAACTCATAGTTGCACCTGCACTATATTATAGTAGGCGCAACTATGAGTTGAGCCTGCTTAATACAACTCCTATGCGAAACTGTTAGTTGCGTACATGTAAAAAATAGGCTGAGCAACTAACAATTGCGCATAGTACAAAACTAATGACCATAGTGTTTGCTCATCTCAAAGTTGCGCAACCGAAAAAACTGTCATATGCGCAACTAAGAGTTGCGCATTTGGCTTGCAGTTAAAAAACGCTGACTAGGTTGAAACTACCATGTTTGGTAATAAGTTTGAAAACTAGCACCGATCGCGAAATTGTTTCGAAAAGTAGCATACTTTGAAAATTTGTCCTTAATTTATTTGCACCTCGTACGCTATTCTGGATATGCTATAAACTGTAGACTCATGCCATTTGCTATAAATGAATGAATGCTCATTTTTGATTCCATGTATTTCACATCGTTTACTGTACAAATTTTCAAAGGAAGGGTGCACCACTCTACCTAATAACTCCATATAAATTGAAATAGATCAAAGCATTCTTTTACATCATGTTGTCAATTACCTTGCACACATGTTCTTCTCATGTGCATAAGTTTCTCCTCCTGCATGCATCTGATCCCATTCCTAAGCATGCATCCATGTTGTTGCATCTGATTTGCATCTTATTTCAAGTCTGATCTATTGTCATCGTGATGTTTGTTACCCGCACATGTGTGGTTCATGTTCAGACTATGTCTTGTTTATAAAGTTGCACTGAATTTTTTCTTGGATGGTCCACGGATCTACTATAGGTATACACTACTGTTCTAACGATCCTATCCACTTTTTGTAGCAATGATTTGCGTTTTGACCCCCTCAGTCTGGCATCATACTCATGGCTAACATCATGCTCCAAAGTTTGGTTGTTTTCTGCTTCAAACTGCACTGTTTTGTTCCAGCTTACCCCTTATTTTCTTTTCACTGTTTTCACACCATGCTCCACATCACACGTATCTATGTAGCTACTTTGTTTATTCAACTTCTACTGTTCGATAATTGGCGTGCCTATACATGCTTGGTTACCGTGCGTTGTCTGTTGCCAAACTATACATACTTGCAGTACAATAAAAATGATAATTAAAAAGGCATATACCTTTAATGATAACAACAGCCCCCAACCGACAATAAAAGTAATGAAATATTCCAAAATTCTAGGTTACATATGATGAATTAATTAATGAAAATGGCCAAAATTGAACTTACTCTATTTTATTCCAAGTTTAACCAACTTGCAGTTGCAGTAGTATGGGAAGCCCTCGATTTCAAAATGGAGTACTCAATTTCTGTCTAATAAAAAAATAAATTCAAATCAGTTATTGCAATTGATATATCTGTCAAGAAGTAAATAGCATAAGATACTTGAATTACCAACCAATGAATTAGAGCATAATTGAAATTACGAAATGAAGAATCATTGCGTCTGCAGTTTATCTGGAGGACAGTTTCGAATTTTTGGACGATTGCGTCAACGGCAGAGCGCAATACAATCGACCAAGATAAACACCAGATCGCTGCGCAGATGCAGCCGGAGGTAGGAAGTACATCCATTGGAAACAACGGTGGGAAAAGAGGCGATGCAGCAGTTAGAGGGAGACGCGAGCAGCAGCAATCGAAGTGGCGACCATTAGCTGTGCTTCTCCAAAAACGAATGTGAATGATGTGACCTAAATGAAATTAGGGTTCTTGGTGTAAGGGGATGTCGATTGGCTGCAGCTTTTCAAAAAATAATATGAATTATGTAAAACGCAAATGAAATTAGGGTTATTGCTTTAAGCGGAGCTGCGAGGGTAGTAGAAGATAGAATGCGACGTTTAATTTCACAGTTTCCATAGGGGCTTTTGTGAGCTTGAAATGGAACCAAATAATAATAATAATAATATAATATTATAAATTTTTGTTCCATTTTTTTGAAATGTCTATTAGCTAAATGTTGTCTGCAAACGTCATCCGTGGTCATCATAAATATGTATGGACTTGGAACCGACCTTTGGACCCTACATATATCGAAAACTTTCTAGTCTTTCTGCATGTAGTACTTACTTTTGTTTTATGGAGTTCATATATTTTAAGTTTTATTACGTGTGTTAAAATCAGTTTTTTACTTATACTCCACCAAATTATGTCTATTGATACTATCTATCATATGCTTATTCTATATCTATAAAAAAACAATTTTTTTTGTTAACTTCTACGTTCAATTAATCATCTTGTTGAAGTTTTCATTGTCAATTTATATAACTTAAAGCCAAACTGGTTATCTTATACCGATGATTCATTTTTCAAATTTTGTTTTGTATAATTTATCATATGACTCAAATTGTGTAATTATGAATATAATGTTTTCCTCCATTTGTTTATGAAAACTAATATGAATGTATGACCGTTGACAATATCTCCCTTATTAGTAAAGATTATTATTGTTATGTTTTCCACCATTTGTTTGATATATTTGCTTTTATCGATGTTTTGTTGAAATTTGAATGTCAGTTAATGCTTTTACCCTTTTAATGATTTTTAAGTCTCCATAGGTATATTATCTGGATCTATTGTTTTTGTTCTTTTTAATTCCTCTTCCCTCTTTGTTTTTTATTTTGTTTATCATCCATTGCTGTCATCTACTCTCTCTCCAGGGTTTTCTTCGCTAAACAATTGTCAAAATATTGTGCATATACCATTTGGTTCAGTTTATAGCATTTATCTTTTTATTTGACAAGATGCATAAGACTTTGGATTTACCATTCTCTTGCAACATTATAAGTCATCTCTGCAATTAATGATCATCATTTAATACATCTTATCATAAATATAATCAAATCAAATTTCCAGTCTCTGCACCTTATGATCTATGTTTAGTCTTTCAACTAATCAGATTTTTATTGTGCAAGCTAAATGCTGATGATACCGCCTGTTAATATAAAGACATTTGACACCTTTCTTTTAGTTGTCTGGCAGAAAACAGTAACTTTTAGCTTGATAATCATCTAAAAATGCTTTTGCAGGGCACGATAAATAACGATATTACTCAATACCTGTTGGCAAACCAAGGAAATGTGACGACGACCAATGAAGAAACTAACAGGCTTGCCATTGTTAATTTGGATTGGGATAATATAAAGGTTCGTGGCATAGCCTTATTTTATGTATTTTTATTACTTTTATCATTATTGTTGTAATTGTTTATTATTATTGCTGCTGCTGCTGCTACTGTTGTTATATACATAAGAGGCATCTGTAGCACCTGTTTCTACAGCCTCTTTCGTAGTTCACGAACATCAATCATCATTAGATAAAACAAATCGATTCTGAAGTTATCGAGTGGATGAATTTAATAGGAGAAAGGGGCAATAAATGAAGAGAGACAATGTCATTTTTAAAAACCATTGATTTGTTTAATCAAATTGTCATCTGTCAGTGCTAGAAAAAGCTACAGTGAGACAGGATACAGAATCTTTCCTATGTGTGATGTTTGTATTTTGCTAGGTTCGTGAACATCTTTAAAATGTAGCATCACAATTACATTTAGATATAGTTTGTTGGATTGTTTTGAGAGTACTAATGATATATACATGTGCTAACATGACAATAATTACAGTAACAATTAACAATATTGGAAACATTATTATTAATAATCATTGGACAAAATTTATTTGCAATTAGTATCAATGACACCAACATGGCCACACACACATACACACACACACACACACACACACACACATATATATATATATGAGCGTTCAGCGGCGTACCTATTTTTGCAGCACCTCTATAGCCCATTGATTTCCACCACATTCTGATTTGAATAATAGTATGATGTGGAAGAGAGAAGGAACTATTATTTAAATCGAAATGTGGTGGAAATCAAAAGGCTAGTGGAGTGCTGCAAAATAGAGGTGTCATTGAACGCACTTGATACACACGCGCATCTAAAAGTACATATACACGTATACACACATATACACGCATCATATGTTATAAACATACATGTATACTCTTGTATGTACATATATGAAAAGGATCCACAATCCCCCTTATTTATCCATCAACTCCTCAAATTTTCTCGAAAGGAAATAAAATTTTGTAATTGATTTATTTGCCACCGAGATTATCTCCACAAATTTGTTTATGATTCCAATACTTATAACTCATTTAGAACCACATTTGAAATTAACGGTTAAAACAATATTTTTGATGATTCATATTAACTTGTATTTTAGAGAGAGATAATTTTTTTGGAACGGTTAGTTTTTTTCGCATAGATGATACTTATAGATTCATCAAATTTAAGGGGATTCAAAGAAATGGGATATGGATCCTTTCTCAAATGCACGCACAATATGCATACACAATATTTGTGTGTGTGTGTGTGTCATACATATACAATAAATATTGTATGTATGTACCAAGGTTCAAGGTATCGTCCGGTACGCCGGAATTCCGGCTGTACCGGATCGGTACCGTCCTCCACCGGTCCGAAACCGAGCTAAAAATTCGGTTTCGGAACGTGTAACGGAGAATCAAAGAATAAAAAGCAAATCGAGAAGAATCCAAGGAGAAAAGGAATCAAACCTGCCCTAACTTCGAAATTAACAGGCGTCGTTATTCGTCTTTGCCCTACCTTGAATTCGAGAAGAATTTGCTTTTGATTTTCGTTCGGCATTCAGCTGCGAATTGAAAGAAGTCGATGAAGAGCAATCGATTTTCTGGATTCCATCTCTATTTTTGCCCTAGCCTCGAAAACAAAAGGAATCGTATCGAGTTTTGTTCAGCCCTAGCTTTTGAAATAAGAAGTGAAGAAGGAAATATGTGAGCTGTTTGTTTTCATGTTCTCTTTAATTGTTTTTTTAATTAAAGTTGGGCCACATTTAGTATACTTCTAATTAATGTTTTGTTCAAATTAATTAGGGTTTTGTGTAATTTAAATATGATATTGAAATGTTTAATTTAGTTAGTTATGAATTGATATTTAATTTAATCAAGTTTACTTCAGTTTAATCTAGTTCACTTTAGTTTATTTCACTAAATAATATCAATATACGTAACCAGGAACGAAACCGAAACTTCCGAAACTTCCGAAATTGACCGAAACTAAGAAAATTTCAAAAGACCGAAACCGAGACCTAAATCGAGTTCTCAAACCTTGGTATGTACATACTGTATACAGTGGTGGAGTCAGCTTCCAGTTTTAGATGGGGCATTATAATATTACCAGAAAAAATAAAGGATACTTTTTAATAGTAACAAAATGTGCCTATAAAATTAAAGTCTTATCTGTAGATGTAGCGATCAGCTGAAATAGGGAAAATCATGAAAACGAGATCGGGCCTACATTAGAAACTCTCCTTTTGTTAAAGAAATTTAATTTGAGGTGGGGCCATTGTCCTTAGCCGAGCTAAGAGTGCATCCGCCCTTGACTCTATATATATGTTTATGTATGTGTGTATGTATGTATATGTGTGCACTGGAGGATCTTTTGCCACACCCGTTTACCTCATTTATTTTTTAAGCTACACAATTTGGAATGAAATCTAAAATATCTAATTTTGAAGATATGTTTTCATGCTACTTAAGATTATCTTTCCAAAATTTTTTTCCTTTAGATAGATTTGACATACTTTAACTGGTACTTTCAGATTGATTATTAGAACTATATGGGATGATGCAAGAACATGTTAAGTTGAAATAGGGAAAATCATGAAAATGAGATCGGGCCTACATTAGAAACTCTCTTTTTGAACAAATTTAAAAATGAGGTGGGGCCATTGCCTTATCTGAGCTAAGAGTGCATCCACCCATGACTCTATATGTATGTTTATGTATATGTGTGTATGTATGTATATGTGTGCATTGGAGGATCTTTTAAGCTACACAATTTAGAATGAAATCTAAAACATTAATTTTGAAGATATGTTTTCATGCTACTTAAGATTATCTTTCCATAAGAATTGTTTGTTTAGATATAATATTTTAACTGGTACTTTAGATTGATTATTAGAATTATATTATAATGGTTAATATTGACTTGCAATTTTGAGAGGGTTAGAATTTTCAAAACGATCTTCATTTGTGTGTTAGTGTGTGCACACATTTGTTTGTATGTATGCGTGCATGTGAGCACGTACACATGCATGTGGTAAAATCATTTCAATGTGAAAATAATTATTCTCTGTTACAGGCTGCTGACTTATATGTGGCTTTGAGTTCATGTCTTCCAAGTGGTGGACAACTGTTGTCGGTGAGCATTTATCCAACTGAATTTGGTCTAAAATGTATGGAGATTGAAGCCGCTAAGGGGCCTTCTGTTCTCTTAGATGGCAATGAAGACAATGCGACTGATGAATCTGACAGCGAGGATGAAAGCGAACAGAATGAGAAGTTGCGGTCTTATGAACTGAACAAATTAAGGTAATATGAAAACTTGAAAATTTATCAGCCATCTTTTGCTTACCAATTATTTTTATATTTCTTTTTATCTTTATTTAAAAATTTAGGCTACGGTTGGTTTACTGTTTTTAGTTTTGGATTTTCGTCCATACAAAAATGCGCATGACGCATGTGTATTATGAAAGACGACCAATTTAGAAAACGAAGTTAACATACAAAATAGAAAACAACTTTTTATTTATTTAATTTTTCGTGGTTTGGGAAATAACGGAAGTACAAGAAACAATTCATCCTTCCATCGTCCCTACATCCTCCCTGTCGTCCCATTCATCTTCCTTCCACCTCCTCCATCGTTCCTCCATTCTTCTCATATTTTGTAATTAATGTTGAAAACTCAAAACACAAAATACAAAAAACAAACGGACCGTTATATTTGAGAACTTAACTGTCCATGGATTATATATACTGTTTCTTATGTTGCGTCGATGAATTAAAATGACCTAAGAATTTCAATGTTATTTGATGTTGCTGAAATATTGCTGCAATGTAGTCACACATAAAAAAACAAACAAACTAAAGAAGTAAAACAAACAAAAATATAAAAAGAAGTTTCAAGAAGCCTGTAATGATTAATACAATGGAGAAGGTGGGCAAATGAGCAAACTTTAGCTTTTTGTTTAACTTTCACTTTGGGCTGCCATGTGAATTATGAGGTTCTTTATCTTGATATGCTAATTGCTCGTGTAGACTTTTCACGTCAATGTTTCACAACTATTTTGAGATTTTAAAGAACATCTCATTGAAATATTTTATTTAGGTAAAACATCAAATGCTATATTGATATATCAAGTAAGCTATGTTGAAGCTGTACTGTTATATTAATTGCAATAGTCACTCTCATCCTTTTCTAGTTTTGTGATAGCTCTGCGTGCTGTCAGAATGCATTAGAATGTTTGAGCATATGTAAATATAACATGCTAATCTGGGGAATGCCAACTGAACTTTTATGTAAACACTATACAGTTACTATCACGGCGTGGCTGTTTTTGATTCAAGCACTACAGCAAACCATGTCTACGAATTTCTTGATGGCACTGAGTTTCTAAGTACTGCAAATGTGTTTGACTTACGATTCATTCCTGATTCCATGGAGTTTAAACATCCACCTCGAGATGCTGCAACTGAAGTATGTATTTTCAAGTTATGAATTCCTTCGGATTAAATTTTTGAGAATCATTTGCAACAAACTTTTAATTCCCCATGCCTGGTCAATTTGGAAAAGCTTGCAGATTAATGTTGAAATATATAGGCTTAAATGAGGCTGGTATTATGCATGCAAAACATGTGGAGACCGGAGAATATAAGTTTCACTACTTATTGATATTTGCAAACTGGATGTTTTTTTGGGGGGTTGGGGTGCGTGCCCGCTATAGCAAAAAGAAGCAACTTCATTAGAAAATGGTATTTATGGGCTTGGTGCTATGACATAAAGAAGTATCTTTATTACAAAATGGTATCTATAGACATACAATAGTTGAAAGTTTCAACAGACACATACTTGTTTTGGTTGTCTGATTTATTCACAAATAAATCTTTAATTTCTAAACGGGACTGTTAATGGAACTTCATTGGGGTGCAATTTAAGAGGACTCCACTCAAATTGAAATTGTCGTGGAGGACATACAGTGTATTAATTACTGAATTACCCATTAATATTTCGACATAAAAAGATAGGGATCAGCCAAGAAAAAGAAGATTATTGAATATGGAATTCGACAGTGACGTATCGAAAATAAATAAATAAAATCGTCAAGGGTCCACAAAATTTGAGTAATGACGTGAAATTAATAAAGTAATTAGTTTCATTTTTATATTGGGCTGCATTCTCTTTTGTTCTCTCCCATAACATGTATCAAATTACTATCCCCACTTCTCCCACGAATAATGGACTTCCTTTAATAATCCCCCTTTCTAAAGCAAAAATGATTAGAAATTATTCGATATTGTCTTTTGCATTATCGGTCAAAATATAAGGAAAATCGTGTTTTGCCTAAAATGCGCATTTGATGTAAAAGAGACTAAGAAACTGTGATGACCATCAGATGTATAATTCAATATTTGTAAATATGCAAGATTGACTTTTGTGAATGTCTAATAGAATCAATTTGAAATCTTGCTGTACCCTTTACTAAATGTGCAGAGAATGTTGTGCCATGAATTCAAACCAACATTTAGTATTCATTTATACTCGCCATTTATTCATGCATATCCTTTTTATAGTATCCACTGTACCCTTTGAAAATTTGGGTATATAGATAATAATTCATTATGTGAATTTTATAAAAGATATGGGGTTTGAAGTATTTGTATATTGAACATCAATAAATACGTGGCAAAGACGCATAGCCTGTAGCAAAAGCAAAATACTAAAACCAGGCGATATACATGTTGAAGTAGCAATAATTACATGTACACGTGCTTCCACCAATAGTATACTATTTGTTAAATCTCTTAATTCCGGTGAAGATTTGTAAGTGAATATTCAAGAATGTGTGTGCAAATAGGGCAATGCTATGTTTATTGGATCTCTAAAAACACGAAGGTTGGGTCCATGCTCACCCCATTAAATTTATCTCGGTTCGGGATGCTTTACCAAGTAGAAACCTGGTATAGATAAACATTATTGATCAAAGTAGGTAATTTTGACAGATGGTAATGGTATAAAATTCGTCAAATGAAATTGATGATGTCCTATAGAATTTGGATGATTAAATAAAAATAAATTAAACTAATAATATTAGAGGTTCAGTTTCAGTAGCACTATTAAAATTTGACTATCTTCTGTGAAGTTACATGCAATAAGTTTCAACATAAATGTAAGACCAAAATATCATAACATGAAACATTGAAGTAAAACTTCTATTTGAGGGTTAATTTAGATAATTTGTCAAAGGGTAATTCTATTACTTCATTGATGGTTGAAATTTCTATTGACAGTTGAATTTAGTGACTTTCAGCTATTCTTGTTATATTACAGTAAAGATAAGATTTTACCAACTATTGTACTTTGTTCTAGGGACCTGCAACCTACAATGCACCAGATTTCGAAACACGTGCACTGCAACATAGTGATGTCAAATTAACATGGGAAGAAGATGATCCAAAACGTACAAAAACTTTAAGAAGGAAGTTCAATCCTGATGAGGTTGGTACATACTACTTTCCAATGGAGCTTCTCCTTTTTATCACTACTGTGCCATAATGATGCATGATGGCACTTAACTAGGTTAATTTATTAGCTTATACTTTGTAGCATTGGAATTGTGTAACTCAAAATATGGCAGGAGTGCTCCAAAAGACGGTGTCATCGAACCTTCCTCACACATTTGCGTGCATGGCATGCACATATGCACACTAGTGATTTTGTAGTAAAACATGAATCTGAAAAGTTTAAATGTATGCAAGCGTGGTATAAGCTTGATTTAAGCCTACTTAACATGGGAAGTCATCGATTAAATTTTGCCTACTTAAATAGAATAACCATTCAGTAACATGCACGTTTGAGCTTGACTAGTCTTCATTTAGTTCTTTATTTCTATACCCTACTATTTATTATTAGTTCTATTTTTGCTGCCACTCCTTTATTCCAGATTAAGAAGCTGGCTTCTTAGTATTAAAATAAGCATCCATTTTAATACAATTTTAATATAATTTTGTTACAATTTTGTATAGCTAGATGAGCTAAACGAGTACTTAGCATCTAGTGAAGATGACAGTGATGAGGATGGAAGTGAAGATGAAAATGAAGGCAGTGAAGATGAGAATGGAAATGGTAAAACTTTGAAGAAACATAGAGATGGAGGAAAATACCGTGAACTTTTACTGTCTGGCAATAAATCTAATTCAGACGAGGACGAAGTTGGAGATATGGAAGTCACGTTCAAACCCGAGCTTGAGGAAATTAATAAGCGAATCCTTGAAAAGAAGAATAAGAAACAGGAGACTGTGTGGGAGCAAGTGTGTCAAAAAAATAAAGAGAAGAAAAAAGCTAGAAGAAATAGATCCAAAAATGCTTCATCTGATGATGATAGTACGGATGATGATAATACTCAGGGAAGAGAGAATATTGAACACGATGATTTCTTCATGGAAGATGAACCAATAAAATCTAATAAAAGTAACGAAAAAGTGAGAGAAGGGTCCTCAGATTTGGATGAAAAAGAGAAAGAAGCAACTCGTGCAGAGCTAGAGCTTTTAGTTGCTGATGACAATAATGATAATGTAAAGGGCTACAAGGTAAAACGTAATAATAAGAAAGTTAAAGGCAAGAAGGGAAAAATGGAAGAAGTTGAATCCAAATTACCAGATGTTGATGCCTCAAAAGATCCACGATTCTCTGCTCTCTTTGCTTCGCATCTCTATGCATTGGACCCTACGGATCCTCAGTATAAAAGGTATCATCTCAATCTAAATTTTATTTATAACAATATAATAATTCCAAGTTTTAGGTAGTCCAAAATTTGAAGCTTGCTTCCATATGACTATTGGAAAGAGTGGAAAATGCAGCAATTGCTGCAAATTCAGTTGTCCTCAAAGCTGACTGTAAAAATTGTTACATTTACCTATCGTTATTTGCCTCAAAGGTGAAGCTTTGATGATCAACTAGAAAAACAAATATCAGTTTTGATCACTACAACATATTACTATTCCATAACTTGCCAACGAGATTTATGGGTCAATTTTGTCATTATTACAGGACTTCAGCTTATGCTCGGCTGCAGTCGGTCAAAAAGAACAGAAATAAGAATCCTCAAGTATCCACAAATGAGCAGGAACCTTTGAACATTGAAACTCAGATGAATGATGATGCGGAGCCTATTGACAAAGAAAAATACGAATTAAATTCAGCTATAAAGTCCATCAAGAAAAACCTTAAAAATATTAAGAAGATTTCAAAGAGCAAGTAAGGAGGTCAAATGACGAATTTTGTTAATGGCAGCATATTTGTCAAAGTTCTTATTTTATAGCTTATGGAATAATTTATTTTCCTGTTAGAACTTCCAAGTTTGATGGTAAATTGAAGTTGTGAGTATAATTATAAATGAGCGCAATGAGCGATAACTTTTCATTACATTATGATAGCTTGAGGATTTCGTTGTAAAACATTGTTCAAATTTTGAAAACTGGCGCTCAGTATTGCGGAAATTTGTGTGTTGTTTGGGTCAATGATTCTGAGAAATGTATAGATGTGACCATATTATCAACTTATGTTCATGAACCAATGGTAAATACATGCATTCAGTATGTATGTGATAATTACTGTGTACTGAAAAATACCGATAATTTTGTAACTTTTTTGTTCAGCAATTTGGTTATTGTCGCTCCAGCGGATGTAGATGATTACTGTACAGATTGAAGTGAGGAGAAGATACGAGATAACCTTTACATTTTCATTGTTCATGTTACGCTCACTTTCTATAATGACCTGCCTTTTTTAACGTTTTAAGCAGATACACACGTTAGACTCAAACCATTTAAAATGATAGATTGTTATGGGATAATAAGAAAAAACAGAGAAAGAAGGGAAACAAATACAAAATCTCGCAGCAGAATGACAAAATATAATAATCAAATAAACAGTTCATTAAGCTGTTTACAAATACATTTGATTATACTTTTATAATATAGATCAGATTTACATACGACAAGAATGAATAAATAAATGCAGCGGAACAACATGGTGCAGCGGAATAAGTAAAACAATTAATAATAGTATTATATCTTTGTCTTCGTCCTCCAGAAAACAGTCTTCGATAAACTGAAAAGCTCAGGCTGACCCGAGCGAATTGAAAAAAGAACACTTGAGTCAGAACTAAAAGATCTTATATAAGTTAAATCAAGAGTAAATAAATATGAGTGTAACGGCGTCAGAGATGTTTACGGAGTTTGACATCTCATATCCAGTGTCTAACGTGAGTGTAATAACTTAAGAGATGTTCGAGATTACCGTCTCCTAAGCATCCGTTAAACTATCTACTATGTAGTACAATACGTTATTATAATAGTGTCTACAATAAAGTAAAGTATTAAAATAGCGTTAAGGCGTTACCCATATCCCCCTTAACATATTTTGATATATTCCCATATTCTATACACTATCGTAATTCCTCCATAAGCTAGAGAGTTATCAGAGTGCACTCCATAGGTATGGTACAAACCAAACTCGTAGAAGGCACTCTAGGGCATGTGAACACGACACTCGAGGCAATGCCATAATAGATTTACCAATTACAGATCCGGGTTGGTGTTAACGCATAACAGCTACTACCGCCCACCTCGAAATACACTCTCAGATCAAAAATCAAGGAGTGGCCACCAAATCATTACAAAGTCATAATATGGCATCAAAGAAGCATGTCCGATCGAAGGAATGGCCTCACTTGTCCTAGGTATAGCTCCTGTTTCAGTCACATCTAAGCTGACTCATGGAAGTCAGGGTCACGTCAATACCTCATACAGAAATTGTTCGCCAAACCATCCTACTTCATTTCTGGAATCTCCACCACGTATACAGTTGTTAAATTGTTTTTCGGTATTGGCAGAGAGTGACAATATCCGATTCCGGTCTCTTTAACAAACGCTTATTTCACACCGGATGGTTCTTTTACATTTCAAAAGTCAATTCATTCTTAACGTCAAAATATCATATTCGATTTCAAATCATATTTCTTTCGAAATCATATTCAGTTTCAAAACTATATTCACTTTCAAAATCATATTCACTTTTGAATTTATCGATAAGATAGGTTAATTAAATGCTAATTCCAAAATCATCATATTTACACAAATAAGTCATTTCACAAAATGGCATCAATTTCAAATTCCAGCTTAAGTTGTATCACAATCAAGGATTTAACTACAAATACTCCACTTTACACAGTTTGAACCTTTAGAAAATAGTTTAGGTAATTATAAATAGTTTATATAGTTTGAAAATATTTTAAATAGATTTAAAATAGTTTAAATGGCAAAAATAGTTTAAATAGATTTAAATTTTGATTTAATTAGTTTTAAATTGATCTAATTAGATTAAATACAGATTAAATAGATTTAAATTAAATTAAGTAGATTTTTAGGTAGAAATTTAAAATAGTTTAAATAGTTTAAATAATATTAATTAGATTTAAAATAAATTAAATAGATTTAATTAGTTTAAAATAGGAAAAATAGATTAAATTGGCTTAAATAGGTTATAATAGATTAAAATAAATTGAAATAGTTTAAATTGATTAAAATAGTTTAAATTAGTTTAAAATAGGTTACAAAGTTCTAACCAAACAATTACAATAACTCAATTCCGATAAATTCATTTACAATTGACTCTTCAACTTTAAAATTTCAAATTTGAATCCTTTGAACAATTCATTAAATCGATTTCAATTTCATCATTTACACTTGGACTAACGAAAATAATTCAGTTTATATATAAATCAATTTCTATTTCAAAATACCAGTTAATTGAATTCAAAACTTCAAAGATTCAAAAATCATTTAATTTAACCAATCGGTGCGTATATAATTTTCTACCATAGGGTCAAGTGATACAGCTATTTATCATTTCAATCCACAATTTAAAATTCTACGATTATATATCATTTCAAATCGCAATCCCGAATTAAATAAAAATCCATAAAATCGCTCGAGTTTATCATTTCAACCCATAACGATTTTTCCCTAATCCATAGATCATTCAGGTATGTATCATTTCAACTCATGGGGGAACTTGCAATTTTTAACAATATAAGATATAATCATCCAGCCATACAATATCAACAATCAAACATCCATCACAATCGTTATCCAAATCGATCAATAATCATCACCAAATAACTGATAATCAATAATAAGTATTAAATCGACAATTTAATTCAATATTAAATTAAACGATAATTAAATGCTACAAAAATCAAATTTAATTAGAATGAAAATTTAAACAAACCAAACATCGATCAATTAATTTCAAATCACATCATAAATGCAATTTTATTAACTTAAGATAGTTTAGTAATTGTGAGTGGGTTAAAACATTCACTTTTGATTTCAAATTGATTTGAAATTCAAAATAAGGCCCAAAATTCTACAGTCTCAAAATTCAACCAAACCAACTCTATAATGTTTGAAATTCCGATACGATTCGAACGGAGAAAACCTCGTTTGAATCCGAGCTCGTATGCAAAAGTTATTAACGTTAGAAGATAGGAAAATTTCGACTTCGGGTCTTACCTCGAGTCACCGCCTCAATTACCCGGGCTTGCTCTGAGTTTCTGCCAAAATGATCCGGGACCCGAGTCTTTTGGCTCTTGACCCATATTCGCTCCAGGGTTTTCGCCTCTGAAACTCGAAGCGTGCATAGATCCGGCTTGTCTAGCCTCGAACTCTCTCTGACCCCAAGTCGCTGCATGGTTTTCTCCTTTGAAACTCGAAGTAAATCTCTTCCCGACTCGAAGTAAACCCGAAGCAAATTTTTTTCAGTTATTTTTTTTCTTTTTGAAAATAGGTTTTGGAATTTGAGAATTAGGTGTGAGAAGGAGGAAGAAGATGTGCGTACAGAAATATAATTTGAGAAACAACCGGGGTTTATAATAGCATATATATAGGCAGAGTTGGATCGAAATGACTATGCGACCCAAAATGCCCATTCTGACCCCAAAACTAAAATTGGTCATCCCATGTATCAAAATAGATGTTTTTAATGTTTTTAAACTCAATGGAATAGGTTTCAAGTCCTAATTCCATCGTCGGAAGAAGTTAGCTTAAAATCAGCTTATTTCAAATTGATTTCAATTGAATTTGATCTCTACGTGTTTCGATCCTGCGTGATCAAACGACAAGTCCGAATCACTACGAAACTTGACGCCCTACAATTCACCGCTACGGATCGGATGAAACAAGTTTCATCGAAATCTGATTCAGTGGCCAAAATGGCTATTTTCACGTTAATTAAATAAATTTATATTAAATTAAGTAATCACTTTTTGATTCAATATTTATAAACTAACCAAGTTTCTTCCTTTTTGATTACTTAGACATTTACAATAATTTAAAACATGCTTACATAAAATTTTAGTGTTGGCTATTATACTAATTACAGTGTTCAATTTCAATTGTAATTAAATCCAATTATTTATAATTAATTCCAATAAATTGATTAAATTTTGATTTCAATCTTTTTATTCAATTAACTATTACTTTATAAACATAGTTAGCATTCATTTACATCTTATTACACTAATAATCTATAGTTATCAACTTAATTCTCATTAATGTAATGTTTAATTACAATCAGTTGCAATAAATCCAATTACTATAATTTAAATTCCAATAATTTGATCACCTACCGCCCACCTCGGAACACACTCCCAAATCAAAAATCAAGGGGTGTCCACCAAATCATCACAAAGTCATAATGTGGCATCGAAGAAGCATGTCCCATCGGAGGAATGACCTCACTTGTCCCAGGTATAGCTCATGTTTTAGTCACTTCTAAGCTGGCTCACGGGAGTCAAGGTTACGTCAATTCGTCATACAGAAGTCGTTCGCCAAACAATCCTACTTCATTTCTGAAATCTCCACCACGTACACAGTTGTTAAAGTGATTTTCAGTATTGGTGTAGAGTATGACAATATCCGATCACGGTCACTTTAACAATCAAATGCTTATTTCACACCGGATAGTTCTTTTACATTTCAAAGTCAATTCATACTTAATATCAAAATATCATATTCGATTTCAAATCATATTTCTTTCGAAATCATATTCACTTTCAAAACTATATTCACTTTCAAAAATATTTTCACTTTTGAATTTATCGATAAGATATGTTAATTAAATCCTAGTTCCAAAATCATCATATTTACTCAAATAAGTCATTTCACAAAATGATATAAATTCCAAATTCCAACTTAAGTTGTATCATCATCAAGGATTAAATATAAATACTTCACTCTACGCATTTTGAAAATTTAAAAAATAGTTTAGGTAATTATAAATATTTTATATAGTTTTAAAATATTTTAAATAGATTTAAAATAGTATAAATGGTAAAAATAGTTTAAATAGATCTAAATTTTGATTTAATTAGTTTTAAATTGATCTAAATAGATAAAATATAGATAAAATAGATTTAAATTATATTAAGTAGATTTTTAGATAGATTAAATAAAATTTAAAATCGATTAAATAGATTTATATGATATTAATTAGATTTAAAATAGATTAAATAGATTTAATTAGTTAAAAATAGGAAAAATAGATTAAATTGGCTTAAATAGGTTATAATAGATTAAAATAAATTGAAATAGTTTAAATTGATTAAAATAGTTTAAATTAGTTTATAATAGATTTCAAAATTCTAACCAAACAATTTCAATAACTCAATTGCGATAAATTCATTTATATTCGACTGTTCAACTTTGAAATTTCAAATTTAAATCCTTTGAATAATTCATTAAATCAATTCCAATTTCAGCATTTACACTTGGATTAACGAAAATAATTTAGTTTATATATAAATCAATTTCTATTTCAAAATACAAGTTAACTGAATTCAAATTTTGAAAGATTCAAAAATCATTTAATTTAACCAGTCCGGTGTCCGTATTTAATTTTCTACCCTAGGGTCAAGTGATACAGATATTTATCAATTCAATCCACAATTTAAAATTTACGGTTATATATCATTTGAAACCGCAATCCCAAATTAAATAAAAATCCATAAGATCGCTCGAGTCTATCAATTCAACCCATAACGATTTTTCCCTAATCTATAGATCGTTCGGGTATGCATCATTTCAACCCATAGGGAATTTACAGTTCTTAACAGTATAAAATATAATCATCTTGTCATACAATACCAACAATCAAAAATCCGTCACAGTCATTATCCAAATCGATCAATAAACATCACCAAATAACTGATAATCAATAACAGGTTTTAAATTGACAATTTAAATTCAATATTAAATTAAACGACGATTAAATGCATAAAAGTCAAATATAACTAGATTGAAAATTTAAACAAATCAAACATCGATCAATTAATTTCAAATCACCACATAAACGTAATTTAACTAACATAAGATAGTTTAGTAATTGTGAGTGGATTAAACACTCACATTTGATTTCAAATTGATTTGAAATCCAAAATAAGACTCAAAATTCAACAGTCTCAGAATTCTTCCAAACTAGGTCTATAATGTTTGGAATTCCGATACGATCCCAGTGGAGAGATCCGCGCATGAATCCGAGCTCGCATGCAAAAGTTATTAACGTTAGAAGATTGGAAAATTTCGACTTGGAGTCTTACTTCGAGTCACCGTCTCAATTACCCGGTGCTTACTCTCTGCCAAAATGATCCGAGACCCGAGTGATTTGGCTCCTGACCCGAAGTCACTCTAGGGTTTTCGTCTCTGGAACTCGAAGCGCGCCCAGATATGCCTTGTTTGCTCTCTGACCCCATGTCGTTGCAGGGTTTTCTCCTCTGAAACTCGAAGTAAACCTCTTCCCGATTCGAAGTAAGCCTGCAGCAAATTTTTTTCGGTTTTTTTAAAATTAGGTTTTTGAATTCGAAAATTAAGTTTGAGAAGGAGGAAGAAAATGTATGTATATAATTAATAATATGAGAAACAAATAAGGTTTATAACAGCCTATATATAGGCATGGTTGGATCGAAACGACTATGCGATCCAAAAAGCCCGTTCTGACTCTGAAATGAAAATAGATCATCTCATATATCAAAATAGATGTCTTCAGTATTTTTAAACTCAATGGAATATGTTTCAAGTCTTAATTCCGTCGTAGGAAGAGGTTAGCTTAAAATTAGCTTATTTCAAATTGATTTCAATTAAATTTGATCTCTACGCGTTTCGAGCTCGCATGATCAAACGGCAAGTCCGATCGCTACGAAACTTGAAACCCTACAATAATTCATCATTACGGATTCGATGAAACTAGTTTCATCGAAATCCTAGTCAGTAGCCAAAATGGCTATTTTCGTGTTAATTAAATAAATTTATATTAAATTAATTAATTACTTTTTCATTCAATATTTATAAACTAATAAATTTTCATCCCTTTTGGTTACTTAGACATTTACAATTTTTTTTTTGTTATTACACTAATTACAGTGTTCAATTTCAATTGTAATCAAATCCAATTATTTATAATTAATTCCAATAAATTGATTAAATTTTGATTTCAATCTTTTTATTCAATCAATTATTACTCTATAAACATAGTTAACATATGTTTATATCTTTTTACACTAATAATCTACAGTTATCATCTTAATTTTCATTAATTTAATATTTAATTACAATTAATGGCAATAAATCCAATTATTATAATTTAAATTCCAATAATTTGATTAACCTGATTTCAAAGCTTTATATTCAATCATCATTGTTCTATGTATACATTTATCATTGGTTTTTATCTAATTACATCAATCTCCTACAATTATCAACTTAATCTACATTAACTATACTAATTAAGTGAATAAATTGCAATTGATTTCAATTTTTAATTTAACAAGCTAAATAAATAGGTAACATATAATAATTGTCACCATTCACTTTTGGTCACACCTTACAAGTTTATTATCCACAACAAGGGTTATAATTACTACTACAACACTAATTTTATCCAGTTACAATTTATTACACATTATTTCATTAATTAATCAACATTTAAATTATTTATTATTATTTGAATCCAAATGTTAATTAATACATTCCTTATTAGAATTAGTTTATAATTATAAATCCTTTTCCATTTCAATTAATTAGAATTTAATTTAAAGCAATTATAGATTATCTTAAATTAATATTATTACATTTTATTCCAGTTATATTCTTATTATTAAATCACAATTTTTTTTATTCCTTCCAACATTAAATCACTAATCTTCATTAAATTAACAGATTTTAATTATCGAAAAGCATGGATCGTTACACTTTCCATTTTACACAGTGGTGAGGCCACATGGATGTTGGAGGGGTTAAGCAACCCTGCTAAGTTTAATGGAATTTTATGTTATGTATGTCAAATAGCATGTGTGAAAGGAAGAGATATTGAAACATTCCAACAAAAGGGAGATGGGAAGAATATAGCTTTTGATATTTTTCTGAATAACTAAAATAAAAAAGGTTACTTTTAATTTTAGATGTTCAAAATATTTTTCAAACTAGTCGTTTTCCATATAATTTTTGTCTCTCGTGCATTTTTAATCATACGTTTATGTAAAACACGAAATTTGTTTACAAATCTGTTTTTCAGATGTCTAAAGCAAAAAGAACCCGATTCCCTTTCAATTCTTCAATTCCACCTCCCATCAAATATGTCTGATCCCGTTCTTTTATATTCACTTCCATTGACATCGATTATGGGTAGGACCGTTATGGTAATGGTAACCATTATCGATGTGAGAAAAACATCATCAAATCGATACTATTGTTAAGTCAAAAATGACTATTGATACTTCACCATTCGATGATAAAATAATCATTTGTATACAGTTGACTGGTAATGATAAATTTATCATAGATAAATCGTTAAAACTTTTAACAAATTTTTTCCGATAATAATGAAAAAAGTATTTCAGATTCTAACTCTATTGATACTAAATTAATATTTTGAACAATAATGGTTGACATCGAAAATTTTCTAAATTCATTGCATATTATTTACAAAAATAAGAAATAATAACTTTGACAATCATTGATATTGAACCAAATTAAACCAAAAAAGAAACACCATCGTAAAAATTGCTACAAACTTCTTCTCAAAAATCAAAATACCTTCAAAAGTGTTTGTGATTGAATTAGTTTAAATTGTGAAAAAAATAAAATTAATATGACAGGTAAATTTACTGTTACCACTAGTTTTGATGTTTCTTTACGATATACTTTCCATTAACAATGGTAAATTTACCATTACCATACCGATAACGTTGGTATACCGATGCTGCTTAATACTAGTTACCAATTGTTTTGTGTTGATATAGTAATGATAAATTTACCGTTATCATAACGACTTTAATTATTGGTGAAAGATTTGAATTCACGAGTTTGAATTCAATCAAATTCGAACAAATTATGTATTCTTTATTTTTTTATTTTTGGGTCCCTTTTGATTTTGGAAAAAATATATTTGAAATTGCCTTTATTTTTACTCATTTATTGCTTTTTCTCACTTAGAATATTATTCCTTATTTTTACAAATCTTGTAAATGAAATAAATAATGTTTATATTTTCTTAGAGCATTTGTTGTAAAAATTTCTATGTTTATGTTTTTTCAAGTGGAATTGTTTAACATTTACTTGATTTAACTAGATTAGTTGTATTTTATTCAAATTCCTGGCTATGATAATGATTATACATATTACACCTTCATCATACTTAACGTTCCTCATCATCTAGATTAATTAACTATACTAAACTAAATTCTTTATGAATTAACATTTAACACTCTCCATTTTATATATAACAAGAGTGATACTTAATTTTAAGTAGCTCTCTTATTGGTGTCTCGATGGATCGAACCCAAGACCCATTGAACACAATCTAGTGATCTTACTACTTGAGCTAGAGGTCCTTGACCAACATTTAACACTCTTAAATAAGAGTTATACAATATAAATTGTTGCATTACCTTTCATACTGCATATTAAACATTTATTGCTATGCCTGAAGCAATAGTTTGATATCTTCTGAGAGGTCTATATATGGAGGGCTATCGCTATGCAAAATGAAACATAAAACTAGATATAACAAGTAGAAGTCATTGGATACTTTGTCTTTACATGGGAGGTGAAAATCAGATGAAGATCTAAAGGTTAAGATTTATCGTGTTACGTTTCGTATCACAAATTTGTGTCCCAATATAATTTCCTTTATATATCCCCATTTATATTAATTTTTGATGCTTTCCAAAGAATATGTAAATTAACGACTAACATGTTATTTATTATTGCATGTTAACAATTTACTTATGTTGTACATTGGTATTACTTTTATTAAAGCATAAAATAGCAAACTGAGCTAATATTTGTCGGCGATGGATTAAGAGGTACTTGTATTATTCATGGATCATACTATAACAATTCATTCATAATACTTCATAATAGTGCCTATAAAGTAAATTATTTTTATTTATTACACATAACTTATATAACAAAACTCTAGACTAGTGCTTAAGAAATATTTCTAGAAGAGATATCATATAGTAGATGTAACATCCCGCCTTTCCACACACTTTAAACCGACACACATGCCAATTCAAAGCATACGTAAGGGCGGATTGTTATGGGGTAAATAAGAAAATAAAGAAGAATTAAAACGAAAATAGAATCTCACAGCGGAAGGATAAAATACAATAACAAATATACAGTTCATAAACAGTTTACAAAAGCTCGATTCTTCTTTTACCATAAATATCAGAGTTACACATACCAATACAAGCAATGCAGCGGAATAGAAAGAGTGTGGTGTAAAACTATATATAAAATAATACTGATTCTTCGTCTTCGTCCTCCAAAGCTAAAATCTGCTATCCTGAAACGCTCAGACTGACCCGAGCGAATTTGAAAAGACAAAACACCCGAGTCAGACTAGAATATCTTATGTGAGTTAAATAAACAGAATATAAATATGAGTACAGTAACTCAAGAGATGTTCGGGATTTACATCTCCTAAGGATCCGTTAAACTATTTACTATGTAGTATATTGCGCTATTATAATAGTGTCTATTTATAAAATAAACTTACTTTTAAATAGCGTTAAGGAGTGACCCAATATTCCCCTTAACACAAATAATGCCAATAGTCTATACAGTACCGTAATACCTCCTGATCGGGAGGCTACCAGAGGATACTCCATAGGTACGACACAAATAGAAACTCGTAGTAAAGGCTCGATATGGTAGGTGACACGGCACAACTAGGCAATGCCAGGGTAGATATACCAATTGCTATCCAGGCTGGTGGAAACGCGTAGCCGCAGTTACCGCCCACCTCAGATAACTCCCCAAAATCAAAATATAGAAGTGGACACTAAATCAAATCCAAGTCAAAGTAAAATATCGAAGAGGAGCGTCCGATCAGAGGAATGACCTCATTGGCCTGAGAATCGCTCCTGTTTTAGCCACCTTATGCCAACTCACGGGAGTTGGGTCCACGTATTTACCTTACAGGAAACGTCGCCACCACCTACTTCATTCTGGAATCTCCACCGCGTACACGGTTAGTCAAAGTGGTTTTCGGTATCGACAGAGAGTATGTCCATATCCGATCCCGGTCTCTTTGCCAACCCATCGTTATTATAACACCGCGGTCATTTTAAAAATAGTTTGTACTTTAAAACCAGAACATAATCCATTTCAAAACCATAATATTACGATATCATTTCTTCTTTAAAACCCAAAAAGATTCATTTTTGATATTATTTTTATAAAACCCAAATCAATGATATCATTTCCCAAATAAAATATTCCTTTTCAAAAATTATGTCACTTTTTATTATTTAATATCCCATGTAACCAATATTCTGTTTGTAACTTTCAACATAATTCTTCGAAAATCCATAGTATTTTAAAACCATTATTTTCAAAACTAAATGGTTTGGATATTCAACGGTATGCGAATTAAAAAGTTTAACTTTACTGTTGCTTTATAAAGAAATAAATTACATGGCTTTCCAAATATTTCTTCTTTTAAAGTTAAACCAAAATCCAAAATATTACTTCAAGTCCCAAAACCATTTCAATTTTATATATATTTATATCCATTTTTGAGCATTAATATTTCAACTAAAGTTGGATTTTTATCCTTTCAAAATCAATATTCTATTAATTAATCTTGACCATTCACATAAAATTCATAATTAATAAGACTTCAATTTCTAGTAAAATATATATATATTTCCAAATTCAAATTTTTACTAGCATATTCATTTCAAATTATTTTGGGAAAAATCCAATGATAAATATCATCCCTTAAAATTTCCAACTTAATCTTTGAACATAGGATATAAATTATCAAACTCCATTTTTAAATTTTCTTCCATTTTTAATAAAGAAATTTATACACTTTTTTTTTTATTATTATATTTTTCAACTTCATATGTATATAAATATGGAAGAAAACATTTATTCAGTATAAAATTTAAGATTTTTATAAACCGTACTCCATCCAAACCATAGAAATCACATTTTAAAAATAGTTATATATATAGACCGCGGTGCCTGTATATAGTTTTCTATCCTATGGTCAAGTGATACGGATATTTATCATTTCAATCCGCAACTTTAAAAAAAAATAAAACTGCGGTTGTATATCATTTCAAACCGCAATCCCGAATGAAATGTAAATGCATACTAACTTGCAGTTTAACGATATCCAAATAAAACATTCATTCAACAACACATCCATCATCCAATCACGACATCGATAAATATCAATCAATAACAATTATATATATGATCATATATAACAGGTGATAACTGGTAGTTTATTCAAATTTAATTTTATCAACTATTAATCTAACAATTTATATTCAGTGATAATTGACATAACTGTTAACTAGCAGTTTATATGCAAACAATAATTTCTAACAGCCAATTAACACGCAATAAATCAATTAAATTAACAGTTACATTCAATAAAATGCAATTCAACAGATATGAATGAAATAACATGCCAAAAGCTCATAAATAAATTTCTATTCATTTCTAAAATTTATTTAACAAACATAAAAGCTTCTAGTAGTTGTGAGTGGGTTAAAACACTCACCTTTTGAATTTAAATCGAATTCAAACCCGATTTAAACCCAAAAATTCGCCCGTCTCAGAATTCGTCCAAACCAGCGTCATCGAGTCCGGAATTAAATTACGATCCTAACAAAAAAAATCTCACGTGAATCGGAGATCGTATGCGAGAGTTATGTCGAAAATTGCACTCGAATTCAAAATAAAAAAATAAACAAAACAAACCTAATTTAAAATAAAGGACGCGTGCACGTCTTCCCTACAGGCATGCGCACAGAACGCGCAGAACCCTGATGAGCCGCCGCGAACCCTCTTATATGTAAACCCTAATCCAAAATTCCCGACAATCCAACCGTCGAAACGCCAAACAAAATACATAGATGCGATCCCCTCGGTTCCCTCTCCAAAACCCAGAAACAGAATCTCGATCCGACGAAGTTTTGCGCGACGATGATGAACGATTTTGGGGCTGTTTGAATTTATTCTGGATGAACGACAGCTCCAATTGAAAAACGAATTTCACCAGTAGATTACGCGTATCGAAAACATCAACATATATTTTTTCTAGAATTTTCTGAAATTTTTGAGTTTTGACTTTTGATTTTGAACTGTGGATAGATCTGGAATTGGATCTGAGATGTATACATTTGGGGAAGAGAAAGGAGTGAAGAAATGAACTTACAGCAAATGAAAAAGAAAGGAGCTAGGGTTTATAGATGTATATTTATAGATAGGCTAGAGGTAGGGTAGCTAGACTGGATACGCAACCATGGTCCAAAAAGCCCGCTATGCCTCCGGAGCCAAATTTGTTAAAACTATATATCCAAATAGGTGTTTTAAAATATTCTGAACGCGATGGAAAAAGTTTCGCGACCAAATTCGATCGTATGAAGAAGTTATGCTAAAAAAACAAAAATTTCAAATTGATTTCAAAATGCGTAAATTTCAAGGCGTTTCGAGTCCGTACGATCAAATGACAAGTCCGATCGCTACGAAAATTGAAACATTATTATAATTCAACTTTACGGATCCGATGAAACTGGTTTCGTCGAAATCCGAGTCCGTGACAAATATGGCTATTTTTAATATTTATTAAATAAATTAAATAAATCATAAAAACAAATTTTATTTTTCAACTTCTATTATTAGCCAAATTTCATTACTAAGATAATTCAATCAGTTCCAATTGATTTAACACGCTTGAATTTGAATTAAAATGTATAAGTATATTAATTTGCAGCGTTAATATCCGCACTTTCTTATTATTAGGAAATTTAAAATTTTATTCTAAAACCCAATTATTAAAACTTATACCCTTATACTCTCAACAAAATCTAACTAAATAAATAATTGGATTTCCATTTCAACTCATTATCTTGATTGCAATTAGCCTTTTTACCATAATTAAATTCCAAATTATTAATAACCCTTATTTTTCTTAACTATTTATTAATTCCAATCCAATTGAATTCAACACTATAAATTTGATTAATTTATTATATTCACTTCCTTTCTATTATTCAAAGTTATTGTTGTAAATACGACGAATACTAACATTAGTTTAAGATTTCACTCAATGTTTACAAATTCCATTTCCATTTAATAACGTAATATTTTACGTTCAATTCTATTTCATTTGTCGTAAATACCACTTGTTGAATTAAATACTCAAATCATAAATAAATCTTGCTTCTAAAGTTATACCAACAATGGTCCAGTTAAATTTGAATTAGCTTTACCTTTATTTTATGAAATTAACTATTGCAATAAATCCAAATTTATAAAGAAGGTTAGATTCCTATACTACTTTTTTGGTCTCAATTAACCTTTTATGGCGAGTATGAATTTCCATGTATAATTGAAACTTTTATATCCCTTAAATTTTTTTTTTTACTATCATTCAATATCTACACATTCTAGCTAATTTCAACTAACATATAAATTAGCTATTCCAACTTCCATTAATTTCGATTATCATACTATAGAAATTAAATTCCCTTAACCACATAAATAAAAGTTGATCCCCATCTATTTACATTATATCACGTTTGCATAAATTTATTCAATGGTCACTTTTAATTAATAACTATCAAATTTCCAATCCAAATGTAAATCTTCCACCTTTGAATTTTTATATTAAATGGAATTTAATATTTACTGATTCAACATTTATATGTTTCTAAAAATTAGCTCCAACCAAATGTGACAATTTACATTTCATTTCTATGCAATATATACTCATCTTATTCCATTTATTTGGTTACTGCATTGAAATCTATTTATTAACCAATACTAACGTTATTATCATAAAAAAAATTGCTTCCCAATTTTATTCAATACTTAGAACAAAAATTTTCACATTAAATCAAATCCTTCGATTCAAACCAAGTATCATGCTATGATAATATTTTACGTTGGTTACACTGAAAAAATCAACTTTTTATCGTTATCAATTAACATATATTAATTGCACAAATTAAAGGAATTAATTGCCATTTATCCAATTAAATTTCATACATCAATCTATTTCATCTAAATCCTTACCTATGAATATTGCAACCTTTAATTCCATTAAATACCAATTAACCCAAATTATTTCATTTATTCTAAGTCATATCACTAAAATAATTCATCATAATAAACTTAAAATCTATACGTTTATTGATTTATTTCTATTTGTCTTATGTTAAATTCTAAATTTAGTAAGACAACCTAAAGTACTCCATTCAATCGACAGTCCCTTTTCAATTGTTAATACGTACTTAAATTTCTACAGTTGCCTTCCATCTGCACTTCCGTTACTATGATAAAAATTAGTAACGTTTATGCCATCAATCCATCATAATTACTTACCCTTAATTGAGTTTGATTTCCAAATAAATTTGCTGACCCTTAATTAGACAATTTATAAAAGTTTGTCATCATACCTATAGTTCTACGCTTATGCTATGTCTTAAATTTCAATAAATTTATAAATTTTGAGATGTTCATTAGGGTTTACAAATTTATTGACTTGCAAGAACAGGGTTTCTTAATCTATTCAATTTATCGTTCACAATCTTTTATTGCATTAAATTGGTTTAATATTCCCATAATAAATATTATGTCCAGGTAAGAATTTTTCTTTCTTTCTCTACTTAATTCATTTGAATTTTATTCAAATGTCTTTAAATAGGTTTCTAAGTCACTTCTATATAATTTATTCTAGCCTTCATTTTAATATTTATCTACCACCTTTATTCTTTCAACTAAAATAAATTACAAAAATCCTATTAAACAAACAATTTTAAATGGTCGAACTTTACGGGTCGTTACAGTAGAAATTAGCCACACACTTACTTTTACATTATGTATTTTCTACTCCCCTCTCATTTGACATACCCATTACATGTCCTAAAATAATAAAAATTTAATAATAATAAAAAGATGATAGATATGTTAATTCAGTATCAATGGATGTGGCTCAATGAGAGAAGTTGATTGATGTTAGAGCTTGGTTGAAATCTTGCCTTTGATGGTCAGAAGAGAATTTTAATTAGTGCCACACAAATTAGGGTGTTTGTAAAGACGAGCGTGTAAATGTATAGGATCTTATATAATGCAGCTTATATATTAATATAAGAGTATGTACTAATAATTATACTAAGTAGAGCAAATTAACAGAGTATAAATAAGATAGATAATAAAAACAAGCACACTAGATATTTTATACTAGTTTGGACTCCCATCCTATGTCTAGTCCCGAAGCTTCCATTCGATATTCCTTTTCTCAAATAATGCCCAATTCACCCAAAGCAATAGGCTGATACAAATGTATTTCTCTGAGGATTTTGACTAATAGCACAATTATTCCTATGATCTCATTTGAGTATGTGAATGTGAATACTTTGAGTTGTAGAAAGTAGTTTAACCGAATGGTATTGTGATAATGATTGATTGAGATTATGTAGGAAAAAGAAGCATGAATTTGTAAACAAAAAGTTAATAAGAAATCAAGAGAATAGATTATTTACAATTATCAATCTTTTAAGTATTTATAGGTTTAAAGAGATGCAGATAAGGAGTTGTTACAGTAACAGCCCAAATTCCAGTGCTTCAGATTTTTCGCAAAAATGCTAAAAACAAGCCCACTGAAGCCCGAATTGGGTATCTAGTATCCATCAAATAGGCAAAGACAAATATATTAGAGCTCAATAATTTATCCCACAGTGGGATTGACAAAAATATAATAGTAAGTAAATACTCACCAATATAATAACACTCTCTAAACAAGTGTCTTACAGCTGGGAAGTCTCTTCCATCTAATTAACATATAGGGTGTTATGAGGAGGGGGTCAGAACTAAAGTTCTGGTGAAAGGATAAACTATACACTTCTAAGCTTAATTCTACATATACCGTTTTATTTCCATTTATTGTTATATTAGGTTTATTAGGTTTACAATACTCTCGCCTCCGTTCATGAACCGTGCCCATCTACTCTATAGTAGATTAAAACATAATAATTAATGTATACATATATGTAGCTATATTTCCAATGACCATGTTGGTCCTAGGTGCCATCCATGGCACCTTCCGTATCCTCCTTGAAAGGGCTCCATCATCTTGATTTGTAGCTATATCTGTAAAGGACTGCTTCATAAGGCCTATAATACAGATAATCCACCGTCTTACTCAGCGAGCATTTTGTAGCTCTATCTGTAAAGGATTGCTTCGTAAGGCCTATAATACAGATGCTCCACTACTTTCTATGAAAACGTAAATCACGTTTGCAATAGTTTATGCCAGTGCTCGGACATCCACAACGTACCACCCAGTGCGTATATTAAGGACTATGTAATCCTTATATCTACTATTTGAATCCTCCAACAAGGTCTACCTTGTACGGAATTCAATTGAGGATTCTCTATATCTGTAAAGGACTGCTTCATTAGGCTTATAATACAGATATTCTAGTTGGTCTGCCTTCTTTTCTCGTCGTGGCTATGGCCCCATGCAGCCACCCCTCAACTAAATCGAAAGACCTCTAAAGGGTTAAGAGGCCGTGCCCTACTGCAAATAATATAAAATCCAATTGGTGGTGCCCCCTCCAATGTGTCGATAGTGAAAGAATCATTGGCCTGTTGGTTTAACTCTAGTCTTTCTCGAAATCGCTCTTGGTCTTGATGCTGGCCGATATCCGCATGGGCATATCATTAAACTTACTTGAAAGTATTGGACATAGTATACCCTACTCCGAACATCAAGCCCTTTTGACTGCCTACAAAGGTCTGCTTCATTTGGCCTACAATGCAAATGCAGTCAAGGCATACTCTCTTGATGGAACACCTACAGATCTGCCTCAGGGGGTGCAGCTTCGTTAGGCCTACCCAGATGGCAATCCTAGAATATCCTCACGTCCCGTTGAAGTCTCGTACTTCTTTGAAGCCCAAAAATACTAAGTTAGACGTGCTTCTCCATTTTTGAAATCCATGGTGATCTGCTTCGTTCGGTGCTTCATCCTTTGGGCTGCTCCAAACGCGTCTCAATTCTTTTATTAGATCCTAAGTCTAATATTTTAATTTACATTTTGTTTACTTTTCTTATTCTGCTGGCTACTTATTTACCCTAATTAGCATATTCTTGCCCTCGTCTTACTTCTGGCTATTGTGAGACCACCATTGATCTAATAGGGAATGCTATTGGTATTGCCACTTCTTGCTTATTAACTTAATTTAAGTCTTAAGTTTTTTAAATAAGCATCTTTTGTTTTATTTGCTTATTACTTTAATAGAAATCTAAAATAAGCTTTTACTATTTATCTTTGCTATCATTGCTTATTTGTTCTAAGTTCCCAAATAAGTCTTTCTATTCTTTTACTTAATCATAACTTATGTTATAATTATACTTGTAATTGTTGCTATTGTTTCTTTTAAAATCTGTATATAATTACAAGTGTTTCTTTTCTGTTTTAGTCTGTTTTCTTTTATTATGATATATAATTCTTTTTAATTCTCTTTTATTATATAATTAACTTATCACAATAACTGTCTTTTTATATAGTCCGCGTGGTAAATGCAGACCTAGGTTAGTTTATTGTTCACAGCCTTAATTTCTTATCTAATAATTTATTTGATTCATTTCATACCCTACTTTATTTACTTTTATTCTAGGAAGTAATTATATTTTATTTGGTTGGTTGTGAAAGCTATATGAAAATATGTTTCCATAATTTAATATCAAATAATACTATAAACAATAATTTGTAACTACAAGATATTTCTTTTATTATTTTAGGCTAGTGTAAAATACAGCGGTCTTTCTATTTTACACTAGTTCCTTTTTTCTTTCTTTTTTGCAGTCACGTTTATCATTATCTTTTAATTATTAAATTATATAAATGTATCATATTTTCTAAACCAACCAATTAATCTATTACTTACTTCCAAATCAAATTATTAGATTAATTTATTATTCCCGTTTTAGCATAATTTATTGCAGAATTTCATTTTTCTAGCTTTATTCCAACTTTTCTTATTTTACATCTAATCTACTATTTTCCCATTTTAACCCATAATCGTGAGTTTCATTTTTAAATATATTATTTGCGTAAAAAGAGAATAAAAAGATGCTAGCATTTAGGCTAAATTATAACTTCAAATTAGATGTAAATAACTGTAAATTTCTTATAAAGTTCAGCACAACTAATTAATAGAATTAATTACTGAAATACTAAATAAAATTATTTAACGGAAATTTAATGATAATATATCACAAACATAAAGATATAATTAAATCTACTCACGTGTCGTCCTTAACTTCAATCTCTCCCCATTTTAATTTGCTCTGCTTTTCTCCGCTTTTCCCCCTTTTTAAGTCGCTGTAAATTCTCCTATTTATTTGTGCAATTCTCTGATTATATGTATATCCTTGCTTAATTTTATTTTTTGTTTGGAGGAAGATTTGATTGATAGAGGAGAAAGGAAGAGGGAGGAGAGAAGAGGAGTCTGAGGTAAATGACAACAGCTGATTCAGAGAAAATAGTGTGGGTTAGGGTCAAGTTACGTTCAATTTATAGGTGCAGTGAACAATTATGAACCATTTGATTAATCCTAAATACAATCTTTATCATCATTTATCGATTTTTTTACGTTCTCCAATGCTATTCGTTTATTTCTTTGTTATACGACCCTATTAGTTCACATTTCCTTCTAAAAAAGATTCTCCCATTAATTGCCCAATTAATTAGATCTTACATACATACATACATGTATGTATGTATGTATATCCAATATAATTGATTCTTATACACTATAATTTCTTACCTATTTGAACACGTCAATTAATACCTTTATTAACTGATTGTATATAAAAGTTATACTTTTTAATTTATTCTTATTAACTTACCTTCATCATAGACTTAATTACTTCGTTTGATTTTTGTATGCTTTCTAATTCTTTTTTCTTCTTGTTAACATAATAATCCTATAACTGGCGTTTTCTTTTAGCTAATTAATTTACATTATTAGCTATTGTAACAAGGGCATATTCTTTGATTAAATTGACACCCTTTTAAAACGCTCAATTGATTGCCAATTAATTAATTGACATGTTTTCCCATTTTGATCGATATCCAAATTAATTCCTACGCATCACTCAATCACACACCTATTAGTTGTATATATTTAAATGGCCAATTCATTACCCAATTAATCAACATTTAAGTTTCCCTCATTTATTAATTGACGCTTACATAATGTCTTTAATTAATTTCTTAATTAACTGATTGCGTCAATTATAAATTAATATACGTACTTATCATTTAATTTATTCCCCACATACATTTTCCTTTATTAGAAGATCCCTTAATTAATTAATGTTATAAAAGTGACATATTCTCTGATTAATCGATGCCTCTTTGTCTCTTAATTAATTCCCCTTTTAATTGATTGATGCGTCAATTAATCACACACTCATTGCTTGCATACATCTATGTAACCTCTTAATTATTAAATGAATATATTTGACATTTATATTCTGTTTTGCAATTATGTTAATTCAATTGATTTTATTTAATTATATAAAAATGCGGGGTGTTACAGTTACTGTTAAACAAACTCTATTTATTTTAATGGCTGCAACCATTGAAGAAGAGATGTTATTATTCAATATGAAATGAAACATACTTTCAGATTAGAGCAGTTGTCGGATGATAGACATCTGTGGATTTTCCATAGACGTCTATGACTTCAGGAAAGAATTTGCCGAAACTATTCACAGATATTTGTAGCTTTTCAATAGATGTCCGTGGATGGTATTTTTAGATTATATAAGTTTTTAATGCCAATTTTGAATGTTTTAAGTGCTAATTTTATGTATGTGAATTCATGTGTGCATATATACTCAAGGAGACCTTATAATATATCTAAGACTCTTAATACACTAGTGTAACCTTACTGATCATAAAATGGTCTACAAGTCTTTGTTTGTCTTCGAGTCCCAATATCTTTAAGCAAGATGATCTCTTGTAGTATATACTTGTAATGTTGATAAGATATACAATACATGTGACTGTATAGTTGTTGTTATTGAAACCATAAAATGGAGGTTCTAACATTCTCCCCTTTTTGATGATGACAACTATACAATCGTTAGTTATGATAAAAATAACTCCCCCTTAATTTTGTCTCCTCCTACATATACATATATTTCTCTCCCTTTGTCATTATCAAAACAAAAGAAAAGAAATTATGCACATATATAATAGATATATAAACATAGGCATGTCAAACAAAAATGGAACATAAGATAAGTTTAAGGAGAACAAATACGAGTTTTAACAAGAGACATAAGTAATACAAAAAGAAATAAAGCTTAAATAACATAGTCCAAAAAAGAAGGAAAATAGAAAATAAAACAATCTGCCACAATTTTCATAATACTCCCAGTATGCAGATGGATCTTGTTTATAGTCAGTTGGCCATTGAGTTTAATCATTATATTATTCATTTTCTTGAATTGGAACCTTGGAAAGCTATGTAATGTTGTTGGTGAGATGGTGAGGGTCGGACAAGGACATATCATCACTATCTTCTTCCTCCTTTTCCGAATGTTCTTGCTCAATATTCTTGCCTTTTTATTGAGAAGTTCCTTCATGAGAGGTATGAGCACGATAGATTGGTGTTTCTCTCTCGAGGAGGTGGTGTAGATGAAGGAGAAATGATGATCGAGGAGATGATCTGCCATGTACTTTTCTCATCACTTTTCATAAAGTAGAGACGACATTTTCTAAAATTTCTTCATCTTAGTCATTCTTGTTGAAAAAGATTGTTCCAAACTGGTTAGTTTATTGTTTAATGCCCGCTGGTTGACCATGATTAATTTTTGATTTTTAAGCGTTAAATCATGGATGGATTTATTTTTCATTGGTTCAAAGCGAGTTTCTTGAATTTTCGAATTGGAATAGTGTTTGGTAGTATGACCAGAGGAGGCAAGTTCCCAAGAAGGACGAGTTGAATGAATTTGTTGAGGAGCAGAAGGAGGTTGAGAACCCGGATACATTTGCTGCTGCTGCGTGGTCCATGGTGCCAGCTATACGATTGGAGGTGGTATTTCGGGAAGGTGCATTTAAGATAAAAATCTTATACCTCCCTCTTGACAGGGACTTCTTCAAAATGAGAAATATAAGAAAGTATCCTGAGGCTATGTAAGAGACACATAATGTATGGTGTATATATAATTATGCATCGACAGTGAGACGCTAACCAAAAGCTTTTAATTTCATTATGAATAAACTTAGCCCAGTTTACTTGTATCCCACCGAATATAACATAGAGGGCTTTTATATCATTTTTGTATATTTGTTCATGACTACCTAAATGGGGAATTATCGTATTGACTACCATACGATTTAATAACCTATATTTTGAGTGTAAATAAATGGATTTCCATTGTGGCATTCTATCCTCCCAAATTTGATGTTTTATTTCATCACATGGAAAATTTCTTGGTTGGGAATTTCTTCTAAATCGGGTCTAGTAGAGGAACAATAGTATACAACCAATTGTGTTTATGCTAAATGTCAAAATGCGACCACAAATACTTGTCCATAACCAACCATCGTCATTCTTGGGTGTTTGAATACCATTACTACATTGGTTTGCATAAAAAAGATAGCCAGCTGATCAATTTGTACACTTGTTTTCATTAAAAATGATTAAATCTCAACAACAGAAGGCGATGATGAGTTCTGTAATTCCATATTCTTTAAACTTGCACAATCTGTAGAATGGACTGGAATGAAGCTTTTTTTGTTATAGCTCTTCAAATCTCTTGTTTGTAATCTTGTTATTTCAAAGCCATTCTTGAATGTGGGCATCGGTGACAAATGGGGTTTGAGAGGATGAAGATTGACCTTTCTTCAATCTTTTGCTAATGGGAATTTTTGCCTTGGAAGCCATTTTTGAGCAATTAGAGTTTTAGAAATTAGGGTTTTAGTTTACATTTTAAGATAGTTTGGTAAATAGTTGAAAGGGGGTAAAATATGAATATATAGGAGTTGTTGTAGATTGAACCCGATGCAGATGACAGACGTCTGTGGGGTTATCACAGACATCCGTGGTTTTAAGAAATGTTTTCTCAAAACCAATGATAGACATCTGTGGGATTATCACAGACATATGTGGTTTTAGAAAATATTTTTTCGAAACTAGTGATGGACGCCTGCGATTTTGTCCACAGATGCCTCTGGCCTATATTTGTAGAATATACTTACTTTAAATAAAAAATGTTTATCTTTTATTTTAAAAAATTTCATACAACGTTATATATATAAAATTACAATATCGAGTAAATATTTCAGATGAAATGCTATGTAAACATCAAATAGTAGTTTTGGTTAGAGGGGTCAGACTTTCTAATTTGTGTAAATCCCATGAATTCAGCTCAAACTTTGTTTCTTCAACTAACGGCCTTAATGGAGACCAACTTGGACGAGCCGGATTATCAATCCAGTCTTGGTTTGATGGTCCTGGTTTGCATAAATTTCTTGGAGTAATATTATAAGCTTTCATAGGAGTTTCTTTTAAATGACGAGATTCTTGATGTATGCAATTTTTTGTTGGTGGTTGTCCATAAATTTCTAGAATACATTTCTCGAGAAAGTTAAGATGAGATCCTTGACGTCATTGCTCATAATACATTTCTTGTTGAATTCCCATCATTTCTTGCTGATAGTGATATATTTCATTAACTTTGTTGTTGAGAGATGTCGACTCTAGATCAATTAACTGTTTGGCTTTCTTTTCCTTAGGAAAAAATCCAATGTGATACGTAGGTGATGTAATAATGTTTAGAAAGGCTGATCGAATTAATGGAGGTATGGATTTGGTTGGTGATATATTGGTGCTATTCGATGAAGGTGAGCTAAAGTTGATAGTCGAATAAGTGGAGTCATGATTGGAGGACATTTTGAATAGAAGTGGTTTGCAAACAGAGGTTGGTAAAAACATATATATTTAGTTTGTAGAAGAATTTCTATGTATAAAAATTGTTTACTATTTCTAGAAATTTGTTAGAGTAGTGAAATTTTAACCATAGAAATTTAATAGAAGTTAGCTCGTTTTTATAAGGATAAATATTTTGTAAACAATTTTAGAAAATTATCTCATGCATCTTATTTGAGTTATATAAATTATATTAGTTTAATAATTCATTGTAAGAACAAATTACTAGGTCTCATCCTAGTTTTATAAAAGTAAGTTTGCTCAATGGTTTGGTAAAAATATCCGTAATTTGATTTTCAGTATTTGCAAATTCAAGTGATATAATTCCTTTTTCAACATTATCTCTTAAGAAATGGTGACGAATATCAATGTGTTTTGTTCGAGAATGACTAATAAGATTTTTTGATAAAGTTATAGCACTAGTATATCACAATATATAGGAGAATTTGTTATGATTTTACCGAAATCTTAAAGAGTTTGCTGCATATATATTACATATGCACAGGCGAAGGCTGCTGATATATACTCGGCTTCATATGTCAAGAGAGAGGCACAATTTAACTTTTTACTGAACCACGATACCAAAGATTGAGTAATGAAATGACATGTGTCACTCGTACTTTTTCTATCTATCTTGCAACCACCAAAATCTGCATCACTGTATGATAAGAGATCGAAAGAGCTGCCTTTAAGATAGAAAAGTATGTATTCTTTAGTATGGGTTAAGTATCATAGTATCCTTTTAACCGCTCAATGATGTGACTCCTTAGGTTGTATTTGAAATCTTGCACATAAACATACGCTCATCATAATATTCAATCTGCTAGCCATTAAGAATAACAGAGATCCTATCATGCTTCGGTATAAATTTTGATCGAAATCATTTCCATTTGAACCTTTATCTAAATGTAGAGTAGCACCCGTTGGAGTCGGTTTATTTGGGATATTTTCCATTCCAAAGCATTTTAATAAATCTCGATAGTATTTTTCTTAGTTTATAAAAATTCCATTTCCTAGTTGTCTTATTTGCAGACCCAAAATATATTTTCATTCACCCATATGTGACATTTCAAATTCATTTTTCATAGTGTCAGAAAATCCATTACACAATTTTTATTATTTGATCCAAATATAATGTCATCAACATATATTTGTACAACTAATATGTCATTATTTTCTCATTTTATAAATAAAGTAGGATCTATTTTACCAATTTGAAAACTAGAATTTTGTAAATGAGTTTTTAATCTTTCATACTAAGCACGAGGTGCTTGTTTTAATCCATATAGAGCCTTTTTAAGTTTAAATACATGATCGAGATATTTCTCATGAAAAAATAGTGGATGTTGTTCAACATAAACATTTTCTTTTATAAAGCCATTTAGAAAAGCACTTTTTACATCCATTTGAAAAAGTTTAAAATGACGATGACATGCAAAAGCAAGTAATGCTCGTATTGCATGTAATGCTCGTATTGCATCAAGACATGCTACCGAAGCAAATGTCTCTTTATGATCAATTCTTTCTTCTTGATTATATCCTTGAGCTACTAATATTGCATTATTTCGAACAATGTTTCCATTTTCATCTGCTTTATTTTAAAATATCCATTTTGTCCTAATTAGAGATTGATCATTTAGTCTAGGTACAATTCCCATACATCATTTCTTTCAAATTGATTAGGTTCTTCTTGGATTGCAATAATAATAAAAAATCATCTTTTGATGCTTCTTTATAATTTTTAGGTTCAAAATTTGATATGAATGCAAATCGACTCATTTGATTTAACTATTTTCTAGTTGATAATTTTGTATTTAAATCACCAATAATATTATTAATTGGATGATCTTTTAATATCCTAGGTGGTGACATTATCATATTATCATTATTGTTATTGATATTATTATTATTGTTATTATTTTCATGTATAGGTATATTAATTTTATTTATAAATTCATCTTCATCAACATTTTTATTATTTTTAAAGTTTTCATCAAACGAAACATGAAGACTTTCTTCTATAATTTTTGGCCATTTACTAAAAATTTTATATGCTTTACTTCAATTCAAATAGCCACCAGAAATTCCTTCATCAGCTTTAGAATCGAATTTTCCTAGATAGTCTTTTGTGTTTAAAATAAAATATTTTGATCCAAGTACTTGAAAATAAGATACTTCAGATTTCTTTTTGAATTTTTTTTCATAGCATGTGTTTTTGGTCATTGATCTAAGTGTTACACGATTCAATACATAACATGTGGTTGCAACAATTTCAGCCCAAAAAATGTTTTCGTAGGGTACTACTATATAGTAAATTTCAAATTTTCATTTCTACAACACCATTTTGTTGTGGTATACATGGAAATGAAAAATTATGAATAATTTCCTTTTTGTTTCAAAAATTTGTAAATAGTTCATTTTCAAATTACCTCTATGATCGCTTCGTATACTTTTAATTTCTAAGTTCATTAAATTTGTAATTCTTTTAACAAAAATTTTAAACACTTAAAAAGTGTCACTTTTATATTTTAAAAATAATGTCCAAGTGTATCTTGAAAAATCATCAACAATTATAAAAACATATTTGTTATGATTTATTGAACGTACCCGAGTCAGTCCAAATAAATCTAGATGAAGTAGTTCGAGAGATTGCTTTGTGGAGATTTCCTTTTTAGATTTAAAAGAAATTTCTTTGATCCACAAAATTGACAAGCATCCCATAAGTTTTCAACCTTGTAGTTGATTTTTGGTAATCCTCTAACTAATTCATTATTAGCTAGTTTGTTGATATTTTTAAAATTTATATGACAAAAATGTTTATGCCATAACTATAGATATTCATGATTTGTGGTTAAGCATAAATTAGTATTTTTTTTGACATTCATGTTTAAAACATATATGTTTCGATATCTAAATCCTTTAAAGATTAGATTTTTTTTAGTCAAAACATTGCATTTGTTTTCCTTAAGATTAATTTAAAATCCTTTATTACATAGTTGAATTTTACTTAATAAGTTATGTTTCCAATTTTCTTCTAGTAAAACACTAGTAATAATAGAGGAATTAGAAATGCCTATAGTGATGACTTCTCCAGCGCCCATGAAAAATCTTTTTGAATTATCTCTGAATGTCACAGTGCCACCATCGATATATGGTATACTGGATAACATATAAGCTTTTCCAGTCATGTGCTTGGAGTAACCACTATCAAATATTCATTTCTATTCACTTTTTATTTTAATTTTGGATACCTACAAAATAAGAAAAATTTAATTGGTACCCACATTCTTTGTTTAAGGTGCCACATGTTAGTGGAAGAAGGTAGCCATATCTACGAGGATTTGGTTCCTTTCAAAATGTAATTATTTTTATATACAACTATTTTTAAATATTCATCAATATACTTTTGTCTAATTAGTTTATTATTTGTTTTGGGAATCCATATTTTGACCATATTTGTGTATGAATTCTTAATCTTAACTTCCAACTATGGCTTTTTGAATTTGGTTTATAATGTGCTATAATTCTTTGATTTTGTTTGCTTTTAAAACCCAATCCATTTCCATTTCTAGATGGGTTAGATATTTAATCAAATTTTCTAAATTTTGTTTTCCTTTGTTGAATTTTATTACATTATTTGTTATTTTATCTAATTTACTTTTAAGATCACAAATTTCAGTATTGCTAGAATCTAATTTGCTTGTAATTCTATTTTTCTTTTTCAAGGTTAACTTTTTTAACTAATAGTTTCCTAAATCATGTGATATGGTGTAATTTTGAGATAATAATGGTGCTCATTTTTTTGAGTAATTTCTAATTCTTGTTCTAAGATTGTTTTTTTCATCTTTTAATAATCCAATTTCTAATGCTACTCAAGTTAATTTTCCTATATATTCCTTATTTAATAATTGTGATTCTTTGTATTTATCATCTAATTCAATACTAATTTTCATTATTTCATCATAAGTAAGTTTGAGACGTACCTTATTAGTGTTAGCCATAAAACACACTTTGCTTGTTCTGAGTCACTTTCACTATCACTGTTATATGAAGAAGATGAATCTGAATTGTCCCATGTTACTTAAACTGCTATTTTCTTTTTCTTGAATTTTTCAAACTTGCTTTGATGTTTGATTTGTGGAGTTTGGTTTGCCACCATTTTGAAATCTGTTCATCTTCTTAAACTTCTTGAATTTGTTGTAGTTTTTGGCTATAAAAACAATTTCATTTAGCACTATGTCCGAATCTTCGTTACATGATTGGATGCTATGTTTCTCTTTTCAGGATTTTGATCCTTTCTACCCTGCAAGTTAGCTTCGTATGAAATCATATTTCCTATTAGCTCTTCGATTTTGAGTTGAGAAAAATCATTAGCTTCTTCGATGGCTAAAACTTTTCTTTTCCATTCATTTGTCAGGGAGTTTAAAATTTGTGTGACTAAATCAAAAACTGTGAATTTGACTCCAAGTGCTATGAGATCGTATTATATGATTTGAAATCTAGCATAAATATCAATAATTGATTCATTTACTTTCATTTTGAAAGATGAAAATTGGTTTTGTAAAATCAAGATTTTAGTTTGCTTGACTTTAGTTGCGCCTTCATGTGTGACTTGTAAAATGTGCCATATATCATATACCGCGGTGCAAAGCATGACACATGAAAACTCATTTTTGTCAAGTGAGCAAAAAACACATTCATAGCTTTGGTATTGTTAGATGCAGCTGCTTTTTATGCACTGGTCCAAGTGCTAATGTCGATGTTAGGTGCTTAATATTTGTTGTGAGTTGCTAACCATATTTCTAACCCGTTTATTTCAACAAAAAATTCTCATATGAGTTGACCAGTAAGCATAGTTAGAACCAGTGAATCGTGAAGGATGAGTAGTTGATTGACTTTTTTGGAAAGTGCTTGCCATATTAATGATTTTTCAACTATGTGTTACTGTTGATTTAAAAGACCGTGCTCTGATACCAAATGTAAATGTATAGGATCTTATATAATGCAACCTATATATTAATATGAGAGTATTTGCTAATAATTATACTAAGCAGAGTAAATTAACAGAGTATAAATAAGATAGATAATAAAAGCAAGCGCACCAGATATTTTATATTTGTTCGGACCTCTAATCCTACGCCCAGTACCGAAGCTCCCCTTTGGTATTTCCTTTGACCAAATAACCCTTACTTTGCCTGGAGAAATAGGTTGATACAAAAGTATTTCACTAACAATCATGTGTTCCAAATAATATGGATTTTGAATAATAGTACAATTCTTCCTATGATCTCCTTTGAATATGTGAATGTGAATACTTTGAGTTGCAGAAAGTAATTTAACCAAAATGGTATTTTGATTATGATCGATTGAGTATGCAGGCAAGTGTTGCATGAATATGTAAATAGAAAGTTAATAAGAAATCAAGAGAATAGATTATTTACAATTCTTAATCTTTGAAGTATTTATAGGTTTAAAGAGATGCGGATGAGAAGTTGTTACTGTTAAATAACTCTATTTGTTTTAATGGCTGCAACCGTTGAAGAAGAGATGATATAATTTAATATGATACGAAACATCCTTTCAGATTAGAGAAGCTGCCAGATGATAGATGTACGACAGCGGCTGTAGGAAAGAATTTCTTGAAACTATTCACAGATGTCTGTGGCTTCTCCACAAACACCTGTGGATGGAAATTTTAGATTAAATAAGTTTTTAATGATAATTTTGAATGTTTTTACTGCTAATTTTGAATGTTTTTGCTGATAATTTTATGTATATGAATTCGTGTGTGCATATATACTCAAGGAGACTTTATAATGTTTATCTAAGACTCTTAATACACTAGTATAACCTTACTAATCATGGTATGGTCCATAAGTCTTTGTTTGTCTTCAAGTCCTAATATCTTCGAGCATGATGATCTCTTGTGGTATATACTTGTAATATTGATAAGATATATAATATATGTGATTGTATAGTTGCTATTATTGAAATCATAGAATGGAGGTTCTAATAGAGCAGAGGCAACAGGGTACATATATTGATGTAGGCTCGACTGATGAAAGTCGGAGATGATGGCTATAACAATAAGGAGGCCCATTCAAAGTTAGTGTTGGACCAATAGGAAAATTATTTTTAGTGTAATAACCTGCACTGTAAACAACTTTGGTAGAAATATTCATTTTTTCTAGAAAAATCACTCACACTTTTATGGTGTATGTATTATACATTATAATTAATTAAAACACAAAAATAGTTTACCTAAATTAAATAAAATTAAACATTATTTGATAAAATTATGATAAGTAAATTATTTATATTAAAAATCTTTCAAAATTTAACATTATAATATAAGAATAGTTTATACCTATTTTAATTGATATAATAATTTTAAATTATTATTCTTAAGTATTATTTATTAATATTTTATTCATAATAATACGATGAAAAAAAGTCCTTTTTGAAGTTCATATGTATAGAAAATCTTGAAATTCCATATTATTCGTCTACATAGAAACATAGTATCTTCAATTTGGTCATTGTCCTGTGAAGCAAAAATAGAAATTCGTATGGATGTAAACATATTTGTTATTTGTACACACAAAAGTATGTACAAAGCGTGTTGTTACAAAAGTATTTTGGTTTAGAAGGCTAATATCACTATAAGATAGTTTTGAATGTCACTTAGGCAAAAATTAATGTATTTAAGACTCAAGCAAAGGTGGTTTCACTTGCAATCAGCAAGGCCTTCTTAAAAGTCCAATGAGGTCGTTTATTGTTAACCCGCCTTTTGGCAAAGCCGTACACATGTGGATTTCACCCAATGGGATTCACAATTGTCGAGGCCGACGAGTATAAGGTGATGACTGCGAGGTTCGAAAGTCAACTATAGATGATAACATGGCGCTAGGATTAAACATAATTGGTAAATAAACGATGTAGGGTGCTTGAAATATGAATATATGCTTGAGAAGTAACGATTAACATAATTTGAACCGGCGTAATATTGATCGGCGTTGTATGGTTTGGCATAGATTGGATTGGCATAGTATGGATCGGCATAGGAAAGGATTGGCATAGTTTTGATCGACATGGGAAGGCTCGGCATAGTTTGGATTGGCATAGCACAGATTGGCAAAGTTTGGATCGGTGTAGCATTTAGGATATGAGGGTTTCGGCATATGTCTCTAGCGCTAAAGGGATCGGCATGTTATGATATAGGCTATGGATTGTGTACAAACGAGTATGGATCGGCATGACACTCTAAGCAAGATGGATCGGTATATACCTATGAAGCTAGAAGGATCGGTGTACTTTCTAGGCTACATCAAGAAGGATCGGCATATCTTCGTGGATCAGGAAAGGACGACGTATCTTTGTAGAGGATGGATTGGTATAGGATATTGGAAGAAGACAGATCGACGTAGAAACATGGAAAGGGAGAGATTGGCATGGATTGGACCCTCCTGAGACGATCGGTGTTGATTTGGATGAAGGAAGAACGATCGGTGGTTATAAGGCTGATCGTTGTTTATGGACAAATTGGATACGCCGATCCTTATGGTGGGCCCGTACGGGTGAGAAGGCCCTATAGCCGAAATTTCACCTATAAATACAGTAGGCACGACTTCAGAAGGGGGCCTTCATTATGTTTCTCTTCATCTTCTACAAAGGCGGCACTCTACCATTTTTATTCTGGAATTTTGGATTGTAATTGTAATCAAATTACAATATAATAAAAAGAATTGTTCTAGAGTGAACGTAGGTCAGAGATAGCTGAACCATTATAAATTTGTCTCTCTTTATTTGAATTCTTTTGAATTTTTCTTATTCTTCATATTATATTCTCCCCATTATATGTTATATATTATCTGTGATTGAATATTGGTGCTTTCACACAACTGGGTGTTGGTGGTCAATTTTGACACCAACATTTGTCATCCTAAATATAGTCGAGATTGTCTCTTAAGTAAAAAAATTGTAACTTTTATGTTAAAATAATGATGTAGTAATACATCAACCATCCAGGTTTGAGAATAACGACCAAAATATTATCCTAATGACATTTAAGTGTAACCTTTTAGAGAAATACTTACAATGTTGTCCCTTGCGACCTCCCCTTTTAGAAAACACAACATATTCATCAGTGATAACCTCACAAGCTAAAAAATTGAGCATAACCCATAAATTTTGCAATAAATGTGAATAGAGTAAGAATAATTGGTCGTAAATATAAGTAATGTGAATGCAAACAAGATACCTTCAAAATAACAGAAGGAGATTTTTTTTCCAAGTATTTTCTTACAAATGTTCTTATCCTAATATGTGCTTAAAAGAAAAAAAATTATATTGACATAAATATCATATTCAAGATGGTTTTTTCCTATATGCATTTAACCTATATGTAACACTTCAATTATACTCATGCAAAGAGGTAGTTTATCATCTAAAAACATGAACAATAACATGTTAAACTTATTATCTGCTGTTTCTAATCTGTTTGAACCAACATTGACTTTCTCTTCGGTGCCTAAGTACAAATCTCGGTACTAATTTTTAGATAATGGAAATATATAAGCAAGGAATCAAATGAAATAAATCAATATTATAAAAAATCCAGCCACTACAACATTCAAAAAAATATAATATACATAACTATTTCTAAAATAGTGCACAACCAACATACGTAAGTGTGAAGTTCACTACACTCAAATATACACTTGTTTTAATACATATGTAACAACCTAGATTTTTTTAATGAGTTCAATCGAGTTAAGCGTAGTTTTGGACGTAAAGTTAAACTTTTGAAAATGATGAAACTAGGATCTGAAACTAGTTCCATTGTGCTTAGAATGTCATTTACGTTTGGAAAACATATAAAGCTCCAAGGAATCAAATAATGTAACAAATGAGACGGGTTGAGATGGAGAGGGAAAAACTTGTAATAAAAAGAGAGAGACCTTTATATTTCTAATTTTTGAAATTAGACCATCACCCTTTCATTTTCCTTCATCTTCCTCCTTCCCTAAGCCCTAGTTCCCCTTCCCCTTGTCATAAATCCTTCACCCCTTCACCAAAAATACTCTAAATTTAAATGAGGTTATCCTCTACAATGCTATAAACCAGGTCTTCCTAGAATTGAAGAGCTAATTTTGGAATTTCAGAAATAGGGATTTATAGAGTTGATTTTAAGAAAATTTTGGGAATTTCTACTTGATGAAGGGAGTAGGAATGCTCTCTGCCTTATCTGATTTCCTTTATGCATATTTATTTGCTTTGTTGGGTTAGGGCTTTGTTATGAGTCCTTTTCTCCTAGTTGAATGATGAGTGAATAATTTGATTGAAGTATGCCGATGTTAGCCCCCCTTTTGGAAAAGTAGTACACAGGAAAATTTAACCCAATGGACATCATGATCATCAAGGCGGGAGGCCTAGAGAAACAGTTATCAAACTCGAAGATTAGCTATAAACAAGACTATGGATGATGGTCAAGGGATTCGGATCAGATCTTTTATTTTAGTCCTAATTAATATGAAATTGGTATCAAGTGATAAGGAAGGCCCCATGAGGATACATTTTAAATTTCAAGTCGATCGGAGTTCGTATTTTAGAGTCACGAGAAAAAGAAAAGGGATCGGTTCATATTCAGCTCAACAACACAACTCAACAATGATCACTCCATAACTCAACAGCCATAAGGAGGATTAAAGTAAAACTTTGGAAATAAGAAGAGGGGACGCTAGGGAGTCTACTCTAGGAATTGCATGGAATTTAGAGGAGTTAGAGGGATTGACATCTGTCCCTCAATAGGGATCGGTACCTATACCTCTCAGGGATTGGTAAGCCCAACTTCATAACAAAGTTCAAACAATATCTCAACATCTACACATCTAATTAACATTAAACATGGAGGACAAGCTAACTAGAACATGTGGAACATTCCGTAGGAATCACATAGCATTTCGAGTATGTTGGAGGGATCGGTACCTATCCCTCTATAGGGATCAGCGATAACTAGCCTTAACATCACATTGCAACAAAAGTCGGTCAATAACTCGAGTTTAACTAATCTATTTGGCATGAAACTTGAAGGCTATACATAATACAACATGGAGAAGCTCCCATAGGGATCACATGGTATTTGGAGCAAGTTGGAGGGATCGGTACCTATCCCTCTCTAGGGATTGGAAGAAATCAGAATTCAATCAATACTACTTCACAGAAAATGTGATATCTCACAAACCATATGTCAGAATTGCATGAAATTTGGTGAGAAAGTAGCTAAAACCATGAGTAACTACCTAAAGGGATTGCACCTCATTTGGACACCAAAATATGGATTAGTACCGATCCCTGTTGTAATTCCCAATGGGCTTGGAAAGTTTTGGGTGGCCTCGTCTTAGTTGTGAGAAATGCGGATTGCGGATCTTAAGGCTAGAATTAACACTAGAGGGAGGGTGAATAGTGTTTTAAGGAATTACTAAAACTTTTTGAGTTTATGTTAATTTGAACACAAATGTATGCAATATCCAGACACAGATATGATCACAGAATCAAACACAGATGTGGAAATAAAGTAAAAGCAATAAAGGAAAGAACACACCGAATTTTATACTAGTTCAGAGTTACCCTACATCCAGTCCCGCACATAAGTACGGATTTCCTTTCAAAAGCAATTATTACAATTACACCCTTGATTTCAAGGCCACAAGGTACACCATTCCAGATTCACAATCCTATGGGTAGACATACTTGATTTTACGGGCAACAAGTTCACCCAATTGATTTCACAAGCTACAATCACATCTTTTCTCGCTTGATTGATTTCATAGGCTATAATCACACCTTTTCTCGTTTAGTTTATTACAAGAAGCCTATAACTCTGAATAGCACTGAGATCTTGTTGAGATAGTGATAGAGAATCAAACTAGAGATGATCTAGTTAGATTCAATGTTGATTTCGACAGAGTAATGGTAAAAATATATATAAAGAAATATGGAAGAAGAAGAGGAGTGAAATCAGAGAAAATATGAGTATAAATTCGTTTAAAACTGCCCCTATTTATAGTAGAACAACGTCCGTGTCCATTCATGGAAGGATATGACGAATACACACTTCTTTTGAAATTCAAATTTTTGAAACAAACTGCCACCTTGTCGACATTAGGTCCTATGGGTTGTCGACAAGCCTAAGGTATTTTTAGTACTTTATTTTTCTTTAAAAATAACTTTTATCTTGTATTAAAACTATTTTAAACTTTATAAATATACTTATCTATAGTTAAAATACATAAATAAATATAGAGAATAATATTTTGATATATATAAAATTTTACTCTAATTTTATATTTAAATCTAAGTATAAAAATTAAAAATTAAATATATTATTATTAAAGTGGAAATTAGCCATAAGGGTCTCTTTAGCAAGTGCAATTAGTTTCTAGGACACACAACTAAAATAATTACTTTTAAGGACAAAATGAAACATAATTAGTTTCTAAGGCTTAAAAACCTAGAAATTATGTCCTTGAAAGTAATTAGACTATTGGCTTTGTCCTTAAAAGTAACTATTCTACTAACTTTCTCCTTTTTTTAAGCGGGACGGATGTGTAGCGTGGCACCACACAACCGGTTATATAGCATAAAAATATGTTAATAGTGCGATCAACAAGCCTGATCGCTGACCAAAAAGGGAGAAGGCTGCACAGCAGACACACTAACCGTCAATTACATAGAGGAGACATGTGTACATAAAAGCATAATACATGTAGCGGTAAATATATTAGATAGGAACTACAAGTGGTGTCCAGGTTGCCTACGGGTGGGAGCTACAGAGGAGCTGCTAGCCGATTCTACCGACGAAGATCTGGAGAACGACAGTCTAAGCCTGAAAGGAGCTGAGAAACTATGACCTGTTAAAGATGAGTAATAGTAAATAATACGCCTGCATGTTCCATCAAAGTGTGATTTGGTCTTGTTGAACACGTGTGCATTACGCTCGGCCCAAATGTACCAACTGAAAATCGCCACAAAGGGATCTAAGTGCTTATTGGGGGGATTATACTGCCAATATTCGAAGAAAGAAGTGACTGTTGGGACATAGTCTAGTAGGTGAACGGATGTTGCAGCCCAAACCCTAAAGGAAAAGCCACATTCAATGAATAGATGTTGTATACTTTCAGTTGCGTTAGAGCAAAAAGCACAATAAGGGTGCATCGCGATGTTAAGACGAAAGAGTCTCTCTCTGGTGTTGATGCGGCCGTGGATAAGGCACCATTGGAAGAATGCCATGCGAGGTTGGAGCTGACAATTCCAAAGTCTGGGGAAGTTGAAGAGGCGACCAGGGTTGTTCAGGTGAGCATAGCAGGAGGCGACGGAGAAACCAGCTGTGGGATTAGGGGCCTAGAGGAACTTATCAGGTAAGGGGGTGAATTGGATGGATTGAAGGATGGAGACAGTTGGTGAAGCTCGGCTAAGGTGGTAAGGTCAAAGTAGGATGATGGAAAGAGGTGGTCAGGGCCCAGGCGGAAAGAGTCGGAGGTGGTAACATGGCTTGTGGCTGAGTGAGAAAAGAGGTTGGGGAGGATAGAGGAAAGGGGTAGGTGGCCGTACCAGATATCTAGCCAGAAGAGGCAGTTAGCCCCATTACCCACTTCGACTTGAAAGAGTGATTTAACTCGGGGAAGGATGGTGAGGACACCAGACCAGAATGTGGATGGTTTAAGGCTGGGAGTGGAGTGAAGAACAAGGTGGGGATTGGAATGGTAGTAAAGTGTGGTAATCCAAGTTTTCCAAAGGAAGGATCCGGGAATGAGAAATTGCCAGAGCCACTTTACGAGAAGCGCAAGGTTGAAGTAGTATAAGTTAACGATTCCAAGACCACCGTTATTGGTGTGCATAAAAATGGTCCGCCAGTTTACGAGCTTCTTTATTCTTCCCCCGTTCCATAGAAAAGAACTTCTGATCTTGTCAATTATTTTGATTACCTATGTTGGAAGCTTGTAAAATGACATCCAATATGAAGGGATGGCCGATAAGACTGACTTAACGAGGACAAGGCGACCGACAGAAGAGAGAGAATGTGCCTTCCAGGAAAGGAGTCTGTTTTCTATTTTGATGATGAGGGGGAGCCTGTCTGCTTTGAGTAGCTTGGTCGGTCGGAGGGGAATACCTAGATATGAGATGGGAAATTGCGTGATGTTGCAGTTGAGCAGATTGGAAAATGTAGGCCCAAGGTGATCGGAGTTTCCAAGCATGATGATGGAGCTTTTATTGAAGTTGATGGAGAGGCCAGATATGAGTTCAAAAGAGTACAGAGCTACTTTAAGGCAGCGGATATGGTTGACGTTGGGAGATGCAAAAAGGATAGTGTCATCAGCGAAATGAAGGTTGGATATAACCAGATTCGAGCTGAGGAGCTTGATGCCTTCAAAGAGGTTGTTCGATATTGCTAACTTGATCATGCGGTTGAATACATCCGCAACTAGGACGAAGAGCGGGGGGAAGTGGGTCGCCTTGACGCAGGCCACGAGCAGACTTGAATAGGCCACCGGTAGCACCATTAATCGAGATTGAGGAATGACTAGAACAAAGGATGCATTGGATCCAATTGCACCATTTTGTGGGGAAGCCTCTATGCTCCATAAGTTCCGGAATGAATTGCCAGTTAACTGTGTCAAAAGCCTTTGAGAAGTCTAATTTAAGGAGAATGCCTGGCGTTGAAGTTTGGTGACAGAAGGAAATGACCTCTTGGGTAGACGCTACGCAGTCCATGATATTACGGCCGAGGATGAATGCGGGTTTCTCAATTCCAATAAAGGGGCCAATGACTGTTTGAAGGCGGTTGGCAAGAACTTTGGTTATGATTTTGAAGGTGATGTTCAGGAGGCTAACGGGACGGAAGGAAGGAAGGGTGTTGGCTCCAGGTGTTTTGGGGAGGAGGATGATATTAGCGTAGTTGAGACGAGCAACAGAAGAAGGATCGGCTTGGAATTCAAAACACATCTCGATAATGTCGTACTTGATGGTTTCCCAATAATGTTTGAAGAAAAATGGGCCGAAGCCATCTGGACCCGGAGCTTTGTCTTTAGACATATCATTCAGCGCAGCCTAAATTTCCGCCTCCGTGAAGGGATGATCAATAGGGATGGGGGAGCAGTCAGGGTAGAGCAGATTCCAGTCTATGCCTGGGATTGGAGGATGATGTTTACCCAAAATGTTACGATAATATACGGAGAATAGATTGAGGATGTCAGACCGATCGGTGACAGAGGCGCCATTGTGGGTGATTTCGGGGATGAAAGTGGATCTGCGCCTGCCGTTTGCAAGGCGGTGGAAAAAAGCCGTGTTTTTATCTCCATCCCCAATCCATTTCGCTTTGGAGCGTTGTTTCCAACCAATATCCTCTTGCAGTGACAATCTATCCAGTTCCGCCTCTAGGTCTCTCAAGCGAGTCCGATCCGATTCGGTGAGGGGGCTAGATTCTTCAAGGATGTTGAGGTCCAAAAATTTCCTCTTGAATTGCTGAAATATGCGAGCGAATGGAGTCCCAAACTAACTTGTCCCAGGGCTTGATAATCTTACGGAGAGATCTAAGCATGGTGACAACCCTGCTGGTGGCTGAGGGGATATGGGAGGGCTGGGACCAGATATCTTTGATGAAGTTTTCGAATGACGGTTCAAGAAGCCAGAGTCGCTGGAAGCGGAAGGGTCTAATAGGACAGGAGGATGAGCTAGTATCAAGGAGGAGTGGGCAGTGATCGGAGATGATTGTGGCTAGGCCAGAGACTATGGAAAGTGGGTATAAGTTATCCCAGGCTGGATTGGAGAGGAAGCGGTCCAGTTTGGCTAACGAAGGTTCAGATCCGTGACTTGACTAGGTGAATTGGTGGTTACTGATGGTGGGTCAATCAAGGAGCATAGGTTGATGAAGGAGTTGAAGGATTCAGAGTCATGAGAAAGGTTGCCCGAATTTCTTTCGACAGAGGATCTGGTGGTATTGAAGTCTCCACCAACCACCCAAGGACCATTAATGTGAGAGGCGAAGTTGAGGCAATTCGTCCATAGATCATTACAATCTTGAGTATTAAGTGGACCATAGATATTGGAGAAGAAAAAGATCGTTCCAGTTTGCAAGTGACGAAGGGCTACGTGTAAGGCCGATGTGTGATGAAAAGTTTGGCAGTGGGACCACACGGATTCATTCCAGGCTGTCATAATGCCTCCACAAGAGCCGACGACATTCAGGTGGGCCCACCCAGAAAGAAATGTCCCACCAATTTGTCTGAGAAGATTAGGGCATGGGTCTGATAGTTTAGATTCTTGTAGGAATAGTATGTCGGTTTTGTAGGGGGCAATTATATAGTTAACAGAATGTCTTTTACTGGGGTCCCCCAGCCCCCTTACATTCCAGGAAATTAGCTTCATTGGGATAACGACAAGCGCTTCGATTCGAGAGCTTGCATGGAGGTGTAGTGTTCATCATGCAAACTCACACCCATGCAACGTGCCATTTTTTTGTTTAGGCTTTTATTAAGAGAGGAGAAAACAACATGTTTGAAGAAACTACCAGGTGTGATGCTGCTTTGTCCAGTTTGGAGCTCCGGCGGACAGACGTTGGAATGACGAGCTGAGACCACTGACCTGTCATTGGCTGGGCCACGTGTCTATGTTCAACAGGTTGTGGAACCGGGAATAAATAGGGAGGGGGGAGATTGACAATCTGGCTGGGGGGCTACATTGTGAGGTGAATGAGGCGGAACATGAGTTGTTGGTGTTGGTGTGATATGTTGGGGAAGGGGAGTTGATAGATCCAAGTCAGCATACGGGTTCCACTCTTGCTCCTGGACAGGCCAAGAATCCCAGGCCAAGGATCCAAGTCAGCATACTAACTTTGGCCTTGAAATTAATTTCTGTGGACGTGTGTCATAGAAACTAATTGGACTGTAAAGTTTGTCCTTATAGTGAAATTCCCCATTATTAAAATATAGTTTAAAACCAAGGATAATTTGATTTTGAAAATAAAGATTATTTTGGGCCTAAAAGTATCTAAAACCAGGATAGATGTTTTTGATTCTTTTTTTAAACGAAAGGTTTTGAAATCATTTTGAAAACAGGATATAATTTTGTAAAACCATTTTGAATAAAAGTTAGTGGATACAAAGCAATGTTCCACTAGATTTTTCGTAGGTTCCATCCTACTTAGGGTTCCATCCCTTTAACAGGCTCGAAGTGGATTTCATTCCACGAATAAATTGGATTTTAAGATGCCAGTGCTTTTCTAGGAGTTTTAACAAAATTCTTAATTAAATTACTTATTATTGAAATCTTTAACTCTTGATAATCTTGATACTCATAAGTCTTCGGTCTTGATATCTTGAATCTCTATACTGTACAGTCTTCATTCTTGGTACCTGCATGGTTAGATCCTGCATATATATCTAAACTATAATGTTAGTATTTATATTTTATAATCTTATTCTAAGGTTGTTGTCATCAAAACCATCTTCTCAAGGACTAACAATCTCCCTTTTTTTGATGATGACAGCCTTTGTTTATAAAATATTAATTCAATCCAAATAACTCCTCCTAAAACTAATAACTCCCCCTAAAACTATGCCTAACTATCCTATTTATACTTCTCCCCCTTTGTCATCAACAAAAACTAACTCGAAATTATATAACTCCCCCTTAATCTAATACTCTATGACATGTGATTATAATGATAGTGTTATCATAAATAATCATCACTTGATTCTAAAACTAAAACTTAGTCCTAAATTGCTAACTATCCTAACTAAGAATCTATATATAATAATTCAAATAATATAAGAACACAAATCATTTATTAAGTATATATTGTTATGTTTACATGTGCGTAGAGAACGTAAGTAAAAACATACAACAATAGGAAAGAGAGAAAAGAAACTAATGTGTGCCCTTGAAAATGGAAGATCTATGAACCGAACAATTTGGGTAGTGGAAACATAAATTTCCATGTTGTTCGACTAGATTTCCATCCTTGTCAGAGTACACTTCGCCAGTGCAAATGACTTTGTCGTCATCTTCAGCGTGCTCTTCTTCCATGTGGGCTTCTTCTTCTTCTTCATCGCTGTCCTCTTGCACTTGATCTCCTGTAGACTCTTCATCAATCAAGATCGGATTAGCGTGATTGTCCATTAGAAACTTTTGCAAATTTCTAAGGATTTTGCCTTGCCGTTCTTGTTCTTTGGCCATTCTAAGTTGCACTACTTGAATTTCAGTCATTAGTTGCAGTGCATCCTTCAAGGAATCCTCCAATTTTCATCACTCTTGCAAGCGTAGTTCGTTGAAATGCTCCAGCAGAAGGAGAAGGGAACGAAAAAGTTGAATTTTTGTTTGATTTGAAAGAGGAGGCCATTGTTTAAATGTTTTCAGAAGTTAGAATAGAGAAAGACTAGAAAGAATGATCAAAATTTCGAAATAAGAAGAATACATAACCACTTATTTGAATTTTGGTTGGAAAATTTCAAAAATAAAAAAGCCGTTATATGTCGACAGGGGTAGGAGGGGGTTGTCGGTATGGTACTTGATATTTTTGCTATTTGATTTATTTTAATTTAATTTCTAATTATACTTTGTTATTTATATTTTATATTTCTGTTATTGAACATATACCTAATTCTCTTCTTAATTTAGTAAATATAGATTAATTTAAGGGTTTTGTTAAGATATCAGCAATTTGATTCTCAGAATTAATATAATCAAGGGTAATTACTTCCTTACTTATATTATCTCTGAAAAAATGATATCTGATATCAATATGTTTAGTTCGAGCATGATGAGTAGTATTTTTGGATAAATTTATTGCACTAGTATTGCCATAATAAATTAGTGATTTTGAGATATTTAAACCTAAATATTTTAAAGTTTGTTGCATATATATTATTTGAAAACAAGCCAAAGCAGCAGAAATATACTCTGCTTCAGTTGTTGATAAAGAAACCGTGTTTTGCTTTTTACTAACCAGGAAATCAGAGAATGCCCCAAAATGTGACAAGTTCCACTTGTACTTTTTCGGTCTGATTTACAACCAGCATAATCAACATCGCAGTAAGATATTAAGTCAAAAGAATCATTTTTAGGATAAAATAAGCAATAATCAAGGGTGTGTTTAACATATCTTATAATATGTTTTACGGCTTTTAAGTGGGTCTCTTTAGGTTGGGATTGATATCTTGCACAGAGACAAACACAATGCATGATATCAGGTCTACTAGCAGTGATATAGAGTAGTGATTCCTCTATACAATTTTTGATCTACATCTTTCGAGAGATCTTCTTTACTTAGGCACTCATTGGTTTCCATGAGAGTGGGTTTTCCGCTTGCCATAGTCAAACCAAATTTACTAACTAGGCCTTTAGCATATTTTTCTTGACTATTAAAGATACCATTATCTAATTGTTTTATTTGTAATCCTAGAAAGAAGTTTAATTCACCTATATGACTCACTCAAACTCTTTTGTCATTATTTCAGAAAATTCTTTATTCATTTCAAAATTAATTGATCTGAAAATGATATCATCTACATAAACTTGTACTTGTTGAATATCATTTTTATTTCTTTTATTAAAAAGAGTATTATCTACATTACCAATTTCAAAATTTGATTGTAATATGTAAGATCTTAGTCTATCATACCAGTCTCTAGGAGCTTGTTTTAGACCATATAGAGCTTTCTTAAGTTTGTAAACATGATTTGGTAATTTTTCATTTTCAAAAAGTGGTGGTTGTTCAACATATACTTTCTCTTTTACAAATCCATTTAAAAAGGCACTTTTAACATCCATTTGATATAATTTGAAATTATTATGATTTGCGAAAGAAAGTGGAATCCTATGGCTTCTAATCTTGCCACGGGAGCAAAGGTTTCATCAAAATCTATTCCTTCTTCTTGACAATAATCTTGAGCGACTAACCTGGCTTTATTTCTAACAACCTCTCCTTTTTCATTCATTTTACTTTTATAAACCCATTTAGTTCCAATTATACTTTTATTTGCAGGTCTAGGAACAAGTTTCCAAACATAATTTCTAGTGAATTGATTTAATTCTTCTTGCATAGCCAAAATCATGAATCATCAGTTGATGCTTCTTTTGGATTTTTGGGTTCAATAGTTGATATAAAGGCTACATTGCTCATTTTACTTAGTTGATTTCTAGTTGTAACAACAGATTGCATATCTATTAGTATATTTTCTATAGGATGATCTTTTAAAAGTTTAATCCTTTTATTAGGATGATTAATTTCATTATTAGTTTCAATTGACTCTTGATTTTGAGTGATTAAATCCTCTTCATCATTTGTATCTTCAAAAGTTTTGAAACTTTCATCGAATAAAACATGCATTGTTTCTTCAATGGTGTTAGTTCTTAAATTAAACACTCTGTATGCTTTACTTCTATTAGAATATTTGTTAAAGATAGTTTTGTCGGATTTAGGATCAAATTTATCTAAGTTATCTTTTGTATTTAAAATAAAACATTTACTTCCAAAAATTCTATAATAAGATACCTTAGGTTTCTTTCTGTGAAGAAGTTCATAAGATGTCTTATCAGTTAAAGGTTTAATTAAAATTCTATTTAAAATATAACAGGCGGTAACCATTGCTTCTGCCTAAAAATACTTTAGTAATTTACTATCTGAAAGTATAGTTCTCGCACACTCTTGAATCATCCTATTTTTATGTTCTACTACTCCGTTTTGTTGTGGGATACTTGGAAATGAAAAATTGTGAGTTATTCCCTTTTTATTGCAGAATTCCTCAAACTTTTCATTTTCAAATTCACCACCGTGATCACTATGGATGGTTATAATTTTTAGAGAAAATTGATTTTGAATCCTTTTTGTAAAGTTCTTAATACATTCAAAAGTATCACTTTTATGTTTCAAAAAATATTGTCCATCTAGAATAATCATCTACAATTACAAAAACAAATTTACTAAGATTTATCGACAAATTTAAGATGGACCAAATAAATCAAGATGAAGTAATTCAAGAGGTTTTGAGATTGAAATCATATCTTTTAATTTAAAGGATTTTTTTCTAAGTTTTCCTAATTGACATGCATCACATAGACTATCTACTTTAAAATTCATTTTAGGAAGACCTCTTACTAGATCATATTTTGACAGTCTAGATAAGAGTTTGAAATTCAAATGTCCAAATCTCTTATGCCAAATCCAAAGGTCACTTGTATTTGCCAAAAGACACAAGTTATCATTTGAAACTTTCATACTAAGAATATAAATATTCTTTTTCCTAATTCCCTCAAATATTATGGTTGAATTATTATCTTCAATGTGACACTTACCTTTTTCAAATTTAATTTTATATCCTTTATCACATTGTTGACTAATACTTAGCAGATTATATTTCAAATTCTTAACTAGCAAAACATTAGTAATAATAGGAGTTTCAGAGTTACCAAATTTTCCGATGCCAATCACATATCCTTTTGAGTTGTCTCCAAAGTTAACCAGTCCTCCATCTTTGTATATTATATCATTCAGCATATCTGAGTTGCCATTCATGTGTCTAGAGCATCCACTATCGAGTATGCATTTATTCATTTTGATCTGCACAATTTGTCCATTGTGAATTGATTCCTCAATACCTATAAAGCATGTTTCTTGCCCGTCATACAATTTTGATAGACAACTTGAATTTGAATATTGATTATATGCAGACTCAAGAGACAATGATGATCTGAATATTTCTAAACTAGTATTAACAATTTTTTTGAACATAGCCATTTTAAAAACTTTTCAAAAATCATATTATGAAACTTTGAAAACCTTGCTCTGATACCAAATGCGAGAAATGCGGATTACAGATCTTAAGACTAGCATTAACACTAGAGGGGAGGGGGAGGGGGAGGGGGGGTGAATAGTGTTTTAAGGAATTACTAAATCTTTTTGAGCTTATGTTAATTTGAACACAAATGTATGCAATATTTAGACACAGATATGATCGCAGAATCAAACACAAATGCATAAATAAAGTAAAAGCAATAAAGGAAAGTACATATTGGATTTTATACTGGTTCGAAGTTACCCTACATCTAGTCCCGCACACAAGTACAGATTTCCTTTCAAAAGTAATTGTTACAATTACACCCTCGATTTCGAGGCCATGAGGTACACCACTCCAGATTCACAATCCTTTGGGTAGAGATACTTGATTTTACGGGCAACATGTTCACCCACTTGATTTCACAGGCTACAGTCACATCTTTTCTCGCTTGATTGATTTCATAGGCTACAATCACACCTTTTCTCGTTTAGTTTATTACAAAGAAGCCTATAACTATGAATAGCACTGAGATCTTGTTGAGATAGTGATAGAGAATCAAACCAGAGATGATCTAGTTAGATTCAATGTTGATTTCGGCAGAGTAATGGTAAAAAAATATATAAAGAAATGTGGAAGAAGAAGAGGAGTGAAATCAGAGAAAATATGAATATAAATTCGTTTAAAACTGCCCCTATTTATAGTAGAACAACAGCCGTGTCCATTCATGAAAGGATATGACGAATAGACACTTCTTTTGAAATTCGAATTTTTGAAACAAACTGCCACCTGTCGTCATGGGGTCCTATGGGTTGTCGACAAGCCTAAGGTATTTTTGGTACTTTATTTTTCTTTGAAAATAACTTTTATCTTGTATTAAAACTATTTTAAACTTTATAAATATACTTAACTATAGTTAAAATACATGAATAAATATGGAGAATAATATTTTGATATACATAAAATTTTACTATAATTTTATATTTAAATCTAAGTATAAATAATTAAAAGTTAAATATATTATTATTAAAAGATAGTTTAAAACCAAGGATAATTTGAATTTGAAAATAAAAATTATTTTGAGCCTAAAAGTATTTAAAACCAAGACATATGTTTTTGATTCTTTTTTTAAAAGGAAGGTTTTGAAAACATTTTGAAAACAGGATATAATTTTGTAAAAACATTTTGAATAAAAGTTAGTGGATACAAAACAGTGTTCCACTAGATTTTTCGTAGGTTCCATCCTACTTAGGGTTCCATCCCTTTAACAGGCTCGAAGTGGATTCCATTCCACGAATAAATTGGATTTTAAGATGCCGTTGCTTTTCTAGGAGTTTTAACAAAATTCCTAATTAAACTACTTATTGTTGAAATCTTGAACTCTTGATAATCTTGATACTCATGAGTCTTCAATCTTGATATCTTGAACCTCAACGCTGTACAGTCTTCATTCTTTATACCTGCATGGTTAGATCATGCATATACACATATATCTAAACTATAATGTTAGTATTTATATTTTATAATCTTATTCTAAGGTTGTTGTCATCAAAACCATCTTGTCAAGGACTAATATTGGTCTCCTGAACGTTCTATCAAAATTTCAGTCCGATCCATGCACGTCTTCCCATATTAATATAGTAAGCATAGCGTTAGAAAAGGGATCTTCTTTTTGCTTCTCTTTATCTTCAACCAAGGCTGCACTCTATCAATTTTATTCTTTGGATTTCAGATTGTAACTGTAAACAAACTTCAGTATAATAAAAAGGATAATTTGGAAGTAGATGTGGGCTAGAGTTAGCCGAACCACTATAAATCTTATCTCCTTTTACTTGCTTTTTGATTGTTTTAATTTTGTCCTTCATTTATTTCTCTTGATATTTCTGTGATTGGGTTGAATATTTGATCTTTTGCATAATTAGGTGTTAACGGCCAATTTTGACGCCAACATTTTGGTGTTTTCACTGAGAAGACTTGCACCCGTTGATTTGAAAGCCTGGGCTTAGATTTTGAAGCTTGGATACTTGGATATTGGAAGAAATGGCTAGATAGTCAAAAAGGAGAGCACTACCAGAAAGGAGCAACCATAGAGAGAGTCAGGAGGCTTCCTCAGGAGCTGGAGCTAATCTGACATATATATATATATCACCAGCGATGAGATTGAAACGGTAATGGATGCTATGCAGGAGAGGATGATGAAAAGATAGGATGAGACGATGCAAAATTTTCTCCAATAGATCGAACGAGCTGAGCACAGAATTAAGGAATTGAAGCTGCAGAAGTCACTGGAAATCAGAACTGGGAACATGAAAATGAAGCCAATAGACAAAGGAATAGAATAGAGCAGCCGGGGGCAGTTCGCTGCCATCCTAGAGGGATCAGCACCAATCCCTCCAAAGGGATCGGTACCGATCCCTAAAGGCTCGGGGCATGCCCCCGGGTCTGGTTGATCATGATGCTGGAGGACCTATGATCGATTGCATGGAGCTTGGTTCGAATTGGAATTTGGATGCTCGTCCGAAGGAATACGTTTTGGAATTCCTTCGTAGATTCGGTGGGCAACTTGGAAAAAATGATAGGAGACTGCCACTAGAAGACAATGACAGGTTTGCAAAGATGATAAGGCATGCTATGCATGGAGGATTTGTAAACAGGGATCTAGAGGATGTAAATAGAAGTCCATTTGTTCCTAATATGAGGAATGCTAGGAATCTACCAGAATTCAAACTACCAACACTGGAAGTTTATGACAGAAAGTTGGATCCAACTATGCATATGGTGAGGTATATACAGCACATGGAAGTACTGGAGGCATCAGAAGAAGTCTTGGCACGGTGCTTCCTCTTGTACTTAATGGATGTAGCTGCACTATGGTTCAGACAGTTGGAAAGCAATTCTATTAGAAAATGAATGGAATTGGTCGAAAGATTTATGAAGTAGTTTCGAGTTCACATTACAAGATCCAAGAATGTAATGACATTGACGTCAGTAAAGCAGTGGGCATGAGAGTCACTCAAGAATTTCTTAATCAGGTTTAATGTGCTAGTTGTTTCGTTGAATTGACCAGATCCATTGCTGGTTTTGATAGCGGCAGTGTCATAAGTTGCGGATAATTCAGATTTTAAGATATCACTGGTACGAGATCCACCGATGGATCTCGGGGAGTTCAACCATGAAGCAAAAAGGTTTTTGCGATAAGAAGATGCAAAAGCAGATAGAGAGGCAACAGAAGTTAAAATTGTATGAGGTGGAGAACTGCCCAGTGAAAGCTTTGAGAAGGACAAGGGTAAACAAAACATGGACAATAGCTTTGATGGATCAAAGCGACAAAGGGGAGAAATTAAATTCACTTCTCACTCGTAATTGAATGAAACCCTAGAACGAATATATCTGCATTCTCGAGGATGCCTTCCGTATCGAAGACCAGCAAGGATGGAACCCTTCGAACGCAAACGGAAATCTGGAAAGCACTGCCTATTCCATAAGCTGGATGAGCACAATACAAATGACTGTAGACATTTGAAATATATCATTGAGGAATATGTGTGGAATGGTTAGTTACAACAATACATAAGGACTCGGGCTGCGACAGTGAAACAAGAGTAGCCACCATCCACCTTGAACGAAAATAGCACTAGATCAAGGCATCATCATCAACTTGTCATTAATCGATCGGGATGGCATGGAATAAGTAGCAAACTCCACAGTAGGATGGCTAAATCACTTACACATGTACGGGTTAAGGATGGTCCCTAGGCATGCTCCGAGATGATGATAAACTGTAATAGTAGGTTTTGTGAAATTTGTTTTTTTCTTCGTGTTTGCTCCGAACTCTTTTTTATTAGTTGTACAAAATCTTATTTTATATTTCGGAAAATATGGACTTAGGAATGCATAAATTTGGATCAATGTAATGGATAACACAAGTCGTTAGTTATGGACTATGCCTGGCAAGGATAGGTCGCTTCGCTCGAACGCGATGGATTGGCCTACTCAAGTCATCGAGTATGGATTGTGCTCGGCAAGGACCTGAGGACGTCAAGGTCGTGAGGTATGGACTATGCCCGACAATGGGTAGGTCGCTTCGCTTGAACATGATGGATCGACCTACTCTAGCCGTCGAGTATGGATTGTGCTCGGCAAGGATCTGGAGAGATCAAGGTCGTCGGGTATGGTCTATGCTTGGTAAGCGGTAGGTCGCTTCGCTTGAACGCGACGAATCGACCTTCTCAGGTCGTCGAGTATGGATTGTGCTCAGTAAGGATCCAGTGAGATCAAGGATTTGGATTAGAATAACAACCCAGAGAGGTTATGGATCTGTACATCAGCTTCAAACATCTATGGATTTGGATATGCCTAGAGCTGGTTGGGATTTGGCTAACGAGCCGGTGAGGTCGAGGGTTTGGGTAAAACAGTCCTGAGAGATTGTGGATTTAGAATTAGATATTGACTCAGAATAATCATGGATTTCACTAATAATCTAGAGAGATCATGGATTTGGATTGGCAACAGATTGGACAATACGGCTATCGATCGATTATGGACTTTGGATTTTGGATTTATGGCAATTCAAAACAATCTTTCACATTGCAAGGCATGTTTTGAGGGGTAAAGTGTTGACTCACCTTTTGAAAAGGCAGTACACAGGTATATTTAATCCAACGGACATCATGATCTTCAAGGTGGGAGGCCCGAAGAAATGGTTACCAAGCTCGGAGATTGGTTATAAACTAAACTACGGATGATGGTCAAGAGGATTCAGATTGGATCCTTAATTTTAGTCCTAATCAATGTGCAATTGGTACGAAGTGATAAGGAAGGCCTCTCGAGGCTATATTTCAAATTTCAAGTCGATCGGGGTTTGAATTTTAGATTTATGGTCAAAAGAAGAGGGATCGGCTCATGTTCAGCTCAACAACACCACTCAATGATGATCGCTCCATAACTCAATAAGAACAAGGCTGATTGAAGTAAAACTTTGGAAACAAGAAGATGGGACCCTAGAGAGTCTACTTTGGGGATCTCATGACATTTGGAGAAGTTGGAGGGATCGATACCTGCCCCTCAATAAGGATCAATACTATCACTCTCAGGGATTGGCTAAGCCCAACTTCATAACAAAGAACGATCAATATCTCAACATCTACACATCCAATTGACATGAGACTTGGAGGACAAGCTAATTAGAATATGTGGAACACCCCATACAATTGCATAGCAATTAGAGCATGTTGGAGGGATCAATACCTATCTCTTCATAGGGACCGGCTATAATATTCTTCAACACCATACTGCAATAAAGATCGATCAATAACTCGAGTATTACTAATCCAATTGGCTTGAAACTTCAATGCTATACACAATACAACATGGAGAAGCTCCCTAGGGACCATATGGTATTTGGAGCAAGTTGGAGGGATCGACATCTATCACTCTAGAGGGTTTGGAAAAAACTAGAATTCAATCAATACTACTTCACGGAAAATGCGATATCTCACCAACCATAGTCGGAATTGCGCAAAATTTGGGGAGCAAGTAGCTAGCACCATGCTGAATGGCTAGATGAACCGCACTCCATTTAGACACCAAAATAGGGATAAGTACCGATCCTTATAGTGGGCCCCAATGGGCCTGTAAATTTTTTGGTGGCCATGTATTTGTCTGTCGAACCTTTTGTTAAAATTTCAACTCGATCCATGCACGTCTTCCCCTATAAATATAGAAGGCATGGCATCAGAAAATGATGCAACCCAGCCTAAATACAAAGCAGTGCGATCTACAGATTCAATGAAGTTGAATTGTTCAAGCTCCTTAGGTCGTGCAGATAAGGCCGCATTTTTAGGTTGTTCGAGAATATTAGGTCGCTCACGACCTAATGAGTCACGCGATATGGCTGTGCGACCTAACCGAGAACAAAATAAGGAGAGTACAAGAAGTTCATGACCTAGTGTGGGGGTAGTGGAGATAGGTCGGCAGCGACCTAGTGTGAAGACATGTCGTTCAAGCGACCTAAGAAGTCTAAAGGTCCAACCCAGCGAGCTAAGTGAACCGGAGCAACATGCTTTAGGTCGTTTGCGACCTAGTAGGGATTCACGACCTAGCAAGGAGCGCTCGCGAGTTGACGAGATAGGTCGCCTGAAGAATACTGAACGTGTTACGACCTAGGTCGTTTGACCTTGTGCCGCTGGAAGATAGGTCGCATGAAGAACCATAAGTCGCTGAAGCATGAAGCACTGTCATTTGTACTTAGGTCGTTGTTTGTTGAGTCGTTGTGTTGTAAACTGTTATGTCGATTGTGTTTGTTATTTCTTTAACTCGTGTTGTATTTTCTTGTTGTACAGGTTGTAACCGTCGCGAGAATGTGTTGTGATGTATATATAGCTATGGCGTGTTGTTAGGTCGTTAACGACCTTGTTTAGGTCGTAGGTCGCTTGTGTGTCATTGTTTGTACTAAGTCGCGTGTTATAGGTCGTAGACGACCTAGTGCTAAGTCGTGTGAGTCGCCTATAAATAGGCATGTGGGTTCATTTGTAAAGAGGGTTATGTTTGAATAAACTTTTGTTTGTGAAGCTTTGTGCCTCCATTAAATTGGTAGTTGAGTGTGATATCCTATCTCCACTTTCGACATTCGAGTGCGCTCGAATCTTCGATTGTTGAAGCCAATTCACGGAATCAAGTGCGCTTGATCAACGCTCGAAGAATTGCAGATCTCTCTTCACGGTATCGTGCGCGATCAACGTGTCAGAGATAGCTAGAATTCGGTATCTTCGAATCAATGAATTTGGGCCTTGCAGAATTTTCAATCCACCGATTGCCATTTTCACCATTGCATTTAATTTTCGTATTTTCGCTGCGTCAGTTTGGTATCAGAGCTAGACTTAGCCAATCATAGCTAAGTGGAGTCTTGGAGTCGAGTTTGAAGTTTGAAGTTGGTGTTCATCGTGTTCGTCTTGAAGTTGCAACAAGTTGGAAGCTTTCGATCCATTTCATTTTGGATCAAAGATTGAGAGGTGTTTGAAGCCGAGCCGAGCTAAGCCTTAGGTCATTGCAAGCTTGTGCGAGCTAGTGAAGTGTTGAGCTAGTTTGAGCCGTGTATTGTTAAAGTTTTGAAGTTTGCATTTGTCTTTGTTGAAGTGTTTGTGATTGTGTAATAATGCCGCCGAGAAGAGCTAACCGCCATCAAAATATTGAAGCTTTGTATAGAAGAGAAGAGGCCTATCAAATGTTACAATGCATGCATGAAAAGTTTGATGAAGGAATTGGTCGATTAGAGAGAATGATGCTTGAAATGAATCAAAGTAGAAGAAGGGTTTCACCTGAATCGAGCCATGGGGGAAGTAGAATTTCACCACATTCAGATCGGGAGAGAAGAGAAGATCATGATCGTAGAAATGTTGACAATCGTGATCGGAATGTTGATGAGCGAAATCGGCGAGATATGGATGGTCGTGATTGGAGGAATGTAGATCGAAGGGATGTTGGAGGTAGAAGTGGTGGTAGTAGAGATGTTGGTGGACATGATCGACGTTGATATACATCAGACTTTGATGAGGAGTTTGATGGTGATAGAGGAAGTGTTCATTACCGAGATCGAGATCAATTACGACGTCAGTATCGGGATATAGATGATGATGGACGTTGAGAATCGGGGATGAAGATGGAAATTCCTGAATTCAAGGGTGGAATGGTTGCAGAAGAATTCTTGGACTGGGTGTCTAATGTTGAAGAGATCTTTGATTTCAAAGAGGTTCCGGAAAATTGTCGAGTGAAGTTGGTTGCTACTAGGTTGAGGGGGAGAGCTATGGCGTGGTGGCAGCAAACCAAACTTACACGAGAACGGATGGCGAAGTCGAAGATTGAATCATGGGAGAAGATGAAGAAACCGATGAAAGCTACATTTTTACCTTACAATTATCAATCACTCATGTATTAGAGGTTACAGAATCTGAGACAAGGGACGAAGACTGTTAATGATTATGCTGATGAATTTTACCAACTGATTGCTTTAAATGACATTATAGAGACAGAGGAACAATTGACTGCTAGGTTTGTTGGAGGGTTGAGGATGCAGATTCAAGATATGGTGAATATGTTTGATCCTAGATTTGTAGCAGAAGCACATCAGAAAGCGTTGGCTTGGGAGAAGCAGGGAAGACGAGGAGGTGGTGTGTTTACAAGTCCAATATTCAGAACAAAGGTACTAGTGGGAGTTCCAACGTTTCTAAAGCCGTCAGTAAATCAGTTGTGAATGAAGTTGCGAAGGCAAAGGTTAACAACAGTTTCAAATGTTATAATTGCCAGGAAGTGGGTCACAAGAGCAATGAGTGTTCGAAGCTGAAGAAACGAACTATGATTGCTGAAGCTGAAGGTGAGAATGTTGATGAAGGTTATTCTAGTCCAGCTGAGGAGGATGAACAGGATATTGCGTCAGGAGATGAAGGATGTAATCTAATGATGAGGAGGTCTTGTTTAACACCGAAGCAGGAAGAAGAAGCTAGTTGGTTGAGGAGTAATATCTTTCAGTCGACATGCACTATTCTGGGGAAGGTTTGTAAATTTGTGGTTGACGCAGGAAGTTGTGACAATATTATTTCTACTAAAGCTGTGAGAAAGTTGAAGTTGAAAACGGAGAAGCATCCAAATCCTTACAAGTTAGCATGGTTGAGGAAAGGAGGAGAGGTGAATGTGGACAGGCGAGTACATGTTCCATTTTCTATTGGGAAGAAGTATAAAGACGAGATTTGGTGTGATGTTGTAAAAATGGATGTTTTTCATTTGCTTTTGGGAAGACCATGGCAATGTGATCGAGCAGTGCAGCATGACGGTCGGACCAATAGCTACAGCTTTATGTTTGAAGGTGTTAAGATCATTTTAGTTCCAAAGAAGAGACAACAAGGAGAAAGCAAATCAGAAGAGATTGAGGAGCTGAAGACTTTGTTGACTTTGAAAGAATTTGTTGAAGAAGTAGAAGTGAGTCCAGAGGTATTTTTGTTGATTGGACGTGAAGTAACTGAATCTGTTGAAGTCCCAGAGGAAGTAAAGCCGGTGTTAGAAGAATTCAGTGATGTGTTTCCTGAAGAGTTGCCAACGGAGTTACCACCGTTGAAGGATATTCAGCATCAGATTGATCTTGTGCCAGGGGCAGTATTACCACACAAACCACATTACAGGATGAGTCCTAAAGAGCATGAAGAACTGAGAAGGCAGGTGGAGGAGTTGTTAGAACATGGGCGTGTTCAGGAGAGCTTGAGTTCTTGTGCAGTGCCAGCTTTATTGATGCCAAAGAAGGATGGTTCGTGGAGGATGTGTACGGACAGTTGGGCTCTAAACAAGATCACTGTGAGATACATGTTTCCTATGCCAAGGTTCGATGATTTGATTGACCAGTTAAGTGGGGCTGTTGTGTTTTCGAAGATTGACTTGAAGAGTGGATAGCATCAGATTCGTATTAGACCGGGTGATGAGTGGAAGACTGCTTTTAAAACGAGGGAAGGTTTATACGAATGGCTGGTTATGCCATTCGGCTTATCAAATGCTCCGAGTACTTTTATGAGAGTAATGAACCAGATTTTCAGACCATTCATTGGGAAGTTTGTAGTAGTTTACTTTGATGATATTTTGATCTATAGTGGGAGTCTAGAAAAGCATGTCCAACATTTGCGAGAAGTATTGTTGATTCTAGGAGAAGAGCAATTCTATGCAGCAACAAAGAAATGCATGTTTATGACAGACAGGATTTTGTTTCTGGGGTATGTTCTGTCGAAGGAAGGTATTAAGTGGATGAAATTAAAGTAGAAGCTATCAAGAGTTGGCCACAACCCAAGACAACTACTGAAGTGAGAAGCTTTCATGGGTTGGTATCTTTTTATCGAAGATTCATTCCATATTTTAGCAGTGTAATGGCACCTGTAACCGATTGTATGAAAGGAAAGAAGTTTGCATGGTTAGAGGAAGCAGGGCTTGCTTTTGAGAAGATCAAGACACTATTGACGTCAGCACCCATTTTAGTTTTACCGGATTTTCAGTTGTTGTTTGAGTTACACACTGATGCTTCGAAAGTTGGGATTGGTGGAGTATTGAGTCAGAATGGAAGACCAGTTGCTTATTTCAGCGAGAAATTGTCTGGAGCCAAGTTGAGATGTAGCGCTTATGATGTGGAGTTTTACGCAATTGTTTAAGCCGTGAAGCACTGGAGACACTATCTGTTTCAGAAGGAGTTTGTTCTTTATACGGATCACGAAGCTTTGAAGCATTTGCAAGGGCAGGACAAAATTTCAGCTAGACACGCCTCATGGGTCGCGTATCTACAGCAGTTTACTTTTGTTGTAAAGCACAAATCAGGGGTGACGAATCATGTAGCTGATGCTTTGAGCAGGAGGAATCATTTGTTTACAACAATGAAGGTTGAAGTGACAGGATTTGAACTATTGCCAAAGTTGATTGAAGAAGATCCTTACTTTACGAAGTTTGTTGAGGAAGTCAAGGATGGGAGTATTGATGAATTTGTATTGGTGGATGGATTCTTATTCAAAGGGAATCGATTATGCGTACCAGATTGCAGCTTGAGAATGAAAATCGTGAAAGAGTTGCATGAAGAGGGTCATGTTGGATGGGATCGCACATTGCAGTTGATTTCTCAGTCTTACTATTGGCCGTCGATGAGAAGGGAAGTTGAAAGATTTGTGCGTAGATGTCATATTTGTCAAGTTTCGAAAGGAACAGCTACAAATGCGGGGTTGTATATGCCTTTACCTGTTCCTACAAAGCCGTGGGTAGATATAAGAATGGATTTTGTGTTGGGTTTGCCGAGGACTCAACGGGGAAATGACTCTATATATGTTGTAGCGGACCGTTTCTCGAAGATGGTACATTTTGTTGCTTGTAAGAAGAAGGCGGATGCGGTCCGTGTGGCGCAGTTGTTCTTTAAAGAGATCTATCGCATGCATGGTTTACCGGAATCTATAGTTTTAGACAGGGATACTAGATTTCTGAGTCATTTTTGCTAAGTTTGTGGAAGATGGTGGGAACTATGTTGAAATTTAGTAGTGCTTATCATCCGCAGAAGGATGGTCAAACAGAGGCTGTGAACTCGCTGGGAAATTTATTACGGTGTCTTGTGAAAGATAATCTGAAGAGTTGGGATGTGAAGTTATGTCAAGCGGAGTTTGCTCATAATCATGCTATCAACCGTAGTACGAGATTCAGTCCATTTCAGATTGTATATTCAAGCTTGCCAAAGGGGCCGGTGGATTTAGTGATAGTGCCACAACCGAAGGGGACAGTTAAGCGAGCTGCTGATTTCGTTGATGGGTTGACAGAATGCCATAGAATCGCTCAGGAACGATTGAAGAAGACAAATGAGAAGTATAAACGATCTGCGGATCTGAAGCGAAGAAGTGTTGAATTTAATGAAGAAGATTTAGTATATGCTGTATTAACGAAGGATCGTTTTCCAGTAGGAGCATATAATAAACTTAAAGCTCGAAAGATTGGTCCTGTGAAGATTGTGAAACGGATCAATGAGAATGCGTATAGGTTGAAGCTGCCAGAGGATGTGTACACTTCTGACGTATTTAATGTTAAACATCTTATACCGTATTATGGAGAAGAACAATACAATGGAGAAGAACTTTTAAATTCGAGGATGAATTTTTCCCAACCAGGGGAGGATGATGCAACCCAGCCTAAATACAAAGCAGTGCGATCTACAGATTCAATGAAGTTGAATTGTTCAAGCTCCTTAGGTCGTGCAGATAAGGCCGCATTTTTAGGTCGTTCGGGAATATTAGGTTGCTCGCGACCTAATGAGTCACGGGATATGGATGTGCGACCTAACCGAGAACAAAATAAGGAGAGTACAAGTAGTTCACGACCTAGTGTGGGGGTAGTGGAGATAGGTCGGCAGCGACCTAGTGTGAAGATATGTCGTTCAAGCGACCTAAGAAGTCTAAAGGTCCAACCTAGCGAGCTAAGTGAACCGGAGAAACATGCTTTAGGTCGTTCGCGACCTAGTAGGGATTCACGACCTAGCAAGGAGCGCTCGCGAGTTGACGAGATAGGTCGCCTGAAGAATATTGAACGCGTTACGACCTAGGTCGTTTGACCTTGTGCCGCTGGAAGATAGGTCGCATGAAGAACCATAAGTCGCTGAAGAATGAAGCAGTGTCATTTGTACTTGAGTCGTTGTTTGTTGAGTCGCTGTGTTGTAAACTGTTATGTCGATTGTGTTTGTTATTTCTTTAACTCGTGTTGTATTTGCTTGTTGTACAGGTCGTAACCCGTATGTTTTAGGTCACGAGAATGTGTTGTGATGTATATATAGCTATGGCGTGTTGTTAGGTCGTTAATAACCTTGTTTAGGTCGTAGGTCGCGCGTGTGTCACTGTTTGTACTAAGTCGCATGTTATAGGTCGTAAACGACCTAGTGCTAAGTCGTGTGAGTCGCCTATAAATAGGCATGTGGGTTCATTTGTAAAGAGGGTTATGTTTGAATAAACTTTTGTTTGTGAAGCTTTGTGCCTCCATTAAATTGGTAGTTGAGTGTGATCTCCTATCTCCACTTTCGACATTCGAGTGCGCTCGAATCTTCGATTGTTGAAGCCAATTCGCGGAATCAAGTGCGCTTGATCAACGCTCGAAGAATTGTAGATCTCTCTTCACGGTATCATGCGCGATCAACGTGTCAGAGATAGCTAGAATTCGGTATCTTCGGATCAACGAATTTGGGCCTTGCAGAATTTTCAATCCATCGATTTCCATTTTCACCATTTCATTTAATTTTCGTATTTCCGCTGCGTCAGGAAAGGTATCTTCTTTCTGCTTCTCTTTATCTTCAACCAAGGCTACACTTTATCAATTTTATTCTTGGATTTTAGGTTGTAATTGTAAACAAACTTCAGTATAATAAAAAGGATTATTTGGGAATGGACGCAGCAGAGTTAGCCGAACCACGATAAATCTTGTCACGTTTTACTTCATTTTCAATTTTGTTATTCATTTATTTCTCTTCATATTTCTGTAATTGGATTGGATATTGGAGGTATTGCATGATTGGGTGTTGGTGGCAAATTTTGACGCCAACAGTTGGATAGAATGATTGAATGCTGAATGAAAGCAAGGAACTTATGTCATTAGTCGAATAAATGAATGTAACGACCCTAATTTTGATTAACATTACTTAGGATATATAATTAGTTAAATTATATTAAATAATGTGATGATTAGGGAATTAAGATTTGTGTTAATAAAAAGGCAGCCGTGCCATATAACAAATGATCTAAAGGGAGACTAAATAAAATTGGTAAGGCAAATAGATAAGGGGTAAAGCATGAATTATACCCTAAACCTTTAGTCCATTCATTCTACACGTTCATTTGCAAAAATTAAACATAAAAGGTCGATAACCATTAGGGAAGAACAAGAAGAAGATAAAGCAATCAAAGGAAGGAGCTTAATTAATTCAGAACCATTCTCAAATCTCAATTCCTTAATCACAAAGCTAAGGTGGATAATGACTACATCTCATGTCTTTGATTGTTTTTGGTTTTAGATTAAATCCAAACTATTTTGTGTGGTTTTTCCATGTTTTTTATTGTTAAACTGGATATATATGCTTGTTGATGATTTATGCACATTCATATTAATTTTATGATTTGTTGTAATGTGAGAACCCTATTAAATTACATTGAATTGCCTTTTGATTTTAGAATAAGGTTAGAAATGATATTTTAGAGATGGATTTCAATTTTCATAATTTTTTGAATTGATGTGGATTTAATCTTAATTTTCTAGTGAAGAAACTTTTTATTTGGGTTTAAAATTAATCAAGGCTAATATGTGTATGTTTTGGGTCAGAAATTAATATATGTTAGAAAACATATTAAAAGTGATTTATAGGAAATTTGGTAGAATTTTCCTAAGTGTTTTTAATAAGTATATAAAATTATTTAAGGTATGAAAATTAAATGTTTTTTATATTTATAAAAGGAGAAGGGGCATTTTGTAAATAATTTAATTTGTTTATTTCAGAAATTTCGGTAGTACTTTTACAAAAGAAATTAGCAACCAATCATATTTTGACAAACAAGGTTGGTTTGTTGATAATAATTGCTTTATAAAGTAAAAAAACTAGTTTACACATGCTTTTTACATTTTTTGCCACTTTCGGCACCTATCCTTCGAGACTTACTTCTACCTCCATCTCTATCGAAACAAAAGCATAGGGTATCAAAGACTTGGTACATAGTAAATTGGACATAGACAAAAGGTATTGGATCGAAACAAGGGGTTTCAATAGGGTCGAAGCCTTACTTTTTTAAATGAAAATGTGCCTACTTTGCTTTCAAAAGGAATGCTTTCGACTTGGTAGCTTTTGATCGGGTCAATTTTTTTCGAAGGAATGGTTTCGAAAGAGGTTGCACCTTTTTGTTTAAAGTAAATGCTTTCGAGGGTACGAAACCCCTAGCTGTCGCACCTTACCTTTCAGAACAATGCTATCTAAAGGGTTTCTTTGTTTTAAAATCCAAGCCGCTTCTCGAACGCTTTCGAAGGGATCAGTTTCGACACTGCCTACTTCTTTTACTTAGTAAATTGTTTTCGAAAGAGTGCTTTCGACTTAGTTGTTATACGACCCTTTTGTGCTATTGAAAGTTAAACTCAACCGGTTTCGAAAGGAATAGTTTTAAATGGTTTCAAAAGGTTACTCCAATGTTTTACCTGAACCCAATGCTTTCGAAAGGTTTATTTACTGAAAAGTATTTGAATGCTTTCAAAAGGTTTTAAATGAAGGTTTCAAAGGGGTAGTTCCCTAATGTTTTTGAAAGGTTTTAAGTTGAAGGTTTTCAAAAGTTATGTTTTGGCCTTCGGTCTAGGTTATAAAGTACAGTAGCTTACTTGAATCAAAAGGGTTACTTTCAATGGTTTCCAAAGAGGCACTTTTAAAGGTTTTGAATATTTTTAGCAATAATATTTTGTGTAAAGTATATGTAACATGAAAAAGTGATTTGAGTAAAGCATATAATATTTTCCTTGTTTAATTATTATTTAAAGAGTTAAATTGATTTTAAAAGGTTTTCAAGGAAAATTTGAAGGGAATTTGACCCTAAGTAAAATGACTTAGATATTTGTATACCAGATGAGACTGATATAAGGTCGCACCCTATACTATAGCTACTAGCCCCTACCTAGTTTAGTCCAAAATTCCAGTGTGTAGGGTTTTGTCATAGGTAAGACTAAAATGATGTTACACACAAAAAGGAATATACAGAGCGAGGATAGATTATTGGTGAGCCCGCAAAACCATTAGGATCAATTGGCCCTTGGAGAAGTAAGTTATGGACAGACCGTCCAGAAGAGCATCTAACAAAAGTTAGACTATTTTTTTATTTTGTCTGGTAGGCCCGAGTTAGCTAAGATTAGTAGTTAGGCAAACAAAACTATAGTGTTCGGACAGATAATCCATTTGTTACCTGATTTGTATGCATACATGATATTGCTTTATTGTTTTAACCAGTTTTGGTTGCAGGATTAAGATTTGCAAAATATATGTTTTAAAAGGATATTAGTAAGGAGAAACACGTTCCGCTAAGCGGTATGGTCTCAGTTAATGTCAAAGAACCGAGATGTATAATATTATTTACACTAGGCTTTATGTCTAACTCGAACTTTATGTTTTTCCCTTTAAACTCTCGGTACTCAAAATTGATTTGAGTAGGCTGAGGATTGAGGATTTTCAAGTTTTAATTGGTGGACAAATAATGCTTCCGGAGATGAGCAGGAGGCTAGCTATAATTAGGAGTTGTTTTGTTTTATTTCCACTGTGTTGTATTAAGTCTGTTATGACTATTTAGTACTTCGGTCATCCGAGGGCATCTTTATATGTCGCTCTTGGCGTATTTATGTAATTATTTTATTTGATCTGAACCTAGGAAATGTTTGGGGCTATGTAACTTGGATATGAAATGTTGTTTTGAAATGTAATCAGAAAAGTGTTTAATCTGTAATGATTTTATTTCATATTCAAGTGCTTCTGATATTATGGATATCACTAATATTACCATATTTGGTCTCCGAAAGTTAATACTATGGATGATTGTAGTAGCGCTTAGCTTTGGGCTTCTAGATAGTGGATGTTATAGAGCATAGTTTTATGAAATTTTTTAAACTAAAATGATTTTTGAAAATATAATCCTAATGAATTAGAGATAAGATCTGGGTATGGGATAATGCTATTGTAACATACTTGTATTTGCTATGTTTAAGTATACGCTATATCTCTATTCTCCTACCTCTCTTAGGCTATTCTTCTGTATCTTACTAGGCTTGAATACAGATATGGATATCAGCAGTGGAAGATTTAACCTTAGTGGGAGAAGCACCACTGCAAATGGAAATGCTAGACTAAGTACGAGAAGGAACCAAAGTCAAGCATAGACTAGAAATATGGATGCTGGAGTCCCGTAAGAAGATGTGGGAGCAATGTACCGATTCTTCATCGACATGACGCAAGCATGTGTTGCTACTGGAGTAGTTGAAGGAGGAATTTAAGAAGCCCTAGTGGTCAATAACTGCGCTATTCTGAGTAGAGATTATGTTCGGTTGGGAGGAAAGCCATTCGAGTACTAAGGATGCAATCGAGGTGGAGGATTGGATGCTTCATTATGAGAGGATTTTTGCCGATCTAAGGCTCAATGATGAGAAAAATAGGAGGCTTACTTTGAGACAATTGCAAGGAGCAGGCTGTACTGGTGGAATAATGTGACGGTTGGAGTTAATGAAGAAAGATGACATCGACTGAGTTTAAAAGGAGATTTGAGGAGAGATTTATGTCTGAGATTGCAAAATCCACTCCGCTTAAGAAGTTTGCAGAGTTGGAGCAGAGGGATATGACTGTGCTTGAGTATACGAGGAGATTTGAGGAGCTAGCAAGGTATGGTTATGCTACTGTGGACATTATGATTAAGAGAAATGAGAAATTCATTAGGGGGTTGAAGCCTGAGCTCGCAAAGGCTTCATTACCTCTTATCAGAGATCCATGTGATGTTGTAGTTGAGACGGCATTTAAGAATGAATAGATGCTTTCTTTTCTAGATAGGAAAAAGGCGCAGGAAGTCCAAATAGGGCAGAGTCAGAAAGGAAGTTGTTCTATAAGAAAGGAGCTCCGATGAATGGACCTGCAAAGAAAGGGAATACATAGGTTGTCTACTATAAATGTGACAAGAAAGGGCATTTCACAAATGAATGTCGCTCGGATGATGGAAAGAAGGTGATCAGGAAGAAGAATATCAGGTGCTTCAATTGCGTTGACATTATAAGAACCAGTGCTAGAGCCAGCTAACGATAAAAAAGCAAAGTGTTTGCATTAGATCGAGCTACCTTGAAGCCAACAGTAGAGGAAAACGGAAAAACTTTGTTGGGAGGTACGCTTCTGATTCATCGTATGTTAGTTAGCACTCTGTTTGATACCGTTGCATTGCATTCTTTTATATCTCATTGTTTGGTAGATAACTTAACTTAGAACCCTCATACTTAGTTACTTCCTTAAGGGTTTCAAATCCGATAGGAGGATATGCGACACTTGGGATGAAGTGTGATCACCTAGAGTTTGATTTGTTAGGTCATACCTTTGTTTGCAGTTTGCACGTGTTTGACTTCGTAAGGTTCAAAATTATTTTGGGTGTGAATTGGTTAAGTATGTACGATGCCAGGATATGCCATGATAGGAAAATATCGCTTAGACATCCTAATTGTAGTGATCGTATTATATACACCGTAGAAAGCCCTAGCTATGAGGTGAATGCTTTGTTGGGTGTTGTGGAGGTAGAAGACGAGTTAAATCGAGTTTTTATGGTTAGAGAATTCGTAGATGCTTTTGAGCGTGTAATAGGATTGCCACCGAAATCAGCTATTGAGATTTGGATAGATTTTGTGCCGAGAGCAGAACCAGTGAGTAGACCACAAAGCAAGATGACACCTACCGAGATGAGGGAGTTGAAGGTGCAGTTGGTGGATTTGGAAAGCAAGAATTTTATCGGACCAAGTAGTTCATCCTGGGGAGCAGCCACAATGTTTGCTAAGAAGTCGGACGGATCGTTATGGTTATGTGTCGGTTGTTGTAAGTTGAATGAGAAGATGATAAAGAATCGATATCTGTTGCCTAGAATTGGCAATTTGTTCGATCAGTTGAGTGGGGCTAAGGTATTTTCTCAGTTGGATTTAGCGACAGGTTTCCATCAGCTTAGAGTAGCAGAGGATAGTATTCCTTTGACGGTGTTTAGAACTAGATGTGGATCATACAAATGGTTAGTAATGTCATTAAGACTATCTAATGCGCCATCATTCTTTGTATATTAGATGAAACGAGTTTTATAAGAGGACTTAGATAGGTTCATGTTGGTATTTATAGATGATATTTTGATATACTTTAACGATGAAATGGAGCATGAAGTTCATCTTAGAGTGGTGCTTGAGACACTGAGGCAGCATCAACTGAAGGTGAAATTTTCGAAGTGTTATTTCTAAAAGAAGGAAGTGAAGTTTCTTGGTCATGTAGTCTCGGAGAAAGGGTTGTCCATAGATCTGACTAAGATTGAAACGGTGAATAATTGGAAGATACTCGAGACAGTGGTTGAGATAAAGAGTTTTCTTGGATTAACTGGGTATTATCGGAGGTTCATAAAGAATTTATCATGAATAGCAGCACCGATGACCAAGCCAACGTGAAAAGATGTGAAGTTTATTTGGAACGATAAGGGTGAGGAAGCATTCTGGAGCTTGAAACACTTATTGACTAATGCATCTGTGTTAGTTGTTTCGGAAGGGAATCAGAACCTAGTAGTATATATAGATGCTTGTGGAACTGGGTTAGGAGCTGTTTATATGCAAAAAGGTAAAGTGATTTCCTATGCTCCTCGATATCCTAGACCGCATGAGGTGAGACACCCAACGCATGGTTTAGAATTGGTTGCGGTGATTTTGTGCTGAAGGTGTGGAGGCATTACCTTTAGGGAGAAAGATTTGAGTTATATATGGATCATAAGTCAATGAAGTATTTATTCTCTCAAAAGGGGCTAAATATGAGACAATAAAGATGGTTGGAATTTATAGCTGCTTATGACATTGGAATTGAGTACACATCGGGAAAACACAACATGGTTGCAGATGCACTTAGTAGAAAACATTAGAATGTAGTGTTGGCAATGATAGCCGAGTGGAGAGATTTGGAAGCGTTGAAGACTTGTTGAGTACAGTAGAGATCTGAAGCTGAATCTAGTAGAGAAACTATAATGTTATCATGTGTAGAAGTTCTACCGACGATGATAAAAAAGATTGCTTCTAAACAGATGGAGGATCCAATATTAGTTAAGTAGTTCAGGAAGTTAAAGGATGAGTCCAAGAGCAATGACCTGAAGGATTTTATTCTTGACCAGAAATGGTGGTTGAGAAGAAAGGAAGATTCTACATTCTGAATGCAGGGGACATTAGGAAGGAAGTTTTGGAGGAATGTTATCGTTTGAACTTCACTATTCATCCGAGAGGATATAAGATGTATCAGGAGATGAAGAGAAGTTTCTTCTAGCAAGGTATAAAGAGAGATATAGGCTTATGGGTGAAGCAGTGTCTGAACTGTCAACAGGTAAAGGCCGAACATCAAAAGCCATGTGGTTTACTTCGCCATTAGATATTCTAGTATGGAAGTAGGATTCTATTTATAGATGGGTTGCCAAGATCTAATAGAGGAAACAAAAGTATATGGGTCATAGTGGACAGGTTAACCAAGAGTGCCCATTTCATTCCAGTTAAGTCAACTAGGACGACACCTGTTTTGGCTAAATTATTTATAAAGAATATAGTTAGACTTCATGGAATTCCTAGTAGTATAGTAAGCGATAGAGATTCCTCGTTCACTAGTGAGTCTGGAAGAGTCTACAAGAAATTTTAGGAACTAAGCTGAAGATGAGTACCGCTTACCATCCACGGACTGATGGGCAAACAGAAAGAGTTAACAAAGTCTTAGAAGATTTGTTACGAGCTGTATGTTAGATTTTAGGGGATCATTGGAAGACCACCTACACTTTGAAGCTAGTATAGGAATGGCGCCATTTGAAGCTTTGTATGGAAGGCCATGCAAATCTTCAGTTTGTTGGTTAGAGACCAAGGATAGCTTCGTTCCTGGTCCGGATTTAGTTAGAAAAGCTGCAGAGAAGATTGAGTCGATTTGGATAGAATAAAGGAAGCTCAGTCTAGGCAGAAAAATTATGCAGATAGAAGAAAGAAGAACTTAGAGTTCTCAATAGAAGATCATGTTTTCATCAAGGTATCACCGATGAAAGGTGTAATTCGATTCGGGAAATCAAAGAAATTGGAATCGAGATTTATAGGACCATTTCCTATTATAGAAAGGATCGGGAAAATTGTATATAGAATAGAGTTACCGAATAGTTTGGCTGGAGTCCACGATGTTTTTCATATTTCTCACCTAAAAAAGTGTATTCTAGACCTGAAGACTACAATAGCACCAACTGTGTTAGAGGGCTTAGTAGTAGAGCCAAATTTGACCATTGTCAAAAAGTTAGTTCGTATAGTCATGAGAGATGAGAAGAGGCTAAGTAACAAAACAGTCAGATTAGTTAAATTCTAGTGGAGCGACAATGAGAGAGACTGTACTTAGGAAACTAAGAGCAGGATTAGAGACGCTTATCCTGATTGTTTGATGGTATGTTTTTCCTTTTTGATTGATTTATTAAGTACCTTATCGTAATTTCGAGGAAAAATTCTTTAAGGAGGGGAGTCTATAATGGCCATAGTTTTGATTAACATTATTTAGGATATATAATTAGTTAAATAAAATAAAATAATGTGATGACTAGAGAATTAGGATTTGTGTTAATGGAAAGATAGCCGTGCCATATTATGAATGAACTAAAGGGGGCCAAAAATAAAATAGGTAAGGAAAATAGATGAGGGGTAAAATAGGAATAAGTATATTCTTATACCCTAAAACATTAGGCCATTCATTCTACATGTTCATTGCAAAAGTTGAACATAAGAGGCCGGTCACCATTAAGGAAGAACTAGAAGAAGATAAAGCAATCAAAGGAAGGAAACGAAACCAATTTAAAAGCATTCTCAAATATCAATTTCTTAATCACAAAGCTAAGGTGAATAATGACTATATCTTATGTCTTTGGTTATTTTTAGTTTTATATTAAATCCAAAATTTTGCAAGGTTTTGCCATGTTTTTGATTGTTAAATTGGATATATATACTTGTTTACGATTTATGAAAATTCATATTAATATTATGAAATGTTTTATTGTAGAAACCCTATTAAATGACCTTTAAATGCCTTGCGATTTTAGAGTAAGACCATAAATGATATTTTAGAGATGAGTTTCAATTTTCATAATTTTCCGAATTAGTAAGGATTTAATATTAATTTCTGTGAAGAAAATTGTTATTGGGTTTAAAATTAATTACGGCTAATATATGTATGTTTTGGGTCGGAAATTAAAATATGTTAGAAAATGATTTATGGGAAATTATATAGATTTTTCCTATGCTTTTTAACAAGTATATAAAATTATTTAAGGTATTGGACTTAAATGTTTCATATATTTATAAAAGGAGAAGGGACGTTTGTAAATAATTTAATTTACTTATTTTAGAAATTTCGGCAGTATTTTAGAAAAGAAATTAGAAACCAATCATGTTTGGACAAACAAGGCTGGTTAGTTGAAAAGAATTGCTTTAAAATGTTAAAAATCAATTTATACACGCTTTTTACATATTTTTCCACTTTCGGCACCTAGCCTTCAACACTTTACTTCCACCTCCATCTCTTTCGAAATCAAAGCATAGGGTGTCGAAGACTTGGTATGTAGTGAATTGTGTTGAATATGCGATTATATGATTTTTATTTGATGATAATAAACATATATGTATATATGTGTGTGTGTATATATATATATATATATATTCGTGTAAATGTATCTGGTAATGTACTATTTCATTTTTCACAGATTAAATAAATATTTGCTGAATAAAACTAAATAACACAGAATTTGAATTTAAACAGAAATTTTATTCAAACAAATATTTATTACAATTTTGAATAGTACAAATTCAAGCTCTCACTATACACTATACAACTTTGATACAAATTCAGTTACATCATAATTTTACATTTACAGTTGACCTCACTACATATCACTCACACTCGTAATTTATCTTCAACTTCACTTCAAATTGAATCCAACATCTGAGAAATATGCAAATAAATATTGACGCAGTAAAACTGAAAAGGAAATATTTTTGCAGTATAAAACAAAATGTGGATTTTGAAAATAATATTTGCCTCAGTTATTTGGGTTGTTCGTCATCATTTAATTTTAATTCATCATACACGAACAACTTGTGACATACACAGTGTATCACTGTATATGCCACAAGGCCGTGCATATCAAAATATGCACTTGATTGATTTACAGGACAGCTGAGCACAGGTCAAACCCAAATTATCGGATTCAACTCAAGTGCAGTAAAATGAATGTCACAAACTTTCAACACAAGGTCAATTCCGAGCTTCAAGCTGGATTCAACTCAGGTGTAATTCGAAAAACAAACAAAATGCAAAGCCTCGACCAAAATCAAAATAAATCATGACTCAAAGCATATACAAGATCTCAAGTTCACATATATAACTACTATGCAATACACAACAACTAGTAGAGAAGGGTCGAATAACCAAGTGCACCACTGGCCATACAACAAAGCTCAACAACACAACTGCAAGCAAGTGAAGTATAACCAATAACCAAAGTAACCAGAGGCAAATGGACAGAAACAATAACAACAACAACCATGTCATACACAGCAAAATACAACTTCAATGCAAACAAACCAAAGGAGATGTACAAGTTCGTCGCAGCCAATATCAATGCACAGACTCAAGGCACAGTGAACAGTAAGATGGTTAAGTGACAACATGAAGAAACTAGACCACTAAACATGTTATAAGTGAAGACAGTGGTTCAACATTAAAGAAAACTTGCAACAGTGGTGATACAGTGACAACATACAAAAATGACCAAGCAGCAAGCATATATACATCAAAGATGAACCATTGCGTCAGTAAAGTTTCAATGCTACAAGCCTAAGTACACAACCAAGTAAATAAACACAGCAATGTGTTGAAGCAACTCGAGTTTCAGAAGAATCAAGTGACACAACAATGCTCAAAGACTCGGCAATCAAGTGACACAAATCAAAGACTCAGCAATGCTCAGTACACAAGTGACACAGGAACAATAAAAACAAAGAACAAACCATACATGTGAACAACACAAATGCAGATCAATCAAACCAGACAGGGCATAGTTACAATTCAGTGAAGTTACTGCTGCTAGATATCAACGCAATGGGATGAAGCCGCATTCTCAAAACTACAACCATGATACAGTTCAAACAAATGCCACAGTGAAAAAATAACAAACTCGAAGTACAAGCTAATGCAGACTAAAGAGAATGAATATACAGTGAACTATGTCATAGATCAAACCAGCAATGTCATAGAACAGATGGTACAGTTCGAACTTGATCACCAGTTTTTTTTAAGAAATCAAAAATGGTCGAAGACGTGGATTTGCATACACAAAATCTGACCGGAGTCAAAGGAAACGAAGATTAAAATAAATGTAATAGTTTCAAACCAAAACCGTAGTGACCAAGTAATGTGACCAAGTCACGAATCAACACCGTGAGTATCAAGCAAATGAATTGAAGAAGTCAGAGAAATCATCAGCATCAAAGCGAAATAGAACGGCCGAGCAAAGTAATTGACAAATTCAAACAAATTTATACGAACGCAAATAAAGGAGATCGAACACATATATAACCCAGAATCATCATCGGCCATTAGGTATCGAGTTCAAGTATGAAACACTAAAGCACAAAAGCATAAATTACATACCGAAGCAAAGATAGAACTCGATCAACGAAGCAGCCAAAGTAAGCAACGAGGAAATAATTGAAGGTACTCGCAATTATCCACGATCAATCAACTCAAAGTCGGCTACTTCGAATTACAGAATAACCCTAATTTGGAACAAAGGGAATGAAGCCCTAAATTGCAAAGAAAGAACAAAGCCGCCACTAACAAAAGGAACGGGCTAAAGAATATAAAAGGGGCCGCTTTCTTTTTTAATAAGGGCTTATAATTTTTTAATTAGGTTTATTTTATTTTAAATTGTTTTTAGTTTGTAATTTCTTTTTAAACCGTTTAAATTTCTAGTCGTGTGACCAGGGGACAAACTACGTGGCGTAGTTTGAGAATTCGCAACTCAGTGGCTGAGTTGTGGCAGAGTTTTGAGCATAGAGTTAGGTTAGTCAGTAGCGGGTGTCACGAGTTTACGTGTGTAAGCGTGTGACTACTTAATTTCTGTTAGAAACCTTGGGCGCAACACACAGGTAGGGTTTTGCCGAAGCTGGGTAAATCTGTGTCGTTCTATTTCTGCTTTTAATATTCTGCTATTATCTATGCTGCTATTATTCCGTGATCTATGTTGAAACAATTTTGTAAGCTTCTGCAATTAATTTTTATAATTGATAGTATCACCCTATTCACCCCCCTCTAGGGTGAAATCGATATTACAAGTGGTATCAGAGCTAGGAACAAAAGCCGTTTTTGTTTTAAAAATTTGATTTTACAAAAACCAATTTTTGTTTTAAAAAGTTGAATTTTCAAAATGGCTTATTTTAATATTGCTTTTACTGAGGGCCAATCCATAGTTAGACCACCAATGTTCAATGGTGAATATGCTTACTGGAAAAATAGGATGGAAATTTTTCTGAAAATCATTGACGCTTGAAATATTGTGGAGACAGGTTATAGAGCACCGACTATAACTGTAGATAATCAGGAAATAGATAAACCAAAGGAACAATGGACAGAACTAGAAAATAAATTACAAAATACTAATGCTAAAGCTATGAATTCTATTATCTGTTCATTGGATCAATTTGAATTTAATCGCGTCTCACATTGTCTAACTGCGCAGGAAATTTGGCACACGCTAGAAATGACTCACGAAGGAACATCTTAAGTCAAAGAATCTCGCCTTGCCATGCTAAGCAGCGAATACGAGAACTTCACAATGGCGAAGGAAGAAAATGTCAAAGAGATGAATGGACGACTTTCCAATATCGTATACAAATCAAAAGCTCTTGGAAAATCATACACAGAGTTGGAGATAGTCCGAAAAATCCTCAAAGTCCTACCACAAAGTTTTGAAGCCAAAGTAACTGCCACTCAAGAATCAAAAGATTTGAAACAAATGAAAGTCGAAGAACTCATCGGAAATCTCACCACTTATGAGCTAGAAATGAAATTCAAGGAAGAGCGTGAAGGAGGAGATACTCGAAAGAAATCAATAGCTCTTAAAGGAACAACAGAAAGTCACAGCAGAATTGGAGCTGATAATAAAGAAAGTAAAAAGATGGAATTACAAATACGGAAATCCAGCTCTAAATCGAAAATTGAAAAGCAGAATAAATAAAATATTGGACAGTCCAGAAGAACAAAAAATCATCTGTCATAAGTGCCATCAACCCGGACACATCAAGCCCAATTGTCCTCAAAATCAACGCGACTTTGAAAAGAAATCAAAAAGGAAAAGTTTTGCAGCCACGTGGAATAAAAGTGATGAAGATAATCAAAGTTCTAGCAGTGAGAGTGAGAAAGCAGATATGTGCCTTCATGGAAATATAACTGATAGCGACAATGACGAGCCAAGCGAGGTATCAAAACTCACTCACTCAGAATTACTTATATATTTTCACGAAGTAAATGACTGTTTTGAACGACTTAGGAAGAAGTATGCCAAACTTGAATCACAAAAAGACACTTTGATAGAACTAAATGAACAACTTGACCAATTAGTTAAAACCTATCAAAGTAGGATCCCTAAGTGTGATAAGTGTCCAACCTTTGAAGAAGAAATTAAAAAATCAGAAATTAATATAAAATCACTTGAAAATGAAATTCAGATTTTAAAAGAGAATGAAAATACTAGAAGAGAGAATTCTATTAAAAAGTGCACACAATTGTTAAATGAAAATGAATCTCTCAAAACACAAGTCCAACAATTGTCAACGACTTTAGATAAACTTTCAAAAAGTGAAAAATCGTTGGATATGCTATTAGGAAAGCAAACTGTTAATGCGGTTAGAAATGGACTTGGATATAATCAATCTAAAATTGTTGAAAACAAGATTAATCAAGAAAATTCAATGTGCACAATTTGTAGAAAATATGGACACAATCACAATAATTGTTGGTATAGACCCAAACATGTGAAAACTATACCGATTTGGGTTCCAAAAGGCACAAATATAAAAACTCTCAAAGTTAAAACAAATTTGGGTGCCGAAGGGAACAATTACAAATAGTTTTGGGTCTCCACAAAATTATTTTTCTAAATATTCTGCCACTAACAACCATGGACCTATAAAAACAAATAGGTCACATAAATCTTTTCCTGTGTAGGTGTGGTGGTAGGCTAAGGAACAACAACAGTGTTCTCTGGATTGTGGCTGTTCCAAGGACACAACGAGCAACAAAGCAAAGTTCCTTAGCCTTGTATAAAGGTGACAGAATCACAATGGGCAACAACGAAAAATATCGTAAAGGTAAAACAGGTAATGGTATATTTATTTGAACGATATATTAAATGTGATAATCTGCACCATATTCTGAATTAAATCAGCCAATAATGAGATGATGGAAAGATGATGATTTTGATTCTGACTTATACAAAATTGTTAGCCAATTATATTCTTATGCCAAAAACACTATATAAATCTCTAGATTCTTTGAATTACTTCATATATATTAGTTTGGATTAAAAATAGTGTTTTGTTGGATAATAATACATTTGGTTATAATTCGGCTAACCCTATATTCACGGTTTTCTGATTATCTACACGACTTCAATTCAAATTCAAGAGAATGTCATTTAAAATTGAGCTTGAAATTTTTGTTGCATACTTCATGGTTTGGTCTATCAAATTCAACTAATGATAATTTTGAGTGAAAGAGAAATTCAGATGCAGATTACACTGGTAATCTAGTTGATAGAAAAATTTACTAGTGAAACGTGATTTTTTTTGAGACATTTAGTAACTGCATCGTTTTTTCAAAGAAAATATCTGCATATTTTTCGTTTCAAATAATTTTCAAATAGCAGAAAATTTTCTTATAAAACCCCCTCGAGAAAATCATTTTTGACCATGTTTTCAGATTAGTCATTTTGAAAAATTGATTTCATAATTATTTTTGAATTTGATTTTAAATGACTATTTTGACTAATCTGACTCCCTAATAATTATCGAAAAGATAAATAGTGATTTAAAAAGCGATGAGTGTTGATATTTATCATATATTATGACTCGAGATGGTATAATTAGTAAATTTCTTTAGAAATTTAAACAAGAGTTATAAAACTTTTGTTGGTAAAAATTCCTTGACCATCTCTATTTCTATCATATTTCTAACGACCATCACTCATCAAAATTCAATATAGTTTGTCGATATGTGGTACTTTAAATAGGAATCATTCGTTTTTCATTTTATATTTATTTTTTAAAAAGGAAATAAATAAATAAATACCAAAGTATTCACTCTCATTGTGACGACCCATAATTTTTTTTAGCATTTGAAAACGGAATATTTAGTTGATTTTAAATATTTAAAAGTTTAATTGTTAACTTGAATTCAAATATCACTATTTATTTGATAATTAAATTATTGAATTTAATAATTTGAAAATTGGGTAAGATATTGAATCTGGAGTTCTAAGCTTGTTAAAAATAATTTAAAGGCTTGTAAAATTTATATTGATCACACTGAAGATAGTAAAGGTGTTGAAATTGAATTTGGTAGTGTTTTGTTCAGTTTTGAATTTATATCGTTTAAATTGAATTTAAAAACAGCCTTCCGAGGCACAGTCTCGAAATTTGACGAAATAAGTTCCATTGGGTCCGTAATATTGAATTATTATCGGATTTCAAATTTCGTATTGATCGGAGTTTTTGTGTGAGCATACGATAAGTAAACTCGTTGAAAATTAAATAAAACTTTAATTGATCAAATCAATGTCGTCGGTACCTTCTTAAATACGCTTCCCTTTTAATATTCAGCCGACTTCCTTTCATATCCATGTTTCTCCTTTTTATAACATCACGCAACCATCTCGTCCTGTTCCCCTTTTCCACTTAAAATCACGCGCCCCTTTCTCGTCTTCTTTCAGAGCGCAGACCAGAGAAAAAAATGAAAATGATGAATTGAAAACAAATCAAAGAAATGTCGTCGAAGTATTTCATTCATCTTCTATTCCAAATCATGATCCCCCTTTTCCTTCGTTTGATAAGTAATGGCGACGCTCGTCGCATCAAGGCAGCTCGCCTCGTCTAATCAGGCACGGTTCCATTCGACGTCACTCGTTGGATCTCGACCGAGTTCAGAGAAGAGCACGATACTTCGGTTCGATCTACGTTCGTTGCTTGAGCTAGGGTTTCAGTTTGCGTAGGATCGAGGTGGAGGTTGGATTGGCAGTGATCGTATTTCGAGATGATGGTGAAGTGGGCACCTTCGGCTGAAATTTTGAGCGATGCGGTCAACCTTTGGAAGGCGCGATCGTAGACGGTTAAGCGCGAGCTTCGAGATGGAGGTTATTCACAGGGAGGTGGGGAATTCACGACATCGAGTTCGTCTGTGGGTGCAGATCTTCTATTTTTGGTTTCAGTTCGATTTGAGGTAAACTCGACTCTTGAAGCATTTTAATTAAACATTTTCTCAAGTAACCTTGTGAATAAATTATTGTCACTTATCAGGATTAGCCGTAATAAGATAATTTCGTTTAAATATATAGGTTAGAAGATAGAAAAGGAAAAAAAATGGAGATTTACAGTAAAGAACCTTACTGTCTACTTTACAAATTTTTAGATTCATATTCATATATGTAGCTACAAAGAAAAATAAAATAAAATAAATATAGATACCTACACTTACTAGTTTGTTTATAAATAATAAATTATGGAAATAGATTTGTTTATTAAACTTATTCAATTATTTTAAATTGCTAAAGATATATTTATATACAAAGAAATATCTGTTTAAAATTTAAATTATTAAGTTTAAAAAGCTTTGGTTCAAAATAACAATAATAATAATAAACCGTGAATTGTTATACAAGGTTTAAAAATCAAGGAAACAAGCCAGTTTGGAATGGATTGCAAACAGCAAAGCAAAGGTGAGTTAATCTCACTCAGTTGAATTTAAATTTAAATTTAAATGATTAAATTTAAATAATTGTTTGAATGGTTGAATTGATTGATGTGCTATAGTATGGTATATGTTGGAATTGGTAATTATATTGTGCTATCGTCCGTGGATGCAGGGAAAACAGGTTTGAGGGATCCAACTGGACCCCTCAACATTTATTTAAATTATTTAATATTCTCTGTTGTGATTATTTGATATTCTATGGTGAGTTATATTGGAATATTGAATGTTATGGTTGATTGGATATATTCGGGTATAATGAATTACCAAAATATATAAATTGGATTGTTGGAAAGAAATTAAAAGGAAGTAAATTTGTAAGCGAAATAATTATAGAAAATTTGAATAAATTAAGAATGAATTGAAAAGAAATAAAAGTAATATGGAAATAATAATACATAACGTTGAGTATGAAAAGAAAAGGAATTTTGAATAAAACGAAGTTAATGAATTGTAAACTTAAGTTATATCAATTAAAGAAATAAAGAATTATTTTAAAATTCAAAGTTTAAATTTATTTAAAAGGATAAAGAAGTAATTGAGAAATCTAAAAAAAATTGAAATTTTCAGATAAAAGTATTTTAAATCAAAATTATGGATTTAAATACGAAATTAATGGATTTTGAAATAAAAGGGAGTAAATTGGAAATCAATTTGAAAATTGATTCAGGTGTTTGAAATTGAAAATTAAAGAAGAATGTGAAGAGAAGTATATTTCTCTGGATAGCCAAGTACGTTCAAAGTAAATTTATAAATATAAGTTAAAAGCTTTAATATTGTTTTAAAAAGCATGTTTTAGAAAATTTATTATTTCTAATCTTTTAAATTCTAAAGTAAATATTTTTCAAATCTATTATCATAGCACTTATTTAAAAGGTGACTTAGTAATCCTGTTTTAAAAAGGTGGAAACCTAGTTTTATATTTTATAAAGTAACCTTATTTTCAAATATTCATATAGTATATATTTTTAGCCAATTATTGAAGTAGTCTTAACTTGACTGTTTTAAAGTAAATTCCAAAGTAAGTATTTTGTTTAATCAATTATCGTAATAATTATTTAAAGTATGATTTGGTAATTTGTTTAAAGAAGAAAATCTAATGTATAGTTATAAGGCAACCTTATTTTAGTTATTTCTAAAGTATTATTATAAATTAAGTATTAAAGTAATTTTTCTAAATTAAATGTTTAACATATTTTTTCAATAAAGTGTTTTTAAATTATTTTTATATCTAAAGTTTTGTGCTTGGTGATTTCCAGTGGAAATAGAAATTACATGGAATTTATTCTGAGAAAGGAAGATAGTTTGAAAACTGTTTTTCAAGGGGGTTTGAAAGGTGAAAATATATCTTGTGAAGATATTTTGAGATAAATAAATAATTTGGAAAATTATTATTGTGTGATGGATGTTGTGGATATTAATTGATAGTTAAATAACCGACTATCAATATTGGACAAATACGCTGATCGTTTCGAAGAGACCGGGATCGAGATTTATTTCTCGAAAACCACTTCGATCCGGTTTACACGTTTCGTGGAAAACGATTTTGGATTCAAAGTTGGAGCAGTGAAGTGCAAGGGCTAGTCGCTACTAATCCTGAGGATATTTCCAAAATGGATGTAGTAGGAGTAGTGCCTTCGGTTCCGTTCGAACCCGGGACGGACTTGTATGGATGAATGCTTTCGGAACATCGTCAGGTGGACGATGGGCATTCTAAGAGATATGTGACGCCCCACCTCTATACCCACGCTAGCCAAGAACACTACGGAGCAATGCTGTCAACTAGCACGGAGAATAAGGCTGTTGAGGAGTGACCATCCGTGCAATTGCTTTGAGCGAGCACCGCTATGTCGGATAGTATAACATGCATTTGATTTAGAGAGGAAATCCGACACACCGATGCAAACTAAAAGCAACTACACAGTGGCTATAATAATCTTCGGAAACAAGTATAGAAATAAACATAACACAAATCAGTCACAGACATCCACATCACAAAGGCGGAAAAAGATATGAATATATAACACATGAAAGTGTACATCAGAGTAGTGGTCAGAAAGATCCACATTAACCCAAAAGAATAGCAACATGTGCTAAACAAAAGAATAAGTATACATCATAGAGTCTATATCTCAAATGTATATGTCCAAAAATTACTAATCTAAGCAGTTAGCCAAAAGTCAAGGAGATAATGCTAGAAGTGAAGTCAAGCGGAAGCACCTGTAACATCTCGGTCTGACCCAAGTATTATTTAATAAGAAAATAATAAACGGATCAGTCTAGTTATAATTATCAGATAAAATGAGATATAAGAAGAGATATAATAAAAAGACGTATGATAACCAAAAATGTCATACTACGACAAGTATACATTAGAAAATCCACAAAAGTCATACAATATCTCAAGAATCTCATAGCATCAAAAGAATGTCATATTCTTTATTTCATTCACCAAGCCACAATAAAATGACATACATATCAATGCCAATTGTAAAAGTTGGTGAAACATAAATTCCAGAAATCATCAATTAGAAATCCAGAAATCATAAGAAAAGGATGCCCAATCCCAAACGAAATGCTATTCCATAAACCGGACATCGACGCACCTAAATAAATACGCCCCATGCACAGTCAAACATCGTCGCACCTAGAAAGGTACGACCCATGCAAAGACAAACATCGACGCACCTAAATAGATACGCCCCATGTAATGTCTAGCATCGATGCACCTAGAAAGATACACCCATGCATAAATAAGCATCGACGTACCTAGAAAGATACTCCCTATGCATAAATCAACATCGACGTATCTAGAAAGATACGGCCCATGTAATGTCTAACATCGATGCACCTAAAAAGATACACCCCATGCAAAGTCGAACATTGACGCACCTAGAAAGATACGTCCAATGCATAGACGAACATCGACGCACCTAGAAGATGCGCCCCATGCCCCGACTTATTGAGCCGATTGCTCCACGAAGTAAACAAACATCGACGCACCTAGATAGGTACGACCCATGTGTAAATAAACATCGACGCACCTAAATAGGTTCGACCCATGCGAGAAATGAGACGAAGCTCAATAAAATGAAGTACAGTCCTCCACGTGGACAATGAGACATCGCACATTACTAGTCTAAACCATAAAATGATCATCATCGATCATCAAGAAGTGTCAATTACAATAAGCTAGGAAATATATGAGCTTAGCCTCATGTCCCATAACCACTAGCTTAACTTAAATATTTACGAACAAATTGTAGATACCCACTAGAAAATTGTCACAAGAGATTCAATCGAACAAGTCCAAGAATTAACCGACGAAGTAAACGCAAGCGTTTCATACATCGTTTAATTATATTTCTCATACGAGTGAGGTAAAAGTTTGTATATACTAATAGATTGGAAATCGGTTTGAGAAAACGAGCTTTGTTATAAAATAGCGTTGAAATCATTTGAAGAAAGAGTTTTGATATTTACAACTAGTATAGAAAACCTTTATATTTTAATGTAACAAATCATAGAAGTGATTGTAGAAACAATCAATCATAAAAATTCACATACGAAGACATGAATTGAATCTAAAGAAATCGATATCAAATTCATCAAAATGGATATCTCCAAAAATTCCCAAAGAAAAGAAGTCATCAAAATCAATAACAAATGATAACAATAAATAGGGAAAGAACACGAATCGATCAAATTTGGAAACCACGCAAAATAGGCGAAATAGGCAAAATAGCAACAGGTCGGTCGGCCGGCAACAGAGCTCGGTCGACCGGACCATGTTCTAAAAAAATTCTCGGGAAACAGGTCGGTCGGCAGAGCCCTGTAGCCAGTCGACCGGACCAGAGACAGAAAAGTGCTTATGCACTTTGGTAGCAGGTCGGTCGACCAGCTACAGGGCTCGGTCGGCCGAACTGCGAGTTTCTGCAGTTCCTGCCCTTTTCAATGAAGTGCAAATTCCTCCAAAACGCGACCGTTCGAGCAATGGACCTAAGGAGTCTTAGCCAATTGATACCCCAGCTCCATTAGCTCTCCGATTCGCCACCAAAAACATGTTCAAACATCAAAGTTAGGATCTTTAAAGAATTGAACTCTAAACATTAAAAATTGGAATATTCACCAAATCAATCCAAACCAAAAGCAATTGCACAAGAATAAGTGTTAGGAATTCATATCCAACGTTCAAAGAAAGTTATAGACTAAGATGTGAGATAAAAATCTCACATTTGAACCCAAATTAATGAAGAAAAAGCTTGAAAGCAAAGGAAGATCAACCACACTTCAATCCCAACTCAAGAAGCTTGATTCTAAGATTAAAAGAGAAATATTTCCCAAATTAGGTTTAGGAATTTTCTGAAATCAAAGAGAGGATGAGTTGGGGAAGATGAAGAGAAGGCTTACCAATGGGTTCTCTTGAATTTGGAGCTAGAAGTTGGATTTGCAAAGAAAACTAGGGCTTAGGAATTTCCATTTCCAATCTCTTCCACCATTTTTACTTTAGAACTGAAAAGAGGAGGAAGTGAGAGTGAATGGGGAGGGATGATTCAGTTTGGGGTATTATTATGGCTAGTGGGCTGAACCCAAACCCTAAGTGAAAAAGGTCAAAATTTTTAGCTAGCTCCAAACATATCGAAGTTTATACTCAAAAAGGTTGCAAACGACACTTTGAACTCAATGGAAGGGGTCTCAAGTCCCAATTCGACTGTTTGCAAAAAGTAGCTTTTCGGACCAAAATTCGACGAACGATAAAATATTTAAATAAAATATTTAAATATAAAATTGATAAATATGTGGTTGTTACAGACTCCCCTCCTTAAAGAAATTGCGTCCTCGCAATACTTAAGAATAAAATAAAGAGTAACAACCCAGAAAGCATATCAACACAAAAGAAATTTGAAATAGGAAGTTCACCATAAAGAGCATGAAAGAGTAAGCCTGAACGGGATCGCTCAATGAATTCCCAGGATTCCCAAGAGCAATCCTTAGATCTGAGAACCATTGAACATTCACAAGAAGAACATCTTTATTCCAAAGGCGCTCAACCTCCGAAGCAATGATGCGAATGGAGTGTTGCTCATAAGTCAAATCTGGTGAAACTTCAATTTCCTCAATAACACCAGGCTCAAGAATAAAAATCGGAATCCCTAAGGCATTTCCATGATAGAAAGACGTGAGAAAACGTCATGAATAAAAGAAAATTGAGCCAGTGCAACGACGTAGTATAATAACAGTACTCCCGAGGAACCAAAGCTCGAATAATTTCGGAACACTGACGTAGTACAAAAATGGTACATCCAATGAACTGAAACGCCGGGACATCGATGTAGTACAATAATGGTACATCCAATGAACCGAGCACCATAAAAGAACATCAGACGCTAGCCCATAAAAGAAATGAGACGAAGCTCAATAAAGCAGGGTACATCGAAACGTCCGATGAACTTGGTAAAAAGATTATTCCGTTCGGACATCATCAAAGAAACAACCACTTGTTGCTTACAACAAAGGGCATTGACAACACGATTTCCCCTTTCAGGAATAAAAGAATATCAAGATCATAAGATGCAAGGAACTCTAGCCAACATTAAGTTCCTTATGAGAAAATAAATATTCCAAAGATTTATGATCGGGGTAGAGAACAAATTTCTCATTCAAAAACGATGATGCCAAATTCTAAAAGTGAAATCAATAGCCGCGAGCACTAGATAATGAATGGCATATCTAGTCTCGATAGGCTTTAATGATTTTGAAACATAAGTGATAGCACGTTCTCTTTTGCAAGAGAACGACATCCAAACCAATACTATTAGCATTGGTACAAAAGATAAAGTCTTGGTTCCCTTCGGAAAACACAAGAATAAGAGTAACGGAAAAGAATTCTTTCAAATAATCTTCTTTCCCGAAAAGCTAAAACTTTCAAAATTACAATTATCTTTATGTAATAATCTTTCTAGAAAATTTACATTTTACAAGTCAATATACCGTGTCTGATTGTCACATCAAAGCGTTTAGAAAATTCCTATCGATAACGTTATCAAGCGCATTGACCAGAATTCTTAAAGCACTCAACGGGCAATACAATCACAAAATCATCTTCTATATGATGAAAATATCTCTTAAAAGTTTTTAGAATATTCTTTGCTCGTTTAAGATCAAAATCCAATTGTACTTACAAATAAATCTTATGAAAAAGGTTTGCAAAATTTTAAATTTCTATTTTCATCCAAAAATCAATAAATACAAGAATAGAGTCATCGAGATATTCGTAAAATACTCGATTCATAAGATGGATGAAACAAGATGGACAAACTGAATGATATAATAAGTCATTCATAAGAATCATAACGAGTGCGGAATGCGGTAAGTGGAATGCTAACTGCCGCAACTCGTAGCAAATGAAAACCGGTGGCAAGGTCGAGCTGAAAAGATCTTAACACCACACAAAAGATTTCTTAGGTGATAACCCTATGACAAACTCAGAAATATCATAAAATTCTCAAACCACATGAATTAGAGAATAGCACCTTCCTTATAAGTGGGCTTAAGGAATAAAAACGATGCCATCAAATTGGAATCAAAATCACAAAGAAAAATAGAAATATGCTTAACAGATTAAAAATGTCGAGGATGAATAGTCCACTCGGGACTTCGGATATGGCTTCATAATAATTAAGCCAATGCGTTCAAAAGTCAATTCCGAAGCATAAGTAAAAATCAGCTCGGAAAGAAAAAATCACATAAAATAATTACGACACCAATACAAGAAACCAACTGAGCATTGCGGATCCATCAACAGGATTCGCCATTGTCAAAGGAGTCAACAAGCCCAAAATGTTCAAAGAAAAAGAATCAACGAGTTCTTTTGATATAAAAATAATGAGATGAACCCATATCAAAAAGAATTCAAATAGAAAGATCACGAAATAAAGCAATAGCATCAAGGATTGAATAAAAAGTACCTTGACCAAGAGAAGAGTTTTTAAGAGCTTGCACTACATTGATCTTTCCCTCCTTCCTACTTTGAAGTATGGGACATGCAGTTATATGGTGACCCGAATTTTTGCAATAGCGACAATAAAGAGGTTTCGGACACTCCCTTGCATAGTGGTCCGTCGAACCACAATTGTAGCATTGTCCACGACTAGGGGTAGGGGCCTATGCTACCGGGGTTTCTTGCCTCCCTTTCTTGTTAGGAAAGGGGCCTTTGAATTTAATTGGCCTCTTCATGTTGTCGTTGAAGTTCTATTTAGCAACCACAACTTCAACATTACTCTCTCTATCGGCCTCTTCAAGAAGAAGAGCGATATCTATAAGCTGATCAAATGAAACTTCAAGTTTCAGGAGTAATGGCTTCTTAAGATTCTTATTCAAGCCATAGACAAATCTCTGATTTTTCTTCAATGGGGAATTAATGTATTCAACCCCGTATTTGGAAAGAGATTCAAAAGATGCGACATAATCTGTCACAGGGGATTTACCTTGAACAAGGTCAATAAGACGCCGTGCTAAAGCTACTTTTTCAGCCTCCGGCACAAACTTTAGTTCGAATTGTTCCCGGAATTGCTCCCAAGTGAGATCCGCTTCAACGATTTCAGAAATTAAAAGCTCATACCAATCTAATGCTCTTTCTTCGAGCATGCTAGAAGCCACTTGGACTCGATGTAGATCAATAAGGTTCATACGAGAAAAGATGCGGTCGCATGATTTGAGCCAAGCCTGAATTTCTATAACACTCTCAGATCCCTTGAATGGCCTTCCACCCAAATCGGTATAGTCTATGCACAAGCGTGCAAAACCGGATCTAGGATGAGTAGGCTCTGGACTCGGTCCGGCAGCTTGACCATTCTTCACGAGATCTAAAAGCTACTGAGCGGACATAAAAACTCCATCTTGGGGAGTAGCACTAGATTGGCCGGCGCTGGGACGGCCAGGTCTAACCATTTCTCTTCCTTTAGAAAGAAAGAAAGAAGAAGATAAAGGTTATTCACGAAATGAATATCAAGCAATCTTGATAGATAAAACAAGGAATCATAGAGAAAATAGGATGAATCGGTACGACGACTCGAATTAAATCCTAAAGCACGACTCCTAAGATGGACTTAGGACGATGATCCTTGCTAGATTATTCTACATTGTTCCGAAGTTTGGCTCCGATACCAAGCTGTGACGCCCCACCTCTATACCCACGCTAGCCAAGAACACTGCGGGGCAATGCTGTCAACTGGCACGGAGAATAAGGCTGTTGAGGAGCGACCATCCGTGCAATTGCTTTGAGCGAGCACCGCTATGTCGGATAGTATAACATGCATTTGATTTAGAGAGGAAATCCGACACACCGATGCAAACTCAAAGCAACTACACAGTGGCTATAATAATCTTCGGAAACAAGTATAGAAATAAACATAACACAAATCAGTCACAGACATCCACATCACAAAGGCGGAAAAAGATATGAATATATAACACATGAAAGTGTACATCAGAGTAGTGGTCAGAAAGATCCATAATAACCCAAAAGAATAGCAACATGTGCTAAAAAAAAGAATAAGTATACATCATAGAGTCTATACAAATGTATATGTCCAAAAACTACTAATCTAATCAATTAGCCAAAAGTCAAGGAGATAATCCTAGAAGTGAAGTCAAGCGGAAGCACCTGTAACATCTCGGTCCGACCCGAGTATTATTTAATAAGAAAATAATAAACGGATCAGTCTAGTTATAATTATAAGATAAAATGAGATATAAGAAGAGATATAATAAAAAGACGTATGATAACCAAAAATGTCATACTATGACAAGTATACATTAGAAAATCCACAAAAGTTATACAATATCTCAAGAAGCTCATAGCATCAAAAGAATGTCATATTCTTTATTTCATTCACCAAGCCACAATAAAATGACATACATATCAATGCCAATTGTAAAAGTTGGTGAAACATAAATTCCAGAAATCATCAATTAGAAATCCAGAAATCACAAGAAAAGAATGGCCAATCTCAAACGGAACGCTATTCCATAAACCAGACATCGACGCACCTAAATAGATACGCCCCATGCACAGTCAAACATCGTCGCACCTAGAAAGGTACGACCCATGCAAAGACAAACATCTACGCACCTAAATAGATACGCCCCATGTAATGTCTAGCATCGATGCACCTAGAAAGATACACCCCATGCATAAATAAGCATCGATGTACCTAGAAAGATACGCCCCATTCATTAATCAATATCGACGTATCGATAAAGATACGCCATATGTAATGTCTAACATCGATGCACCTAAAAAGATACTCCCCATGCAAAGTCGAACATCGACGCACCTAGAAAGATACGTCCCATGCATAGACGAACATCGACGCACCTAGAAAGATACGCCCCATGCCCCGACTTATCGAGCCGATTGCTCCACGAAGTAAAAAAACATCGACGCACCTAGATAGGTACGACTCATGTGTAAATAAACATCGACGCACCTAAATAGGTACGACCCATGCGAGAAATGAGACGAAGCTCAATAAAATGAAGTACAGTCCTCCACGTGGACAACGAGACATCGTACATTGCTAGTCTAAACCCTAAAATGATCATCATCGATCATCAAGAAGTGTCAATTACAATAAGCTAGTAAATATATGAGCTTAGCCTCATGTCCCATAACCACCAGCTTAACTTAAATATTTACGAACAAATTGTAGATCTCCACTAGAAAATTGTCACAAGAGATTCAATCAAACAAGTCCAAGAATTAACCGACGAAGTAAACGCAAGCGTTTCATACCACTTGTTCTACTAAGTCGTTTAATTAGATTTCTCATAGGAGTGAGGTAAAGGTTTGTATATACTAATAGATTGGAAATCGGTTTGAGAAAACGAGCTTTGTTATAAAATAGCGTTGAAATCATTTAAAGAAAGAGTTTTGATATTTACTACTAGTATAGAAAACCTTTATATTTTAAAGTAACAAATCATAGAAGTGATTGTAGAAACGATCAATCATAAAAATTCACTTACGAAGACATGAATTGAATCCAAAGAAATCAATATCAAATTCATCAAAATGGATATCTCCAAAAATTCCCGAAGAAAAGAAGTCATCAAAATCAATAAAAAATGATAACAACAAATAGGGAAAGAACACGAATCGATTAAATTTGGAAACCACGCAAAATAGGCGAAATAGCAACAGGTCGGTCGGCTGGCAACAGAACTCGGTCGACCGGACCCTGTTCTAAAAAAATTCTCGGGAAGCAGGTCGGTCGGCTGAGCCCTGTAGTCAGTCGACCGGACCAAAGACAGAAAAGTGCTTATGCACTTTGGTAGCAGGTCGATCGACCGGCTACAGGGCTCGGTCGGCCGAACTGCAAGTTTCTGCAGTTCCTGCCCTTTTTCAATGAAGTGCAAATTCTGCCAAAACTCGACCGTTCGAGCAATGGATCTAAGGAGCCTTAGCCAATTGATACCCCAGCTCCGTTAGCTCTCTGATTTGCCACCAAAAACATGTTCAAACATCAAAGTTAGGATCTTTAAAGAATTGAACTCTAAACACTAAAAATTGGAATATTCACCAAATCAATCCAAACCAAAAGCAATTGCACAAGAATAAGTGTTAGGAATTCATACCCAACGTTCAAAGATAGTTATTGACTAAGATGTGAGATAAAAATCTCACCTTTGAACCCAAATTAATGAAGAAGAAGCTTGAAAGCAAAGGAAGATCAACCACACTTCAATCCCAACTCAAGAAGCTTGATTCTAAGCTTAAAAGAGAAATATTTCCCAAATTAGGTTTAGGAATTTTCTAAAATCAAAGAGAGGATGAGTTGGGAAAGATGAAGAGAAGGCTTACCAATGGGTTCTCTTGAATTTGGAGCTAGAAGTTGGATTTGCAAAGAAAACTAGGGCTTAGGAATTTCCATTTCCAATCTCTTCCACCATTTTTACTTTAGAACTGAAAAGAGGAGGAAGTGAAAGTGAATGGGGAGGGATGATTCAGTTTGGGGTATTATTATGGCTAGTGGGCTGAACCCAAACCCAAACCCTAAGTGAAAAAGGTCAAAATTTTTAGCTAGCTCCAAACATATCGAAGTTTATACTCAAAAAGGTTGCAAACGACATTTTGAACTCAATGGAAGGGGTCTCGAGTCCCAATTCGACTGTTTGCAAAAAGTATCTTTTTCGGACCAAAATCCGACGAACGATAAAATATTTAAATAAAATATTTAAATATACAATTGATAAATATGCGGTTGTTACAGACTCCCCTCCTTAAAGAAATTGCGTCCTTGCAATACTTAAGAAGAAAATAAAGAGTAACAACCCAAAAAGCATATCAACACAAAAGAAATTTGAAATAGGAAGTTCACCATAAAGAGCATGAAACAGTAAGCCTGAACGGGATCGCTCGATGAATTCCCAGGATTCCCAAGTGCAACCCTTAGGATCCGAGAACCATTGAACTTTCACAAGAAGAACATCTTTATTCCGAAGGCGCTCAACCTCCGAAGCAATGATGCGAATGGAATGCTGCTCATAAGTCAAATCTGGTGAAACTTCAATTTCCTCAATAACACCAGGCTCAAGAATAAAAATCGGAATCCCTAAGGCAATTCCATGATAGAAAGACGTGAGAAAACATCACGAATAGCAGAAAATTGAGCCGGTGCAACGACGTAGTATAATAACAGTACGCCCGAGGAACCAAAGCTCGAATAATTTCGGAACACTGACGTAGTACAAAAATGGTACATCCAATGAACTGAAACGCCGGGACATCGATGTAGTACAATAATGGTATATCCAATGAACCAAACACCATAAAAGAACATCAGACGCTAGCCCATAAAAGAAATGAGACGAAGCTTAATAAAGCAGGGTACATCGAAACGTCCGATGAACTTCGTATAAAGATTATTCCGTCCGGACTTCATCAAAGAAACAACCACTTGTTGCACAACAAAGGGCATTGACAACACGATTTCCCCTTTCGGGAATAAAAGAATATCAAGATCATAAGATGCAAGGAACTCTAGCCAACATTAAGTTCCTTATGAGAAAATAAATATTCCAAAGATTTATGATCGGGGTAGAGAACAAATTTCTCATACAAAAATGATGATGCCAAATTCTAAAAGTGAAATCAATAGCCGCGAGCACTAGATCATGATTGGCATATCTAGTCTCGATAGGCTTTAATGATTTTGAAACATAAGTGATAGCACGTTCTCTTTTGCAAGAGAACGACATCCAAACCAATACGATTAGCATTGGTACAAAAGATAAAGTCTTGGTTCCCTTCGGAAAACACAAGAATAAGAGTTTCGGAAAAGAATTCTTTCAAATAATCTTCTTTCCCGAAAAGCTAAAACTTTCAAAATCACAATTATCTTTATGTAATAATCTTTCTAGAAAAATTTACATTTTACAAGTCAATATACCGTGTCTGATTGTCTCATCAAAGCGTTTAGGAAATTCCTATCGATAACGTTGATCAAGCGCATCGACCAGAATTCTTAAAGCACTCAACGGGCAATACAATCACAAAATCATCTTCTATATGATGAAAGTATCTCTTAAAAGTTTTTAGAATATTCTTTGCTCATTTAAGATCAAAATCCAATTGTACTTACAAATAAACCTTATGAAAAAGGTTTGCAAAATTTTAAATTTCTATTTTCATCCAAAAATCAATAAATACAAGAATAGAGTCATCGAGATATTCGTAAAATACTCGATTCATAAGATGGATGAAACAAGATGGACAAACTAAATGATATAATAAGTCATTCATAAGTATCATAACGAGTGCGGAATGCGGTAAGTGGAATGCTAACTGCCGCAACTCGTAGCAAATGAAAACTGGTGGCAAGGTCGAGCTGAAAAGACCTTAACACCACACAAAAGATTTCTTAGGTGATAACCCTAAGACAAACTCAGAAATATCATAAAATTCTCAAAGCACATGAATGAGAGAATAACACCTTCCTTATAAGTGGGCTTAAGGAATAAAAACGATGCCATCAAATTGGAATCAAAATCACAAAGAAAAATAGAAATATGCTTAACAGATTAAAAATGTCGAGGATGAATAGTCCACTCGGGACTTCGGATTTGGCTTCATAATAATTAAGCCAATCCGTTCAAAAGTCAATTCTGAAGCATAAGTAAAAATCGGCTCGGAAAGATAAAATCACGTAAAATAATTTCGACACCAATACAAGAAACCAACTGAGCATTGCAGATCCATCAACAAGATTCGCCATTGTCAAAGGAGTCAACAAGCCCAAAATGTTCAAAGAAAAAGAATCAACAAGTTCTTTTGATATAAAAATAATGAGATGAACCCATATCAAAAAGAACTCAAATAGAAAGATCACGAAATAAAGCAATAGCATCAAGGATTGAATAAAAAGTACCTTGACAAAGAGAAGAGTTGTTAAGAGCTAGCACTGCATTGATCTTTCCCTCCTTCCTACTTTGAAGTATGGGACATGCAGTTATATGGTGGCCCGAATTTTTGCAATAGCGACAATAAAGAGGTTTCGGACACTCCCTTGCATAGTGGTCCGTGGAACCACAATTGTAGCATTGTCCACGACTAGGGGTAGGGGCCTTTGCTACCGGGGTTTCTTGCCTCCCTTTCTTGTTGGGAAAGGGGCTTTTGAATTTAATTGGCCTCTTCATGTTGTCGTTGAAGTTCTGTTTAGCAACCACAACTTCAACATTACTCTCTCTATCGGCCTCTTCAAGACGAAGAGCGATATCTACAAGCTGATCAAATGAAACTTCAAGTTTCAGGAGTAATGGCTTCTTAAGATTCTTATTCAAGCCATAGACAAATCTCTGATTTTTCTTCAATGGGGAATTAATGTATTCAACCCCATATTTGAAAAGAGATTCAAAAGATGCGACATAATCTGTCACAGAGGATTTACCTTGTACAAGGTCAATAAAACGCCGTGCTAAAGTTACTTTTTCAGCCTCCGGAACAAACTTTAGTTCGAATCATTCCCGAAATTGCTCCCAAGTGAGATCCGCTTCAACGATTTCAGAAATTAAAAGCTCATACCAATCTAATGCTCTTTCTTGGAGCATGCTAGAAGCCACTTGGATTCGATGTAGATCAATAAGGTTCATGCGAGAAAAGATGCGGTCGCATGATTTGAGCCAAGCCTGAATTTCTACAACACTCTCAGATCCCTTGAATGGCCTTCCACCCAAATCGGTATAGTCTCTGCACAAGCGTGCAAAACCAGATCTAGGATGAGTAGGCTCTGGACTAGGTCCGGCAGCTTGAGCATTCTTCACGAGATCTAAAAGCTGCTGAGCGGACATAAAAACTCCATCTTGGGGAGTAACACTAGATTGACCGGTGCTGGGACGGCCAGGTCTAACCATTTCTCTTCCTTTAGAAAGAAAGAAAGAAGATAAAGGTTATTCACGAAATGAATATCAAGCAATCTTGACAGGTAAAACAAGGAATCATAGAGAAAATAGGATGAATCGGTACGACGACTCGAATTAAATCCTAAAGCACGACTCCTAAGATGGACTTAGGACGATGATCCTTGCTAGATTATTCTACATTGTTCCGAAGTTTGGCTCCGATACCAAGCTGTGACGCCCCACCTCTATACCCACGCTAGCCAAGAACACTACGGAGCAATGCTGTCAACTGGCACGGAGAATAAGGCTGTTGAGGAGTGACCATCCGTGCAATTGCTTTGAGCGAGCACCGCTATGTCGGATAGTATAACATGCATTTGATTTAGAGAGGAAATCCGACACACCGATGCAAACTAAAAGCAACTACACAGTGGCTATAATAATCTTCGGAAACAAGTATAGAAATAAACATAACACAAATCAGTCACAGACATCCACATCACAAAGGCGGAAAAAGATATGAATATATAACACATGAAAGTGTACATCAGAGTAGTGGTCAGAAAGATCCACATTAACCCAAAAGAATAGCAACATGTGCTAAACAAAAGAATAAGTATACATCATAGAGTCTATATCTCAAATGTATATGTCCAAAAATTACTAATCTAAGCAGTTAGCCAAAAGTCAAGGAGATAATGCTAGAAGTGAAGTCAAGCGGAAGCACCTGTAACATCTCGGTCTGACCCAAGTATTATTTAATAAGAAAATAATAAACGGATCAGTCTAGTTATAATTATCAGATAAAATGAGCTATAAGAAGAGATATAATAAAAAGACGTATGATAACCAAAAATGTCATACTACGACAAGTATACATTAGAAAATCCACAAAAGTCATACAATATCTCAAGAATCTCATAGCATCAAAAGAATGTCATATTCTTTATTTCATTCACCAAGCCACAATAAAATGACATACATATCAATGCCAATTGTAAAAGTTGGTGAAACATAAATTCCAGAAATCATCAATTAGAAATCCAGAAATCACAAGAAAAGGATGCCCAATCCCAAACGAAATGCTATTCCATAAACCGGACATCGACGCACCTAAATAAATACGCCCCATGCACAGTCAAACATCGTCGCACCTAGAAAGGTACGACCCATGCAAAGACAAACATCGACGCACCTAAATAGATACGCCCCATGTAATGTCTAGCATCGATGCACCTAGAAAGATACACCCATGCATAAATAAGCATCGACGTACCTAGAAAGATACTCCCTATGCATAAATCAACATCGACGTATCTAGAAAGATACGGCCCATGTAATGTCTAACATCGATGCACCTAAAAAGATACACCCCATGCAAAGTCGAACATTGACGCACCTAGACAGATACGTCCAATGCATAGACGAACATCGACGCACCTAGAAGATGCGCCCCATGCCCCGACTTATTGAGCCGATTGCTCCACGAAGTAAACAAACATCGACGCACCTAGATAGGTACGACCCATGTGTAAATAAACATCGACGCACCTAAATAGGTTCGACCCATGCGAGAAATGAGACGAAGCTCAATAAAATGAAGTACAGTCCTCCACGTGGACAATGAGACATCGCACATTACTAGTCTAAACCATAAAATGATCATCATCGATCATCAAGAAGTGTCAATTACAATAAGCTAGGAAATATATGAGCTTTGCCTCATGTCCCATAACCACTAGCTTAACTTAAATATTTACGAACAAATTGTAGATACCCACTAGAAAATTGTCACAAGAGATTCAATCGAACAAGTCCAAGAATTAACCGACGAAGTAAACGCAAGCGTTTCATACATCGTTTAATTATATTTCTCATACGAGTGAGGTAAAAGTTTGTATATACTAATAGATTGGAAATCGGTTTGAGAAAACGAGCTTTGTTATAAAATAGCGTTGAAATCATTTGAAGAAAGAGTTTTGATATTTACAACTAGTATAGAAAACCTTTATATTTTAATGTGACAAATCATAGAAGTGATTGTAGAAACAATCAATCATAAAAATTCACATACGAAGACATGAATTGAATCCAAAGAAATCGATATCAAATTCATCAAAATGGATATCTCCAAAAATTCCCAAAGAAAAGAAGTCATCAAAATCAAAAACAAATGATAACAATAAATAGGGAAAGAACACGAATCGATCAAATTTGGAAACCACGCAAAATAGGCGAAATAGCAACAGGTCGGTCGGCCGGCAACAGAGCTCGGTCGACTGGACCATGTTCTAAAAAAATTCTCGGGAAGCAGGTCGGTCGGCAGAGCCCTGTAGCCAGTCGACCGGACCAGAGACAGAAAAGTGCTTATGCACTTTGGTAGCAGGTCGGTCGACCAGCTACAGGGCTCGGTCGGCCGAACTGCAAGTTTCTACAGTTCCTGCCCTTTTCAATGAAGTGCAAATTCCTCCAAAACGCGACCGTTCGAGCAATGGACCTAAGGAGTCTTAGCCAATTGATACCCCAGCTCCATTAGCTCTCCGATTCGCCACCAAAAACATGTTCAAACATCAAAGTTAGGATCTTTAAAGAATTGAACTCTAAACATTAAAAATTGGAATATTCACCAAATCAATCCAAACCAAAAGCAATTGCACAAGAATAAGTGTTAGGAATTCATATCCAACGTTCAAAGAAAGTTATAGACTAAGATGTGAGATAAAAATCTCACATTTGAACCCAAATTAATGAAGAAAAAGCTTGAAAGCAAAGGAAGATCAACCACACTTCAATCCCAACTCAAGAAGCTTGATTCTAAGATTAAAAGAGAAATATTTCCCAAATTAGGTTTAGGAATTTTCTGAAATCAAAGAGAGGATGAGTTGGGGAAGATGAAGAGAAGGCTTACCAATGGGTTCTCTTGAATTTGGAGCTAGAAGTTGGATTTGCGAAGAAAACTAGGGCTTAGGAATTTCCATTTCCAATCTCTTCCACCATTTTTACTTTAGAACTGAAAAGAGGAGGAAGTGAGAGTGAATGGGGAGGGATGATTCAGTTTGGGGTATTATTATGGCTAGTGGGCTGAACCCAAACCCTAAGTGAAAAAGGTCAAATTTTTTAGCTAGCTCCAAACATATCGAAGTTTATACTCAAAAAGGTTGCAAACGACACTTTGAACTCAATGGAAGGGGTCTCAAGTCCCAATTCGACTGTTTGCAAAAAGTAGCTTTTCGGACCAAAATTCGACGAACGATAAAATCCGATACCAAGCTGTGACGCCCCACCTCTATACCCACGCTAGCCAAGAACACTACGGAGCAATGCTGTCAACTGGCACGGAGAATAAGGCTGTTGAGGAGCGACCATCCGTGCAATTGCTTTGAGCGAGCACCGCTATGTCGGATATTATAACATGCATTTGATTTAGAGAGGAAATCCGACACACCGATGCAAACTCAAAGCAACTACACAGTGGCTATAATAATCTTCGGAAACAAGTATAGAAATAAACATAACACAAATCAGTCACAGACATCCACATCACAAAGGCGGAAAAAGATATGAATATATAACACATGAAAGTGTACATCAGAGTAGTGGTCAGAAAGATCCACAATAACCTAAAAGAATAGCGACATGTGCTAAAAAAAAGAATAAGTATACATCATAGAGTCTATATCTCAAATGTATATGTCCAAAAACTACTAATCTAATCAATTAGCCAAAAGTCAAGGAGATAATCCTAGAAGTGAAGTCAAGCGGAAGCACCTGTAACATCTCGGTCTGACCCGAGTATTATTTAATAAGAAATTAATAAATGGATCAATCTAGTTATAATTATAAGATAAAATGAGATATAAGAAGAGATATAATAAAAAGACGTATGATAACCAAAAATGTCATACTATGACATGTATACATTAGAAAATCCACAAAAGTCATACAATATCTCAAGAAGCTCATAGCATCAAAAGAATGTCATATTCTTTATTTCATTCACCAAGCCACAATAAAATGACATACATATCAATGCCAATTGTAAAAGTTGGTGAAACATAAATTCCAGAAATCATCAATTAGAAATCCAGAAATCACAAGAAAAGGATGGCCAATCCCAAACGGAACGCTATTCCATAAACCGTACATCGACGCACCTAAATAGATACGCCCCATGCACAGTCAAACATCGTCGCACCTAGAAAGGTACGACCATGCAAAGACAAACATCGACGCACCTAAATTGATACGCCCCATGTAATGTCTAGCATTGATGCACCTAGAAAGATACACCCCATGCATAAATAAGCATCGACGTACCTAGAAAGATACGCCCCATGCATAAATCAATATCGACGTATCTAGAAAGATACGTCCCATGTAATGTCTAACATCGATGCACCTAAAAAGATACACCCCATGCAAAGTCGAACATCGAGGCACCTAGAAAGATACGTCCCATGCATAGACGAACATCGACGCACCTAGAAAGATACGCCCCATGCCCCGACTTATTGAGCCAATTGCTCCACGAAGTAAACAAACATCGACACACCTAGATAGGTATGACCCATGTGTAAATAAACATTGATGCACCTAAATAGGTACGACCCATGCGAGAAATGAGACGAAGCTCAATAAAATGAAGTACAGTCCTCCACGTGGACAACGAGACATCGCACATTGCTAGTCTAAACCCTAAAATGATCATCATCGATCATCAAGAAGTGTCAATTACAATAAGCTAGTAAATATATGAGCTTAGCCTCATGTCCCATAACCACTAGCTTAAGTTAAATATTTACGAACAAATTGTAGATCTCCACTAGAAAATTGTCACAAGAGATTCAATCGAACAAGTCCAAGAATTAACCGACGAAGTAAACGCAAGCATTTCATACCACTTGTTTTACTAAGTCGTTTAATAGATTTCTCATTGGAGTGAGGTAAAGGTTTGTATATACTAATAGATTGGAAATCGGTTTGAGAAAACGAGCTTTGTTATAAAATAGTGTTGAAATCATTTAAAGAAAGAGTTATGATATTTACTACTAGTATAGAAAACCTTTATATTTTAAAGTGACAAATCATAGAAGTGATTGTAGAAACAATCAATCATAAAAATTCACATACGAAGACATGAATTGAATCCAAAGAAATCGATATCAAATTCATCAAAATGGATATCTCCAAAAATTCCCGAAGAAAAGAAGTCATCAAAATCAATAACAAATGATAACAACAAATAGGGAAAGAACACGAATCGATTAAATTTGGAAACCACGCAAAATAGGCGAAATAGGCAAAATAGCAATAGGTCGGTCGGCCGGCAACAGAGCTCGGTCGACCGGACCCTGTTCTAAAAAAATTCTCGGGAAGCAGGTCGGTCGGCTGAGCCCTGTAGCCAGTCGACCGGACCAGAGACAGAAAAGTGCTTATGCACTTTGGTAGCAGGTCGGTCGACCGACTATGGGGCTCTGTCGGCCGAATTGCAAGTTTCTGCAGTTCCTGCCCTTTTTCAATGAAGTGCAAATTCCGCCAAAACGCGACCGTTCGAGCAATGGATCTAAGGAGCCTTAGCCAATTGATACCCCAGCTCCGTTAGCTCTCTGATTCGCCACCAAAAACATGTTCAAACATCAAAGTTAGGATCTTTAAAGAATTGAACTCTAAACACTAAAAATTGGAATATTCACCAAATCAATCCAAACCAAAATCAATTGCACAAGAATAAGTGTTAGGAATTCATACCCAACGTTCAAAGATAGTTATAGACTAAGATGTGAGATAAAAATCTCACCTTTGAACCCAAATTAATGAAGAAGAAGCTTGAAAGCAAAGGAAGATCAACCACACTTCAATCCCAACTCAAGAAGCTTGATTCTAAGCTTAAAAGAGAAATATTTTCCAAATTAGGTTTAGGAATTTTCTGAAATCAAAGAGAGGATGAGTTGGGGAAGATGAAGAGAAGGATTACCAATGGGTTCTCTTGAATTTGGAGCTAGAAGTTGGATTTGCAAAGAAAACCAGGGCTTAGGAATTTCCATTTCCAATCTCTTCCACCATTTTTACTTTAGAACTGAAAAGAGGAGGAAGTGAGAGTGAATTGGGAGGGATGATTCAGTTTGGGGTATTATTATGGCTAGTAGGCTGAACCCAAACACTAAGTGAAAAAGGTCAAAATTTTTAGCTAGCTCCAAACATATCGAAGTTTATACTCAAAAAGGTTGCAAACGGCATTCTGAACTCAATGGAAGGGGTCTCGAGTCCCAATTCGACTGTTTGCAAAAAGTAGATTTTCGGACCAAAATCCGACTAACGATAAAATATTTAAATATAAAATTGATGAATATGCGGGTTGTTACAAGATATGTTCTAAAAAGGTAACGCTTAGCCTTAAGCCTCATCAACCGAGAATGACTGAAAATCATGGGTTATGCAGCAAGGCTAGGTGGGTAGCACCCAAGCAGGGTGAGGTCATCCCTGTCTAGATGTCCCTTTTATTTCGGCTTAGTGGGCGGTTGCTGATCCCAACCGCGGGGTGATCTCACTCGGGATTATCCAGTCAGGGGTTGTCCTGACCTTGTGTTGCAGTGGAACGGGCGTACTCCTCGGTACTGTGATCTAGGCCACGTACTGTGACAGGTGGTACCCCGGTGCCTAGTCATTAGTTGGAAATCCACTTTCCCTACGAGCCTTGTAAGAGTTTTTTTTGTATTACCCACTTTGTGGCTAGTAGCTGAAATTTAATGATTGTAACAATTTCGGCTATTTTATAAGTATTTGTATATAAACCCTATTATAATATCTGAGGATTTCTATAAAAATTGTTTTAGCTATCGTAAGGTAAAAACCCGACATGTTTATTTGTGGTGAGGTCTTACGAGATGCTTTTGTTTTCAAAAGATTTTTGAAACTTTAATAATCAATTGAGTGTGATTTTCTCACGCTGTATTCCAGACTGACTTGGGTATTATTTAACTGCAATGCTCGGGTCAGACCGAGTATTATAGGATACAGGATATGATGCTGTGGAGCTCAGGAGACGAGCTGGATGACGATACAGACTTTCGTACTTGTTTTATATATATTCGGCTGTGTAGAGTAGTTATGTATCCGGTTGTATGATATTGATGTTGGGCAATGATTGATGTACTCTGATGATGTAATATATAAACAGATACATTTGATTTTTGAGTAAAGACCATTATTATCTATTATATTTTATTCCGCTGCGATGGTTAGATTCTGTTGTTGTTTACTATTTTCTTCTTCTACCTCTTCTTTTTTAACCCAAATGGTTCGTATTTATGTCCAACTTGAGTTGATTGGTGTAAAATAGTATCGACTCCATGGGTACGGATTTGCGGGCTGTTACACTTAGTATTAGAGCTTCGGTTGGTGATAACCTTGGCTCTGGTGGGAATTACTCATAGAATAGAGTCCGCAGTACTCTAGCAATGAGTTTGAGAGTATTAATAGATATGAGCGCGTATTTGTTAGTGAATATAAAATTCTTTTTATATTGTGTTGACTTATCTGTTGAGTGTTTATCGATTCTGGTTGATATTGTGTTGACTTATTGGTATGGATACGGACGCCATGTTATCGATAGGAATTTCTAAACTCTTGAACAAGATAAACCGACACGGTATTGTTTTTAATAGGGTAAATTAAATAATTTTACCCAAAATTATTTTGTATATAAAGGAAACAATTTTTCGTAAATTATTGTAGTTATATATGGATGATTGGATGGTAGGAATTGATAATATTTAATTATTATCACTATTGTATAAGAATTGAAATAATAACCAAGATTAAGGGATAAATTAATAAAATGAATGAAATTTGTGAATGTGATTCATAATTGATTAAGGAATTGAAACCATAATTAAAAACTAAGAAACCAATTTGTATACGAAGGAAATTTGTAAATATAAACTAAATGTGAATTATAATGGGATTAAATATTAAAATAAGATAAAAATTCCAAGGTAATGTTTGAATATAAATTTAAAGGATTTGGGATTTGGAAATGTAGATTCCTTTGAATTTGATAATAATTCACAAAAGTTAGGAAGATAATATATATTGAGAAATATTTTTGAATCGGATGTGAAATCTAGAGAGATTTGGAATTTAAAAATATTGTAAGAATTTTAAAAGAGAGAAAAGCATTGAACTCTTTACGGTCGCTGTAAAATAATTCCGATGATGATCACGACATCATCGATGTTCATTTTCGAGTTTCCAAAATAGGGATTGCTACCAGGATGTTTTGGATTAATGTTTGTTGGAGAAATTTGGTTGATTTTGAAAATGCAAAGGAATAGTTTGGTGAGATGTGTGTGTGTGTGTGTGTGTATGTTTTCAAAATTGAATGTTGAACTTAAGTTTGAAATTTTTTTAGTCAAGTTGGACCAAATAAAACAAAGTTTTAAGATTTAAAATTTATATGTAACTGATAAATTAATATGGTATGTAAGTGAAATGAAATTCAATATTGGATGATGCTTGATTTAATTGTGAAAAAATAAGTGTAGAACTATTTCAAATGAGCTAAAAATAATTAATGTTGGAAATAAAATTTATTGGTTGAAAATGAATTTGTGGACGAATTAATGAATCAACTATTGAACTGATAAAGAAAAGTTGATATTAATAAGAAGAAATTGGAAATTTTAATCCAAGAATTAAAATTTAACGTAAGTGAATGAAAGTGAAGAAAATATATTTGAATTTAACTTGAGATAAGTAAAATAAAAATTGAAATTGAATTAAATTGGATATAAAGTGAAAGGTAAAATGATTATAATTGTGAAACGAAAATTTACACCGTAAGCTAGTAAGTGTTATATATAATTTGAAATTTTGGTTATAAGGTGAAGTGACTCAAATGAGCAATATAAGCTTTTAAGTAAATAAATAAGTTTTGAACTCATACGTTGAGAAATAAAATTGAATTGAATTTGGATTGAAGTGAAACAAAAGTCAGTTGTGTCATGAATGTTATTAAATGGAATTAAATCCTTGCTTAGCAAAATTCAAAAAGAATGGTGTGTAGCTAGATTTAACTGGAGTTAAGCTAAAAAAAATGATTTGAGTTAAAATAGATTCAGTCGGTTATGGATATTATTGAATGGAATAAAATTCTTACTTAAATAAATAAATGTAAACTAAGTAAATATTGAATTAGAATAAATAAACTTCGAAAACTTATAAAAGAATTGGAAAGCCTTGAAAAATATATATAATCCCTAGTAAAGGCAAGATGTGAATGTGGTTGACTGTAAATAGATGATGAAGTATGAATATTACAAGTGAGTAGCTTATGAAATTTAAAAAGGAAATAAATAATCTGGAAATGTGTATGTATGTATATATATATATATATATCCAAACTTGGGATATAAAGTAAGATTGAACTCAAGGAAATCAAATAAAATGATTTTCAAGATAAATGAAAAAGAAAATCAAGTATGGGATTATAATTGGAAGTGTTGTTGGATGAAAATTTGAATTGGATTAAAATGGATATGGTGTGAAATATAAACAAATCCAATTCAAGCATAAATTGAATGGCCTTATTATTAATAAATCCAACAATGAATTATTAATGTAATTAAAATTTAAAATGGATAAAAGAAGAAACTAATCGAATTAATTAGTGAAATGGTTGGGGATTTGATCAAAGGAAAATCAAATCAAAGATTGTGAATATGTAATAGAGTTTGGAAATAAAGCTTGAGTTGTATGGAATTGGATTAAAATAAATATGATTGGAGATGAAAATAAATCCAATTTGTGTATGAATAAATTAAAATAGGGATGAACTTAAGTTATGAAATGGTGGTGAATTGAAGTAAACTTAAGTTTAAAATTTATAGAAGCACGGGATGATGTCGTGTATAATAAAATGGTTTGGAATCAAATCTTTTTGGATATGAAAGAAATGCAATGAAGGTTTGTGAATAAATTAAAATGGGATGGGATTAAGTGTAAATTGAGTTGGAATCAATTTAAATGGTTATAAAGCTTATGTAGTTATTTATTCATATTAATATTGTCGAATTGCATTAAAAATTGGTCATTCGACGTAAACGGAAGTAAATAAAATTATATGAATCAATAGCAGTTTAATAAATTGATTTTGGCATCAATTGAAATGAATATGCGTTCATTTTGGTTAAAAATGAATCGAATGGAATGGTAGGTAATTTGGATGCAAACAAATTAAAACTAGTGTCGAAACCTTGCATATGTACTTATGAATGTATATCACATGCATTACTTATGAAATCTATGTGTCAGCTATTTGAATATAAGTGAAATGTTATTAAATTGCATATATTTAGTACTTGCACATTTAAATTGAGTAGGTACAGGTACCTGGAAGCCGTATGGCTGGATTTGGTCGTGCTAAATGCTTAATTAAATAGCTGTTTGCTTAAAAATGCTAAATAAGATACGCCTACGCGATAAAAATAGGAAATACGAACTGTTTTTGGTTTTTCCGACCGTGTGGGTCGATGTATATATATTTATATCTTTTGTCAAATTGCAAAAGTTCCTCTGCGGAAAGGAGACTCTGCTAAAAATTTTCAAAAATTTTGGGAGTTAGAAAAAAATTTTGAATTTTTTTTGTTAATGACAAAACAATTTCAAACGGGGAATTGAAATAAATTAAAGAATGGAACTACTATAAAATTATAATATGAATCGGATGTAAATGGAAGATAAAATTTAATATACAGAGTTAAAGATAAATCAGATTCATATGGAAATGAAAGAATCAATTTGAATAGAAATGGATATAAACTAAAGTGGTAAAGTAAAAATAAATATAAGACACGTATAAAATGCTTATACTGAACTCAAGTAAGGAATGGTGCATACTCAATTGGAAATTGGTATTACAAATATAATCTAAATTAATATTTGAACGAATAGATATTAACATTGGTAAGGAAGTCAATAAAATAATTTTTGGAATGCTGTGATTGGATATTAGTGCTAAGTAGGATATGCAGGTATTATAAAAGGAAAAGGAAAATTGGTTTTGATTTCAGAAGATAAATTTGAATTGCCCGACCAAAAAGGTATGTGTTTAAATTTCTGTGAAATTTGATTGGGTTTTTGGATCGAGCCACTTGGCCTTTTGTTTTCTTTTTGGATTTGGGAGCCCGTAGAGGCCTTTTGTAGTTGTACCGAGCTAGCTGCGCAAAGGATACGTTGGCAAAAAATTTCAAAAATTTAGAGAGTTAGAAAATTTTTGAGAAATTTTAAAAATTTTAAACTTGGTTTTGAATTATAATTTGAATAGTTGAATAAGTAAAGTTATTTGGGAACTATGGAAAAGCTTGGAAAGTTTATAAGAATATTAATGGGTCTTTTATAAAAAGATAGTTGGTAAGATGTTGAATTGTTTGGACTTGGGCAAAAGAACAAACAGGTATTGGACCATTCTTCCTAACTAGTAATTTCGGGGACGAAATTTTTTAAGGGGGAAGGGATGTGACAACCCAGATTTTTTTTAGCATTTGAAAACGGAATTTTTAGTTGATTTTAAATATTTAAAAGTTTAATTGTTAACTTGAATTCAAATATCACTATTTATTTGATAATTAAATTATTGAATTTGAAAATTTGAAAATTGGGTAAGATATTGAATCTGGAGTTCTAAGCCTGTTAAAAATAATTTAAAGGCTTGTAAAATTTATATCGATAACACTGAAGATAGTAAAGGTGTTGAAATTGAATTTGATAGTGTTTTGTTCAGTTTTGAATTTATATCGTCTACATTTAATTTAAAAACAGCCTTCCGAGGCACGGTCTCGGAATTTGACGAAACAAGTTCCATTGGGTCCGTAATATTGAATTATTATCGGATTTCAAATTTCATATTGATCGGAGTTGTTGTGTGAGCGTATGATAAGTAAACGCGTTGAAAATTGAATAAAACTTTAATTGATCAAATCAATATCATAGGTACCTTCTTAAACACGCTTCCCTTTTAATATTCAGCCGACTTCCTTTCAAATCCATGTTTCTCCTTTTTATAACATCACACAACCATCTCGTCTTGTTCCCCTTTTCCACTCAAAATCACGCGCCCCTTTCTCGTCTTCTTTCAGCGCGCAGACCAGAGAAAAAAAATGAAAATGATGAATTGAAAACAAATCAAAGAAATGTCGCCGAAGTATTTCATTCATCTTCTACTCCAAATCGTGATTCCCTTTTTCCTTCGTTTGATAAGTAATGGCGACGCTCGTTGCATCAAGGCAGCTCGCCTTGTCTAATCAGGCACGGTTCCATTCGACGTTGCTCGTTGGATCTCAATCGAGTTCAGAGAAGAGCGCGATACTTCAGTTCGATCTGCGTTCGTTGCTCGAGCTAGGGTTTCAGTTTGCGTATGATCGAGGTGGAGTTAGGATTGGCAGTGGTCGTATTTCAAGATGATGGTGAAGTGGGCACCTTCGGCTGGAATTTTGAGCGATGCGGTCAACCTTTGGAAGGCTCGATCGTAGACGGTTAAGTGCGAGCTTCGAGATGGAGGTTGTTCACAGGGCGGTGGGGAATTCACGACATCGAGTTCGTCTGTAGGTGCAGATCTTCTGATTTTTGGTTCCAGTTCGATTTGAGGTAAACTCGACTCTTGAAGCATTTTAATTAAACATTTTCTCAAGTAATTTTGTGAATAAATTATTGTCACTTATCAGGATTAGCCGTAATAAGATAATTTTGTTTAAATATATAGGTTAGAAGATAGAAAAGGAAAAAAATGGAGATTTACAGTAAAGAACCTTACTGTCTACTTTACAAATTTTTAGATTCATATTCATATATGTAGCTACAAAGAAAAATAAAATAAAATAAATATAGATACCTACACTTACTAGTTTATTTGTAAATAATAAATTATGGAGATAGATTTGTTTATTAAACTTATTCAGTTATTTTAAATTGCTAAAGATATTTTTATTTACAAAGAAATATCTATTTAAAATTTAAATAATTAAGTTTAAAAAGCTTTGGTTCAAAAAAAAAAAGAATAAACCGTGAATTGTTATAGAAGGTTTAAAAATCAAGAAAACAAGCCAGTTTGAAATGGATTGCAAAAAGCAAAGCAAAGATGAGTTAATCTCACTCGGTTGAATTTAAATTTAAATTTAAATGATTAAATTTAAATAATTGTTTGAATGGTTGAATTGATTGATGTGCTATAGTATGGTATATTTGGAATTGGTAATTATATTGTGCTAACGTCTGTGGATGTATGGAAAACAGGTTGGAGGGATCCAACTGGACTCCTCAACATTTATTTAAATTATTCAATATTCTCTGTTGTGATTATTTGATATTTTATGATGAGTTGTATTGGAATATTGAATGTTATGGTTGATTGGATATATTCGGGTATAATGAATTACCAAAATATATAAATTGGATTGTTGGAAAGAAATTAAAAGGAAGTAAATTTGTAAGCGAACTAATTATAGAAAATTTGAATAAATTAAGAATGAACTGAAAAGAAATAGAAGTAATATGGAAATAATAATAAATAACTTTGAGTATGAAAAGAAAAAGAATTTTGAATAAAACGAAATTAATGAATTGTAAACTTAAGTTATATCAATTATAGAAATAAAGAATTATTTTAAAATTCAAAGTTTAAATTTGTTTAAAAGGATAAAGAAGTAATTGAGAAATCTAAAAAAAAATTGAAATGTTCAGATAAAAGTATTTTAAATCAAAATTATGGATTTAAATCTGAAATTAATGGATTTTGAAATAAAAGGGAGTAAATTGGAAATCAATTTGGAAATTGATTCAAGTGTTTGAAATTGAAAATTTAAAGAAGAATATGAAGAGAAGTATATTTCTCTGGATAGCCAAGTACGTTCAAAGTAAATTTATAAATATAAGTTAAAAGCTTTAATATTGTTTTAAAAAGCATGCTTTAGAAAATTTATTATTTCTAATCTTTTAAATTCTAAAGTAAATATTTTTCAAATCTATTATCGTAGTAGTTATTTAAAAGGTGACTTAGTAATCCTGTTTTAAAAAGGTGGAAACCTAGTTTTATATTTTATAAAGTAACCTTATTTTCAAATATTCATATAATATATATTTTTAGCCAATTATTGAAGTAGTCTTAACTTGAATGTTTTAAAGTAAATTCCAAAGAAAGTATTTTGTTTAATCTATTATCGTAATAATTATTTAAACTATGATTTGGTATTTTGTTTAAAGAAGAAAATCTAATGTATAGTTATAAGGCAACCTTATTTTAGTTATTTCTAAAGTATTATTATAAATTAAGTATTAAAGTAATTTTTCTAAATTAAATGTTTAACATATTTTTTCAATAAAGTGTTTTTAAATCTAAAGTTTTGTGCTTCGTGATTTCTAGTGGAAATAGAAATTACTTGGAATTTATTCTGAGAAAGGAAGATAGTTTGAAAACTGTTTTTCAAGGGGGTTTGAAAGGTGAAAATATATCTTGTGAAGATATTTTGAGATAAATAAATAATTTGGGAAATTATTTATTGTGTGATGGATGTTGTGGATATTAATTGATAGTTAAATAACCGTTTATCAATATTGGACAAATACACTGATCGTTTCGAAGAGTCCGAGATCGAGATTTATTTCTCGAAAACCACTTCGATCCGGTTTATACGTTTCGTGGAAAACGATTTTGGATTCGAAGTTGGAGCAGTGAAGTGCAAGGGCTAGTCACTACTAATCCTGAGGATATTTCCAAAATGGATGTAGTAGGAGTAGTGCCTTCGGTTTCGTTCGAACCCGGGATGGACTTGTATGGATGAACGCTTTCGGAACGTCGTCAGGTGGACGATGGGCATTCTAAGAGATATGTTCTAAAAAGGTAACGCTTAGCCTCATCAACTGGGAATGACTGAAAATCAGGGGTTATACAGCAAGGCTAGGTGGGTAGCACCCAAGCAGGGTGCGGTCATCCCTGTCTAGATGTCCCTTTTATTTCGGCTTAGTGGGCGGTTGCTGATCCCAACCGCGGGGTGATCTCACTCGGGATTATCCAGTAAGGGGTAATCCCGGCCTTGTGTTGCAGGGAAGCGGGCGTACTCCTCGGTACTGTGATCTTGGCCACGTACTGTGATAGGTGGTACCCTAGTGCCTAGTCATTAGTTGGAAATCCATTTTCCCTACGAGCCTTGTACGAGTTTTGTTTGTATTACCCACTCTTTGGCTAGTAGCTGGAATTTAATGAATGTAAGAATTTCAGCTATTTTATAAGTATTTGTATATAGACCCTATTATAATATCAGAGGATTTTTATAAAAATTGTTTTAGCTATCGTAATGTAAAAACCTGACATATTTATTTGTGGCGAGGTCTTACGAGATGCTTTTGTTTTCAAAGGATTTTTGAAACTTTAATAATCAATTGAGTGTGATTTTCTAACGCTGGTATTCCAGACTGACTCGGCTATTATTTAACTGTAATGCTCGGGTCAGACCGAGTATTATAGGATACAGGATATGATACCGTGGAGCTCAGGAGACGAGCTGGATGACGATATGTACTTTCGTACTTGTTTTATATATATTCCGCTGTGTAGAGTAGTTGTGTATCCAGTTGTATGATATTGATGTTGAGCAGTGATTGATGTACTCTGATGATGTAATATATAAACAAATACATTTGATTTTTGAGTAAAGACCATTATTATCTATTATATTTTATTCCGCTGTGATGGTTAGATTCTGTTGTTGTTTACTATTTTCTTCTTCTACGTCTTCTTCTTTAACCTAAATGGTTCGTATTTCTGTGCAACTTGAGTTGATTGGTGTAGAATAGTGTCAACTCAAGGGGTACAGATTTGCGGGTTGTTACACTCATTTAAAAGTCCTCACGGTTATGCATGGGTGAATTACTCGGAATTTGTTATGTGCTTCCATGCTCATTTAAAAGTCCTCACGGTTATGCATGTATGGAACGCATATCAAAAATTGATTTTTAAAATAAATAAGTTGATTCTAATCCCATTTAAAAGTCCTCACGGTTATGCGTGGTTAGAAGAGACTTGAATTTTTTTTAAAATAAAATAGGAATACTACTAATCTCATTTAAAAGTCCTAACGGTTGTGCATGGTTAGTAGATATTCAAATTCCTGATATAAATATACCACAAATAGACAAAACTGTATGGTTTTATATGATGACATCATTCCCATCATTCTAAAAGTGGAATATGCGCCTAACAAAATATTTATGATTTTTGTTTGATTTTTTATTGAAATTTAATATTTATATTCAATTGAGTTTTAATGTTGGATTAATATCGATTACTTTATCTCTATTTTCTCTAACACTATTATACTTTTGCTGATAACAAAAGGAGGAGAGAAAAGTTAAGATTTTGTCAAATAAAATCAAGCAAAGAATTTTGTCAAATAAAATCAAGCAAAGGACAAATATTTTCCATTTGCATCTAGGATCATTTGCGTATTATTTAATTGTATGCATATTTGTAAGGGAGCTTTGTGTAGAGAGGAAGCATTTAAATAGGGGGAGCAATTAGAGTATATCTATGATCAAATACATTTAACATATTCAAAATCTTAAATATATGTTTGTTATCATCAAAAGGGGGAGATTGCTGAATATGTGATTATATGATTTTTGTTTGATGATAATAAACACACACACACATATATATATATCCGTGTAAATGTATTTGGTAATGTACTATTTCATTTTTCACAGATTAAATAAATATTTGCTGAATAAAATTAAATAACACGGAATTTGAATTCAAACAGAAATTTTATTCAAACAAATATTTATTACAATTTTGAATAGTACAAATTCAAGCTCTCACTATACACTATACAACTTTGATACAAATTCAATTACATCACAATTTTACATTTACAGTTGACCTCACTACATATCACTCACACTCGTATTTTATCTTCAACTTCACTTCCAATTGAATCCAGCATCTGAGCAATCTGCAAAAATAAATATTGACATGGTAAAATTGAAAAGGAAATATTTTTGCAGTATAAAACAAAATGTGGATTTTGAAAATAATATTTGCCTCAGTTATTTGGGTTGTTCGTCATCATTTAGTTTCAATTCATCATACGCGAACAACTTACACAGTGTATCACTGTATATGCCACAAGGCCGTGCATATCAAAATATACACTTGATTGATTTACAGGGACAGCTGAGCACAGGTCAAACCCAAACTATCGGATTCAACTCAAGTGCAATAAAATGAATGTCACAAACTTTCAGCACAAGGTCAAATCCGAGCTTCAAGCTGGATTCAACTCAGGTGTAATTCGAAAAACAAACAAAATGCAAAGCCTCGACCAAAATCAAAATAAATCATGACTCAAAGCATATACAAGATCTCAAGTTCACATATGTAACTACTATGTAATGCACAACAACTAGTAGAGCAGGGTCGAATAACCAAGTGCACCACTGGCCATACAACAAAGCTCAACAGCACAACTGCAAGCAAGTGAAGTATAACTAGTAACCAAAGTAACCAGAGGCCAATGGATAAAAACAACAACAACAACAACCATGTCATACATAGCAAAATACAACTTCAATGCAAACATACCAAAGGAGATGTACAAGTTCGTCGCAGCCAATATCAATGCACATACTTAAGGCACAGTGAACAGTAAGATGGTCAAGTGAAAACATGAAGAAACTAGACCACTAAACATGTTATAAGTGAAGACAGTGGTTTAACATCAAAGAAAACTTGCAACAGTGGTGATACAGTGACAACATACAAAAATGACCAAGCAGGAAGCATATATAGAGCGAAGATGAACTATTGTGTCAGTACAGTTTCAATGCTACAAGCCCAAGTACACAACCAAGTAAATAAACACTGCAGTGTGTTGAAGCAACTCGAGCTTCAGAAGAATCAAGCGATACAACAGTGCTCAAAGACTCGTCAATCAAGTGACACAAATCAAAGACTCAGTAATGCTCAGTACACAAGTGACATAACAATAATAAAAACAAAGAACAAACCATACATGTGGACAACACAAATGCAGATCAATGAACCAAATAGGGCATAGTTACAATTCAGTGAAGTTACTGCTGCTAAATATCAACGCAATGGGATGAAGTTGCATTCTCAGAACCATGACCATGATACAGTTCAAACAAATTCCACAGTGACAAAATAACAAACTCAAAGTACAAGCTAATGCAGACTAAAGAGAATGAATATACAGTGAACTAAGTCATGGATCAAACCAGCAATGTCATAGAACAGATGGTACAGTTCGAACGTGATCACCAGTTTTTTTTAAGAAATCAAAAATGGCGAAGACGTGGATTTGCATACACAAAATCTGACCGGAGTCAAAGGAAACAAGATTAAAATAAATGTAACAGTTTCAAACCAAAACCATAGTGACCAAGTAATGTGACCAAGTCATGAATCAACACCGTGAGTATCAAGTAAATGAATTGAAGAAGTCAGAGAAATCATCAGCATTAAAGCGAAATCGAACGGCCGAGCAAAGTAATTGACAAATTCAAACAAATTTGTACGAACGCAAATAAAGGAGATCAAACGCATATATAACCCAGAATCATCATCGGCTATTAGGTATCGAGTTCAAGTACGAAAACACTAAAGCACAAAAGCATAAATTACATACCGAAGCAAAGATAGAACTCGATCAACGAAGCAGCCAAAGTAAGCAACGAGGAAACGATCGAAGCTACTCACGATTATCCACGATCAATCAACTCAAAGTCGGCTACTTCGAATTATAGAATAACCCTAATTTGGACCAAAGGGAACGAAGCCCTAAATTGCAAAGAATGAACAAAGCCGCCACTAACAAAAAGGAACGGGCCAAAGAATATAAAAGGGGCCGGCTTTCTTTTTTAATAAGGGCTTTTAATTTTTTAATTAGGGTTATTTTATTTTAAATTGTTTTTAATTTGTAATTTCTTTTTAAACTGTTTAAATTTCTAGTCGTGTGACTAGGGGACAAACTACATGGCGTAGTTTGAGAATTCGCAACTCAGTGGCTGAGTTGTGGCAGGGTTTTGAGCATAGAGTTAGGTTAGTCAGTATCGGTGTCGCGAGTTTACGTGTATAAGCGTGTGACTACTTAATTTCTAGTAGAAACCTTAGGGGCAACACGTAGGCAGGGTTTTGCCGAAGCTGGGTAAATTCTGTGTCGTTCTATTTCTGCATTCATTATTCTGCTATTATCTGTGCTGCTGTTATTCTATGATCTGTGTTGAAACAATTTTATAAGCTTTCGCAATTAATTTTTATAATTGATAGTATCACCCTATTCACCCCCCTCTAGGGTGAAATCGATCCTACAAACTGGACATAGGCGAAAGGTACTGTGTCGAAAAAAGGGGTTCCAAAGAGGTTGAAGCCTTACTTTATTTTTAAATGAAAATGCGCCTGCTTTGCTTTCGAAAAGAATGCTTTCGACTTGGTTAGCTTTCGACTGGGTCAAATTGTTTTTAATGGGATGGTTTCAAAAGAGATTGCGCCTTTTTGTTTTAAGTAAATGCTTTCAAAGGGGTTGAAACCCCTAGCTACCGCACCTACCTTCGATGCAATGATACTGAAGTATTTCTTTATTTTAAAACCTTAGCTGCTTCACTAACGCTTTTGTAGGGATCTGTTTCGACACCATCCACTTCTTTTACTTAGGAAATTATTTCCGAAAGATGCTTTCAACTTAGTTGTTTTATGAGCCTTTTGTGCTATTGAAAGTTAAACCCGGCTGGTCTCGAAAGGGATAGTTTTAAATGGTTTCGAAAGGTTATTTCACATGTTTTACTTGAACCCAATGCCTTCAAAATGTTTGTTTATAGAAAAGTATTTGAATGCTTTGTAAAGGTTAGTATTTAGCCAAACAAAACTATATTGTTCGGATAGATAGTCCATTTGTTACCTGATTTTTATGCATACATGATATTGCTTTATTGTTTTAACCATTTTTGGTTGCATGATTAAGATTTGCAAAAGATATGTTTTAGAAGTATATTAGTGATGGAAAATCCATTTCGCTAAGCGTTGTGGTCTCACTTAATATCAAATAACCAAAATGTATAGTATTATTCACACCAAGTTTTATGTCTGACTCGAAGTTCATGTTTTCCTCCTTCCACCCTTGGGTGCTCAAAATTGATTTGAGTAGGTTGAGGGTCTTCAGGTTTTAGTAGGGGGACGAATAAAGCTTCCAGAGATGAGCAAGAGGCTAGCTATATTTAGGAGTTATTTTCTTTTATTTCAATTATGTTGTATTAAGTTTTTTATGACTATTTAGTACTTTGGTCATCCAAGGGGGCATCTTCATGTGTCACTCTTGGTGTATTTATGTAATAATATATATGACCTGAACCTAGAAAACGTTTGGGACTATGTAACTTGGATATGAAATGTTATTTCGAAATGTAATCGAAAAAGTGTTTTAATCTGTAATGATTTTATTTCATATTCAAGTGCTTTTGATATTATGGATGCCGCTAACATTACCGCATTTGGTTACCGGAAGTTAATACTATAGATGAATGCAGCATCTATAGCGCTTAGATTTGGGTTTTGAATGATCAATGAATGGTAACCTTTTATGTTAGTGTTACTTAAGAATAATTGTTATTAGTTTATGGTTGCATCATATTTTTGGTTGAGCACTTCATATTCATATGATGTGTAAAGTGTTTGCTTCTCGGGATGATATGTTTAATTGCCTTATGTAGTATTCGACTCATGGCGGACCATACCTGGCATGAACTTGAGCATGAGATGTGGTAAAGGCACAAGGTCACAATGCTATAAAAGCATGACATATGGGCAATGGAAGCTAGAATGACGATGTGGTAAAGTTTATATGGTAGGAAAAATTAAGACCACATCTACATTAAGGCCCGCACCCCTATAGGTGCAAAACGACTAGCAGAGGACCATCAATCGGCTGGTCATAGGATAAAAGACAAGGTCTTGTGGTCAAGAAGATTTAAGCCATATTAAGCTTAGAAAAATCAACCGGTCATCATCAAACAATTGAATAGCAATGAAGTCGGTTGATTAGTTTACCTCAACTAAATGACTGGTTGGCTATATCCAACGTTAGCTACAGCGAGTCGAGACTGTCTATGTTGGCTCAGTAGACTAATTAACTAAGTTTTGGGGATTTTGGAGTTTCTCCAGGTTTTGGCATTAGGTCAGGACTTTGATGACTCAGATGTGGCTAATGGGGTCCGGTGACTACCAAGTAATGTTTTAGGGTTGTTTAAGATAGGAGCACATGTTGCTCGAGGTTGAGGCTTTAGGCATGTACTATGACGTTTGGTGATCGAAAGGTGATCATGACATGAGCAATGGGTCAAGATGTTCAGATGACCTATGCGGAGGTGGCTAGATGGTTGTGCTTGACCCAACTTCTATACAGTTTCAATATTAGGTATGATTTCTGTATCCATCATTATGGTATTGACGACATGTGGATCGGGTTGACTTTTAAATGACACTACTCAAACACAAGGCATATAGCTATGGCTTAAGCATTATTGCTTTTCATTGTGATTGCTAGAGATGGATCATTGCTTTCATCGAGGGTGATAGTCGCAGAGAAGTAAGGACACTCATCTACATTGGTAATCGCCATGAAGTTGTGGCAACTACTTTGTTTTCACTAAAGTATAGTAGTTCGATGGAAAGGCATTATGACTCATTAGTATCTATTTTAGGTACATTGAGATGTATAATAAGGAGTTACCCTTGAGTCAGTACTGGGGTATGGTACGACATTAACTCATATATATGGTTACGTATGATACGAAATTATCTTAGAGTTATAATTTTGGGTACATTATGGTGTTACCTTGGAACTTTGCCTTGTTGTCATATGCATGCAATATATGCCTTTGTTTGGTACTCTCGATGGTTATATTAACACTATTATCCATTATGCTAACTTATTAGATATAGGAAAAAAGTAGGGTGGATACAATACGGCGTTACTCTAAAGATCTTGCTCATATGTACAACTGGTTTACATATGCCGTTTATTCCATGTTACCACTTGGCGTATTATTCATGTCATACCATTACTTTTCACCAGACTTTATATCCGACCTTCTCTATGTTTTCCTTTTTATCTATTCCTTGAGTAGGTATAGACTGGAGATTAGGACGTTTCTAACTAGAGCAGGTTATAGAGCCATAGATACTACTATAATTATCTATCTATTATTTTGTATATGGATATGTCAAACTTTATCTTATATGAAAGACATATTAATTTGGGACATTGTATCATTTGAATACATATGTTTGGAGTATTATGTATTATTATGATGATTTTATTATCTTTATATTGTTGTGGTACTGACAGTCTTGCACATGTATTTATTGTTGTTATATTTTATCCATCTGCTATGAGTTCTATCCGAACTTGTGATAGATGTGCTCTATTTGCTTCCTTTTACCACCCTAAAGAGTCATCATTTTTGGTACTTGGGGATCTGAGGGCTATTGTGCATGGGTTTTTGGGTATTATTGATGTAGACCTTTACATTTGGTATCAAAGCTTAGGTTTCCCGATAAGAAATTTAGGTAATATAGAGGGAGCGTATTTTTATATTCTTAACGTATATGTACTTAAGTATGCACTATTTATTCCATGTTTTTTGATGTTCTCAAGGACGTTGTTAGCGTATACTTCTTACAGATTAGCAATTATGAGACAACATACAAGAGAATGCAAATGCCGACAATGAGGCCAGGATGCCTACTTGGTTCCAAGTCCAACGATACCCAGCGGCTATGACATGAGATACTCCTCGACGGGGGTAGTTTCAGATGTTTCACTATAGAATATGGGTTATGCAACCACAGTTTTGCCCATGCCATAGGAAGTGGACTTCTTAAAGATGCACCAAGGATTCATAAGCTTAGGCTAAATAGAGATTTTTATTGATACACAAGCTTGGATTAAATCTTGTGATTAAATATTCAATAACATAACACTTGATAGCATAATGTGGCATATGCTTACTTCTTGGCATCTCTTAGGTGAAGCTCTAAGTTGTTGGGAAGATGTGATTTTTGAGGTAGAAGAGGGCGAAATCATATGGGATGATTTCAAGTGTCAATTTTAGATGAAATATATTTCAAAGAATGAGAGAGGAATTTAGCTTAAAAAGTTCATCAACCTTTTTCATTTAATATTTTCGTGTGAGATTATGTAAGCAAATTTAAGACTCTAGCTAAATTCAGGATGGATTTTATCTACACTCCATTGAAGAAGGCCTCTAAGTTTGCAAGGGTTTTTTAAACCCGATTCTTAAAGCCAAGTTTTTTGGTCAAATTGCAATGAGAGCGACTTTTGAAAATCTTGTAAAGGTGTATCTTCTCTATAAAGATTCTAAGGGAGTTGTTGAGGTAGCTGCAAAAGTTGAAGTGAAGTTGAAATTTCAATTAAAGCGCAAGGAATAAGGGAGGTAAGAATGAACAACAAAAGGCAACCAATGTGAGGAGGGGTGAAAACATATGTTGGAAGTGCAACTTCAATGCCATATCGTTAAGGATTGTAAGGTAGATCTCACAAAGCATAAGTATTTTAATTGTGACTAATTTGGGAAAAGGAAGTTTTTGGTACTCTCTAAGAGGTCTAGAAAAGGTTTATTCTATTAGAGCGATTTTGGGCCCAAGTGGACATACGACTGAAGTGAAAGGGAAGAATGTTTTCTTTGAAGATTTAACTTCTACACCTATTCAAGTTCTTTTGATATGGGAGATTCATATTATTTCATATCTAATCAATTGGTTGATAGCTTGCATTTGGTTCTATAATTTATTTCCAACCTTCTTGTTGTGAGAAATCCTGTTGGGGATTTGACTTGTTTGGATATGGTTTGCCAAAATGTTTCATTGAAGGAAAATAGATTTGTGTTTCCTTATGATGCATTTATCCTTGGGTTTCCATGGTACAGTATAATCTTAGGTATGAATTAGGTGAGAGAGTGTAAGATAATGCTTAATTGTGAAGGATGATGGGTTAGAGGGAGAAGTGGTAGAGTATAAGGGCTTGACATGCGTAGTGAGAGAGCTCCGTCATGAGTAGCTATTTGTATTCATTAGATATTCTCATGATGAATTGTTGTTAGTTCCTATCATTTAGGGACTTTGATAATGTGTTTGAGAAGGTTATGAGTCTACCTCTCTATAGGGAGATAGAGTTTTGTAATCAATCTTGAAAAGGATGCTAAGGCAGTGGTTATGCCAGTTAGGTGCATGGAATCAAGGGAGTGAAGGGAATTTAAAGTGAAAATCAAAGGGTTGCTAAGGAAGGGCTTTATTCAAAAGAGTACTTCAGAGTATGAGAAAACCAGCTGTATTTGCTACTAAAGCCGATGGTTCGTTGAACTTTTGCATTGATTATAGAGAACTAAATAAGTTGGCCCGAAAGAACAAGCTACTGCTACACCTAGATTACTTATTCGACCAACCTTGTAGCATAAAATTTTTCTTTCAATTATATATTGCGATGGGGATCCATCAATTAAGGGTAGCGGAGGACATTATGCTGTAGATATCTTACAAGATGTCCGATGGGTCCTTTGAGTAGAAGGCATGACATTTGGGTCGACCAACGAACATATTTTATTGACTTGATTAGCCGTGTTTTCCAAGAGCAACTTAATAAGTTTATGGTTGTGTTCATCGATGATAGCTTGGTATATTATAATGATAGGAGAGCATGAGTCATATCTTAAAGTGGTGTTGGGGTTTTAATGCAACGTCGGTTGAAGACTAAATTTTCTAAGTGCCACTTTTGTTGTCTAGAAATACAATTCTTAGGTCATGTGTGTCCAAGAATGGGCTCTCAATACATCCAAGTAAAGTAGCTCCAATTAAAGTAGCATGGTGCAAGACTACCAAGTCGGTCACATAAAATTGTAATTTCCTCGGATTGACCGGCTACCCATGAAAATTTATTAAAGAGTTCTTTAAAGTGGCTACTCCTCTGACTTATTTAACCAAAAATAAACTACCATTGTTTGGGATGACCATCGTGAGCAAGCTTTCGCAAAGTTGAAAGAATTATTGACTAGTGCACCGGTCCTTATCATTCCGAAAAGAGAAAAAGCGTTTTTTGTAAATGCATATGGCATGGGTCTGCGGGTGGTACTGATGCAATAGGAAAAGGTTATAGTTTATGCAAGTTGACAACTAAATCACGCGATAGAAATTATCCGTCCCACGATTTGGAGTTGGAGGCAATTGTATTCACATTAATGACTTAGAGCCATTTCTTTTTGAGTGAAAAATGTTTTGCTCATGGATTATAAATCATTGAAGCATCTTTTTTCACAAAAAGTATCTCGATCTTTGTCAACAAATATGGTTCAAATTCATTACCTCTTATGTTTTCGGTATACTGAACAGTCCTGGTAAGGGTAATATAATGGCGAATGCGCTTAGTAGAAGGCATGTCATACTAGCGCTACGTTTTTGGAATGAGAAATGTTGGAACTTATTATGGGATCTGAGTTTTGGCTGACATGTGAACTTGAGGCCTACTGCTTGCCCACCATAGTTGAGCGGGTTGGATCATTTCAAAAGCAAGATGCTAAGTTTATAGAAGTTTTGGTGCAACTCTGAGATGATTCTAATGATATCGCCTAGTTTAGTACTGATCGAAATGATTGGCTCATAGGTATAGGAGGTTTTTATGCCCGATGTTGGTGGGATTAGGGATGAATTGCTTCATAAATGTCATCGTTCTAGGATGACTATTCATTCTGATAGTAAAAAATGTACAATGATAAAAGCGATCATTTTGATGGAAAAGCAAAAGCGCGATGTCTTGGAATTTATTGCTAAATACTTGACTTGCCAAAGAATCATGGTGGAGAAAAAAAGGCCAATTGTCTTTCTATTACTACTTGGTGTTATGGAATGGAAACATGAGAAAATTTTTATGGATTTTATTGATGGATTCCAAGAAGTAGAAGAGGCATTGGAAGCATTTGGGTCATTGTTGACCGACTGATTAAAAGTACTTACTTTGTGCCGACTAAATCTATAAGAACCTCTATGTCTCTAGCCACTTTATTTGTGAAGGAATTGTGAAATTTCAAGGGATTCTAATAGGTAACATGAGCGATAGAGATCCATATTCACTAGTTAGTTTTGGTGATGCTTGCAACTTACTTTAGGCATGTAATGAAATTGGAGTGTTGCATACCACTTGCAAACCGATAGGCAAACAGAAAGGATGAATGGAGTACTCAATGATTTATTGGGATCTTGCATACACACTTTGGGAGATCTTGGGAAGATCACTTACCCTTAGTATAATTGACATATAACAATAGTTTTCAATTAAGTATTGGAAAGTCACCATTTGAAGCTTTGTATGGGAGGTTGTGCAAGTCTCTATCATGTTGGTAAGAGATAACCGATCAATTGATATTTGGGCTGATTTTGATTCAGGAGGATACAATGAGGATAATTAATTCGAAAGTGAATTAAAGTATTATAAAATCGATAAAGGAATTATACTGATAAATGACGCATCGATTTGGAGCTTACGACAAGGGAGTTTGTCTTTGTGGAGGTTTCCATTGAGAAATATGGTTCAGTTCAATACTTAAGGTTAGCTGGCATCGACATATGTGTGCCTATCATTATTGTGAAAGGATTGTTAAGCTTACATATCGCAATGCACTTCTAGAAAAGATGGCTAACGTGCATTATATCTTTCATGTATCCCATTTCCACAAGTGCTTGCATGATTCTAGTTCCATTATAGAGCTGAGTCAACTTGAAGAGGTATCAAGCTTGTATGGTTTCAATAGAGTGGTAACACTGGGTATAACATTTGGGAGCTAGAAGAAGAAGTTTGAACTTCCCACCTAGTGCTTTTTACGGATATGATTTACTCTAATTTATAACATTTGTTTTCTTTCAGTACACACATAGGATTGGTCAGAACTTGTTTGATTATTCTTGCTCACTATTTTGTATGCTAGAATGTTTATGCTAAGTGTAACATTGTTTCACTTTTAAGAATTATAATGATGAATCATTTTAATGAGGGGGAAATGTAATGACTCAATTTTTTATAAAAGTGCAACGAATGGATTTAAATTAGTCAAAATGGGTTTAATCGAGTCAAGAGTAATTTAGGCATAAAAGTTGAAATTTTGAGGGCAATGGAACTAGGACCAAAAACTAGGTTTATTATGTTTGGAATGTCATTTATGTTTGAACAACATATAAAATTTGAAAGAATCGAAGGGGAATGGAATAATTAAGATGGAGAGGAGGAAACTTGCAATTAAAAGAAAGATGCCTATATAATTCCAATTTCTGAAATTAGGCCATTACATTTTTTTTTGCCTTTGTCTTCCTCTTTCTTCAGACCCAAGCTCCTCTTCCTCTTGCAATAACTCTTATATCCCTGAACCAAAAATCATCAGAAATATTCTAAATTTAAGTGAGATCATCTTCTACAATACCATAATTCGAAGTTACTAAGAATTGAAGAGCTAATTTCAGAATTTCTAAAATAGAGCTTTGGAGAGTTGATTTCAAACAAATTTTCGTTATTTCTACTAGCTTGGGTGAGTGGAAATGGTTCTCTACCTTATATGATTTGCTTTATGATTTTGTGCCTTTTCTATTGGCTTTGTTTGGTTAGGGCATAGCTATGAATGCTTTGCTCCTTGTTCAATGATGGGTATGGATTGTTTGATTGAAGTATGTTCAGTAGATTGACTGAATGCTAAATGGAAACAACGAGTTTAAGTCATTAATTGAATAAATGAACTAAACTGAATGAAATCAATAAATGCTAACATTTTATGTTAGCTTTACTTGAGAATGATTATTGTTGGTTTATGGTTGTGTTATATTGTTGGTTGGGCACTTTATACTAATATGGTTTGTAAATTGTTTGGGTTCTGGGGTAATCCTTCAAATTGCCATCCATTGGTATTGTTTTGTAGTGAACTGTTGATGGAATGAACTCGAACATAAGACGTGGTAAGGGGATGCATGGCCACAATGTCATGGAGCACGACGCTGAACAATGGAAGTCGAAATCCTAATGGGGAGAAGGTTATACGGTGGGATAATTTTCCTTATGGAAATTTACCCCATCCAGGTTCAGGCCTGCACCCCTACAAGTGAACAATCGACTGCTAGAGCTCATCAATCGATCTATCATAGAGTAAAAGACAAAATTTTGTGACCAAGAATATTTAGGCCAAATTTGGCATAGAACATTCATCCGGTTGACATTAATTAGTTGACTGGTAATGAGATCGATTGACTTGTTGATCTCGACTAGTTGAATGTTTGGATGTGCTAAAATTTTCTACAGCTAGTTAGTTGATCGATGAGTCGTGTATTGGGGATATTGGGGTTCCTGGGAGTTTTGGTGTTTGTGCAGGACTTCATTACTTGAATGAGGCTTGTAGGGTTTGGTGTGTCTACGGATCATTGTTTTGGGATTCTTCGACAGAGGAGCATGTATAGCTCGGGGTCGAGACTTTAGGTGCATACTACGATGTCTGTTGATAGAAACCAACACACGAGCCATGGATCGGGATAGTCGAATGACATATGCTATAGACGACTAGGTGGTTGTGCTCGATGTGACTTCTATGCCGTTTCAGTGTTAGGTATGACTTTAGTAACTAGTCATTAGGGCATTGAACACAAATTAGGGTTGAATTACAATGTCACTCACACTCGAGGCTTATAGCTAAGGTTGAAGTGTTATCATTTTCCCTCAAGACTGCTGGAGTATTGGGTCTTGCTCGATTTGCAATGAAAGAAATGGGTAAATTTCAATTTACCCTATTTGAATCTTAGTGGGCCTATGTAATATATTAGTTTTAGATTCAGTCTATTTATTAAAATAAATCATATTTTATTTTAAATTTTCATATTTATTTAATTAATCATATTAATTAAATTTATTTAATATTTTTTAACATACATTATATATATATATATACTAACATGAGAAAATAACAACAAATAGGTATGTGTAGAACTATATATATGTAGATATAGATATTGGGATTTATATCTAATATATACATATTTATTATAGTCACATATACATATAATAAATTCACATGCATACCAGGAATATTAATTCCTAAGTATATACGTATGTTTGTATATTCTATAATATATGTACGTGGTTTGTATACACATATTAATAGTACCATATATATAGTTTAGACAAATATGTATGTATGTGTGTGTGTGTGTATTACATACATCCATACATGCATACATGTATGTATATATATTGCCATGTTGCTATAAACTAAACTTTATGTAAAATATGTAAATGGGTTATTAAGAGAGATACAATTATCAAGCTTTAAGACCAAACATTTTAAACAAATTTGGATGTCGTAATGAATACAAAATGGTTCAAGAACTTATAAGCATGCTTGGGAGGGCAACAGAAGAGGTTTCAAAATGTTAGAGAGCAAAATACATCAAAAGGAGAGATCCATACCGACCACTTTTCCGGTTGATACTAAGTTGGTTTCCTACACACCGAATGATTCTAGAGCTATGGTCAAGGAGTGTAAAGTGATCGTCTTGGGGTCCATTTTTGAAGAAGTAGTTGAATAACTTCAAAAAGCTTTGTAGAAGAGGACAAGTACTAGCCTAAACCTCTCGGTAACAACTTGATTTCTATGGCAAAAGTGCTTGGAACTTGACGAATCAAAGCTAGAAGATGGAACAGAGGAAGACTGCATGGTTTGCAGCTAGCAAATCATATTGCTACCGACCTGATCATGTCTGTACCAGTATGATTTTATGGAACTAGGGACCTCATCTCCCCTTCTATAAATAGCAAGCTTATAACAACTTGGAGAGGACTTTTGGATATTCTTCTTCTTCAGTTTCTTATATCTACTTGGAAATTTTCATCTAGGAGGCCATCCTTTTCAATTTTAAACGAATTGAACTGTGAAGCCCTTGTATTTGTGGCAATCATCTCTATAATAAGATTAAGTAGACGTAGGATGTAGAATTTACCAAACCACCATAAAAATCTATGTATCTATACGTATTATTGTTATTTTTTAGTAGATCCGTTCTTTTTAATATACTTTGGTGTTGTTATGCCACCTTTTGGCCTAACATTTTTAGTGCCTTCATTGAGAACAGAGCTTCTTAGATGTAGATCTTGCTATCTATTATAGACTAGATCATTATAAGTTAGATCCATAAGGTATTCTGTCTTAAGCTAAAGGAATTTCATATTGAAAGTAGTGACATCTAGGAGATCTGGTAGATCTCGAGCAATTGTTGGTGGAGAAGATAAAGCTATCCGCCATAATAAGGTGACTAGCAATCAACAACCACATTGCCATGACCTTCTACCTTTTAGGAGATAGTGACAATGGTGGATAGCCAGAACGCTATCCTTAACAAGATGGATGCTAACATTTCCTTGCTGAACTAGCAGTCTCAAAGGTCTAGGAGTAGGAGAGAAGTGTCACCTTCAAGTTCTAAAGAGGAAATTTCATCTACTTCTAGTTAGAACAGAAGGGATATAAAGCGAAAGATAAATGAACCAACTACTGGAGTAGCAGGGAGGAATGGTAGAGGAAGCAACTGTGCTCCAACTAAAGGAATTCATATTGGAACCGACCAAAATTAAGTAGGCACCGACATGAATTTGAGGGACTCTAGGGAGCTATAGTCTAAAGCTACATTGATTCCGACGACGATTCGTAGGACACTAGCAAAGAAATTGGACTAAATGCTGAAACTCGAGATGTTGGTATGCAAACAACTACCGTGGAGCCAAGTAAATGTCAATGAAGGTCCAAAGGAGTGGTTCTTCCAGAGTCGGGAAAGCCTAGACGTCAACGAGCCAACTAAGACCATATGCGATGTTAAACACTCCGTGCTGCTCTTGATAGTCGTCTTTCGGATCACCAGGCAAGTGAGAAACACATTGCTGATATGATAAATGGTTGATGGAAGAAGAAAAAAGGAGGATTGGGGTTTGTGCTTAGTAGAACTTTGTTCAGAAGAAATATATTGTAGGAAGAATATCCTAGAAAGTTCACAACACCTTCAATGCTCTCTTACAATGGGATGACTGTTCCCAGACAACATTTGTTTAAATATGTACGGCACATGGATGGTGCCAGGGAAATGGATGCGATGCGGTGTAGAGGTTTCCATACCTTTTTAGATGGAGTTGCGTCGATGTAGTTTACTTGGCTCACGGCAACATCCATTTCGACTTCCGATGAAGTAGCTAAGAAGTTCTTGCAGGAATTCAGGCTTCACACTGCTTGGTCCAAGGATGTGATGTCCTTATTGGGAATTTTCTCGGGACCTAAAGAGTCATTGAAGGGTTTTCTAAGTAGGTTTAATATTGCAACCACTGAAGTAAATAATCCAAATAAGGATATGGCTCCGATGGCTTTGGTCCGGGGATACATCTGGACATAGATTTTAGGAAGTAGCCGAGGATGAAACAACCAACTACTATGGAGGAGTTCCACAAAAGGCTAACTAGTTCTTTTGCTTTGAAGAGGCAAGCCAAGTTGTCGGAAGACTTTTGGTGGCTAATCAGAGGAAGTTATTCAAAGTAATGCAAATATTAAAAAGACCAGTGAGAACAATGATAATGTAGCCGCAAATGTTGGGAATTCTAATAACCAAAGAAAGAGAAATAAGAGCGCTGGGGTTAGGTTGAATGACGCCAAAAGCATCCATGGAACATGAGATAAGTGGAGTACACGCCTTTGAATGATACACTTGAAACATATACCATGCCACATAAGGCACAGAAAGGTATATGAAGCTGCCTAAGAGGGAGTCAACTAAGGCAGAAATTTGTTCTATGAAGTATTATCATGTAAAATTCCCTATTTGAAGGCCGAAAATAACTACAACTGATGTTGTATTCATTAATAGTATTATTCTCCGATGAAAAAATGAGACTGTTTAATAGTATCTTAAGCATCAAAGCACCGGAATATGAAAATTTTCCAAAACATGGATTTATTAATTAGTTTCCATATATATTACATAATCCCAAAATGTTGTTCTAGTTCAAATAAAATATAATTATTACAAAATACTCCAAGAGCGATATATGAAGACGCCCTCTGGGTTTATCAAAGTTTGCTATTAGACAGATATAACTTCTGTCATTACATACATTTAAACAAAATGATAACACAACGGACATAAATAGACTCCTATATAGCTAGCTCTGCCTCCTCCATGTCTTTAGAAGCTTTATCGGTCAAAGCTAAAACTTGGAAACCTTACTCTCATACTATTCAATTGAGTACCCGAGAGTTTAATGGGAAAAATAAAAAATTCGTGTCAGACTTTTGTCTGGTGTGAATAATATGCCATCTCAATAATAGATATCTAACGAGACCATATGCTAAGCAGAATGGGTTTTCTCCTCACCGGTATCTTCTGATAACATGTCTGTCACAATCACGCTCCTGCAAACACAATGGTTACGTAAGCACAAGATAACTAAATACATGGATGCTACATGGGCAATCCTGACTAATTTGTCTCAGTTAACTGATTGTCTATCTCTATTTTATAGTTTTTTCAGGGTTAATAAAAAACTTATATGACTGACTCGGACCTAAAAATATACCAAAATTCTCCAACTTATCGTTAAGAGTAAACTGGATTGTCTATCCAAACACAATTATCTAAGTGTTTGCCCAACTATCTGTCAATCTCATAGTTTTACTAGGCTCACTAAAACCTAATGGTTTTATAGGCCAACCATTAACCTACCTAAGTTCTATTCCTTTCTGCATGTAAACTTACTTTTACTCTTACCCTTAACAAAGCTCTACGCACTGTAATTGTGGACTAATGTGAACTAGGGGCTAACAGTTGAAGTATAATGCATTGATCCTAGTTGAGATTACCTAGGATTTAAATTATGGTTAGTTAATTAATCAAATAAATTTGGGGAATTTAAGGCTATTGTATTTTCAAATTCAAAAGGGACTTGAAATAAGAATAAATTGAGAATTTATTGAATTTTCCTTTTTGTAGTTAATTCTTATATTTAATAATATAAGTTGGAGAAAATAAATAAATAAATTATATGGAAATAATTCATTGTTTGAAATATGATTTCTCAATTAATGGTTCATTATAAAATGAAAAATATACGAAGAATAACTTTTCGTTTTAAAATTTGTATTTAATTTTGATAAAATATTTCAATATTGATAAAAAAAAGATTTTGACATATTATTCATTTTGGGCAAAATTGTAGAAATCAATGATGGTTAAATCATAACATTGTTTATATCGAATTAGTGTTTATGAAGTGTTAAAATGAAACAATGCAAATTAGCAACACTTTTGTTTTACGAAAATTAGTAACACTTGGCTAATAGATCTATACCTTAACCCATTTAGCCCAAACTAGAGAAACAAGAGAAATGAAACGTATGCATATTTTTTTCTTATTCTATTTCATCACGGAAACTAGAAAACCAAAATTTCTCTAAGTCCAAAACCATATTTCCCAAAATTCCAAATTAAATATTTCAATCAAGGGGTTTTTAATCAATTCAGAATGAATAGGCTTTCTTGAAATAATATAAAACACATCTAAATTCTGGAACAAAATCAAAATATGTTTGGTCTGATAAGTGTGAAACTTTTTTCCAAAAGTTGAAGGAACTCCTTTCCAACGCTCTTGTTCTTGTGGTTTCGATGGGAACCAAGATCTTATGGTCTACACGAATGCTAGTAGATGTGATTTGGGTGTTGTTCTTATACAAGGAGACCGTGTTGTGCTTTTTCCTTGAGGCAGTTGAAGCCGAATGAGGTTAGATACACCACTAATGATTTGGAGCTCGTAGCTATTGTCTTTGCTTTAAGATTTGGCGTCATTATTTGCTATAGTGATTTATAAGAACTTATGCACATTCATACCTCTTAGATGCTATTTAATCTTCTCATGAAATACAGTTTTGTTTATTACTTATATAAGATAAATTCAAATGATTGTATTCTTGACTTTGGTAGCGCCAGGAGGATCGTGTCTACCTTGATTGGATGTTTCCATTGTTCATAAATTCTAATCCGATGTCGATATGGCTTCTCTCAAGACTTTATTTGAGAGTCCTTATCGATCATTCTCGTATTGGCTTGTATAGGGCAACATCCCCTATCTTGAGGCCTGAAGCTAAGCCATTGTCAGGACCCGATTCTCCGACTTCCGAAAATTCAACATCGATACTCACTTTATCGACTGCCGAGTAATCGAACGACGGAAAACCGAACACTGAGGGTTTTAAGAAAGAAGAAAAGAAGAACAGAGGAGAGAAAAAGGTAGAAAATAGAGGGAAAAGAAAATAGAAAAGAGAAAGATAGAAAAGATAGAAAATAGAACATAGAACGGAACAGAAAACAACAGAACAACATCAGAATCTCACAATTCGCAGTGGAACAACATATAATAATAAATGAATAATCTTTAAACAAAGAACTATATCAGTTATTACATTTCATCACATTTCATTACATCATATCATCAGAGTGTACAACAACAACATCAAACAGTGCAGCGGAAAAAGAAATACTATATAAACTAGTAATACGCCATGCCATCCAGCTTGCCTCCAGCAACTCCAGAATATCCTGATAAACCTTAACTCTTGACTGCCGTGTGAAAATTGGTGGGCACCCAGAGTTTAGGAAGGAAAACAATAAACTCCAAGTCAGTCATGTGACTGGTGTGAGAACTCAAAACAGTTTATTTATCTTTAAAATCAAAATAGAGGGATATTTTTAAAGTTAATTCGCAATGCTTTTAAAAATGAGATTACCATAAGGCCTCCCGCACACACACACAATGCAAACGCAGAACCGGAGGAGATTTCTCCTTATGATAGTCAAAGATGCTTGATACGCATTTAAAATAACATTTGATATTATTACTAGTGTATAGTGTAGAAAAAAATTCATTTCGAAAGTAGAATATAAATCTTAGCCAACATACGACCATTATCGTATGCCTACTATAGCTATCATCCAAACAGTGGGGCGCCACCATAAGTGAATGATAGGTTCTACAACTAATACTGTACAAGATCGTATTGTTTCTTTGGATTTCCAACGAATGATCAGGCCAAGGAACTTCCCATTGCCACATGAGAATGCCTCTGGATGGACATCCCCGAGAACCAAACCGGATCTCTACCAACACAAGGCCGGGTTACCCCTAACTGAGTAACAACTGACCGAATATGCCATCCCCCGGTCCTTTGGGACCTTTTAACCGAGCGCTCGCAATCAATTCACACAATCATAACAAAGTGTTTTCAACATGAGTAAGTATCTGGGCTCCATACCATGATACCACCCTTTTCCAGAAGGAAATGCACACATCCTAAAGGGCGCTACCCCTCATAACCTTGCCGCATCTTTCCTGTTTTGACCATTCACGGGGTGTGAGGCTCGACGAAGTCACGTCCACAAAAACATACTTTATACAAAAGCCATGCTTTGGGTCAACAAATGATCATAGAAATGATTACAAAGATAGACGATCAAATAAACGATCCTATCACAAATAATCAACACAATGATCATTTACAGCAACACTCAGCATGTCACATTACCAAATTGGGAATATATCGCTGATAACCTTCAACTACATAACCTCTGAGCTCGTACGTCTCAGAGAAGGGTGTTAAGCTAAAAGAATAAATTCTCCGCCACCAACAGAATATATTTGAAAGAAATCAGCTTTATATCTCAATTTGTAATGTCAGACATACAATCCATACAAGTCTGTTCCGGGCTCGAACAAAACCGAAGGCACTTCTTACGAAGCCCTTGCAATCCGGGTATTCACAATCCCGATCGAATTTCCCATCACTTAGGAGATCTATATACCAGGAGCTACCCAGTGCAGAGACAATCGATAGGTCATCCTATCGCTTTTGCAAATACTCGGTCTTCAACACCGATCTTCAATGCAATTCACAACGACGTATCACATATTCGGAATGGGTTATACGACCCCATGGTCTTTTCCCGGTTAACCCGAATAGTGAGCGTTTATTCAAAAATAAGTGTGGCATTTAAATTCAAACAAATCACATCAAATACCCATTCAAAGGGAAATATTGATAGTCGGTTATTGAACTATCAATGGATATGCACACATCACCAGATTCCAAATAATTTTCCAAATTATTTATTTTCCAAAAATATCTTTACTAGATATATAATTTTCACACTTCAAAAATAAATCAATATTGATTTTCAAACAAATTCCCCTTTTCAATTATAAATTCCATAATGAATTTATATTTCCAAAATATTCATGCATATTCGATTTCAATTATTCATTTCAATATTCCTTTTCAATTTATCTTCCAAAAGATAAATTCTCAAAATATTCACTTTATATTGGAAAACATTTCCATACTTATTTATTCATAAGTAATTCACAAATTTTATTTATTTTCAACACTTAGAAAATATTCAACATACTTAAATCGAAATTAAGTATATATTTCATTCTTTAAGGAAATCATTCTCTCCAACATATTTATTTGGGCCAAAACGAATGTTGCGTAAAACATCGTTATGACAACCCAAAATCACTAGTATAGGGATTCGAAATTAAAATAGATATATAAATCCCAATACTATACAAAACATTTCCTTTCGGAAATCATTTACTATAACAATAGTGTTATAGTCCATTTTTTTTCCTTTTATTTCTCGAAAACGTCTATTCCAACAATCAATGTTGAAATCTATGGTTTCGAATCTCAACGCATTTTAAAACATCGTTAGATCGTTTTAATTCTGTTTAAAACATCACATTCAAAACAATTTCTTCAACATATTATTCACTATTCAAAAACGTGAATATACTATGTTAACAAATTTCATCCTTTTATACATTTTATTTTAAAGTATTATTCACAGTCAAAAATGTGAATATAACTCCATTAATAGGTTTCAACAATTTACTTATCAAAATAAGTCGTTTGCGAATTTATAAAACAACGTTTATAAATTCCTTTATTAACCTATTCCAGTTTATAACTCAATTATAAAACAAAAGTTCACATTATAAGTTAAACACTTATAATTTATTTGTTTGAAAAATCGTTCCTTTGAACTTCATAATTATAAATCTTATAACTTATAAGATTCGATTATTCATCCAAATATATTCTTTAATAATCTCACGAAATTTATAAATCTTATTATTTATAAATTTCACTTATAACATCACCATTTATAATTTTATAAATTCCTTTCACTTATGCAATCTATTTTCACTTCATTCAAACACTTATAAAACTCGTTTTATAATTCAAATCTTTTGATTTATAAATTATCAATTTATAAATCTTTTTATATAAATCAATTTATATTATTCTTTTAAAACATCTTTAATCTCCTTTATAATTTCACCATTTCGATTCATAAAATAATTAAATTTTATAAATCCTATATTTGAACTTTTCACAATAAATTCTAAAATCCCGATTAAACTATTTTATAAAATCATTAGCACTTATTTCTCAAAAATCAGCTTTTAACTATATTTCACAAAAACCAAAATTTTATAACTTTGAAAATTATAACGTTTCTTTATTCAACATGGATAAATTCCAAAAATATAGTATATTTTCAAAAAATCACTTTTAAAAATCATTTTTAAATTTTCAAAGTTTGGTCCAATGATGCTACATACCAAATAGCCAATCACGACAACAACGATATCATATATCGATATGATAATCAACGAATATCAAAATATCCATAATCAAATAAATACTGTTGAGGAATCCAGTTGGATCCCTCCAACCTGTTTTCCTGCATCCACAAACATTAGCACAATACCAATTTCGCTCCAGTACGAAATTATCGCGGTATATGGGATTTAAATATTATCCGCTTAATAGACGGCACAATAGGGTCTCATCCGCTAAACAAATAAATGCGGGAAATCAATAACTCCAATATATACATATGCCAATATATATATATTGCTATTATATATAATACCAATTTCACTGTTTATGAAATATTCGCGGTATATGTTTTTAATAAATAACATCCGCTTAATAACGGCGTATAATGTCTATTTTAACAATCAATAGATATCAATTTCATTCAAACATGCATTCAAATATTTTAAATCTAACTATTTAAAATAAGATCGAAACTGATTCGATTGAGTGAGAAGTTCTCACCTTGATTTTAATTCCGTTTTAGCGATTTATTTCGAATAAAATTAAACGGACGTTTAATTTTACCCAAAATTCTCACTAACTCCAAACGAATCCAATCCAATTTCATCGCGTAGTGCTCGTCCATACGATTCCAACGCAACTGGTTTCGCGCGTTTTCGACCTCGTATGAAAAAGCTATCAATTTTTGAAGTTTGCATGATTTTTACTTAATAAATTTACAACATAAATTAAAATTTTAAACCTAAACTTATCATCCACCGTGCATCTCCAAATCCAACGGCCTCCCCTTCTCCTTCCTCTTCTCGTTCAAACTACAGGTTGTTGCCGCACCTCCCAAACCCATAGATCAAAACTAGGTTTAATAAATTCGATCACCACAACGACTTCTAGCTCGATCAGGTAGTTGCATTGCGTAGCACCTAACTCCCTCTAGGTTCGGCCCCAAGCACCCTGAGCTCGGCCCCCTCCTCCTCCTAGAAATGCGTGCGCAAGTCAGCACGGTCGGCCCCCCATAGCTCCCTCCTCGCGACACCATATTCGATCATAGCCGTTCACATCGAAGCTCTCATCGCCCTCTTCAATATTCTAGTTGAAAGTTTAGCATAATTGTCGACGGATTTGAAGTAATCGAGGGAGGAACGTCGCGTGTTTCTGGCCATTGAAGATAGTAGTGGCGGCTGCAGTTATGAAATTAGGGTTTTGTTTTTTTTTCTTTTATTTTTTAGAGTGGTGGCTATTTATAAGAAAATATCGAACACTATTCATCCGGAAATTCCGAACTCCGATTTACGCACCGTAACTAGCGTTTCTAGGGTTTACCCCGCGTTCCGGACACAATGGAACAGGTTTCGAAAGCTAATTCGGACATCTGTGCGAGTTATGGCTATAAACGCTCAATTTGAATTAAACCGATTTAAACGATTTTCTAGGCGTTTTAATTTGTACCGGACAAACGGTAAATCCAATTGACTTGAAATTTGAAACCTTACAATAATATCACATTACGGATCCGATGAAACTGGTTTCATCGAAATCCGAGACTTTTTGAAAAATGGCTCTTTTAACTCGCCAAATTAAAATTAAAAATAATTCGATGCGTTTCGAGCTGCCACGATCAAACGATAACTCCGATTGACACGAAATTTGAAATCCGGTAATAACTAACTATTACGGATCCAATGGAACTAGTTTCGTTCAATTCTGAGACTGTTCAAAAATTGACTATTTTCACTAGTCGATTTAAATATTAAAATATTCAATTTTCACAAATTAACTTTTAATTCCATTTTAAAAGTTCTAAAATATCATTCTAACTCCAATATGATAAAATAAAATTTTACAAATCATTTTCAATCATATTTAACTCAATTTTCAATTATTTCTATAATTTAACGTATTAAATTATCGATTTAATTATTCAATTAAATCCAACAATTCAAATAAAAATTTATTTGACTTATAAATTTAACTTATTAATATTTAAAATTAATTAAATATTCAAATTTTAATTATTAAAAATTCTGGGTCGTTACACTAAGCGCTACGGATGCTGCAGTCATCCACAATATTAACTTCCGGTGATAAAATACGGTATTATTAGTGGTATCTATAATATCAGAAGCTCATGAATATGAAATAAAATCAACACAAATTTCAAAACAACTTTTCCAATTACATTTCAAATCCATATTTCATATTCATTTACATAATCCTAAAATGATTCCTAGATTTTGATCAAATATAACTATTACGAAATACGCCAAAAGCGACATATGAAGATGCCTTCTTGGATAATCAGAGTATTAAATAGACATATCGGTCATAATACATCAAAGCGAAAATAATACTAAATAGCTCCTACATAGCTAGCTTGCCTCCTGCACGTCTTCGGAAGCTTATTCGTCCAACCTATTAAATCTGAAAAGTCCTTAACTCTCAATCTACTCAAATCAAATTTTGAGTACCAGAGAGTTTAACGAGAAAACATAAGCTTCGAGTCAGACATAAAGCTTGGTGTGAATAATACTATTACATCTTGATTTACTGATATTAAGCGAGACTACGCTGCTTAGCTGAACGAGTTTCCCCTCACTAATATCCCTTTAAAAGCATATCTTTTGCAAATCAAAATCTTGCAATCAAATTGATTATAACAACAATGGAAAATACATATATGCATAAAAATCAGGAAATCAATGGGCTACCTATCCATTCTATAGTTTTATCTAGCTAACTATTGGCCATTGGCTGACTCGGGCCTACCAGATATAATCAATTATCTATCTTTTGTTAGACACACTACTAGCAATCTGCCTTTAACTATCTTTCTCCAAGGTGAACTGATCCTAATGGTTTTGCGGGATTACCAATAACTATCTTTACTCCGTATATTCCCTGCCGTGTGTAACATTATTTTAGTCCCAACCGTGACAAAGGCCTGGACACTGGAATTTTGGATTATATTAGCTAATGACTATTAGCTAATGTAGAGGGTGCGACCCTACATAAGTCCAATCCGGTCTTCTAATATACAAGTCATAAATTTATGGTTATCTATCCTTTTAGAATTTCATTTCCTTCCATATACTTAGGGTTAACTACCGTATTCAAATTTCACTTTCTTCTAAGCAATATTTGTAAATGATTTTCCCCTAAAACCATAACTTTATAAAACAAGGAAATCATACTCTTTGCTTTACTCAAAGTACTTATGCCATGATATATGCTTTAAAGAAAACAATGTTGATGAAATCTTATCAAATAGGATTATCTATCCTTACATAATAAGTTAAAATAACTTTTTAACTTACAAATTTTTAGGCTACAAGGCCAAAAAATACCTTAGGAACCTTTGTTTAAACATTAAACAATCCCTTTCGAATTTTTGAAAGTACCCCTTTCAAAATAAGTTAACTACTTTAACCTTGAAATACTAGGCCAAAAGGCCCAAAACATACCTTTCAAATGTATTGAAAAATGCCTTTCGAAATCATTACTTCACCCCTGAAATCCTTTTTCGTAACCATTAAGCTTGTCATTCGAAAGCATTGGAAACCTTCTCTTCAAAACATTGAACAAAAACCTTTTGGTGTGATTAAAAATACCTTTCAAAAATACTGGGGTTTCCTCTTTGAAATACTTATAATATACCTTTCGAAAATATTGGGGTTTCCTCTTTGAACATTTATAATATAACTTTCGAATGCATTGCAATCCTTCACTTAAATGGTACCATTCAAAAGTATTGAGTTCAAATGAAAGTTCGTGGAAACATTACTTCGCAACCATTTAAAATTATTCCTTTTGAAACCTTTGGGTTTAACATAATATAACTATGGGTCATAAAGAACAAAGCAAAAGCACCCTTTCGAACAGATTGCTTTTAGGCTATAAAGAAAAGCGACCTTACTAGTTCGAATGGTAGAAGTGCAGCAGCTAGGTTTCGAATGGGTTCCAAGAGTGGCTACCCTTTTGAAAGCTACCCTTTAAAATAAAACAGTGGCAACTCATTCGAAAGCTTCTTATTAAAATATAGGCAAGCGACAATTCTTTATAAACATTGATTGATTCAAAAGCCATTTTAATGTGGCTTTAACCCATTCGAAAGCAAGGTTTTGACACTGTCCATGCCTTTCTCCAATCCATTACATATCAATGGCTTGATGCCATGTGTATTGATTTTAAATGGGTTTGTAAACGGTGGTATGGTGTTAAAAGCTAACAGATGGAAGTGGAGAAGTGGTAAATTATGTTAAAACTAATTTTATGCCCTACAAAGTAACTTCTTTTTAAGTAACTTTCCTTATTTGTCAAAATTTAATTAGTTATCATTCCTTTATCAAAATCCTTTCACAAAAGTGCTGTCAAATTTTAGAATTAACAAAATTTTAACAAGTAATCCCTTCTCCTTGATTAAAACATATGAAACTTTTAAGTCCCTTACCTTAAATAATTTTATAACCATAATAAAATAATTAGGAAATTTCCCCAAAAATCACCATAATTCACTTTTAATAGTTCTCTAACATACTTAAATTTTAGACCCATAATCGTTATATAATTGCTTTAAATAATTAAAACCAAATATTAACTATTTTCTTTTATAGAAAATTCATAACAATTCCATAACAACTTTAAAAATTACGGAATTTGAAACCCACTTCTAAAATTATGCCTTTGACCATATATCAAAAGCGCAAATCATTTGGATGTCATTTAGTAGGTTCTCCAATCTAAACTTATTATAAAATCTATATGAAACATCATATCAACATTCTATATATCCATTTAAACAAACATAACATGACATATTATTTGCAAGTTAATTCGGATCCAATCTTGAAACCGAAAGCATTAACAAAAGTGAGATGTAAACCAAATTATTCACCTTAGCTTGATGTTAAGAAAGTTGAGATTTGCTCTTTGATTGAATTACTTAAGCTTTCTACTGGAATCCTAGCTTTTCTTCCTTTGATTCTTCTTAATGGCAGTCAGCCAAGCTCTTGAGGTTTTAGTTTGTTCGTGAATGTTGAAATGAATGAGAAATGAGGCATAGACAGGTTTTGGGTATAAGAACAAAGATTATTCCTATTTTGCCCTTATGATATTCCTTCTACCTACTTATCTTAAATTCTCTTTTGATTATGTATTTATTAAGGTATGAATCCTTTATTAATTTACAAATCTCAATCCCTTAACCATTAAGATTATTTCATTTAATTTATCTAAATGATGTCCTAAATAATGTCAATCAAAATTAGGGTCATTACAGACTCCCATCCTTAAGGATTTCGTCCTCGAAATTATGAGAAGGTACCCATAACAACCAGACATAAAGGTAAAACATACAGTGAAACATGTTAGGATAAGCATCTCTAATCATGCTCTTAGTTTTCCAAGTACAGTCCCTCTCAGTGTTACCCCACTGGACTTTAACTAATATGACTGTCTTTTTCCTTAGTCTCTTCTCATCTCTCGCAACTATACAAATTGGTTTTCCAACTATATTCATGTCCGGTTCCACTATTAAATCATCTAACACAGTCGGTGTAATAGTAGTTACTGGATCCCATATACACTTTCTTAGATGAGAAATATGAAAAACTTTGTGGACTCCTGCCAAGCTGTTCGGTAACTCTATTCTATATGCTAGTTTCCCGATCCTTTCCAAAATAGAAAATGGTCTAACGAATCTTGGTGCCAATTTTCCTGATTTTCCAAATCTGATTACACCTTTCGTCGGTGACATCTTGACGAAGACATGATCTCCAACTGAGAATTTTTACTCTTTCCATCTCTTATCAGCATAACTTTTTTGCCTAGATCGAGCTTCTTTCATCCTAGCTCAAATTAACTCAATCTTTTTTGCAGCTTCTCTAACCAAATCTGGACCAAGAATTAATCTATCCTCGGTCTCTAACCAGAAAACATGAGATTTGCATGGCCTTCCATACAAAGCTTTAAACAGTGTCATCCTTACACTAGTCTGATAACTGTTGTTATATGAAAACTCGACTAAGTATAGATGGTCTTCCCATGGTCCCCTAAAATCTAGCACACAAGCTCTTAACAAATCTTCTAAGACTTTGTTAACTCTCTCTATTTGCCTATCTGTTTACGGATGGTGAGCGGTATTCATCTTGATCTTGGTACCTAAAGTCTCCTGTAGACTATTCCATAATTCGCTAGTGAATAAGGAATCTCTTTCACTTACTATACTACTAGGAATTCCATGCAGTCTAACTATATTCCTTGTGAACATCTTAGCAAAATCTGCTGCTGTTCTGGTCGACCTTACTGGAATGAAATGAGCACTCTTGGTCAATTTGTCCACTATAACCCTTATACTCTCGTTTCCTTATTCGACCTTGGTAATCCATCTATAAAATCCATTGAGATGGAATCCCATTTTCAGATTGTAACATCTAAAGGCTGAAGCGGCCTACTCGGTTTTTGATGTCCAACCTTTTCCCGTTGATAGTTTAAACACTGCCTCACCCATAAGCATACGTCTCTCTTCGTACCTACCTAGAAGAAACTCCTTTTCATATCCTGCTACATCTTAATTCCTCCTAGATGAATAGTGAAATTCGAAAGATGGCATTCTTCAAGAACTTCTTTACTAATGTTTCCCACATTTGGAACACATAGTCGTCCTTTCTTCCTCAACCACCCATTTTGGTCAAGATCGTAATCTTTCAAGTTATCGCTCTCTGTTCCATCCCTTAACTCTATGGTCCATTCAGCTAATGATGGATCCTCTCCTTGCTTAGAGCAATCCTTTCGATCATCACCGGTCAAACTTCTAAACATGATAACATAGCGGCTTCTTGACTAGAACTACTCTAAGATCTCCATTGTAGTCCACATGTAGTCAATGCTTCTAAATCTTTCCACTTAGCTATCATTGCTAATACTGCATTTTAATATTTTCCGCTAAGTGCATTTGCAACCTTATTCCCTTTTTCTGGTGTGTACTCAATACCAAAGTCATAAGCGGCTAAAAACTCTAACTACCACTGCTGTCTTATATTCAACTTCTTTTGAGAGAATAAATATCTCAATGACTTATGATCCATATACAACTCGAATCTTTCTACCAAAAGGTAATGTCTCCACACCTTCAATGCGAAAATTACCATAGCTAATTCCAAATCATGAGTTGGATATCTAACCTCATGCGATCCAAGCTGTTGAGAAACACAGGTAATCACTTTACCCCCTTTGCATAACACAGCTTCTAATCCAATTCCACATGCATTCGTTTACACCACTAGTCCTAATTCCCCTCTGGAATAACTAATAAAGATGCATTAGACAATAAGTGTTTCAGTTTCTGGAATGCCTCCCATATTTATCAGTCTAGACAAACTTCACATCTTTTTGAGTTAGCATAGTCATTGGTGGTGCTATCCATAAAAAGTCCTTAATAAATCTCTGATAGTAACTAGCTAATCCAAGAAAACCCTTTATCATAGTTACTATCTCGGGTCTCTTCTAACCATTCACTGCCTCGATCTTAGCAGGATCTGCGAACAACCCTTTCTCATAGACTACATAACCAAGAAACTTCACCTCCTTGTTCCAGAAGTGACACTTCAAATTTTTTGCCTTCATTTGATGCTGCCTCAACGTCTCAAGCACCACTCTAAGATGAATTTCATGCTCTTTCTCATCCTTAGAGTATATCAAAATGTCATCTATAAACACTAACATGAATCTATCCAAATGTTCCTGAAGATCTTGTTCATCAAATCCACGAAGAGTGCTGGCGCATTAGTTAGTCCAAACAACATCACTAACCATTCTTACGATCCTTATCTGGTCCTAAACGTCGTCAAAGGAATATTATCCTCTACTACTCTGAGATGATGGAATCCTGTTGCTAAATACAACTGGGAAAATACTTTGGCTCCACTCAGCTGATCGAAAAAATTCATCAATCCTAGGTAATAGATATTATTTCTTTATCGTCTTCTCATTCAGCTTATGATAATTAATACACAACCTTAACGATCCATCCGGTTTCTTTGTAAACACTGCAGCTACTCCTCAAGTCATACTGCTTGGTTTGATAATATTCTTACCTTCTAAATCCACCAACTACACCTTTAACTCCTTCATGTCGGTAGGTGCCGTTCTACTTAGCCGTCTACTCACCGGTTCTGCCCTTGGTACTAAATCTATCCGAAATTCAATGGATCATTTCGTTGGTGGTCGTATCATGGGCTCAACAACATTGGCGAATTATCTAACAATGAAATGATTCAAATCATCTTCTGCTTCCATAAAACCCAACAAAGCATTAACCTTAAAACTAGGATTTTCTACCGAGTGTATTATCCGATCACTACAATCAGGGTTTCTAAGTGATATTTTCATATCGTAGAAAAATATCCTAGCATCGTATTTACTTAACCAATCCATCCAAAATGATTCCGAACCCTATGAAATCAAAAACATGCAAACTATAAGCAAATACATGACCTAACAATTTAAACTCTAGGTGGTCACATCTCATCCCAATAGTTGCATACCCTTCTATCAGATTCACAACCCTTAAGGAAGTAACTAGGTACGAGGGTTCTAGGTTAAGCTTATCTACCAAACAATGAGATATGAAAGAATGTGATGCACGGGTATCAAATAGAACTAAAAATGATATACCATGAATCAAAAGCGTACCTCCCAACATAGCTTTTCCTTTCACCTTTGCTATTGGTCTTAAGGTAGCTAGTTCCAATGCAAACACTTTGTCCTTTCCATCCTTGGTTGTTTCTTTGCACGGGTTCTTATAATGTTTAATTTGATTGTAGTTGAAACATTTTACTCTTTTCCTGTCAGCAACTTTCTTCCCTCTGCCTGTCCGACACTCATGAGCGTAGTGTCCCTTCTTATCACACTTATAGAAAACTACACCGGCCTTCCCATTCTTGGCAACTCTATCTTCTAAGTGCCCTTCTTGTGGAAAAACTTTATTTTTTGGTTCCGCCCACCTTGAGCTTCCCCTACTTCGTTACCATCAAGAAAAGCAAGCATCTCTTCCTGCCTCAAAGCCATCTCAACAATTACATCACACGAAACCCTAATATGTGGTAATGTTGCTTTAGCAAGCTCAAGTTTCATTCCGCGGATGAACTTCTCATTCTTTTTTATAACTGTATCAATTGTAGCATACCCGTATATAGATAATTCCTCAACTCTGATAGCATACTCCAACATTGTTATGTCTCCCTGCACCAACTCTGTAAACTTCCTAAGCAGAGTCGACATAGCAATTTTCGATATGAATCTTTCCTCAAACCTTCTTCTTAATTCTGCTCATCATTGTCTCTTCATTTATCCCCACAATAACAATGTTCCACCAGTATAGTGCTTCTCCTTGTAATTTCCTAGAAGCAAGTATTCTCTTCTACTCATCGTTGAGCCCTAAATCAGAAAAAATCTTTTCACAATGAAGTAACCAATTCTCCACTTCAAATGCATCTTCAATCCTGATAAATGACTTTCCTTCAAGCCTAACATAATCCCTACTTAGTATTGTGTAGTTATTGACCACTTAAGCTTCCTGATTTCTTCCAACCAATCCCGCAATAGTTCCAGCTTGCACCATGTTGATATAGAATTGGTACATGGCTCCCATATCAACTTGCAGCGCTACAGAACCTACATTAGCAGCTTGTGCCTGACTTGGATTCCTTCCGGTGTTTGTTCTGACATTTTCATTGGTCATGGAGCTTCCTCTACTAACATTAACTCTTCTTCTCCTAGAATCCATATCTTACTTTCTTAAAATATGCATTTGAGTCTTTGTAAGATATAGAAGAATAACCTAAGGGAGATGGGAGAATATAAATAAAGCACATACTAAATACAAGTACATTACTATAGCATTATTCTGTACCCCAATCTTTTCTATAATTCCTTAGGATTATGTTTCCAAAACCATTTTAAGTTTAAAATTTCTTTAAAATTTCATAAATCTATGCTCTGATACCAAGTTGTAACATCCCCTATCTTGAGGCCAAAGCTAAAAGCAATGGATGCTGCAGTCATCTATAGTTTTAACTTTCGGTGACAAATGACGGTAATGTTAGTGGTATCTATAATATCAGAAGCACATGAATATGAAACAAAATCAACATGTTTTTCAAAATAACTTTTCCATTACATTTCAAATCCATATTTCATTAAGTTACATAATCCTAAAACTATTCCCAAATTTAATCAATTATAACTATTACAAATTACACTAAGGTGGACATATTAAGATGCATCCTTGGATGATCAAAGTACTAAATAGACATATTAGTCATAATACATCACAGTGGAAATAATACTAAATAGCTCCTACATAGCTAGCTTGCCTCATTTACGTCTTCGGAAGCTTATTCATCCCACCTACTAAACCTGAAAAGTCCTTAACTCTCAATCTACTCAAATCAAATTTTTAGTACCCGAGAGTTTAAGGCAAAACATAAACTTTGAGTCAAACATAAAGCCCGATACGAATAACACTATTACATCTCGATTTACTGATATTGAGTGAGACAATACCGCTTAGCGGAATGGGTTTCCCCTCACTAATATCCCTTTAAAAGCATGTCTTTTACAAATCAAAATTATGCAATCAAACTGATCATAACAACAATGGAAAATACATATATACATAAAAATCAGAAAATCAATTGCCTATTTGTCCACACTATACTTTTATCTGTTAATGATTAGCCGACTCGGGCCTATCAGACATAATCAATTAATTAACTTCTGATAGACACACAACTGTGCTATTTTCCCTTAACTATCTTCCTCCATGGTCAGCTGATGCTAATGGTTTTGTGGGCTCGCCAATAACCTATCTTTACTTTATATATTCCCTTTTGTATATAACATTATTTTAGTCCCAACTGTGATAATGCCCTACATACTGGAATTTTGGACTTATATTATCTAGAGGCTATTAGCTAAAGTATAGGGCATGACCATACACCGGTCCCATCTTTCCCAACTCAAAATCGAAGAGTTAATAGGAAATCCGATATCGTATGAAGCAAATTTATAGGCAATAAAAAATTAAGAAAGGAAAAACAACGCATTTCAGTCAAACAACGACAATTACGACTTGGAAGAAGATGAGATTGTGTTCATCGCTAGAAATTACAAGTTCAATAAGTTCAAAAAGATGACGAAATTTCAAAACAACGGCAACACTAATTCCTCAAATCAAACATCAATAAAATGCTTCGGATTTGATAAATTTGACCATATGAAGAAAGACTATCCACTACTAAACAGTGATGAAAAGAATTTTTTTTTGAAAATTTCAAGAAAAAGAGGAGCATTTCAAGTAACTTGGCATGACTCTTCCTCTTCCTCTTCATCCAATAGTGACAGAGATACATAACAAGCAAATGTTTATTTCATGGCTAACACAGATGAGGTACGTCTTGAATTAACATATGACGAACTTCTTGAATTAGTATAGAATTAGATGATAAGTATAGAGAATCAAAGAAATTAAATAAAAAAATTAGGAAAATTAAGCAGAGCTGAATTAGAAATTGGAATGCTAAACAACAAGAAAATTAGTTTAGAAGAAGAATTAGAAATAACACAAAAGGAATGCAAAAAACTATCATCTCAAAATGCTACTCTAACACATGATATAGAGAATAACAAAGTAGAGAATTATAAACTTGAAAAAGAAAAGTATGAATTAAAACAAAATTTAGAATTGGATAACATAGAAATTTCTAAATGCTATAGGTGGGGATATCTTGTTGAAAAGTAAATGTTTGGGCTTTGCCCATTAGAAGTCCATAAGAAGGATTCTGGTAGAAAATGCTAGGACTTTAAAACATAGGTGATGACGTAGACATCTAGATTTATGACTTTGTAAGGTTTTTATTGTGATAATGGACGTGATGTTTGAACTGCTAGTGTGCAGCCTACTAATGTATGAAATATTTTGTAGCAGTATGATCTAATATAAAACCACTTTTATTAGAAAATGGAATTTGAAATTGATTCAAACTAAAATTTCTGAGGTTTGGTTTTAAAAAATTGAAATTGCGTAATAAATTGGATTTCAAAGATTAAATTGTTTAAAAAGAGTTTGAATTATGATTGAACCTAGAAGTAAGTTTATGAAGTAGTAAAGGTAATTTAAAATGGAAATTTTAAAATTTGGATTAAGAATTAAATTGTTTTAAGATTTAGGCTGTTGAATTAAATGTAAATGTTAATTTGATTTAAAGGAATTAAATCAACATTTGAAAATTTAAATCGAATTTATATAATTCGAGAAGGTTTAAAGTGAAATGGAATTTGAAGTTAATCCAAATTGAAATTTGATTTGAATAATTTAGGATTGTGATTAAAATTGAATAAGTAAATTCAAATGGAATTTGATATGAATTTGAAAGGAAATTGAGGGTAAAATTCAACTTGAATTGGGATTCAATAAATTAAAAAGGAAGTGGAAATTTAAATGGAATTGATGGGAATGGAGATTGGGAGGTTAAATAGTTTGGTTCTGGGCTATTTTTTAAAATAAATTATTTTAATGTAAACTTTCTAGCTATTTACTATACCATCTTTTCCTTTTAAAATCCAAACTATGTTATACTTATGTTACAACTATTTTTAGAACTATTTAACTATTTTACAACTGTTTCATAAACTAATTACTATTTTTCAACTACTTTATAACAAATTACTATTTTACAACTATTTTGCAATTACTTAAATATTCTATAACTATTTAACAAATTTCCAACTATCTTACAATTACTTAACTATTTTACAGCTATTTTACAAACTAATTATTTGTCAACTACTTATCTATTTTTAATTCTTCAAACTATTTTCTAAATTTAAGTTGAACAGAGTTTAAACTATTTATAATTAAATTCCAATTGAGATAAGTATTTTAGTAATAATCCAAATGGAAATTGAGGCCACTTTGAATAAGTAAATAGAAATCAAAATGAATGTGAATGAAAAGGGAATTGATTTGGCTAATAATCAATAGGAATAGATACGTAGGATGTACGTATATTATTCTATTTGCATAATGATTTGATCCAGATTCGACCATAGAATTTCGAGATAGTATATCGATCTGAGTTGGGATTTTTCATCTGATTTTCAATGGCGAACCTGGATATGGATTTTTTGATTGGTTCTAGAAATTCTTTATCATTGCTACGACTATGCAAGGAGAATAACAGTTTCTAATCAAGGAACCAGCTCTTAGTCCGCACTAGGAAGTCAGGTGGACGATACTAGTTCGAAAGAGAAATTATGTGATCGAGTGAGCGATCAGATTGGTATTGCGTATGAATGATATGTGTACATCGTATGGGTTTGAATAAAATTTATATTGAAAATTTGCGGATAAGAATTGTAAAATGATTTTTGAAATGGAAAAGTGTGTTTTTAACAATAAATGATGAAATAAAATGGAAATTGGATATTTCTATGATTAAAGGTTCACTTTATAAAGAAAGGTAATATGGTTAATAACTTTATAAAGAGTAATCAAATTTGAATATTTGATTTGGTATAAATAAGTTATATATAATTGATAAACTTCCCTTGTTGAATCCGTAGCCAGAAGAAAAAGGGTTTTTGAAAGTATTTGAAGTATAAAAGGGAATTTATACAAGCATGGAGTGATCCAATCGATTTTTCAAGGTTATATATATTTATATATATAAAGGATCTTATGAGAATGTTTTTGGGGAAAAATTTTTAGGAACCTACAGACTTTGGAAAGGCTTTTGATTTTTGGAAAAAATTAATTTTGGAAATTTGGAAAGCCTGATTTGAGAATTATCGATTTTGGGATAATCGATTTTGAGAAAAGAAGATTTATATGGGATTCATACTAGGTGTATGATTTGGAAAATACTATATATGTATAGTATAAAGTGTTTTAAAAATGGCTCTGGAGAAAAAGGCACTCACTTGAAATGAACTTCTCAGGAGTACCATAGGTTGGTACTGCCTTGAGCCCCAAAGGGGAGGCTTTAAAGTGGATCCTGTGAGGAAGTCCTGACAAATTGAAGTTCCTAAGGATTATTGGGTAGCGAAAGTCGAGGGCACTGATGCCTACAGGGGCATTTGGGTTATGCTGTGATGATAATGTAACTCGATGTCGCTGCGATCTACTGTTGACCATAGCGAAAATCGTGTGGAGGTGAGCGTCAACGGTCTACGTTTGATTTTGCCGGGATGGCAACGTAACATCGGTAGAATGTGATCTGTGTTCGAGTGGAGAAGTTTCATTTATTTGGCAGCGAAATTCGAGGGGTGCTGATGCCTACAGTTATATGGGTTTTTGCTGTGATAGCAACGTAACCCCAGTTGTAGCTGCGATCTGCAGCGGGTTCCATGGCGTAATCGAGGGGCGCGGAGTGCCTACAGTTATCTATGGATTTTGCCGGGATGGCAATGTAACCATCGGGTTAACTACGACCATGGATGGGGGTGATGATTACCAGAGCATTCTCACCAAAGATGTTTCCTCGATTTCAAAAATGTTTTCTATATTTCTACCAAAATATTTTCCAAGTGTTTTCACTAGGTGTTAAAAACAGGTTTACCAAGTACTTATAGATTTTCAGTCTTACGCATGATCAACGTATGACCGAATTTCTATGAGAACAAGGATGGACTAGTTGAGACATCGAGTTATAAAAAGTATTTTTATAAAAACTATTTTATAATATTATATGAATTTTAAAAGTGTTTTAAAAATGACCAAAGAATAAATTTATCTAGTTTTAAGTTATTAAATAAGTTTTGTTTTCGTTCCTTTTCGGGGACGAAAAGACTCTAAGGAGAGTGGAATGTGATAACCCGGATTTTTTGACATATGATAATTGGATAATTAAATGATTTTATTCAGTTGAACAGATAAATTCTGGTAATAAAATATATCTGAATGGATTTGAAACTATGATAAATATTGAAAAATAAATATTTGGAAGTGATATATCTTAAAATAAATTAATATATTAATATATAAATTGTGATGTGTAAACTTAACAATGATGGAAATTTTAAATGTGTTCATATACAAGGATATAAGTGTACATATGTTGAGTAAATTGAGAGCATTGATTTGAATTCAATATATTAAAATTTCAAAGGAGATTTAAAGTTAGAATTCAATATTTATAAACACTAAAGATAAATACTTATTATGTTTAAAAATGATAGCTCAAGTTTAAAATAGGATTTAATAAAGGATCATACTTTTTCTAAATATATATATACACATTTGTTGTGTCTATATATATAAATATATTAAACATAAAAATATAAATAAATAAGTTTATATTGTTTAATTGAATTATATACATATAAATAAAAGAAAGTGAAAATGTAAAGATATAAAACATAAAGGTTTAAAAACCAAAATTTTAAATTAAATTAAGTAAGGGTTTCAAACATATTTTAATCACTAATGACATTTGTATACTCACGAATTCATGTATGAACAAGTGTTAACACAATAGAACAAGTGGCACTTGTTTTTTAGTTAAAATAATTTATATGTAATAAGATATTTAGAATGAGAAATTTGTTCATTTATTCTCGATTCAAAAAATTTCTTTCATTCATATTCCAAAAAAAAACCTTAAACCTATAATCAAACATTTCTCAAATCCAAGAAAATCAAAAGCAAAGCCTGTTAACAACATTAAAACCAGAAATTCAAAACTAGAGGGTTTAAAACCAAAGCAAAACAAGCAATTGATCAGGATCATTCAAAAATTAAACATCAAGCAGAGATTCAAAATTTTAGTTCAAAAATCAGTTCCAGATCAAAAGGAAAGAACAAAAGCTGTTCTCGGTTATCAACATATTCCTATGAGTAGCATTCTTTTTAAAAGCTTAAGTAGATAAAAAATCTGGTTGCTTGTGAATTACTGGAATAAAGTATGTTTTGTGTGCATATATATATAAGTGAATTTTCTATATATATATATATATATATATATATATATATATGAATGTATAGACATGTGCATGCCTGTTGTATCTGTGTCTTTCCTGTTCTTAGTTTCAAAGCTTAAGATTTTGAGCAAAATTCATTATCTCTTTATCTAATCATTGTTAGGATTTGGGTTTCAAACAAAAACTGTTTGTTTAATCATAGATTTCGGTTTGAAATTTTATTTAAGTAAATTAAATTTGTAATTCTCTGAAAAACCAAGAAGAACAGCGCAAGCTTAAGATATGATAAAATTCAAACATTTTAATTCTTCGATTCAGGCACATAATCTGAATCATTATATAAAATCATGATTTTTAGAAGTGAAATCATATATTTTGGATATGGATTGAACGAGCATTTCGGGTTTGATCAGCGAGTGAGTTTGTGTGGTTTCTGATGATCAAGGTGATCCTAGTGGTCAGGGACTACACTGGAGATAGAGGGATGTTCGGTGAGTTTGGGAAAATGGCAGATGGGTGTATAAATCACTGTGGCGGAGGCGGGTGGTCGGAATAGTTTTAAACCCTAGTTTATGTCATGGTCGAGAATTTGGTCACCACGGCGCCTCTGATGGATCGAGTTCCACAAACTTTAGGAAATGGTAGCGGGGAAGCTGGCGAAGGTGTGGCTGGAGGCTCAGGCATTCCGGTGGTCGGAGGAGTGGGTTCGAGGAGGTTTTGGGTGATGCAGTTCTGTTTCAGGTTGCTCAGATTAGCTGGAATTCGATTTTGAGTTAGTATCGAAGTTTTTCTGGTCGGGATCTGATGTAGGGTTGATTGTCGACAGGCCGGTAGTGCCATGGACGGTCGGAGAAGGTTAGATCGACGATGCATGTGCATAGAAGCGATGTTTGTGTCAGTAGTTTAGGTTGAGGATTGACTCGGGGAAAGACTCGGTTTTTTGGGTAGGTGACTTGAGTAAGGACTCGAGTAGACGTGAGTGCAAATTTGTTTCTAGTTTTAACTTTAAAACTTAAACAAAATTTTGAAAAGAAAAAATAAGTGGATTTCCTCGGGTCAAAGCTCTTGTAGCCATTGGGTTGAACCCGAAGCATATTTAAAACAATTTTTAAACATGTTTTTTTTTTAAAAAAAGCAAGGTTTTGAATTTAAATAAATTAGTTTAAACTCTTCTTATATAATTTTTTTAATAAGTGTCTCTTTAACAATTGATTAAGAGCTTTTGTAAATTGTTTAACTTAAATTTTGTTAAAGTTAAATTTGAAAATCATTTTAAATCTTAAATTAGAAGGAAATTTAAAGGTAATTTTAAAAGAATAATGTTTTAAATACATATGTTAATGATAATTAAGTCAGTAATAAAGGAAATGATTTATCTTAAAGATAATAATGGTTTTAAAGATTAATAATTTATTAAGTTAATTAAGTAATTTAAATATAATTAATTAATTTAATTAATTAATAATTAAAGATAAATTAATGTAAGTAATTAGAGATTAATTACTTTAATGATAATTACTTAATGTAAGTAATTAAAAGATAAATTTGTAAGGATTAATTAATTTAATTAATAATTAAAGATTAATTAATTAAGGATAATCAACCAATGGGATAATTACTTGATGAAAGTAATTTAGAAAAGGGGAAATTACTTAACGAAAGTAAATAAGGATTAATTACTTAGTTTAATTAATTAAACGACTTATTAATTAAGGATTAATTACTTAATATAATTAAAGGATAATTAATCAATAATGATTAATTAAGATAGATAATTAAAAGATGATTAATTAATTGACTTGTAATTATTTAGTGTTAAGTAAAGGTAATCTAAGTGATTAAAGTTATTAACTAATTTAATTAGAGATTGATTAAATTAATTGGGAAGTGATCAATCTTGCTTATGAATGATAGAATGATATTAAATGCCTTGAATTGATTGATATCTCTATGAAATGTTTTGTGATATGATATGATTGGGTGGATAGTGATAATGTGGATATCTATCGGTGATGGATTGCTATGTAAAGTGACATCCTGTATTTAAAATTTAACTGTATTCACTTCAATAGCTTGGGTTAAGATGACATTGGGTTCGAAAAGACTGGGGTCGGGCATCAGTAATACTTGAAACCACTTTGATTAGTAAACAAAATTCTATATAAATTGGATATGTGGTATTAAACAGGCTGGAATGGAATGAATTGTGTAACATGGACATTTAATCCTGACACTGTTGTGTGATAAATGTTTGACAATGAGAACTCGTAAAAGGGTATGAGTTACCCTGGTATTCACATATGTTATAACTTAGTATTTTCATAATATATGGGTTTACTCATGCTGGTTTCTAGCCTAACCCGGGTGTTACTTTGATGTAATGCTCGGGTCAGACCGACCATTTCAGATTTTCAGGTGAGAACGTTCTGGAGCTCGGGTGGCGAGCTGGATGGAAGGGACGTATAGAGTATTCCGCTGAGGGATATTTGTTTATCTAGGACAAGTTAATTTTAACTGTCCAATGTTTTGTAAATGTTTAACTTTTGATGTATTAATGTAAATTAACAAATACGGATTTCTTTTTATAACTGCTATTTTTGATATTATATTTTATTCGCTGCGAATGTGAGAATCTGAGTTTTGTTTCCTGTTTTCTCCTACTACCTCTTTTCTTCTTTTCTTAATTATCTGGAATTTTCGAGAAATTTCGGGTCGTTACAGTTAAGGAAGACAAAGAAACAAAATTTTATTTACCAATCCAAAATTTAGTTCCATTACAACTTTTTTGGAGTGTGGAGCAAAAGACTATTCACAAGACTATAAAAATAAATAGAAAGAACTACATTATTCAGGTTTATTCGAGCTGAATGAGGCATGGCCAGGTAGCTACCTTTTTATTTTTTTCTCCTTCTTTGGTTTTTCCGAAGGCTCCTCTGTCGAGTGTTTTCTCTTAGATGCTTTTCTTCCTAATGAGATGGTATCCGGGAAAGGAAGAGGGACCTCTAGAGGTGTGGGTCCACCCAAGAGAATTACTTTCAAGGGCCTATTTAGAGGATCATCAAGTTCCACCATCTGAGGTTCAATCTTCATTTCGGCCTTCTTTTTCTCCTCCTCCATGATTCGTTCCCCCATGCTAAGTTTTAAAGTAGGTTCGGAGGAGCCCGTGATTTCAACCTCGTCATGTTTGTTCGTAGGCGAGGGATTCTCATGTTTGTCCTCATCGAGCGCTCCGTACTTGGGCATCGGGTCCAGGAGTATCCCCAATGTGAAGTTCTTTCACTATTTTTTCTTCCTTCTCCATGGAGACATCACTCTTTGGAGTTGGTTAGGGAGCAGAATGACCTACATGGGGTCATTAAGGATAAGTGTTAGAATACATCTATTATTCGTCAAATGCGATGGTTCTTTGGACCCTAGAAGGAAAATTACATATCGGCTTCCGGTTGACTCTCAGCTGTTTTAGGAGTCTCCCCTCTTCAATAAGGGATAAAATGTGAACATAAAGCTCGGTCTTCTCTGGGTCATAACCAACATGCCACTCGAAAGGATAGAGTGATGAGCAACCAACCGGCTGAGCGAAAAGTGAAACTGGAGACTCGGTTGCAGACTGGCCAGCAATGTCGTCCTTCCCCCTTGTTGAGGAGAAGCCTCTTCCGAAAAGAGCTTTCGCCGTAGACAAGCTAGAAGGCTCGTTTCCTCGAAGCACTTCCTTCACAAGAGTATCTTCAATAACCTCTTTGGTGCCCATCTCAACTCTTTTAATTTTTATTAAAGTATCCCACGCTTCGGCCAATGATTTGAGGTAACCCTCGCCTAGAAAAGATACATCTCGATGCATGACCACTTGAGAATTATATTCAACGATAAGAGATCAAACAAGCATTTAATTTCTTCTCTGCCGGCTTCAACAACTGCCTCGAGGCGAGAATGATTTCTGTCAATGCCATTCTTTTACCTTCCTCATGAGCTGCATCCTTTAGTGCTTCGACCTTAGAAAGTTCCTCATCAAGCTTCGTCTTTAAGAGTCGTGTTGCGATAATTTCAACGCAATATCGTTGTGACTCTTCCTGTGCGGTAGTTTTTTCTTCTTTCTCTTTAAGGACCAACTCCTCTAGCTCTTTAACTCGTCGAGCGAGAATATCTTTTTCCTTCTGGATGGAGTCTTTCTCCAAGGCAAGAGCACCACTACGTTGGATTGCCTCATTAAGTTTTTTTGTGAGTGGCCTCCAAATGACTAACTGTCTCGGTTGTATCCTTGGTGTTTTTCTGTGCGGCTTCAAGATGACTAACTGTCTCGGTTGTATCCTTGGTGTTTTTCTATGCGGCCTCAAGTTTAGATTTGTACGAGGATAGTTCTTCATCTTGAGCATTAATGACATCTTTGTCGTGAATGGCTTCAAGTTTCAAGCGATTGATTTCGTATTGACGTTCAATAGAAACCTCTGAAACTTTCTCTGCCAAATGAACAAACGCATCATGCTAGACATAGACATCATTAATGCAGACAATGGCTCTTGTTTGACATGCCCTGGAATGGAATGAATCATAGGAAGAAGCTTTAATCCATCGAAGCATATCTTTGGAAATGTGGCCTTAAGCTCGGCTATTTTTTCCGCTGTCGATGGATCGTGTGCGGAGACTGGGGGATTTTTCTTAGCCGGAATCATAGACTTTTATAGGGCTCACGAGATTGCTTGGTGTTGGACGAGCCAGAATGTTGGTCACGGGGAGCTTTAAATTAAGACCCCTTCTGAGCAGATTTCTCCATATTGTGCTCTGAATGAGGGGGAGGATCATTGGGATATGAAGAATGGCTGTAAGTTTTTTTTGAGAAGATGATGAATCTCTTGGACGGTAACCCCTATCGCTACTATCATCCCTATCTCGACGTCTACCTAATCTCGAATCCCGACTGGAGTGGTGGAAGATAGAGGACCGGCGAAGGCAATTGAAGCCATGTGTGCACCCCATATCACTTGCACAGAAGTCATGTGAAGACGAGTTAGTAGAAATGATATGATGACTAAAATTCAAGTGCAGGGTGAAGTGTAAGTGTTTGTGTGTGACCTAGTGCTTTCTCCCGACGGACCAGTGTTTTTTGCTTTACTTATTGGAGTTTTCTCTCCTTGATGATGAGCTTGATCGCTTTCACCATTTTTCATGGGTGAATTGAGTCCCATGTCCCCTAGGTCGTTGAAGACGTAGTTTAATAAGTCATCAGGGATAGTCAGGTCTGATAGAACTTTTAGTGAACTCTCTAAATTTTAGGAAGATGACTCCTTCTCGACTGGGTAATCGTTATTTTTGAGGTACCGCCCACTATTTTCTTTCTCAGTTTGTAGGCTAGGATCATTTTCCTCTTTGCAGAAGGAGTCCGTTCATCGATGGCGGGTGCATCAGCTACTGGTACTGAGTCGGGACTTTTATTCTTATCAGACATTCCTGGCACCCCGACTTCTTTAATTTCACCTTCCTCAGATGTGTCGGGGCCCCTTCTGTAGGTTACATCTAAGGCCAAACTTGCTCTTTTCCTTTTTCTGTAAAGGATCCGGTTGTAGTGGCGCCAGTTGGGAGGCTAGTTTGACGACCCTTCGCCAATTATCCAAATTTTGAAAGCAATTATTTAGAGATAACGTATTTAATCTCTCGGTCTCTCGCAGGGATAGCCCGAATGGCCTCAACGGCCTCAGAATACCCGATGCCTTCAGGTCATGGACGGATACCTATAAAAGTCAAAGGAAGTTTATAAAGATGCACTTCAAGCTTTAGACAAATATTAATCTAGGAATGAAACTTTCTCCCTTCCAGCCATCTTCTCGCAAAGCCAGAGGGGCAGCGAACATAAACCCACTCTTGCTTATACTGAGAAAATTTACTCCACACCCCCATTAGGATTTGACTTTTAGAATATGGCTTGAGAAATATGAAAGATGGACTGTCAGACCATCATTTATAGCAGTAGATATAGCGGATGTCCTCATGAGTAGGGAGTCTATATAAGGTGCTCATGAAGAGAATACAAGTGCCATGAATAAACGTGTGACTATTGGGGTATAGCTGTGCCGGAGCAATCTCGATATACCATAACACTTTGCGAAGGAATGGATTGAAAGGTGGCATGCTTCCAACCTAGCACATAAATTTGTTGCATATTGTATACCCGGCTGGGGAAGATGAGGCCGATCTTGTCCTGACGGAACAAAGACATCATCGAAAGGTATTCCATGAATTGAGCACAATCGACGGAGAGTGGCTTCATCGATTTTTGAAGATTGTGAATCAATAGGAGTAACCAGGATAACTGATCCATCTATAATGTCTGGAGCTGGGACTATAGCAATAGAAGATAGATCCGAAATGCCCTATGTCGAAGTTGTTGGTGGATTCGAAGTACCTACTACCTCCTACTAAGAACTTCGCTCAGTCTTATCAGAAACTGTAGCAGAGCTAGATCTTTTGGATATCTCCAACGAGCATTTAATATAGGTAGATACTTGTTTATATTATACTTGAAAAACAATCGATATCAGATATAACGACAATAATATATTCCCCTCATGTGGTGTGTGAATTAGTGCAATCATTCAAGCATGAGTATAAAAGAAATAAAGGTTTAAAGACCGATGAAGTGTGATTGAGCATTAAACAATCATCTTCGGAGACCATCATCGCTGACCGTCTCTGAGAGCTTGTCCTATGTTTGGTAGTGGAGGTATTGGAATCAGATATTGGCACCATATATTGAAGGCTGTTATTTACTTTTGTTGAGTTGAATTCGCGTCTATAATTGTTAAAATTATGGAGTTATTAGTCCGAACCAGTTCCATATGCTCATATGCTTAAGTTCTTGTCACTATTCATTGTTCTATGATCAAGCGTGGAAAAATGTGGTCTTGACAAATGCTATGTTCAATTTGAGGTGATTTTGATTATCAATGCCGATCCCAAGGCCCGAAACCGATCGTCTCTCTAAGCCTTCATACCGACCCACTCATCTACAAGCTACCGAACAACACTCGAGACCAACACCACCGACCTACTCACTCTCCTCTTCATCACTCTCTCATTACTGAATGGCCCACTAGGACTATACCAAACCATGCTTGCTCTTGAACTGTGAAGTTAAAGCGCTCGGCAGATTCAAAGCGGTGGAGGTGCAAAAAGTCATAGCGGGGATACAGCGAGGATATAGCGGGATATAGCGGATGGCTCTAACATAGCATATAAAAATCGTACTTAATGATTTTACAAATATATAAATGGCAATTAAATGAGAAATTATAATTTAATTGAATTATAATTAATAGATAAATAATTTTAAACAATAAATATGTGCAAATATACTTTAAATAAACGTAAAACTGTTATATAACATAGTTGAATTTAGTAGAATATTAGAGTATTTTCATTTCTGAAAATATATTAAAAATTAAATCAAATAAATTAGTTTCATAATTTTTATAATGTATAAATGCAATTTTTTAATTCATTTTATTAAAGAAGATATAGCGGAAATAGCAAAATATAGCGGGAATAACGGGATATAACGGAAATAGCGGGGATTAAAGCGGAAAGGCTATATTTTGGGGCTTTATGGAAAAATCGTAGCGGTAGAAATCCGCTATGAGATATAGTGGGGTAATAGCGGGGCATTAATTACACAGCTCTTGAATCATCGAACCCCTTTTTTCTTTATCTTTCTTCACAGAGCGACATCCTCCATCCTCCTCCTAAGTCTTGACATCCGAGTTAAGAGACGACAACTACTCCTCCTAGGCAATTTATGCCATCACCCATCAGAGTTAGGTCAGGCCCTAACCTAAAGTCCACTCTTATTACCAATTCATCTCTTTACCTCTTCTAAATCATCTTCTACCTATTCTTATAACAAAAGAAGAGGGGGAACCATCCACTTGAGCACTGAACTTTATACGACTCTGGGTTAGGAAAGAAATCCGTACCTATGGAGAGAGCTCGAGGTATGCGGTGGTTTCAAAGTGTTGGGCTGGGGATTTGTTCAAATTCATGAGCAATTAGGGTCGCAAGGTAGGCAATCTAGGTTTAATGGAAGGATAAATAATGAGTAAAGCTCAAAGAGCGGTGAATTGATGACTTTGGGAAAGTAGCGAAGAAGTGAGAAGAAGGAGAAGGGAAGGCTGAGATTTATATATGGGAGAGGGGAGATGAACTACCCATCTCCTATAGACCCGGTCGTCATGCTTTTGTAAGTCCTCTACTAGACATGCTAACCCCAGATCATGTAAACCGACCATGTGGATCGGCCTCCGTATGCCGGCCTACACCTTGTTCTTGAATATATATATATATATATATATATGTATGTATGTGTGTATATGATGGATGAAGTGACAACAACAATAATAAATAAAATGATAATAATAATAATAATGAGTAAATGAAAATGATAGTAAAATGAAATGTGTATATGTATATGCATGTAATAATAATTAAAGATGATAACGCAATGGAAATTCTGATTTCACCTGATAGATGGAGAAGCATGGGTTTAAGAAACCTAGTGTGATTCAACCTTCTAATGGTTATATGCATTCAGCTTTTAGAGGGTTAAAACATGATTTCAAGAATCTCCCGAAGACTGAATTGATACGTTTAGATAACGCAAAACTTCATCAGAGGCCAATGAAGCAGCAATTAATTATCTTTTTGAATGAACTAGTTTCTTACAGAAGGAGCCGCTCACTGGTTCAAAATGCGTCATGTTGATTCACAAGATGCACTTTAGGGGGCAAATGTTACCCGACACTTTGGCCCAGCTACATGGCGATGGTTGCAGAACCAACGGTTGAACATAGACGAGATTCAAGCTAAGAAAGAGGTGGAAGTATAAGAGACCAGTGTAACTAAAGTTTGGTTCAGCCAAAACATGGCTCGGAATGTTTAGCACTAGCTCGGTCAAGGCAGGTCGGCGTCGTAATGAAGTCAGGGCAGTTCGGACAAGATGGAAAGAGCAAGTGGTTCGATTGAAATGATTTCAGACATAGTGGATTGGTGTACATTTTTTTCGGCCTTGGTTGCTCGATTGGTTATGGTCCGGCTTCAGAAGCATTAGGGCAGTTGTCACCAGGTCAAGGAAAGGAGATCGAGATTGTACGGTCATGATGTCCTTGGAGGGGTCACTCGGCAAGGGTGGCTCGGCACTTGATGGACCGGCCCTAGAGGAATTGGTTCATTTGGTTCGGTATTTAGTGGCTCGGCCTTAAGGCGTTCGGCACGAATACCTCGGCCATGTCGGCCCGACTATGTTGGTTCGGCCCTGTTGGATCAAACAAGGTAGTTGCTGTTGAAGTGGTTCATTCGGCCTTCCTTTGCTACAACTCGTACCGCAACTTCCCTCGAGTTATGTGAGGTCACGCTTCAAGTTACTAACAAAATAACCCGAGATCAGCTAGCATCGTTCGGTAACCATTGTTCGACAACCATTATTCGACATTAGTGGTTTGAAATGCCCGGTTCGACGGACACAAGTTGCCTACTGTGGGCCGAAGTATCTTGGTCATGGCCTTAGGTGGACCAGCCCATCTTCATCTATAAATAGAGAGGCGGGGGTGCAGTGAAAGGGACCTTTTTCGAGAACTCTAGGGAGACTCTGCCATTGTTTATGCAGTTCTCTTTTTGACTCAATATTGTATCCAAGTGGTAAGTTTACGGATTGTATATGTATTCAAGTATTTGGAAAAAGGCAATAAAGATAAAATTAGAAGTGGACGCAGGTAGTTACGTTGAACCACTATAATTTTGGTATTCTTGTTTCCTTTTTTAGTTTTGCATATATTCCTCTGTTTTAATTTGCTATCTTCATTAAACACTCTACATAAATCTATTCTTGGGTGTTAGAGACCAATTCTGGTGCTAACAGGTGTCCAATCCTGTAGTTGTCAGAAAGCATAATGGGAAATGGAGAATATGAGTTGATTACTCAGGCTTGAATAAAGCTTGCCCTAAAGACAATTTTCCACTTCCTCGAATCGATCAGCTCATAGACTCAATGGCTTGACATGAACTCTTACCCTTCATGGATGCGTATTCTGGCTACAACTAGATACCCATGCACTTGCCTAATCAGGAGCATACCTGTTTCGTCACTGATCTGGGACTGCTACAAAGTCATGCCATGTGGACTCAAGGCCGCCGAGGCAACTTACCAATGGATAGTTAATCGAATGTTCGGTAACCGGATCGGAAAAACCATGGAGGTATATGTGGACGACATGCTTGTGAATTCGCATTTCTCCATTGATCATATCAAAGAGCTGGAGTTGATGTTCAACATCCTTCGAGAACATAGAATGAAACACAACCTATTGAAGTGCGTCTTTTAGGGTCGTATCTAGAAAATTCCTTGGATTTATCGTCAATGCTCGAGAAATTGAAGCCAATCCTAAGAAGATCTGGGCAATCAGGAATCTTGAGACTCCAAGGACTATAAAGCAGGTTCAAAGCCTTAATGGAAAAGTAGAAGCACTGAGTAGGTTCATTTCAGAATCCACCGACAAATGCATTCCCTTCTTCGATCTGATCATGAAAGTGAAATAAAATTTTGAATGGACTATAGAATGCGAGGGCGCATTACGAGCACTAATTCAACACCTATCCACACCACCCATTCTGTTAAAGCCTATGGATCGCGAGAGATGGTACATCTACTCGGTAGTGTCAGAAATTTCAATCAGTGATGCCCTAATTCGGGAGGAAGACCTGATACAACGGCCAGTATATTACATTAGCAAACAACTAACCGGAGCAGAGAGAAATTGTCCAAAGCTGGAAAAGCTGGCTTATTGTCTTGTAATTTCCTCAAGGAAGGTCCTCCTGTATTTCCAGGCTTATCCTATCACCGTCTACGTCGACCAGCCATTATGACAGGACCTTACGCGGCGTGAGACGTTTGGTAGGTTACTCAAGTGGAATATCAAGCTGAGTCGGTTCAACATCACTTACACACCAAGGCGAGCCGTTCAAGGACAAGTCCTAGCAGATTTCATCGCTGAATTCAGTAACCCAGAGGGGCTGCTCGAAACCAGTGAATCTCCTAAATATGTATGGGAGCTACACAATGATAGTGCATCAAATGACCGCCGCTTAGGCGCCGGAGTTGTACTTGAAACTCCTAAAGGCCGATCTATATGCTATCCCTTAAAGTTCGATTTTGTTGCGACTAACAACGAGGCCGAATATGAAGCCTTGCTCGCCGGATTGAGACTTGCCAGAGATTTAAGAATTATTGCTATTGAGATTTACGATGATTCACAATTGGTCGTATGTCAAGTTTTGGGGGAGTACCATGCCAAAGACCGAAGGCTGGCTACTTATCTTGCCCGAATTCAGGAAATATTGGATCAGTTCGATTATTATGCCATTTATCTCATAACATGAGAATGCAATCGGAAGGCTGATTCTTTAGCAAAGTTATCCAGTACAGGTGAGGCATAGCAAATGGGAATCGTTCCTGTGGAGACATTATCTTCCCTGAGCATCGATCAGATGGAAACAGACTGGGTATTTGAAGTCATTCCCGATAAGGAGTCATGGATGACTCCGTTCAGAAACTATCTTGAGCATGGAACCCTGCTGGAGCGTAGGAGTGAAAAAAGACAAGTTCTTTGAAAGGATTCACGGTTCACTATTTAGAATGGAGTCATGTATAGAAGAGGGTACTGTGTTCCTTTACTTCAGTGTATCATCCATGATGAAATCAAATGAATATTGCATGATGTGCATGAAGGAGAATGCGACAATCACATTGGAGAGCAAGCTCTTGCCAAGAAAGTGCACCGATATGGATAATATTGGCTGACTGTAAATCGCAATGAATTGGATTACGCCAGAAAATTTGACAGATGTCAAAAGCATGCTTGAATGTTGAGAGCCTCGCCTACCAAAATAACTCAGATTGGCAGCCCTTGGCCGTTTGCAATATGGGGCATCGACGTTATTAGTTCCCTACCTCTAGCCAAAGGTGGTGCGAAGTACACGATCATTGCAGTTGATTACTTTAACAAGAGGGTAGAAGCGGAGCCACTTGCTACTATCACAACGAAGAAAGTGATCAACTTTGTTGTACACAACATTATCTGTCGATTTATTCTCCCACATACCATCATCACTGAAAACGAAGCCCAAATCGACAGTGTTGAATTTAAGAATTTCTGTCAACGATTCCACATCTAGAAGAAGTTCTCTGCAGTTGCACATCCTCAAGCGAATAGGCAGGTTGAAGCTTTTAATAAAGTTATAAAGTCCATTCTAAAGAAACGACAGGAAAAGGATGGGGGAAAATGGGTCAATGAACTTCCTATGGCTCTATGGGTTTATCGGACAACCCATAAATCCACGACCGGCCACCCATTCTCTATTTCCTACGATTTAGAAGCCGTTATTCCAGTCGAGATGGAAGTACCTTCTCATCGTGTGACATATTATGATCCAAAGATGAATGTTATATTACTTGCCGAATCACTTGACTTATTAGGTAAGAAGCGAGAAGAGGCTGACTTGCAGGCAGCCGCGTACCGAAGTCAAGTCACTCGATTGTACAACGCCAAGGTCCGACCTTTGAACTCGGCGATCTCGTCCTTAAGAGAATTTACCCGTTTCCTTCACATATGAAACCAACAAGGGAAGGGCTATATGTTATCGAATGAAAGCTCAGAGACGACACATTTAAATTATTGACCGTTGACGGTCTCACTCTACGGAGAGCCTAGAACAGCGAGAGTCTTCTTCGCTACTACACATAACGGGCTTTATTTATTCATTCAGTCTACTTTTCATTTGCACTTTGTTTATGCATTTTGAAATTTGAATTTGTAATAAGGCAATTAACTTTGCCATATTTTTTTATTTCAGCAATAAAATGCAATCTCTTCAAGCCAGAGTAGTGATTTCTAAATGCATCATACGACCTTTACGATGCACGAAGAGCTAAGTTCCATCCTACGGTAGGGGTTATTCAAATAGGGAGTGACTGTGATATGACCGGTCATTCGCCGAGTGAAGCCCAAGCTCTGGGGCAAGTCATCAAACTGAAGCCAAAAAAGGATTGATACATAACAATTCTCTAACTAACTCCAGATTACCATAGTGCGAATTGAAGTATAAACTTACAAGTACGGACTCGAAGAGGGTGGTTCTGTCCACCTAACGACTTCACCCATATTTAAACCAAGTTCGAGGAGGATGGACCTGTCCATCTAACAGCCTCGCTTGTTAACTTAGGGTGGATGTGATCCGACAATCCACGATCCTAATACATCTATCATTCCCGAAGTGTGAAAGAAATTCTAAAACTCACAATAGATGTGATTGACCGTCTGTTAGCTAACTCTAGATTCCCGGAGTGTAAACTGGATTATAAACATTAACTAACTATAAGTTCCTGGAGTACGAACTGGAGTATAAACATCAACTAACTCTATGTCTCCATGGTATGGACTGGAGTATAAACATCAACTAACTCTAAATCCTCAGAGTGCAAATGGGAGTATAAAAATAAAACGGGTGTGAAACGACCACTCGTACGACAACTCCAAGTCCCCCGAGTGTGGACCGAAATATAAACACAAATCGAGCGTGGCTGACCATCCACGAATCAATGTAAGTCCCCAGAGTGCAAATGTAACTCTAAATACAAATTGGTGTGACTGACCGCCCATAAAATAACTTAAGTCCCCGAAGCGCGGACATATCTCTGAATCTTAAGCGGGCGTAACCAACCGCTAGCGAACAAGTGCAATCCCCAGCGCGTGGAAACAATCACCAATGGATGAACAGGTGTGATTCGACCATCTAAAATTGTCTTGTTTCAGCCTCGATTTAAGAAATTTAACCTCGATGTATTGAAGGCGAAATGCAACTGCCAACCAATCTTTTCAATTTATCCGCGAACTGGGGTTAAAACTTGAATACCAGCTAATGATAGAGACATTGCAGTATTGGAATTTGATGTAATTCTCGGTCGTAACTGAAGACATAGCTTCAAGACTTAACAACTAAACTTAGGTCCAATCCAAAGGCTAAAACTTCACAAGAATATTGAATGGAAGTTCGAACGCTAAAACACTTAAGTAAATAAATACAAACTGTGCTAAAGACAAAATGAAATTTGATTTCAACTATTCTTTGGAAGAGAATGATAAGTACAAAATTATTCCAAAAAATCCTACTAGTAGGGGCCGAATCTGCATCTATACATGGACTACAAGAAGCAAAAGGAAATTCCTATCTGTCTACCAAAAAATGCATTAAGAAGACATGCTTATTCTCTCTTTTTTTTCTTCTTTTTTTCGATGTGGACCTGCTAGAACTACCGGTTGGATTCCTTTTCGAGCCCTTGCTTTTTGGCGGTAGATCTCTAGCTGAGGGGACTATGGTGACCTCTTCCTTCGAGCTTACATGAATCGAAATGCTTCCTGAAGGCGGACTCGGAGGAATGGGATCAATGTGAGAAGACGAGAGAGGCATATCAGTGTTGACAATAGTACTACAGGGAGAAATCATACGCAGAGGGGCCGGACCAGAGCCCACCATCCCACCTCCAATGCTACTGGCCAATGTCGCCGCTTCCATTTCAGCATTAATCTCAGCTATTATCTCTTCTTCATGAACTATTTGGGCGTCCGTAGGGATGCTGCCGATTGAACCCAAGGAGCTAACCATAGGTGCACCTTAGCTCATAACAAATGGAAGATCAACAAAATGGTCGCTTTGGTGGTCTAGAAGCTCCTCCATCATTTGCTCATCAAAAGTGAACGTGCTCCCCTATGCTCCGTCGGTTGGTGTAGTGGTCGCAGTCGGTTCTGTTATAAGGGCCTCCTACATGTGATGCGGCTCTTGGGCTACAGGGGGCACGGCTGATGTGGCTCCTTTCATTGAATAGAGATAAGGAAAAAAGTTGTTAGTGACTACTTCAATCAACATTTCTTGCTTTGAATGAGCGTAAGAAATGTTCAAAATACCTTCCTCAGATTGGCTCGCGGGTGGCGGAGCAGCTTCAAAGACTTGCTCACGAGCCGGAAGCAACAGCGGTGGATCAGGATTATATGCAGGAATGGACTGAGGATCAACTATAGATGTAGATTCGAGTAGGGTTGGCATAAGAGTTAGGAATCTGCATTAGGGTGCTCAACCCCAGACCTTCTACAGCCTACGAATGCTGAGTAGCGAGTCTCTTCTTTTCATATGTGATAGTGATATCGTGGAGGACTTTTCTCTCATCCTAATTTAGCACCTGTTTCCCCGATTCAAATTCATCTATAGGTTCGGCTTGTTGCTCGACTTTTTCATCTTCCACCAAGCGGCACGAAGCTTTGTATAAGTGTGAAGGATAGTTTTCAAGCTAGGTTAGGTTTTAATGCTTAAAGACATTGGTGTTATATGTAATAAGATTTTTGATGTTAGCCTCCAACCCGGTCTCCGCAGCTTTCACCTCATTCTCAACCCTGGTTTCAGTTTCTTGAACTTTGAGCACTGCGGCATCCCTCTCATTCCTAAGCACCACAACCTGCTCACAAGCCTCCTAGGCAGCTTTGTTTGCATCGTCTTTCTCTTTGACGATTTCTAAAAATTTAGCTTTAAGTTCTTCAAGCTCAGTAAGTGCCCCCTCTCTTTCGACCACGGCTGTGGTGGTCTGATGCCCCATCTCCTCATTAAGGGCGAAGTGCATCCGCCTTATCTCTTCCATTCGTCGAGTAGCCTCATCAGCCCTTGTGTTAGCCTCTGTCCATGAGTTTCTCGTAGGCTCGCTCTCATCATGAAGCACTTGAATTATGTGGTCCTTTTGAGCGAGATCAGTTTCTAATTTCTCAATTTTTTTTGCTCGCTCAAAGGCCACTACTGATTCTTTGTCCATTGTCTTCATCCATTCTCAGTATTGGCTGTAAAGGTCATGGATACAGTCGTGCATTGTTTATTCTGCCTCGACTAGAATTCTCTTTAAATGTGGAGGGAAGATGAACCCGTCAAAATAGATGTTTGGGAAATCTTTTTTCAACTGGACGATTCTGATCGATCTCTTCCCAATAGGCTCTGTGATAGCTTGCTTAGTGATAGGGGGGTTTCTGTTTCAGTCCTTCAGTGCTGTGAATCGAACCTCGGTACTTGAGAAGGCGGTCTTTGGCGTGAAGGTTCCAAGAGTTGTTTACCATGACCGAAAGGTAGTGTTTGGGCTTGAGGTGGTGGAGAGCATAACCGCGAGCGACGCCTATATTCTCTCTCTCCCTCTCGCCCTATCCCTCTCCCTTTTGCAACGCTCCTGGCTAGAATAACCATGATCGCGGTATCTATCAGCCTCCCTTATGCGGGACTCATAATATGAACTAGATGATTGGCATGCCGAGAATGGATTCTCGCCTTGTCACCGTACCTGTAAAATTGAAAGAGAAGCACAAACAGTAATCTCTAGAACTGAATAGCTTATGATTGGAAATTATGTAGTGCCATGAAAGTGTATGTATGCATGTGGAAAACCCCTCGACCAACCGGTTATGTCAGTCATACTCCTAGGAAGTGACTCGCTAAATCTAAAGAGCTTTGAAGCCCTTAGAAATCAGTGTCATGTTGGAGCGACATATAGTCTAGAATTGGAATGTCGGCGAGTCCTTCGAAAAGATTCTCCATCTGTGAGGAAGGAGTCTCTGGAATTCTAACACCGGCGGCTAGCAGGGACATGACCATGGATTTATGTTTTGAAGACTTACGAAGCTTATGAGCAACCGCCTTGCCTCTCCTCTTTCCTTCTAAATGTCGAAGACCATCGAGGACCCGGCTATGGGTTCGTCTTCGATGGGAATATATTACGATCCCGGGCGCCCAGCGCTTAGTCTGTCTTGTTGGGGCTGCCCTAAAAGCTCCTAAGGTCTTATGCTCTGGTCTCGATCAGTTTGCCCCATGTCCCTCAAATTTTCATCCGTGAGCACCGATTCAATCTCTCTAATCTCATCAGGCACCTCCTGAAGAATTCACACTATTTCTTTAAATAGAGCACCTTCGGGTCATGGAATTGCGGCTGTAAAGGAAAGAAAATGTTAAACTCAATGTCGATTACAACTACCTCATTAGTCACCAGAGAAATTACGGCACTTACATCTAACTAACCATTGTCTAGCAAACCTTGGCGGGCACTGAACATAGAACCATTCGGTCTTGAAGTAAATAAGTCTGGTCTAGGTTCCAATCACAACTTGACAATTCCTGACTGCCTCTAAGAATGTGAACGAGGGATTATCTCCTCGACTCTTGACATTAAACAAGAATCTGACTTCCTTTGGAGTCGGGGGCCGTAAGAGATGCTCCATAAAAACAATTAATAAGTTTTCAACAATGCGTATCCATTTGGACGCAACTATGATGGAGCGATTCCTAAGTAAGATAGCACCTCCCAGATATACTAGTTAAATGGAGGAAGCGTTCCAACTGTACACGAATGTCTATTAAAAGCAGTGTACCCTTCTGGGGGAGTATGTGGCCTGTCATTCGGCCCCGGTAATAGGACATCATCCAATGATAGCTTGTGCCTCAGGTAGGTTCTTCCTAATATATCTTCAGAGACGTTAGATGGTATAGAATTTTGTGGATTCCCAATAAAGATTGTTCCCGGTAACTCGTCCAGAGATGGACTTATGACTTCGGCCGCGATGGCCGCTATCTCTATTACCAAAGGAGGTGAACTGTGAGCCTCCTGCTGCTGTGAACTCCCGGGTTCCATAGCTAATCAACTCGGTAAAAACCATCATTAGATGACAATAATTCCATGTATGCCCCAGTGTGATGTGCATAAGTGTATTGTGCAATGCAATATTGTAAAGTACTTAAGAAAGTTCTACCAAGATTAACAAGAAGTTCGAATGATGAGACTTCGAAATCCAATCGAAATGACCGTCATCGCTGACTGTCACAACCGTGCCATCCTAACTTCGACGATCGGTCCAAGTTAACGTTCATCAAATTGGTTAAGTTATAGTTCCATCGACAAGCTTTGAAAGGCAGTGAAATATGTAATGAAATGATTAAGTCCAATTATGCAAGGCAGAAGCTCTTTGGAGTCAAGTGTTCAAGTATGCATGAAGTTTTGTATCCATCGAAGTCCAAACTTGGATCATTCCTCGCAAAGGCCTTAAGTTCGTATCGATCAACGGACCAACATTTCGTATTGGTCGAGAACATTCACTTTGTAATGATAAAAAACATTTGCTTCGTATTGATCAAGAAAGCCTTGTCTTCATATCGATCGAAATCCACTGACTTCGTATCGATCAAGTCACATTGACTTTGTATCGATCGGGTTACAATGGAGTTTGTATCCATCACAAGTTAGCTTCGTATCCATATAAATTCGAAGTGATCAATACAAAATCCAAGAATCAACGACTGATACGAAACCCAAGGCAAGTGACCGATACGAAGTTCCCGATTGAGATTAGATGCAAAATCAAGTTTCTCTATCCTTTCTCTGATATGAAATTAATGCCAAACAACCTTCCACCAATTCCTTCATATCCCTCCTCACTCCTTCTCCAATCAACACAAGTGCCATTACTACCTTCCATCGGACTCCGGCATTACTCCATCCAACCTCCAGCAACGACGCCTCCGGAAAGCCGCTAACTTCGAGTGGGATAGTATTGGGTATCGAATCTCGTCGTTTTGATGTGAATTAATTAATCGATTAGCTAGTTAAAGTATCAGTGCGACAGATTAAAATATTGTTCGATTCGAAAGCAAGGACAGTTTCTTTTCCTCAAAGCTTTTGATCGATACGAAAGCGAAGTGCAGAAATGAAAGCAAGTGAGAATTTGGCTAAGTCCAAAATGATTTATACGGGTGTAAAACCAAAGGGGAGAAACGATTCGTCTCCCAGCAGCATGGACCGGTCGAAACAGTTTAAGCCAGATCGATGCGAAGGTCATTGTGCAAACCAACCTAAAGCAGTCTCCTATATCATCGATACAAAGCATCCTTCATATCCGCCTATCCGCATCGATCAAGAATACAACAACTCGTAACCATCAACTCGAGTCGATTCGGAACATGGTTATTCGTACCCATCGATGATCAATCTATACAAAGCGACAAGTTTGTATCCATAGCTTTGAAGTTCATAGGAATTCGTATCCATCGATACAAAATGATTTAAAGAGCCAACTGATTCATATCGATCGTCATAGATACAAAGAACAACTTTTTAACCTTCCACATCGATCCAGGAGAGGATCGATACGTAGGTACCCCCCAAAACAACCATGAAGCATTGTTACAACTCGAATTTCATATCGATTCAGGATAGGACCGATATGAAATTCGATGCAAGAAAACTAACAACGACTCGTAAATATATGAACGTTGATAGGAGTCAGATAAGCACACAATTATGTATGTGACAGACTAACATTCAAACTTCAAAATTCATAGGAGTTGAATACTCACCTGGTGACAGTTACGACAACAACCAATAGTTTGCTATCATTAAACACTCGGTTACAACAGTGCATAGTACAACAATTGGCAGTCAAAAATTCATTATCTATACTACTAAAGATCAATCAAAGGTTATATCTTCCGATGGAAAGACAACAACTACTCAGTGAATCAAATAGGATCTTTTCAGAATGAGGATTGCAACTTTTAAAAGCATGTCATGTTCTCACAAGACATACATTGGAAGGCAAATGTTATCCTGACTTTTGGCAAGGCCGTAGCACCAAAGAATTGACCGAAATCGAAAGACAGCTCATCATAAAAAACCAGTTATACGTAGGTCCTCTATGGATGCTAGCAAATTTTTTCCAAGCCCGGATCAAGCTACACTTAACATGACACAAAAATCAAAGCTATGAAAGCCAACGTTCCTAATTTCAAGTTAATCGGGATTCGTATGCTCAAGATATGATCGATGCAAAATAAAGCAATAATCTCATTCGTATCCATCCAAGCTCGCAGGCCTCATTTGCATCCATCAAAATCATTAGTTCGCATCCATCCAAGGCGGCCTCCTCCATAATCATCGAAATAAAACATATTCGTATCCATGGGAAGAAGCAGTTCATTCGAGTCAATCAAGTTCGTGTCCATCCCATTCGTATCCTAGATAATCATATCCATCGAGTATGTGTTGCTTCATATCGATCCAGATAGCGCCATTTTGTATCCATCACATTTACCCATTCGTATCGATCCATCGATACGAAATGAACTCAAACGAGCGACATGAAGAGGATAGATCCAGATCGATGCGAAGTGGACCATGGTCGACCCATACGAAAGGAGGCTTGGGCGTCGATATGAAGTAAGCAATAAGGGACCGATGCGAATGAGAGCGACATGCACAAAACAAAGCTTAAAGTGATGCGAAGGAGACATGTAAAGATGGATGACTCGATCACTCAGTGCGAAAATTGGATCAATCCTAAAAAATAGCGCCACGTCATTGGTTATCACATGCTTGGAAGTGATGCGAACAGAAGCGATGTGAACAGAAGCAATGAGAACTTGGCAGCCTTCAACAAATCTAAACTCGTATTGATCATAACTCGAGATCTACAAGTCCAAATGCCATCAAATGTCCACAGGAGCTTGCCTACAACCTCAAGAATGTACCTGACAAACTTCAGCCCCAAAGGACCATTTATGGATCAATACGAACTCGATTCATATCGCTCCCGGATCGATTCAAAATCACATGAACTCAATTCTGTGTACCCTCCCACATGAGAGAAGAAGTCTTCCGAGATCTGGACAAGATATTTGCTGCCTATGCCTATAAATAGTGACCCTGGACCTACGGAAAGGGGACTTTTTGGCTCTTCTACGTCCAAACTCTGCCAAAATTATTATTGTACTTGGATTATACTGTTGTAACTCATTGTAACCAGCAAGAAAAATTCAATAAAAGTCAGCCATTTCATAGTGTACGTAGGCCATACACTGAACCACTCGAAATTTGTGTGTTTATGCGCACTTTCTTATCACTGATTGGTGTGTTTGTTAGATCTACCTCCTTTTACATTTAGTTTCTTCATTTTATCTCTTCAAACACATGCGAAGAGTGTTGTGCCCAATTTTGGTACAAACAATACAAAAGGAAGATATGTAATTATTATTACTTCAAAAATAATTTGAAATACAAACTGGGTATTTAGTTCTTAAGTTTCCTTAAAGGGAATTGGCTTAAAATAAAAGTTATTTTGAATAATAATTTGACAAATGAAATTTATTAACTCCTGGATAAAAAAAGAGATAACTTAACTTAAGTTTTTTAAGTGGGTTAATTGGATAGGAAGGTTTTAATTAGCATTGTTTTATTAAAACTATAGTTTTTGTTTAAACATCTAAGTCATACAAACTATTTGTTGTGATTGGTCCAACTAGTAAACATCTTTCCTTTAGGCACTTTAAGGTAAAAGGTCGATGTACTTGATCCGGTTTAAGATCGAGTATTTTTCTAGGTTGTCATTGTGGGACATTGAGCTCATGGAGTAGAGCTGGATGTTCACCTGCCATAATATTTTTATTTTTAACTATATTACTATATATACCTATCAGCAATTTTAAGGTTAGCAAATTTATAACGGTCCAGCTGATAAGGTTTTTATCAACTCTGATGTGTCTTGTATCTTGGAGTGACAGTTTACATTGTCTTTATTATATTATATCTTTTCGTTTCCATTGGAGATTCTATTTCCTTTGTTTATTCTTTCTATTTTACCATAACAATCCATTTTCCCGATGATTAGACATTTGGCATTTGAATATCATGAATGTATTTGGTGCTAACTTTCGATGGTCGAAAAAGTGGGTCGTTACATGCATCACGCGAACGTTGTTTCGGTGTTGGAGTAGTATTTGTCACTTCCGAGGAATGTTTGATTTGTTATGCCTTGAAACTCGATTTTCCTACAATAAAGAATGAAGCAGAGTACAAAGGATTAATTGTAGGACTCAAAATCACCAAGGAACTAGGAGCTAAAGATTTGCACATCTTTTGTAATTCCCAACTAGTGGTTACCAAGTCACGAAAGAGTATCAGGCAAAAGGAGCGAGGCTAGCTCCTTAACTAAAGAGGACCCTTGATTTGCTCGGTGATATTGAATATTATACGGTAACGCAAATTCCCAAAGAGGAAAACGCAAAGACCGACTAACTGGCTAAGCTGGCCAGCTCTGGAGATGTGTAGCTCACGGGCCTTGTTCCGGTGGAAGTATTGTTGACTCCGATCACCGACCTTATGGATGTCGATTGGATCTTGGAGGTCCAGCATGAGAAGGAGTCATGGATAACTTCCATAAAGAATTATTTGCGAAGGGGAATCCTTCTAAACATAAAGAGCGAACGATGGAAGATCCTTTGCCAAGCATTAAGATACATCTTTTAGCAAGAACCACTTTATATGAAAGGATTTTCAGTCTCACTACTGTGATGTGTCGCCAATAACGAGGCCAAAGAAGTCCTGAAGGATGTCCACGAAGGGGCCTATGGCGGCAAAACTCGGGGGGCGAACCCTAGTGAAGAAGATTCTCTACTATATGTACTTCAAGCCAACTATCTACCAAGAAGCAACTGATTACCCTAGAAGGTGTGACAAGTTCCAAGGTTTGCTAAGATTTTGAGAGCCCTATCAATGGAGATTACTTAAATGGTCAGTCCCTAGCCGTATGCAGTCTGAGGATTTGATATTATTGGTGTACTACCGATATCTAATGGTGGTGCGAACTACGGTATTGTTGTAGTTTATTTCTTAACCAAATGGACTGAGATGGATTCATTAGCCATAATTACCATAAACAAAGTAATCAACTTCGTGATTCGGAATATCATATGTCGTTTTGGAGTTCCACAATAAATCGTTATCGAAAACGGAACCTAATTCGATGGCATCGAGTTTAAGGATTTCTGCCATCGACATCGCATGGAGAAGAGTTTTACTGCTTCGGAACACCCCCAGGCGAATGGACAAGTTGAATCTGTTAATAAGGTTTTTAAGTCCATTCTCAAAAGGTCGTTGGAAAAGACCAAGGGCAAGTGAGTCGATGCACTTCCATTGGCACTTTAGGCTTATCGAACAACACACAAGTCAGTGACTAGCCACTCCATATTCACCTTAGCCTACGCATCACAGGCTATGATTCCAATTAAACTGGAAATACCTTATCATTGGTAACTTGCTACAATTCATGGACGAATGAGCAACACCTATTGGAATCTCTTGATATGATCGATGAGAAGCGTGATAAGGCTGACTTAAAAATAGTTGCGCACCAAAACCGAGTCACTTGATATTACAATGCCAAGGTTAGGAATCAAACTTTTGAGATCAACGATCGGGTTCCCAAAGAATCTTCCCAAGCCCTAGAAACTTAGGCCCAACATGAGAAGGTTTGTATGCTATAGAGAAAAAGCTTAGATATGGAACTTTCAGGTTAGCAACGGTTGATGGGATCTCACTCTCAAGGGCATGAATAGGGAGCACATACGATGTTATTTCACTTAGAAATAAATTTGTACATAATTGGATAAAGCCATGTAATAAGATAGAACCTGTCATTTCTTGTCTTCAATAAATAAAGTCGCTTTCAGGATCTGCATCTCTATCCTTAAATAGCTTAACAGTTGTAAAATATGACCGACTTGAATTTTCTGCATGTGTATAGTGTAGGTATGCAGGTACCTGGATATAGGTGCCAACCAAGCTTCTATAGCCCCTGATAGGACCCTCGGAGTTCAACCATTCTTAGCGTCCAAAGATGCATGCCGGTTAACTCTTTACCTTGATGTGGAGGTAGGAGTATAAACCACATAGGATGTGACTTTACCGTTGACAACTAACTCTTGTCCTTGATATGGAGGCAGGAGTATAAACAAAATAGGACGTGGTTTGACCGTCCATTAGCTATCACTTACCCTTGATGTAAGGGCAACAGTATAATTCAAAATGGATGTGACAAAACCATCTAATCACTAACATCTTGCCTGGGATAGGCAAGATATAAGATCTATGCCCGAAGTAAGGTAGGCTCTTACATACAAACTTTGATCAATGCCCAGATTTAGGCATGATTAAAGATGAACATTAGAGATAAGGATTTGCAAGCTACGATCATAAGTAGTTAGATTAAACCAGTGCTTGAAGCTTGACGTGATAGAATGTCACTATCCTAGAAAAGGTTACCTGAACCATTATACTAAACAGCTTACCCCAACCGATGCCTAGAGCATGGCACTTCAACGATTGCTTTATGTTTGCTAGAATGAAAAAAAGGCCAGCACATCATGAAATAGGTTAGTAAATTAGTCCAACCATAACCATGAAAAGATATGGATTGAGAGTACATATAATGAAAAGTGCATTCTTAAGCACTTAGAAAAATTCACACAAAGATTTGGCAAAACAAAAGTCTTTATTATTAATAGTCAAAATAAGGCTTAAAAAGAAAAGAAAAGGTACAAGTGTTATTCATGCTGGAACTTAAAAGCAAAAGCAGAGGCCGAACCCGCACAGCACTGACCGAAAAAACAAAAACAGAAAGCTAGAAAGTGCCTAACTGTACAACCAAAACAAAACAAATTAACAATCATTTCTTACGATTATACCTTTTGGACGTTTTCTTCTCTTCTCCGAGGGGAGGTGTGACTTAATCAGGCTTCTTCCTGTTTTTCATTGGCCCTTGGATGGAGTGCTCTGCGATCTAGTAGGCATCCTATGAGTGCTTTCAGGTGGAGGGAGAGTGATTGGAATGAATATAGTCTGACCAGACAAAGCTATGGACAAAGGAGGAGGGTTAACCTTTACCTTCTCTAGCTTGATCTCTTTGATTGGGAGAAGTTCTTACTCAAGCGTACTCATGGTAGGATCTGACAAGGGCCCGGAGAATCCAGTAACAGCAAAATCTTCTTCGGTCTTAGATTCCTAAATCCTACCAATCCCTTCATCCTCTAAAGCATCTATCATCCGCATGTCAGGCCTAGGATTCTCGCTAATTGGAATACTCGAGACCATCATTAAAGTAGTCGAGGTCATCGATTCTATTGTAGAAGTTTGTTGTCCCGACTGGAGAACTTTTTCAGGAAGCAGGACGACTTGGGGTTGACCCGAAACTTTAGAGATGTAAAAAGATAGATTAGCGACGTCAATCGACGACATATGGACTCCCTCAAATATTGTCAAAATCAATGAGATACCTCCTTTGGCCAGGATTCAGTATGGACCAACATGCCGCTAGAATTACTTTCCAAGATGGGAGAAAGGATGGTGGACTTTTTCATTTAGGGTTGATTTGGATTATATCCTAGGATCGAAGATGAGTCAGGAGCAATTTTAGGTACGGATGTGTTCCCAGTAGTGGCATCTTTGGGTGATGATCCGGATCCTTTTCCTAAGCCTTTTTGCATTGTAGCGGCCAACTTCGAATGAAGAATAAGCACACCCTCTCATAGCACCTTAGGTTCATCTCCTACCAGGATCTCTTTCTCTAACTTAGCCAGGTCTGCCTCACCACCATTCAGAAATTCCTTCTCCTCTGCAACAATTTATTCCTAGGTAAGAGCCAAAGTCCAGGGGTAATCATCATGAACCACTCTAAGTTATCGAACTTGAGCAAGCTAGCATTGTACTTGATGGGCATCGGTTCGAATGTCTCCATTATATGCTTTTCTTAACAAGCGCATCCACTTCTCTAGCACAATCAACCACCTTGTTCCTTTCCTCACGAGTAGCAACCAACTCTTCGCAATACCCTTGAGCCTTTTGGAGAGCTTCATTTTTCCTCTTTGCCTCACTCTAAAGCTTGGATGATGGATCATCTATTTTTTTGTTCAAAGCATCTTTCTCTAGCACTAAATAATGGTTTCGATGATGTGTAGTCCCTATATCATCATGATGCTTGGTTCTCTTGCTCTCGAGTGCCTTAATATCATCCTTAGTTTTTTCTCGGCTTCAGCTTATGATTTTCTCAAGTTTTCAACCTCAACGTCAAGTCGAGCAATAATTATATTATCTTGCATCTCTAGAAGTTTCGGATTATCGATCTCAAGTTTTTTACCTCAAAACCTTAGAGGCCTTCTCATCTACCTGCCTCAACTCATTATATTGGTTTTAAAAATATGTTATAAAGGTGACTGTCGCGTCTTTGACCTCTAGTAGAATATTCTTTAGGTTAGTCACAAACATGAGCCCATCAAAGCATACATGCAGGAATCGTTCCTCGGCTCGACCATTCAGGCATCAGCAGCAAGTTTTTGCTCCATGGTGATGACCAGACCTTCAAGTCATTTCTTAACAACCTTAAGATGGGAGGCCCCAGAACAATCTTTATGGTTCCTGCAATTAGAAAGTCGATTGGTATGAGTTGATGCCAAGTGTTGGACTGTAATGGAGGCTGGAGATGGTGCACGAGAATCACCGCTAGGTTGAAAGTCATCATGGCGATCAGAATGTTTGTCCAAGCTCCATGGTGGAGGTAACGTAGACCTAGAATGATATTTGTAAGTAGAGTCATGAGTTTGATAGTCTCTATTACGACTGCCTCTATTACAGCTAGATCGATAGCTAGACTTAGAATCTCAATCGCTTCCTTCATGCTATGTGCTAGGATGATGCCTATGTGGTCATAATACTTTCTCCTCTAAGGACCGAAACATATAATTTTTCCTTTACATGGATCCTGAAAATGAAACAGGAACAAGTTATCATTAAAAAAGAAGGAGACGAAATAGGTATTGTGTAGTGCATGCGTGTGTGAGTGTCCTAGTGTCCCCTCCCCCCAACGGATTGTGTACTGGAGCTTTGCTCATAGTAGTGATCTCTCTTATGCTAATAAGATGTATACGATCATCAAAGCAGAGAGGAAAATCAAGACCCTCAAGGCTCATATTACCAATGCTGAAAGAGCCGAACTCCGTAGGAATCGACCACAAACCAACGGAGGTCTTTAGATGTGAGTGAAGGAGTTTTCTCTACATTTGTCACTAACAAGGACTGTGTAGAAGATTGTCCTTTGAGAAGTTTCACGACAAGCCTCTTTTTTAGAATGAACTGTTGATTGTCCTTGGACCGCTCAACCGATGGCTTGTATCCCACATTAGCATCATCATTGCCAACTTCACCACCTTCACCTATAATTTCGTATTCTTCGGCGTGTTTTTGCTGTCTTTCAACTTCATCCCCTAGACTTAGGACTGGGGGTATGATAGAATTTATCATCGCCGCCTCCAGGCGAGTTATTGTCATTATCGTCATCACCATCGTCGTCAAAAGCCCCTTGGACTTGACCAGTGCAACGGTCCGCTTCTAGCAAATTATGGGCTAGGAGATTCTCATCAGAAAGAACAATATCTCTCCCCCTCTGGAAGTGCCATAAGAACTCTAATGGCATTTGCAAGGACTGCACTACCGGGTCTCGCCGAACATCAAAAGAAAAAAAGAAACAAATTAAGCTTGCAAATTCACAAGGCGAGTTCAAAACAAATAAATAAAGTAAAACTTACGTACGGATAGCTATCTTCTGCAAATTCAGGTGGACAGCGGATATAGAACCATGCACTCTTGAAATATCTCAACTTATTCTAGGTATTGGTAACAACTCTACATCTCTTTGCCGATTCTGGATAGATCAAAGAAGGGTTTCCTTTTTGACTCTTGAAACTATATATATATATATATATATATATATATATATATATATATCGAATCTCTTCATCACTGCTCCCCATCACTGGGTACACGGTGCAAATGTCAAGCAAAGACAATGTATTTTCCATAAAGAAATGTGTAGCTATTTAGATGTAATTGCATCGGAGCTAAACTCATGAAGCTCAAAACTTGGCGAATGAATTGATTGAATGAAGGGATGCATCCTGCTAGGCATATATATCTATTGCAAGGAGTATAACCCTCTAGAGGATTATGACCTCTCTGTTGTCGAATCCCATGTTTATCACAGATTCTTCGGAGTAACCGCTCTTCCATCTTTGAAGTAATGGAATTGGCGGGATTGTGTAGAATGATAGCATCCTCGAGAATGTCGGAAGCAACCTCTATTTCTACTTCAAGGCCTTCTGTAGGCACTTGAGAAACCTTTAGATGAGTTTGATCAACTTGTGGATTTTCAACTAAAGGTATGGGCTATGTCAGAGTTTGTTGTGCAAGTGGAACCATAGTCGAGCTCGACTTGATATTAGATTCGGCATATTTGGAAGTAGATGGACATGTGGCTTTAGAGGCAAGATGCTTGAAACTTCTATGCTCTATTTCTATAAAAAAAACTCAATAGATGATCAATATCGGTTAAATCATAAGTGGTACTCCCATGCCAAAGTGAAACCTAATGCGATGTCGTGCAGTTCGTGCAATTCAGATTTTCAATATTATATAATAGTTTATTCCAAATTTGGATATTGCATGGAGTGACCATTATTACTGGTTGTCCCAATGAACTTAGCATCGATGGCCTAGCAAGAATTCAGGAGGAAATATTGGGCATAGTATTAGTTTGATCGACAAAATAAGGTTCAATAAGGAATTTGAAAACCCAAAAACCCATCAAGGGTTAGATCAGCACTGATCCAAAACCTTGGATGGGATTTATCTACTTCCTCCATCAACTCACATTCCCAAATCACGGCCGCTGACGACTTGAGATTTATCCGCATGCAATCATTACTCCGCCACCTACCTAGTTGTGCTAATCTAGGATTGATTCGGTTATTGAATGTTAAAGCCTAGAGGCGATAGTCTTAAATCTTGGATCGATGAAGGGTAGATCGGGTCCAAGGTTGGAAATTCAGATTTAAGAATGGTGGCACCGGGAAGTTTGGAATCTAGGGAGATGGATAGAAGAAAATGCTAGCAAGGCAGGGTTCTATTTTGAGGTAGGAATTTGAATAGTGGAAGCAAGCTTAAGCTTTAGATCAACAAAGTAAAGTGAGAAGGAAGAGAAAAGAATGGATTATATAACTCAATGCAACTGACTTTTCAGGCAATAAAGATGGATATTTTTTTTCCATCTCTTGGATCGGCACCGATCCAAGGATTTGGATTGGTATCGAGTCATGATATTTTTCAAGAAAAAACTATGATGATGGTATTGACTTATGTGTGCTTACATGAGCATGATCATGAGCTTGGGATTCAACAAAGGCTTGCACGTATGTACTTCTGCATGTACATATCCAACACCTGACAACTAGAGTCAAAGGAAATCAGATTCAAATCTGAAAAGTCCACGAGAGTATCCCGCTCAAAATTACTAAACTTGGGACGATAGATCATGATAGCACGTTCCCATTCTATAATGCCAAATGTTGGTGAATCGTCACGACGAATGGTTATGTAAATAACCCTTCGTAGAAACAATCCGTGATAAGGATAATGACCATTTAAAGCATAGAGTGGAATCCTTTACAGCAATTCCAACTTATCTCGATTCTAAGCACATCATGTTTAAAACAAGGCAAGTCTTACCCAGCCTTTTGACCGTGCAATATTCGGATAGACTGGATGAATCGAACTTGGAAACTATCAAGGAAGGAAGCCTGAAGAGATAGCCCAATGGTCTAAAAACCAAGCACAAACAAATCCAAGAGGCAAAGAACAAGTTATCACAAGGATTGAAGAAGCCATACCCAACATGTGCTGGATTGACACTGATGCCACCTCCTGGATTGGTATTGATCCATGTTTCTTCAGCCAATGGAGGTTAACTTCCTCCTATATGCGCAACTTGATCCTATGAGCCTATTTCATGTACTATTCTATAGATTCCATGCAATTCTCTATTGACCTCCATGAGCAATTGAAATCGGCAACTCTACCTCTCCAAATGATCCATCATTTGGACTCAAAAACAAGCTAATAATGATGCAAACAAGTTTGGAATCATGAAGCTAACCACGAATCGAGCTTAGACAAGGAGGTCAAGACAACCTATTTTGCCATATCATAGATCGGTAACAGTCAAAGCCCATGGATCGGTACCGATCCATACGAATTGCTGAGATGTCCACCTATTTTCTTGAAGAAGTGGACTATGGCGTCGAAACATGATGGAGATCATCGGAGTGAGATTTTAGGCTTCCTGCATTATAAATAGAGGGTCATGGCTCATTTTTATGGATCTATTAGCTCTTGCTTTCTCTTACTCTATTTTTTTTGTAATCACCCACGGATTGATACTGATCCGTAAGAACAACTTCTTGTAATCCAGTATCAAGCAATAAAATTACTAAGTGGACATAGGCCAAGATTAGCCAAATTACTATAAACATTGTGTATTCTTATCTTGCTTATTTTTCATTTATTTTCTTCACTTCTTATTCTACACAATCTTTAAGGTGTTTGTGCCATTTTTGGTTCAAACAATACACACACATGTGTATATATATAGCATAATATATAAAGATATCTGTATTGGTTATAATTAAGACAAGCACCATTGTCCAAGTTGTTAGTTGATTCGGCTTTGGTGCAAGAGGTCACAAGTTCGAAACTTGCTTTCGAACGTTTATTGACATGGGATACATTGTCCCAATGATTTGTTGTATATAAAGTACCATTTCAAAAAAAAAGACATTTAGTTATTAGTAGCATAGTAAACCATATGACTAGGAGGTTGAAATGGGAAAAGAGATAGTAACTCCAAAACTATTAGGGCAATAAATGTGTAGTTAATAGGAAGTTACATGAATTAAATGAGGATAAAATGTGTTTAATAAGACTGGTTAAAGAATTTAATATGGCCTTTTTGGGGACATGAAATAGGCATAATAGGCTGAATTAGAATGAATAAATGAATGCCATTAATGATTGTCATTATAATAACAATGACCATTATTACAGACAATTGATATTTATGGAACGTAAGAGGGAAATAGAAAATATACATAATAAGCATATAAGATGGAATAAAATACAACGAGGCGGTATAATTTTCAGAGTAGGAAATATATAGCCTCAACAATACGTTTAGGTTAGGCATGAATTAGTAGGCCTAGCCTAATATTTAGGCCTAAGATAATTCGTTTGGTTTAGAATGGGTTAGGATGCGAGGTTCATACAGTTACACAACTGACGTCTGCTCTTCGCCTAGAGGCTACAAGCAGTTGTGTATACTTACCATGGATGTAGGACATCTCCAACCATAGGACTTATAGGCAAGGGACATGCATTTGTGTATAGGTGCTGAAAAATATACTAAGTTTGCTTTGGATTTAAAGTATTAAGTGGCTTGGTACCTTTAGGGATGTGAAGGGGTTTATTTCAAGGTGGAAGGTATTAAATGGCCATTGGGTCTGCCTCCTCTCTATATAAGATGTCTTAAATAACCTACGACAGTACCTAATAGGAAAATAGGGCTTGCTTCATTTCTAACAAGTGGTATTAAGTAAATAGAATGGGTAATTTTCCTTGATTTACGCTGGATAGTTTAAATGGGATTTCAACTGTGGGATGTCGACGGGCTATGTCAGTGTTGTTGTTGGACCGATATTTCGTAGTAGGGTCGGGATATAGGCTATGATCACTAGCGAATCCAAGTGGTCGTTTTCAAAGACTTTGGTTGTGCCTTGATGGATTTTGCTTCCTACTAGTGTAGGATTCGTATGGGATACGCAAAGACCTCATTATTTATTTAATTGTTTATTTGTTTGGGGTGGGATAGTTAGCCCTTAGATATGTCTTTGAGATGTGTTAGTAATACGACAATTAAATTATGAAGTCCTATATAGGGGTCATCAACCTCTATAACTAGAGCCGATTGACTAGCAATTATATTACCGAGGGCCCGGTTCGAGGTTGAGGTATTAAATTGCTGATGAGTTTGACTCCTTCTTATATAAGAAGTATTAAGTGACAGGGTTTTTTAGGTAGTAAAACTTTTAGATATGTGTCTGTATGTATACAGGCATATTTATATAGTTATACCTCAAAGAAGGTTAGACATATCGTACGTGCAGATGAAATTACATGGAATAGCCGTAAATAATGGACATAACACTTAAATAGAATCAATCGGCACAAATTAGTGTTGTGGATAAAGTATGCAGTTTTCTAGTCACCAAAACGTTGTTCTAACCCCCTCCTTATTACAACCCATAACATAGATTTAGAGGGACATTCTACTGATCTAAGACGGGAACCATAAGTGGTGAAGTTTTCTCATTCATGTTGGGCGTTAGCAAGGCATTGGATACTAAGGAAATAATATTGATTCCAATGTAGTAGCCTTGGTTAACATATATGTTTTATTATATTTTTCTATTCCATTGTGAGTTTACGTAGATAGCTCTTTGATACTTATGTTTATTACAGGATACCAAAATCAACGATCCGTATCCTAATAGACTTGGGTTTTGATTTAGTCAAATTTTAGGTCCATTAAGGTGCGGGATGTTACAATATATAAATATTAATTTTGTAAAATTATAACTTATTGGTTTAAGTTAGAAATTAAAAGATATCTCAAGATTAAGATCTTGATTTGATCATACTTTACTATATATACTATGATCTAGATTTGATAAAATAACAACAATATATAGAATAATATCTTTTTATATTTAAGGTTATCCACATAAATAACTTTAATAACTTTCTGTAAGTTTAATTAAACTTGATATTATAAGTATAATTTTGTATCATACTTAACAATATGTGTGTGTGTAAATCCCAGCATTTATATAAGAATTTTAAATAATGTACACTGTAAATAACCTTCTATAAGTTTAACTAACCTTGATATTATAAGTATAATTTTGTATCATACTTAACTATATGTGTGTGCGCGCGTGTGTATTAGACAACACACACATAAACACATGTGTATACATATATAGAGGGGCTGACTTGTCTGTTGTGATGTAAATCCCAACATCTATGTATGGGCACATTAAACGATGTGCATCGTATATATTACATGTACATATGCACACATATGTGTATATGATACGCAAGTTTATATTATATAAAAAATATAATATCAAAACAAAACTTTATTACAAATCAAATAAAATATTGATTTTAAAATTTATTTAGATAAGATCTAAATAAATTTTGACTTTATAGCCCAATAAAATCCAAAATAGAAAAAATATATTTGAAATTCACCTATTTTATCCGCTGCGTGTTGGCCCAATTCTTTCATGCCTACGTAGTTTTGTTTTCTGCTCTTCTTTTGTGTCAAATACTTGTTAGCACATAACACTACATAGCACTAGCATCCACAAAACTAGTTTAAATAGAAAACATCACATTCGACTATGCCACCACAGACAATTATCATAAATATGGGGTGGTAATAATAATAATAACAACACGCGGCCATCAAACATCATACAAATTTAATAATGTTCAATGTCAACCCCAAATATCAAATAAATCGACAACAACAAGTATTGTTGTATGTGTAATAATCACCCATCGTTAGTGACACAACACCAATTGCATAAATGTAAGTAAAAATCCACCAAATGTGTACAAGCCACTCCATATTCGTAAAGCAACATCAAACTCATCAAATGTTACTAACTACTATGTGTTAGTAACACAAACATCAAACTCATCAGATGTGTATTAGCTACTCTTTATTATTGAGACAAACATCAACGTCATTAATAGAACAAAATCAAAATAAAGAACACAATGTCCCCATAGTAGTAATGGTAAAAATCGCATAACTCGTCCTATTGTGATTCATCTTGACACAATTAACATGTATAATAATTCCAACCAATAATTAATACATGTGAAAACAATTCAAAATGGTGTACTCACACTTATTATTTCCACTTATAAATAAAATTGTCTTACTATTGTTTATTATATAGATATGTTTATTTCTATTATCTTAAAACAATAATACTCTTTAAAACATTAATATACTTCAAAAATCCTTCATTTTCAAAATAATGGTTTAATTTTCTTAAAACATTAGTATTCAATCAAAATAGTAATTTATGCCCAATTACTTTCAAAAATAATAATATTTATTACCTTACATGAAAACAATAATATTTATTTAAATTGTCTTATTATCTTTCACAACTAGTTTATTACAATTTATAAAAACAATAATATCCTCTATTAAATCTCAGTTGTTTATCTCAAAAATAGTTGTAATCCAACCCAAAATACTTTTGAAAAGCACATCTTTATTATTACTATTCTCAATATATTACTCATTGCTTTTAGTTTGAATAATAATAACAATATCATGTTTCCATAAACCCTATAAAATAGTCGTATTATTATTTACTCAAAAATAATATAGTCTTTCCAAAAACTGAATTATTATTTTTTAAATTCTAATTTACTTTATAAATAATAACAAATTCCCAAATTCACTTTAAAATAGATTTTCCCTATTATTTATATATTTCCTTAGAAATTCATATATAATTACTTTATTAAAATTTAGACATTGATTTCATAACAAACTATAAATTACGATTATTTATAAATATCACCTAAGTTTATAAGTAATTTTATCTACTCCAAACTTGTGCAATTAAAACCCCATAAAAGCCCAGCGCAATCCCTGCTATAGCGCATAACACTCCTCGATCGCTACGTTATTTCAATTTAGCGCTATTAAATGGTAGATCTGCTTTATGCCCCGCTATTTTCTGCTACATCCACTAAATCAAGGTATTTTAGCACTTAATTTAGGAAAATTAGTATAAAAGTATTGATTTAACTAGTTCTATTTTAACCAAATCAACAATGTTAAGTTAAGGACCAATTTTAAGGTATAAGATCTCAATCTAAGTTAGAAATCTATTATAGTTGCCAAATTTATATGCATAAATCGTGATATTCTTTAGTTTTATTATATAAGATTATACGATATTTCTTATTCCTACACAAATTATGTGAAAACGAGAATAAATTAGCTATAAATATTTCGTTTTATTTCTAATGTAGCTTTTTGTACCTTTGCTATTTTTCGTTATATCCCTGATTTATCACCATTATGACTTTTTGCACCTCCACTGCTATACAACCGCTAAATGCTTTAACTTGATAGCTCCAAAGTTACATGTTTTGTTATTTTTAGTTTAATTATTTATTTATTTTCTAATATGTAAATAATTATTGTAAAGCATTCATCATAAAAAACGTAGCAATTAATGGATAAACTTAATGAATAAGCAATCATGGCAGAACATATATCATATCAAAACATTACAAAAACCAAACAGTCACCAAGAAGAGGTATAATATATATTTGAACATTATATATTAATGATTACCTACTTATTATTTTAAAATATAACTACATACGACCATTAAATCCCATCAATGCATTTTCATGAAAAGATCTGAAGTCAGCAAACTATATGCCATAGTGTTTGGAAACTCGTCAGGAACCTAGAAAAATAAACCACAAGTAAAATAAAAGTCGTATCTAAAAACTATGGTGAATAGAAGTTATAGATTTTAAATTGTAAATAATAATAAAAGTGTAAAGGGATAAATGAAAAATGCACCTTCTCCCTCAAGTTAACAGCTGACCACTGCCAATAATTTTGCCTATAAAATATGGCCACCTCCAACCATTTTGGCTCCACATCTGGCCATCTCTACTTCCCTTTTGACCATCTTGACTGTTATTCTCGTTGCTGGTCACCATAATTTACTCCCTCAAGTCTTAATCATCATCAGCTTTAGACCCTAATCACTATGACCTCTGATTGAACTAAGCCAAGAGACTACCACCGCTCAACTCTTTGTTTGGAATAGTATTGATCCTTGCCTTCAATTTCATTGATTATCTCTAGAATCGAAAATGCCTAAATCGCCATAACCCTGATAATAGTTACTACCTTTAACTACTAATTTTAGTAAATCCGATAATCATTTCAGAAAATGAATTATCATCTCTTCTTCTCGTCAAGATAAACAATTGAATGTATAATTTGATGAAGTTAGTGATTTTGAGTTTCAAAACAATTTGTAAATATAGAAAATCATTCGTCATTAAAATGAGATTAAGAAGAATTTCATGATTAGAGAAGGAGACTGGTCTAATGGTGTCTCGTCTTAGGCTTGACTCACATTATAGCAAAAATTAGGGTATTTTAGGTTAAAAGCAATTTTGGATCCAAAAATACCCATTTCAACCAACGTGTCCAAACCATAACATATTCATTTCGAACATTCCGACACAATGGAAAAAAAGAGAACTCCATTCAAATTTGTCTGTTGTTGTCAGTTTAACTTAAATGACTGTTGGTAATTAGTTAATGATTAATGTGTCAAATTTGTTGGACATTACATCCCCTTCTAAAAGAATTGTTTCCCTGCAATACCCCAAAGAATAAGTTCTCAAACAATGTAGTAAATATCTTACCACATCTTATTCTTAACTATGCAAAATATGTTGAAGTGTACTAATTATAAAATAACAACTTCAAAAATGGTATGCGACAACCGCATAAGAAATCAATTATCGCACAACAAAATCTATTCACAACAATGAATGCAGTTTTCAACACAAATATACTATAATAACGCATACATTTCCATAACCATGCAACCAAAATTATAGCATGCCAAAATATACTCCATCAGTAAAGAGCGAAACAACCTCAATCATATATCAACTTTGTTTACAGGTCATATAATGCATCTCAATAATCCAACTATAATAGTCCATAATAGAAACATACAACAAAACTCAGATTGGTTCAAACATCTACATTGGCTCATTAAAATAAAGCACACATACTCAAAATGATGAGGTATTATCATCACACTAACATACCAACAAATAACATATGTTTGCTAACCTTTATACAGATTAGACATCGATTGTAATTTGTGTATCACCAAAACTACTCGTGAACTTCATCATAGAATCTTCTTTAAAATAATTGGTTATCATCTCATACTTACACCTTCCAAAAGATCATGTACACTTACTCATGATTACACCCACAAAACAATATGTGCTTACTTAGGGCCACATCCTCAGGATAATATATGCACCTGCTCATGGCATATCCATAAAATAACATATGGTCCTACTCATAGTCACATCCTCAAAATAACATAGCCACCTACTTATGCAACATGTAACAACCCGAAATGTTATTGTTTTAATTTGTGATTATTTTAATTAATTTTAAATTTTCAATTATTGGTTTTTAAAGATCAAATAATCCTCTTTTAATTAATAACTAATGATAGAAAACTCATTTTAGAATATATTTTTTACAAAAGTAAGTAACTCGATGAAAAATTGAAATGTGACTGAAATTCGCTTTTTAGATTTTTGAATTTTTATTGAACGAAAGTGGTTGTAACTTTTTGCACACTCTATTTTACAAATTCTATAAAAGAACCTGCTTACTTCCTTTCCACCTTAACACTCCACAATCTTCTTCACTACACTTCCCAATCTTCTTTGGTACACTTCCCAATCTTTATAAAAGAGCAAGCTTGGCACTCATATTTATTTTTCATTTTCCATTACACAAAAGTGCATTCATTTTATTACTCTTCCTATAATAATCTGCCTTTCTTCACTTAAAGATGACACTGAATACATCTTCGGTATCGTTTGTTGATCATTTATGTTCGAAAGACAGGTCATTAGGGATTGAAAAAAGAAAAGCCAGAAAAAAATCTCACAAAACATGATGAGTTATATATAATATGAGCAAGTCTTTACAAAAGAAATAGACTTTAATATACATACACTTATCGGAGTACAGTACTAATCAATCATCAACTTGGACAGTTATAAGAGCATATCCATACCATTTGATAACTACAACTTAGGGGTGGGCATTTAACCGAGTTAACCGACCTAACCGACTTAACTGATCTTAACCGAACCGCTTTAACCGAAAAAATCGGTTAACCGACCGATGTTAACCGACCAAAGTTGGGTCGGCTAACGGTTAACTACATTTTATATAACGGTTAACCGAATTTTTTTTAACAACAGCCCAGTGAGCCCACTACCAATGCTCCCGATGCCCACAACCCAACCCAACCCCTTCTTAACCTTAACCTAATTTGTGCCTTTTGCAGCCGCTATTCGCATTTCACAAGAATCTCGTTCAACCCTAGATCTACGAAATTCGACGCCTCTGCTGACCAAGAATCCAAATACAAACAGATCATCCGCCGCCTTTGCCTTCATTCTTTACCATCTGGATCGTCGATTCAAGCAATGGTGAATTCTCACAGGAATAGGAAGAATGTGAGTACGATTTATTTTTTGTAGTTTTAGTTATTATCTATTTTTTTTAAAATTTTGTTTGAGTGTTTAATTCATGTATATTCATATGAGATTATTGAGTGTATAATTTATCTGTTTACTTCAGTTTAATTAAATTTACTATTTAGTTCAGATATAAGAATTTCTCTAGTATTCTTTTTTATAGTGATAGGTGATGGTTGTTGTTATGATCGGATTTGGTATTTTATGTTCTTTGAGCATTACATTTACGTGTTGTGTGTTAGTCATGTGTATCTTTTCAGAAATTCAATGGAAACTCACTTTTTTGCTCTCAGAAACATGCACAGATGCATATTCTTGTACTCGTCCATATTTTATTTATGTGTCGATTGGCTATACAGTTTATTTCAATGGAATGTTGGTTAGTTATTGGCTCTCAGAAACATGCACATATGCATATATTTGCATTATAAGCTGCTTATTGTTATTGAAATTAATGACAGGTGTTATTCGTAAAACATGTTTTAAAGAAGAAACGAATGTAAATTTCGAAACTTATAAATGTGTTAAAACCTCCATAAAGTAATTAGTGAGATTCGTATTCAAACTCAATGGTTGTATTTAATGGGGTTACAGACACATCAATTTGAAGGCAAAGAATATGACTTATTCATCTACACCAATCAATTGATAGGCGTACACAAATAGTCTACTGGCCTTTTCTTTGCAAATTTTTTCCAAGCTTCACTAAGTTCATCTTTGATTGATTGATTTGCATAACATATGCATTATCTCTAAATAGATCTCTTGTAAATTAATTAGAAGTATGAAGTGAAGAGTGAAGAAAGTAACCTGTTTGTCCACATGCAGAAGCACAAATATATGCATGTAGCCGCGAGACAGTACAAAATAGTTAAGTTATATGAATTAATATGAGTATGTCTTCACATTTGATTTTGTATCATCTCCAAATAGTTTAATCATTTGTATGATTTTTATAAATGAGCCTTGCATGTTTCAAAATTTGAAATGTCAGTCTTTTAATTTTTGTAAGATACCAAAAACCAGTATATATTTGTATGCTTTAATCACCCAGAACTAATATTATAGTTCTAGGACATATATATTTTTGTAAGAAATATAAAGCATGTTGCTGACACATGAACTCATACTAGTATTTGGGTTTTTAGCATATTTCCTCTACCTTGGAAGCCAATAGGGATGCTTGGAAACTTTAAATTGAACTCATTTATAATCACATATCAAATATATTAGCAGCATCGTTACAGAGTATCATATCGGCTTGTTTTTCACTGTTTATGATTTTATTCTTCTTAACAAAGCAAGAGTCTATATATTTGGTTTTTGTGCTTTATTAACTGCAATAATTTAATTAGCACCTCTTGCAAATCTTCCAGTACCGTTATTGTGATCTTTAGATTCTTTATTACAGAAGCTGGCTGGCATTTTGAAACTGGAAAATTGTATGAAGGCGAACATAACTCTGAGGTAGCATCACAGAATAGTTACTAAACAACTGGTAAGTAGTGTTCTGCCGTAATGTTGAATTTGCAGTGTATAATTTCTTTTTGCTAGAACACTTTGCTTGTGCGTTTCCTAGTTAATATGTTATTTGCTGAAGAATGCAAGCTTTTCACCACTGGTATTGCCTTAGGTTCATATTTTACTACCTAGAAGTATGCATGTACGCACACACACATATGTATCTGCATGTTTCAGTATTCAAAGTTTGATAATATGCTAGAGATGTAGAGAAATACAAGTTGTCATACATCCCACTAATTAAAGCTTAAATAGACCAAAACCTGTTTTATTGTATGGTTAGCATTAGCTCTCTACCTCTAATACTAAATCATATATTGTATGTGTACAATTGAATCATCTGAAGGGTTACCCTTCAGTCTAGGGAGTACTTTCCTTTTCAATGCAGTGGAAGGTCAAATAGATTATTATCATCCTTATAAGCGAAAGTGCAAAAGGTTAGATATTTATTGTTTAGTATATAATTAACACCCGTGGTTAAGAGTCAAGACTTGAGAATCTCTCATAGTACACAACCAGCATATTCCATTGGATACTGCAAAAATGCACATGAACGAATGGTTCCACATGTGCATAAGTCATTAGTTACTTGAATATATTGCAGCTAGCACCTTGTTTACAAATATGAACCGTTGGTTAGTTTAGGGAACTGGTATCGAAATTGTACAAATGCAATTGTACCGTACTTTTTTAAGCAGGACTGTAAGCCATTAAAGTAATTTGTAACATTAACATGTTGCTTTTGAACCGAAGTTAGGGCTAACAAGTGCTTCTATATGATATTTTACCATTTTCAGCCACAATTTATTAAAGGTGCTTCTATATCTTTGCTGACATGATTTCAAATTGTTAGTGAGACAACCCATTTCATCCACAGTTCATATATACCATTGTATTCATATTAAAATAATGCGGCCATTGAGCCACTAGCTCAGTTCATGTTTATTTACAGTAATATGCTTATATAGTTCTACAAATTTGCATTTTGCAGTGGAAAATGGATGGACTTGAAAATCACTAGCTCAGGGGCTCAATCTCCAAACCATTTATATTAATGCATTATTAAACTGAATGTAATTGTATGTTGTTGTATATTTTGTTGTTTATTGTGAACTTAGTTTAGTTTAGTTGTGAACTAAGGTTATGTATTTAATTGCATGGTGGACTGTTGTGAACTTTGTTTATATTGCGCTCTGCACTTTGCTAATTGCTATGATAATGACAGCAGTTTAGTTTTCGTATGTTGAAATATATATGGTTAACCATGCAACGGTTAACTGTTGGGTTTAAACGGTTAACCATGCAATGCTTAACCGTTTGGTTCGAATGATTAACCGAACCGTTAAATTTAACCGGTTAACCGCGGTCAAATTTAACCGGTTCGGTTGGTATGGTAGACCGATTTTAACCGACAAACGGTTAACCGAACCGTTGTTTTTCACTGGTTAACCGTCCAAATTAACCGATCGGTTCGGCTAACCGACCATGCCCACCCCTACTACAACTTGAACAAATAGCGGAAGACAAAGAAAATACGAAAGTATGTCTTGGACGCTTCTATCTCATCTTCTAAAAGCTCCAAAGTAGATATTACGATAACCAAAACACTTTCTGTAGAAAATCTAGTGATATTATAGGAAACAACGCCTGGGTCAGTTTAGTAAAACAGCATTAGAAACTCAAATCACATGGAATTTTATTCATTATAACTTGTAAACTCTTTTAAAATCAATGGTGTCTCCTAAGACCACGCCGCACATAAACATGAACGGGTTTTTACATTACGATAACCAAAATACTTTCTATAGAAAATCTAGTGATATTATAATAATGTCTAGGACACAAATACATATTAATCATAACTAAAATTGTTACATTATTAAATTTCAGCATAATACGTATACAACTAAGTTTGAAGGCACTTATTAGAGCATGGATTCCAACAATGGCTTGGTGAGGGACTACCTTTCAATGGTAAACCTATACAAAATATACCTGGGTGCTACAGACGTATCTGCCTCCCTACTACACACAGCTGACCTGCCTTTTAAAATGGCAAGCTGGGTTACCTCATCCTTTGACACAAAGGCTATAAACATTTCCCTCGATACCTGAGTGCAAAAACAACTCTAAAGGGATAATCTAGAATGGAATGACGGCTCCTAATGGTAGCTAACCATATAACTCTACAACATACCCTATTTTAGCTATTTTTCTATATTGTGAGGCTTAAGGCTACGCTTTTACCTTTTCTACTAGCAGACCATCTTGGAATGCTAACACCACCTTCCAAGCAGAGATGCAATGCCAACATTCATCTATATCAGGATCGAACAAACATTCCATGTTTACTATTTTCCATTATAGAATCACCTTCAGGTAGAATAATACAGCTCCATAGAAAAATTCATCACGGTCCATTACAAATGTTATTAGTTTGGACTAGTTTGGATAAACCAGAAACTGGTATCTCCAAACAAAGTGGTAATTTCTGGCTAAATCAATTTTTGTTCTTTGGAAGTAAGCAACAAGAATTCGAGTCCTCGCCGGAAAACTCGAGTATACACAACATACATCCCGAGTTAAAATAGTTCAGAATTTGATAGTTGGTTATTTAACTATAAATAAACAAACAACAGCAATTTAGGAATTTAATTATCTATAGCAATCGTTGAGCCTCATTTAAATAAATCTTTCATTTATTTAAATCTCTTTTCAAAACATTTATCAATACATTCGTATACTTATCTCGTTGATACAAGCATATTCACAAAACATTTATGAAAGATTTCTTATCTCAAAAATCATATTAAATGGACTAAACTAATGTTATTTAATTTGGAGATAAGGATAACTCAAATAATATGCCTTCGATGTTAACTGTGGAATGAATTTCTATACCAGTAAAATTAAGAAGGTCGATTAAAGGAAATCCAAATCTTAAATTCTTTAATAAATTCCTTTAATAAACCCTTTGAGCAAGTCCTTTTATTTTATGAAATCTCCTTTGTTTAAATTCCAAAACCATTTAGAAAATAAATTATAAATTTCTAGGTTTATTTATAAAACTTCTTTACAAAATTCCAAGTTTATTTATAAAATCCTTTTTTAAAAATCCAAATACCACTTATGAACATCTTTAAAAATTTCCAAAATCATTTATAAAATTTCTTTTGAAATTTCAAGATCAGTTTTCGATTTATAAAAGTCCTTTTTATAACTTTTCTTATTTTAAAAGAACAAAGCTTCTTTAATAAAAAGTTTCCTTGTTAACAAATTAATTATTTTAAAACGCCTTTAAATAAAACCACTGCTTAGCCATTTTAAAATATTCTTTTTAAATTGTAAATAGACGTTATACATTTTATTAAAACATTTAAAATGATAAAATCATTAACCTTTAAACCAATATTAAAAATAAATTTAAACGATTAACTTTACAAATTCAAAAGGGAGGTTTAATGACCATTGTGGTTCTTATTCAATTCAGTTCAACATTTCAATTTGTACATGGGTATTTACTAACAAGTAGATATGAAAAAGGTATCAATAAATGATAAATTAACTAACACAGACAAATGTCCAAGTTATTATAATAGCAGACGGGAATTTTTTCTACTAAACACATGTCCAAGTTAATATAATAGCAGAATAGTTTTTATTCTGCTTAATAGATGTCATTTGTTTTCATATTCAGTTTGGGTTACTTAAGGGTAGTCGATAAAGAAATCCCTTGGGTTTAAAATTTATTCTTTTAAAAGAGAATTGCTTTAAAAACAAAAACCGATCTTTCGAAATAAAGTAGTTAAAACTTTTAAACCTTTATTTGAAAATTAAATAACATTTTAAACTCTAATTTTATTAATAATGATTAAAAAATAATTAATAATTAAACAATAATTTAATATTAAATAATTAATTAAATAATAATTATACTTTAAATAATTTAATAATAATTAACCTTTAATTAAACCATAATTAACTTTTAATTAATTATTAAATAATAATTTTAACGTAATAATTAAATATTATTTAATCTTAATTAATTAAATAATCCATCCGTATGCCTTAGTAAATTCTCTTATTATACACTGATAGTGAGTATGAGTGCAAGAAGAGGATGAGATAGGGGACAGGGAAATACCACTATGGTCAATACCCTGCAACAATAAGAAAACAATCTTTTCTCTATCAATCTCCTTTGATCCTCATTCACTTTCAATTCTTTGATGGCTTCGTGCAGATCTGGAAAGAAGCTTTGGTGACGATGGCCCTGCTAATCATGTAGATAAGTTCCTATTTCGTATTCTCTTCATCGATTCCTATCAGTTTTTTGTTTTTAAACTTTAATGAATTTGAAATTCTATTTAAAAAAAATTGGTTAACAAAATATGAAGATAGATTAATTTGTATTGATGAAACAATTTCGGCCAAAACCAAATTTGGAAATTTTGTTGTGATCTCTTATGTGGATCTAAGTCCGAAGAGGGACAAGCGGGTGTATACTTTGAGATACTCCGATCTGAGTTTAGAATCTATACCAAAATGTTTGAGAATTGTGGGAAAAAAATTGTATCTGTTTGTCTGTACTTTTGGGTCCGGATATATTCTACGAATGGTTAAGTTATCCCTTCAAACTAACCAATGCTCCTACATATTTCGTAGACTAGATGACCTAGTATCTTGTGGAGTGTAGAATAGATTTGTTCTCATGGTTATTGTTGATATTCTGATTTGGTAAGCCAAATGTAGAATAAATATAGAGTTTGATCTGGAAAACGGTTTCTCTATCTTTGTGTATTCATTTATTCTTTGGTTGTCTCCCTGTTTAGCAAATCTGGAGGACGAAATTTTCTTAAGGGGGGAATCTGTAACATCCCCGTTTTTAAATCAAATTTAAATTAGTAATTAATTTAAATTTTGGAATTAATTGGTGAAATAAACTGAAAATTTCCAGAATAAATAAAGATGTGTGTTTATTTATATGCATGAAAGATGTTAGTAAATTGAAAATTGATTTGGGAATTTAATAAGTAAATATTTTATAAATAAAATTTGATTTAAATACTATATATTTTAAGAAACTAATATCTATGTATATGTGATTTATTAATGCATCATTAGATCCTAAACTCATTTTCTTAAACTTATAAATATATATATAGGAAATGTATTAATTTAAAATAGAAAATATTATAAAATCATATTTAAACCTTTAAATGCATACAAATAACAAGTGTAAGAAGAAAACAACATAGATTAACAAGTGTAAAATGGATTTACAAGTGGCAAAATGGTTTTGTAGAAATTTAAAAATATAAGACTTGGAATTTATATAATCATATAAAAACATAAGATAAAAGGGTTTAAAACAAATTATATAAATTAAATAAAATATAGGGTTAAATACAAAATGTTTCCATGTTAACAATTGTAAGCCACGTAAATTTGAAAAATTAACAATTGTAACTTAAATGGATTAAGAAATAAACAAGTGTCATTTGTTTTATTTTCAAACTAATACATAAAAGGAAAAAAATAACTTAAGCTTGAGTAAACCTGGTTGTTCTTTTCATCTTTAAAACTGAAACCAGTAAAAAAAATATAATCAAAATACAAACAAATCTGAAAATAAAACCAGAGAGAAGATAAAGCAATTCAAATCAAACTAGAGCAAGCTAAAAACAGCAAGTACAAATTCATCTCTGCAATTCAAAAGCTTCAACTTGATTCCCGAGCAGCATCAAGATCAGGTTCAAACTCAGGTTGCAGTACAAAGCAAGTGCAGATTATTTAAAATAAATCAAGAACAAAAGCATCTTCAACCTGATTTAAAACAACAGATCATTTCAAAATCAAGTTACAGTCAAGCTTCAGATCAAAAACAAAATGTTTTAGTTCTCAAGCAATTCCCGGTTTCTGCTTCATCAAAATTAGGTGAGCAAACCAACCTTTTAAAATCCTGAAATTTGTTTAAATCTTGATGTTTGTGATTGATTGTTGGAGAAAATTGGTTGCATGTATGTATATATAAGGGTATATGTGTGTATGAATGTCTGGGTACATGTATATGTTCATGTGCTCTGTTTATTTACAGGTTACAGTCCTTAGGTAAAAATCAAATTGCTCTTCAATTAATTGTTTTTTGGTTACGATATCTAAAGAAGGATGATTGAAATAGTATAGCCTCCATGTTAAAATTAATTTCAAGTTTTTATATTTGGAATTTACTTCAAAAATAAGAAATAACAGTAGGAAATCCAAATAAACCCAAAAATGAAATGTCCGGATTTCGAGATTAAATTACAGGAATGAATTTGTATTTCAAAATCATGACTTTTGAAAATCATTTCATACTTTTTAAGTTTGTATTTGAAGAAAAAATTCGAGTTGATCAAAAAAGCTTAAATCGTCGATTCATGGTGATCGATAAGGTGATCATCGTGGTTGGAGCTGGAGTAGGCTGGAGGCTAGGGGATCATCGTAAAAATGGAAATAGGATTAATAGATGACTATGGCAATGTCACAGAAGTAATTTAGGGTTTTAGGATTGTTTTTGGTCATCTAGGTTGTCGAGGCTCGTTCGACGTTGATGATGGACCGGACTCGATCGCCTGTGGAGGAGTTGGTTCTCCATATCGAGGTGCATCTCTGGGTGGAGCGACAGATTTTTTGGTGGTCGTATTTGGGTGGCGCGAGTTGATTTATGTCGTGATGTCTGGGTTCTGTTAGAAGCTGGGTTGATCGATTTCGCTTCCTCACGAATTCGTGGCTGCTGAAGGGTTGGAATGTTCAATTTAGATGATCGTCAACTTGTTGATGATCAGAGACTTGGTCGGAGATGGCCAGTTTCGCCGTGCACGTGCACCTGTACATGCCTACATTTGGGTGATGGTTATTGATGATGGTGGGTTGGAGAAGAAGATGTTGAACTTGAAGTCATGCTCGCGAGATTGTGGTGTTGGCTCGAAGAGAACATCGGGTTGGTGCATGAATATGTTAATAAGTTTTATTGATTTAAATTAAAAACAGAAAAACAAAGAAAAGTAGAAGAGAGGGAAGACTCGAGAGAAACACGGGTTTGATTCGATGTTTGCTCGGGCTCTTGTTGTTTTAGCTCGGGAATTTTCTGATATAGCCTGGGTTGTTTATTCTAAGTACCAGGTTTTTAAATATTTAAAAAGGAAATTGTTCCAGGGTTTAAATTTTAAATGAAAAATAGGTACGAGGTTTAGCCGAGTTTTAAAAGTATATTTTAAAAAGAATATGTTTTCAAAGCAATATTCATCAAGCTTTAAAGTATTTTTTTGTTTTTTGCAAGGCAAGCCGGTTTTATAGTGGACCGTCCACTTTTATTACCAAAGTAATAAGGTTGAAGTACATGAGAAAGGCAAAAGCGCCTAAGCTACTAAGAAAATAGGTAAATACAGCACAGGTATGTGACAGAATTATCACAGTAACTAAGATAACACCAAGACTAGGACTCCTCCGAAGAATGATCAGAAGGATCCAAAGGAACTTTCCCACAAAGTCCACCAAAGGGTCTGAAACGGGTAGCAAGAGATGGATCGTAACCCAAGGCGTCAGGAGAGTATATAAAAGAGCGATCCCAAGAAGTATCATCTATCATGTCCGAATTCTTACTCGCATACACGCCATCCAAATCAAGAACTAAAGACTCACCAGACGGTATGTAATAAAGGCATCGAAGGTCCGTGTGATCATCGAAAACAAATCTGAAGAAAGAGTCATTCACGGGGCTAAATCTCACATCAGATATGGGATCAAACCAACAACTCTCAGACTCATCCCAAACAATAGGATACCGGGAAGGATCAGGAACAGCTAAAGTAGTAGGTAGGGCAACACATGGAACCACCACAACAGAAGGTGAGGCAGGCCTAACATCAGAAGGAGGCTGTCCCAGATCAGAAAAAGGACCCGCAGGAAGGGGATCGACATGAGAGACAAGGTAGGAGCCTTAGGTATCCATTTCTGAATAGGGGGACGAGGCAGAGGTATCTTGGTAGGAGCCGCGGAGCCTTTGGAGAAGAGGCAGGAGGTATGCAGGTGACCAAAGGAGTGACAGGTGGAGCAAATATCAGGTACCCATCCATAACAAACACGGACCTCCACAACATGCCCCACAGCAAGTTGAACAGGAATTGTGGCAGGGAGAGGCTTAAAGGGGGATATCTCAATTAAAGCCTTAGGATACATCAATTTTTCTCGGGCAACCGTATTAGTATCAAAGCATTTCAATTTTCCGACATTGCAAGCCAACCAATTCAACCCAATCAAAGGCTGAAGTGCAGAGGGGATTTGCAAAAAATATACCCAAACGGGAATGGAAAGCACCTGCTCACGAGCTCTCGCCACAGTCGGAGACCAAGGAGCAATAATAAAGGGTCTACCAGAAAAGAAGGAAGGCTCAACACCAAGAACTAGCCGACGATCTTCGAAAGAGGAGAATCTGAGGTAATATAAGGAGTCGATCAGCTTAACTTGCAAATTACCATGCAGCTTCCAAGCCTTGCGTAAAGCCGAGGCCGGATCACGAAGACGGTGATTTGGTTCTAGAAAGAAACCAACCAAATACTCAGACCAAAAATCAACTCCGGCTTGCATAATCAATGGAGGAGGGATCATCACTCCATTCTCTTCGACAATATCAAAATCAACTAGTTTCGAATGTAACGACGCGAATTCTCCCATAACCCACAGGTCCCAGGATCGAAACCTGGCTCTGATACCAAATGTAACGACGCGAATTTTGCCCGCTCGAAAATCGACATCCATACTTCATATCGTATTCGAATGTCATAGATTCGACCGTTCAAATCCGATTCGCCGGAGCTTATAACAACATTAAGTAAATAACACAGCGGAATAAAAGAATAATACATTGATATACAACTTTGATACAATATCTGATACAACAGATGATCCAATAGATATCAATATACATCAGAGATATGATACAATAAATAGCAGCGGAAAAGAAAATATGTGACATCTAGCAGCGGAACAATATAACTCTAAGATAGTCTTCAAAAAGAACTCCGAGAACTGCAACTCCATTTCTAAGAATCAATCCAGCAATAGCTCGAACTCCCAATAACGATGCACCAAGCTGAGCAAGACTGGTGTGATCCAAAGACTGAACTAACTCCAGATAATCTACTATATCTGACTATCTGAAAAACCCAACTCTAGACTGCTCGTGTAGAAAATAATGAGCACCCAGAGTTTAGGAAAGAGACAATAAACTCCGGATCAGTCGTGGGACTGGTGTGAGCAACAAAAACAATTTATCTTTTAAAACATTCAAAGAAATATTTTTTAAAGTCAATTCGCAATGCTTTTTGAAAATGAGACTACCATAAGACCTCCTGCCACACACACAATGCAAAGGCAGACTTGGAGGAGATTTCTTCTTATGTTAGTCAAAGATGCTTGATACGTATTAAAAAGAAGCATTTGATATTATTGCTAGTGCATAGTGTAGAAAAAATTCATTTCGAAAGTAGAATATAAATCTTAGCCAGCATAGGTACCATTATATTATGCCTACTATAGCTACCATATTAAATGGCAGGTTCTACAACTAAAACCGTACAAGTCTCGTATTGTTTCTTTGGATTTCCAATGAATGATCAGGCCAAGGAACTTCCCATTGCCACATGAGAACGCCTCTGGATGGACGTCCCCGAGAACCTAACCGGATCTCTGCCAACACAAGGCCGGGTTACCCCTAACTGGGTAACAACTGACACGAGTATGCCATCCCCTGGTCCTTTGGGACCTTTAACCGAGCGATCGTCACCATCATCACACAATCATAACAAAGTGTTTTCAACATGAGTAAGAATCTGGGCTCCATACCATGATACCACCCTTTTCCAGAAGGAAATGCACATACCCTAAAGGGAGCTACCCCTCATAACCTTGCCGCATCTTTCCTGTTTTGACCATTCCGAGGTGTGAGGCTCGACGAAGTCACGTCCACAAAGACACACTTTATACAAAAGTCGTGCTTTGGGTCAACAAATGATCATAGAAATGATCACAAAGATAAACGATCAAAGAAATGATCCTATCACAAATGGTCAACACAATGATCATTTCACAGCAACACTCAGCATGTCACATTACCAAATTGGGAATATATCGCTGATAACCTTCAACTACATCACCTCTGAGCTCGTACGTCTCAGAGAAGGGTGTTAAGCTAAGAGAATAAATTCTCCGCCACCAACAGAAATGTATTTGAAAGAAATCAGCTTTATATCTCAATTTGTAATGTCAGACATACTATCCATACAAGTCTGTTCCGGGCTCGAACAGAACCGAAGGCACTTACAAAGAAGTCCTTGCAATCTGGATATTCACTAATCACGTTCGGACTTCCCATCACATATGGAGTCTCTATACCGGGGACCAGTCGATGCAAAGACATTCGACGAGTTGTCCTTTCGCTTTCAAAAATATCCGGTCTTCAACACCGGTCTTCAAATGCTATCCATAACGACATATCACATATTCGGAATGGGATATATGACACAAAGGTCCTCTCCCGGCTAAACCGAATAGTGAGCGCAGTATTTCATAACATATGGATATTGGGATTTCAATTAAGTCACAACTTAAAACCCAAAACTTTTCTTCAAATGGTTTAAACCAATTACCATTTCAAATCTTTATACTACAAAAAGATTTATTTCACAAAGATCAATTTATAGACTTCAAAACAATTTCCATTCCAATTGGATTAACTCATTAAATCTTTAAATCAAAGATTTAACTCATGGCTTTCGAAATTCGATTAACTTGTTGAATCTTTAAATTTAAATTCAACTTATAGCTTTCAAATCGTTTTCATAACTTGGAAATTTTCTTCATTTTCAAACTTGAAATTCTTTTTAACACAAATTGGACGTTCATTTCTTATGTGAAAGCTTTTATTATGTGAAAACAAACAGTTTTCGTTTCAGAAAAATCCAATTAATGTACACGAGTTAAAGTTCTTGAATTATATTCACATTCCTAAATCAATACTTTTAAAATAGTTTAACCCATATATAACTGGTATAACATCTTTAATCCCTAGTTTCAAATCATAGAATTCAGTTTCACACTTTGAATTTAAATTTAAATCAAATTATTTAAATTTCAAATTTTATCAAGTTATTCAAATTAAATTTCATCTTTGAAATTCCATTTCAAAAGCTTTTCACTTTAAACCCAATCCATTTCTAAAACCATTTGGATTTTAAAATTCAAATTCAAAACTATTTTCAAAAATCTGTGACTTAATCGATTTCCTCGTGAAATCCATATTTGTGTGTGTATGGTATGGTCCAGGGGTTTTAACACAATAGTGCAACAACAATCAATCATCACAGATCAAAACACAGAAATATAGTTGATAAGCGATATAACTATAACGCTTATCATCCGTTCATAGATTCACAGATAATATACAATTGTAAATAAATATACACAGCTCAATCTACAGAACAAAATATCACAAATCAGATAGGATAATCAATTCAAGGCATTTCATACAATACAATCATTCATAAGCATTCAATAAACATTTGTAAGCAGGATTAATTAATTGTTTAATCCTAATTAATTCAATTCATTTCCAATTTAATTAATTACTTATGAATTTATTATTCAATTCAGATTTATTAATTCCAAATCATTTGATATAAATTAATTTATCAAACACTTTAATTAATTATTCTTAATTAACAAATTTATTAAATTAACCTTTAAACCAATTATAAAATAAATTAACCCCATAATTAATTATTTTAAAGAAATAAAATCTTTAATTACCTATTTAATTAATCCAAATCATTAATTATCCTTTTTTATTAATTTAAATAATTACAAATCATTAAATCTTCATATTTTTAAAGATAAAAACATTTATCTTATTAATGATCAATTTATCAAAAACAATTTACTTTCAAATATATTTTTAAAATTTCATTTTAAATTTAAGGTTTAAAATGAAAACAAATTGACTTTGACAATGTCTGAAACAGTTTCAAAACCCCTTTTTAAATTCACAAGTTCAAGAAAATATTTACCTTGATATAGAAGTTTAAAAGAATACAAAACCCAATTTCATTTTTTTTAATCTAAATCAATCTAAAGATTTACACTATCTTTCAAATGTTTAAAAAAAATTAACTTTTAAACAAACTTCTTTTATTTCAAAACTCAGATTCAAATTTGAATTTGAATACAGGTTTAAACTTGGGTTTAAATCTCTATCTTAATTTAAAATTTTACTTTTAAATTCAACCTATTAAAACCATTAAAGCTGTTTCAAATAATTTAAATTTCAAAACTTTATTATATTTTAAAACTGAGATTCCAAAACCAAATTGAATCATATTTAAACTTCATTTTAAAACTCTACTTTTCATTTAAACTTAGTTTTTAAATTTTATTTTAAATTTAACAGGATAACAGGTGTTCCTGTGAAACCTGTAACCAAAGCATCAACCCGAAGCAACACTCTTCTGCTTCGAGTTCTACCCCTCAAAATCTCGAGTAAAGCCTCGAGTCAACACACGCGAGTTCACCCTGCTTCTTCCCCACTTCCCAAAATTTCCAGACTTCCAAACAAATGCACGGTGCACGTGCACGTCGCCTCTGGCGATCTTCCGACATCGCAGCGTTGTCGCACACGTCAACGATCATCCATACTCCTCTCCCCTATCACCAGAACCTCGCCTGCAACTCGAAATCAAATTCGAGCTCCCAAAGCAAAACCTGGCAACTCGAAAGCAAACAATGTTCGAACCTGTCAACACCTCGACTTCCCAATACCCATCACCGGAACACCAGAATTTTTGGCTACAACCTCGCCAATGTCCAAGCTACCGATCCCCAGAGTTCTGTTGAACTCGATGCACCAGAGAGAGAGAACGATCAAACTTTTCCAGCTCATCCCAAACTAGGGTTACAAACTGAAACTACTCGCTGCTGTCACCATGTTGATCAGACCACTCTCTGGGTATTTTTCCAAGCCTCGCTGTACCTTCCCCTATCTCCAGACCGAGCCCCGACCTCCCTTGTCGCGTCGTTCACCGGAATTTGTCAAAAATAGAGTTTCCGTTCAACACTCAAATGCTCATGATATACTAACTTAAAAGTCATAAAATCTATTTTAAAAATCATGGTTCATAATGTTGAACACAATGATGTAAATGCAGCTTGTAATTAGGACACTTGAATTTGGACATAGTTTGATTTTTTTTCTGTATATCTTCCTTTCTGACCAAATTGTCTTCATTTTTAACTTAACAATATTTTTAGCATTTGGATCTTAATTACATAACATATTTAATTTTAATCTTAAGACCTAACAAGAATTAGATAAGAAGATTTTGGATTTCGAATTTGATTCAAAACCTGTAACTAAAACAGGGGTTCATCTTCCTGTTCCCAGACATGCTCACAATTCTCTCTCTCTCTCTCTCTCTATATATATATATATATAAACATATAACCTTTCTTATTCACATAAACACATTTCCAAATTTTTGTTTTCATCCATCATCACAGACTCAAGAAAATAAAGGAAGCCAAGTAAAGAAAAGATGAATGCTCACAGGCATTTCAATTAACATGGAAAACTGGGTTGAATTACTCACAGATTTTCCAGAGAGATGAAACAGAGACCAATATTTTTGCACAGGCTTTGATTTTCCATTGAAGCTTTGCTTCTTTGATCTCTGTTTTGTCTGATTAAATGGTTGTTCAAGTTGTAGTTGATTGCATTGCTGTTCCAGTTCAAGTTTTAAATTGAAGTTGGTTTTAGTTTGGGATGATATATTTTAGTTTCTTCTCAGTTTTGGAATGGAACAAAACTGAAATGAGAAAGTTGATATTTATATAGAAAATGAAGTAGACAGGGTAATATTTGTTTATACAATACACTAGATACTTGCATTTAATGCTTTGTACAACAAGCACGGCTGAACATGTTTCGCATTATGTTGTTTTACAGAGAAGTTACTCTTTGCTTGTACTTGTTTATGCATATTTATGTATTTGTTTACTTGTTTCATTCCATGCTTATATTTGTACTTGTTTTATATTTGAGCATATGTTGTTTTCCTTAGTTACAGCCTACATACTTATCATTTATTTGCTTGTACTTAATGTCTACAACCTTACCTTATTTATTTTATTTTATGTTTATTTACTTACTCTTTTATTTGTCTGCATATTTGAATGCATTTAACTATCTATTTTTGTTCTATTGCCTTGTCTTGTTATTTTACTTTGTTTTTATAAGCTTATGCCTTAATTCTTATACTTTTGTTTTTGTATTTGTTTTAAGTGTACATACTTATGTTATTCTATTATGTTTTATTACTTCTTTTGTCTTCTATTTCTTTTGTGTTTCTATTGTTAGTTTAAATATTTATCATAAATTTTACTTTAAAAATTATTGTTTTATATTTATCTATATACACATACATATATAGTATTTAAATTCAAATCAAATATATATATCTATATATATATATATATATATAATTTTAAATTTACTCATATATGCTCAAATACATATACATATACATATATATATATCTCATATATATACATATATGCAAATTTTCAAATAAATTTGACTTAATATATTTTCTATTTGAATCGGGGAAACTCGCATCTCTTAAATCGATAAACTTACAATTTTAATTCAAAAATTCATTTAAATTATCAATTTAAATTCATAAAAATTTGGGTTCGTTACATTTGTAATCACCCGCATTTCGCGGCAGAGATTTGAAAAGAGATGACCAAGGTTTATGACAATTCAGCATTGGATCAGCTGGACAAGGCTGAACATCAACATGGGGCAAAACAGAAGAAGCAACAGACTTAGAAGCGACACCAATATTATCACTGACATCAGGGCTAATAATCTCAGAGGCAATTTGACAAACAACTGATGAGCAATGATGAGAAATACCTACCAAAACCAAAACCACATTTTTATCCGACAAACCTCTATTTCCCTCAACTCTAAACACTCCATTCGACACCTGCAAACTTGTTTCACGAGAATCGTTCACCTGCGGACACACAAAAGCATCAGAAGGAGGCCATGGCATACCAGCAGGAGGGGACAGTGAAACAGATCCAGGAAGTGGGCTACATTCATCTGAAGCGAGAACCTCAATACTCAAATTTGGTCGAGCAATAGGAGCATTGGTAGGTCGATTGTAAGCTAGCAGAGGCGGGAAGTCATCAGTCGAAAGAAAGGTTGGTTTTGAAATCACGGCCTTAGTAGACATCCCCAAATACATACGACCAGACCGTGTAGAAGAGGGAGAGAGAGGGAGCGATGGTCGGGAAGGGGGGAGGGGCATAAGAAGCTGGGAAGAGAACACGGAAAGAAGAGTACGAAGCGAGATCGACAGGAAGCGAGAATCACGGATCGCCAGGAAGAAAAATCGCCATTGTTAATATTTTTAATCTATTAATAGCAAAATAGTTTAATCTATTAACAGGAAAATAGTTTTAAAGTATTTTAAAATATATATATATATATTCATTAATTAATCCTTATAATTATTTTAAATAAACTTTAATTAGCTTAATTAAGAAGATAACCAAGAAGATAAAAATGTATGTAGTTTTAGTTAACTTAAAGGTTTAAGTTAATGAGTTAATAATAAATTTTATTTTTCTTAAAGGATGAATTTTGAAGTTAATTGTTTTTAACATTAATTGATTTGGGTTGAAATAATTTTATTTAAACTTTAAATGTTTTTCAAAGAATTTAATTATGTTAAATTTAGTAATTAAGGATTAATTACTTAGCAATTAAAGGTTAATTTATTAAAGCGATTTATTAAAAGATAATCAATCAAGGTAATTTATTAACTAGTGTAATTAACTAAGGTGATTAATTAATATGGGAAATTAAAGAATAATTACTTAATGAAATTGATTTCTTAATTAAAGATACTTACTTTGTGTAATTACATTTAAGGATAATTAATCAATTAAGATTAATGAATGATAAGTAATTAAATGGTAATTTATTTCTTAAAGATAATTACTTAATTAAAAGTAATTAATTAATGATCCAAGTTGACAAATCAAGTGATTAAAATTAATTTGTAATTAGGGATAATCACTTATTGTAATTAATTAAGGATAACTAATTAAATGGTATTTAATTAAGAATTGATTAATTTAATTAATTAAGGATAATTAATTAAAGAATAATTAAATGATTGAGAGTTAATTATTAATAATTAACGATTGAATCATTTATTAATTAAGGTTGATTAATTGATAATAAAGGTTAATTTATTTATTAATAAATGATTAAAATTTAATTAATTGATAAGATTTGTAATTAATAAATATTAATTAACCAGGATTAGTAGTGTCACGATCCAAATTCCAGCGTTCGAAAATCGACATCCGTACTCCACTGTACTTGAATGCCGCAGATTCAAACGTCGAAATTCGAGTCGTGCCGGAGCTTATAACACATTAAGTAAATAACATAGCGGAAGGAAAAGAATATGCATATCAATATACAACATTTGATACAATAACTGATACAACATGAATGATACAACAGAATGGTACAATAGATATCAACATTATCAGAGATACAAAGAATAGCAGCGGAAATAAAAGATAACACCAGCAGCGGAACAAATCTCCAAAATAGTCTTCAAGGAAGAACTCCAGTATCGGTAATCTCCAAAGCACCAATCCAGAATAGCTCGAACTCCCAAATCAAAATGAAGAGAAGCAACTTGATCCAAATGCGATTGCCAAATCCTAAGGCTGAAAACTATTGAATCTACACCTATTACTGATTATTTGAAAACCCCAACTCTAGACTGCCCGTGTGGGAAATAGTGGGCACCCAGAGTTTAGGAAAGGAACAATAAACTCCAGGTCAGTCATGGGACTGGTATGAGCAAACAAAAACATTTGGTCTTTTAAAACAAACAAAAGAATTTAAATTTGAAATCCGCAATGCTTTTTGGAAAATGAAACTACCATAAGGCCTCCCGGCACACACACAATGCAAACGCACACATGGGGGAGATTTCTCCTTATGATAGTCAAACATGCTTTCTACGAGAAAAATTCTTTGATATTATTACTAGTGCATAGTGGAAAATATTTCGAAAGTATAATATAAATCCTAGCCAGCATAGGTACCATGATGCTATGCCTACTATAGCTGCCATGTTAAATGGCAGGTTCTACAACTAAAACCGTACAAGGCACGTATTGGATGAATGGATTTCCAACAAATGGTCAGGCTAAGGAACTTCCTACTGCCACATGGGATCGCCTCTGGCGGGACGTCCCGAGAACTAACGTTACGGTTAGATCTCTGCCAACACAAGGCCGGGTTACCTCTGTAACTAGGTAACTACTACACGAATATGTCATCCCCCGGTCCTTTGGGACCTTTTATCCGAGCGCTCGCAACAACCACAAAGTATCACAAAGTAATAGATCTGCAGTATCCACATGAGTAAGTATCTGGGCTCCATACCATGATACCACCCTTTACCAGAAGGGAATGACATACCCTAAAGGGCGCGACCCTCATAACCTTGCCGCATCTTTCCTGTTTCGACCATTTCCGGGGTGTGAGGTCCTGATGCAGTCTCGTCCACAAAGCTACGCTTTGTGCAACAAAGCCATGCTTTGGGTCAATAGATGACCAAAGCAATGATCACAAAGATAAATGATCAAACAAATGATCATATCACAAATGATCAACCAATGATCATCACACAGCAGCACTCAGCATGCCACATTACCAAATTGGGAATATCACTGATAAATATCAACTACATAACCTCTGAGCTCGTACGTCTCAGAGAAGGGTGTTAAACTAAGAGAATAAATCCTCCGCCACCAAGCAGAAATGTATTTGATAGAGATCAGTTAAATATCTCAAATTGTAATGTCGGACATACAACCATACCAGTCTGTTCCGGGTTCGAACAGAACCGAAGGCACTTCCGAAGAAGCCCTTGCCAACCCGGGTATCCACAATCCCGATCGGACTTCCCATCACTAAGGGAATCTCTATACCGTAGCTACTCGGTGCAGAGACAATCGATAGGTTATCCTAACGTTCTCGAAGACACCCGATCTTCAACACCGGTCTTCAAATGCTATCCATAACGTCGTATCACTATTCGAAATGGGTTATATGACACAAGGTCCTCTCCCGGCTAAACCGAATAATGAGCGCCATATTTTAAAACATATGGATATGGGATTTTAGTCAAGTCACAACTTATAAAATCCATAACTTCCTTCCAAATGGTTAAACAAATTACCATTTTAAATCTTTAAATAAAAAGATCAATCTCACAAAGTTTTACCAAATTTCACAAAGATCTATCCATAGATTTCAAAACAATTCCCATTCAATTTGGATTAACCAAATTAAATCTTTAAAATTAAAGATTTATAGCTTTCAAACCTGTCACGATCCAAATTTCAGCGTTCGAAAATCGACATCCGTACTCCACTGTACTTGAATGCCGCAGATCCAAACGTCGAAATTCGAGTCATGCCGGAGCTTATAACACATTAAGTAAATAACACAGCGGAAGAAAAAGAATAGCATATATCAATATACAACATTTGATACAATAGCTGATACAACATGAATGATACAACATAATGGTACAATAGATATCAACATTATCAGAGATACAAAGAATAGCAGCGGAAAGAAAAGATAACACAGCAGCGGAACAACAACTTCAATAGTCTTCAAAGAAAGAACTCCAGTATCAGAAATCTCCATCTCCAAGGCACCAATCCAGAATAGCTCGAACTCCCAAATCAAGATGAAGAGAAGCAACTCGGTCCCATTGCGATTGCCAAATCCTAAGGCTGAAAGCTATCGAATCTACCCCTACTATTGATTATCTGAAAACCCCAACTCTAGACTGCCCGTGTGGGAAAATAGTGGGCACCCAGAGTTTAGGAAAGGAATAATAAACTCCAGGTCAGTCGTGGGACTGGTATGAGCAAACAAAAGCAATTGGTCTTTTAAAACGAACAAAAGAATTTAAATTTTGAAATCCGTAATGCTTTTTGGAAAATGAAACTACCATAAGGCCTCCCGCACACACACACAATGCAAACGCAGAATCGGAGGAGATTTCTCCTTATGATAGTCAAAGATGCTTACTACGCAAAAATCAAATCATTTTTGATATTATTATTAGTGCATAGTGTAGAAAACAATTTCGAAAGTAGAATATAAATCCTAGCCAGCATACAACTCTTCGCCGTATGCCTACTATAGCTACCATGTTCAATAGCAGGTTACCGCCACATTCCATGGCAGGTTATACAAATAAAATCGTACAGGGCGCGTAGTGCTTTGATTGGATTTCCAACAAATGGTCAGGCTAAGGAACTTCCTACTGTCTATGGGATCGCCTCTGGCGGGACGTCCCGAGAACTAACGTTACGGTTAGATCTCTGCCAACACAAGGCCGGGTTACCTCTGTAACTAGGTAACTACTACACGAATATGTCATCCCCCGGTCCTTTGGGACCTTTATCCGAGGCGCCTCAAAGCAACAACCACACAGTAAATGAGATTGGAGCAACCACATAGGTTAAATACCAGGGCTCCATACCTGATACCACCCTTTACCAGAAGGGAATGACACACCCTAAAGGGAGCGACCCTCATAACCTTGCCGCATCTTTCCTGTTTCGACCATTTCCGGGGAGTGAGGTCCTGATGCAGTCTCGTCCACAAAGCTACGCTTTGTGCAACAAAGCCATGCTTTGGGTCAACAGATGACCAAAGCAATGATCACAAAGATAAATGATCAAACAGATGATCATATCACAAATGATCAACCAATGATCATCACACAGCAGCACTCAGCATGCCACATTACCAAATTGGGAATATCACTGATAAATATCAACTACATAACCTCTGAGCTCGTACGTCTCAGAGAAGGGTGTTAAGCTGAGAGAATAAATTCTCCGCCACCAAGCAGAAATGTATTTGATAGAAATCAGATAACATCTCAAAGTGTAATGTCGGACATACAACCATACAAGTCTGTTCCGGGTTCGAACAGAACCGAAGGCACTTCCGAAGAAGCCCTTGCAAATCCGGGTATCCCCGATCCCGATCGGACTTCCCATCACTAAGGAGAACTCTATACCGGAGCAACTCAGTGCAGAGTCAATCGATAGGTCATCCTATCGTTCTCACAGATACCCGGTCTTCACCACCGGTCTTCAATGCTATCCATAACGACGTATCACATATTCGGAATGGGCTATATGACACAAAGGTCCTCTCCCGGCTAAACCGAATAGTGAGCGCAAAATTTAAAAACATATGGATATGGGATTTCGGTTAAGTCACAACTTAAAAATCCAAAGCTTTTCTTTCAAATGGTTAAACAAATTACCCTTTTAAATCTTTAAATAAAAAGATTAATTTCACAAAGTTTCACCAAATTTCATAAAGGTCTATCTATAGATTCAAAACAACTTCCATTCCAATTGGATTAACTCGATAAATCTTTAAATTAAAGATTTAATTTATAGCTTTCAAAACACGTTCCAAAGATTTATTCATAACTTGGAAAACCATTTTTCATTTTGAAACTTGAATTCCTTTTAACACATATTGGAAACCCATTTCTTATATGAAAGCTTCTATTATTTGGAAACAACAGTTTTCGTTTCAGAAAAGTCCGATTTATACAAATTGAGAATCTTGGGTTAAATTTAAATTCCAAACATCACTTTTTAAAATGGTTTAAAAACCCATATAAATCCATTTATAAGTTGGATAACTTTTTAAACCCTAGTTCCCAAATTATAGAATTCAACTTCAAATATTGAATTCAAATTTAAATCAAATTATTTAAATTTCAAAACTTAATCAAGTTATTCAAATAACTTTTATTTTTTTGAAATTCATTTTATTCAAAAGCTTCAATTCTAATTCCAAAACTATTTTGGATTCAAAAATTCAAAATTTTAAAACAATTTCAAAATCTGTGACTTAACCCATTTCCACGTGCAATCCATATTTGTGTGTGTATAAGTGTGGTCCAGGGGTTCAACACAATAGTGCACAACATCCATTATCACAGATTCAATCATATCGACAAGCGGTATAACCCATAACGCTTATCTATATTCACAGATTCATAGATAAAGTAAAATATCATTCACAAAGATTAACTAATATGATTCGATGTGGGTTTCGGATAACCGACTGGAATCCGACTCCCTGTCGCATCGAAATCCAAATGGCATTCTACGGGTCAAGGGGTTTCATATTCATGTGACAATATATTCATCATAAATATAGCAGATCAGCACAAATTATCACATAGCATCACATCACATATCAAATATATCAATCCATCACACAACATTCAATAACAATCAGCATCTACAATTAAGATAAATAAACTGGGTGGTTTTAAATTTATTACCTACATGATTACTTTCATTTATTAGTCCTAACTAATTAACTATCCATATTTATCCAATTAATAAATCTTCAATTATTAATTTAAAATCTAATATCATTCAATTAATGATTTCTTAATTACAAATTTATTTATACTAAGAAAAATTAATCTTAAACCTTAAATTAATCAAATTAAAACCCTTACTTACTTTAATTAATTATCCATTTCATAAATTAATTAATTATATTAATTATCCATTTGTACTACCTTAATAATTAAATGAATTACAAATCATTAGACTTTTTCTTTATCTTTAGATAAACATTCCTTATTTAAATTATGCATTTTAAAAACAAAATGTTTTTAAATTTACATTAAATTCCATTTAGCATTCTCTTTAAACTCAAGACTCAAACTTGTCTTAAATAAGAGTTTAAAACAATACACAACTTAACCTTATATGTTTAAAAGAAACATATACTTTATTAATAAGTGTAAAACAATTTAGATTTTAATTCGACTTGAATTCAAATAAATTTTAAAAATTGCTTTAAAATCTCAAAACTGAAATATAACTTCCATTTCCAATTTAGTTTAACTTTTTAAACCTCTTCCTACAATTTCACCTTCAATTCAAATGTAAATCATTTGAAAGCAATTTAAATTAAATTCTTTACTTTAAAACTGAAGTTTAAAAATTTAAATCCAGATTAAAAAACTCAGTTTTCAATTCATTTTGAGTTTCTAATTTAAATATTTACCCATCCAATTCAAATGCAAATCACATATGCATTTATGCTTGAGAGTTTGAAAACAAATTTAAATTTAAAAAAAAAAACATCAATGATTTCAAATTTCAGACAAATCAAATTTGAATTCATATTCAAATTTCATATTTTTTTTTTAAAACTCAGTATAAATTTCCACTTACAATTTTAAACTTTATCTTTGCATTTAAAACAGAAAACAGTTTTTTTTCTTCTTTTTTTTTTTCTCTGTTTATTTAAAAACCAAACTTTGAAATTTTCTGAATTTCAATGATTTCAATGACCAGAATTCAAACTCATTTGAATTCATGTTTAAATCCAGTTTTTAAAATCCTAAGTCAACATTGTAGTTTGCAAATAATTTCAAATTTTATAAACTAGAAACAGGTTTCCTGTTCTTCTATTTTTATTTTATTTATTTATTTTTTTTTTTTTTTATTTTAAAAACATAAATGGTTTCAAATATCTGACAAATTAAATTTGAATTCATATTCAATTTCAACTAAAACTCCGTTTCAATCTCCACTTGAAATTTAATTTGTCTTCACATATAAAAACAGAAACAGTTTTCTGTTTTATAAAAAATCAAACTTTGAAATTATCTGAAATTATTTCAACAGAATTCACACTTATTTGAATTCATATTCAAATTCAGGTTCTTAAAGCCTAAGTCCAAACTAAGTTTACATTTTAAACTTTCACTTCAAATTTAAAAACTGCAAACAGTTTTCCTGTTCCTTTATTTTTTAACCAAACTTGAATTTCTGCATTTAAATTATTTAAATTTAGAATTCAAACTTTTTGAATTCATTTTTTTTTTTAGATTCTGTTTTACTCCTAAGTTCAATTTCCATATTCAAATTTAAACTTTATTTTTTTAAATTTCAAAACTGCAAAAACATGCTTCTGTTTTGCTAAAAACCTGAAACATAAACACTCTGACCTACCTATTTGACTTCGAGTCAAATCCCCTTCTACTTCGAGTTTTCCTTCAAAAATCTCGAGACCATCCCGAGTTAAAATCCTTGCAACCAACAACATCACAAACCTGCACAACATCATCACTGTGCACCCATCCTCTCTCTCCGGCCATCACTGACCACCCACTCTGGCCATCCTCCATCAAATAGTGACTACACTTCAACCTTAAACCCCCAGATCCCCTGAGTTCAATCTTGAATTTGAATTCAAGTTTTCAACTACAACCTGAAACAGCCTATACCCAAAACATTTTTTTTTCCTGAAGAAAGATTATGATTCTGGGACAAAAAAATATAACACAGAGGCCTGCACATCCCTCTACAGTTATACATATATATATACTGACAATTACATACTTGTATGTGTTCACACAAAAACACCTATTTCTAACATGTTTAAATTTTAAAACACTTGAACATATTTTTAAATCCTAGCTTAAATTAAACTCAGCTAATTTGTTTAAGCAAGGTTTAATAATGATCATATAAAAGAGAACTAGCATTTTGTTTTAAAATTTAAAACCTAGTATCAAAACAGGAAGTAGAAATCACACTTTCAGGCAAAGAAAAGCTCAAGCCTAGCAATTTATTTACAAGCAAAAGCCACTCACATTCATGCAGGAATTAAAACACAAATAATAGGATAAAGCATGGTGTTTACTCACAAACAATAACAACAGGTTCAAAGTAGAAGGTTTTGCTCACAATTTTTTTTTCTTTTTTTCCTACCAGAGGCCTTAATATCTATTTCCATATTTATGCATAAAGAAGATATATACACAGAGGCATAACCCAACATCATAATAATCAGATCATCACATGCAACAGATATTCAAACAAACCTAAGGCTTTAAGATTAAAGGGTTGCTCACCTGGATATTTGAAGAAAGACAGAGGCAAAGCAGAAATCTGGAAATGATGATTTTTTTTATCTCTTTTGCTCTTGAACTTTAATTTTTTTGTTCAGCTTGCCTAAAAACTTGAATCTGGAACTTTGTAAATAAAAATCTTTGCTTATTCATTATTGTATTAATTCACTCAATCCATTAAATACAAACAATTCTTAATTACTTACTGTCTGAAATTTTTTTCATACTGCAGTTGAAAACAGAAATCAATCTTTTGCCTTGAACTTGACTTGTTCCTGCAACTTAGATTGATACTATTACTTAGATTCTTGCTCTACTTATTGATTAACAATATTAAATTCATATTTTTAAAAGAAGTTTCACTTGCCTTCATTGATTTTCCAGAGAACCTTGCATTGGCAAAAACTGTAGCTCTCCTCTTCCCTTTTTTTTTTTTTTTTTTTTTTTCCAAAACAAATATGCAGGCTTGGCTTTTGTTCTTCCAAAGCTTGAAGATTGTTCCATGATTTCTAAGATGTTTTGAATTTCTTTTTTTTTTTTTTGCTTGCCTGAACTTTGATTTGCTCAGTTTGGTGGCTTTGAACCCAGATTTGCTTTTCCAGGTTGCTATTTCCTTTTCTTTTTTTCTTTCTGATTTTCTTTTTTTACTACTTTTGTACTATAGATTTGAGAAGCTCAATCTTTGATACTGTTTGTTTTCAGATTTCTGAAAGATATTATAATTACATGTGGGGAAATGGAAAGGTTTTTTTTTATTTAATTATTTTATTTACTTAATGATGTCTTCATGCCATTTGTAAACAAAGATATCATAACTCTAGATTTTGCTAACTCCTTTACTCTATCCCCCATGTGATGTTTACTTCCTTATGTATGTGTTTGTTTATGCTTTGTAAATAAATGTATTTGTTTATTCATTTGTATGTAATATGTACATGTTCAATGTTAAAAGAATTAAATCAATATTTATGTATATTAATATATACATATATTATATCTTAACAAAATTTTTAAATGCTACTCATTTTTTTTTTTTTTTAACACTCATTTTAAACTTGAGATACTAACATATGTATTTATTTTACTTTTACAAATTTTTAAAAAGAAATGAATTTAAAGCAATTTGTACACTCACAAACAAATCACACATATATATACATTTCTTAGTTTATGAAGCTTTTGTAAACTTATTTATTAAATCAATTTTATAAAATTACTTTTTAAACCAATATTATTTATAAGCTTAGTTTATTTTTATTTTTGAATTAAAACTAGTATACCTTTTAAATAAATCATTATCTATATTTATATTATTTTTAAATTTTTATTTCTTGTTTTATATCCATTTACATAAATGACAAACAAATATCTACTTAAATTTGGAAAATATCCAGTTTAATTCACAATTAAATTTCTAAAATTAATTAAATTTCCAATTTAAATTCGATTCAAAAACGGGAATGTTACAGGTTCCCCTCCTTAAGAAATTTCGTCCCCGAAATTTGCCAGGAAGACGAGAAAGAAAAGATAATAGATAAAGAAATGATTGATCAGATCAGAATCGAGATATTTATTCTGCATTCGGTTTACCAAATCAGAATATCAACAATATGAGAACAAACTCATATAATTATTTCACAAGATATTTGGGTCCACTGGTCTACGAATATGTAAGGGCATTGATTAGTTCGAAGGGATAACTAATCGTTCGTAGAATATATCGGATCCCAGAGAATAGATAGATAGATCAAATCTTCATATTAGTTAACCAATTTACTCAATTTTAAATTTCCAATTTATTTAATATTTTCAATTTCAAATTCATTAGAGTTTAGATCGAAAAGCTGATAAGAAATCGATGAAGATACAAAGTAAGAATTTTCTACAACGATACGTATGGCCATCATCACACCGAAACTTCTTTCTGGAGCTGCTACGAAGCAATCAAAAGAATTCGAAATCGAATCAAAGGAGATTGATAGAGAAAAGATATTTCCACTGTTGCAGGGTATTGACCATTTGTAGTGGTACTCCCCTGTCCCCTATCTCGTCCTCTTCTTGCACTCATACTTACTATCAGTGAATAATAAGAGAATTTACTGAGGCATTCGAACGGATATCTTAGGGATATACTCATTCTAGGGTATGCTTCACCCTATCTCTAATGAGTTACTTAATGTGTTATACTCCTGAGCTAAGGTTTTAACCATCGGCTCTGATACCAAAATGTCACGATCCAAATTTCAGCGTTCGAAAATCGACATCCGTACTCCACTGTACTTGAATGCCGCAGATCCAAACGTCGAAATTCGAGTCATGCCGGAGCTTATAACACATTAAGTAAATAACACAGCGGAAGAAAAAGAATAGCATATATCAATATACAACATTTGATACAATAGCTGATACAACATGAATGATACAACATAATGGTACAATAGATATCAACATTATCAGAGATACAAAGAATAGCAGCGGAAAGAAAAGATAACACAGCAGCGGAACAACAACTTCAATAGTCTTCAAAGAAAGAACTCCAGTATCAGAAATCTCCATCTCCAAGGCACCAATCCAGAATAGCTCGAACTCCCAAATCAAGATGAAGAGAAGCAACTCGGTCCCATTGCGATTGCCAAATCCTAAGGCTGAAAGCTATCGAATCTACCCCTACTATTGATTATCTGAAAACCCCAACTCTAGACTGCCCGTGTGGGAAAATAGTGGGCACCCAGAGTTTAGGAAAGGAATAATAAACTCCAGGTCAGTCGTGGGACTGGTATGAGCAAACAAAAGCAATTGGTCTTTTAAAACGAACAAAAGAATTTAAATTTTGAAATCCGTAATGCTTTTTGGAAAATGAAACTACCATAAGGCCTCCCGCACACACACACAATGCAAACGCAGAATCGGAGGAGATTTCTCCTTATGATAGTCAAAGATGCTTACTACGCAAAAATCAAATCATTTTTGATATTATTATTAGTGCATAGTGTAGAAAACAATTTCGAAAGTAGAATATAAATCCTAGCCAGCATACAACTCTTCGCCGTATGCCTACTATAGCTACCATGTTCAATAGCAGGTTACCGCCACATTCCATGGCAGGTTATACAAATAAAATCGTACAGGGCGCGTAGTGCTTTGATTGGATTTCCAACAAATGGTCAGGCTAAGGAACTTCCTACTGTCTATGGGATCGCCTCTGGAGGGACGTCCCGAGAACTAACGTTACGGTTAGATCTCTGCCAACACAAGGCCGGGTTACCTCTGTAACTAGGTAACTACTACACGAATATGCCATCCCCCGGTCCTTTGGGACCTTTATCCGAGGCGCCTCAAAGCAACAACCACACAGTAAATGAGATTGGAGCAACCACATAGGTTAAATACCAGGGCTCCATACCTGATACCACCCTTTACCAGAAGGGAATGACACACCCTAAAGGGAGCGACCCTCATAACCTTGCCGCATCTTTCCTGTTTCGACCATTTCCGGGGAGTGAGGTCCTGATGCAGTCTCGTCCACAAAGCTACGCTTTGTGCAACAAAGCCATGCTTTGGGTCAACAGATGACCAAAGCAATGATCACAAAGATAAATGATCAAACAGATGATCATATCACAAATGATCAACCAATGATCATCACACAGCAGCACTCAGCATGCCACATTACCAAATTGGGAATATCACTGATAAATATCAACTACATAACCTCTGAGCTCGTACGTCTCAGAGAAGGGTGTTAAGCTGAGAGAATAAATTCTCCGCCACCAAGCAGAAATGTATTTGATAGAAATCAGATAACATCTCAAAGTGTAATGTCGGACATACAACCATACAAGTCTGTTCCGGGTTCGAACAGAACCGAAGGCACTTCCGAAGAAGCCCTTGCAAATCCGGGTATCCCCGATCCCGATCGGACTTCCCATCACTAAGGAGAACTCTATACCGGAGCAACTCAGTGCAGAGTCAATCGATAGGTCATCCTATCGTTCTCACAGATACCCGGTCTTCACCACCGGTCTTCAATGCTATCCATAACGACGTATCACATATTCGGAATGGGCTATATGACACAAAGGTCCTCTCCCGGCTAAACCGAATAGTGAGCGCAAAATTTAAAAACATATGGATATGGGATTTCGGTTAAGTCACAACTTAAAAATCCAAAGCTTTTCTTTCAAATGGTTAAACAAATTACCCTTTTAAATCTTTAAATAAAAAGATTAATTTCACAAAGTTTCACCAAATTTCATAAAGGTCTATCTATAGATTCAAAACAACTTCCATTCCAATTGGATTAACTCGATAAATCTTTAAATTAAAGATTTAATTTATAGCTTTCAAAACACGTTCCAAAGATTTATTCATAACTTGGAAAACCATTTTTCATTTTGAAACTTGAATTCCTTTTAACACATATTGGAAACCCATTTCTTATATGAAAGCTTCTATTATTTGGAAACAACAGTTTTCGTTTCAGAAAAGTCCGATTTATACAAATTGAGAATCTTGGGTTAAATTTAAATTCCAAACATCACTTTTTAAAATGGTTTAAAAACCCATATAAATCCATTTATAAGTTGGATAACTTTTTAAACCCTAGTTCCCAAATTATAGAATTCAACTTCAAATATTGAATTCAAATTTAAATCAAATTATTTAAATTTCAAAACTTAATCAAGTTATTCAAATAACTTTTATTTTTTTGAAATTCATTTTATTCAAAAGCTTCAATTCTAATTCCAAAACTATTTTGGATTCAAAAATTCAAAATTTTAAAACAATTTCAAAATCTGTGACTTAACCCATTTCCACGTGCAATCCATATTTGTGTGTGTATAAGTGTGGTCCAGGGGTTCAACACAATAGTGCACAACATCCATTATCACAGATTCAATCATATCGACAAGCGGTATAACCCATAACGCTTATCTATATTCACAGATTCATAGATAAAGTAAAATATCATTCACAAAGATTAACTAATATGATTCGATGTGGGTTTCGGATAACCGACTGGAATCCGACTCCCTGTCGCATCGAAATCCAAATGGCATTCTACGGGTCAAGGGGTTTCATATTCATGTGACAATATATTCATCATAAATATAGCAGATCAGCACAAATTATCACATAGCATCACATCACATATCAAATATATCAATCCATCACACAACATTCAATAACAATCAGCATCTACAATTAAGATAAATAAACTGGGTGGTTTTAAATTTATTACCTACATGATTACTTTCATTTATTAGTCCTAACTAATTAACTATCCATATTTATCCAATTAATAAATCTTCAATTATTAATTTAAAATCTAATATCATTCAATTAATGATTTCTTAATTACAAATTTATTTATACTAAGAAAAATTAATCTTAAACCTTAAATTAATCAAATTAAAACCCTTACTTACTTTAATTAATTATCCATTTCATAAATTAATTAATTATATTAATTATCCATTTGTACTACCTTAATAATTAAATGAATTACAAATCATTAGACTTTTTCTTTATCTTTAGATAAACATTCCTTATTTAAATTATGCATTTTAAAAACAAAATGTTTTTAAATTTACATTAAATTCCATTTAGCATTCTCTTTAAACTCAAGACTCAAACTTGTCTTAAATAAGAGTTTAAAACAATACACAACTTAACCTTATATGTTTAAAAGAAACATATACTTTATTAATAAGTGTAAAACAATTTAGATTTCAATTCGACTTGAATTCAAATAAATTTTAAAAATTGCTTTAAAATCTCAAAACTGAAATATAACTTCCATTTCCAATTTAGTTTAACTTTTTAAACCTCTTCCTACAATTTCACCTTCAATTCAAATGTAAATCATTTGAAAGCAATTTAAATTAAATTCTTTACTTTAAAACTGAAGTTTAAAAATTTAAATCCAGATTAAAAAACTCAGTTTTCAATTCATTTTGAGTTTCTAATTTAAATATTTACCCATCCAATTCAAATGCAAATCACATATGCATTTATGCTTGAGAGTTTGAAAACAAATTTAAATTTAAAAAAAAAAAACATCAATGATTTCAAATTTCAGACAAATCAAATTTGAATTCATATTCAAATTTCATATTTTTTTTTTTAAAACTCAGTATAAATTTCCACTTACAATTTTAAACTTTATCTTTGCATTTAAAACAGAAAACAGTTTTTTTTCTTCTTTTTTTTTTTCTCTGTTTATTTAAAAACCAAACTTTGAAATTTTCTGAATTTCAATGATTTCAATGACCAGAATTCAAACTCATTTGAATTCATGTTTAAATCCAGTTTTTAAAATCCTAAGTCAACATTGTAGTTTGCAAATAATTTCAAATTTTATAAACTAGAAACAGGTTTCCTGTTCTTCTATTTTTATTTTATTTATTTATTTTTATTTTTTTTTTATTTTAAAAACATAAATGGTTTCAAATATCTGACAAATTAAATTTGAATTCATATTCAATTTCAACTAAAACTCCGTTTCAATCTCCACTTGAAATTTAATTTGTCTTCACATATAAAAACAGAAACAGTTTTCTGTTTTATAAAAAATCAAACTTTGAAATTATCTGAAATTATTTCAACAGAATTCACACTTATTTGAATTCATATTCAAATTCAGGTTCTTAAAGCCTAAGTCCAAACTAAGTTTACATTTTAAACTTTCACTTCAAATTTAAAAACTGCAAACAGTTTTCCTGTTCCTTTATTTTTTAACCAAACTTGAATTTCTGCATTTAAATTATTTAAATTTAGAATTCAAACTTTTTGAATTCATTTTTTTTTTTTAGATTCTGTTTTACTCCTAAGTTCAATTTCCATATTCAAATTTAAACTTTATTTTTTTAAATTTCAAAACTGCAAAAACATGCTTCTGTTTTGCTAAAAACCTGAAACATAAACACTCTGACCTACCTATTTGACTTCGAGTCAAATCCCCTTCTACTTCGAGTTTTCCTTCAAAAATCTCGAGACCATCCCGAGTTAAAATCCTTGCAACCAACAACATCACAAACCTGCACAACATCATCACTGTGCACCCATCCTCTCTCTCCGGCCATCACTGACCACCCACTCTGGCCATCCTCCATCAAATAGTGACTACACTTCAACCTTAAACCCCCAGATCCCCTGAGTTCAATCTTGAATTTGAATTCAAGTTTTCAACTACAACCTGAAACAGCCTATACCCAAAACATTTTTTTTTCCTGAAGAAAGATTATGATTCTGGGACAAAAAAATATAACACAGAGGCCTGCACATCCCTCTACAGTTATACATATATATATACTGACAATTACATACTTGTATGTGTTCACACAAAAACACCTATTTCTAACATGTTTAAATTTTAAAACACTTGAACATATTTTTAAATCCTAGCTTAAATTAAACTCAGCTAATTTGTTTAAGCAAGGTTTAATAATGATCATATAAAAGAGAACTAGCATTTTGTTTTAAAATTTAAAACCTAGTATCAAAACAGGAAGTAGAAATCACACTTTCAGGCAAAGAAAAGCTCAAGCCTAGCAATTTATTTACAAGCAAAAGCCACTCACATTCATGCAGGAATTAAAACACAAATAATAGGATAAAGCATGGTGTTTACTCACAAACAATAACAACAGGTTCAAAGTAGAAGGTTTTGCTCACAATTTTTTTTTCTTTTTTTCCTACCAGAGGCCTTAATATCTATTTCCATATTTATGCATAAAGAAGATATATACACAGAGGCATAACCCAACATCATAATAATCAGATCATCACATGCAACAGATATTCAAACAAACCTAAGGCTTTAAGATTAAAGGGTTGCTCACCTGGATATTTGAAGAAAGACAGAGGCAAAGCAGAAATCTGGAAATGATGATTTTTTTTATCTCTTTTGCTCTTGAACTTTAATTTTTTTGTTCAGCTTGCCTAAAAACTTGAATCTGGAACTTTGTAAATAAAAATCTTTGCTTATTCATTATTGTATTAATTCACTCAATCCATTAAATACAAACAATTCTTAATTACTTACTGTCTGAAATTTTTTTCATACTGCAGTTGAAAACAGAAATCAATCTTTTGCCTTGAACTTGACTTGTTCCTGCAACTTAGATTGATACTATTACTTAGATTCTTGCTCTACTTATTGATTAACAATATTAAATTCATATTTTTAAAAGAAGTTTCACTTGCCTTCATTGATTTTCCAGAGAACCTTGCATTGGCAAAAACTGTAGCTCTCCTCTTCCCTTTTTTTTTTTTTTTTTTTTTTTTTTTTCCAAAACAAATATGCAGGCTTGGCTTTTGTTCTTCCAAAGCTTGAAGATTGTTCCATGATTTCTAAGATGTTTTGAATTTCTTTTTTTTTTTTTTGCTTGCCTGAACTTTGATTTGCTCAGTTTGGTGGCTTTGAACCCAGATTTTCTTTTCCAGGTTGCTATTTCCTTTTCTTTTTTTCTTTCTGATTTTCTTTTTTTACTACTTTTGTACTATAGATTTGAGAAGCTCAATCTTTGATACTGTTTGTTTTCAGATTTCTGAAAGATATTATAATTACATGTGGGGAAATGGAAAGGTTTTTTTTTATTTAATTATTTTATTTACTTAATGATGTCTTCATGCCATTTGTAAACAAAGATATCATAACTCTAGATTTTGCTAACTCCTTTACTCTATCCCCCATGTGATGTTTACTTCCTTATGTATGTGTTTGTTTATGCTTTGTAAATAAATGTATTTGTTTATTCATTTGTATGTAATATGTACATGTTCAATGTTAAAAGAATTAAATCAATATTTATGTATATTAATATATACATATATTATATCTTAACAAAATTTTTAAATGCTACTCATTTTTTTTTTTTTTTAAACACTCATTTTAAACTTGAGATACTAACATATGTATTTATTTTACTTTTACAAATTTTTAAAAAGAAATGAATTTAAAGCAATTTGTACACTCACAAACAAATCACACATATATATACATTTCTTAGTTTATGAAGCTTTTGTAAACTTATTTATTAAATCAATTTTATAAAATTACTTTTTAAACCAATATTATTTATAAGCTTAGTTTATTTTTATTTTTGAATTAAAACTAGTATACCTTTTAAATAAATCATTATCTATATTTATATTATTTTTAAATTTTTATTTCTTGTTTTATATCCATTTACATAAATGACAAACAAATATCTACTTAAATTTGGAAAATATCCAGTTTAATTCACAATTAAATTTCTAAAATTAATTAAATTTCCAATTTAAATTCGATTCAAAAACGGGAATGTTACAAAACCCATTTCCAAAGATTTATCTATAACTTGGAAAACAATTTTCCTTTTAGACTTGAAAATCCTTTTAACACAACTTGGAAGTCCATTTCTTATGAGAAGCAAATCAAATTTATACAAGTTGAAATCTTGAGTTGAATTTAAATTTCAAAACATCACCTTCAAAAATGGTTTAAAACCCATATAACCCATTTGTAAGTTGAATAACTTTTTAAACAATAGTTTCCAAGTCATAGAATTCAATTTCAAATATTGAATTCAAATTTAAATTAATTTATTTACATTTCAAAACTCAATCAAGTTATTCAAATAACTTTTATTTTTGAAAACTCATTTTCAAAAGCATCAATTCTAATTCCAAAACTATTTTGGAAAAAATTCAATTTTAAAACGATTTTTAAAATCTGTGACTTAACCCATTTCCACGTGCAATCCATATTTGTGTGTGTATAAGTGTGGTCCAGAGGTTCAACACAATAGTGCACAACATCATAATCATATTGATAAGCGGTATAACCCATAACGCTTATCTATATTCACAGATTCATAGGTAAATTAAACTATCAATCACAAAGATTCACTAATACGATTCGATGTGGGTTTCGGATAACAAACTGAAATCCGACTCCCTGTCGCATCGAAATTCAAATGCCGTTTTACGGGTCAAAGGGCTTCATATTCATACGACAGTATATTCATCACAAATATAGCAGATCAGCGCAAAGTATCACATAGCATCACATCACATATCAAATATATCAATCCATCACACAACATTCAATAACAATCAGCATCTACAATTAAGATGAATAAACTGGGTGGTTTTAAATTTATTACCTACATGATTACTTTCATTTATTAGTCCTAATTAATTTACTATCCATATTTATTCAATTAATAAATCTTCAATTATTAATTTAAAATCTAATATCATTCAACTAATGATTTCTTAATTACAAATTTATTTATTTTCTAAGAAAAAAAATTAATCTTAAACTTTAATTAATCAAATTAAAACCCTTAATTACTTTAATTAATTATCCATTTCATTAATTAATTAATTATATTAATTATCCATTTGTACTACCTTAATAATTAAATGAATTACAAATCATTAAACTTTTCTTTATCTTTAGATAAACATTCCTTATTTAAATTATGCATTTAAAAACAAAAATGTTTTTAAATTTACATTAAATTCCATTTAACATTCTCTTTTAAACTCAAGACTCAAATTTGTCTTAAATAAGAGTTTAAAACAATACACAACTTAATCTTATATGTTTAAAAGAACATATACTTTATTAATAAGCTTAAAACAATTTAGATTTCAATTCAACTTGAATTCAAATAAATTTTAAAAATTGCTTTAAAATCTCAAAACTGAAATATAACTTCCATTTTCAATTTAGTTTAAACTCTTTAAAACTCTTCCTACAATTTCACCTTCAATTCAAATGTAAATCATTTGAAGGCAATTTAAATTTAATTCTTTACTTTAAAACTGAAGTTTAAAAATTTAAATCCAGATTTAAAAACTCAGTTTTCAATTCATTTGAATTCCTAAATTAAATACTTAACCTTCCATTCCAAATACAAATCACATATGCATTTATGCTTGAGATTTTCAAATCAAATTTAAATTTAAAAACACAATATGGTTTCAAAATTCAGACAATTAAAATTTGAATTCATTTTCAAATTCAAACTAAAACTCAGTTTAAATCTCCACCCTAAAAAAAAGTATTTTGAACTTATCTTCACATTTAAACAGAAAACAGTTTCTGTTTTATTAAAAACTTAAACTTTGAAAATTTCCAGAATTTAAATAATTTCAAAAGAACAGAATTTAAACTTATTTATATTTGAATTCTGGTTATTAAAGCCTAAGTCTAAATCAAGTTTACAATTTAAACTTTCACTTCAAATTTAAAAACTGCAAACAGTTTCCTGTTTCCTTTTTTTTTTTTTTTTAAACCAAATTTGAATTCTGCATTTAAATTATGATAAATTTAGAATTCAAAATTTTTGAATTCATTTTTAAATTCAGGTTTAACCCTAAGCTCAAATTTCCAGTTTAAATTCAAACTTGATTCTTAAAATTCTAAAAAAACAGAACAGGTCTGTTAAATAAAACCTGAAACAAAATCACACAAACCCCATTTGAGTTCGAGTAAACCACTACCTTGCTTCGAGTTTTCCCCTCCATTTACCCTAGACCAACCCGAGTCAAAAATCCCTGCAACCCAAACAATCTCCTCAACCCTGCACAACATCAACCCCACTGCAGTGACAACCTGTCAACACCAGATTCTCTCAACTCCGACCAACATCATCGACCAAACTCCAGTGATAGCTTCTTCACCTCACCATCCACCATCACTTCCAGAAGATTCAAACTCGATGCACTGAGGAGTTCAAAATCGACCAAAACTGTAACCCAAAATAAACTAGGGTTCTACACATAAAATCCCCAATCTAAATTCCAAATTTGAATTGCAGACCATATCAATAATTTTCCTATGATCATTGCTAGCTACACTCACTCCAGAATAAATTTCACTCAAATTCAATGCAAGGATCCATTGATCTTGATAAAAATGTAAAATACAGTTAACTTAACACTGCATTTTATTTTCTTAACACTGTAAACTTAGTTTTAGTTTTAAATTCTTGAATTTACTAAATGATTCTGTTAGTAATCTCGAAACACCAATTCATGATATCTACATTTCAAATTTATACAGAAATTAGTTTGTGTTTATGTTTCCAAATATCACAGAACTAAACAACCTATACAACAACAACATTTACATTCATGCAACTAATTTTCACTACTTTGCAGAAACAAGCATAACACATCACATAAATTTAAAGATTGGGTCAAAGAAGTTTGCTCACTAGTTTTGTTGCTCAGAGGAGAACACATAGGAGTGTTGACAGTTTTAAATGCTTGAACCCTCTCTTTTTTTCTCTTTAAATCTTGAAGTTACAACTGCAAAGCTTGTTAAACAAAACTTTGCTTAGTTCCTGTTGTACTTACTTACTTCAACAATAACAACAATTTTAAATTTTTTTACTTACAACTTTAAATTTTATTTAAAACTTCAAACTTGTTCTATTTTCCCAGCTGCAGGCTTCATGTCTTTTTCTTTTGATTTGTTCAAGTGCTTTGAAACTTTGGATTTCCTTCTGTTAACTGATCAAACATGATTGTTTAAATCTTTTGTTTTTTTTTTATTATTACTGAATATCAAATTCAAATTTTAAAGAAAAGAACTTGCCTTCATTTTCTTCTTTCCAGAGAAACTTGTTTTCTTTTGCTCGCTCACTATCTCCAGATTTGGTTTGCTTTGCTTCTGATTTGCATTTCAGTTTAAACTTTGAATCCAATTTGCCATTTTTGTTTTGTTACAGGTTGAAGATTAAATTGGTTTCCCAGGTTGAAGACTTTGCATTTCTTGAATTTGCTTTGAACTGCAACCTGAGTTTTGAACTTGCATGCTTGAGTTGCTTGTCTCAGGTTGAGGCAGAACAAGCTTTGATTTACATTCTGAAGTGAATTACAGGTTGCATGCAGAGCCCATTTTCCAGATTTAAGAAAAATGTAGTTGCTTTATGTTTGATTTTAAAACTGGTTGCAGGCTTGAAAACTTTCAGATTATCATTTCCAGGCTTCCACTTTTATTTTTATTGAACAATCTGCAAATTTTTCCAAATTTGTTTTTTTTTGATGTTAAAACTTGATCTTGCAATCATAATTTACTAACTATAAAGTTAAAATTTACCTGAGATTTGATCTTGCACTTGTTCTCAAACTTGTTATTAAATCTGAAATGATTAGCTCCTGTTGCTTCTTTGTTTTGAATTTAAACTTGCTGTTGAACTTTCTTTCTATCTTTTTTTTTCTACTTTTGTATTGTTGTTTTGAGATGTTCAAATCTTTTTTTACTGTTTTCTTTTCAGACCTGGCTGAGATAAAATATGATTGAGCATGGGGAGATGGAAAGTTACTCTCAATTTTTTTATTTCTATTATTTTTTTGTTCAGTTATAGACATTGGGTGCCATTTGTTAAAAACAATCTTAAGCTTAAGATCTTGTTAATTCTTCTACTCCACCCTCATGTGTATATGTTTACATTTGTATACATGTTTTCTTTGTTTTAACCTTTGTTTTAAGTTAAATACTTATGTTCATCTTTAAACAATTTAAATAGTTTTAAACATAACTTTATATTGTATTTATTTTCAAGTGAAAAAAAGAAAAGAAAAGAAAAAGCAATTTGAATTTTTGATTTATGAAACATGATTTATGCTTTTAGCCCTTTATCAATTTATTTACAAGTTACTTACATACACTTGTATTCATTTTATTTTTACAACTTTTGAAATCCATCACTTCCTACAACCATAATAAAAATGATTCTTATTTATTAACATATCTTTTTTTATTCATACATTAATATTTAAACATACTCAATCACATTTGTGTTTAGATCCTCAGTTCAATAAATTTTAATTTATACATTTTGTTTTTAAACCTTGTTTGATTTTAATTTACAAGATATATCTATCCATTTTATCCCCTTATGTATATATTTATACTTATACAAATTAAAGTAAAATAGTTTGAAATTAAATTATACATTTTTTTATCTATTATTTTGTTTGTTCAACTTGTTAAAGTTTTTAATCTCTAATTTATTTTTAATACATTTTATTTTGAAATTCAATATTGTTTTACAATTCACTTATTCTTAAACTTGAAATTTAAATTTCTATTTAAAATCAAAATTATTTATCTATTCTAAGAATTTTCTAATTAATTCACAATTTATTTTCAAAAATAAATTTAATTGCCAAATTAAACTTGATGAATTTCAGGAATGTTACAGATTTCCCCCCTTAAAAGAATTTCGTCCTCGAAATTGCAAGGAAGACGAGAAAGAAAAGATAATAGATAAAGAAATGATTGATCAGATCAGAATCGAGATATTTATTCTGCATTTGGTCTACCCAAATCAGAATATCAATAATATGAGAACGAACTCATACAATTATTACACAGATATTTGGGTCCACCGGTCTACGAATGTGCAAGGGCATTGATTAGTTCGAAGGGATAACTAATCGTTCGTAGAAATATCGGATCCCAGAGAATAGATAGATAGATTTAATCTTCTATTATTTCTCAAGCACTAGATATGGATTCCAAATTCAGGTCGGAATACCCCAAAGTATATACCGATTTGTCCCTCTTCGGGCTTTGATATACACAAGAAATTACAATAGAATTTCAATTCGGTTTTTAACCGATATCGATTTATTGATTCAATTCAAATTTAGCTTCATATTTGTTAACCAGTTTACTTAATTTAAAATTTCCAATTTATTTAATTTTTCAATTTCAAATTCATTAGAGTTTAGAACGAAAAGCTGATAAGAAATTGGATGAAGATATGGGGTAAGAATTTTCTACAACGATACGTATGGCCATCATCACACCGAAACTTCTTTCTGGAGCTGCTACGAAGCAATCAAAAAGAATTTGTGAATCGAATCAAAGGAGATTGATAGAGAAAAGATATTTCCACTGTTGAAGGGTATTGACCATTTGTAGTGGTACTCCCCCGTCCCCTATCTCGTTCTCTTCTCGCACTCATGCTTACTATCGGTGAATAGTAAGAGAATTCACTGAGGCATTCGAACGGATATCTTAAGGATATACTCATTCTAGGGTTTACTTCACCCTATCTCTAATGAGTTACTTAATGTGTTATACTCCTGAGCTAAGGTTTTAACCATCAGCTCTGATACCAAAATGTCACGATCCAAATTCCAGCGTTCGAAAATCGACATCCGTACTCCACTGTACTTGAATGCCGCAGATTCAAACGTAGAAATTCGAGTCGTGCCGGAGCTTATAACACATTAAGTAAATAACATAGCGGAAGGAAAAGAATATGCATATCAATATACAACATTTGATACAATAACTGATACAACATGAATGATACAACAGAATGGTACAATAGATATCAACATTATCAGAGATACAAAGAATAGCAGCGGAAATAAAAGATAACACCAGCAGCGGAACAAATCTCCAAAATAGTCTTCAAGGAAGAACTCCAGTATCGGTAATCTCCAAAGCACCAATCCAGAATAGCTCGAACTCCCAAATCAAAATGAAGAGAAGCAACTTGATCCAAATGCGATTGCCAAATCCTAAGGCTGAAAGCTATCGAATCTACACCTATTACTGATTATCTGAAAACCCCAACTCTAGACTGCCCGTGTGGGAAATAGTGGGCACCCAGAGTTTAGGAAAGGAACAATAAACTCCAGGTCAGTCATGGGACTGGTATGAGCAAACAAAAACATTTGGTCTTTTAAAACAAACAAAAGAATTTAAATTTGAAATCCGCAATGCTTTTTGGAAAATGAAACTACCATAAGGCCTCCCGGCACACACACAATGCAAACGCACACATGGGGGAGATTTCTCCTTATGATAGTCAAACATGCTTTCTACGAGAAAAATTCTTTGATATTATTACTAGTGCATAGTGGAAAATATTTCGAAAGTATAATATAAATCCTAGCCAGCATAGGTACCATGATGCTATGCCTACTATAGATGCCATGTTAAATGGCAGGTTCTACAACTAAAACCGTACAAGGCACGTATTGGATGAATGGATTTCCAACAAATGGTCAGGCTAAGGAACTTCCTACTGCCACATGGGATCGCCTCTGGCGGGACGTCCCGAGAACTAACGTTACGGTTAGATCTCTGCCAACACAAGGCCGGGTTACCTCTGTAACTAGGTAACTACTACACGAATATGTCATCCCCCGGTCCTTTGGGACCTTTTATCCGAGCGCTCGCAACAACCACAAAGTATCACAAAGTAATAGATCTGCAGTATCCACATGAGTAAGTATCTGGGCTCCATACCATGATACCACCCTTTACCAGAAGGGAATGACATACCCTAAAGGGCGCGACCCTCATAACCTTGCCGCATCTTTCCTGTTTCGACCATTTCCGGGGTGTGAGGTCCTGATGCAGTCTCGTCCACAAAGCTACGCTTTGTGCAACAAAGCCATGCTTTGGGTCAATAGATGACCAAAGCAATGATCACAAAGATAAATGATCAAACAAATGATCATATCACAAATGATCAACCAATGATCATCACACAGCAGCACTCAGCATGCCACATTACCAAATTGGGAATATCACTGATAAATATCAACTACATAACCTCTGAGCTCGTACGTCTCAGAGAAGGGTGTTAAACTAAGAGAATAAATCCTCCGCCACCAAGCAGAAATGTATTTGATAGAGATCAGTTAAATATCTCAAATTGTAATGTCGGACATACAACCATACCAGTCTGTTCCGGGTTCGAACAGAACCGAAGGCACTTCCGAAGAAGCCCTTGCCAACCCGGGTATCCACAATCCCGATCGGACTTCCCATCACTAAGGGAATCTCTATACCGTAGCTACTCGGTGCAGAGACAATCGATAGGTTATCCTAACGTTCTCGAAGACACCCGATCTTCAACACCGGTCTTCAAATGCTATCCATAACGTCGTATCACTATTCGAAATGGGTTATATGACACAAGGTCCTCTCCCGGCTAAACCGAATAATGAGCGCCATATTTTAAAACATATGGATATGGGATTTTAGTCAAGTCACAACTTATAAAATCCATAACTTCCTTCCAAATGGTTAAACAAATTACCATTTTAAATCTTTAAATAAAAAGATCAATCTCACAAAGTTTTACCAAATTTCACAAAGATCTATCCATAGATTTCAAAACAATTCCCATTCAATTTGGATTAACCAAATTAAATCTTTAAAATTAAAGATTTATAGCTTTCAAACCCATTTCCAAAGATTTATCTATAACTTGGAAAACAATTTTCCTTTTAGACTTGAAAATCCTTTTAACACAACTTGGAAGTCCATTTCTTATGAGAAGCAAATCAAATTTATACAAGTTGAAATCTTGAGTTGAATTTAAATTTCAAAACATCACCTTCAAAAATGGTTTAAAACCCATATAACCCATTTGTAAGTTGAATAACTTTTTAAACAATAGTTTCCAAGTCATAGAATTCAATTTCAAATATTGAATTCAAATTTAAATTAATTTATTTACATTTCAAAACTCAATCAAGTTATTCAAATAACTTTTATTTTTGAAAACTCATTTTCAAAAGCATCAATTCTAATTCCAAAACTATTTTGGAAAAAATTCAATTTTAAAACGATTTTTAAAATCTGTGACTTAACCCATTTCCACGTGCAATCCATATTTGTGTGTGTATAAGTGTGGTCCAGAGGTTCAACACAATAGTGCACAACATCATAATCATATTGATAAGCGGTATAACCCATAACGCTTATCTATATTCACAGATTCATAGGTAAATTAAACTATCAATCACAAAGATTCACTAATACGATTCGATGTGGGTTTCGGATAACAAACTGAAATCCGACTCCCTGTCGCATCGAAATTCAAATGCCGTTTTACGGGTCAAAGGGCTTCATATTCATACGACAGTATATTCATCACAAATATAGCAGATCAGCGCAAAGTATCACATAGCATCACATCACATATCAAATATATCAATCCATCACACAACATTCAATAACAATCAGCATCTACAATTAAGATGAATAAACTGGGTGGTTTTAAATTTATTACCTACATGATTACTTTCATTTATTAGTCCTAATTAATTTACTATCCATATTTATTCAATTAATAAATCTTCAATTATTAATTTAAAATCTAATATCATTCAACTAATGATTTCTTAATTACAAATTTATTTATTTTCTAAGAAAAAAAATTAATATTAAACTTTAATTAATCAAATTAAAACCCTTAATTACTTTAATTAATTATCCATTTCATTAATTAATTAATTATATTAATTATCCATTTGTACTACCTTAATAATTAAATGAATTACAAATCATTAAACTTTTCTTTATCTTTAGATAAACATTCCTTATTTAAATTATGCATTTAAAAACAAAAATGTTTTTAAATTTACATTAAATTCCATTTAACATTCTCTTTTAAACTCAAGACTCAAATTTGTCTTAAATAAGAGTTTAAAACAATACACAACTTAATCTTATATGTTTAAAAGAACATATACTTTATTAATAAGCTTAAAACAATTTAGATTTCAATTCAACTTGAATTCAAATAAATTTTAAAAATTGCTTTAAAATCTCAAAACTGAAATATAACTTCCATTTTCAATTTAGTTTAAACTCTTTAAAACTCTTCCTACAATTTCACCTTCAATTCAAATGTAAATCATTTGAAGGCAATTTAAATTTAATTCTTTACTTTAAAACTGAAGTTTAAAAATTTAAATCCAGATTTAAAAACTCAGTTTTCAATTCATTTGAATTCCTAAATTAAATACTTAACCTTCCATTCCAAATACAAATCACATATGCATTTATGCTTGAGATTTTCAAATCAAATTTAAATTTAAAAACACAATATGGTTTCAAAATTAAGACAATTAAAATTTGAATTCATTTTCAAATTCAAACTAAAACTCAGTTTAAATCTCCACCCTAAAAAAAAGTATTTTGAACTTATCTTCACATTTAAACAGAAAACGGTTTCTGTTTTATTAAAAACTTAAACTTTGAAAATTTCCAGAATTTAAATAATTTCAAAAGAACAGAATTTAAACTTATTTATATTTGAATTCTGGTTATTAAAGCCTAAGTCTAAATCAAGTTTACAATTTAAACTTTCACTTCAAATTTAAAAACTGCAAACAGTTTCCTGTTTCCTTTATTATTATTTTTTTAAACCAAATTTGAATTCTGCATTTAAATTATGATAAATTTAGAATTCAAAATTTTTGAATTCATTTTTAAATTTAGGTTTAACCCTAAGCTCAAATTTCCAGTTTAAATTCAAACTTGATTCTTAAAATTCTAAAAAAACAGAACAGGTCTGTTAAATAAAACCTGAAACAAAATCACACAAACCCCATTTGATTTCGAGTAAACCACTACCTTGCTTCGAGTTTTCCCCTCCATTTACCCTAGACCGACCCGAGTCAAAAATCCCTGCAACCCAAACAATCTCCTCAACCCTGCACAACATCAACCCCACTGCAGTGACAACCTGTCAACACCAGATTCTCTCAACTCCGACCAACATCATCGACCAAACTCCGGTGATAGCTTCTTCACCTCACCATCCACCATCACTTCCAGAAGATTCAAACTCGATGCACTGAGGAGTTCAAAATCGACCAAAACTGTAACCCAAAATAAACTAGGGTTCTACACATAAAATCCCCAATCTAAATTCCAAGTTTGAATTGCAGACCATATCAATAATTTTCCTATGATCATTGCTAGCTACACTCACTCCAGAATAAATTTCACTCAAATTCAATGCAAGGATCCATTGATCTTGATAAAAATGTAAAATACAGTTAACTTAACACTGCATTTTATTTTCTTAACACTGTAAACTTAGTTTTAGTTTTAAATTCTTGAATTTACTAAATGATTCTGTTAGTAATCTCGAAACACCAATTCATGATATCTACATTTCAAATTTATACAGAAATTAGTTTGTGTTTATGTTTCCAAATATCACAGAACTAAACAACCTATACAACAACAACATTTACATTCATGCAACTAATTTTCACTACTTTGCAGAAACAAGCATAACACATCACATAAATTTAAAGATTGGGTTAAAGAAGTTTGCTCACTAGTTTTGTTGCTCAGAGGAGAACACATAGGAGTGTTGACAGTTTTAAATGCTTGAACCCTCTCTTTTTTTCTCTTTAAATCTTGAAGTTACAACTGCAAAGCTTGTTAAACAAAACTTTGCTTAGTTCCTGTTGTACTTACTTACTTCAACAATAACAACAATTTTAAATTTTTTTACTTACAACTTTAAATTTTATTTAAAACTTCAAACTTGTTCTATTTTCCCAGCTGCAGGCTTCATGTCTTTTTCTTTTGATTTGTTCAAGTGCTTTGAAACTTTGGATTTCCTTCTGTTAACTGATCAAACATGATTGTTTAAATCTTTTGTTTTTTTTTATTATTACTGAATATCAAATTCAAATTTTAAAGAAAAGAACTTGCCTTCATTTTCTTCTTTCCAGAGAAACTTGTTTTCTTTTGCTCGCTCACTATCTCCAGATTTGGTTTGCTTTGCTTCTGATTTGCATTTCAGTTTAAACTTTGAATCCAATTTGCCATTTTTGTTTTGTTACAGGTTGAAGATTAAATTGGTTTCCCAGGTTGAAGACTTTGCATTTCTTGAATTTGCTTTGAACTGCAACCTGAGTTTTGAACTTGCATGCTTGAGTTGCTTGTCTCAGGTTGAGGCAGAACAAGCTTTGATTTACATTCTGAAGTGAATTACAGGTTGCATGCAGAGCCCATTTTCCAGATTTAAGAAAAATGTAGTTGCTTTATGTTTGATTTTAAAACTGGTTGCAGGCTTGAAAACTTTCAGATTATCATTTCCAGGCTTCCACTTTTATTTTTATTGAACAATCTGCAAATTTTTCCAAATTTGTTTTTTTTTGATGTTAAAACTTGATCTTGCAATCATAATTTACTAACTATAAAGTTAAAATTTACCTGAGATTTGATCTTGCACTTGTTCTCAAACTTGTTATTAAATCTGAAATGATTAGCTCCTGTTGCTTCTTTGTTTTGAATTTAAACTTGCTGTTGAACTTTCTTTCTATCTTTTTTTTTCTACTTTTGTATTGTTGTTTTGAGATGTTCAAATCTTTTTTTACTGTTTTCTTTTCAGACCTGGCTGAGATAAAATATGATTGAGCATGGGGAGATGGAAAGTTTCTCTCAATTTTTTTATTTCTATTATTTTTTTGTTCAGTTATAGACATTGGGTGCCATTTGTTAAAAACAATCTTAAGCTTAAGATCTTGTTAATTCTTCTACTCCACCCTCATGTGTATATGTTTACATTTGTATACATGTTTTCTTTGTTTTAACCTTTGTTTTAAGTTAAATACTTATGTTCATCTTTAAACAATTTAAATAGTTTTAAACATAACTTTATATTGTATTTATTTTCAAGTGAAAAAAAGAAAAGAAAAAGCAATTTGAATTTTTGATTTATGAAACATGATTTATGCTTTTAGCCCTTTATCAATTTATTTACAAGTTACTTACATACACTTGTATTCATTTTATTTTTACAACTTTTGAAATCCATCACATCCTACAACCATAATAAAAATGATTCTTATTTATTAACATATCTTTATTTATTCATACATTAATATTTAAACATACTCAATCACATTTGTGTTTAGATCCTCAGTTCAATAAATTTTAATTTATACATTTTGTTTTTAAACCTTGTTTGATTTTAATTTACAAGATATATCTATCCATTTTATCCCCTTATGTATATATTTATACTTATACAAATTAAAGTAAAATAGTTTGAAATTAAATTATACATTTTTTTATCTATTATTTTGTTTGTTCAACTTGTTAAAGTTTTTAATCTCTAATTTATTTTTAATACATTTTATTTTGAAATTCAATATTGTTTTACAATTCACTTATTCTTAAACTTGAAATTTAAATTTCTATTTAAAATCAAAATTATTTATCTATTCTAAGAATTTTCTAATTAATTCACAATTTATTTTCAAAAATAAATTTAATTGCCAAATTAAACTTGATGAATTTCAGGAATGTTACAGATTTCCCCCCTTAAAAGAATTTCGTCCTCGAAATTGCAAGGAAGACGAGAAAGAAAAGATAATAGATAAAGAAATGATTGATCAGATCAGAATCGAGATATTTATTCTGCATTTGGTCTACCCAAATCAGAATATCAATAATATGAGAACGAACTCATACAATTATTACACAGATATTTGGGTCCACCGGTCTACGAATGTGCAAGGGCATTGATTAGTTCGAAGGGATAACTAATCGTTCGTAGAAATATCGGATCCCAGAGAATAGATAGATAGATTTAATCTTCTATTATTTCTCAAGCACTAGATATGGATTCCAAATTCAGGTCGGAATACCCCAAAGTATATACCGATTTGTCCCTCTTCGGGCTTTGATATACACAAGAAATTACAATAGAATTTCAATTCGGTTTTTAACCGATATCGATTTATTGATTCAATTCAAATTTAGCTTCATATTTGTTAACCAGTTTACTTAATTTAAAATTTCCAATTTATTTAATTTTTCAATTTCAAATTCATTAGAGTTTAGAACGAAAAGCTGATAAGAAATTGGATGAAGATATGGGGTAAGAATTTTCTACAACGATACGTATGGCCATCATCACACCGAAACTTCTTTCTGGAGCTGCTACGAAGCAATCAAAAAGAATTTGTGAATCGAATCAAAGGAGATTGATAGAGAAAAGATATTTCCACTGTTGAAGGGTATTGACCATTTGTAGTGGTACTCCCCCGTCCCCTATCTCGTTCTCTTCTCGCACTCATGCTTACTATCGGCGAATAGTAAGAGAATTCACTGAGGCATTCGAACGGATATCTTAAGGATATACTCATTCTAGGGTTTACTTCACCCTATCTCTAATGAGTTACTTAATGTGTTATACTCCTGAGCTAAGGTTTTAACCATCAGCTCTGATACCAAAATGTCACGATCCAAATTCCAGCGTTCGAAAATCGACATCCGTACTCCACTGTACTTGAATGCCGCAGATTCAAACGTAGAAATTCGAGTCGTGCCGGAGCTTATAACACATTAAGTAAATAACATAGAGGAAGGAAAAGAATATGCATATCAATATACAACATTTGATACAATAACTGATACAACATGAATGATACAACAGAATGGTACAATAGATATCAACATTATCAGAGATACAAAGAATAGCAGCGGAAATAAAAGATAACACCAGCAGCGGAACAAATCTCCAAAATAGTCTTCAAGGAAGAACTCCAGTATCGGTAATCTCCAAAGCACCAATCCAGAATAGCTCGAACTCCCAAATCAAAATGAAGAGAAGCAACTTGATCCAAATGCGATTGCCAAATCCTAAGGCTGAAAGCTATCGAATCTACACCTATTACTGATTATCTGAAAACCCCAACTCTAGACTGCCCGTGTGGGAAATAGTGGGCACCCAGAGTTTAGGAAAGGAACAATAAACTCCAGGTCAGTCATGGGACTGGTATGAGCAAACAAAAACATTTGGTCTTTTAAAACAAACAAAAGAATTTAAATTTGAAATCCGCAATGCTTTTTGGAAAATGAAACTACCATAAGGCCTCCCGGCACACACACAATGCAAACGCACACATGGGGGAGATTTCTCCTTATGATAGTCAAACATGCTTTCTACGAGAAAAATTCTTTGATATTATTACTAGTGCATAGTGGAAAATATTTCGAAAGTATAATATAAATCCTAGCCAGCATAGGTACCATGATGCTATGCCTACTATAGCTGCCATGTTAAATGGCAGGTTCTACAACTAAAACCGTACAAGGCACGTATTGGATGAATGGATTTCCAACAAATGGTCAGGCTAAGGAACTTCCTACTGCCACATGGGATCGCCTCTAGCGGGACGTCCCGAGAACTAACGTTACGGTTAGATCTCTGCCAACACAAGGCCGGGTTACCTCTGTAACTAGGTAACTACTACACGAATATGTCATCCCCCGGTCCTTTGGGACCTTTTATCCGAGCGCTCGCAACAACCACAAAGTATCACAAAGTAATAGATCTGCAGTATCCACATGAGTAAGTATCTGGGCTCCATACCATGATACCACCCTTTACCAGAAGGGAATGACATACCCTAAAGGGCGCGACCCTCATAACCTTGCCGCATCTTTCCTGTTTCGACCATTTCCGGGGTGTGAGGTCCTGATGCAGTCTCGTCCACAAAGCTACGCTTTGTGCAACAAAGCCATGCTTTGGGTCAACAGATGACCAAAGCAATGATCACAAAGATAAATGATCAAACAAATGATCATATCACAAATGATCAACCAATGATCATCACACAGCAGCACTCAGCATGCCACATTACCAAATTGGGAATATCACTGATAAATATCAACTACATAACCTCTGAGCTCGTACGTCTCAGAGAAGGGTGTTAAACTAAGAGAATAAATCCTCCGCCACCAAGCAGAAATGTATTTGATAGAGATCAGTTAAATATCTCAAATTGTAATGTCGGACATACAACCATACCAGTCTGTTCCGGGTTCGAACAGAACCGAAGGCACTTCCGAAGAAGCCCTTGCCAACCCGGGTATCCACAATCCCGATCGGACTTCCCATCACTAAGGGAATCTCTATACCGTAGCTACTCGGTGCAGAGACAATCGATAGGTTATCCTAACGTTCTCGAAGACACCCGATCTTCAACACCGGTCTTCAAATGCTATCCATAACATCGTATCACTATTCGGAATGGGTTATATGACACAAGGTCCTCTCCCGGCTAAACCGAATAATGAGCGCCATATTTTAAAACATATGGATATGGGATTTTAGTCAAGTCACAACTTATAAAATCCATAACTTCCTTCCAAATGGTTAAACAAATTACCATTTTAAATCTTTAAATAAAAAGATCAATCTCACAAAGTTTTACCAAATTTCACAAAGATCTATCCATAGATTTCAAAACAATTCCCATTCAATTTGGATTAACCAAATTAAATCTTTAAAATTAAAGATTTATAGCTTTCAAACCCATTTCCAAAGATTTATCTATAACTTGGAAAACAATTTTCCTTTTAGACTTGAAAATCCTTTTAACACAACTTGGAAGTCCATTTCTTATGAGAAGCAAATCAAATTTATACAAGTTGAAATCTTGAGTTGAATTTAAATTTCAAAACATCACCTTCAAAAATGGTTTAAAACCCATATAACCCATTTGTAAGTTGAATAACTTTTTAAACAATAGTTTCCAAGTCATAGAATTCAATTTCAAATATTGAATTCAAATTTAAATTAATTTATTTACATTTCAAAACTCAATCAAGTTATTCAAATAACTTTTATTTTTGAAAACTCATTTTCAAAAGCATCAATTCTAATTCCAAAACTATTTTGGAAAAAATTCAATTTTAAAACGATTTTTAAAATCTGTGACTTAACCCATTTCCACGTGCAATCCATATTTGTGTGTGTATAAGTGTGGTCCAGAGGTTCAACACAATAGTGCACAACATCATAATCATATTGATAAGCGGTATAACCCATAACGCTTATCTATATTCACAGATTCATAGGTAAATTAAACTATCAATCACAAAGATTCACTAATACGATTCGATGTGGGTTTCGGATAACAAACTGAAATCCGACTCCCTGTCGCATCGAAATTCAAATGCCGTTTTACGGGTCAAAGGGCTTCATATTCATACGACAGTATATTCATCACAAATATAGCAGATCAGCGCAAAGTATCACATAGCATCACATCACATATCAAATATATCAATCCATCACACAACATTCAATAACAATCAGCATCTACAATTAAGATGAATAAACTGGGTGGTTTTAAATTTATTACCTGCATGATTACTTATATTTATTAGTCCTAATTAATTTACTATCCATATTTATTCAATTAATAAATCTTCAATTATTAATTTAAAATCTAATATCATTCAACTAATGATTTCTTAATTACAAATTTATTTATTTTCTAAGAAAAAAAATTAATATTAAACTTTAATTAATCAAATTAAAACCCTTAATTACTTTAATTAATTATCCATTTCATTAATTAATTAATTATATTAATTATCCATTTGTACTACCTTAATAATTAAATGAATTACAAATCATTAAACTTTTCTTTATCTTTAGATAAACATTCCTTATTTAAATTATGCATTTAAAAACAAAAATGTTTTTAAATTTACATTAAATTCCATTTAACATTCTCTTTTAAACTCAAGACTCAAATTTGTCTTAAATAAGAGTTTAAAACAATACACAACTTAATCTTATATGTTTAAAAGAACATATACTTTATTAATAAGCTTAAAACAATTTAGATTTCAATTCAACTTGAATTCAAATAAATTTTAAAAATTGCTTTAAAATCTCAAAACTGAAATATAACTTCCATTTTCAATTTAGTTTAAACTCTTTAAAACTCTTCCTACAATTTCACCTTCAATTCAAATGTAAATCATTTGAAGGCAATTTAAATTTAATTCTTTACTTTAAAACTGAAGTTTAAAAATTTAAATCCAGATTTAAAAACTCAGTTTTCAATTCATTTGAATTCCTAAATTAAATACTTAACCTTCCATTCCAAATACAAATCACATATGCATTTATGCTTGAGATTTTCAAATCAAATTTAAATTTAAAAACACAATATGGTTTCAAAATTCAGACAATTAAAATTTGAATTCATTTTCAAATTCAAACTAAAACTCAGTTTAAATCTCCACCCTAAAAAAAAGTATTTTGAACTTATCTTCACATTTAAACAGAAAACAGTTTCTGTTTTATTAAAAACTTAAACTTTGAAAATTTCCAGAATTTAAATAATTTCAAAAGAACGGAATTTAAACTTATTTATATTTGAATTCTGGTTATTAAAGCCTAAGTCTAAATCAAGTTTACAATTTAAACTTTCACTTCAAATTTAAAAACTGCAAACAGTTTCCTGTTTCCTTTATTTATTTATTTTTTTTAAACCAAATTTGAATTCTGCATTTAAATTATGATAAATTTAGAATTCAAAATTTTTGAATTCATTTTTAAATTCAGGTTTAACCCTAAGCTCAAATTTCCAGTTTAAATTCAAACTTGATTCTTAAAATTCTAAAAAAACAGAACAGGTCTGTTAAATAAAACCTGAAACAAAATCACACAAACCCCATTTGACTTCGAGTAAACCACTACCTTGCTTCGAGTTTTCCCCTCCATTTACCCTAGACCAACCCGAGTCAAAAATCCCTGCAACCCAAACAATCTCCTCAACCCTGCACAACATCAACCCCACTGCAGTGACAACCTGTCAACACCAGATTCTCTCAACTCCGACCAACATCATCGACCAAACTCCGGTGATAGCTTCTTCACCTCACCATCCACCATCACTTCCAGAAGATTCAAACTCGATGCACTGAGGAGTTCAAAATCGACCAAAACTGTAACCCAAAATAAACTAGGGTTCTACACATAAAATCCCCAATCTAAATTCCAAATTTGAATTGCAGACCATATCAATAATTTTCCTATGATCATTGCTAGCTACACTCACTCCAGAATAAATTTCACTCAAATTCAATGCAAGGATCCATTGATCTTGATAAAAATGTAAAATACAGTTAACTTAACACTGCATTTTATTTTCTTAACACTGTAAACTTAGTTTTAGTTTTAAATTCTTGAATTTACTAAATGATTCTGTTAGTAATCTCGAAACACCAATTCATGATATCTACATTTCAAATTTATACAGAAATTAGTTTGTGTTTATGTTTCCAAATATCACAGAACTAAACAACCTATACAACAACAACATTTACATTCATGCAACTAATTTTCACTACTTTGCAGAAACAAGCATAACACATCACATAAATTTAAAGATTGGGTCAAAGAAGTTTGCTCACTAGTTTTGTTGCTCAGAGGAGAACAGAGACATAGGAGTGTTGACAGTTTTAAATGCTTGAACCCTCTCTTTTTTTCTCTTTAAATCTTGAAGTTACAACTGCAAAGCTTGTTAAACAAAACTTTGCTTAGTTCCTGTTGTACTTACTTACTTTAACAATAACAACAATTTTAAATTTTTTTACTTACAACTTTAAATTTTATTTAAAACTTCAAACTTGTTCTATTTTCCCAGCTGCAGGCTTCATGTCGTTTTCTTTTGATTTGTTCAAGTGCTTTGAAACTTTGGATTTCCTTCTGTTAACTGATCAAACATGATTGTTTAAATCTTTTGTTTTTTTTTTATTATTACTGAATATCAAATTCAAATTTTAAAGAAAAGAACTTGCCTTCATTTTCTTCTTTCCAGAGAAACTTGTTTTCTTTTGCTCGCTCACTATCTCCAGATTTGGTTTGCTTTGCTTCTGATTTGCATTTCAGTTTAAACTTTGAATCCAATTTGCCATTTTTGTTTTGTTACAGGTTGAAGATTAAATTGGTTTCCCAGGTTGAAGACTTTGCATTTCTTGAATTTGCTTTGAACTGCAACCTGAGTTTTGAACTTGCATGCTTGAGTTTCTTGTCTCAGGTTGAGGCAGAACAAGCTTTGATTTACATTCTGAAGTGAATTACAGGTTGCATGCAGAGCCCATTTTCCAGATTTAAGAAAAATGTAGTTGCTTTATGTTTGATTTTAAAACTGGTTGCAGGCTTGAAAACTTTCAGATTATCATTTCCAGGCTTCCACTTTTATTTTTATTGAACAATCTGCAAATTTTTCCAAATTTGTTTTTTTTTGATGTTAAAACTTGATCTTGCAATCATAATTTACTAACTATAAAGTTAAAATTTACCTGAGATTTGATCTTGCACTTGTTCTCAAACTTGTTATTAAATCTGAAATGATTAGCTCCTGTTGCTTCTTTGTTTTGAATTTAAACTTGCTGTTGAACTTTCTTTCTATCTTTTTTTTTTCTACTTTTGTATTGTTGTTTTGAGATGTTCAAATCTTTTTTTACTGTTTTCTTTTCAGACCTGGCTGAGATAAAATATGATTGAGCATGGGGAGATGGAAAGTTTCTCTCAATTTTTTTATTTCTATTATTTTTTTTTATTCAGTTATAGACATTGGGTGCCATTTGTTAAAAACAATCTTAAGCTTAAGATCTTGTTAATTCTTCTACTCCACCCTCATGTGTATATGTTTACATTTGTATACATGTTTTCTTTGTTTTAACCTTTGTTTTAAGTTAAATACTTATGTTCATCTTTAAACAATTTAAATAGTTTTAAACATAACTTTATATTGTATTTATTTTCAAGTGAAAAAAAGAAAAGAAAAAGCAATTTGAATTTTTGATTTATGAAACATGATTTATGCTTTTAGCCCTTTATCAATTTATTTACAAGTTACTTACATACACTTGTATTCATTTTATTTTTACAACTTTTGAAATCCATCACATCCTACAACCATAATAAAAATGATTCTTATTTATTAACATATCTTTATTTATCCATACATTAATATTTAAACATACTCAATCACATTTGTGTTTAGATCCTCAGTTCAATAAATTTTAATTTATACATTTTGTTTTTAAACCTTGTTTGATTTTAATTTACAAGATATATCTATCCATTTTATCCCCTTATGTATATATTTATACTTATACAAATTAAAGTAAAATAGTTTGAAATTAAATTATACATTTTTTTATCTATTATTTTGTTTGTTCAACTTGTTAAAGTTTTTAATCTCTAATTTATTTTTAATACATTTTATTTTGAAATTCAATATTGTTTTACAATTCACTTATTCTTAAACTTGAAATTTAAATTTCTATTTAAAATCAAAATTATTTATCTATTCTAAGAATTTTCTAATTAATTCACAATTTATTTTCAAAAATAAATTTAATTGCCAAATTAAACTTGATGAATTTCAGGAATGTTACAAGTAGTTTATTCATAAGTAATTTATCTGATTTAAATTAATCAGATAATTTATTGATCTTACTTATGAATGTTTGGATTATATTGAATGTTTGAATTGTTTGACATCCTTAATGTGTGATGCTTTGTGATATGAATTATTTTGATTTGAGCTGCGATGAATGTAATTTATTTATCTGTGATGAATGTTTATTATTTATCTATAAATCTATGAATAAAGATAAGCGTTATAGGAATATACCGCTTATCGATATTGTTGTGCTTGAATCTGAAACGATTGATGATGTTGCACTACTGTGTAAAACCCCTAACTACACTATACACACACAAATATAAGTTTCACGAGGAAATTGGTTAAGTCACAGATATTTTTAAAACTAAATATCATTTTGTTTAAAAGTTGAATTTTGAATCCAAATGATTTTGGAAATGGAATTGGATTGAATATGAAAATATTTTGGAAAGGAAGTTTTGAAATTGAAATTAAGCTTGAATATAATATATCTTATTTAAGATTTGAAATTATTTTGGAAACTATGTTTTGAAAAGGTTATACAAGTTATACCATATACATATATGGATTTTAAACCACTTTTGAAGATATATTAAAGGTATTATTTTAGGAATTTAAATTGAACGCAAGTTTATACTTCAAAAGGATTTAATTTGAGCAAATGAGATCGGATTTTCCCGAAACGAAAACTCTTTGTTTTCAAATGATAATGGCTTTCAAATAAAGAAAGAATTTTCATTTTTGTTAAAAGGGTTTTCCAAGTTATGAATGAATCTTTGTTAAAGACTGGTGAACTTTGTTTTCAAATTGAAAAGGGATCTTAAAAGTGTATTCTTTTCTATAAAAGATTTGAAATGGAAATTATTTTAAAAGCTATAAATGAATCTTTATGAAAGACTGGTGAACTTTGTGAAGTAAATCTTTTTGTTTAAAATTTTCGAAATGGTAATTTTTTTAAACCATTTGAAGAAAGGTCTTTGGGTTTTAGGTTGTGACTTAACTGAGATCCCACTATATTCTTATGGTTTTTAAATTAAGCGCTCATTATTCGGTTTAGCCTGGAGAGGACTTTGTATCATATAACCCATTCCGAATAATGATACGATGTTATGGATTGCATTTGAAAACCGGTGGTAAAGACTGGGTATTTTCGAGAACGAAAGGATTACACGTCGAATGACTCTGCACTGAGTAGCTACGGTATAGAGATCTTCATATGTGATGGGGAGTCCGATCGGGATTGTGAATTCTCGGATTGCAAGGGCTTTTTCAGAAGTGCCTTCGATTCTGTTCGAATCGAAATAGACTTGTATGGATGTGTGTCTAATGTCATACTTTGAGATGCAAAGCTGGTTTCTATCAAATACATTTCTGTTTGGTGGTGGAGAATTTATTCTCTTAGCTTAACAACCTTCTCTGAGACGTACGAGTTCAGAGGTTATGTAGTTGATGGTTACTAGTGATACATTCCCAATTCGGTAATGTGGCATATGAAGTGCTGCTGATCATTTGTTGATCAAAGCATGGCTTTTTTATAAAGCATAGCTTTGTGGATGTGACCTCGTCGGACCTCGCAAACTGAAAATGGTCGAAATAGGAAAGATGCGACAAGGTTATGAGGGTCGCACCCTTTAGGGTATGTCATTTCCTTCTGGAAAGGGGTGGTATCCTGGTATGGAGCCCAGATATTTAACTAATGTGGTTACTGAAAATATAGTGCTTTGTGGTTGTTGCTTTGTGGTTGAGGATCCTTAGATAAAGGTCGCTAACGACCGGGGGATGGCATGCTCATGTAGTAGTTACCTAGTTACAAAGGTAACCCAGCCTTGTATTGGTAGAGATCTGGTTTGGTTCTCGGGGCGTCCCTCCAGAGGCGTACCCATGTGACAATAGGAAGTTCCTTAGCCTGACCATTTGTTGGAAATCCAATCTCCAATACGTTCCTTGTACGGTCTTAGTTGTATAACCTGCCATTTACTTATGGTGGCGCCCCACTGTTTAGATGGTAGCTATAGTAGGCATGGTTCGAAATGTCTATGTTGGCTAAGATTAATATTATACTTTCAAAATGTTTTCTGCACTATGCACTAATAATAATATCAACATAATTTTACGTATCAAGCATGTTTAACTATCATAAGGAGAAATCTCCTCCGATTCTGCATTTGCATTGTATATGCGGCTGGAGGCCTTATGGTAGTTTCATTTTTCAAAAAGCATTGCAGATTTCTTTTTAAATTCTTTTGATTGTGTTTATTCAAAGAAAACTATTTTTGTTTGCTCACACCAGTCCCATGACTGAACTAGAGTACATTGTTACCTTCCTAAGCTCCGGGTGCCCTCAAATTTTCCACATGGGCTGTCTAGAGTTGGGATTTTTAGGTAATCAAATAATAGATATAGAGTCGATATCATTGAAGCCTTTAGATCTTAGCGATCACACTTGCTTCGTTCTGGAGTTACCTAGTTTGCTTAATTCAATGGAATGGGGGTTTCTCGCTTCGCGTTTGGAAAACATATTGGTGGTTCTAGCTTTCGGAGTCTTTGGGAACTTTGGCAATTGAGTCGCTATATGTTGGAGTATCTATCTTGAGCACTTCTGAAGATATTATCTTTTGGAGTTATTTCTTTCCACTGTATCTTGTGTCTCTGATAATATTGATCAATTAGTTGTACCATTGTTGTAATCAACTGTTGTATATCAATGATATTATCTTTTTCTTCCGCTGTGTTGTTATGCTTAATGTGTTATAAGCTCCGACGAATCGGATTTGAACGTTTGAATCAGCGACATTCAAATACAAGTGAAGTATGGATGTCGATTTTCGAGCGCGAAAATTCGGGTCGTCACATTTGGTATCAGAGCTGAAGGTCGAACTTTAGCTTAGGAGTATAATACATTAGGTAACTCGTTAGAGATAGGGTTACAAATACCCTAGAATGAGTATATTCCTAAGGTATCCATCTGTATGCCTCAGTAAATTCTCTTACTATACACTGATAGTGAGTATGAGTGCAAGAAGAGGATGAGATAGGGGACAGAGAAATACCATTATGGTCAATACCCTAAAACAACAAGGAAATAATATTTTCTATATCAATCTCCTTTGATCCTCATTCACTTTCAATTCTTTGATGGCTTCGTAGCAGATCTGGAAAGAAGCTATAGCGATGATGGCCTTGCTAATCGTGTAGATAAGTTCCTATTTCGTATTCTCTTCATAGGTTCCCTATCAGTTTTTCGTTTTAAACTTTAGTGAATTTGAAATTCTATTTAAATTAAATATTTTAACAAGAAGATAGATTAATTCGTATCGATAAAACAATTTCGTCCAAAACCAAATTTGGAAATTTTGTTTTGATCTCTTGTGTGGATCCAAGTCCGAAGAGGGACAACCGGGTGTATACTTTGACATACTCCGATCTGAGTTTGGAATCTATACCAGATGTTTGAGAATTGTGCAAAAAAATTATACCCATTTGTCTGTTCTTTTGGGTCCGAATATATTCTACGAATGGTTATTTATCCCTTCGAACTAACCAATGCTCCTGCATATTTCGTATATTGGATGACCAAGTATCTTGTGAAGTGTAGAATATATTTGTTCTCATAGTTATTGTTGGTATTTTGATTTGGTGAGCCAAATGCATAATAAATATAGAGTTTGATCTGGAAAACTGTTTCTCTATCTTCGTGTATTCATCTATTCTTTGGTTGTCTCCCTGTTTAGCAAATTTAGAGGATGAAATTTTCTTAAGGGGGAATCTGTAACATCCCCATTTTTAAATCAAATTTAAATTATTAATTAATTGAAATTTTGGAATTAATTGGTGAATTAAATTGAAAATTTCTAGAATAAATAAAGATGTGCATTTATTTATATGCATGAAAGAAGTTGGTAAATAGAAAATTGATTTGGGAATTCAATAAGTAAATATTTTATAAATAAAATTTGATTTAATTACTTTATATTTTGGGAAACTAATATATATATATATATGTATGTATGTATGTATGTATGTATGTATATATGATTTATTAATGCATCATTAGATCCTAAACTCATTTTCTTAAAGTTATAAATATATATATAGGAAATGTATTAATTTAAAATAGAAAATATTATAAAATCATATTTAAACTTTTAAATGCATGCAAATAACAAGTGTAAGAAGAATACAACATAGATTAACAAGTGTAAAATGGATTTACAAGTGGAAAAATGGTTTGTAGAAATATAAAAATATAAGACTTGAAATTTATATAATCATGTAAAAACATAAGATAAAAGGGTTTAAAACAAATTGTATAAATTAAATAAAATATGGGGTTAAACACAAAATGTTTCCATGTTAACATTTGTAAGCCATATAAATTTGAAAATTAACAATTGTAATTTAAATGGATTAACAAATAACAAGTGTCATTTGTTTTATTTTCAAAATTAATACATAGAAGGAAAAAAATAACACAAGCTTAAGAAAACCTGGTTGTTCTTTTCAGTTCAAAAAAAACTTCTCATCTTTAAAACTGAAACCAGTAAAAAAATACAATAAAAATACAAAAAAATCTGAAAATAAAACCAAAGAGAAAATAAAGAAATTCAAATCAAGCCATAGCAAGCTAAAAATAGCAAGTACAAATTCATCTCTGTAATTCAAAAGCTTCAACCTGATTCTTGAGCAGCATCAAGATCAGGTTCAAACTCAGGTTGCAGCACAAAGCAAGTGCATATTATCTAAAATAAATCAAGAATAAAAGCTTCTTCAACCTGATTAAAAACAACAGATCGTTTCAAAATCAAGTTATAGTCAAGCTTCAGATCAAAAACAAAATGTTCAGTTCTCAAGCAATTCTAGGTTTCTGCTTCATCGAAATCAGGTGAGCAAACTAACCTTTTAAAATCCTAAAATTTGTTTAAATCTTGATGTTTATGATTGATTGTTGGAGCAAAGTGGTTGCATGTGTGTATATATAAGGGTATATGTGTGTATGAATGTCTGGGTACATGTATATGTACATGTGCTCTGTTAACTTACAGGTACAATCCTTAGGTAAAAATCAAATTGCTCTTCATTTAATTGTTTTTAGATTACGATATCTAAAGGAAGGATGATTGACATAGTATAACATCCATGTTAAAATTAAATTCAAGTTTTTATGTTGGGAATTTACTTCAAAAATAAGAAATAATAGTAGGAAATCCAAATAAACCCAAAAATCCAATGTCTGGATTTCAAGATTAAATTATAGGAAAGAATTTGTATTTCAAAATCGTGACTTTTGAGAATTTTTAAGTTTGTATATGAAGAAAAAATTCGAGTTGATCAAAAACTCTTAAATTTTCGATTCACGGTGATCGACGAGGTGTTGATCATCGGCTTAGAGCTGGAGTAGGCTGGAGGCTAGGGGATTATCAAAAAAATGGAGTTAGGATAGTTGGCTATGCCAACAGCGCAGAAGTAATTTAGGGTTTTAGGATTTTTTTGGTCATTGGGGTTGTCGAGGCTCGTTAGATGTTGATGATGGATCGAACTTGATCGCGTGTGGAGGAGATGGTTCGCCATATCGAGATGCGTCTCTGGGTGGAGCGGCAGATTTTTTGGTGGTCAGACTTGGGTGGCGCGAGTTGATTTATGTCGTGATGTCTGGGTTCTGGTAGAAGCTGGGTTGCTCGATTTCACTTCCTTATGAATTCGTGGGTGCTGATGGGTTGTAGTGTTTGTTTAGATGATCGTCGACTTGTTGACGATCAGAGACTTGGTCGGAGATGGCCAGTTTGGCCATGCTCGTGCACCTGTGCATACCTATATCTCGGTGATGGTTATTAATGATGGTGGGTTGGAGAAGAAGATGTTGAACTCGAAGTCATGCTCGTGAAATCGTGGTGTTGGCTCGAAGAGAACATTGGGTTGGCGCGTGAATATGTTAACAAATTTTAAAGATTTAAATTAAAAACAGAAAAGGAAAGGAAAGCAGAAGAGAGGGAAGACTCTGGAGAAACACGGTTCTGATTCGATGTTTGTCGGGCTCTTGTTGTTTTAGCTTGGGAATTTTCTGATATAGCCTGGGTTGTTTATTTCAAGTACCAGGTTTTTAAATATTTAAAAATGAAATTGTTCCAAGGTTTAAATTTCAAAAGAAAAATGGGTATGAGGTTTAGCCGAGTTTTAAAAGTATATTTTAAAAAGAATATGTTTTCAAAGCAATATTAATCAAGTTTTAATGTATTTTAAAATATATATATATATATTCATTAATTAATCTTTAAACTTATTTTAAATAAACTTTAATTAGCTTAATTATGAAGATAATCAAGAAGATAAAAATGTGTGTAGTTGTAGTTAACTTAAAGATTTAAGTTAATTGGTTAATAATAAATTTTATTTTTCTTAAAGGATGAATTTTAAGGTTAATTGTTTTTAACTTTAATTTATTTAGGCTGAAATAATTTTATTTAAAACTCTCAATGTTTTTCAAAGAATTTAACGATGTTAAATTTATAATTAAAGATTAATTATTTAACAATTAAAGGTTAATTTATTAAAGTGATTTATTAAAAGACAATTAATTAAGGTAATTTATTAACTAGTGTAATTAACTAAGGTAATTAATTAATATGGGAAATTAAAGAATAATTACTTAATGAAATTAATTTCTTAATTACATTTAAGGATAATTAATCAATTAAGGTTACTGAATGATAAGTAATTAATAGGTAATTTATTTCTTAAAGATAATTACTTAATTAAAATTAATTAATTAATGATCAAAGTTGATAAATCAAGTGATTAAAATTAATTATGATTAGGGATAATCACTTATTGTAATTAATTAAGGATAGTTAATTAAATGTTAATTAATTAAAAATTAATTAATTTAATTAATTAAGGATAATTAATTAAAGAATAATTAAATGATTAAGAGTTAATTGTTAATAATTAAAGCTTGAATCATTTAATAATTAAGGTTGATTAATTTATTAATAAATGACTTAAAGTTAATTAATTCATAAGGTTTGTAATTCATTAATATTAATTAAACAGGATTTGTAGTTTATTCATAAGTAATTTATCTGATTTAAATTAATCAGATAATTTATTGATCTTACCTATGAATGTTTGGATTCTATTGAATGTTTGAATTGTTTGACATCCCTGATGTGTGATGCTTTGGATATGAATTATTTTGATTTGAGCTGTGATGAGTGTAATTTATTTATTTGTGATGAATTTGTATTATTTATCTGTAAATCTATGAATAAAGATAAGCGTTATAAGAATATACCGCTTATCGATATTGCTCTGCTTGAATCTGAAATGATTGATGATGTTGCACTACTGTGTAAAACACCTGGACCACACTATACACACACAATTATGGATTTCATGAAGAAATCGGTTAAGTCACAGATATTTTGAAAACTAAATATCGTTTTGTTTAAAAGATGAATTTTGAATCCAAATGGTTTTGGAAATGGAATTGGATTGAATATTAAAAGCTTTTGAAAAGGAAGTTTTGAAATTGAAATTTAGCTTGAATATAATATATCTTATTTAAGATTTGAAATTATTTTGGAAACTATGTTTTGAAAAGGTTATACAAGTGTTACCGTATATATATAGATTTTGAACCACTTTTGAAGTGTATTAAAAGTATTATTTTGGGAATTTAAATCGAACCCAAGTTTATACTTTAAAAGGCTTTAATTTGAGAAAATGAGATCGGATTTTCCCGAAAAAGAAAACTCTTTGTTTTCAAATGACAATGGCTTTCAAATAAAGAAAAAAAATTAAGTTTTGTTGAAAGGGTTTTCCAAGTTATGAATGAATCTTTGTTAAAGACGGGTGAACTTTGTTTTCAAACTGAAAAAGGATCTTAAAAGTGTATTCTTTTTTATAAAAGATTTGAATTGGAAATTGTTTTGAAAGCTATAAATGAATCTTTGTGAAAGATTGGTGAACTTTGTGAATGATTGGTGAACTTTGTGAAGTAAATATTTTTGTTTAAAATTTTTGAAATGGTGATTTGTTTAAACCATTTGAAGAAAGTTTTTAGGGTTTTAAATTGTGACTTAACTGAGATCCCACTATATCCATATGATTTTTAAATTAAGCGCTCATTATTCGGTTTAGCCGGGAGAGGACTTTGTGTCATACAACCCATTCCGAATAATGATACGACGCTATGGATTGCATTTGAAGACCGGTGGTGAAGACCGGGTATTTTCGAGAATGAAAGGATTACTCGTCGAATGACTCTGCACTGAGTAGCTACGGTATAGAGATCTCCATATGTGATGGGGAGTCCAATCGGGATTGTGAATACCCGGATTGCAAGGGCTTCTTTGGAAGTGCCTTTGGTTCTGTTCAAACCCGTAATAGACTTGTATGGATGTGTGTCTGACGTTACACTTTGAGATGTAAAGCTGGTTTCTAGCAAATACATTTTTGTTTGATGGCGGAGAATTTATTCTCTTAGTTTAACACCCTTCTCTGAGACGTACGAGTTCAGAGGTTATGTAGTTGATGGTTACTTGTGATATATTCCCAATTTGGTAATGCGGCATACGAAGTGTTGCTGACCATTTGTTGATCAAAGCATGGCTTTTGTGTAAAGCGTAGCTTTGTGGACATGAACTCGTCGGACCTCACAAACCGTAAATGGTCGAAACAGGAAAGACGTGGCAAGGTTATGAGGGTCGTGCCCTTTAGGGCATGTCATTTCCTTCTGGAAAAGGGTGGTATCATGGTATGAAGCCTAGATGATTAACCTATGTGGTTACTGCAAATACATTGCTTTGTGTTTGAGGATCCTCGGATAAAGGTCGCTAACGACCAGGGGATGGCATGCTCGTGTAGTAGTTACCTAGTTGCAGAGGTAATCCGGCCTTGTGTTGGCAGAGATCTGGTTAGCTTCTCGGGGCGTCCTTCCTAAGGCGTACCCATGTGGCAATAGGAAGTTCCTTAGCCTGACCGTTTATCGAAAATCTAATCTCCAATATGCGCCTTGTACGGTTTCAGTTGTATAACCTGCCATTTACTTATAGTGGCGCCCCGCTGTTTAGATGGTAGCTATAATAGGCATAGTTCGAAATGTCTATGCTGGCTAAGATTAATATTATACTTTCGAAATGTTTTCTGCACTATGCTCTAGTAATAATATCAAAAGAATTTTACGTATCAAGCATGTTTGACTATCATAAGAAGAAATCTCCTCCAATTCTGCATTTGCATTGTGTGTGCGGCGGGAGGCCTTATGGTAGTTTCAAGTTCCAAAAAGCATTGCGGATTTCTTTTTAAATTCTTTTGATTGTTTTTATTCAAAGAAAATTGTTTTTGTTTGCTCACACCAGTCCCATGACTGACCTGGAGTTTATTATTCCCTTCTTAAACTCTGGGTCCCCTCAAATATTCCACACGGGCAGTCTAGAGTTGGGATTTTTAGATAATCAAATAATAGATATAGAGTCGATATCTTTGAAGCCTTTGGATCTTAATGATCGCTCTTGCTTCATTCTAGGGTTACCTAGTTTGCTTAATTCAACTGATGGGGGTTTCTTGCTCCACGTTTGGAAAACATGTTGGTGGTTCTAGCTTTTGGAGTCTTTGGAACTTTGGCAATGGAGTCGCTATATGATGGAGTATCTTGAGACCTTCTGAAGATATTATCTTTTGGAGTTATTTCTTTCCGTTGTATCTTGTATCTAGATAATATTGATCAATTAGTTGTATTATTGTTGTAATCAACTGTTGTATATCAATGATATTATCTTTTTATTCCGTTGTGCTATTGTACTTAATGTGTTATAAGCTCCGGCGAATTGGATTTGAACTTTTGAATCTGCGGAATTTGAATACAAGTGAAGTATGGATGTCGATATTCGAGCGCGAAAAGTCGGGTCGTCACATTTACATGCCATAATATCATAATATAAACCAATGTCTCAACTTAGAAAATTTACTAACTTATACATCACTTTTCAAGTTTATACAACAACGAAGCATGGATATATATACATATATACACATACATACAACATAAATTTCATTCAAAAAGTAGCATACTTAAGAAATCAAATAAGAAATAATTATTTCTATATTTGAACTAAAACTTTTAGTAAGTAGGTTTTTCTCACACTAAAGCTATCCAAAACCACATGACTTTTACTCGAACTAGCATACAAATTAGAGCTTGTTTTGACTTAGACAAAAATGAATTTCCGGTGACCTTGGAGGTGGAAAATCGGTTCAGCCATGGGGAAGTGGGCTCGGCCCTAGGTTGTTTGAGCGTGGATGTGGTCATATCTTGGCAAGGATGAATGTAGAAATAAAAGGATGGTGTTTAAACAAGCTTTTATTAATTTAATAGTGATAAATCAAAAGTTTTTTAAAACTTTAAACATTCTTTGGAAGCCATTAAAACCATTTTGGAAAGCCTGAGAAAGGAAGTGAAGTTTTGGAATTGAAAATAAAATGAAATAAGAATGAGAGAAATGTAAAGAATTTACTTTTATATGTAATGAAAATAACAAATTACTAAACTACCCTTGTTCTTTTACCCTCCGCTGCCTTGCGCCACCTTACCATGTCTCCTCTACCTCATGATACCAACGCCTCCAACATGCCTTCCCCCATACCTAGAGCCAATATGCATTTAATCATTTGTACTTAATGTGTACAAATGTTTCCTAAAGCATCTGTATATTTTATTTTAATTTTAACATCACATCTTACTATACATACTTAAGTATGTATACACACACACCCAGATATATATATATATATATATATATATATATATATATATCCTAACTAATTTGTATTTATACATGTACATTTGTTAAAAAGAGTTTACAACCTTCACGACAACTTTTAGCTGGCAAAAATTCGAAAAATAGAAAAATGAATTCCAATCACATTTTCAATTTTTCTTCAAACTAAATAATTTTGTAAACTAATATGGAAAACTATTTCTTAATCATTATTCATTACTTAAAATATTTTTAATCTAATTATATTTTTGAATATCTAAAATTAATTAAATATTCGCAAATCAAAGCCATGAAATTCTGGGTCATTACACTTTCATCAAAGTTCTTAAGTCCAAAAAAATAGCAAAATTCCTCCTTTATCTACTTTAACTTCTTAGACGAGCTTGTATACATTCAGTACACACAATCACCATCCCAAAGCTTAAAGCTTTGAAGCCAAGCACCCCCAAAATGGCCAATGGTCATTACTAAGGATTAGGGGTTTGGCTTGGTCGTGGGCTTCCAAGGGGGAAAGGGCTTTGGATGTGAGGAGAAGGAGGAAAGGCGGGAGCATTGGTGGCTAGCTAGGAGGTGGTAGGAATTTGAAAGCTTGGATTTGGTTTTCCTACTTGGTCAAATGTGAGATTTCTCACTTTGAATACCACTATAAATAGTTTTAAAAATTGAAAAAATATTTTGAAATATAAATTGCTGTTCACATTATTTATACTTATGTATATTGCTTGTTTGGATTTGATTTCCACCTTAGAAGCAGATGACATAAGTAAACATTGTTTTGCAGGGGACAAAAAGAGGAATTCAAAGTTTCTTTGTAGCGAATAGGCCGTTACGAAACACTTCGAGATGCATATACATTTATAAGACTTCTAGAGGACTTTTGTAGAGGGACTCTAAGGAGTTCCTCATCTTGTTGATTCTTATGTACATATATTTTTGTTTATGTGAATTCTTAGGATACGACTTGGAAATTGGATTCTTTTGGGGATAGAAATAATTATAGCACCTGATTATGTGTTAGAGTAGTCGCTAAGCCTCTTTCCATTATTTGAAAAGTTATAACTTATGGATATTTTGAAGTAAATGTTTTTTATACTTATAGTAGTATGAAGTATAGAAAGGAATGGTGTTAAAAAGCTATTTGATTTTCAAAACAAAATTTTAAAAGTTACGGCCCATATAGCGATAGTTGTTATTAATGCACTTTGAAAATCTATGGTTTTAGTAAAATATAAAGGATTATCTACTTTGGATATTTTGTAAATTCTTTCCAAAAGTGTATTATAAAAGTTGCATAAGTATTTAAAAATAAGTTTGAAGTTTTCAATATACTTTTAAGAATTTATTTGAGTTATTTAAGTAAGAGGTTCAAATTCCATAAAGAGAAAAATCTTTTTTTATTTCAAATCAAAGTTGGGTTTTATTTAAAGTTCTCAAGTAATGATTGTATAAGAATTTTGAATTTTAATTTAAGTATTTTAAAAATCCATTTTTGGAAAGTAGAAAGGTTTAAAAGAGATTTTAAATTTAAAAGATTTATTTTGAGACATTAAAATAATTGGATTATATAAAGGAAATCCCCTTAATTTTCAAAGTCATATTCTTTTTTAAAAAACATGGTGGTTTTAAGTTATGATTTGAATGGAAGTTTAAAATTTGTTTGATGGTTTTAAAAATAGGTTTGAAATTTATATTAGTGATTGATAGGATCATTTGATATAATAAAACAAGTGGTACTTTCCATAAAAATGGAAACCCTTTTATTACAAGTAATTATATTTAAGAGATGTTTTAAATAAAAAGTTTAAACTATATTGTAAGTGTTTTAAATGATTTTAGAGAACAAAAGGGCAAGTCTAGAATTATAACCTCTGTGTTTTATTAAATGGTTTTCGAAAAATAGAAGGAAGTCATGGACTATAATATTCTAGTTATAGTAAAAGATTTTAGAAAGTGGAAAAGGAAGTTTGGTTTATAATACATTTTTTTTAAATAATTATACGGAATTTTTGAAGTTTATGCTTGTCATTAAGCTTTGAGGTAAGTAACTTCCACATATCCTAAAAGATAAGAATGCCGTCGAGTCAAGGTTTGAGAGGTAATAATACCCCAACTTGAAAGGCTTCATTGTTAACCAAAGGATAGTTTAATTTTAAAGTCAATGATTGATGTTAAGTACATGAAGTATTATTTTCGTATATGAATTCGGTTATTTAAGGAGAATGATTAGTCCTATACTTGACACCAAAAGTCGATGTGTACACTGATACTCTGCCTATGAGATTCAGATTCGAAGTGCCTAAGAAAGGATTTGATATGAAACAGGTGCTCTAACTTACCTTGCTTTGTTTCTGGACGAGGGATAGAGTAAGTCAAAATGTCAGAAACAAGACAAGCAAAGGAGTTTTGATTTCTATAAATGATCTTTATAATTTATGGTGGTATGGAAAGCATTCTTTTCATACTTAACACCAAATTCTAAGGTAGAGAAACTCATCTTTATCTATGAGAGTTAAAAATGTACGTTGAGGCAAGGATAGTATCCTAACTTGTTCGACTACATTGTTAATCGAGGGATAATACAAATTTGAAATTGGAAAGTGGTGGTAAGTATATTTGGTCAAATTTCTATATGATCCATTTAATTACACGAAAAGTGTTTTGGGTTTAATCTTATCGATGTTTTTAAATGACATTTTGTCAGGACGCGATTCTTCGTCTTCCGAAAATTCAACATCGATACTCACTTTATCGACTGCCGAGCAATCGAACGACGGAAAACCGAACACTGAGGGTTTAAGAAAAAGAAAAAGTAGAAAAGAAGAGATAAGAAGATAGAAAATATAGAGAAAAGAAAATAGGAAATAGAAAGGAAAGAGAAAATAGAACGGAACAGAAAACAATAGAACAATCACAGAATCTCACAATTCGCAGCGGAACAACATATAATAACAAATGAATAATCTTAAAACAAAGAACTATCAGTTATTACATTACATCAAATTTCATTACATCATATCATCAGAGTGTACAACAACAACAACGGTGCAGCGGAAAAAGAAATACTATATAACTAGTAATACGCCATGCCATCCAGCTTGCCTCCTGCAATTCCAGAATATCCAGAATATCCTGATAAACCTTAACTCTTGACTGCCCGTGTGGAAATTGGTGGGCACCCAGAGTTTAGGAAGGAAAACAATAAACTCCGAGTCAGTCATGTGACTGGTGTGAGAACTCAAAACAGTTTATTTATCTTTAAAATCAAAATAGGGAATATTTTTAAAATCAATTCGCAATGCTTTTAAAAATGAGACTACCATAAGACCTCCTGCCACACACACAATGCAAACGCAGACTTGGAGAAGATTTCTCCTTATGATAGTCAAAGATGCTTGATACGCATTAAAAAGAAACTTGATATTATTATTAGTGTATAGTGTAGGAAAAATTCATTTCGAAAGTAGAATATGAATCTTAGCCAACATACGACCATTATCGTATGCCTACTATAGCTACCATCCAAACAGTGGGGCGCCACCATAAGTGAATGATAGGTTCTACAACTAATACCGTACAAGTATCGTATTGTTTCTTTGGATTTCCAACGAATGATCAGGCCAAGGAACTTCCCATTGCCACATGAGAATGCTTCTGGATGGACATCCCCGAGAACCAAACCGGATCTCTACCAACACAAGGCCGGGTTACCCCTAACTGAGTAACAACTGACCGAATATGCCATCCCCCGGTCCTTTGGGACCTTTCACCGAGCGCTCGCAATCAATTCACACAATCATAACAAAGTGTTTTCAACATGAGTAAGTATCTGGGCTCCATACCATGATACTACCCTTTTCCAGAAGGAAATGCACACATCCTAAAGGGCGCTACCCCTCATAACCTTGCTGCTTCTTTCCTGTTTTGACCATTCACGGGGTGTGAGGTTCGACGAAGTCACGTCCTCAAAAACATACTTTATACAAAAGCCATGCTTTGGGTCAACAAATGATCATAGAAATGATCACTAAGATAGACGATCAAACAAATGATCCTATCACAAATAATCAACACAATGATCATTTACAGCAACACTCAGCATGTCACATTACCAAATTGGGAATATATCGCTGATAACATTCAACTACATAACCTCTGAGCTCGTACGTCTCAGAGAAGGGTGTTAAGCTAAAATAATAAATTCTCCGCCACCAACAGAAATATATTTGAATGAAATCTGCTTTATATCTCAAATTGTAATGTCAGACATACAATCCATACAAGTCTGTTCCGGGCTCGAACAAAACCGAAGGCACTTCTTACGAAGCCCTTGCAATCCGGGTATTCACAATCCCGATCGAACTTCCCATCACTTAGGAAATCTCTATACCAGGAGCTACCCAGTGCAGAGACAATCGATAGGTCATCCTATCGCTTTCGCAAATACTCGGTCTTCAACACCGATCTTCAAATGCGATTCACAACGACGTATCACATATTCGGAATGGGTTATACGACCCCATGGTCCTTTCCCGGTTAACCCGAATAGTGAGCGCTTATTCAAAATAAGTGTGGCATTCACATTCAAACAAATCACATCAATTACCCACTCAAAGGGAAACATTGATAGTCGGTTATTGAACTATCAATGGATATGCACACATCACCAGTTTCCAAATAATTTTCCAAATTATTTATTTTCCAAAATATCTTTGCAAGATATATTATTTTCAATACTTCAAAAATAAGTCAATATTTATTTTTAATCAAATTCCACGTTCTTTTATAAATTCCATAGTGAATTTATATTTCAAAATATCTATGAATATACGATTTCAATTATTCATTTCAATTTATCTTCAAAAAGATAAATTCTCAAAGTATTCACTTTATATTGGAAAACATTTCCATACTTATTTAATAAGTAATTCACAGATTTTATTTATTTTCAACACTTGGAAAATATTCAATATACTTAAATCAAGATTAAGTATATATTTCATTCTTTAAGGAAATCATTCTCTTAAACATATTTATTTGGGCCAAAACGAATGTCGTGTAAAACATCGTTACGACAACCCAAAATCACTAGTATAGGGATTCGAAATTAAAATAGATATATAAATCCCAATACTATACAAAACATTTCCTTTCGGAAATCATTTACTATAACAACAGTGTTATAGTCCACTATTTCCTTTTATTTCTCGAAAACGTCTATTTCAACAATGAATGTTGAAATCTATGGTTTCGAATCTCAACACAATTAAAACATCGTTAGATCGTTTTAATTCTATTTAAAACATCACATTCAAAACAATTTCTTTAACATATTATTCACTATTCAAAAACGTGAATATAACTCCATTAATAGGTTTCAACAATTAACTTATCAAAATAAGTCGTTTGCGAATTTATAAAACAACGTTTATAAATTCCATTTCTATTTATTTTATAACATCTCCTTTTATAAATTCCTTTATCAACCTATTCACTTTATAACTCAATTATAAACCAAAGATTCATATTATAAGTTAAATGCTTATAAAACGATTATTTTACAAAATCGTTTCTTTGAACTTCATAATTATAAATCTTATAACTTATAAGATTCAATTATTCATCCAAGTATATTCTTAAATAATTTCACAAAATTTATAAATCTTACTATTTATAAATTTCATTTATAACTTCACCATTTATAATTTTATAAATTCCATTCATTTACAAAATTCATTTTCACTTCATTCAAACACTTATAAAAAAAACTCGTTTTATAATGTCAATATTTCAATTTATAAATATCCATTTATAAATCTCTTAATATAAATCAATTTATATTATTCTTTAAAACGTCTTTAATCTCCTTTATTATTTCACCATTTTGATTCATAAAATAATTAAATTTTATAAATCCTATATTTCAACTTTTCACAATAAATTCTAAAATCCCAATTAAACTATTTTATAAAATCATTAGCATTATATTCTCAAAAATCAGTTTTTAACTATATTTCTCAAAAGTCATAATTTTTATAACTTTAAAATTTATAACGTTTATTTATTTAAAATGGATCAATTCCAAAATTATTTTATAAAACGTATACTTTTCAAAAATCACTTTAAAAATCATTTTTTAAAGTTCCAAAATTTGGTCCAATGATGCTACATACCAAATAGTCAATCACGACAACAACGATATCATATATCGATATGATAATCCATCAAATATCAAAATATCTGAAATCAAATAAATACTGTTGAGGAATCCAGTTGGATCCCTCCAACCTGTTTTCCTGCATCCACAAACATTAGCACAATACCAATTTCGCTCCAGTACGAAATTATCGCGGTATATGGGATTTAAAATATTATCCGCTTAATAGACGGCGCAATAGGGTCTCATCCGCTAAACAAAAAATGCGGGAAATCAATAACTCCAATATATACATATGCCAATATATATATATTGCTATTATATATAATACCAATTTCACTGTTTATGAAATATTCGCGGTATATGTTTTTAATAAATAACATCCGCTTACTAACGGCGTATAATGTCTATTTTAACAATCAATAGATAACAATCATCATTCAAACATGCATTCAAATATTTTAAATCTAACTATTTAAAAATAAAATCGAAACTGATTCGATTGAGTGAGAAGTTCTCACCTTGATTTTAATTCCGTTTTAGCGATTTATTTCGAATAAAATTAAACGCGCGTTTAATTTTACCCAAAATTCTCACTAACTCCAAACGACTCCAATCCAATTCCATCGCGTAGTGCTCGTCGATACGATTCCAACGCAACTGGTTTCGCGCGTTTTCGACCTCGTATGAAAAAGATATGAATTTTTGAAGTTTGCACGAATTTTATATAAACAATTACAACTTATTATTTAAAATTTTATACCCAAGCCATCATAGCCCTTGGATCCAACCTCCCCCCCATCATGACCGTCACTCCCCTTCCTCCATCCTCTCCTCATTCACGTTCCAGTAAATGATACGCACATGAACCCATAACTTTAGCAACTAGGGTTTAATAACGCGGCCTCCACGATGCATGAAAATTCGATCAGGGAGTTCCATTTCGAAGAGCATGCCAAGTACCATACTCGGCTGCAGTATAGTAGAGCTCGGCCGCATCATGGCCTGGGAATTCGTGCCCAAACGCAGCGCCTTCTCGAACGATTTGCCGTTGATCCGTAGCTCCAATCTCGATCTCCACCGTTGAATATAAGGATCTTGCCATGCTCTACAATATTGTAGTTGAGGGTTTTGTCTAAAAGCTGATGGATTGAGAGATCGGAGGGGAAGAATGTGGGAGTTTTCTGGCCGTGCATGACAATGGAGGCGGCTAGGGTTTCAATTTCTTTTTTTTTTTTTAATTTTATGAAGAGAAGGGTGCTATTTATAGAGTTTTGAACGACACTATTCATCCCGGAAATTCCGAACTCCGATTCACGCGCCGTAACCAGCGTTTCTAGAGTTTACCCCGCGTTCCGGACACAATGGAACAGGTTTCGAAAGCTAATTCGGACATCTGTGCGAGTTATGGCAATAAACGTTCAATTTAAATTAAACCAATTTAAATCGATTTCCTAGGCGTTTTAATTTGTACCGGACAAACGGTAAATCCAATTGACACGAAATTTGAAACCTTACAATAATATCACATTACGGATCCGATGAAACTGGTTTCGTCGAAATCCGAGACTTTTTGAAAAATGGCTATTTTAACTCGCCAAATTAAAATTAAAAATAAATCGATGCGTTTCGAGCTGCCACGATCAAACGGTAGCTCCGATTGACACGAAAATTGAAATCCGGTAATAAATAACTATTACGGATCCAATGGAACTGGTCTCGTCCAATTCTGAGACTGTTCAAAAATTGACTATTTTCACTAGTCGATTTTAATATTAAAATATTCAATTTTCACAAATTTACTTTTAATTCGATTTTAAAAGTTCTAAAATATCATTCTAACTTCAACATGATAAAATAAAATTTTACAAATCATTTTCAATCATATTTAACTCAATTTTCAATTATTTCCATAATTTAACATATTAAATTATCGATTTAACTATTCAATTAAATCTAAAAATTCAAATAAATTTATTTGACTTATAAATTTCACTTCTTAATATATAAAATTAATTAAATATTCAAATTTTAATTACTAAAAATTCCTGGGTCGTTACACATTTGTTTTTACCCAATTAAGTATGTTTTTTGAAATGAAATATTTCTTAAGATTTTATGAATATACTTAAACCATAGAGATAAGTATATGGATATGCTTTCTAAGTATTGAAATGTGTAATGATTTTTGAATACACCTGTACCAATGAGATAAGTATATGAATGTTTTTTCCAAGTATTTACAAAGTGGTTTTAATTTAATGAAAGCTGTAATTAAGAGGCTTGGTGGTTGCTTATGTGCTTAATCATGCTTGAATAAATATTTGATTGGATTGTTTGCTTATTTGATAGTTAATTAACCGACTATCAAATCTTGACCAGTTTTAAAACTATGGATTGTTGCTTCGGAGAGATCGATATCGGATAAGGATGAATTATCCAAAAACTACTTCAAATTGGCATAAGCTTTCAAATTGGGGACATCTTGAAGATGATGGAATCGAAAATGGAGTTCTTTGAAGTGCAAGGGCTACTTGCCACTAACCATAAAGGTGATTCAAAAACGAATGTAGTAGACGTAGTGCCTTTGGTCTATTTTTATCCTGAACAAATTATATGGATGAATGCTTGCATACATTGTTGTTTGGAGCGCGATGTTAGCATTTCGAGCGGGATTTGCTAAAAATGTAAAATGAAACCTCAAACCTCACACCCAGTAATGACTAAAACAGGGGATATGTAACATCCCAAATTTTATCAAATTTAAAATTAATAATTAATTTGAACTTCTAGAATTTAATTGGGAGTTAGTTTGAAATTCTTCAAGGCAAATAAAATTAGTATTGATTCATACATATATAAATGGATTGTAATTCAAATTCAAATTTGAATTTGAAATAGAATTAGAATTTGAATTTTAAATAAAATCCTAGTAAAATAATTTGGATTTAAAAATAACATATATGTGTTTTATTTAGTAATATATTAATTTTAAAACATTTTCTTTTAAAAAATGGTGTAAGTATAATTAGAAAAATGTATTTATAAATTAGGAAAATGTATTTATCAATTAAGGAAATGTATTTAAATTTTTTATAAAAAATGAATATAAATTACTTAATGCATTCATAGTACAAGTGTTAAATTTTAACACAAATATTAACAAGTGTTGGAATTATAAGTAAATAAATTTACAAGTGTTGATGGTTTAATCCATGTAAGACAAGTGTCATTTTCTTTGTTTTTATTTTTGAAATTTTAATTAAAATAGAAACAAACCTATAAAGACACTACATCTCCTTCCCTCTAATTTCTTTTACTTTCATTTTAAAAGACAAAGCCTGTTAAAATTTTAAAACCTGAACAAGGAAAAAGAAAGAAATCAGGAAAAAAGAAAAAAAATCATCATCAAAGAAAACATCAAAGAACGGACTTGGATCTGAAGCTATCTGAAACCAGAAATTAAGGAAGCAGAGATCATACCACGTATATTTTCAACCCAGTAATTAAATAAATTACAACTCAGCTAGGATCAACTCAGTAATCAAGTGGTTAAACAAAATCAAATAAGCTTCCAGTTTTTCAAATTTAAATCAAGTTCCAGGCTTTACAAAAGCTGTAACGACCCGGGATTTTCGATCCCAAAAATTCTAGATAGTTAGGGAATAAGAAAGAGATAGAAGAAATAGAAGAACAGGAACACCAACATCTCACATTCGCAGCGGATAGAATATAGTAGCAAATAATAACCGTTTACAAAAGGAATCTGTATCTGTCAAATACATTTATAATACATCAGAGTTACACATATATACAAACACTGGATATACACAATCATCATGTCTCAAATATACAACAATATAATACAACGGAAACACTTCATACGTTCTTGCCATCCAGCTCACCTCCTGAGCTCCGTCCTTACCTGAAAATCTGTAATACTCGGTCTGACCCAAGCATTACATCAAAGTAACACCCGGGTCAGGCTGGAAACCAGCGTGAGTAAACCTATCTAACAAGGAATACAAAGCATACAACTTATATAAAACCCGGGGTAGCTCGTATCAATTTACAAATTCACAATTTGTTATAGACATCACTTATTTCACACATCAGTTTTCTAAGTACCAAAATTTAGATTAAATAGTCTAATTTACTTAAATCATCTCATTACGGCCTATTGATTTCACATATCAATCTATAAAAATTCAAAGTGGTTTCGGGTACTTTCTAATACCCGACCCCAGTATCTTCGAGTCTCATGTCATCCTAACCCAAGTTATTCAAATGAAATACACTTCAAACTTTAAATATAGGATGTCCCTTTACACAACAATTCACCATTGATAGATAACCAAAATATTCTGTCCACCCAAACATATGATACTACAAAACTTTTCATATCATAGATATCAACTCATTCAAGGCATCCAATGCCATTCAGTTATCCATAAGCAAACTTGATCACTTACATAATAAAGTTAATCACTTACAATTGAATTACTAACCTCAATCACTTAGATTCCTTCACATGACATTAATTAATTTCAAATCAATTAATTAATCACCCCTTAATTATCCATCTTAATTAATTACCCTAGATTAATTATCCTTCAATAACATTCAAGTAATTATCTTTAATTAATTATACAAATTAATTATTCTTAACCAAAAACAGTAATTAATCTTTAATTACTTCACAAATTAATTAACTAAAATTAATTACATTAATCCTTAATTACTTATATTAATTAATTTCTCATATATCACTTATCATTTTAATTTATACTAATCTAACTAATTACATTAATTAAACCACAATATTAATCACCCTTGATTAATCTCAACTTGTAATTAACTATCTTTTTATTTACTTCATTAAATAAATAAATTACTCATTTTATAAAGAAAGTTCAAAGGAATCTAAAACCAAATTCATTTTTAAATTCAATATTCCACTTATCATTATAATTCATCATAGAATATCAAATATTCATGACACAAAATATTAAACAATCGAAATAATTTTGAGAAATCCAGTTGGATCCCTCCAACCTGTTTCCCTTCATCCACAGACTTTAGAACAGTACCAATTCCACTTCAAGGTGGAACATCGCGGTATATGGGATTTATATAGTATCGTCCGCTATTATGCGGCGCATAGGGACTCATCCTGTATAGTTAATGCCCCGCTATAACCTCGTTATCTCATAGCGGATTTCTACCGCTACAATTTTTCCATATAGCCCCAAAATACAGCCTTTCCGCTTTAATCCCCGCTATTTCCGCTATATCCCGTTATTCCCGCTATATTTTGCTATTTCCGTTATATCTTCTTTAATAAAATGAATTAAAAAATTGCATTTATACATTATAAAAATTATGAAACAAATTTATTAGATTTAATTTTTAATATATTTTCAGAAATGAAAATACTCTAATATTCTACTAAATTTAATTATTTTATATAACAGTTTTACGTTTATTTAAAGTATATTCGCACATATTTTTTGTTTAAAATTATTTATGTATTAATTATTATTCAATTGAAAGATAATTTTTTATTTAATTACCATTTATATATTTGTAAAAACATTAAGTACGAGTTTTATTTGCTATTTTAGAGCCAACCGCTATATCCCGCCATATCCTCGCTGTATCCCCGCTATGACTTTTTGCACCTCCACCGCTTCGAATCTGCCGAGCGCTTTAACTGCACGGCTCTCATCCGCTATATAATGTGGGAAATCAATCACTCCAATATATACTATACTGCTATATAATATAGCACATCAAATCAATTTAACCATTCAACCAATTATTTAGATTTAACCATTTAAATTTAAATAACCCAGATGAGTGAGATTAACTCACCTTTGCCCCTTAAATTTGCAAATCCAATCCATCTCGACTCGTTTCTCCATGATTTTAGACCTTGTACAAGTATTTCACGATATGCTACTATTTGAATTAACCACATAATTAATCACCATTTACTTATTTAATTTTCAACTTATACATTTGATTTAAACTAAATTTTTTAGATAACTCCACGGTATTTTTAAACCCTTCTTATTTTCAAACTCTTATAAAATAATTTATATATATATGTGTGTATGTATATATATATATATATACTTAAAAACTATTTCCTATAAAACCTTCCTGTATATATATATTATATTTTCTTTTTCCTGAATCAAACCCCCTTTTTTTTCTTAAAAGAAAAAAAACTACTGTTAAAACTTTACATATTTTCATCTTCATCTATAAACATCTTCTGTAATTAAATAAATAGATAGATGAAACTACCTTACAGCAAAACAGAGAACCATGGTCACCACGCGAACCCAAACTTCCGTCGACGCTGAGCTTCACCAACTGTCGTGCCTCGAACCACCTCACCATCCGAGATCATCACGACTCCACGAGCTGCCCTTCACCAATAACACATCCATTCTATGTCGTGTACCTCGAACGCGCGTACGTCCCCTCAAGCTTGCCATTGACTCGAACACAACTATGACCTCACTTTGACTATTTTGAACGAAATCATTCGATTCGACAAAAAGGAGGATCGCGACATCCCTTCGAACATCCCTAGATTTTAGATCTGAACAGGAGGAGATCTCAGGCATCGGCACATCTCTAGGTTGAAATCAAATTGGGAATTCGAAGTGAAGAGGAAGAAAGAAAGATCACTATGCGCGATTAGAGATTTGAACGAGAGATCGTTCGGCCATTTTTTTCTTTCTGGTTTCGATTTTATTTTATTATTGTTTTTTTGATGGAAAGCTTCGGCTGTTTAAAAAGGAGGGAACAATGTTGAAGGGGGAAGCGTGCCTGAGAAGGAAAAGCACAAACCTATAGTAACACTTTTATTTTTTTCTTTCATCCTAGTTTTAAAAAAAGAGACATGATTAGATGGTAACGTGAAGATATTTGGCTACAGTGACATCGAGTTGAAGGCAAAAGTTTTGATGTGAAATTGTTTTTGACTGGTCAATATTTATTTTTAAATTTAAATTCAAACCATTTTGAAACCATAGCTGTAACAACCCAGAATTTTTAGTAATTTAAATTTGAGTATTTAATTAATTTTAAATATTAATAAGTGAATTTTTGGAGTCGAATAAATTTTATTTTGAATTTTGGATTTAATGGGATAATTAAGTCGATTTATTTAATAGTGAAATTCCACAAATAGTTAGATATTGGGTTAAATATGATTGAAAATGATTTGGAAAATTTTATTTTATCATATTAAAGTTATAGAAATATTTTAGAACTTGTAAAACTGAATTTGGAGTTAATTTGTAAAAATTGAATATTTTGATATTTAATTATCGACTGAAAAATAGCCAATTTTTGAACAGTCTCGGAATTGAACGAAACGAGTTCCATTGGATCCGTAATAGTTAATTATTATCGGATTTCAAATTTCGTAGCAAACGGAGTTGTCGTTTGACCGTGGCAGCTCGAAACGCATCGATATCGTTTTAATTTTAATTCGGCGAGTTAAAATAGCCATTTTTCAAACGGTCTCGGATTTCGACGAAACCAGTTTCATCGGATCCGTAATGTGATATTATTGCAAGATTTCAAATTTCAAGTCGTTTGGATTTGTCGTTTGTCCGGTACAAGCCAAAACGCCTAGAAATCGCTTAAATCGGTTTAAATTTAAATCGACCGTTTATTGCCGTATCTCACACATACTTCCGAATTAGCTTACGAAACCTGTTCCATTGTGTCCGAAACGCGGAAAAACCTTAGAATCGCCTGGCGGCACGCGTCGTTTGGAGTTCGTTTGCAAAAGTGTCAATTTGGGATTTTTATTATTAAAATAATAATTGTATGTGGTTATAAATGCAAATTTTCACCAAAACCCTTCTTCCTCTTTTGCTCTGGCCGGCCCTAATTATTCAAAGGCCAGAAATCACCCAACTTCCACCTCAAATCCACACAGATCCGTCGAGTTTTAGAAGAAACTTCCAACTGGAAAGTCGTAGAGGGCAGAGAGGGCTTCGATCTCAACGGTCGAGATCGAAATTGGAGCAACGGGGTGAGGGAGAGGGACCCGCGTTCTTGGGCTGTTGCGCACGGTTTTCGAGGCAGTAATGGTGGCCGAGTTCAACATCCTTGCAGGCGTGGGTAGCTCTTGTCGAGAGCTTCGATTTGGCACATCCTGATCGCTTTCTAGCGGAGTGTGGTGATGGCGAAGTGGAACCCTAGTTTATAGAGATTGGGTTCTCTTCTACTGGGGATGGAACGCACGCACGGGGGGGAAGGATCTGCGTGCGCAGGGAAGATGAGTAAGGGAGTGGGGGCCACATGCGTTTGAGGGTGAGATGTTGTTTCTTTTATTTTTTTTTTTTTTTTTGTTTTGTTTTGTTTAAATTCAAAATTCAAATCGTGTAACTTAAAAACGTGATATCTTTTGCATGCGAGGTCGGATTCGAACGAGATTTTTTGCGTTGGAATCGTATTCGCGTGCTCTTCGAAATGCAGCTGGTTTGGAGTCGATTGGAGGTCGTTTGAATTTTGGGTAAAATTAAACGTTCGTTTAATTTTATTCGAAACGAACGACGAAACCGGAATAAAATCAAGGTGAGAACTCCTCACTCAATCGAAAGGTTTTGTTTAAAATTTTGAATAGTTAATATTGATTGTTGATGGTTGATTGATTGTGCTAGTAGATATAGTAGGATATATACTATAGATAGCGATATATATATATTGGCATATGTATATATCGGATTTGATTTCCCGCCTCGTATAGCGGATGAGACCCTATTGCGCCGCCTATTAAGCGGATATTTTATAAAATCCCATATACCGCGATATTCCACCTTGAAGTGGAATTGGTATTGTGCTAACGTCTGTGGATGCAGGGTAACAGGTTGGAGGGATCCAACTGGATTCCTCACATATTTATTTGGTTATGAATATTATGTTGATTGTTGATAATCACATTGATATATGATGTTATTCCCGTGATTGACCATTCGATGTCGTTGCATCATCGGATTCTAATTTTTAAATTAAAAATAACGGTTTTGAATTTAAAAGGGGTTTTAAATCGATTTTTCAAAGAATATGGTTTATTAAAAATTTTGAATTGATTAAATTTTAAAATAAATAGATGGATAAAATTTTATGTTTTAAAAATTTATATTTTTATAAAATATAACTTAAAAGAAATTTTTAACAATAATAGGTTTTTATAAAATAGTTAAATTTGGTTTTTGGGAAGTTATTATTATTAATGGTTTATATAAAGGATTTTATAAATGGATGTTTTTAAATTAAATTTATTGAAGTTATAGAATAAATTTATAAAGTGTTAAGTTGATGTATAACATGAATTCCACTAGGATTTATAGATTAATAAATGTGAAATTTATAAAACGAATGGTTATTGGAAAATTTTAAGTTTATAAGTTATTCACTTATAAAAATGAATTTGGGGCATAAAAAGGGGGTTTGTTGAAATTGTTAATAAATGAAGATTTCATTAGTTGAAATTATTATAAACCATAAAGAAATCTTGTAAGTGATAAGATTTTAAATCGGTGAAGTTCAAAGGAACGATTTGGTATATAAATAATATTATAAGTATTTAACTTACAATATGGCTTTTGGGTATGAAACTGGGTTATGTAAATTGCATCGGATTAATAAAGGAATTTATAAAATTGGGGTTTATAATAGAAATGGAATTTATAAACTATGTTTATAAATTTGAAATTCATCGAATTTGATAAATTGAAATATGGGAATTTGTTAAGTGGGCTATATTCACTATTTTGAATATTGAATAGATTATTAAATAAAATGGGTTTGTTTTTGGGAAAGGAATGTTTTAAATGGAATTTAAAACGAATTAAAGGTGTTTTAAAATGTATTGAGTATTGAAAACATAGATTTCAACATTGATTGTTGAAATAGAAGTTTTCGAGAAACAGAAGGGGATAATTTGTATAGTATTGGATTTATATATCTATTTTTTTTTATTTCAAATCCATATACTAGTGTTTTTGGGTTGTCGTAACGATGTTTTACGCAACATTCGTTTTTAACCCAAATAAATGTGAATAAGGGAATGTTTTCTTAAAGAGAATGGAATAAATACTTAACTGTGATTTAAGTATATGGAATATTTTCAAATCGTTGAAAATAAATAAATTTATGAATTACTTATTTTTAAAATAAGCATGGGAATGGTTTTCTAATATGAAATGGAACGGTTTTTGTGAATTCACCTTTAAGGTAATTGAAAGCAAATAACTTGAAATCGATTTGGGAATCGTATGCTAGTAGATGCTTGGGATTTAATCCACTTTGGAATTTATATATATGAAGGGAAATTTGTTTAAAAATAAATGTTGATTTATTTTTTTAATATGAAAATATAATTTACGAATTTGGAACGTAAGTTAAAATAAATCGGTAAAGATTTATTTGGTGGTTTGAAATTTGTTTCAAAAGGTATATATGGTTAAGGTGATTTGAAATTAGTTTTCAAATGGTTAAGGTGATTTGAAATTAGTTTTCAAATGGTTAAGGTGATTTGAAATTGGTTTGCAAATGGTTAATGTAATTTGAAAATTGGTTTTCAAATGGTAAAGGTAAATTGAAAATTGGTTTTTCAATTGGTTAAGTGTGGAAAATTTTATCGTGAAGTGGTTTTGGTAAAACAAATAACTGGGGCAATTATTTGTAAATGGTGTATATATATATATATATATCTTGTAAAGATATTTTGGGATTTAATAATTTTGGAAAAATTATTTGGAATCTGATGATGTGGCGCATCTTTATTGATAGTTAAATAACCAACTATCAATATTTACCCTTGGATGGTATTGATTGTGTTTGTTTGGAATTGAATGCGCACTTATTTTTAAAAATAAGCGCTCGCTATTCGGTTTAGCCGGGAGAGGACCTTTGTGTCATATATCCCATTCCGAATATGCGATACGTCGTTTGGATTGCATATTGAAGACCGGTGTTGAAGACCGGGTATTTGTGAAAACGATAGGATGACCTATCGATTGTCTCCGCATCGTTAGCTACGATATGGAGATTTCCTTTGTGATGGGAAATTTTATCGGGATTGTGAATACCCGGATTTCAAGGGCTTCTTTGGAAGTGCCTTCGGTTCTGTTCGAACCCGGAACAGACTTGTATGGTTACGTGTCTGACATTACATTTTGAGAGATAGAGCAGATTTCTTTCAAATACATTTCTGTTGGTGGCGGAGAATTTATTCTCTTAGCTTAACACCCTTCTCTGAGACGTACGAGCTCAGAGGTTATGTAGTTGAAGGTTATCAGCGATATTTCCCAATCTGGTAATGTGGCATGCTGAGTGCTGCTGCGTGATGATCATTGGTTGGTCATTTGTGATATGATCATTTGTTTGATCATTTATCTTTGTGATTATTGCTTTGGTCATCTGTGGACCCGAAGCATGGCTTTGTTACACAAAGCGTAGCTTTGTGGACGAGACTTCGTCAGGACCTCACTCCCCGGAAATGGTCGAAACAGGAATATGCGGCAAGGTTATGAGGGTCGCGCCCTTTAGGGTATGTCATTCCCTTCTGGAAAAGGGTGGTATCATGGTATGGAGCCCAGATATTTACTCATGTGGAAAACACTATATCTATTTCTGTGTGGTGTTGTTGGTATCGAGCGCTCGGATAAAGGTCCCAAAGGACCGGGGGATGACATATTCGTGTAGTAGTTACCTAGTTACAGAGGTAACCCGGCCTTGTGTTGGCAGAGATCTAACCGTAACGTTAGTTTCTCGGGACGTCCCGCCAGAGGCGATCCCATGTGGCAGTAGGAAGTTCCTTAGCCTGACCATTTGTTGGAAATCCTTTCATCCAATACGTGCCTTGTACGGTTTTAGTTGTATTACCTGCCATTTACTTATGGTGGTCACCACTGTTTAGATGGTAGCTATAGTAGGCATAGTTCGGAATGTCTATGCTGGCTAGGATTTATATTCTACTTTCGAAATTGATTTCTACACTATGCACTAGTAATAATATCAAAAATGATTTGATTTTCGCGTAGTAAGCATCTTTGACTATCATAAGGAGAAATCTCCTCCAATTCTGCGTTTGCATTGTGTGTGTGGCGGGAGGCCTTATGGTAGTTTCATTTTCCAAAAAGCATTGCGGATTTAAAAATTTAAATTTTCTTGTTGCTTGTTTAAAGATAAACTGTTTTTGAGTTCTCACACCAGTCACATGACTGACCTGGAGTTTATTGTTCCTTTCCTAAACTCTGGGTGCCCACTATTTTCCACACGGGCAGTCTAGAGTTAGGTTATCAGGTTATTCTGGATTCGGGAGTTGCTGTGCAGATCTGGAGGCGAGCCAGATAGCGTAGTCTATTATCTATTGTATATAGTATTCTTTCCGCTGTTTTATTGTTGTACACTCTGATGATATGATGTATTGTGATGTATGTATAAAATGTATAGTTCTTTTGTTTTAATGATATTCATTTATCTATTATATGTTGTTCCGCTGCGATTGTGAGATTCTGATATTGTTTCTCGTTCTGTTACTTGTTTTTCTGTTTTCTCTTCTCTTTCTTTTCTTTCTTCTTCTACCTCTTTCTTCTTCTAAAACCCTAACGGTTCGATTTTTCGGCAACGAAAAATCGCGTTCGTTACATTTGGTATCAGAGCATATGGTTAAGCGACAACCTGCTCTGTTGAGCATTACTCATTAGAGATAGAGTCAGCAGTACTCTAGAATGAGTAGGAGTGTAATAATGGATATGAGTGCGTATTTGTTAGTGAATATAAAATTGTTTTATATTGTGATGATTGGTTTGTTGAGTGGTATATGAACCTTCGTCGGCGCAGCCTCGAAAACTGAATCGAAGGGGTTTCTAAACACTTGAATAGAACAATCCGACACAATATTGTTTTAAATTGGGTAAATGAAATAATTTTACCTCGATTATATTTTATATATAAAAAGAAAATAATTTTTCAGGAATTATTGAAGTGTGTATATAATTGATTGCTTGGTTGTTGTAAATGATATATATATATATAAAATAATTAAAAGTTGTTTGAATAAGCTAATAAAAGCAACTATTGTAAAAGAATAATGGTATAAACCAATGAATCATAAGATGAAATTATAATTAATAATGATTTACAATTGTAAGATAAGCATGTATGTATATAAGAAGTAAAATTATATAAGTAAAAGGTTTATAAAAGTGATTTATGAATAGAAAGAAAACTTTTTGAAAGAATATTTAGCATTGATTTCACTATTGTCACTGGGAAATAATAAGGGTGATGACTGCAGCATCATCAGTATCATTTTCGAGTTTCTATGTGATGGATTTGCTACAAAAATGAATTTAAAAATTGAAGTTTTGTTGTAATAAATCAATTTGAAATTAAAATTCAACTTGAAGTTGTTAAGTATAAGTGAAAAAGGTTTTGAACTTATAATATAAGTTAGAAGTTGAATAATAAGTTTTATAACTTATAGAATGGGAAAATGTAAGTGAAACCAGTTATTGAAGTGGTTAAACAATTAAGTTAAGTAAAATGGAATATGAATTTGAATATTGATATGAATTTGGCTTAAGTAAAAGTTAAATAGGATTTACTTTGGAATTTAAAATCCGAATTGAATTGATAAGTAAAACTTAAGTTTAATTAACAAATGATGTTTAAATGGAATAACTTAAGTGAAGTTGAATAAAAAATCGATCTTTGCATCAAAGTTAAATAATCAAGTGAATTAAATGATGTAAATAAAGTTGGAATGGAATGCAAGTTAAGTAATGTTGAAAGAATTGATGTTAATATCAAAGTAAGTGAATAAAGTGAGTAAATAAAATTGTTAAAGATGTGAACTTAAGTTATATAAATGAAATTCAATTTTATTTGTAAAAAGAACTAGCAATTGAGTTAAAGTATGAATTGAATGTTAATCAATAGAATATGAATAAGTTGATATGAAATGATGCATGCAAGTGTAAATTCATTTGAAAATAGTTGAAAAGTAGAATGAAAATCAATTGAATGTTAAACCAATTGAAATTAAAACAGTTGAACCAAATTGAATGTAAGTAAAATGGATAAAATTTGGTTGTATTGGATGTGCATTGGTTGTTATTTGCTTGTTGGTTGATTGTATGAAAATTCCTTAAGTGTTAACGAAATTGAATCTGCTAATTTGAAAGCTATGTAATTGAATTCAAACGAAAATTGGAATGCAAAGTTGAATAAAAATGAATATGCAACTTTAATAGTAAACTAAAAGTGGTATAAGAAGCATGCATTGGAAATTTTGAACTTGAATTGGCAAAATAGTTTGAATGTTGGAATTGAATACTACTACTAGCAGGATATACAGGTATATAATGGAATTGGGATTTTGATTTCAAAGTTAAAAATTTGTAACGCTCGACAAAAAGGTACGTATTTCAATTTTTATATGAGATTTGATGATTTCCTTCTCCAGCCACTTGGCTTTCTCTTTTCTTTTTGATTCTGAGGGGCCGTAGAGCCGTTTTGTAGTCGTACCGATCTAGCCGCGCAAAGGAGACTCTGGCGAAATTTTTCGAAAATTTAGGGAGTTAGTAAAATTTTGAGAAATTTTGAAAGTTTGAAATTTGAATTTAAATTTAAATTTGAATTGTTGAGTAAACAATGTTGTTTGAAACCTATAATTGAGTTTGGAAAGCTAATTGAAATGATAGTAGATCTTTAATAAAAAGATTTGTTTGAAAAGTTGATAAAACTAATTAGTTTTGGAAAAATAATAAACGGATTATGAATTATTCTCCTTAACTTGCAATTTCGAGGACGAAATTCTTTTAAGGGGGGAAGATTGTAACAACCCAGAATTTTTAGTAATTTAAATTTGAGTATTTAATTAATTTTAAATATTAATAAGTGAATTTTTGGAGTCGAATAAATTTTATTTTGAATTTTGGATTTAATGGGATAATTAAGTCGATTTATTTAATAGTGAAATTCCACAAATAGTTAGATATTGGGTTAAATATGATTGAAAATGATTTGGAAAATTTTATTTTATCATATTAAAGTTATAGAAATATTTTAGAACTTGTAAAACTGAATTTGGAGTTAATTTGTAAAAATTGAATATTTTGATATTTAATTATCGACTGAAAAATAGCCAATTTTTGAACAGTCTCGGAATTGAACGAAACGAGTTCCATTGGATCCGTAATAGTTAATTATTATCGGATTTCAAATTTCGTAGCAAACGGAGTTGTCGTTTGACCGTGGCAGCTCGAAACGCATCGATATCGTTTTAATTTTAATTCGGCGAGTTAAAATAGCCATTTTTCAAACGGTCTCGGATTTCGACGAAACCAGTTTCATCGGATCCGTAATGTGATATTATTGCAAGATTTCAAATTTCAAGTCGTTTGGATTTGTCGTTTGTCCGGTACAAGCCAAAACGCCTAGAAATCGCTTAAATCGGTTTAAATTTAAATCGACCGTTTATTGCCGTATCTCACACATACTTCCGAATTAGCTTACGAAACCTGTTCCATTGTGTCCGAAACGCGGAAAAACCTTAGAATCGCCTGGCGGCACGCGTCGTTTGGAGTTCGTTTGCAAAAGTGTCAATTTGGGATTTTTATTATTAAAATAATAATTGTATGTGGTTATAAATGCAAATTTTCACCAAAACCCTTCTTCCTCTTTTGCTCTGGCCGGCCCTAATTATTCAAAGGCCAGAAATCACCCAACTTCCACCTCAAATCCACACAGATCCGTCGAGTTTTAGAAGAAACTTCCAACTGGAAAGTCGTAGAGGGCAGAGAGGGCTTCGATCTCAACGGTCGAGATCGAAATTGGAGCAACGGGGTGAGGGAGAGGGACCCGCGTTCTTGGGCTGTTGCGCACGGTTTTCGAGGCAGTAATGGTGGCCGAGTTCAACATCCTTGCAGGCGTGGGTAGCTCTTGTCGAGAGCTTCGATTTGGCACATCCTGATCGCTTTCTAGCGGAGTGTGGTGATGGCGAAGTGGAACCCTAGTTTATAGAGATTGGGTTCTCTTCTACTGGGGATGGAACGCACGCACGGGGGGGAAGGATCTGCGTGCGCAGGGAAGATGAGTAAGGGAGTGGGGGCCACATGCGTTTGAGGGTGAGATGTTGTTTCTTTTATTTTTTTTTTTTTTTTTTTTTTGTTTTGTTTAAATTCAAAATTCAAATCGTGTAACTTAAAAACGTGATATCTTTTGCATGCGAGGTCGGATTCGAACGAGATTTTTTGCGTTGGAATCGTATTCGCGTGCTCTTCGAAATGCAGCTGGTTTGGAGTCGATTGGAGGTCGTTTGAATTTTGGGTAAAATTAAACGTTCGTTTAATTTTATTCGAAACGAACGACGAAACCGGAATAAAATCAAGGTGAGAACTCCTCACTCAATCGAAAGGTTTTGTTTAAAATTTTGAATAGTTAATATTGATTGTTGATGGTTGATTGATTGTGCTAGTAGATATAGTAGGATATATACTATATATAGCGATATATATATATTGGCATATGTATATATCGGATTTGATTTCCCGCCTCGTATAGCGGATGAGACCCTATTGCGCCGCCTATTAAGCGGATATTTTATAAAATCCCATATACCGCGATATTCCACCTTGAAGTGGAATTGGTATTGTGCTAACGTCTGTGGATGCAGGGTAACAGGTTGGAGGGATCCAACTGGATTCCTCACATATTTATTTGGTTATGAATATTATGTTGATTGTTGATAATCACATTGATATATGATGTTATTCCCGTGATTGACCATTCGATGTCGTTGCATCATCGGATTCTAATTTTTAAATTAAAAATAACGGTTTTGAATTTAAAAGGGGTTTTAAATCGATTTTTCAAAGAATATGGTTTATTAAAAATTTTGAATTGATTAAATTTTAAAATAAATAGATGGATAAAATTTTATGTTTTAAAAATTTATATTTTTATAAAATATAACTTAAAAGAAATTTTTAACAATAATAGGTTTTTATAAAATAGTTAAATTTGGTTTTTGGGAAGTTATTATTATTAATGGTTTATATAAAGGATTTTATAAATGGATGTTTTTAAATTAAATTTATTGAAGTTATAGAATAAATTTATAAAGTGTTAAGTTGATGTATAACATGAATTCCACTAGGATTTATAGATTAATAAATGTGAAATTTATAAAACGAATGGTTATTGGAAAATTTTAAGTTTATAAGTTATTCACTTATAAAAATGAATTTGGGGCATAAAAAGGGGGTTTGTTGAAATTGTTAATAAATGAAGATTTCATTAGTTGAAATTATTATAAACCATAAAGAAATCTTGTAAGTGATAAGATTTTAAATCGGTGAAGTTCAAAGGAACGATTTGGTATATAAATAATATTATAAGTATTTAACTTACAATATGGCTTTTGGGTATGAAACTGGGTTATGTAAATTGCATCGGATTAATAAAGGAATTTATAAAATTGGGGTTTATAATAGAAATGGAATTTATAAACTATGTTTATAAATTTGAAATTCATCGAATTTGATAAATTGAAATATGGGAATTTGTTAAGTGGGCTATATTCACTATTTTGAATATTGAATAGATTATTAAATAAAATGGGTTTGTTTTTGGGAAAGGAATGTTTTAAATGGAATTTAAAACGAATTAAAGGTGTTTTAAAATGTATTGAGTATTGAAAACATAGATTTCAACATTGATTGTTGAAATAGAAGTTTTCGAGAAACAGAAGGGGATAATTTGTATAGTATTGGATTTATATATCTATTTTTTTTTATTTCAAATCCATATACTAGTGTTTTTGGGTTGTCGTAACGATGTTTTACGCAACATTCGTTTTTAACCCAAATAAATGTGAATAAGGGAATGTTTTCTTAAAGAGAATGGAATAAATACTTAACTGTGATTTAAGTATATGGAATATTTTCAAATCGTTGAAAATAAATAAATTTATGAATTACTTATTTTTAAAATAAGCATGGGAATGGTTTTCTAATATGAAATGGAACGGTTTTTGTGAATTCACCTTTAAGGTAATTGAAAGCAAATAACTTGAAATCGATTTGGGAATCGTATGCTAGTAGATGCTTGGGATTTAATCCACTTTGGAATTTATATATATGAAGGGAAATTTGTTTAAAAATAAATGTTGATTTATTTTTTTAATATGAAAATATAATTTACGAATTTGGAACGTAAGTTAAAATAAATCGGTAAAGATTTATTTGGTGGTTTGAAATTTGTTTCAAAAGGTATATATGGTTAAGGTGATTTGAAATTAGTTTTCAAATGGTTAAGGTGATTTGAAATTAGTTTTCAAATGGTTAAGGTGATTTGAAATTGGTTTGCAAATGGTTAATGTAATTTGAAAATTGGTTTTCAAATGGTAAAGGTAAATTGAAAATTGGTTTTTCAATTGGTTAAGTGTGGAAAATTTTATCGTGAAGTGGTTTTGGTAAAACAAATAACTGGGGCAATTATTTGTAAATGGTGTATATATATATATATATATCTTGTAAAGATATTTTGGGATTTAATAATTTTGGAAAAATTATTTGGAATCTGATGATGTGGCGCATCTTTATTGATAGTTAAATAACCAACTATCAATATTTACCCTTGGATGGTATTGATTGTGTTTGTTTGGAATTGAATGCGCACTTATTTTTAAAAATAAGCGCTCGCTATTCGGTTTAGCCGGGAGAGGACCTTTGTGTCATATATCCCATTCCGAATATGCGATACGTCGTTTGGATTGCATATTGAAGACCGGTGTTGAAGACCGGGTATTTGTGAAAACGATAGGATGACCTATCGATTGTCTCCGCATCGTTAGCTACGATATGGAGATTTCCTTTGTGATGGGAAATTTTATCGGGATTGTGAATACCCGGATTTCAAGGGCTTCTTTGGAAGTGCCTTCGGTTCTGTTCGAACCCGGAACAGACTTGTATGGTTACGTGTCTGACATTACATTTTGAGAGATAGAGCAGATTTCTTTCAAATACATTTCTGTTGGTGGCGGAGAATTTATTCTCTTAGCTTAACACCCTTCTCTGAGACGTACGAGCTCAGAGGTTATGTAGTTGAAGGTTATCAGCGATATTTCCCAATCTGGTAATGTGGCATGCTGAGTGCTGCTGCGTGATGATCATTGGTTGGTCATTTGTGATATGATCATTTGTTTGATCATTTATCTTTGTGATTATTGCTTTGGTCATCTGTGGACCCGAAGCATGGCTTTGTTACACAAAGCGTAGCTTTGTGGACGAGACTTCGTCAGGACCTCACTCCCCGGAAATGGTCGAAACAGGAATATGCGGCAAGGTTATGAGGGTCGCGCCCTTTAGGGTATGTCATTCCCTTCTGGAAAAGGGTGGTATCATGGTATGGAGCCCAGATATTTACTCATGTGGAAAACACTATATCTATTTCTGTGTGGTGTTGTTGGTATCGAGCGCTCGGATAAAGGTCCCAAAGGACCGGGGGATGACATATTCGTGTAGTAGTTACCTAGTTACAGAGGTAACCCGGCCTTGTGTTGGCAGAGATCTAACCGTAACGTTAGTTTCTCGGGACGTCCCGCCAGAGGCGATCCCATGTGGCAGTAGGAAGTTCCTTAGCCTGACCATTTGTTGGAAATCCTTTCATCCAATACGTGCCTTGTACGGTTTTAGTTGTATTACCTGCCATTTACTTATGGTGGTCACCACTGTTTAGATGGTAGCTATAGTAGGCATAGTTCGGAATGTCTATGCTGGCTAGGATTTATATTCTACTTTCGAAATTGATTTCTACACTATGCACTAGTAATAATATCAAAAATGATTTGATTTTCGCGTAGTAAGCATCTTTGACTATCATAAGGAGAAATCTCCTCCAATTCTGCGTTTGCATTGTGTGTGTGGCGGGAGGCCTTATGGTAGTTTCATTTTCCAAAAAGCATTGCGGATTTAAAAATTTAAATTTTCTTGTTGCTTGTTTAAAGATAAACTGTTTTTGAGTTCTCACACCAGTCACATGACTGACCTGGAGTTTATTGTTCCTTTCCTAAACTCTGGGTGCCCACTATTTTCCACACGGGCAGTCTAGAGTTAGGTTATCAGGTTATTCTGGATTCGGGAGTTGCTGTGCAGATCTGGAGGCGAGCCAGATAGCGTAGTCTATTATCTATTGTATATAGTATTCTTTCCGCTGTTTTATTGTTGTACACTCTGATGATATGATGTATTGTGATGTATGTATAAAATGTATAGTTCTTTTGTTTTAATGATATTCATTTATCTATTATATGTTGTTCCGCTGCGATTGTGAGATTCTGATATTGTTTCTCGTTCTGTTACTTGTTTTTCTGTTTTCTCTTCTCTTTCTTTTCTTTCTTCTTCTACCTCTTTCTTCTTCTAAAACCCTAACGGTTCGATTTTTCGGCAACGAAAAATCGCGTTCGTTACAATAGCTTAAAATCTTAACATCCTATCGAGGCATGCCGCTAGGCGTTTATAATGTTATACCCCTATTTTGAACGCAATGAAAAAAGTTTCGAGTGCTAATTCAATCGTATGAGAAGATAGCTTTTTGGACTCGGTCATTATGTTAAATTTCGATTTAATTTTCAGCGTGTTTACTTATTGTACGTCCAAATGATTATTCTAAATAATACAAAAATTGAAACCGATAATAATACAATATTACGGATCCAATGGAACTAGTTTCTTCAAATTCCGAGACTGTGCCTTGGAAGGCTATTTTTAAATATCGATTTAAGCGATAAATTTCAAAACTGAACAAAACACTTCCAAATTCAATTTTAACACTTTTACTATCTTCATTACCATCGATATTAATTTTAAAAACCCTTAAATTATTTTTAACAGGCTTAAAACTCCAGATTCAACATTTGACCCAATTTCCAGTAATTAATTCCAATAATTTAATTTCTAAATAATAATAATATTTGAATTCAAGTTAAAAAATAACTTTTAAATATTTAAAATCAATTAAAAGAATTTCGTCCCCGAAATTACTAGTTAGGAAGATGGTCCAATACCCGTTTACTTTTCCTCCAAAACCAACAGTTCAACATCCTACCAACTATCTTTTTATAAAAGACCCATTATCATCTTACTAACTTCCCAAACTCTCTCACAGTTTTCAGACAATACATTTTTGCTCAATCATTCAAATTAATTTAAACCAAATTTTGAATTATCAAAATTTTCTCAAAAAGTCTCTAACTCTCTAAATTTTTGAAAAATTTCGCAGGCGCCTCCTTTGCGCGGCTAGCTTGGTACAACTACAAAATGCCTCTACGGGCTCCAAAATTCCAAAAGAAAACAAAAAGCCAAGTGGCTAGATCAAAAACCCAATCATACAGAAATTTAAACACATACCTTTTTGTCGAGCAATTCAAACTTATCTTCTAGAATCAAAACCAATTTTCCTTTTCCTTTGTAATACCTGTATATCCTACTAAGCAATAATGTTCAATTACAAAATTCAAAAATTTCTGTACACATTTCTTTACAAAAGATTTCATATCTATTTTTCTTTCTATTCACTTATTCACAATCCTTTAGCTCCAACTATACAATTAGTTACACTCTCCATTTTCAAAATTCCTTATTTCAATTCCAATTTGAAATCATTTAATTGCTAACAAAAATATTCCTAAAAATTTTCTAACTTTCAAAATTTTTTTGCAGATCTCCTTTGTACGGAGGAGCTTTTGCAATTTGACAAGAGATATAAATATATATACATCGACCCACACGGTCGGAAAAACAAAAACAGTTCATATTTCCTATTTTTATGGCGTAGGCATACCTTTATTTAGCATTTTTAAGCAAACAACTTATTATTTTAGCAATTAGTGCATCCAAATCCAGCCAAACGGCTTTCCGGTATCTGTACTTACCCAATTCAAATATGTAAGTGCCAAAATCAAGTAACTTAACAACATTTTACATATTTAACTAGTAAACATATGAGTTTCCATAAGCAATGCAGGTTAAACAATATTTATAAGCAACTTATAAGGTTCCGACATTAATTTTAATTGTTTACAACCAATTCGTATACAACTTCATTCAATTTAAATGGTTTACAACACAATTGCTTACATTTCATTCATTTTTAAGCAAAACAAACTCATATGCACTTCAATTGATCTTAAAACCAATTTGTTTAATCTTTACCAACTCATAGAATTTTAATTACCTTCGTTTATGTCAAACGATAATTCATTCTATGCAATTTGATGATATCCATGTGAATAAATAATTACTTAAGTTTTATAACCAATTTAAATTGATTCCGACTCAATTTATTTCAATTCCTTCCATTTTAATTCATTCATAACCATTTTATTTAGTTAGCCCATCCATTTTATTTTAATTAATCTTCTTAATTTATCAAAATAATATCCAAGCACATACTTAACTCATTTATATTCGAATTGGATTTTATTTGTAACTCAAATCATTTCTGTTATAATCCAATTCCGTTCTATTTTTTTACAACATCTCTACTTATTTTAATTCATTATCAATCCAAGTCGAATTCTATTATAATTCGAGTTTATCTCCAAACTTCGTAATTAACTCCCAATTCAACTTCTATTTAACCAATTTGAATCTTACTAACGTACTCACTTTACTAATTTATTTAGCTAACTAGCTTACTCCTTTATTTTAAAATTTTAGAAATACTTTTAAATTCACATAATACTATTGAAATAACTTTTTATAAAAATACTTCTTATAACTCGATGTCTCAACCAGTCGATCCTTGCTTTCATAGAAATTCGGTCATACGTTGATCAGGCGTAGGACTAAAAATCTATAAGTACTTGGTAAACCCACTTCAACACCTAGTGAAAATACTTAGGGAAAATAATTTTATTGAAAATATAGAAAACAGTTTTTGAAAATAGAGGAAATATCTTTGGTGAGAATGCTTTGGAAATCATCACCCTCATCCATGGTCGCAATTACATCCTGGGTTACGTTGCCATCGCAGCAAAAGTCCATGTAAATGTAGGCACTCCGCGCCCCTCGATTACGCCATGGAACCCACAACAGATCGCAGTTACATTCCAAGGTTACGTTGCCATCAGAGAAAAATTCCATGTAACTGTACGCGTCAGCGCCCTCGATTTTCGCTGTCAAAATGAAACTTCTCCACTCCCACATAGGTTGCAGTCTACCGATGTAAAATCAAATGTAGACCGTTGGCTCTCAGCGGCACATACGACTTTCGCTATGGTCTGCAGTAGATCGCAGTGACATCGAGTTACACTATCGTCACAGCATAACCCAAATGCCTCTGTACGCATCAGCGCCCCTGACTTTGCTACACTCTACTCATAATCCTTAGGAACTAGTTTTGTCCGGACTCCTCACAGGATAAACTTTAGAATCCCCCTTAGGTTTCAAGGCAGTACCGCCCTGTGTTACTCCTGAGAAGTTCATTTCAAGGGAGCGCCTTTTTCTCCAGAGCCATTTCCAAAACACTTTATACTATACACATATAGTATCTTCCAAATCATAAACCTAGTATGAATCTCATATAAATCTTCTTTTCTCAAAATTGATTATCCCAAAATCGATAATTCTCAAACTAGGCTTTCCAAATTCCAATATTGATTTTACCCAAAAATCAAAAGCCTTTTCAAATCCAAAGGTTCGCAAAACCTTTTTCCAAAATCCTCATAAGATCCTTCATACATATATATAGATATATATAATTTTTTTCAAAAAACTTTGGATCATTTCAAACTTGTATAAAACTCCTTTTATACTTCAAACACTTTCAAAATCCTTCACTTCCGGCAATAGATTCAACAAGGGGAGATTCATCTTATATAACAAATATATATAACTTTGTTTATTCCAAATCAAATATTCAAATTTGATTACTCTTTTTTTTATAAAGTTGTTTCCATCTTACTTATCATCATAAAAATATCCAATTTTCACTTTTATCCATTGTATATTTCACAAAATATACTTTCATTTCAAAAGCAATCATTTCACATTTCTTATTCACAAATTTTCAATATCAATTTCATCCAAATCCATACGATGTACACTTATCATCCGTATGCTATACAATCTGATCGCTCACTCGATCACACAGTTTCACTTCCGAACTAGTATCGTCCATGTGTCTTTCTAGTGCGGACTTAGATCTGGTTTCTTGATCAGAAACCGTCATTCTCCTTACATAGCCTAACTATGATAGAGAATATCCAGAATCAATCAACAATCCATATCCAGGTCTGCCGTCGAAAATTGAGTGAAAAATCACAACTCGGATCGATAAACTATCTCGAAATTCTGTGCTCGAATCTGGATCAAATCACAATGCGAATAGAATAATATACGTACATCCTACATATTTATCTTCATTGATTATTAATTAAATCAATCTCCTTTTTCAATTCACATTCCCTCAGGTTCTTATACATTTATTCACCATTGCTTCAATTCCATTTGGATTATCACCTTAATTCTTATCTCAAATGGATATTCAATCATAAACAATTTAAAATCTGTCCAGCTTAAATTTAGAAAATAGCTTGAAAAGTTTAAAAATAGACAAGTAATTGAAAAACAATTAATAGTTTGTAAAATAGCTGTAAAACAGTTAAGTAATTGTAAAATAGTTGGAAAATAGTAAAATAGTTCCAGAGATTTTAGATAATTGCAAAATAGTTGTAAAATAGTAATTAATTTGTAAAATAGTTGAAAAATAGTAACTAGTTTATAAAACAGTTGAAAATTTGTTGAGTAGTTCTAAAAATAATTGTAAAATAAATATAAAATAATTTGGCTTTAAAAAAAAGGTTGTATATATTAAATAGCTTGGAAAATAAGTTTATATTAAAACAGTTTATATTGAAAATAGTCCAGAGTCAAAACTGTTCACTTCCCCATCAATTCAATTTAAATTTCCACATCCATTTAAATTGATCCAATTCCTATTTGAATAACTTCCATTTCCATTGTAATTGATTTAACTCCAATTCAACTTGAATCAATCTTGATTTCTTTCCCAATTCAAACCAAATTCCATTTGGTTTTAATCCTATTCAACTTTAATTACAATTCCATATTATTCCAATCAATTTGGACTAATATCAATTGAACCCACTTCAATTTCAAATTATTTCGATTCAATCCAATTCAAATTTTCCATTAAATTTTTTAAACTTATACATCTTCAGTCACAAATCTGATTAATTTAAATCAGATTCAATTTAAACGAATTCATTTCAAATTTCAAATTTAAACCATCCTGAATTATATAAATTCGAGTTAAATTTTTAAATGTTGATTTAATCCTTGAAATCAAATCAATTTATCTCTTTAAACCATTTAACTCTGAATCCATTTCAAACTTATCTTCATTTAATTTTAATTTGGTTGTATTTCTATTACCACTTAATTCTCATTATTAAAATTTTCAAATAGTATAGCAACCAATTACATTAATATTTATTAGAAAGAAATATTGCTTTATATATCAAAATATATTCTTATATAAAATCTTCTAAAATCTTTATATAAGAAAATAACAAGTACGCGCTCATATATATATACTCAACTCATTCTAGGGTACCATTGACCCTATCCTTAATGAGTAATCCCAACAGATCCAAGGTTCTCGCTTAACGTTCAGCTCTGATAGCAACTGTAACGACCCGGGATTTCGATCCCAAAAATTCCAGATAGTTAGGGAAGAAGAAAGAGATAGAAGAAATAGAAGAACAGAAACACCTACATCTCACATTCGCAGCTGATAAAATATAGTAACAAATAATAACAGTTTACAAAAGAATTCTGTATTTGTCAAATACATTTATAATACATCAGAGTTACACATATATACAAACACTGGATATACACAATCATCATGTCTCAGATATACAACAATATACTACAACGGAAACACTTCATACGTTCTTGCCATCCAGCTCGCCTCCTGAGCTCTAGAACGTCCTTACTTGAAAATCTGTAATACTCGGTCTGACCCGAGCATTACATCAAAGTAACACCCGGGTCAGGCTGGAAACCAGCGTGAGTAAACCCATCTAACAAGAAATACAAAGCATACAACTTATATAAAATCAGGGTAACTCGTATCAATTTACAAATTCATAATTTGTTATAGACATCACATATTTCACACATCAATGTCCTAAGTACCAAAATTTAGATTAAATGGTCTAATTTACTTAAATCATCTCATTCCAGCATATTGATTTCACATATCAATCTATAAAAATTCGAAGTGGTTTTGGGTATTTTCAAATACCCGACCCCAGTCTCTTCGAGTCTCATGTCATCCTAACTCAAGTTATCCAAATGAAATACACTTCAAACTTTAAATACAGGATGTCCCTTTACACAACAATGCACCATTGATAGATAACCACAATATCATGTCCGCCCAAACATATTATACTACAAAATATTTCATATCAGAGATATCAACTCATTCAAGGCATCTAATACCATTCAATTATCCTTAAGCAAACTTGATCACTTCCAAAATAAAGTTAATTACTTCCAATTGAATTACTAACCTCAATCACTTAGATTCCTTCACTTGACATTAATTAATTTCAAATCAATTAATTAATCACCCCTTAATTATCCATCTTAGTTAATCGCCCTAGATTAATTATCCTTCAATAACATTCAAGTAATTATCTTTAATTAATTACACAAATTAATTATTCTTAACCAAAAACAGTAATTAATCTTTAATTACTTCACAAATTAATTAACTAAAATTAATTACATTAATCCTTAATTACTTATATTAATTAATTTCTCATATATCACTTATCATTTTAATTTATATTAATCTAAATTAATTACATTAATTAAACCACAATATTAATCACTCTTGATTAATCTCAACCTGTAATTAACTATCTTTTTATTTACTTCATTAAATAAATAAATTACTTGTTTTATAAAGGAAGTTTAAAGGAATTTAAAACCAAATTCATTTTTAAATTCAATATTCTAATTATCAATATAATTCATCACAGAATATCAAATATTCATAACACGGAATATTAAACAATCTAAATAATTTTAAGGAATCCAGTTGGATCCGACCAACCTGTTTCCCTGCATCCACAGACGTTAGCACAATACCAATTTCACTTCGAGGTGGAACATCGCGGTATATGGGATTTATATAGTATCATCGGCTATTATGTGGCGCATAGGGTCGCATCCGCTATATAATGCGGGAAATCAATTACTCCACTATATACTATACTACTATATAATATAGCAAATCTATAATATAGCAAATCAAATCAATTTAACCATTCAACCAATTATTTAAATTCAACCATTTAAATTTAAATAACCCAGATGAGTGAGATTAACTCACCTTTGCCCCTTAAATTTGCAAATCCAATCCATCTCGACTTGTTTCTCCGTGATTTTAGACCTTGTATAAGTATTTCACAATATGTTACTATTTGAATTAACCACATAATTAATCACCATTTACTTATTTAATTTTCAACTTATAAATTTGATTTAAACTAAATTTTTTATATAACTCCACAGTATTTTTAAACACTTCTTATTTTCAAACTCTTATAAAATAATATATATATATATATATATATATATTTAAAAACTGTTTCCTACGAAACCAGATGCTAAAATAGCCCAATACATTTTTTTAATTAAATTCATAATTCCACGACATTCAAAATTCTTATTATATATAAAATTTCCAAAATCTTCCTGTATACATTTTATATTTTCTTTTTCCTGAATCAAACCCTTTTTTTATTTTTTGTTAAAAGAAAAAAAACTACTGTTGAAACTTTATATATTTTCATCTTCATCTATAAACATCTTCTATAATTCAATAAATAGATATATGAAACTACCTTACAGCAAAACAGAGAACCAAGGTCACCACGCGACCCCAAACTTCCGTCGACGCTGAGCTTCAACTACTGCCGCGCCTCGAACCACATCACCATCCGAGATCATCACGACTCCATGAGCCGCCCTTTACTAATATCTCATCCATTCTATGTCGTGTACCTCGAACGCGCGTACGTCCCCTCAAGCTTGCCATTGATTCGAACACAGCTATGACCTCTCTTTGATTATTTCGAACGAAATCATTCGATTCGACAGAAAGGAGGCTCGCGACATCCCTTCGAACATCCCCAGATATTAGATCTGAACAAGAGGAGATCTCAGGCATCAACACATCTCTAGGTTGAAATCAAATTGGGAATTCGAAGTGAAGAGGAAGAAAGAAAGATCACTATGCGCGATTAGAGATTTGAACGAGAGATCGTTCGGCCATTTTTTTCTTTCTGGTTTTGATTTTATTTTATCATTATTATTTTTTATGGAAAGCTTCGGCTGTTTACAAAAAGAAGGAGGAAACGATATTGAATGGGGAAGCATGCCTGAGAAGGAAAAGCACAAACCTATACTAACACTTTTATTTTTTTCTTTCAGCCTGGTTTTAAAAAAAGAGACATGATTAGATGGTAACGTGAAGAAATTTGGCTATAGTGACATCGAGTTGAAGGCAAAAGTTTTGATGTGAAATTGTTTTTGACTATTCAACATTTATTTTTAAATTTAAATTCAAACCGTTTTGAAACCATAGCTTAAAATCCTGACATCCTATCGAGGCGTGCCACTAGGCGTTTATAATGTTATACCCCTATGCTGAACGCAATGAAAAAGGTTTCGAGTGCTAATTCAATTGTATGGAGAAGATAGCTTTTTGGACTCGGTCATTATATTAAATTTTCGATCTAATTTTCAGCCTTTTTACTTATCCTACGACCAAACGATCATTCCAAATAATACGAAAATTGAAATCCGATAATGATACAATATTACGGATCCAATGGAACTTGTTTCGTCAATTCCGAGACTGTGCCTCGGAAGGCTATTTTTAAATATCGATTTAAACGATAAAATTTCAAAACTGAACAAAACACTTCCAAATTCAATTTTAACACTTTCACTATCTTCATTACCATCGATATAAATTTTACAAACCCTTAAATTATTTTTAACAGGCTTAAAACTCCAGATTCAACATTTGACCCAATTTCCAGTAATTAATTCCAATAATTTAATTGCTAAATAATAATAATATTTGAATTCAAGTTAAAAATTAACTTTTAAATATTTAAAATCAATTAAATATTCTAATTTAAATTGTTCAAAATTATTGGTCGTCACAAAAGCTTTCTGTTTCAAAGCTACAGATGGGTAAACATTTAAAATTTTGGAATTTAAATCTGTGTTTGAGATCATGCTTGAAGTTGAGTTGTATAGTTGGTTGCATGTATATAATATTTATATATACATATATGGATTTTTTCTGTGCATGTCTGGAAAAATAGAATTTGACTCTGTTCCAGGTTACAGGCTCAAACTTGTCAGAAATTTCAAGTCCTCCTTCTCTGATCCTTGTTAGATCTTAGGATTCAAACAAAAGTCGTTTGTCTATACATGTTTTATGTTTTAAAAATGAATTCAAGAAAAATAAATTAAAGTTTTCATTTGGAAAGTGAAATTACAGGCAAAAATTCAAAATGTGTTAAAATTCAAACATCATGAATTATAATCTCAAATATACCATCTGAAATGTTTTTGAAATTGATGTTTTTAAAAGCAAAAACTTAATTTTTAATGAAGTATCCTCTGAGAAAATCGAGGATGAACGGAATCACGTTTTTGATGAAGTTCTGGTGATCGACGAACTATTGGGTGTCGAGATTGTTTCCAGAGGTGCTTGTGTGGTCATCGAACTCGAGAAAAATGCGAGACGGATTAATAAATCATCATGGTGGTCTAATTATGATAATCTAGGGTTTATAAATGTGAAGCTCTGAATGGAATATCAACGTTGATGGTGGCCTAAGGAGATCAAACGAGGGGGTTGTCTGATGATCGAGTTTATTCCAGTTTGGGTTAAATGGTTAGTTTGCTAGATTTTCGACGGTGGAGGTTTCTGGGTGGTCGGAGGCTTAGGGGAGGTGGTTGCCATTTGTAGATGGCCACGACACCGACCGGAGGTGGTCGGAGCCTTTGTGTACGTGCACAGCCTTTGATTTGTGTTAGTGGATAAGAATTGAGGAGGAAGGGTGTTAACTCGAAGCAGAGGTCGGGGCAGTGAGTGGATGGCTCGAGTACTAGTTCGAGTATTTATGAATGGTATTAGGTTGCAACAACTTAGACGAAAATTCAAGTTTCAAAAAGAAAAATATAGTAAGCACACGGGGAAGAATCGAAGCAAATAGGTATTTGATTCGGGGAGCACTCTGGTAACCCTCGAGATCGATTGAAAATAGTTTTCAAAATTTTAAAATAAATTCAAAATTTAAAACATTCTCAATCCATGTTTTGTTTTCAAGTTAAATTTGAATTAGTAAAGGTTTTTATAATTTAATTTAATTAAGTAAAGTGTTTAATAAATATATAACCTTAGTTTTAATTGTTTATTTTAAATAAACTTGATTTTTGTAATTAAGAAAATAATTATGAAAAATGAAATGTTTTCTAAACATTAATTAAACTTTAAAGTCTTAAGATAATCAGTGTGATAATGATGATTAATTAAACAAGGTTTAAATGGTAATTAAAGTAGTTAATAAAGATATAATGGCTTATCTTTAAATTCATTTAAGTAATTAATGATTTGTTAATTTAATTAATTAAAGAATAATCACCTAATTAATTACTTAATAATTAAGGTTAATTAAATTAATAATTAAGGTTAATTAATTTATAATTAAGAATTAATTAATTAATAATTAAGGATTTAATCAATTAATAATTAAGAATTAATTAATAAATAATTAAGGATTTAATTAATTAATAACTGATTAATAAATAATTAAGGATTTAAAATCAATAATTAAGAATTAATTAATCAATAAATAAGGATTTAATGAATTAATAATTTAGAATTAATTAATAAATAATTAAGGATTAATTAATTTAAAATTAAGAATAATTAATCATTAATTAAGGATATTAATGAAAATAATAATGTGATTAATAAATTTAAATCACACAATTAATTCATCTTAATTATAGATGATTGATTATTATTGAATGTTGTGTATTGGATTGATATCTCTGATATGTGATTGGGATATTATGCGATGTGAATTGCTTTGTGTTGAGCTGTGATATCTGTGATTTGTTTATATGTGAATGTGAAAAACCATTAACCCGTAAAACGACATTTGAATTTCGATGCGACGGGGAGTCGGATTCCAGTTGGACATCTGAAACCCACATCAAACCTTAATGGTGAATCTTTGTGAATATATATCCACGTGTTTTAAAATTAAGCGCTCACTTTTCGGTTTAGCCGGGAGAGGACTTTGTGTCATATAACCCATTTCGAATAGTGATTCGACGAAATGCATAGCATTTGAAGATGGTGGTGAAGACCGGGTGTCTTCGAGAATGATAAGATAACCTGTCGAATGACCCTGCACTGAGTTGCTCCGGTATAGAGATCTCCATATGTGATGGGTAGGCCGACCGGGATTGTGGATACCCGGATTGCAAGGGCTTCCTCCTTTATTCGGTGAAGTGTCTTCGGTTCTGTTTAAACCCGAAACGAACTTGTATGGTTGTATGTCTGACATTACACTTTGAGATATAAAACTGATCTCTATCAAATACATTTCTGTTTGGTGGCGGAGAATTTATTCTCTTAGCTTAACACCCTTCTCTGAGACGTACGAGCTCAGAGGTTATGTAATTGATGATTATCAGTGATATACTCCCAATTTGGTAGTGTGGCATGCTGAGTGCTGCTGTGTGTTGCTGATCATTTGTTGATCAAAGCATGGCTTTTGTGTAAAGCGTAGCTTTGTGGACGAGACCTCGCCGGACCTCACACCTCGAAAATGTTCGAAACAGGAAAGATGCGGCAAGGTTATGAGGATCGCGCCCTTTAGGGTATGTCTATTTCCTTCTGGAAAAAGGTGATATCATGGTATGAAGCCTAGATATTTAATCTATGTGGTTGCTGCAAATTTATTACTTTGTGGTTGTTGCTTTGTGGTTGAGGGCCCTCGGATAAAGGTCGCTAACGACCGGGGAATGACATACTCGTGTAGTAGTTACATAGTTACAGAGGTAATACGGCCTTGTGTTGGCAGAGATCCGGGTAGGTTCTCGAGACATCCCTCTAGAGGTGTACCCATGTGGCATAGTAAGTTCATTAGCATGACCATTTGTCGGAAATCCAAAGAAACAATACGAGCCCTGTACGGTTTTAGTTGTATAACCTGCCATGCAGCGTGGCGGTAACCTGCCATAAACATGGTAGCTATAGTAGGCATACGAAGAAATGTGGTATGCTGGCTAAGATTGATATTATACTTTCGAAAAGTTTTCTACACTATGCACTAGAAATAATATCAAATGAATTTTCTCGTATCAAGCATATTTGACTATCATAAGAAGAAATCTCCTCTAATTATGCGATTGCATTGTGTGTCCGACGAGAGGTCTTATGGTAGTTTCTTTTTCCAAAAGCATGAACGGATTTCTTTTATAAACTATTTTATACAAACAACTGTTTTTGTTTATTCATACCAGTCTCATGACTGACCCGAAGTTTATTATTCCCTTCCTAAACTCTGGGTGCCCATAATTTCCACACGGGTAGCCTAGAAGCAGGTTATCCATGTTTTGGAGCTAGCTTGGATCGAGAAGTCTTTTGGGAGCCATCGTAGTTTGGCAAGCTTTTGGTTTTTGGAAGCTTTGAAGTTTGGAAGGTGGTACTTGGTTGGATTCTCGTTCTTTCTTTTTGAAGACTCTGTGGTTTCGTTCTGATGTTATCGGTTGTTGTTATATCATGTATAAATGAATCTCTTATGATGGTGGTTATATGTTGTAATCTGATGTGTTATCTGTGGTGTTGATTAATGAAATCATCTTTTGTTCCGCTATTTATATTCATCTAATGTTGTTATAAGCTCCATCCAAACTGGAGTTCAACGCTAAATCTCCGGCAGTCAAATACAAGAGAGCTATTTGAAGTCGATTTCCAATCGCTAGATTTTGGGTCGTGACAAGTGGTATCAGAGCTAAAGGTTGAGTAAGAACTTTAGCTATGGAATATAACACATTAGGTGGCTCATTAGAGATAGGGTGAAGTATACCCTAGAATGAGTATAACCCGAGAGACTGAAACTCTAAAATTTCTTGGTCTATTTTTTTAAACTGTTGATATTCCCTAAGATATCTCGTTTGTATACCTAAATCAAGTTTTCTTACTATTTACAGATAGTGAGAATGAGGGGGAGAAGAGGACGAGCTAGGGGACGGGGAAACACCACTTCAACAGGTCAAATCCTCGCAACAGCAGAAGCAGCTTTACCTACTCAACCTCAGCCGAATCTGGTTAATCTATATAGAAGTTTCTCGAGACTTGGTGGAAAGCCATTCACCGGCAAGGAGTCTATTTTTGAAGCCCAAGCTTGGATCAGATCGTGTGAAAGAATTTTTAAAGGGCTAAAATTGGAAGACGATCAAATGAGACTAATAGCTTCTTGGCAACTCCAAGAGGAAGCTCTTATTTGGTGGGAAACAGTTACAGTGGATGAGCTAAAAGATGAACTCTCATGGGAACGATTTAAGGAAGTGTTTGATAAATGATATATGACGTCTACTGGTATTTCTAGAATGTACCAGGAGTTTATGGATTTGAAGCAGGGAAGTTTATCATTCGAAGAATACTTAAAAGATTCAACGAATTATCTCGTTTCGGTCCAAAATTGGTAAACAAACCTCTAAAGAAAAATGAAAGCTCATTTGTGGGATGAATAAGAAATTCCATGAAAGAATGACTGCTCACGTTAAAGAATCTTTTTCTGATTTGATCGATATGGGTTATCGATATGCTACCCTGGATATGCAGGAAGTCCCAGAGGAAAAAGGAAATACGAGCAATCCAAATTGAAAAAAAAGAAAGTTCGAAGGCAAGAAACCATATCAAGGTAAGGAGAAGAAGAGCAATCAGGAAAACCCGGTGAGGAATATTACTTGTTTCAACTGTCTAGAAAAAGGTCATTATTCAAACAGTTGCAAGCAGCCAAAGAGGGATCAATCTGTAAAGACAAGACCCAGGCAATGCTATTACTGTCAGAAACCGTGACACAAAGTTAAAGATTACCCAACAATGAAGCAAGCTCAGGTAACAAAGGTGTACACAGTCAAAGATAAACCTTCAACCTCTAAAGAAGATAAAGGGAAAGGAGTTTTAGAAGGCAAGCTTATTTTTTATGATAGAATTGTTAGAGTTTTGTTTGACACGGGAGCCACCCATAGTTTTATCTCTCAACAAACTGTAAATGAATTAAAACTTGAACCTGAATTCATCGACGAGCCCATTTGCATAAAGAATCCAGTTAGTGGCCCTGCGAACCTTTGTCTACGATGTGGAGATGTTCCTATCTCGTATTCTTATCACCAGTTCCCTATCAGTCTCTTTGTCCTTGATTTTAATGAATTTGAAATCTTACTCTGAATGGATTGGCTAACAAAATAGGAAGCCAAATTTTGTAACAATCGAATGATTTTGATAAAAACCAAATTTGGGTATTTCATTGAGATTTCTTGTGGGGATCCGAGTCCTAAAAGGGATGAGTTGATGTATACCTTGGGATATCCCGAACCTAGTCTGCAATCTATACCCATTATCTAGGAATTTCCAGACGTTTTCGAAGAAGTTAAATCTTTAACCCTACATAGAGAAATTGAATTTAGAATTGATTTAGTTCCAAATGCTCATCCTGTTGTTCATATAAGTCGTGGGATGACACCCGGGGAAAGTATAGAATTAGTTAAGCAAACCCGAGATTTGCTTGAAAAAGGACCAATACGTCCTAGTGTTTCTGATTGGGGTTCGGCTGTGGTGTTCATAGCCAAGTTTAACGGATCCTTGAGATTGTGCGTGGACTACCGTGATCTTAATAAATTAACTCTCAAGAACAAGTTTCCTTTACCTAGAATCGACGATCTGTTTGATCAACTTCATGGCGCTCGATTCATTTCTAAGATGGATCTAGCTCAGGGATTCTATCAGCTATGAATTGCCGAAGACTGTATTCATTTAATAGCTTTCAGGGGTCCTGACACATTCTACGAATGGTTAGTTATGCCTTTCGGACTAACCAATTCTCCCGCATACGTCGTAGACTTAATGACCCGTGTGTTTCGAGAAGTGTTGAACAAATTCGTTCTTGTGTCTATTGACGATATTCTGGTCTATTCCAAAACCAAAGAGGAGCATGCTGAGCACTTAAGAATTGTTTTGGAGATATTCAGGAAGAATATTCTGTTTATCAAATATTCTAAAGTGTTATTTTTGTGTAAAGGAAGTTAGATTTCTTGGGCACATTGTTAATGAAGAGGGAATCTCTGTTGACCCGGGCAAGATTTCCGCTATTCTTGACTAGAGGAAACCCACTACTCCGAAAGAAGTAAGAAGTTTTCTGGGTTTAGCGGGAATATTACGGGAAGTTTGTTCAGGATTTTTCTAAGATAGTTAGTCTGTTGACTAAGCTAACAATGAAAAAGGCCAAGTTTGATTAGACTTCGAAATGCGATGAAGCATTCCAGGAATTAAAGAAGAGATTAACTACTGCTCATGTTCTTGCTATTATCAATGGGAACCAGGGCTTATCTGTTTACATAGATGCTTGTGGTGATGGTGTGGGTGCAGTGTTAATGCAAAATGGTAGAGTAATTGCCCACGCGAGTAGACAATTACATCCACACGAGAAAAACTACCCAACCCACGACCTCGAGCTTCTAGCTGTTATTTTCGCTTTGAAAATCTGGCGACACTATCTTCTGGGTAAGATTTCAGCTTTACAAAAATTTAAAAGTTTAACTTAACTTAAGGTATATACTTAATAAATCCTTCTTGTTTTAGGTGAAAAATTTGAATTATTCACCGACCATAAATCTCTGAAATATCTCTTCACCCAGGAAGATTTAAATTTGTGGCAACAACGTTGGTTAGAATTTCTAGCATCCTATGACCTTGATATTCAATATACGCTCGGAAAAGCCAATGTAGTTGCTGATGCTTTAAGTAGGAGACATGCTATTCTTGCATATCTTGTTGTCACTCCTACTCTCCTTAAAAAGATCGCCAGCAAGCAGAAAGAAGACCAGTTTCTTTATGGAATTTGTAAAAGAATAAATCAAGGTGAGGATTCCAGTTTTGGAATCGATAATAATGGAGTTATAAGGTTGAAAGACAGGATCTGTGTCCCAGACATTATGGATCTAAAACGTGAAGTTTTGGACGAGTGTCATAAGTCCAAACTTAGTATCCATCCAGGAGTTAATAAGATGTATCGAGATATCAAAATAACTTTCTGGTGGAAAACAATGAAAAGGGACATATTTATATATGTGAGTCGTTGTGCTACCTGTCAACAAATTAAAAGTGATCAAAAGAAAATGGTTGGTTTACTTCAGCCTTTGGAAGTACCAAAGTGGAAATGGGATCAAGTATCGATGGATTTCAACGACGGGTTGCCACGAACTAAGAAAGGAAATGAAGCAATTTGGGTCATAGTGGATCATCTGACTAGAACCGCCCACTTCATCCCAGTGAAATCCACCTGGACAGCAGCAAGCTTATCTCCATGGTATACCTAATAGTATAGTGAGTGGTCGTGATCTGATCTTCACTGGTAGATTTTGGGAGGCATTTCAAGCCGCGTTGGGAACCAAACTGAACTTCAATACTGCTTATCACCCGCAGTCTGATGGGAAGACGGAAAGGATAAATCGAATTTTGGAAGACCTTTTGTAAGCTTGTATTCTCGACTTTGGTGGTCCTTGGGAAGACCATTTGCATCTGGTTGAGTTCTCATATAATAGTAGCTATAAGGCCAGCATCGAAATGGCTCCTTTCGAAGCTTTATATGGCCGTCCGTGTCGATCACCTGCATCTGGATCGAGTCAGGTGATAGACTCATCCTTGGACCAGATATGATTAAAGAAGCCATGGAAAAAGTTGATTTTATTCGACAGAAATTGATAACTGCTCAATGTCGTCAGAAGATTTATTACGACCTCAGGAGAAGAGCTTTAGAATTTCAAGTTGGAGATTCTGTATTCCTAAAAGTGTCTCCAATACATGGAGTATTGAGATTTGGGAAGACTGGTAAGCTGGCACCCCGATATATTGGACCTTTTCTTATTATGGAGAGGATCGGTCCTTTAGCCTATCAAGTACAGCTACCCAGATGGTTATCTAGCATACACGATGTATTTCACGTTTCACATCTTTGAAAATATGTGCACGACTCAGATAGTATGATTGAAGAAGCCGCTCAGCAGGATTTGGAGATCACATCAAATCTAGCAGTTGAAAGAGAACCGATAAAGATTATAGATCATGATGAAAAGAAATTAAGGAATAAAGTTATGAAACTGGTCAAAATGCAATGGAGTGGTGATCCAAATGACTATAATTGGGAAAGAGAGGACAGCATGCAAAATGTAACAACCCGATCTTTTCAACCACTCGCATCCACATATGTCGGACTAGGATTGCTCAAATATCGAATTGTAAAATATATTTAGCATATCTCAGAATATACAACAAATAAATAAATCATAGAATCACAGACATGGAGTAATATAATCCAGCCGACGGAAAGAGATAGTAGTTCATGAAGCTACTATATAAATAAATCAGAGTTATATAAGAATACAACAGAAGTTTTAATATGATAAACAAACACAAAGCTGGATGCATCCCTGGAATCAACTGGATAACTGAAAACGAAATAGATAGCTGGATCTTTAAGCAAAGCTCCAACTCCAAAAGTGAGTCTAATGTTGTATCACTCAGTCTGACCCGAGTGTAAAGAAAAATATAAAACACTCAAGTCAGGACATACATATTTATACAATGTAAACCAACTCAATTGAACTGTAATATAAGGTGTAGGTAACTTAAAGGATACTTGGGACCGCCCATCCTCTAAGGATCCGTTAAACAATTTACTATGTAGTAATATTTCGCTATTATAATAATGTCTATAGTAAAATAAAATTACTTTTAAATAGCATTAAGGAGTGACCCAATATTCCCCTTAACACGTAATAGTGATAGTAGTCTATACAGTACTTACATATCTCTTGATCGGGAGACTACGAGAAGATACTCCATAGGTACGACACAAATCAAACTCATAAAAGACTTGCTAGGGTAGGTGACATGGCACAACTAGGCAATGTCAGGGTAGATATACCAATTACTATCTGAACTAGTGGTGACGCATAGCGCGCAGCTACCGCCCACCTCGAGCCACACCTTCTAAATCAAAAGTGGCCACCAAATCAATTTCAAAATCAGAATATAATATCGAAGGAGTGTGTCTGATAAGAGGAGCTACCTCACTGGTCCTGAACCGCTCCTGTTTTAGCTACCTTATGCCAACTCACAGAAGTCGGGTCCACGTATATACCTCAATGGAACGCCGCTAACATCCTACTTCATTATGTAATCTCCACCGCGTACACGGCTTTTAAAGTGGTTTTCAGTATTGACAGAGAGTATGCCTATATCCGATCTCGATCTCTTTAACAACCAAACATTATTATAACCCATGGAGTTTTATTTCAAAACCCTTTCTATTCCAAAACCATTTAAAATCAAATACTACTACTTCCCAAAGTAATATCCATTTTCAAAATGGTAATATTTCCTAATCCATATACTTTCCAAAATAATATCCATGTTGAAAACTAAATACTATATTATTTCACTTGAAAACCAAATCAATATATTATTTGAATAAAACCCAACTTTCCAAATGTCTGAATATTTCCTTCAATTTATTAAACTTGAAATATTCCTTAAAAATCATCTTAAACCAAAATATCATATAAAGTCATATTCTTAAATCTTTAATTTGAATGAGTTTCAAATCACTATATTTAAAGACAATTCTTAATTAAATACAATTTCGAACTCATAACGCCTTTAAAATGACCTTCATTTAAATCATTAAATATGAAGTGGTTATCCTTCCAAATCAAATATTCAATTTCTAGAATTTCAGCAATTTCTAAGTTCATTCGTTCCATTTCAACATTTCATAGCATTGAAATTTTCAAAACAACAGCATTTATAAAGTGTTATGGTAGGTATATTTAGTAGATATCAAAACATAGTTCAAATTTCAGAATTTACAGCATTTCAGAAATGCTGTTATTGGTATCTTTAGTATATTTCAGCCATAGTTCAAATTTTCAGAAATTATAGTACTTCAGAAATGCTGTTATAGGTCTTTTTAGTGTAATTCAAGCCGTAGTTCATTTAACCACAGCATTTCAGAAACACTATAATTTCTGTTATACCATTTAAAACAATATATCTTCAATTTTCTCATTTTTAACTTATCAAACTTATTCCACTTTTCAAAAAATTTATTTGGATATTACTTAATTTATAAATTTTAGTAAAATAACATTTATTATTAAATATACAATTTAAATTAAACATCCATTTGTAAAGTCAATACTTGATACATTGCATAACCTTCATTCCAATAAACAACTTAATAATTTATTTAACATACCCGTCTCATAAATGAATTAAATTTCCATTTATTTGCTTAATTTAATATTTCCATTTAAAAACAAATTCAAATTTCCATGTTAAGTCATTATTTAAATTACATTTCCCATTTTAAAACCATAACTATTTATTTTACACAACATAACATTTCACAAATATAAAAGTATGTATGTCTAGAGTGAAAAATCTCACCTTTTAAAAGCTCAAATTGACAAATTCAGAATAAAAATCCAAACTCCGCAAAGAACAAAAAAGTATGACAAAGAAAAATGCAAACTTGAGTGGATGAAGAGTCAGATCCAAATCTTGTATACAAACAAATATTACATACATAAGAATATGATTCAATACAAAAGAATAGAGGTTAAAACAATGGAAAAATAACGAATCAAAGTGGCATAACTTGCCTTAATCAATCAATAGCTTGGCTACAGCACATATGGGTTCAACGATCATCTTGTGTTGCTTGGTCATGATGGTTAGAGGTTTGCTAGGAGAATATGGAGACCGAGCCTAACTTGAAGGAAGACAAAGAAAACAAAGTGAAAAAAGGAGGAGAAAGGAGAAGGAAGCCATGACTTTAGATCTTGTACATTTTTTTTTCACGCAAATGAATAAGATGAGGAGATGAGAAACTTTATACTTGAAAAAAATAGATGGAAGCTAGGTTTTAGTAAATACACGTCCAAAAGAAAGAAACGGCAAGAAATAAAGAGGCTAGGCAATAAAAAGCGGGAGTTTGAATGGTTTGGGAAATAAAAAGGCAACAAATAACTTGATGTATTTATTAAACTTTTTCCTTTGTTTGAAAACAATGAAAAGAGGAGTTTGAGGAACAATATGTATGTGAATTATGAGAAGAATTCACGGCTATGAATGTGGGAAGTAATTGGCTATGAAAATGGAAAGGTAAGGAAAAAAAAGGCAACAAATAAACAAAACAAGTAACCTATATCTCTTGAAATTTCTAAGCTATTATTAAAAATAAAATCAATCAAAAATCAAATAAATATATTCAAAGTTTATACAAATAAAATAGAGAATAAAAATTAGAGAAACAAACATAGGGAAACAAAATATAGAAAGTCATTGCGTGTAAACACTATATTTTATCTAATTTAAAAAGTATAAGTTTAAATCCCCAATAAATCCATATATTTGATTTCTCAATTTTGTTATTGAATCAACTATTAACTTATCCTTTTATGGGTAATATTAACATTGGTTTATATACTAATATATTAATAACTTCCCAATTCATCCAAATTTCTATTTAAATAGTAATTAATTTCATTTACCTACAACAATTCATTTTATTACAGATTACATTCCAATTAAATAAAAATTGCTTCCAATAATTTAATATTTTTTAATTGCCATCTTTATACTAGGTCCATTATTACCCTATATACCTAGTTACATTAGTTTTATATTCCATTACACTAATCTACTCCTATTTTCATCTTAAATTTGTATTAAATGTTACATTTCTAAATGTGAAATCTTGTCAATTGTACACATTAATTAAGGTTTAAAACCAATTAATTAATTTAACTTAGTTCCATTCCTTTTACCAATTTACTACTTTATAAATAAATTTACGTTTCTATTTAATTCATAAATTCACACCTCCCGTTACTGCATTAATTCTCATTAATGACATTAAAGATTTCCTATTTATTTTATAGACTAAATATGCAACTTATAATAGCTGTTACCATTACCCATTAATTTACACTAAAGTTTATTATATTCAACAAATTATTATAATTGCCTACCTAATATTGAATTCATTCAATTACTATTAATTATACTAATTCATTTGTTTATACACCACTTACCCTTATTTACTTATATTCAATTTTATACTCCAATATAATAGTTACAACTAAATTAATAGGCTAATTAAATAGTAACTTACAACGGTTACTATTACTTAAAGTCACATTAATGAATTCATTATTGTTTACAAATCAAATGTTACAATTACTTAATTAACACTGATTTACTTTAATTTATTTTAATCATATATTATCTCATTAATGATTCAACATTCACACTTGTGATTTCATTGTTGACAATAAATGTTACCGTTCTTATATATCCAATCTTTATTCAAGATTCATTTCATATTATTCCTTTTATAAATTTAAATGTTTGCATTAATTTTCTTACATTAATTTATAGCCAAGTATACCAATTTTCATTACTTCACTAAATTGTAATTTCATTTCAATTGTTACTAATTAGTTCTAATTACCATTGTTGAATTTTAAATTAATAAGGTTTTTATTCATATTAAATTATCAAAACTTATTAACTAAACAAATTAAATTATAGAAAATTTTATGAGTCGTTACACTCTCCCCCACTCAAAACTTTTCATCCCCGAAAAGGAAAAGAAGGGAAAAGAAAGAATTAAGTAATCAATATATCTTATTCAAAATACTAACTTTATAAACAAATAAATTTACAAAATTAATTAATTTGAATAAAATATACCAATTTATTTAAAAATTCCTTTAACACCATTTTATATTATAAGTTATTCAATTAACCTTTTATTTTGTTTACCTCAATTAATCCTCTTTACAACTAAAATTTAAGTGTACAACATTTATTATAAGCACTCAAATTTTATTTATAAAAATCCCTTTTATATCGTATATTGTCCAATTACATTGTTAACTTCTAATGATTAAGGTAAGTTATATTGGAATGTAATAGAATATTAGACAAATAAAATCTTCTAATTCAATTATCTCAAGCTTAAATATTTATTATCCTTTAAGACAAAGTTTAAGAATTAGATTTTCAATTAAATTCAAACTATTTTAGAGATAAATAAATATACACAATATATATCAAATCAAATTCTAGAAATCCAAATCAATTTGAATTTTCAAAGAAAAACTATAGCAAAGCTACAGAATGGTCTCTCCACTTTAAACTCGAAATTGAATGTCGATGATGTTGCAGCCATCACCGAAATTATTTTCCAGCGACAAAGAAAAGAGCACTGATTTACAAATTAAAAATTCTTTGAAACAATTTCTACTTGAAATACTTTAAATAATACACCTTTGAACTTTAAACACAAAGTTTGAAACCATCGGAAAATTAAATTCTTAGTTTCTTGTTTTAAATTCATTTAAATTTCCAAATCAATTTATAACCATGTTTAATTATTTATATATGGAACTAAAGCCAATGGTTATAAAATACATACAAAGTCAAATATTATTTCTTAACATCCAATTCAATTAACTATCAAAGTTCATAAAATTATACTTATATAATATAATTATACAAAAGTTATTCATCACTAAATTTGAAAACCATATTGTGTCGGTTTGCTCTGTTCAAGTATTTTGGAGATCCTATCGATAGCGTTGATCAGACGAATCGATCGAAAACCCAAATCAACATCAACAACTCAAACAACACAATATATAAAACATTTTAAATATAGCATTACAAAGCAAGAATGAGGTTCAAATTTGATTAACTCAAAACAAAGAAAATTTTGATTTGAGGCTAAGTTGGAACAAAAGATAAGATGATTAACTAACCGAGTAAGGAAATGGTTAAGCTTATACAAATTGTGGGCAACCTTAACCGGGTCAACCGTGATTTCAAGAATTAGATCGATGCAATATTCTGAAGCAATCTACATTAGATCTTAAGAGATAGAATTCAGGCACAACAAGAGATAGCAGCATCATAAACCAAGGATAGAGAAATCTCCGGTGCAACAATGCCGATTGTAAAGGAGTTTCACCCCCTTTACAGGCCATTCGAAGTGGAGTTATGGGATACTCCAGAATCAAAAGAATACGAATAGTGGGGAACAAGAATGTAATTTGGAACCGCAGGGAACGTTCCAAAATTCAAAGGAAACCGAGTCAAAAGGAAGAGATTCACGCTCGAATGAAAGTGACTCTGTAAATAAATTTACCATATATGCTAAGTTTTTCCTAGAGCCAAAGCTCTGATACCAAATGTAACGACCCGATATTTTCAACCATTCGCATCCACACATGTCGAACTTGAATTACTTAAAATACCAAATTGTAAAATAAATTTGGCAAATCTCAGAATATACAGCAAATAAATAAATCATAGAATCACATACACAGAGTAATATAATGCAGCGGAAGCAAAGAGATGGTTGTTCATGAAGCTATTATAAAAATACATCAGAATTATACAAGAATACAACAGAAGTTTTAATATGATAAACAAACACAAAGCTGGATGCATCCCTGGAATCAACTGGATAACTGAAACCAAAATAGATAGCTGGATCTTCAAGCAAAGCTCCAACTCCGATTTTGAGTCTAATGCTGTATCATTCAGTCTGACCCGAGCGTAAAGCAAAACACAAAACACTCGAGTCAGGAAATACATACTTATACAATGTAAATCAACTCAAGTGAACTATAATATAAGGTGCAAGTAACTTAAAGGATGCTTGGGACCGCCCATCTTCTAAGGATACGTTAAACAATTTAATATGTAGTAATATTTCGCTATTATAATAATGTCTATAGTAAAATAAACTTAATTTTAAATAGCGTTACGGAGTGACCCAATATTCCCCTTAACACGTAATAGTGCTAGTAGTCTGTACAGTACCTGCATATCTCCTGATCGGGAGACTACGAGAAGATACTCCATAGGTACGACACAAATCAAACTCGTACAAGGCTCGCTAGGGTAGGTGACACGGCACAACTAGGCAATCCAAGGGTAGATATACCAATTACTATCCGGACTGGTGGTGACGCATAGTGCGTAGCTACCACCCACTTTGAGCCACACCCCCAAAATCAAAAATCAAAAGTTGCCACCAAATCAATCTAAAAGTCAGAATACAATATCGAAGGAGTGTGTTCGATAAGAGGTACTACCTCACTGGCCTGGAATCGCTCCTGTTCTGGCCACCTTATGCCAACTCACGGGAGTCGGGTCCATGTACATACCTCAAAGGAATGACGCCTCCATCCTACTTCATTCTAGAATTCCACTACTTACACGGTTGTTAAAGTGGTTTTCGATATCGACAGCGAGTATGCCCATATCCGATCCCGGTCTCTTTAACAACCAAAACCTTATTATAACCCATGGAGTTTTATTTCAAAACCCTTTCCATTCCAAAACCATTTAGAATCAAATACTACTACTTCGCAAAGTAATATTCATTTTCAAAATGGTAATATTTCCAAATTCATATACTTTCCAAAATAATATCCATGTTCAAAACTAAATACTATATTATTTCACTTCAAAACCAAATCAATATATTATTTAAATAAAACCCAACTTTCCAAATTTCTGAATATTTCCTTCAATTTATTAAACTTGAAATATTCCTTAGAAATCTTCTTAAACCAAAATATCATATAAAGTCATATTCTTAAATCTTCAATTTTAATGAGTTACAAATCACTATATTTAAAGACAATTCTTAATTAAATACAATTTCCAACTCATAGCGCCTTTAAAATGACCTTCATTTAAACCATTAAATATGAAGTAGTTATCCTTCCAAATCAAATATTCGGTTTCCAGAATTTCAGCAATTTCTAAGTTCATTCGTTCCATTTCAACATTTCAAAGCATTGAAATTTTCAAAACAGCAGCGCTTATAAAGTGTTGTGGTAGGTATATTTAGTAGATAATAAAACATAGTTCAAATTCAGAAATTACAGCATTTCAAAAATGCTGTTATAGGTATCTTTAGCATATTTCAGCCATAGTTCAAATTTTCAGAAATTACAGCACTTCAGAAATGCTGTTACAGGTCTTTTTAGTATAATTCAAGCCATAGTTCATTTAACCACAGCATTTCAGAAACGTTATAATTTCTGTTATACCCTTTAAAACAATATATCTTCAATTTTCTCATTTTTAACATATCAAACTTATTCCACTTTTCAAAAAAAATATCTGGATATTACTTAACTTATAAATTTTAGTAAAATAACATTTATTAATAAATATCCAATTTAAATTAAACATCCATTTGTTAAGTCAATACTTGATACATTGCTTAACCTTTATTCCAATAAATAACTTAATAGTTTATTTAACATACCCATCTCAAAAATAAATTAAATTTCCATTTATTTGCTTAACTTAATATTTCCATTTAAAACCAAATTCAGATTTCCAAGTTAAGTCATTATTTAAATTACATTTCCAATTTTAAAACCATAACTATTTATTTTACACAACATAATATTTCACAAATATAAAAGTATGTATGTCTAGAGTGAAAGTCTCACCTTTTAAAAGCTAGAATTGACAAATTCAACATAAAAATCCAAACTCCGCAAAGTACAAAAAAGCACGACAAAGCACAATGCAAACTTAAGTGGATGAAGAGTCAGATCCAAATCTTGTATGCAAACAAATATTACGTACATAAGAATATGATTCAATGCAAAAGAATAGAGGTTAAAACAATGGAAAAATAACGAATCAAAGTGGCATAACTTGCCTTAATCTATCAATGGCTTGGTTACACCACATATGGGTTCAACCATCATCTTGTGTTGCTTGGTTATGATGGTTAGAGGTGTGCTAGGAGAAGATGGAGACCGAGCCTAACTTGAGGGAAGACAAAGAAAATAAAATGAAAAAAGGAGGAGAAAGAAGAAGGAAGCTATGACTTTAGATCTTGTATATTTTTTTCACACAAATGAATAAGATGAGGAGATGAGAAACTTTGTACGTGAAAAAAAATAGATGGCGGCTAGGTTTTAGTAAATACACGTCCAAAAGAAAGAAACGGCAAGAAATAAAGAGGCTAGGTAATAAAAGGTAGGAGTTTGAATGGTTTGGGAAATAAAAAGGCAACAAATAACTTGATGTATTTAATAAAAAAATTCCTTTGTTTGCACGCAATGAAAAGAGGAGTTTGAGGAACAATATGTACTTGAATTATGAGAAGAATTCATGGCTATGAATATGGGAAGTAATTGGCTATGCAAATGGAAAGGCAAGGGAAAAGAAAAAGGTAACAAATAAACAAAACAAGTAACCTATATCTCTTGAAATTTCTAGGCTATTATTAAAAATAAAATCAATCAAAATCAAACAAATATATTCAAAGTTTATACAAATAAAATAGAAAATAAAAATTAGGGAAACAAACATAGGGAAATAAAATATAGAAAGTCATTGCGTGTAAGCACTGTATTTTATCTAATTTAAAAAGTATAAGTTTAAATCCCCAATAAATCCATATATTTGATTTCTCAATTTTATTATTGGATCAACTATTAACTTATCCTTTTATGGTTAATATTAATATTGGTTTATATACTAATACATTAATAACCTCCCAATTCATCCAAATTTCAATTTACATAGTAATTAATTTCATTTACCTACAATAATCCATTTTATTATAGATTACATTCCAATTAAATAAAAATTGCTTCCAATAATTTGATTTGGTTTAATTGCCATCCTTATGCTAGTCCATTATTACCCTATATACCTAGTTACATTAGTTTTATATTCCATTACACTAGTCTACTCCTATTTTCATCTTAAATATGTATTAAATGTTACATTTCTAAATATGAAATCTTATCAATTGTACACAATAATTAAGGTTTAAAACCAATTAATTAATTTAACTTAGTTCCATTCCTTTTACCAATTTATTACTTTATGAATAAATTACGTTTCTATTTAATTCATACATTCACACCTCTCGTGACTACATTAATTCTCATTAATGACATTAAAGGTTTCCTATTTATTTTATAGACTAAATAGGCAACTTATAATAGCTGTTACCATTACCCTTTAGTTTACACTTAAGTTTATTATATTCAACTAATTATTATAATTACCTACCTAATATCCAATTCATTTAATTACTATTAATTATACTAATTCATTTATTTATACACCACTTACCCTTATTTACCTATATTCAAATTTATACTCAAATATAATAGTTACAACTAAATTAATAGGCCATTAAATAATAACTTATAACCATTAATATTACTTTAAGTCACATTAATGAATTAATTATTGTTTACAAATCAAATATTACAATTTCTTAATTAACACTGATTTACTTCAATTTATGTTAATCATATATTATCTCATTAATGATTCAACATTCACACTTATGATTTCATTGTTGACAACAAATGTTACCATTCTTATATACCCAATCTTTATTCAAGAGTCATTTATTTCATATTGTTCCTTTTATAAATTTAAATGTTTGCATTAGTTTTCTTACATTAATTTATAGCCAAGTATGCCAATTTTCATTACTTCACTAAATTGTAATTCCATTTCAATTGTTACTAATTAGTTCTAATTACCATCGTTCAATTTTAAATTAATAAGGTTTTTTTCATATGAAATTACCAAAACTTATTAACTTTACAAATTAAATTATTGAAAATTTTACGGGTCGTTACACAAAAGTCCTATCTTAATTGCAGAGTGGATATTTCGACTTAATCTGGTAAGTCATTCTCAATCTTTTCATGTATTCTTATATTCTTTGTTTGTTTTTCTCTTTTTCAAATTTAGAGGATGAAATTTCCTTAAGGGGGAAATATATAACATCCCAAATTTTATCAGATTTAAAATTAATAATTAATTTGAATTTCTAGAATTTAATTGGGAATTCGTTTGAAATTCTTCAAGGCAAATAAAATTAGTATTGGTTCATACATATATAAATGGATTGTAATTCAAATTTGAATTTGAATTTGAATTTTAAATAAAATCTTAGTAAAATAATTTGGATTTAAAAATAACATATATGTGATTTATTTAGTAATATATTAATTTTAAAACATTTTCTTTTAAAAAATAGTATAAGTATAATAAATAAAATGTATTTATAAATTAGGAAAATGTATTTATCAATTAAGGAAATGTATTTAAATTTTTTATAAAAAATGAATACAAAATACTTAATGCATGCATAATACAAGTGTTAAATTTTAACACAAATATTAACAAGTGTTGGAATTATAAGTAAATAAATTTACAAGTGTTGATGATTTAATCCATGTAAGATAAGTGTCATTTTCTTTGTTTTTACTTTTGAAATTTTAATTAAAATAGAAATAAGCATATAAAGACACTACACTTCCTTCCCTCTAATTTCTTTTACTTTCATTTTAAAAGGCAAAGCCTGTTAAAATTTTAAAACCTAAAGAAGGAAAAAAAAAAGAAGCTAGAAAAAAATCATCATCAAAGAAAACTTCAAAGAACAGACTTGAATCTGAAGCTATCTGAAACCAAATATTACGCAAGCAGAGATCATCCCAAGTATATTTTCAACACAGCAATTAAACATATTACAACTAAGCTAGGATCAACTCAATAATCAAGTGGTTAAACAAAATCAAATAAGCTCCCAGTTTTTCAAATTTAAATCAAGTTCCAATATTTACAAAAGCTTTCTGTTTCATAGCTACAGGTGAGTAAACTTTCGAAATTCTAGAATTTAAATCTGTTTTTGAGATCATGCTTGAATTTAAGTTGTATAATTAGTATACAAGATATATATGCGTGTGTAGATCTGTTTTGTGCATGTCTGGAAAAACAGAATTTGACTCTGTTCCAGGTTACAGGCTCAAACCTGTCAAAAATTTCAAGTCCTCCTTCTCTGATCCTTGTTAGATCTTAGGATTCAAACAAAAGTCGTTTGTTTAAACACGTTTTAAGTTTTAAAAATGAATTCAAGCAAAATAAATTAAATTTCTATTTTGAAAAGTGAAACTACAGGCAAAAATTCAAAATGTGTTAAACATCATGAATTATAATGTCAGGTATACCATCTGAAATGTTTTTGAAATTGATGTTTTTTAAAAGCAAAATCATAATTTTAATGAAGTGCCCTCTGAGAAAATCGAGGATGAACGGAATCACGTTTTTTATGAAGTTCTAGTGATCGGCGAACTATTGGGTGTCGGGATTGTTTCCAAAGGTGCTTAGGTGGTCGTCGAACTCGAGAAAAATGCAAGACGAATTTATAAATCATCGTGGTGATCTGATGATCTAGGGTTTAAAACCCATACTTAGTCAAATTCGGGTTTTGGAATGATGTCCCCTCATCGTCGCATCGGAGTCGTTCGCACCGATGGCGATCGAAGCCTTGAAGACAGGCGAAGCTCTGAACGTAGTATCAACGTCGCTGGTGCCCTTCGGAGATCAAACGAGGGGGTGTCTGATGATCGAGTTTATACCAGTATGGGTTAAATGGTTAGTTTGCAAGTTTGTCGACGGTGGAGGTTTCTAGGTGGTCGGAGGCTTAGGGGAGGTGGGTGCTAATTTGTCGATGGCCACGACACACACCGGAGGTGGCCGGAGCCTTTGTGTATGTGCATAGCCTTTGGTTTGTGTCATTGGAAATTGAGGAGGAAGGGTTTTAACTTGAAGCAGTGGTCGGGGGACTGGGTGGATGGCTCGAGTACTGGTTCGAGTATTTTTGAATGGTACCGGGTTGCAAAACTTAGACGAAAATTTAAGTTTTAAAAAGAAAAATATGGCAAGCACACGAGGAAGACACGAAGCACATAGGTATTTGACTCGGGGAGCACTCGGGTAACCTCGGGACCGATTGAAAACAGTTTTCAAAATTTAAAATAAATTCAAAATTTGAAACATTCTCAATCCATGTTTTCCAAATAATTGTTTTCAAGTTAAATTTGAATTAGTAAAGGATTTTATAATTTAGTTTAATTAAGTAAAGTGTTTAATAAATATATAACCTTAGTTTTAAATGTTTATTTTTAATAAACTTGATTTTTGTAATTAAGAAAATAATTATGGAAAATGAAATGTTTTCTAAACACTAATCAAACTTTAAAGTCTTAAGATAATCAGTGTGATAATGATGATTAATTAAACAAGGTTTAAATGGTAATTAAAGTAGTGAATAAAGATATAATGGTTTATCTTTAAATTCATTTAATTAATTAATGATTTGTTAATTTAACTAATTAAAGAATAATCGCCTAATTAATTACTTAATAATTAAGGATAATTAAATTAATAACTAAGGTTAATTAAATTATAATTAAGAATTAATTAATTAATAATTAAGGATTTAATTAATTAATAACTAAGAATTAATTAATTAATTATTAAGGATTTAATTAATTAATAATTAAGAATTAGTTAATAAATCATTAAGAATTTAATTAATTAATAATTAAGAATTAATTAGTAAATAATTAAGGATTTAATTAATTAATAATTAATAATTAATTAAAAATTAATTAATTAAAAATTAAGAATAATTAATCATTAATTAAGGATAATTAATGAAAATAATTATGTGATTAATAAATTTAAATCACATGATTAATTCATCTTAATTTTAGATGATTGATTATTATTGAATGTTGTATTGGATTGATATCTTTGATATGTGATTGGGATATTATTTGATATGAATTGCTTTGTGTTGAGCTGTGATATTTGTGATTTGTTTCTGTGTGAATGGGTAAACCCATTAGCTTGTAAAACGGCATTTGAATTTCGATGCGACAGGGAGTTGGATTCCAGTTGGATATCCGAAACCCACATCGAACCTTAATGGTAAATCTTTATGAATGATATATCCACGTGTTCTAAAATTAAGTGCTCACTATTCGGTTTAGCTGGGAGAGGACTTTATGTCACATAACCCATTCCGAATAGTGATACGACGAAATGGATAGCATTTGAAGACGGTGGTGAAGACCGGGTGTCTTCGAGAACGATAGGATAACCTGTCAAATGACTCTTCACTGAGTTTCTCCGGTATAGAGATCTCCATATGCGATCGGGATTGTGGATACCCGAATTGCAAGGGCTTCTTTCTTTATTTGATGAAGTGCCTTCGATTCCGTTTGAACTCGGAACGGACTTGTATAGTTGTATGTCTTACATTACACTTTGGGATATAAAGCTGATCTCTATCAAATACATTTCTGTTTGGCGGCGGAGAATATATTCTCTTATCTTAACACCCTACTCTGAGATGTACGAGCTTAGAGGTTATACAATTGATGATTATCATTGATATACTCCCAATCTGGTAGTGTGGCATGTTGAGTGCTGCTGTGTGTTGCCGATCATTTGTTGATAAAAGCATTGCTTTTGTGTAAAGCATAGCTTTGTGGACGAGGCCTCGTCGGACCTCACACCTCGAAAATGGTCAAAACAGGAAAGATGTGGCAAGTTTATGAGGATCGCGCCCTTTAGGGTATATCTACTTCCTTTTGGAAAAATGTGATATCATGGTATGGATCCCAGATATTTAACCTATGTGGCTGCTGCAAATTTATTACTTTGTGGTTGGTGCTTTGTGGTAGAGGGCCCTCGGATAAAGGTCACTAATGACCAGGGAATGACATACTCGTGTAGTAGTTACCTAGTTACAGAGGTAACTTGTAACGTTTGCGATTTTTCGTTGCCGAAAAACCGAAATGTTAGGGTTAAAGAAAAAGAAAAAGGTAGAGGAAGAGAGAAAAAGATAGAAACTAAAGAGAAAAGAACGGAACGGAAAGAAATAACAGAACAACATCAGAATCTCACAATTTGCAGCGGAACAACATATAATAAATAAATGAATAATCTTTAAACAAAGAACTATATCAGTTATTACATTACATTACATCATCAGAGTGTACAACAACAAACAACATCAACAGCGGAAAAGAAATACTATATACTAGTAATAAGCCATGCCATCCAGCTTGCCTCCAGCAACTCCTGAATTCCAGAATATCCTGATAAACCTGTCTCTTGACTGCCCGTGTGGAAATTGGTGGGCACCCAGAGTTTAGGAAGGAAAACAATAAACTCCGAGTCAGTCATGTGACTGGTGTGAGAACTCAAAACAGTTTATCTTTAAAACAAAATAGAGAAATATTTTTAAAGTCAATTCGCAATGCTTTTTAAAAATGAGACCACCATAAGGCCTCCCGCACACACACACAATGCAAACGCAGAATCGGAGGAGATTTCTCCTTATGATAGTCAAAGATGCTTGATACGCATTAAAAAGAACATTTGATATTATTACTAGTGCATAGTGTAGAGAAAATCATTTCGAAAATAAAGATATAAATCTTAGCCAGCATAGACATTTCGAACTATGCCTACTATAGCTACCATCCAAACAGTTGGGCGCCACCATAAGTGAATGATAGGTTCTACAACTAAAACCGTACAAGATCGTATTGTTTCTTTGGATTTCCAACAAATGGTCAGGCCAAGGAACTTCCCATTGCCACATGGAAACGCCTCTGGAATGACGTCCCGAGAACCAAACCGGATCTCTGCCAACACAAAGCCGGGTTACCCCTAACTGGGTAACTACTGACATGAATATGTCATCCCCTGATCGTAACCGATCTATCCGAGGATCCTCGATTTCCAACAACCACAAAATATGCAGCAACAACATAGGTTAAATATCTGGGCTCCATACCATGATATCACCTCTATCCAGAAGGAATGACATACACTAAAGGGGCGCTACCCCCTAATAACCTTGCTTCATCCTTCCTGTTTTGACCATTTCCGGGGTGTGAGGTCCGACGAAGTCTCGTCCACAAAGCCACGCTTTATACAAAAGCTGTGCTTTGGGTCAACAAATGATCATAGAAATGATCACAAAGATAAATGATCAAATAAATGATCCTATCACAAATGATCAAACAATGATCATTTCACAGCAACACTCAGCATGCCACACTACCAAATTGGGAGTATATCACTAATAACCTTCAACTATGTAACCTCTGAGCTCGTACGTCTCAGAGAAGGGTGTTAAGCTAAGAGAATAAATTCTCCGCCACCAACAGAAATATATTTGAAAGAAATCAGCTTTATATCTCAATTTGTAATGTCAGACATACAATCCATACAAGTCTGTTCCGGGATCGAATAGAACCGAAGGCACTTCCAAAGAAGTCCTTGCAATCCGGATATTCACTAATCACGACTGGACTTCCCGTCACTAAGGGTGATAAAACCTCTATATCGGAGATCAGCCGATGTAGAGTAACTCGACGGTAATCCTTCCGTTTTCACAAATATCCGGTCTTCAACACCGGTCATCGAATGCAATCCATTACGACGTATCACATATTCGGAATGGGTTATACGACCCTAAGGTCCTTTCCCGGCTAACCCGAATAGTGAGCACTTATTCAAAAATAAGTGTGGCATTCAAATTCAAACAATCACAACAAATACCTATTTAAAGGTAAATATTGATAGTCGGATTATTTAACTATCAATAGGCGTGCTCAACATCATCAAGTTCCAAATAATTTCTCAAATTATTTACTTTCCAAAATATCTTTACTAGATATAAAATTTTCCACACTTCAACATTTGAAAACCAATTTTCAAATCACTTTTCAATACTTTATCAACTTTTGAAAACAAATTTCAATCATTTTCCTTACTCGGAAATACTTTCATTTCAACATGGTTCATTTAAACCAATTAAATAAATCCTTACCGATTTACTTTATATTTATGTTCCAAATCCATAAATCAATTCCCACACTTCAAAAATAAATCAACGTTTATTTTTAAACAATTTCCCCTTTCTTTTATAAATTCCTTAGTGAATTTATAATCCCAAAATATTTATGATATACGATTTTCAATCGATTTCAAATATTCACTTTCAATTTATCTTTACATGGATAAATTCTAAAACGTTCATTTCACATTAGAAAAATATTTCCATACTTATTTAATAATAAGTACATCACAAATCCATTTATTTTCAATACTTAGAAAATATTCAATATACTTAAATCGAAAATTAAGTATATATTTCATTCTTTAAGAAATCATTCTCTTAAACACATTTGTTTGGGCCAAAACGAATGTTACGTAAAACATCGTTACGACGATCCAAAATCACTAGTATAGGGATTCAAAGTTTAAATAGATATATAAATCCCAATACTATACAAAACATTTCCTTTCGGAAACCATTTACTATAACAACAGTGTTATAGTCCACCATTTCCATCTATTTCTCGAAAACGTCTATTTCAACAATGAATGTTGAAATCTATGTATTCGATACTTAATGCATTTTAAAACGTCTTTAAAATCGTTAACTTCATTTCATAACGTTCCTTCCCCAAAAACATATCCATTTCATTTAATAATATATTCACTGTCCAAAATCGTGAATATAATTCCTTTCATATATTCCTATTTCCAACTTATCAAATTCAATTTATTTCGGATTTATAAACAACGTTTATAAACTCCATTTATATTTTTTATAAACTTCTATTTATAAAAATCCTTTTTATATCTCATTTTAAATGCCAAAATCCGATTTATAAGTTGATTACTTATAAATCTTATATTTTACAAAATCTATCCATTTTATATATTCATATTTCATAAATTTATAAATCTCAATTTACTTATGAAATCCATTTTTATTTCACTTTATTACTTATAAAAACTCGTTTTATAATTCCAGTATTTTTTTATTTATAAATATCAATTTTATAAATCTTTTATATAAACCGTTTATAATAATTCAAAATTCCCAATTAAACCATTTTATAAATTAATCACTATTTATTTCAAAAATCTTAATTTGGTTATATTTTACAAAAATTATAACTTTTATAATATTAAAATTTTAACGTTTATTTATTTTTAACAATTCAAAATTTAAATAAAACGTATACTTTTGAAAATTGCTTTAAAATTCCTTTTAAAACAAAAATCATTATTTTTAAAACTTCAGAAATGGATCCGATGATGCAGCAGCACCAAGTAGTCAATCACGACATCCAAATATCATATATCGATATGATAATCAACAAATATCAAAATATCTGTAAATAAATCAATACAGTTGAGGAATCCAGTTGGATCCCTCCAACCTGTTTCCCTGCATCCAAAAACATTAGCACAATACCAATTCCGCTCCAGTACGGAATTATCGCGGTATATGGGATTTATAAATATTATCCGCTTAATAGATGGCGCAATAGGGTCTCATCCGCTATATAATGCGGGAAATCAACAACTGCAATATATACATATGCAAATTATATATATATTGCTATTATATATAATACCAATTTCACTGTTTATGAAATATTCGCGGTATATGTTTTTTTAAAAATAACCTCCGCTTACTAACGGCGCATAATGTCTATTTTAACAATCAATAGATAACAATCACCATTCAAACATGCATTCAAATATTTTAAATCTAACTATTTAAAATAAAAATCAAAACCGATTCGATTGAGTGAGAAGTTCTCACCTTGATTTCAATTTCGCTTTAGCGATTTATTTCGAATAAAATTAAACGCGCGTTTAATTTTACCCAAAATTCTCACTAACTCCAAACGACTCCAATCCAATTCCATAGCGTAGTGCCCGTCCATACGATTCCAACGCAACTGGTTTCGCGCGTTTTCGACCTCGTATGCAAAAGATATGATTTTTACAAGTTACACGATTTTTTTACTTAATAATTTACAACAATTTTATTTTAATTTCAACCTACTTCAAACATCTGCCGTCCATCCATCCAACCTGAAACACAGCCGCACCCTCCCTCATCTCCTCCAACGTTCACGTACAGGTCAGGTTTTGAACGAAAGAACCCATAGCCTCCATTCGAAAACCCTAATTATCGAGCCACCTTCGTCGACTTCTACGTCGATCAAGAACCACCACGACGTGCGCCCTCCTCCACCACGCCCCCGTGCCAAATACGGTCAAACTCGGTCAACCCTATGCCACGCAGCAGCCCCTTGAACACACACCACTCACGAGCCAATTCTGGCGAATCTACCATTCCAAAATCGATCACGACCGTTGAAAAGATAGATCTCATCGCGATCTACAAATCTCTAGTTGAAGTCTCGGCCTAAAAGTTGATGGACGAAGAGATAATGGAGGAGGAAGTTGAGAAATTTCTGGGCATTAAAAATTTAGGGACGGCTCAAGGAGGAAGGAGGGTTTCTTTTGCAGGGCTTATATAGAAAATCGACGAAAACACTATTCATCCCGAAATTTCCGAACTCCAAACGAAGCGTGCCGGTTGGCATTTCTAAGGTTTACCCCGCGTTCCGAACGCAATGGAACGTGTTTCGGGAGCCAATTCGGTCATCTGTGCGAGTTATGGCAATAAACGTTCAATTTAAAATTAAACCGATTAAACGATTTTCTAGGCGTTTTAGCTTGCACCGGACAAACGGTAAATCCGATTGACTTGAAATTTGAAGCCATACAATAATATCATATTACGGATCCGATGAAACTGGTTTCTTCGAAATCCGAGACTGTTTGAAAAATGGCTATTTTCACTCGCCAAATTAATATTAAAAACAATTTCGATGCGTTTCGAGCTGCCACGATCAAACGAAAACTCCGATTGCTACGAAAATTGAAATCCGGTAATAACTAACTATTACGGATCCAATGTAACTGGTCTCGTCCAATTCTGAGACTGTTCGAAAATTGGCTATTTTTCAGTCGATAATTAAATATTAAAATATTAAATTTTCACAGATTAACTCCAAATTCAATTTTAAAAGTTCTATAACATCATTCTAACTTCAATATGATATAATAGAATTTTACAAATCAATTTCAATCATATTAAACCCAATTTTCAATTATTTCTGTATTTTCACTATCAAATTATCGATTTAACTATTCAATTAAATCCAATTATTCGAAATAAAATTTATTCGACTATAAATTTCACTTATTAATATTTAAATTTAATTAAATATTCAAATTTTAATTAATAAAAATTCTGGGTCGTTACATAACTCGGCCTTGTGTTGGCAGAGATCCAGGTAGGTTCTCGGGACGTCCCTCCAGAGGCAACCCATGTGGCATAGGAAGTTGCTTAGCCTGACCATTTGTTGGAAATGCAAAGAAACAATACGAGTCTTGTATGGTTTTAGTTGTATAACTTGTCATGCAGTGTGGCGGTAACCTGCTATAAAACATGGTAGCTATAGTAGGCATACGACGAAATGTGGCATGCTGGCTAAGATTGATATTATACTTTCGAAAACTTTTCTACACTATGCACTAATAATTATATTAAATGAATTTTCACGTATCAAGCATATTTGACTATCAAAAGAAGAAATCTCCTCCAATAGTGTGATTGCATTGTGTGTGTGGCGGGAGGTCTTATAGTAGTTTCATTTTTCAAAAGATGAATGGATTTCTTTTATAAACTGTTTTATACAAATAACTATTTTTGTTTACTCATACCAGTCCCATGACTGACCCGGACTTTATTGTTCCCTTCCTAAACTCTGGGTGCCCATAATTTCCACACGGGCAGCCTAGAAGCAGGTTATCCATGTTTTGGAACTAGCTTGGATCTAGAAGTCTTTTGGGAGCCGTCGTATTTTGGCAAGCTTTTGGTTTGAAGTTTTGGAAGCTTTGAAGTTTGGAAGATGGTACTTGGTTGGATTCTCGTTCTTTCTTTTTGAAGACTCTGAGGTTCCATTTTGGTGTTATCAGTTGTGTTATATCATGCATAAATGAATCTCTTATGATGGTGGTTATATGTTGTAATCTGATGTTGTATCTGTGGTGTTGATCAATGAAATCATCTTTTGTTCCGTTGTTTATATTCATCTAATGTTGTTATAAGCTCCATCTGAACTGAAGTTCAATGTTGAATCTCTGGCAGTCAAATACAAGTGAGGTATTTGATGTCGATTTTCAATCACTGGATTTCGAGTCGTGACAGGATATTCCGCAAGGCTATATGGTTCGCTATTATTAAGGTATGAACATCACTTGTATTTAGATCGATATTTACAGATTATATATGCTTGTGGCCACGAAAATAGTTTGTCAAGTTGACAGCCGGAGTGATGATCATATTCGATACTATCTAGTAGAGCGGTAGGCCGATCTTGCCATGTAGGGGTCGCAAGGTTTGTAACCTCGATACATTTTATCTACAGGTGCACTGTGACGAATGACACCCTAGTGGCCCTATCACTGCTGGAATCCATTTTTCAATATGTGCATTACGGACTTAGCTGTATATCAAATATGTAGGAAAGTGAGATGCAAGCATTTCAACTATGTTATATATATTCATTTTAAACCCTAAACATTATTATAATATCACAAGCTTTTCAAATAAAAATGGTTTTTTGTCGTAGAGTAAAAATCCATCTGTGTTTATGTGCGGCGTGGTCTTACTAGATTCCTTTCTATTTTAAAGGTTTTTGTAAATATAATAATCCATATGATTTGAGTTTCTTACACTAGTTTACCACACTTATTCATACCATACTGATTCGAGTGTTATTTCTTATAAAACTCGGGTCAGACCCAAGTATATTTCCATATTTAGTTATGGAAGCTTTGGAGCTTTAGGGGAAAAGCCGGATGCCTTCAAGATATATTCACATATTTTATTTTCCACTGCATTTATTATTTTGTATTTATTAGCAATTGTAAGGACAGGCTATTATAACTGTTCAGGTTGATGATAGGTTAGTTTACTTTGGTTATTGTATGTATATAAAACTTTCCTTTATAAAGATATGTCGTATATTATATATATTACTCGTCACGATGTAAGATTATGTTATGTCTTTTCTTTTCTTTCACCCCAACAATTTATCTTTTCGCCACTTGGATGTTCGGCACTTAAATATCATGGATGTATCAGTATCGACTTTTGGGGGTTGAAAAGGTCAGTCGTTACAGTGGTATTAGAGCTTAGGTTGATGAACACTAGGCTCGGTGGGGTAAAGTCATTAGAGATAAGGTTATTAACACTCTAAAATGAGTTTGAGTGTGTGTGTGTATATAAGATGGTGTGTTATTGTTATACAAATGTTTTATATTGTGTTGGTTAGTCTATTGAGTTGTTTATGGATTCTTGTCAATACAAGTACTCAAATTATTAGTATGGCTCTCTAAACACTTAAGTAAGGCAAACCGACACAGAATTATTTTGAAATTGATAAATGAAATAATTTTACCTAGGATTGTATTTATATATAAAAGAATAATTTCCAAAAAAATGATATTATTATTTATGATGTGTTTGTTTGTGAGCAAATGATAATATTTAGTTATTATCATTTATTATTTAATTTGTCATGCTTATCTAGTTTAAAAGCATTGACTATTATTTGTTAATTGATGCTAGGACAGTTTATGTGCACTTATTGGTTCAATTTAGATTAAATATGAATACCTCGTGAATTAAATCTCACAATTTGACTATAAGGTGCCCGATAGTAATGTTGATATAAAGTATCTTTTAATATGTAATGATTTTATATAAAGACAATTTTATAAATTAGGTATATAAATTATGTTTTAAAATAAATAGGATTTTTGAGAATTTAAATCCTAGTGCCACTCGGAAAATATTTCAAATGATTTTTGGAAAAAAATAGTAGTATTACTGAAGGTATTTATAAGTATAAATATTTCAAAGAGAATTTTAAGTAAGATATATTTTCTTTGGATAGTTTGGGGAATGAATCGTAAATTTATTTTGTGGTAATCAGAATAATCTTCTAAGTAATAATCGGATGTTTGCTTAGGCGAACGTTGTAGTCACTTAGTAAATTATTCCCGTATTCATTGTACGATCGAAACGAGATCGAATCCAAACGAACCTAAGGCAAGTGTTAGTAGATAAAGTGCTAAAACTATTAATATGGAAATTTATACGATGTTGTTTCAAAATAGGATTCGAAAAGGAAGTATTTTTATGTTAATTAGTTTGAGTGGCTCGAAAATGAATTAAAATGGTAAAGGGATGTATTTGGATGGTAAGCACTTCGCTTAAGTATTACCCTTCTTGGTAAGGGGACGTATGACACTATTTGGTTGGACCTAGTTCCTTGGTATCATTTTAGGGTTACTCAGTCTAAATGTATATTTTCTATGAATTAAAATACAAGATATCATTTCAAAAAGATTTTGAAATAAAAAATAGGTATTTAGTTCTTAAGTTTCCTAAATAAAATGGATTTAAAATAAAAAGTATTTTGATAAAGGAGTGTGCTGATAAATGAAATTTTTAATATGGGTTTATATCACTCTTGGTTTTAGAAGAAATAATTTAACATAAGTTTTAATGAGTTAAATTCAATAAAATGGTTTTTAATAAGCTTTTTTTAATAAAACGTGTCTTTTTTTAACATCAAAACTAATAAAACATCATTACCTTAAAGGTGTCTAAGGAAGAGTAGACTCTAGGTTTGAATTTGGATACTAGCAATACTACTCTTCTTAGCTACTTACCAAATTGGATAGGTAAAGAGGTCGAAGAGGTCGATTCGGTTTTAAGATCCAGATTTATTTTAGACTTGCATATGAATTTAAAGAAAAAGATTACATTAGATAGTTGTATGTACTCTCAGGATATAGTAGGGTATTATACGAGTTTAAAACTTACGTTATGTTTTTATGAAATGTTTTTAAAAATAATGTTGGGAAGTAAAAAGAATTAGAGTAGATAATTTTTAAATTATACTAAAGGAACAGAACTATAAGTTGAACTTGGACTATTTTATTCGCATGACTATTCTAGATCCACAGTTCGGATACATGATCTCTAGGTGATATAAACCAGTCTGAACTAGACATTTTCACTCGATTTCTCGACGGAAAGTAGTTGAGATGGATTCTTAGGATGATATAGTGTTTTCTATCATATTTTAGAACTATGTAAGGAAAAATAAGTATCATATCAAGGAACCGGATTAGGGTTCTGCAATGGAGAAGTTAGTTGATCTATACTAGTTTGAATGAGAGAATTATGTATCCGAGCAAGTGTCGGGTCGTATATTGTATACAGATGACTCATGCATATCGTACAGGTTTAAGTGAAATGGTTAAGATTTTGTGTTTTCTTGTTTCCTTCTTCGATTGAGTGTGATGAAATTTTGAGGTCGAAATTCTTTTAAGGGGGAAAGGATGTAACGACTCGAAAAATTTATCGTTTAGATTCGTGAATATTTTAATTAATTTTAAATATTCAATTATTGGGTTTTAATGATAGAATAACCCACTTTTAATTAATAACTAATGATAGAAAACTCAATTTAGAAATTCGTATACAAATGTAAGTAAATCGATAAAAATTGAAAATGTGACCAAAATTCATTTTTTGGATTTTCGATTTTTATCGAATGAAAGTGGTTGTAATTTTTTGGACACACTATTTTATAAATTCTTTAAACGAACCTCCTTACTTCATTTCTACCTTTATACTTCCTAGTCTTCTTTACTACGCTTCCCAATCTTCTAAATTACACTTTTATTTCTTCATAGAAGAGCAAGCTTGGCTCTCATTTTATTTTACACTTTCCATTACACAAAAGAGCACACATTTTCTTACTCTTCCATAAAAGTTCTTAAGTCCAAAAAATAGAAAAACTCTTCCCCTTTATCCTCTAACTTCTTGCATAAGCTTGTATACATTTAGTACACACCACCACTATCCCAAAGCTTGAAGCTTTGAAGCTAAGCACCCCTAAATGGCCAATCGCCGTACATAAGTATGGAGGAGGGGAAGGCATTGGCCATGATCTTCTAAGGAGGGGGAAGGGCTTTGAACGCGAGGAGAAGGAGGAATGTGGGAGCTTCGGTGGCTAGCTAGAGGTGGTAGGAAGTTGGAGCTTGGATTTGGTTTTCTACTTAGTTAAAAGTGAGATTTCTCACTTTGAATACCACTATAAAATAGTTTTAAAAATTGATAAAGTATTGTAAAACATAAATTTCTGTTTATGTTGTTTATACTTATGTATATTGCTTGTTTGGATATGACTCCTTCTTGGAAATAAATGACATACGTAAATATTGTTTTGCAGGGGACAAAAAGAGGAAGTCGAAGTGTCTTTGTAGCGAATAGGTCGCTACGAAACACATCGAGATGCGTGTACATATATGAGACTTGCATAGGATATTTTTATAGGGACTCTAAGGAGTTGCTCGCCTTGTTGATACCTATCTACATATATTCTTGTTTATGTAAATGCTAGTGATATGACTTCGAAAGTTTGATTCTTTTAGGATAGAATTAATCATAGCACTTGATTATGTGCTAGAGTATTCACTAAACCACTTTCCATTACATGAAAATTTATAAATTATGGATATTTGGAAGTAAATGATTTTTATACTTATAGTAATTTAAGTATAGAAAGGAATGGAGTTCAAAAGCTATTTAATTTTCAAAACAAAGTTCTAAAAGTTATAGTCTATACAGCGATAGCCACTATGGATGCACTTTGAAAACCTAAGATTTTAGTAATGTTACTACCAATTCTAACTTTAACCTTGCGGAAACCAAAATGAATAGAAAGGAAGGATAACCAGGAGGTTATAGTGTCAACAAAGCCTTTCGAAGGAGTCGAAAGGATGCTACATCCAAAGGTCAAGTGTGTTACAAGCTCATGAAGGGGTCGAAAGGGTCGAAAGCACCCTTCCTATGACTCCCCACCTTTGTACTCACACTAACCAAGGACACTACTTGGTAGTTCCGTTAATTATTATGAAGAATAAGGCTGTTGAGGAGCAACCATCTGTGTAATTGATTTGGACGAGTATCGATATGCCAGATAGAAGGTCATGCATTTCTTTCAATAGAAATCTGACGTATCAAATACAAACTCAAAGCTACTACACAATGGCTATGTGGCCTTCGGAAACAAATATAAAATAAGCATAAAACAAAATCAGTCATGGATATTCATAGCACTAAGGCGAAAATAGATATGAACACATAGAAGTGAACATCAAAGTAATGATCATACGAGATCCACTACATCATAGACAAAAGAATAAGCATACATCAAGGAGTCTCTATCTCAAGTGTATAAAAACAAAAACTACTAAGCTAAAGTAGTTAGCCAAAAGTTGCAAGCTAGTCTCTGCTAAGAAGTCAAGTCGAAGCACCTAAAACACCTCGGTCTAACTCGAGTATTATTTAAGAAGAAAACTAATAAACAGATCAGTCTAGCTATAAATATCATACAAGAAGAGATAGGATAAGAGATATGACAAAAATATATGATAACAATAATGTCATACTATGACAAGTATATATTTAATAACAATGAAAATCATACAATATCTCAAATCTCCTCAAATATCCAAAAAGAATATCGTATTCTTTAGCGTATTCACCAAACCTCAAATATTGACAAAACAAATCAATGCGAATCGCAAAAATTGGTGATACATAAATTCTTGAAATCATAATTAGAAATCCAGAAAACATAAAAGTGGGAAGTTTCATAAATGGGAGCACGAAAACTCACCAACACGTTATCACAAACGAGACGCTATCCCATGGGTCGCTAACCCATAAAATGAGCCGAACATCGACACACCAAAAAGATATGCCCCATGCACAGCCGAACATCGACGCACCTAAAAAGGTACACCCCATGCACAGTCTTATTGAGCGAAACATTGAAGCACCTAAAAAGATACGCTCCATGCACCGACTCATTAAGCCGATTGTTTAGCTTAAATATTTACGAACAAATTATAGATTTCCACTCGAAAATACCAAATGATCATCATTGATCCAAATGAAGTTTAAATTACACTAAGCTAGTAAATAAATGAGTTTAGCTTCATGTACCATAACCAATGGCTTAAATTAAATATTTACGAACAAATTATAGATTTCCACTCCAAGATTGTCACGAGATTTCAATCGAACAAGTCCAAAAATTAACCGACGAAGTAAATGCAAACGTTTCATACCACTTGTTTCGCTAAGTCATTTAATCAGAATTCTCATATGAATGAGATAAAAGTTTGTATATACTAATAGATTGAAAAACGGTTTTAAAAGCTAGCTTTGTATTAAAAATAGTGTTGAAATCGTTTTTGTGAAAGAGTTTTAGTATTTACTACTAGTATAAAAACCTTTATATTTTAAAGTGATAAATCACAGAAATGATTGTATAACAATCTATCACCAAAATCCACATCCGACGATGTGAATTAAAACCATAAAAATCGACGTCGAATCCATCAAATGGATATTCCCAAAAATCCAAAAAAGAAGTCATCAAAGTTGATAATAAATGACAATAACTAATCGAATCAACAAAAATCGATAAAAAATTGAAAATCCACTCAAAAACAGGTAAAATAGGCAAATTCAATCAGACCAGACGTTTGGTTGGTTTGGCCAGACGTCTGACCTGGGGTTTCGGAAATTTATAATTTTTTTGTCCACTTTCTTTTTATTTCCTGAAGCTATCCAGATGTCTCGTTGGATTTAACCAGACATCTGGCTCTAGGCTTTAGAATTTTGTTTTATCTTTTCCTTTTAAAAATTTTTCCCACAAGCCCCTACCAGACGTCTGTATTTTTTAACCAGATGTCTGGTTGCCTGGGCCTAGGCAGAGTTTGCCTAGGCCAATGATGGCCAAATCAATTCGGAAGCAATCAGACAAGCGATGGAGGCTAGGGATTTATGCCAAGCAACAACCCAGGCCTATAGGCTCTTCGATACACCCTAAATAAAATGTCCAAACAATCATAGTAGAATTTTTATAAATTTTGACTTCAAAACCAAAATTGGAAAATTCATCAAATCAAAAGCAATTGAACATGAAATGAATGTTAGAAATTCATACCTAACAACAATGAAAGCTCTAGACATAGATGTGATTTCAAGAACTCGCCTTTTAATTTAAAAACAACGAATGAGAAGCTCTAAAACAAAGCAAGACCAATTCCTCTTCATTACACCTCTAGAATCTTCAATCTATTATCAAATGCAAAGGTTTTTCTAAGTTAGGTTATAGAAAAAATCAAGAATTTAAGAGGGACAGAGATGGAGAAGATGAAGAGGATGCTTACCTAAGTTTCTCCTTGATTTGGAACTTGAATTTGAATTTCCTAAGAGAACTAGGACTTAGGAATTAAATTTCTTCTTCCCACCATTTTTCCTAGGGCTTGAGTGCTAGGCATTTAGAAAATGGAATGAATGAATGAATGAAGAGAAGTAGGAGTTATTAGGTAGAAGTTTTGGGCTATCTTGTCGGGTTAGTGGGCTAGAATATAACCCAAGCCTAATTGAAAATACCAAAATCCTAATCAACTCCAAACATATCGATGTTTATACTCAAACAAGTTGTAAAACCCGTTTTGAACTCAATGGAAGTGGTCTCGAGTCCAGATTCGACTGTTTACAAAAAGTCACATTTCAGACATTAAATTCAACTAACGGTGCTTTATTTAAATATAACATTTAAATATGTAATCATAAAATATGCAGGTTGTTACAGACTCCCCTCCTTAAAGAAATTGCGTCCTTACAATACTTAAGAAGAAAATAAAGAGTAACAACCATTTTAAGGCATAACAACACAAAAGAAAATTTTGAACTGATAAGTTCACCTTAAGGAGCACGAGAGAGTAAATATGGATGTGTTTGCTCGATAAATTCTTTCGATTCCCAAGAATAATCCTTAGGATTAGAGGACCACTAAAATTTTCCAATTGGAACATCTTTATTATAAAGGCGTTTAACCTCCATAGCAATGATACAAATAAGATGTTGCTCGTAAGTCAAATTAGGTAAAGCTTTAATTTCTTCAATAACACCAGCTCAAGAATAGAATCGAAATCTCTAAGGCCTTTCCGTAGTTGAGAGACATGGAATACGTCATGAATAGCAGAAAATTGAGTCAGTAGTAAAAGGCGATAAGCCATGGAACCAATGCGTTCGGTGATGGGAAATGGACCAATATATCGAGATGCTAATTTTCCCGAACGACTGAAACACACAACATCCTTCATAGGTCAAACATAAATGGACGCTAAATCTCCCACAGAAAATTCTAATTTTCTTCTTCGGTTATCGACATAGGATTTTTATCTACTTTGAGCTTCTCTTATCATACGACGAATAAGGTCAATCATTTCTGTGGAATCACAAATAAAATCCGGACCTAAAACCAGCTTCTCACTGGCTTCAAGCCAACATGAAGGAGATCGGCATGGCATTATGTAGAGTGCCTTGAAAGGTGCCATACCGATACAAGATTGGAAGCTATTATTATAAGAAAACTCAGCAAGAGAAGTACGATCTTCCCAAATTCCAACAAAATCAAGAACACGAGTACGAAGAAGATCTTCATGAGTTTGATTCACACGCTCTGTTTGTCCATCTGACTGAGGATGATAGGCGGTGCTAAAAATAAGCTTTGTTGCCAAAGCTTTTTAAAGACCTTTCTAAAAACCACTAATAAACAATGGATCATGATCGCTAACAATATAAGTTGGAAATCCATGTAATTTAACAATTTCTTTAACATAGAGTTTGGCTAAAAGGGGTATGGTCCAGTTGGACCGAACGGGAAGAAAATGGGTGGATTTTTGTTTATCTATAATCACTCATAGACTGTCATGACCCGAACAAGAACAGGGAAGATCGTCAATAAAGTCCATGGAAATTTGATTCTACTTCCAAACTGGAATGTCTAAAGGTTGCAATAACCTACCGGTCCTTTGATGCTCAGACTTTACGAGGTGGAAAGTCATGCAACGCTTAATAAAGTTTGCAATATCAGATTTCATTCCATCCCAATAATAAAGTCGTTTCATCTCTGCATACATTTTACTACTAACAGGATGAATGGTAAATTCAGAACAATAAGAATCTTCTAAAATGACTCTACAAAGATCGCTAATATTTGGCACAATAAGTCTACCAAATTTTCGAGTGCCTCTGCGAGCATCAGTATCAAAGTCTTCCAAACCATCAACATCAATTTTATCCCTACAACTTTGGCTCAGAAGAGCCAATTCAGGATCTTGCTTTTGAGCTTCAAGGATGTGGTCTACAAGAGAAGGATGAGCCTCAAGGCCACGTAAAACAAGAGACAAATTTGAATCAAATTCCCGATCTCGAATCTCATAAGTGGACAAAGTCTCGAGATTATTCTATTCGGATATCATCATGGAAACAACCACTTTTTGCTTACGACTAAAGGCATCGGCAACACGATTTCCCTTTCTGGGAGTATAAAGAATATAAAGATCATAATATGCAAGGAATTCGAGCCTAGATGCAAATTAATTTCTTTTTGAGAAAATAAATACTACAAAGATTTATGTTTGGTGTAGAGAACAAATTTCTCCCCCAAAAGATAATAACGTCAAATTCTAAGGGTGAAAACAATGGCCACGAGCTCTAAATCATGAGTGACATATCTAGTCTCGGTAAGCTTTAATTGCCTAAAAGAATAAACGATAACACGTTCACTTTGCATGAGAACGTCTCCCAAACCAACATGACTAGCATCGGTATAAACAATCAAGTCTTGGTTTCCTTCGGGAATCTCAAGAATAGGAGCATCGGAAAGGAGTTTTTTTAATTTTTGAAAATCAGCTGCTATGCAAAATCATTTATTTCATGATCTTCTTTCTCGAAAAGCAAAGACATTCAAAATTATAATTAACTTTATGTCATCATCTTTTTAGAAAAATCTACTTATTACAAGTCAATTTACTATGTCTAACTGTCTCATCATAGCGTTTAGGAGACTCCTATCAATAACGTCAATCAAGCACATCGACCGGAATTCTTAAAGCACTCAATGGGCAATACAACACAAAATCATCTTCATATGATAAACATGTCTCTTAAAAAATTTACGAATATTCTTTGCTCGTTTTAAGAACAAAATCCAATTATTCTTATAAATATATCTTGTTAGAAAGATTTGCAATTTTAAATTTTTGTTTTCACCCATAATCAATGAAAACAAGGATGGACTCGTCGAGATATTCGTAGAATACTCGATTTATAAGATGGATGAAATAAGCTAGAAGGTTCGTCAAACCGAATGACATAAAAAACCACTCATAAGAATCATAACGAGTATGGAATACGGTAAGTGGAACGCTATCCTCCACAACTTGTAGCTGATGAAAACCGGTGGCAAGGTCGAGCTGAAAAGACCTTAGCACAAATCAATTGATCACTTAGGTGGTAATCCTAAGACACAGGCTCAAAGATATCGGGAAATTCACGAACTACTTGAATGAGGGAAATAACATCTTCCTCATCATGTGGGTTTAAAGAATAAAATGATATCATCGAATTGGAATCGAAATCAATAAGAAAAATAGAAATCTTCTTAACAGATTGAGGATGTCGATGATGAATAGTCCTATCGGGACATATAATGTGGGCTTAATAACAATTAAGCCAATTTTTTCCCAAAATCAATTTCGAAACCTAATTAGCGCATAGTATGCAAATCGAATCGAAAAGCATAACGACATAAAATAATCTCGACATTTTTATATAGTAAACTGAATTTTGTGGATCCACCAACCGAATTCAAAATTCTCGGTGAAGTCGTCAAGCCCTTAACATTTAAAGACTAAGAATCAACAAGTTACTTTGATATAAAAGAGCGACATGCATCCATATCAAAAGGAACTCGAATAGGATGATCACGAAACATAATAATGTCATCAAGGACAGAATGAGAAATACCTTGACCAAGAGAAGTGTTACTAGGGGCTTGCATAACATTCGGCTTTCCCTCTTTCTTGCTTTGAAGTCTGGGACATGGAGATAAAAGATGACCTAAATTTTTGCAATAGCAACAAGTAAGGGCCTTGGACACTTATTTGCTTAGTGATCCTTAGAACTACAATTGTAGTATACTCCACGATTAGGGGTAGGAGTCTTTGCTACCGAAGTTGCTTGCTTCCCTTTCTTGTTGGGATTAGGTCTTTTGAACTTAATACGCCTCTTCTTGTTATTATTGAGGCTCTTCTTGGCACCTCCAACATCACTATCACTTCCTTTATCAGCCTCTCTAAGTCGAAGAATGATCTACAAACTGGTCGAAAGGCACTTCTAATTTTAGAGATAAAACCTTTTAGGGGCTCTTATTCAAGGCACAGTTAAACCTTTGATTCTTTACAAGTTTCAACAGTTGTTGGGCAGATATAAATACTCCATCCAAAGGAGGACAACAGGATTGACTAGTGCTAGGACTGCTAGGTCTAACCATCTCACTAAGGCATAACACAAAATCAGTCATAGATATTCATATCACTAAGGCAAAAATAGATGAATATAACACTAGAAGTGAACATCAAACTAGTGGTCATATAAGATCCACTACATCACAAAAGAATAGGTATAAGTGCAAGACAAAAGAATAAATATACATCAAGGATTCTCTATCTCAAATGTATAAAAACAAAAACAACTAAGCTAAAGTAGTTAGCCAAAAGTCAGAAGTTATCCTCTGCTAAAAAGTCAAGTGGAAGCACTTGAACACCTCGGTCTGACGCGAGTATTATTTAAGAAGATATATAATAAATGGATCAGTCTACCTATAAATATCATACAAGATGAGATAGGATAAGAGATATGATAAAAATATATGATAACAATAATGTCATACTGTGACAAGTATATATTTGATAACAATGAAAATCATACAATATCTTAAATCTCCTCAAATATCCAAAAAGAATATCATATACTTTAGCTTATTCATCAAACCTCAAATATTGACCAAATAAATCAATGCAAATCGAAAAATTTAGTGACACGTAATTTCCAAAAATCAATACTAGAAATCTAGAAAACATAAAAGGGGGAAGGCCTTTCATAAATGGGAGCACGAAAACTCACCAACACGTGTATCATAAACGAGACGCTATCTCGTGGGTCGCTAACCCATAAAATGAGTCAAATCGACGCACCAAAAAGATACGCTTTAAAGACCTGAAATTTTCGACCTCGAGAATTCGACACTAATACGTTCATTGTAGAAGTGCCGAGAAATCGATCGCTGAAAATCCTAGATTATTAGGGTAAAGAAGGAATAAGGTAGAATAAGAACATAAAACAAATCACGGAATCTCATATTTCGCATCAGATCAAAATATAAATCACATAATAGCATTTACAAAGAAAAGCTGTAATTGTCAGATAATATATAATTAATCAGAGTGACAACCATTTATGAATAGACTAGACAGTTATATCAACCTATCTTAGACTAATATCACAATAATCTCAAATACACAACGGTAAACTTCATATGTTCCCGCCATCCAGCTCGCCTCCATAGCTCCAGAACGTCCTAACTTGGAAATCTGTAATACTCGGTCTGACCCAAGCATTACATCAAAGTAACACCTGGGTCAGGCTGGAAACCAGTGTAAGTAAGCCCATATAACTTGAAATACTAAGTTTTAAAACATAACATAAACCCGGGGTAACTCGTACTCCACTACGAGTTCTTAACATGTTATAGCCAACCCGTATTTCACAAACAATCCCTAAGTATCACTACAAGGTTTCAATGGTCTAGTTTACTTAAATTATTCTATTCCAACTTATTAATTTCACATATCAAATCTTTAAAGAATTATTGTAGATTGCAAATCGAAGTGGTTTCGGTATTTACTGATACCCGACCCCGGTCTCTTTGAATCCAATGTTATTCTTTAAGTCAAATTGTTTAAGTTTAAACAATACAATTCATATTCGGGATTTCATATTCAAACAGCAATTCATCTCAGATAGATAACACACAATATCATAGTTCAACCAAAATATCTCATATCACAAAGCATCACAAATCACATATCAGAGATATCAAATAATATAAGTCATTCGATATATCTTAATCATCTATAAGTACGATAAATTAATCGTACCATTTCTAATCAGTTTAATAACTTTTAAATCCTGCTTACTTAACATTAATTAATTATAATAATTAATAAATCATTCTTTAATTATCTATCTAAATTAATTATCCATAATAAATTTCATTAAGTAATTTTCCTATTGGTTAATTATCCTCAATAAGTAATTATCCTCTCATAATTAATTAACCTTTAATTACTAATTAGATTAAATTAAGCCTTAAAAATTTAATCCTTTAATTACTTACATTAAGTAATTATCATTAACTAATTACATTAAGTAATTAACCTTTAATAAATTAATCATCTTTTAATTAATTACCTTAATTAATTAATCACATTAATAAATCAATCCTTTAAATTGATTACGCAAATTAATTAATCTTTTATTAGTTATCTTAATAATTAAATTAATTAATTATTCCCTTAATTGATTACATTAAATAACCATCCTTAATACATTAAATAATCCATACTTTATTCAATTGCATAATTTAAATTAGCTTTGAAAACATTTAGGAATTAACCTATTATATAATTACTTTTAAACAACAATTTTAAAGCATTTTAAAATTTTAAAACTTGCAAACACTTTGTTTTAGAACATTGTTTATATTTTCTTTGAAACTTAATCATTTTGATAAGCTTTAAAGACTTGGTTACTACAACCTACAAAAACCCGGGCCAAACCAATAAAATTCCCGAGCCAACCCCGTGAATTTCTCGCATCATCTCAACTTCGAGTCAAACCACGATTTCCACGAGCCAGACCCGAGAAGTCCTCGTCTTCCCCAAATCAAAACATCAACCTAGATACCCAAATGCACGCATGCATGTGCACGACCGCCCTGACCACCTCTGATCGTCATCGTGACCCTCTGTAGGTCGACGATGACCAACTCGACACGAGCGACCCACCAGAATCCCAAACCCCTCGTGAAAATCAAAATTGAACAACTCGAACCCATCAGGAAAAAAACCCAATCATCAAACACCTCAAATTCGCCTATCTCCGATCATCTAGAACCTCGCTATCACGCCTAGAACCTCGCCTTGCTCCCCTCTTCCATTCCCCTCAACACCGATCGAGTTCGACACGATGACGATGCCGCATTGGCCATGAATCCAACATCGACCAGACCAAATCTTAAACCCTAGATCAACCTTAACCCGACTCCATGATCCCCTATACATTCTCGAACTAATTTTCCCTGATGCGCCATGGCTTAAAGCTCCTCCGTGCCCAACAGTACACCACGAAATCCATCGGCCCACCGAAATTTGGCTTTTCACCCAATTCTGATTAACATACAATATCCCCTCAAATTCTAACCTATAAATTACAAAACTCATACCAAAAATTCCAATTTTTCCAATCGAATCCAACCATATAGGTGTAACACAAAACTATGATGAACGAAATTCCTGCTTTATCTTGTTTTTACTATAAATTTCTTCTTTTCGAAACAAATACTATGTATATTTATCTGGAACTATTTTTAGATCAATTATCTTGTCATTGCAAACTATTTTGGTTTATACCTCTAAGTTTAAAAGGAATCAGGGAAGGAAATATTGAAAAAAAATTCAAGTTTTTAAAACAGTGAAACAAGAACGGAGTAACTGTGTTGTATACAGACATGCACTCCAATATATTCATATATATATATATATATATATATACATGTAATCATATAAACAATCATGCAAACCATTTATCACCAGTTTACTTTAAGTTTTACTGCATGCAACAAGATTTTAAAACAGAATAAAAGCTTTGTTTGCTCACCTGCTTTTTGAAATAACAGAGAATAGCCTGGAACAGGTTTTTTTTTTTGAAATCTGGAAATTTTCAGGATGTTGAACTTTGATTTGTTTGAGATGACCTGATACTTGATTTTGATGATGATCAATTTGCTTTCAAGTTTGATTTTGTTTGAACTATTTGCCGATTTCTTTGCTTTAGCTCCTAGGTTATGAATTAAACTTGATTTATCTTTTTTTTCAGTTTCCAGGTTTCTACATTTGAGAGTATATAAAATTTGAAGAAAATGTGAAGAGAAGGGGACGTAGTGTATTCATAATCTTGTTTTCCTATTTTTTTTTATTTTTCTTTACAATAAAGAACATAACACATGTAATTTGCATGCAAAGATGATTACACTTTTTAATTCATGTTGTATTTTTCTTACACTTGTATCTTTGTGTGTATTAATTACTTACACTTGTATTTTTGTATGTATATTTATGTTTCTATACTAATTCATATTTGTATTATGTATTTATTAACTTCATGTATCATGTTTATAAATGTTGTATGTGTGTGTGTGTATATATATAATTAAATTTTATCTCATGTTAATTTTAAAAATATATTAAACCTTTTCTTGAATCTTATTAAAGCTTTTATTTATCCTTGTCTTTTATTTCATATTTCTATTTTTAGATAATTTCTTTTTATCAATTTATGTTATATATATATATATATATATATATATATATATATATATATTCATACCTTTTCTAGTATTTATACATACATAACTTTTAAAAGAGAAGATTTTAAAATCTTAATTATACACTAATAATAATCATATATATCTATTCTTGAATTTCCAACCTAATTTTATTTTAAGATATTTATTCTTTATTTCAAACCTCAAATTCAAATTCAATTTAAAATCAACTCAATTTAAAATCAACTCACACACACAGATATATATATATATATATATATATATATATATATATATATATATATATGTAAATAAACACATATTTAATTTGTTTGAAAATAATAAGTTTGCCCACTTTAAATAATTATATTAGGAGATTATCAAATAAATATTTATCCAGATATAAATATTTATTATCAGATTTATTTGTTCAACTTAAAAATCAGTATTTTAATAGTAAAAACTAGTTAATTACCAATTAATCAGATATCCCAAAATTCGGGTTATCACATTCCTCCCCCCATTCTTTTCATCCCCGAAAAGGAAATAAAGCAAAATTTTAATTATATTGCTAATTATCAGTTAAATTATCCTTTAAGCATTTTAAACTCTCAATTCCCATTATTTAAAAAATTTAAAACACCTTTAAAATCTACATAATGTTACCAAAATAGCTTTTATAAAAATACTTTTTATGACTCGATGTCTCAACAAGTCCATCCTCGTTCTCATAGAAATTCGATCATAAGTTGATCAGGCGTATGACTGAAAATCTATAAGTACTTGGTAAACCCGTTTCCAACACCCAGTGAAAATACTGGGAAAACATTTTTGAAAACTTTGAGAAAATAAAGAAAACAATTTTTGAGAATATAGGAAACATTTCTGGTGAGAATGCTCTGGAAATCATCAACCCCTCCATGGTTGTAGTTAACTCGATGGTTACGATGCCATCCCGGCAAAACCCATAGATAACTGTAGGTACTCCACGCCCCTCATTTACACGATGGAACCCACCACAGATCGCAGCTATATCCAGGGTCACCTCGCCATCACGGCAAAAATCCATGTAACTGTAGGCATCGGCGCCCTCGAATTCCGCTGCCAAATGAAACTTCACCACTCCTACATAGGTCGCAGACTACATCATTCGAGTCCCAATGAAGCCTTAGGCTCTCACGGCCTCTTGACTTTCGTTATGTCTTCATAGATCGCAGTCTACCAATGTTACGTTGCCATCATGGCAAAATCAAACGTAGACCGTTGGCTCTCACGGCCACACGACTTCCGCTATGGTCCACAGTAGATCGTAGTGATATCGAGTTACACTGTCGTCTCAGCATAACCCAAATGTCTCTGTAGGCATCAGTGCCCTTGACTTTCGCTACCCACAACACACAATGCTCAGGAACTTCAGTTTGTCCGGACTTCCTCCCAGGATTCAATTTAAAGCCTCCCCCTTAGGGCTCAAGGCAGAATCACCCCGTGGATCTCCTATGAAGTTCATTTCAATAGGAGCGCCTTTTTTCCCCAAAGCCAATCTCAAAACATTTTATACTATACACATATAGTATCTTCAAATCATACCCTTTATGATTCACATAAAAATCTCCTTTACACAAAATCGATATCTCAAATCGATAGTTCCAAACTTGGCTTTCCAAATTCCCAAAATTGATTTTTCCAAAATCAAAAGCCATTCCAAATCCATAGGTACCAAAACCTATTTCCAAAATCATTCTCATAAAACCCTTTGTATATGTAGATATATAAAATCTTGAAATATCTTTGGATCACTTCATACTTCTATAAATTCCTTTTTTATACTTCAAATATTTTTCAATAATCTATTCTTCTAGCTATAGATTTAACAAAGGGAGTTTATCATATATAACAAATATATATAACTTTATTTATACCAAATCAAATATTCAAATTTGATTTCTCGTATATATTTATTTACTATAATACTTACTTTTCAAAAAGTAAATTTCAAAAATAGAGATATTTAACTTCCACTTTAATCATCCAAAATTTTCTCAAAATATACCTTTCTTATTTCAAAAATCATTTTTACCTTTCAAAATTTCCAATATCAATTTCATTTAAGCACGTACGATGTACATATATCATCCGTACGCAATATCAAATCTGATCGCTCATTCGATCATACAATTTCACTTTCGAACTAGTATCGTCCACCCGACTTTCTAGTGCGATCTTAGATCTGGTTTCTTGATCAGAAACCGTCATTCTCCTTGCATAGTCATAACTATGATAGAGAATTTCCAGAACCAATTAAAAATCCATGTCCAGATTCGTCGACGAAAATCGAGTGAAAAATCCCAACTCGGATCGATATACTTTCTCGAAATTCTATGCTCGAATCTGGATCAAATCATTAAGCGAATAGAATAATATACGTACATCCTACGTATTTATCTTCACTGGTCATTAGCTAAATCAATTCTCTTTTCTATTCACCTTCATGTTGATTCTATTCACTCATCCACAATTGCTCCCAATTTCCATTTGGGTTAACACTTCAATTCTTATCTTAATTGGTATTCAATTATAGACAGTTTTCACTCTGATCGACTTGTATTAAGAAAATAGCTTGAAAAATTAAAAAGTAGAGAAGTAACTGTAAAATAGCAATAAAATAGTTAAGTAATTATAAAATAGTTGTAAATAGTTAAATAGTTTGTAGAATAATTAGATAGTGGCGAAATAGTTGTACAATAGTAATTAGTTTGTAAGTAATTATAAAATAGTGATTAGGTTGTAAAACAAATGTAAAATAGTAAATAGTTTTCAAAATAATTGTAAAATAAGTATAAGATGGTTTGGGTTTTAAAAAAAAGGTTGTATCGTAAATAGCTAGGAAAATAGATTAAAGCAGTTTATATTAAAACAATCTATTTGAAAATAGTTTCAGAGTCAAACTGTTCAATTTTCCAATCTCCATTTCCAATTAACTTTTAATTTCCAGTCTCATTAAATTGATTCAATGTCAATTCAATTTAACTTTACTTCAATTCCCTTCCCAAATTCAAATCAATTTCCATTTGAATTTAAACTTATTCAGCTTCAACCTCACTTCCAATCAAATTCAATTTGAACTAATTTCAATTTCAATCTCAACTTTAAACCATCTCGAATTATATAAATTCGAATTAAATTTTAATTGTTGATTTAATCCCTTGAATCAAATTAACCTTTACTTTTAAATCGACAACCTAAATCTTTAAACAATTTAATTCTGAGTTTAAATTTCAAAATTCCATTTTAATTTACCTTTACCTAACTTATTTCAAAGTTCAAATAAGAGTTCAAAAACAATTTTATCTTTAGAATCCAATGTATTATCCAATTTTAACTTCAAACTTTGAAATCGATTCTTAACAATGTTAGTTTGCAAGTTCATTTGAATCTTAAGTTCAAAATGATTTTATTCTCAATAAGTTCAATCTTTATCTTTAATAATCAAAACCATTAATCAATTTTAAATTAAAGTTTAATTCCATTAAATTCCAGCAATGGAATATATATTATCTCAATCTACTTCTAAATTCATTTAAACAACCTAATTCGCAGTTCCATATATTATTAATAACAATAGGATGATATCAAGATAAGACAAGGTAAATAAACATCCCAATTATCCAAACACCAATCAATAGCATCCATTACCCATTTCCAGATCTCAAACCAGATCACATATGACTCCCATTTCAAATCAACTCATTTAACTTTCCCCAGTTAAATCCCAATTACATCTTGAAATTCCCAATTCATGTTGTTTGTTCTAAATTTAACTCCCCCTAAATTAAATTCAATTTATTTAATCCAGCCAACCTTATTCGATTTGAATTCTCTATTTCAAATTTTAAACTTCTTACTAAAAATCTTCCCACTTATATGTTCAAAAGTTTATTTCTCTTTGGTTTTTCACATCACCTTTCAAGGAAAATTTGAAACTCAACACTTAGTGTTGACTTCAAATCAACTTGTTATTATGTATATCCCACATATATACATATCCATTTCTTTTGCACTTCAAGTCATACTTCAAAGTTTAAACCACCTTTGGTTTTAATTCAAAACAAATTTCTATAAAATCTCATTCAAATGCATTGTAAAAAATACTATTCATTATTTCTTTTAGCACTTTGAAACAAATTCCAAATTTTCTGGACTTAGATTTAAAACTTCACAAGTTAAATTATCTTCAATTCCAATTTATGAGTCATACTCACTTAAATGTTTAATTCCCTAAAAAATTTCATTTTGCTTAATCATTAACAAATATTTCATTAATAAACACAACAACCATTTATGATAATAACCAAGATTATCATATCTAGAAACCAATTCACTATATATTATCTTATAATTTATTGGAAAATAAAATCAGGGTCACTTAATTCAACTCTCTGAAAATACTTCTACAAATTCAAAATTTTATTTTCTAGTTTGAATCCATTTCTAGCTTATCTTATTTATATAATTCATATTATCCAGTTCCCATTTGGTTGTACTTCTATTACCACTTAATTCTTATTATTACTTTTAATTCAAATAATACAACAACTAATTACCTTAATATATTAGAAAAACTATTGTTTTATATATCAAAATATAAACTTATATAAAGACTAATTTTAAATCCGATTTTAAAATCTTTATATAAGAAAATAACAAATACGCTCTCATATAGATTACACTCAACTCATTCTAGGGTACTACTTACCCTATCCTTAATGAGTAAACCCACCAGAGCCAAGGTTCTCGCTTAACCTTCAGCTCTGATACCAAATGTAACAACCTAAAATTTTCGACATCGATAATTCGACACTAATACGTTCATTGTAGAAGTGCCGAGAAATCGATCGTCGAAAATCCTAGATTGTTACCGTAAAGAAGGAAGAAGGTAGAAGAAGAACAGAAAACAAATCACAGAATCTCACATTTAGCAGCGGATCAAAATATAATATCACATAATAGCATTTACACAGAAAAGCTGTAATTATCAGATAATATACAATTCATCAAAGTTACAACCATTTATGAATAGACTAGTCAGACTAATATTGCAATAATCTCAAATACACAGCGGTAAACTTCATACGTTCCTGCCATCCAGCTCACCTCTTGAGCTCCAAAACATCCTAATCTGAAAATCTGTAATACTCCGTCTAACCCGAGCGTTACATAAAAGTAACACCCGGATCAGGCCGGAAACCAGCGTGAGTAAACCCATATAACTTGAAATACTAAGTTTTAAAACATAACATAAACCCGGGGTAACTCGTACTCCACTACGAGTTCGTAACATGTTATAGCCAACGCTTATTTCACAAACAATCCCTAAGTACCACTACAAGGTATCAATGGTCCAGTTTACTTAAATTATTGCACTCTAGCCTATTGATTTCACATATCAAATCTTTAAAGAATTATTGTAGATTGCAAATCGAAGTGGTTTCGGGTATTACTGATACTTGACCCCGGCCTCTTCGAATCTAATGTTATTCTTTAAGTCAAATTGTTTAAGTTTAAACAATACAATTTATATTCAGGATTTCATACTCACACAACAATTCATCTCAGATAGATAACCCACAATATCACAGTTCAACCAAAATATCTCATATTACAAAGCATCACAAATCACATATCAGAGATATCAAATAATCTAAGTCATTCAATATATCTTAATCATCTATAAGTAGGATAAATTAATTGTACCATTTTTAATCAATTTAATTACTTTTAAATCCTGCTTTCTTAACATTAATTAATTACAATCATTAATTAATCATTCTTTAATTATCAATCTAAATTAACTATCCATAACAACTTTCATTTAGTGATTTTCCTATTGGTTAATTATCCTCAATTAATTAACCTTTAATTAATAAGTAATTATTCTCTCATAATTAATTAACCTTTAATTACTAATTAGATTAAATTTACCCTTAACAAATTAATCCTTTAATTACTTACATTAAGTAATTATCATTAATTAATTACATTAAGTAATTAACCTTTAATAAATTAATCATCTTTAAATTAATTACCCTAATTAATTAATTTCATTAATAAATCAATCCTTTAAATTGGTTACACAAACTAATTAACCTTTTATCAATTATCTTAATAATTAAATTAGTTAATTATTCCATTAACTGATTACATTAATTAACCATCCTTAATACATTAAATAATCAATACTTTATTTAATTACATCATTTAAATTACCTTTGAAAATATTTAGGAATTAACTTATTATATAACTACTTTTAAACAACAATTTTAAAGCATTTTAAAACTTTGAAAACTCATTTAAAACTTGCTAATACTTTGGTTTAGAACTTGGTTTATATTTTTCTTTGAAACTTACTCATTTTGACAAGCTTTTAAGACTTGATTACTACAACTTACAAAAACCCGGGCCAAACCAATAAAGTTCCCAAGCCAATCCCATGAGTTTCTCGAATCATCTCAACTTCGAGTCAAACCACGATTTCCATGAGCCAGGCCCAAGAAGTCCTCGTCTTCCCCAAATCAAAACATCAACCCAAATACCCAAATGCACGCGTGCACGTGCACGGCCGCCCTGACCATCTCCGATCGTCACCGTGACCCTTCGCAAGTCTACGACGACCAATTCGACACAAGCCCCCCAAAATCCCGAACCCCTCGTGAAAATCAAAATTGAACAACTCGACTCCATCAGGTAGAAAACCCAATCATCAAACACCTCAAATTCTCCCATCTCCGATCATCTGGAACCTTTCCATTACGCCCAAAACCTCGCCTTGCCCCCCTCTTCCATTTCCCCCTTCACCGATCGAGTTTGACACGATGACGATGCCCCATTGGCTATGAATCCAACATCGACCCAGACCAAAGCTTAAACCTTAGATCAACCTTAACCCGACTCCACGATCCCCTATACATTCTCGAACTAATTTTCCCCGATGCGCTATGGCTTAAAGCTCCTCCATGCCAAACAGTACACCACGAAATCCATCGGCCCATCGGAATTTGGCTTTTCACCCAATTTCGATCAATATACAATATCCCCACAAATTCTAACCTATAAATTACAAAAATCATACCAAAAATTCCAATTTTCCCAATCGAATCCCACCATATAGGTGAAACACAAAACCATCATGAACGAAATTCCTGCTTTATCTTGTTTTTACTGTAAATTTCTTCTTTATGAAACAAATACTATGTATATTTATCTGGAACAATTTTTAGATTAATAATCTTGTCATTACAAACAAGTTTGGTTTATACCTCTAAGTCTAAAAGGAATCAGTGAAGGAAATATTGAAAAAAAATTCAAGTTTTTAAAATGGTGAAACAAGAACAGAGTAACTGTGTTGTATACAAACATGCACACCAAAATATTCATATATTTATACATGTAATCATATAAATAATCATGCAAACCATTTATCACCAGTTTACTTCAAGTTTTACTGCATGCAACAAGATTTTAAAACAGACTAAAAGCTTTGTTTACTCATCTGCTTTTTGAAATAACAGAGAATAGCCTGGAACAGGGTTTTTTTGAAATCTGGAAATTGTGTGGATGTTGAACTTTGATTTGTTTGAGATGACCTGATACTTGATTTTGATGATGATCAGCTAGCTTTGAAGTTTGATTTTGTTTGATCTATTTGCTGATTTCTTGCTTTAGCTCCCAGGTTTTGAATTGAACTTGATTTTTATCTTTTTTTCCAGTTTTCAGGTTACTAAGTTTATGAGTATTTAAAATTTGAAGAAAATGTGAAGAGAAGGTGAAGTAGTGTATTCATAATCTTGTTTTCCTATTTTTTTAATTTTCCTTTACAATAAAGAACATAACACTTGTAATTTGCATGCAAAGATGATTACACTTGTTAATTCATGTTGTATTTTTCTTATACTTGTATCTTTGTATGTATTAATTGCTTGCATTATTATTTTTGTATGTATATTTATGTTTCTATACTAATTCATATTTATATTATGTACTTATTAATTTCATATATCATGTTTATAAATGTTATACATATATACAAATTAAATTTTATCTCATGTTAATTTTAAAAATGTATTAAACCTTTTCTTAAATCTTATTAAAGCTTTTATTTATCCTTATTTTTTATTTCATATTTCAATTTTTAGATAAATACATTTCTTTTTATCAATTTGTGTTCTATATTTGTATTCATACCTTTTCTAGTATTTGTACATACATAACTTTTAAAAAAGAGGATTTTAAAATCTTAATTTTACATTAATAATAATCATATATATTTATTCTTGAATTTCCAAACCAAATTTATTTTAAGATATTTATTCCTTGAATTTCAAACCTCAAATTCAAATTCAATTTAAAATCAACTTATATATTTATATATATAAATATTTAAATAAACGCATATTTAATTTTTTTGAAAATAATAAGTTTGCTCATTTTAAATAATTATATTAGGAGATTATCAAATAAATATTTATCCAAATATAAATATTTATTATCAGATTTATTTGTTCAGCTTAAAAATCAGTATTTTATTAGTAAAAATCAGTTAATTACCAATTAATCAGATATCCCAAAATCTGGGTTATCACATTCCTTCCCCCTTTGAAACTTTTCGTCCCCGAAAAGGAACGAAACTAGAATTTTAATTATATTGCTAATTATCAATTAAGTTATCCTTTAAGCATTTTGGACTCTCAATTCTCATTATTTAAAAATTTTAAAACACCTTTAAAACATGCATAATATGGCCAAAATAGCTTTTGTAAAAATACTTTTTATAACTTGATGTCTCAACAAGTCCATCCTCGTTCTCAAAAATATTCGGTCAGGAAAAAAATTTCAAAAACTTTATGAAAATGTAGAAAACAATTTTTGAGAATATAGAAAACATTTTTGGTAAGAATGCTCTGGAAATCATCACCCCCTTCATGGTCGCAGTTAACCCGATGGTTACGTTGCGATCCCGACAAAACCCATAGATAACTGTAGGTACTCCGGCTCCTCGATTACGCCATGGAACCCACCACAGATTGCAGCTACATCCAGGGCTACATCGCCATCATGGCAAAAATCCATGTAACAATAGGCATCAGTGCCCTCGAATTCCGCTGCCAAATGAAACTTAACCACTCCTACATAAGTCGTAGACTACATCAGTCGAGTCCCAATGTAGCCTTAGGCTCTCACGGCCTCACAACTTTCGCTATGTCTTCATTGGTCGCGGTCTATCTATGTTACGTTGCCATCAAGGCAAAATAAAACGTAGACCATTGGCTCACGGCCACACGACTTCCGCTATGGTCCGCAGTAGATCACAGTGACATCGAGTTACACTGTCGTCATAGCATAACCCAAATGTCTCTGTAGGCTTCAGCGCCCTCGACTTTTACTACCCACAACACACAATCCTCAGGAACTTTAGTTTGTCCGGACTTCCTTACAGGATTTAATTTAGAGCCTCCCCCTAAGGGCTCAAGGCAGAACCACCCCATGAATCTCCTATGAAGTTCATTTCAATGGGAGAGCCTTTTTTCTACAGAGCCAATCTCAAAACATTTTATACTATACACATATAGTATCTTCAAATCATACCCTCTATGATTCACATAAAAATCTCCTTTACACAAAATCGATATCTCAAATCGATAGTTCCAAACTTGGCTTTCCAAATTCTCAAAATTGATTTTTTCAAAAATCAAAAGCCTTTCCAAATCCGTAGGTTCCAAAACCTATTTCCAAAATCATTCTCATAAAACCCTTTATATATGAAGTTGTATAAAATCTTGAAAAATCTTTGGATCACTTCATACTTCTATAAATTCCTTTTTTTATACTTCAAATATTTTTCAATAATCTATTCTTCTGGTTATAGACTCAACAAGGGGAGTTTATCATATATAACAAATATATCTAACTTTATTTATACCAAATCAAATATTCAAATTTGATTTCTCTTATATATTTATTTACTATAATACTTACTTCTCAAAAAGTAAATTTCAAAAATAGAGATATTCAACTTCCACTTTAATCATCCGAAAATTTCTCAAAATATACATTTCCTATTTCAAAAATCATTTTTACCTTTTAAAATTTCCAATATAAATTTCATTTAAGCATGTACGATGTACATATATTATCCACGCAATATCAAATTTGATCGCTCACTCGATCACACAATTTCACTTTCGAACTAGTATCGTCCACCCGACTTCCTAGTGCAGACTCAAATCTGGTTTCTTGATCAGAAACCGTCATTCTCCTTGCATAGTCATAACTATGATAGAGAATTTTCAGAACCAATCAAAAATCCATATCCAGGGTTCTTCGTCGAAAATCGAGTGAAAAATCCCAACTCGGATCGATATACTATCTCAAAATTCTGTACTCGAATCTGGATCAAATCAATATGCGAATAGAATAATATACGTACATCCTACGTACTTATCTTCATTGATCATTAGCTAAATCAATTCTCTTTTCTATTCACCTTCATTTTAATTCTATTCACTCATCCACAGTTGCTCCCAATTTCCATTTGGGTTAACACTACAATTCTTATCTCAATTGGCATTCAATTATAGACAGTTTGCACTCTGATCAACTTGTATTAAGAAAATAGCTTGAAAAATATAAAAATAGATAAGTTGTTGTAAAATAGAAATAAAACAGTTAAGTAATTATAAAATAGTTGTAAACAGTTAAATAGTTTGTAGAATAATTAGATAGTGGCAAAATAGTTGTACAATAGTGATTAGTTTGTAAGTAGTTGTAAAATAGTGATTAGTTTGTAAAATAGATGTAAAATAGTAATTAGGTTTCAAAATAATTGTAAAACAAGTATAAGATAGTTTGGGTTTTAAAAAGAATGGTTGTATAGTAAATAGCTAGGAAAATATATTAAAACAATTTATATTAAAACAATCTATTTGAAATAGTTTCAGAGTCAAACTGTTCAATTTTCCAATCTCCATTTCCAATTAACTTTCAATTTCCAATCTCACTAAATTGATTCAATTTCAGTTTAATTTAACTTAACTTCAATTCCCTTTCCAAACTAAAATCAATTTCCATTTGAATTTAAACTTATTCAACTTCAACCTTACTTCCAATCAAATTCAATTTGAACTGATTTCAATTTCAATCTCAACTTTAAACCATCTCGAATTATATAAATTCGAGTTAAATTTTAAATGTTGATTTAATCCCTTAAATCAAATTAACCTTTACTTTTAAATCAATAACCTAAATCTTTAAACAATTTAATTCTGAGTCCAAATTTCAATATTCCATTTTAAATTACCTTTACTTAACATATTTCAAAGTTCAAATAAGTGTTAAAAACAATTTTATCTTTAGTCTCCAGTGTATTGTCTAATTTTAACTTCAAACTTTGAAACTGATTCTTAACAATGTTAGTTTGCAAGTTCATTTGAATCTTAAGTTCAAAGTGATTTCAATCTCAATAAGTTCAATCTTTATCTTTAACAATCAAAACCATTAAACAATTTTAAATTAAAGTTTAATTCCATTAAATTCCAATAATCCATTAAATTCCATTAATTTTAAATTAAAGTTTTGACATTTGATGGTCAAAGTCAATTGAAGGTATTGACTTAATTTGATGCTTCAATATGGAGATCGTTTCAGTCCTACTCTTAATGTCCACCTCAAGGTTGGCAATCTGACCATTGAGGTTTCTAACGATCTCCTTTGAAGGAAATATTTTATGTACCATTCAAGAGTTGCAGTATTGTCTTGAAAGCGAGAAGATAAAGGCTCATCAATGAGTTTTCTCTTTTTAATGTCTGCTAATAGCCGATCTTTGATGTTGATGAAATGAGATGGAAAATCTAACGGGAATGGCTTTATAGATAGCTGTAACTCCTATTTAAAAAGAAAAAAGAAAAAAGTAAAAAAGAAAAGAAGTTAAGACCACAATGATCAATCTCTTTATTATAGAAATAAAGGGTTACAACTCAAGTAAAAATGAAATGAAAAGGTACAATTAGAATTTGTTTCATATCTGAAGTTGGGAAACTGCATTTCTAACTTTACTCAAGGAATTAGCAGAAAGAATAACTATCGAGTCAAAAGGAACATTAAGTCCTTTCGAGGTAATAACCGAAGGATATTTGCGACAGTCTAACTCCCAAGCAGGAGGACTATCACGACCACATATTAATTTGGTATGATATGTCTGGATTTCCTTAAGAAGCTTTTCTTTTTCTTCACCAAGAAAATCGAAATGAAGATGAGGATGTTCCATGTAAAGTCTTTGCAAATCTCTAAAAAGCAATATCTGACTAATTTTCAAGATTTCAAAATTGATTCCTTTTTTAGATAATCTCTTCTTAGTTTAACACACTTGCTTAGATAATCTCTAGAGACAAAGTTGCCCGAGGAACGTTCATTCTATGATAACATAATAAAATACAACTAAGTATAAAAGGAAACTAAAGAAAAAGTTCACAAATCAATATTATTACATAATTTTGAATATTCATCTGGTTCATACAAAATCGACTTTGTAAATAACTCTAAAATAAATTTTTCCTTATAATATTTAAGTTACTCATGAGGTAGTTCTTAGGGAATCAATCTTACTTGTGGTAAGTTCCAACATGCTCCAGGATGCAGATCAGATCCAAATTCGTCCAAATATGTCTTGTGTAAACACCTAATTAGGCCCCAATTAAAATCACCTAAGTACGAGAAATCTACAGTTGGGTGTCTACAATAGGCTTTGTATAAAAATTCTACCAGGATATTCCTCTCTTTAATCAACATCCAAAAAAGCGTAATCAACTCCCGATTCTCTTTCAAAGACCATCATATCGAAGGCGCGCTCTCCTCAGTCGTGGGGCAGCTTCTTGATTTTTAAAAGATACTAAAACTACCGCAATTCTGTTAAGTCTATGATACTTATTGGAGAGAATATTGTGTTATTTTAATTGTTTATCTAACCCTCTATACAAGCTATTTATTTCCAATTGTTTTCTTTCAAGATTGGTTTTATAAGAGTGAACAGGTTTGCTCCTTATCTAAAATAAAGGATTTACACTATTATTATCTTGGAAGTGAAAGTCGTTTAAATAGAGAATCACGTACCTAAGAAACAAGAACTGATGCTTGAGGTGCCTACTTCTTCTCTTTCGGTTCTTCTACGTTAATGTTAGCATGCTGCTCTTAAGGGTCAGAAGGTGCAGAGGGTTCAGAAGCATCGGTGTGACTACCCCTCTCACGACCTGAACCCTGACCTTCATCTACATTATCATCATTGTTGTCATCATCATCATCATTATCATGATCATCATCATCATTACAACCCTCTTCTTAGGCGACTTCATCTTTATCGCCTTCATCTTCAAAGTCGGAGTCTACTTCGAAGGAAGGGATTTCGAAGGATAAAATTTTAGAGGCATCGATTTCCTCTCTTTCAAAAGCTTCAACCCCCCGCTCCATTCTTTTAATTTTCTCATAACTCTTTTAACAAGAGCAACGTCAAGTGAAGGAAAGCTCAAACTTAGGCATTTATCTATATTGTCAATGTAAGCAAGCATCTTGGCATCTTCAAAAGAATTAACAATGATGTCCTTAAGAGAAGTGTCAAGAAATTGAGACACTCGTTGCTTTTCATTAGAAATAACCTTGATAGCTAACTTTAGAGAATCTTTATTTTTCTTCAGCTTTTTCACTAAAGAAGATTGTTTTGTTTCCATTTGAGCTTTTTCATCCTCGAATTTTTTCAGGTCCATTTTCAAGGCCAAATTTTCATCAGCAAGGAGTTGATGTGCTTTCCTTTCATCAGAAACAGCAGACTCCATTTGAGCAAGAGAATCTCTCAATCTCTCTAACAGCTTCATTTTTCATCGTAGGCAGGGAGGTGACTTGGCTTTTTAAGTTTGAAATTTCTTCTTGAAGCATTGATGTCTTTGTGGAAGATTTTAATACACCCTCTTGCAGAGAGAGCCAGCTTTTCGAGATCAGAAAGAAAAAGTACAACATAAGTCAAAAACCTAGAGAGAAACAATAATAATAAGGTTAAGTGACATTGAGCATACCAGGAGTTTTTGTTCAACTAGGGAATAACAATGATCCATTGGATCAGAAACAGATGAAGAACTTAAAATAGACTGGACCATCTTTTTAAAATTACTTGGAGGCACGGGTGAGGTGGATCTGAAAGAGTGCAACTCCTGATAAGGGGTCGAAGTCCTCAAGTCTTTTTGTATTTGATCAGTCATATGAGGAGAACAAGAGATGACAATGCACGATAGGGGATTGACCTTTGTTGAAGTCTTCTTTGGTTGATCAAGAGAAGTTTCAATAGTTGTACTCTTTAGAGTTTTTTCAATATCAACAAACTCACCCTCTTCTTGTGGCGGAGAATCGAAAACTCCAATGATCTTGGCCTTCTTAGAGGATGGTTCCACCACGGTCATATTAACCAACGTTCTTTTAATAGACATTTTTGACCTAGCAATGGCCTGAGTCAAAGATGACGCATGGGATGCAGAAGTTGGGAGATCCGGATCACTTATAATTGGTTCAACCTGAGAAGCATTTGCTGAAAATTTAAAAATTTACAAGTCAGAGAAGCAATTTAAAAAGTAACACAACAACAAACTATAAGTACTATGTTTAAACAGAATGATCGGGACAAATTGGTGACATTAAGGAGAAATTCTTCGGATCAATCAAAGAATGGAAGCGCTTGCTTTGAGATCTGTATTGAACTAAAGGAGGTTGACCAAGTCCCCTCTGACCTGATGGTAGAAAGGAATGCTTTTGTAGATTTTAAGGATTCAACAAAGTTAATCTTTTTCCAATCCTACTTGAAGCGGCAATCAGCGACTTTACAATTTTCTTATCCACTTCATTCATCTCTTTAATAGAAGTAACTGACAAGAAAGCATAGATTAGCAAAGGAAAGTAACTAAATGGAAAAATAAAGACTGTTTCAACTTATAGGGGGAAGAGAAAACCCCATTAATGTTGGAAAAACATTTAACGAAAAAGAATTGCATTTCCCAATCTTTGAATTTGTCTACCCCCTTGGATATTAGCTTTTTGAGAGGATTGGTTCTAAAGATTTGATCATTTAGGTTGTTGAGTTTAACCAGTTGAACAAGATAGTTCAAAACTTCAGCATTAAGTGATGGAATTCCAGACTCTAGTGCCATGAGTTCCAAAGATAGAAGATATATATACACGTTTGGCGATAGCTGAATGGGAGAAATGCCCAGTTAGGCCAGGAATTTGGCCAAGAAATCAAGAAAGGTAGGAAACTACGGTGCCAAATGTGGATAGCAACCTAAGCAAAATATCCTCCAGGTGGGCTTTGGATGATGTCGCCATCACTTGGGGGAGTAGCTTCCACTCCAGTAATGTCGAAGTCGCTGAAAATTGCATCCATCTCATCCTAAGTAGATATCAAGGAATGTTTAGAGGTTGATTCAATCTTCTTGGGAGAGGATTCCATCACCGGCATAGTGTCTTTTTCTGGTTTTTAGGAAGTCTTTTTCATGCCCATGATCCTACCAAGTGAAATCATTTTAGTTAGAAGTTATAATTCATTATGAAATTAACATTTTTTTCAAAGATATCGAAAACCTGTTACAACAATTCAAATATGAACCAGAACATGGAATTTCATATCCTCGAACAAATGCTGGAGTTAGTTTAAAAAAAATGAAGTTTGTTGAGCTTTCGATAGAGTCCAAAGGAAGAATGAAAGTGGACATCTAACAAACACCCTTCAATGATATTGAAAGCTCAAGGATAACTTTGTTATTGATAGATGTAGATGAAGCCTACACATCCAATTTGAATATAAGTATACGCTAATGACATTCAATAAACAAGACAAGTGAACCTTTTGACTCTGTCAAAACCCATGAATTTTATTTCACTAAGAGAATTTGAATTCTGTCGAAACCTCATATGCCAATAAGTCGAAAGGTTTGAGTTTGAATCATATTAATAAAAACAAAATGGACTTGGGACGTTTTGAAAATATTGGTATAAAATGGTGGTCAAATCCCAATTAGTAACAAGGGGTATCGAGAAAGTCAAAAGGAGTACAAATTTTTGAAAGCATGCCAACAACCAAACTTGATTCGACATAGTAAGTTTCGATCAAGTCGAAAGGTTTGATTCGATTTACAACCTAAACAAAGTATGTTCTTATCAATCCAATTTACAAAAGAAAATGAATGATGAATCTAGCTCCAAACATTCCCCAAAATAAATCGAGTGTAAGCATGTAATAAAGATTTAACCTAACAAATAAAGATTATGCTTTCGAAAGTATGTAATATATAATTATTCAGTAAGACGCATTAGGAAACTTCTTCGAAAGGTATCAGGATACAGTAAAGTATAATTATGCTTTCGAAGAAGTCCATTTCGTATTAACTACATCGACCTTTCGATGAGATCAATTAAGAGAGGCACTGGACTACCTTTCGACCCCATTGAAAGGGGATGAAAAAGCAAACAAAAGTTGCCGCCTTAACCCCTTTCGAAGGAGTAGAAAGGTAAACTTTTAGTGCCAAAACACGATTCATACTGCTAAAACTTCTCTATAAAGTAACCAAAAATCTCCTTCTTTTCCTAATTCAATTTTAACCCAAAACTTCAAAAAATCAATAACTAAGCTGATTTAAGCGCGAATTTACAATTGATAACTAAAAATCCACAAATTGCAAATTTGAACCTAAAAAAAGAAAAGAACCAAATCAAATGAATTTTAGATATAGAAAGATGTTAGAAAATGGATCAATATAAGTTATAGAAAAAAATTCCAAGGATACTCTCATATGAACGAAAGATCAAATTAGAAGATTAAAACAGCGATTCGAATTAAATTCAAATATATTTATCGTGAAAAGTAAGTTCAAAAATCAGAAATAATAAAGGCTTACTTTGAATTCGATTTTATGTTCGTTGGAAACAGGAATTATTTGAGAAACTAAAAGCTTTGATTCTTGCTGGAATCTTATTTTGATTGCAGACAAATGAAAGAGGGTAAGAAAGGAATGTGATTTATAAGAAAAGACAGCATGAAGGGTGGACCGTACAATCAAATTTAAATGAACGACCAGGATTTATGCAAGAATATGAAAAGGTGTGAAACATTGTGAGTTTCAAAATGGTTTACTTAGAAAGTCAAGAGCATCCCTTCGTAGGGGGAGGAACTGTTACCACTAATTCTAACTTTTACCTTGCCGAAACCAAAATGAATAGAAAGGAAGGATAACCAAGGGGTGATGGCATTAGCAACGCCTTTCGAAGGAGTCTAAGGGATGCTACAGCTAAAGGTCAAGTGTGTTACAAGCTTATGAAGCGGTCGAAAGGGTCGAAAGCACCCTTCCGCTTTAATGGTTCCCTCTCGATGCAGGTGCTTCCGCATGCATGAAGGCATTTTGAATGAGTTGAAGAACACCTTTCGAATGAGATGAAGAAATACCTTTCGAAGGCAGCTAATAATAGCTACTCACATATGTGCCAAACCTTTCGAACCCAAAGGTTTCACCCTTATTCAAATTACTCAAAAAAAAATATTTTGTTAGAACAACCGCTTTGAAAGCATAACTAAGCCTTTTGAACCGGTCGAAACCTTTCATAACTAAGAGGGGTTCCGCATCTATCCGTAGGTATACCTTTGAAAGCTACCTTCTCCGTCTAAACCTAGAGTATTTAAATACCTTTGAAATCCCAAGGATGAACTTGATGACAAAGTTGAAGGCTTATGCTCCTCCTCACTTGCAACGATAAAGTAACACAAAAGGAAAAGGCTATGAAGATGGAGGCATTCACATCTATTTAAATGCAATGCAGAGGGATGCACAAGTGTCAAAGGTGACGAAAGGTCCACAAAACCACCTTTCGACTAGGTCGAAAGTACTGAGTCGAAAGTTGCCAATATTCACCTATAAATAAGACCCCAGGGGTCTGGTTTTAGGGATCCAAATTCATTCACTCTCTTCTTATACTTTCTTAAAATTGTAAATTAATAACCCTGATTTGGAAATCAGATTGGGAAATTGATCGGTTTGTACATCGTTAGTCTAATGAAGACAAGATTTTGATGTTTTTGATTATGCAACTATTTTGAGACTTTTATGGAATTCGTTGTGTTCTGCTTGTGTCGACTTAATCGAAAGGATACCTTCCAAGTGAGCAGAAACTCCTTATTTTTCCAATACAATTAGGTTCTTAGCTCCAAACCACTACTTTTCAAAAGCTCGCCTTTTTAGCGAGTTGAAGTCTCAAATTCGGCCAAAATCCCCTGACTTAAAAATCCAAATCGAATCCATTAAAGAGGCAAGTTTTCGAGGAAGTCGAAACCCATCATTTGGTTAATACCCGACAACATTAAAGCCAACCATTAGGTTACCACCGTTGTTTCAATAGGACGTTCCGAATCGATAAATAAGCCAACTAGGCCGGTTTAAAAGACATAAAAAGAAAGGGGTATAAGTGCTTTGACTAGGTCGTAGGACAAGTAAGGATTTTCGTAACAAAGATCTGTTCTTAAGGTGAATCAAAGAAGCAATACGATCCTAACTTTCTCTATTTAATCAAAAGAGGTACTTTTAACTCTTCTTAGGGATGTTGACAAGTTTTTTTGTTAACAAATAATGTATAAAAGATTATCTCCTTTGAATATTTTGTAAATTCTTTCCAAAAGTGTTTTTTAAAAGTTGTATAAGTATTTAAAAAGAAGTTTTAAGTATAATTTTTAGAATTTATTTGAGTTTTTTAAGTAAGAAATTTAAACTTTATAAAAGGAAAAAAAATTAACTTTTCAAATCAAAGCTGGATTTTAATTAAAGGTTCTCAAGTAATGTTTGTATAAGGACATTGAATTTCAATTTAAGTATTTTAAAAATGTACTTTTTAAAAGTAGAAAGGTTTAAAAAAGAATTGAAATTTTAAAAAAAATGATTTATTAAAACAAGTTGATTACATAAAGGAAATCTCTTTACTTTTCAAAGTCATATTATTTTTAAAAGGGCAATGGTTTTGAGTTATGATTTGAATAGAAGTTTAAACTTTGTTTAAAGTGTTTTTAAAAGAGATTTGAAATTTATATAAGTGATTTAAAGGGTAATTTCATATAATAAAACAAGTGGTAGTTTTTATAAAAATGGGAACTCTTTTATTTCCAAAATAATCTTTCTTTTAAAAGTAATGATATTTAAGAGATGTTTTAAACAAAAAAGTTTAAACTGTATTGTAAGTGTTTTAGATTATTTTAGAGAATAAAAAGGGAAAGTCTATGATTATAACCTCTGTGTTTTATTAAATGGTTTTCGGAAAATAGAGGGAAGTTATGGACTATAATATTCTAGTTATAGTAAATGATTTTGGAAAGTGGAAAATGAAGTTTGGTTTATAATCCTTTGTTTCTTTTAAATAATTATATGAAATTTTGAAGTCCTATACTTATCATTAAGCTTCGAGGTAAGTAAACTTCTACATTTCCTAAAAGATAAGAAAGTTGTCGAGTTAAGGTTTGAGAGGTAATAATACCCTAACTTGAAAGGCTTCATCGTTAACCGAAGGATAGTTTAATTTTAAAATCAAAGATTGGTGTTAAGTAAATGATGTATTATTTTTATACAAATTCGGTTATTTATGGAAAATAAGTAGTCCTATACTTGGCACCAAAAGCCGGTGCATAAACTGATCCTCTATCTATGGAATTTGGATTCAAAATGCCTAGGAAAGGCTTTGATATGAAACTAGTGCTCTAAGTTACCTCGCTTCGCTTCTGGGTGAAGAGTAAACCAAAATATTGAAAACAAGTAAAGGAGATTTGATTTCTATAAATGACCTTTATAATTTATGATGGTATGGAAAGTATTATTTTCATACTTAACATCGAATTCTGATGTAGGGAAACTCATCTCTATTTGTGACAGATCAAGAATGCAACTCGAGGCAAGGATAGTATGTTAACTTATCCGATTACATTGTTAATCGAGGGATATTACAAGTTTGAAATAGGAAAGTGATGGTAAGTATATATGGTCTACTTTCAATGCAATCCATTTACTTATACAAAAGTGTTTTAGGTTTATTATTATCAATTGTTTTAAATGACATTTGTTCTAACCCAATTAAGTATTGTTTTTGGAAATGAAATCTTTCTTAAGATTTTGTGAATATACTTATACCATTGAGATAAGTACATGAATATGCTTCCTAAGTATTGAAATGTATGGTGATTTGTGAATATACTTGTACCGTGGAGATAAGTATGTGAGTATTTTTCCAAGTATTTACAAAGTGGTTTTAATTAATGAAAGGAGTAATTAAGAGGCTTGGTGGTTGCTTAGGTGGTTAATCATGCTTGCTTAAATCTTGCTTATTTGATAGTTAAATAACTGACTGTCAAATCTTGACTGGTTTTGAAACTATCGATTGTTGGTTCAAAGAGATCGGGATCAGATAAGCATGAATTATCCAAAAGCCACTTTGAACTGGCATAATCATTCGAATTGGGAACATTTTGAAGATGATGGAATCGAAGATAGGTTTCTTTGAATTGCAAGGGTGACTTGCTACTAATCCCGAGGGTGATTCTAAAAATAATGTAGTGGAAGTAGTACCTTCAGTTTGTTAGTATCATGAACAACTTGTATGGATGAGTGCTAGGATTGCATTGTTGCCTTAAAGGCAGTGTTGGCTTTCAAAGTGGGATTTGATAAAAAGGTAGAATGTAGCCTCAAGCCTCACACCTGGTAATAACTAAAATAGGGGATACGTTGCAAGCCTATATGGTTTGTTACCATTAGGGTATGATCATCACTTTTATCTAGATCGATATTTATGGATTATATATGTTTGTAGCCATGGAAATGGTTTGTCGAGTTGGAATTCGGGCTGATGATCATATTCGGTATATCCATTAGAGGGGTAGATCGGTCTTGCCATGCTGGGGTTGCAAGATTTGTAACCTCGGTACATTTTAACTCGAGGTGTAATGTGACGGATGATGCCCTAACAGCCCTGTCATTGGTAGAATCCATTTTCCAATACGTGCCTTATGGACTTAGTTGTATACCAAATATTCTAGAATGTAAGATGCAAGCATTTCAACTATGTTATATATATTTATTTTAAACCCTAGACATTATTATAGTATTATCAAATTTTCTAATAAAAATGGTTGGTTATCATAAGGTAAAAACCTGTCAATGTTCATATGCAGCATGGTCTTATAAGATACCTTTATATTTTGAAGGATTTTATAAATATAATAATCCATTCGATTCGAGTTTCTCACGGTGGTTTATCGGACTGATTCGGGTGTTATTTTCTTATAATACTAGGGTCTGACCCGAGTGTATTTCCAGATTTAGATATGGATGCTTTGGATCTTCAGGGAACTACCCGGATTCCTCCAACACGTATTCATGTATTTTATTTTCCCCTACAATTCTTTTTTTGTATTTATTAGCAATTGAAATGACAGACTGTTATAACTATCCCCACTAATGATAAGTTAGTTTACTCTGATTATTGTAAGTACATAAAACTTTCCTTTGTAAAGATCTGTTGTAGATTATATATTACTTGTCATGATGTGAGATTATGTTCTGTCTTTTGTTTTCTTTCACCCCAATAATATATCTTTTTAGCACTCGAATGCTCGGCTACCATGGATGTATCAGTGTCAAATTTTTGGGTTCGAAAAGGCTGGTCATTACACTACATCTACATTAATCCTCTATTTCTATACCCACTGGATGGGCAGGAAGTCTAGATTCACTCAGACGATTTCAAACCAAGTGCTCCTAGATATATGATGATACACATGATTAACATTGTAAGGTTAACGAATACTCAACATCGTGGCTATATGTGCAAGAATCCTTGCCGCCCAACAGCTATGGCCTAAACCCACTTAGGTGGTCCAGGGAAGACTCACTTAAATGGTCTGCGGTGAGTGTACTCACATACCCCTTCTTTATGAGCATATATCAAGCCTTTGGTCATTAATATCCCATGGCACATACATCCACATCGGAACTCATCATGTTCCAACCTTTAGATCACATCAAAATCTAATTATGTAATCATGTTATAGTAACTGCTACATTTGGTGAAAGTGATGACCCGCCCAAAATACTAAAGAAGGATCATGCTAGCTCATCATTGACGGCAATAAGAGTTTTAATATGTCTTTAAATCAAAACATCTGTGCCAAAATATTTTCGGTTTCAAGTCAATGCTTCCATGTTCTCTTCAAATCAAAATTTCTTTCATTTACAAAAATTACCATTTTTAATCAACTTGAAATAATTTTCGAAAAAGACCATTTTATAAATATTTCAAACTACATAAACTTCTTCAAATATCAAATATAAGTCTTATTGAGATTAAAATACTTATGGAAGCTTGTAGCCCCTCGTATAAAAATAGATTTTGAAACATACATATGTTAAACTTCCAAATTTTAGTGCGATGTATGAACCATCCATCCGTAATTTCGGTTCCTCGGTGGTACCCACCAAGCCTTTAGTCATTAGAACTCTTCGGTCATTATTATCATCCTCAAATAACATCATCACAACTCTTATTCTATTTGAATAACTAGTCTTCTGTAGCTTAGGAAACTATGTCATCCTATAATAACTAAACCAAATATGTTCCTTAACATCCTACTAGTTTCTTCAATGTACACCCCACTAAAATTTAACATAGAATAATTATCCCATTATACAATTGTCATACATAACAAGCAATATAATCTTGCATACAAGAGAAACAACCACAACAAGGTAACCAGACAAACTAATAAATAAAACACGGTCATAGCTAAATAAGCAAACAACAATAACAATACAATGCAAATAGATTAAACAAATTCAACCTAACATGTCATAAACTATAATGTAACCATAGTCAAACAATGAAAGATAATTTTCCTAACATAACTAATTATTTGACAAGTATAATAACAATGCAATCAATTCATACAAAGTTAACAAATACAATTAAAGTAGAAGAATGAATTCATAGTTAAAATATCTCTACCTTATTCATTAGAATGGGCAACCATAAAACATAACTCAACTCTATCTCTCAATAGAAAGGAATAAACTTGACATCCCTACAACTCGTTAGGGAAAATCACTCATAATAGGTATAATGGTTACATCATCATAATGGATGTTGGGCGAACCCAAAACTCAGTCACCTAGTCGTTTCACACCCCATGGCACTCAATCTAGTGTCATAGTTCTCAAAATATCTTTTCGATTAAACACATTTTAATAAGCACCTCGAAAGATTTTTACTCAAATCAAATACTACTTTTTCAAATATATTTTTTGGAATTAGTAAAATATTTTTTCCCAAAGTAATTTTAAAACTAGATATTTATAACTCATCATTTCTCAATAAAACATTTTTCTAATATTTTCTTAGTAAACTAATTCTCCAATCAATTATTTTTCAACCAAGTGCCAAATCCAAAAATGTTTTCCTTTCAAAGCATCCTTTATCAAAAGCGTATATTAAGTAAAATACATATAACCAAAATTTGCTCCAAATAGAATGTTTTTCAAATTTAAAAATATTCCTTATATAAAACATTTTTCTTTAGAAAAATGTCCCTTACGTACCTTACCAAATAAAGTATTTATCAAGTCAAAATATTTTCAAATATTTTTTTTATGAAATATTTTTCCAAATAAAAAAATATTTATCTAGCAAAAACAGCTTTTTGGTAAAAAAATCTTTGAAATAAATATATCTCGAATCATATAGTATTTCTTATAAAGTAGTCATCAAAGGGAAGTAATTCTCTCCTTTCAAAGAATAATTTCCATTAAAAATTCCTCCGATTTACTTTTAACAGAATATTTTAAAATTATAACTCTTCAATAATAATACGTTTCACCATATAATTTTTCACAAAAATGTTTCAAACATGGTGCAATTTCATTTAAAATTATTTTCTACTAAAATATTTTTCCAAATACTCCAAACTAAATACACTCTTACAAAATGCTATTAAATTAAATCTTTCACATTAATCATCCTTCTGACGTACATTAAAAATATCTTATCACTCACATTAACTACTTCATTTTTATCCATGTAAAATTTTCAACAAATCATTTAAGTCCAAAAACATACATTTCTTTTTAATAAAATACCAAAAATGTTTATTTATATTTATTTTGTATATCCTTTAGTAGAATACTTTTCAGCTAAAACTCTACAAAATTAAATAATAAGCCTATTTATTAAGGTTGGATTTAATTACAAAATTTAACATTATATGTGCATTACTCGAATTACATCTAGCACTCAATCCCATCTATGAGTGCTCGTTATATCCCACTCCTACTGCATCTACTTCTCATGCAAAAGTCGTCATAAGTAAACATCACCTTAGGGTGAGGTAATGGTGGTTACACATACGTCTCATATATATAAACAAACACACAAGGCATAACATTATCAGCAAGTACGCTCTCTCATCCTACTTTTAATCTAACGTAAGGTGTAAACTAGTCTACTCTAAATAAGATAAACTTACCCAAGGCTCGGGTAATCATTATACCTAAGCTTTCATACCAAATACGATGCCTTGTTATTCTTAATGTTTAAGTTTAGCAATAGATGGTGTAAAAATATGCCTTTGTACTAATCGTATGTCAAAAGCAGTGAGTTATTGGGTATATAATTTAAAAATATAAAATATAAGAAAATGGGAAAACCACACAACAAAATTAAACAATTGTATGTATACTAGCTCAACAAATAAATCACATACAATGCTTAATACTATGGGTGAAACATCTACAACTGCCTATACATCAACCATTACTGAATTTATAATAATACATCAATTATATGAGAGAAATATATCAAATAAGCAACCTATAAGCGTAGCATGCAACCAAAACTCTTTCTCTACTTTTGCTTTCTCATGCAAGCCTTAATAATGCATTAACATATAAATTAAAATGGAAAAGATGGTCAACTATGTTTGGACAATTTCTTATCTTATACCCCTCGGCCCAACTCAAAGGATTCGATGGCTCTTGCATAGTGAAAAGCCGCCTACGTAACATTTCAGGATCAAACCAACATAGTTTTGTTTCATGCTCTTCTCATGCATCAAATACTTGTTAACACATGACACTACAAAACACTAGCATCCATGAAATAAATATAAGCGGAAAATATTACATTCTACTGTGTCACCATAATCAATTATCATATATATGTGGTAACAATAATAAAAGCAACCACGAGCATCAAACATCACATAAATTTAACAATGCTCAATGTCATCCTCAAACATCAAATAAATAAAGAACAAAAAATACCATCATATGTGCACTAATCACCCATCATTAGTAACATAACATCAATATAATGGGTGCAAATATAAACCCATAAAATGTGTACTAACCACTAAATATTAGTAAAACAACATCAAACTCATCAAATGTGTACTAACTACTCTTCTATGTTAGTAACATAAACATCAAACTCATCAAATGTATACTAACTAGTAACTACTCTATGTTACTGATATAAACATCAATATTATTAATAGAAGAATGCCATAATAAACAATACAACATTCACCTAGTAATAATGGTAAGACATCGCATAACTTGGCCTAGTGTGAGTCCATCTCAACGCATCTGACGTATATGATAAATCCAACCAATAAATAACATATTCACAGCAATCACAATGTTGTACCCACACTTATTATTTCCACTTAAATATAAAATCATCTTATTATTTTTTATTATAAAATTGTATTTATTTCTTTATCTTAAAATAATAATACTGATCAAAACAATATTATACTTTGAAAATCCACCATTGCCAAAATATTACTTTAATTATCTCAAACATTTTATTCAAACAAAATAGTAATTTATGTCTAATTACAATTGAAAAAAATATTATTAATACACATCAAAATAATAATATTTATTTAAATCACCTTATAATCCTTCATAGTCACTTTATTACTATTTACAAAACTAATAATATCCTTCGCTAAATCTCAAAAATCCATTTACTGTAATTTATCTTCAAAATAATTATAATTTAACCCAAAATACTTCCAAATAATACGTCTTTATTTTTATTATTATTCTCAAAATATCTCTTCTTACATTTAGTTTAAATAATAATAATAATATCATTTTCCCTTAAACCTTATAAAACAACTCAAAAATTGTATAATCTTCCTAAAATCATATTTTTATATATCAAATTCTTCTTCACTTTTGAAAAAAATATTAAATCCTAAAAATTCACTTCAAAATGTATTTTTTGCTATTATTTATAAATTACCCTAAAATTTCATAAATAATAATGTTATCAAAATTTACACATTAATTTCAGAGAAAATATAAATTACCCTAAAATTTCATAAATAATCATGTTATCAAAATTTACACATTAGTTTCAAAGCAAACTATAAATTATGATTATTTATAAGCATCACCCTACATTTATAGATAAACTTATTACTCAAAAGTTATACATACTTATTTATTCACAATTTAATTATTTATTTTTCATATACAAATAATTATTGTAAAGAATTCATCATCCAACTTGAAGCAAATAACAGATTAAAAACCATAGTAGAACACATACCATATCAATACATTGCAAAATCCAAATAATCACCAAAAAGTGGAATATAATAATAAATAGATATTCTTCGATATATATATATATATATATATATATATATATATATATCAAAGAATACGTATTTGTTATTTTAAAATATAACTACATACTGTCTTTGAATCCCATCAAGGAAAATTCATAAAAAGCTCCAAAATTCAGTAATCACATGCCACCGTGTTTGAATCTTTCCACGAACCCAAGAAAATAAACTTCACATGAAATATAGGTCGTATGGAAAAGTTATGGTGATTCGAAGTTGTAGGGTTTAAACTGTTAACTATAAGAGTATGGAAGGATAAATGAAAAATGAACCTTCTCTCCCAAATTAGCAGCTAACTACCGCCAATAATTTTGACTGCAAAATATGGCCGCCTCCGACCATTCAGGCAATGGCCCCGATCACCTCTGGCCACCTTAACATCTCCACATCCCTTCCAACCATCTGAACGCCCATCTCGTTGCTTACTGCCATAATTTGCACCCTTAAATATTGGTCGTCACCGGCTACATACCCTAATTTTGACCGCCTCCAGTTGAACTTGACCAAGTGACTGCCACCAGCAGAATCCTTCAGTTATCTCCAAAATCGAAAACACCCAAACCGATATAACCCTTATCGTTGCTGCCACCTTTGACTGCGAAATCTGATCAATCCAACCATCATTTTTGAAAATGAATTTTTGCTCTCTTTTTGTCTTGTCGAGGCGAACAATTTGATATATAATGTGACACCCCGAATTTTAAATAACATTATTTAGGAGATTTAATTAGATAAATTAAATAGAATAATGTAAAGATCAAAGAGATAAGGAGATTATGCTTTGAAAATTTAAAATAAAGGTCGTGCTTAACTAAATAAAAATTAAAAGATTGGGTTTATGTAAATGGTTTTCTAACTTAGATTAAGGCAAGGGTATTATGGGGAATAGCCGTCTATCATAACCCTTAAACCTTAAATACTTATTCTTATTTTCATTTCACAAGTTCAAAATCCTAAAATATAAACTAAGGAGCAAGCCAGCCATTACCTAGGGGAAAATTCAAGTAAAAGCCAAGGAATTAAGCAAGGAGAATTAAACAAGAGCAAATCTCAAGTTCTTATTCAAATCAAGTTGAATAATAACCAAAACCATCTCATTTTCATTTTTGAAAAGCATTTGATTTCGGTTTAAGTTTAAAACCTTTATGATGAATTTAATGATGATATGCTTGGATTACATGATATGTTATATTCAAAAAAGTTTGTTTGATGAAAGGTTTTATTCTATTTTAGGGCTAAAATTGTATATAATGGGATTCGAATACCATGAGGATTTAGTAGGTTATGAAAAACATTATTTTGGAGATGGGTTTAAATTTTCATAATTATCCAAGCTATGGATAATTTATTATGAATTTCTAAAGGAAGATATGAATAATTGGGTTTAAATATTTATTTTGGCAATTATATAAAGGAATTTGAGTCTGAAATTTATATTGTTGGTTGACATATTAAAAGTGAATTTCTATGATTTGGGGATTTTTCTTAAGTAATTTACTATGTAATTTAAATTATTTAAGATGGAGGACTTAATCTTAATTGTTTTGTTAAAGGGAATTGCTATTTTGTTAATTATCTTTAATTAATTCTTGAATAAATTTGACAGCTCTTTAGGAAGATTTTTTTTAAAGTTTATGGCGACCAATTATATTTTTACAAATGGGCAAGTTAATTGAAAGTATTACTTAAAAAGGCAATAAAAACAGTTCTGCAAAAGTTTATTGTATCGCCACTTCCAGTAGCTGCCTTTCGACCTTGTACTTCCACCTCAACCAAGTCGAAACCAATTCACAAGGCACCAAGGCTTTGGTACGTAATGGATTGGAGAAAGGCGGTAGGTATGGAGTCGAAACCAAGCTTCCGAAGGGGTCGAAGCCTTTGTTTTTGCTTTCAAAAGAAACGTCGCTTACCTTGCTTTTAAAAGAATGCTTTCGAAGGGGTTTAACATAGCTTTCAAAGAGGTTGCCACCTTTTTTTTAATGGGTGGCTTTCGAATTAGTTGCCTTGTTTCTAAATCAATGCTTTCGAAAGGGCTCCAGTAGCCACTTATATTAAAGGTTTCGAAGGCTATGGCTTCGAAAGGTGTTTCGATGCTAACCTTTCATTTGTTTTACTTAAAGGATAAAATCTTTCAAAAGGATAGTTCCTAAGCCATCTGTTTTTTCTCAAATTCTTGTATTTGAAGATTATTGGTTTCGAAAGGGGTACTTTCAAATGGTTTCATAGTTATGCTTCTATAAGTTAGCAAGTGATGCTTTATACTTTCGAAAGGTATGTTTTGTTGTTTTCGAAATAGATGTTTTATGTTTCGAAAGGCGTATGTTTAGTATTTTGAAAAAGAGATTTGAATGTGTAACGACTCGCCATTCATCTCCACAGAATGACGCATCATTAATAAGAAAGAAAGGGATAGAAAAGAGAAAGAAAGAGAAGAAAGAAGAAACAACACATCAGAATCTAAACAGCGGAACGAGTAAATTATATTAATAACATAAGTATTATATAGTATACAACAATTATCAGAGTACACAGATAATACAACACATACTAGACAGGTATAAACACCCGTCGAGTTATTACAAGTCAATACAACTCAACAAAGAGATACCAATATAGAAATACACACAGCAGAAACTATATATCTAACGTCGAAGCCTCCAGCTCCATTGCTCCTTCATAGTTCGTCAAAGCTAACCTGAATCCCTTGGTCACTCGTAAAAATTTGAGTACCCAAGACTTTAAAAAAAAAACAGAAATAATCTCCGGGTCAGACATGGGTCTGGTGTGAGTAACAGGTTAAAGTTGCTTAATTTTGAAAATCTTTTGAAAAGAAAAGGTATCACGTAAGACTTCCCACACATAAACATGGAAAAGTTTTTACCTTATGCTAACCAAAACATTTGATAGGAAATCCAGTGATATTATAATAGGTCTAGGGTTTTCAAGTAAATATAAAATAGCCGAAATTGTTACATGATTAAATTCTAGCTACTAGCCACAAAAGTGGGTAATACAATCAAAATCGTTGGCACTTATTGGATTTTGGATTCCATACAATGGCAGGGCTACCGGGGTACCGCCCGTCACAGTACGTGGCCTAGATCACCGTACCGAGGATCACTTCCAATCCCCTGCAACACAAGGTCGGAACCATCCCTTACTGGACAGTCCCGAACAAGACAACCCCGCAGTTGGTGCACAATTCCAACCGCCCACTAAGCCGAATAAAAGGGGAGCTCTAGACAGGGGAAAATCTCGTCCTACTTGGGCATGACCCATTTAGCCTTGCTGCACCTCCCCCGTTTTAGCCATTCCCGATCGATGAGGCTTGAGGCTACGATTACCTTTATAGGACACATTTCTTAGAATGCTCATCGTCCACCTGACGACGTTCTGAAAGCATTCAATCCATACAAGTTCGTTCCGGGTTCGAACGAAACCGAAGGAATTATCTCGTTCACTCATTTTGGAATCACCCTCAGAGTTAACGACGATAACCCTTGCACTCTGAATCTTCATCTTCACTTGAGATTCACGACCTATCGTTAATTTGGATCGATGTGGTTTTTGGATATCCAAATATGGAAACCTGATCCCGGTCTCATCGAAATCCAAAGCGTGTCTTTTAGGTCTAAGTTGTTTTAGAGTTTAAAACAATTCAATACAATTATCTATATGCACACAGATGGATAATTCACATATCACAATAGATAATCAACATTATCATCACAACAGATAATCCACATTATCATTATCAAAAGATAATCCATATCATCATCACAATGCAACCAATGCATCCATATCACACAACATTACTAATCTCATAGTTGAGATTTCAAACCATTCAAGGCAACCAATATCATCCATTCATAAGCAATGATCTATAATCACGCCATCTATAATTAATTTAAAATGAATTAAACTAATTACATCATCTCTAATTAATTTAAAGTGAATTAAATTAATTACTTACCTCAATATAATCTTGGTTACATATTCAATAATTAATTACAAATTAATTAATTATCCTCTAGTTAACCAACTCAATTAATCACCCTTGATTAATTATTATTTAATTAATCTCACAAATTAATTACTCTAAACCAAATACAGTAATTAACCTTTAATTACTTCATTAATTAATTAACTATAACTAATTACATTTAACCTTGATTAATTACAGTTAATTAATTACCCTTATTCACTTATTATTGATTAATTAATATTAATTAATCAATCTTAATTACATCATTAATTATATTAATTAATGATCCTTAATTGTATTTAACTAATTATCTTATTTAAATTAATTACATTCAGTAATTAATCTGAATTAAACCATAATTATTAGTCACCTTTGATTAATCACATTCGGTAATTAACTACCCTTAATTACTTATCAAATTAGTTACTTCTTAATTAATTATTTTTAATTAATCCCTTGATTAATTATACAAAGTAATTTAATCCAAATTACTTACACAATTAAAACATCTTCCACTAATTACATCCAGTAATTATCATTAATTACTTCTCTGGGTAATTGTACTTCATTAATTACATCAAGTAATTATTATCAAATCCAGTGTTTAAAATTAATTAAACTTAATTAATTAATTTAAACCAATCACAATAAACTCCATTAATTACATTAAGTAATTAAGGTAAATTCCTTAATTACTTTCATTTAGTAATTAAACTTAAATAAATTCACAATTGATTATCATTTAATTAATTAATCTAATTAATTATTAAAAATTAGTCATATTAATTAATTGTTAAATAATCCTTAGTTAATGACCTTCATTAACTATTATTCATTCTTTAATTACTTGTCTTAATTTACTTCTTATTTAATCTCTAATTAAAAATTAAACTAATTCATTAATTTATAAATTAAATAATTAATTCATTTTTTCATTAATCTCTAAGATAAATCATTTCTTTAATAAAGACCTCATTAATATTAAAGTGTATTTAGAACATTACATCTTAAATTCAAAATGATATTTATTTAAACATTAATCAAATTTAAATTCAATTTATAATCCTTTAAATAAATGTAAATAACCTTTATTACTTACATTTGAAACTTATATAAGATAAGCCTTGAAACTAATTTACTTAATTTTATTTAAAAATTAAGTTTTTAAGTACATTACTATTATACTTGCAAATTCAAGTTATCAAATCATTTAACTTTCATTTATAAACCTTTTATAAAGAACTTATTCAAAAAGAATCAAGTTTAAATATTTGTTTTGAAAAAAAATTTACCTTTAACAAGCTATTTAAATTTAAACTTGTTTTGAAAACATTCAGAATTTTTAAAACTTATTCAAATATCCAGATTTGAATTCAAGATACTTGAATCCATTATTTGTTTAAAAATTAGATTTAAACTTGAATTAAACTTTGTTTTAAACCTTGATTTTAAAACTCTTTATTTAAAATCCAATTTTCATTTTAAACTTTAAAATTCGAAAGCTATTTGGAAACTGAACTTAGCCTTTGAATTTAAACTACTGTTTTAAATTATGTTCAGATTTTAACATAAAATTCAAAATTAGAAAACTGTCAGGTTTCACTTCTTTTTTTTTATAAAAACTGAAAAACCCACTTTCAAAATTTAAAAACCTTTAAGATTCAAAACCATTTGAATCTATACTACATACTAGATTTAAACTTGTTTTAAATCTTATCATTACAACTTTTGAATTCATTCAAATTTGTTTCAAATTTAAAATTTACAGGCAGGTTGCAGAAAAACTGAAACAACTACATTGACCCGAGCCAAACAACTTTGCTTCAAGTCAAAACCCTATTTGCTCCGAGTAATCCCCTACATTTACTCGAGTAAATTCGAGTTCCAACTTTTCTGCACCAACAAGTTCATCATAACTTTTCAAATTGCACGGTGCACATGCACCGTGACTCTGGCCAACTCCGGTCACCCTCCAGGCCTTCCCCACATTGCCGACCATCACCAGACTTGATCACGTCCACCTGAAACCATCACAACCACTCAACTCACAAATCGAGCAGCTAACCCAAACCTGGAAATCCAAACTGCGACCAATACCCAAAACCTGTCAATACTTCATCCAAGCAACCTCGACCGCCAGAGAGCCTCCAGCACCGGCCACAGCCTCGGTTACCCTCCCTCTTGCGATTCCCAAAAACCCATAACACTCGATGCTCCAGGGAAATCAAACCGAGCTAAAATCTGTCACCCAAATGGACTAGGTTTAGACACTAAAATCCTATCACCATAGCCACCACTGCCACTGACCAACTACCGGTCATTTTCCCTGGCCTCTCCAGTCACCCAATTACCATCAAAAAGGAACTTATCCCTCCCAACTACTGGAATCACCAATGATTCCCAAAATCCCAAAAACAGTGATAATCAAAACTGCACTCTCAATTCCATTTTAAAATTTTTGATTTTAGTGTTATAAATCATGATTTGGTTTATGAATTCATTCCCTAATAAAGAATCTTTAAATTTCATAGTCTTAAATTTTATGTTTTCAAAACATGCACTGATGTTTTAAGATATACAGAGATACTCAAGTTTTTAATTTAATTAAATTAAGTTTTAAACCTTAATCTATGTTAATTCAACATATATAGGTCCTAATAATAATTGTTTACAGAGAGGATTGAACTCACATCAAAAAACATGAATCAGGAAATATTAAACAAAGTAAATTCTGTTGAACAGAAACATATATCTCACATATATGTATACATAGCAGGTTCACACAAACATATTTATCTCATCATCACAAGCATGCAATCCAGAAATTTATACTAAAATTTTATTTTAAAATAAAGTTACTCACCTGTTTATTTTGGAAGACAGAGCCATGATTTTGAAAAAGACTTTATACTTTTAAAACTGGGAATTTTCTTTGCTTCAATCTTGAATTGCTTAATGAAACTGAGTTGCTTGCTTCTTTAGTTTTGTAAACTTTAAATCATGTTTGTAGTTGCTCCCTGATTACATTTGCATGCATGTTTTCAGAAAAGGAAAATGCAGGCATGGAGTGAGCTTTGCAGTTGCATGCAGGCTTTGAGATTGCAAAATTAACTTGCAATTTGATTTTTTAGGTTGATGTTTTGAAGAGGCTACAAGTTTATACTAGATTTTCATTTCAGGTTTGAGGAGATATTAGCTTTTAGATTGATTTTTTTGAGGGGATTACAGATCTTTATTTTGATCAAAATTTCTGTTTTTGAATGAGGATGATCAAAGAAATCTAAATTTTAATATGAATTATGATTTCAGATTTCACAGCTGAAAGGTTACAGGATTTGTTGAAGATGATTTCAGATTTATGGTTTCAAGGGGAGTGTGCGTTTTTCTTTGCATTTTAGATTTAGAAAAGGAATAAAAAGGAAAGTGGATTTGTTTATATAAAAACTGAAATAAAAATAAAAGAAAACGCTAATTTTAAGATGCCACTTGTCTTCCAATTTTAACATTTGTCATGAAGGTAAGTTAACTAGTTAACACATGTTCTTTGATTTATATAATGTTTATATTTGTCTTTAAATGTTAATTAGTTATAATTATGTTAATTAGTTATTTAGTTAATATATTAATATGAGATAAATGTCAGTCTCTGTTTAATTAATTAGTTAATATCTACTTATTTACATGTAGATAATTTTAAAATGAATAAATCCAATTTTATTTATAATATAAAGTTTATACAAATATTTTAAAATCAAAAAAAATTAGAAATATTTATACTTTAAATTTTAAAGCTTTGAATTCAAATTCAAATCAAGTTATATATATATAACTACAGAATTAAATTTTGAAAAACAATGATTTTTTTTAAAAATCTATTTGTTAAAAACAATGTATTATTATATTTTGAAAATAACAAATTTGATAACTATAAATAATTTATAAAAGAAATTGTTTTCTTTATTAATAAATTAATTATTTTATCACACTATATCAAAATAAACCTTGTTGTTATTTTTATTTTAAATTTAAACTTGAGTTAAAACATATTTTAAACCATTTAAATAATTTACCTTATGTATTTAAAATCATATAGTTATTTATTATATACTTTTAAAAACTTAATATCAAATAAATCAATTTAAACAAATTAAATTTTTATCTTATCAAATTTAACACCATATTTTATTTATTCAATAGCTTTTAAAAGTTTGACTTTAAAATTATACCCAATTTTACTCAAGATATATATATATTTAGAAAACAGGATTTATTTATTTATCAAATTTAAACTAGGTTTATCTATTTACAATATATACATATCTTATATACATTATAAATATAAAACAATTATTAGATTTTAAAAGATAAGATCTATCTATTAAATATTTATTTTATTGGATTATTAAATTAATTCAAATCTTATCACAAAGATTATCAAATCAATTTATTTTTTATTTCAGATTATTAAATCGATATTGCTTCAAAATTCCGGGTCATCACAGAATGCCTTTGAAAGAGGTATTCTAATGGTTTTGAAAGTAAAGGTCTAAGGTTTTGAAAGCCTTAGTCTTCAAAACAAAGAACCCAATCTCATTTTTAAAAGGAAAAACTTATGGTACTATAAAATAGCTTTAAAATGCTTTTAAATTTGGAGTTTTTGAAGAAGCTTTCCTTGATAAAAATAATGGGTTAAAGGGATTAACCAAATTTTGGAGAGAAATGATTTTAAGGATATTAAACCATAAATATTGGTTTTTTTTGTATATGCTTCTTTTATATATATATATATATATATATATATATATATATATATACACACACACACTCATTATGTAATGGACCCATAACTATATTTTGGGGAGTAAGGGCAGAATAACCAGGTAGGTTGACCCAGTAGTGGATATAAGTTAAGTAACTCCTAAATGAATAGATTTGCATCCAGGAGGTCAGGTAGAGAATATTGGATGCCCAAAGACTAATTAAGAAGTTGTCGCTTTAGACAGGTTCATAGTAAACCCATGAAAACTATATCTAGTAAAAGTTTTTAACAAGGGCGAACAGGTTTGTAGTGAACCTATAAAAACTATATCTGGATTAAGTTATTGACAGAAGTAAATAGGTTCATAGTCAACCCATGAAGACTATGATATATGGGGGAGTTAGTGGAGATACAAATAGATTCGGAGAGAACCAATGAATTAAATGTATGAAGTTATTGGTAGAGGCCAATAGGTTCTTAGTGATCCCATAAAAACTATGAGACCGAGCATATAGTCCTTTAGTTTGAAAAAGGTTCTTAGTGATCCCATGAAAACTATGAAATATGATAGGTAGTCCATAAACTATAAACAAGTTATTATGCAGCCCAGGAAAACTAATAGTTTAATAGTAACCCTAGAAACTATAACTAAGACAGATAGTCAAATATATGGGGATGGGAAATCCAGGATATTTTACTTGTTTGCATATCATCATGATATTTTAAATTGCTATTTTTTAACCATTGTGGATGTAGCAGCATAGTATATGGTTATTATAAATTTTTGGGTAAGATAGTAGTGAGGGGAAAGCCAGTTCTGCTAAGCGGCGCGGTCCCAGTAGATATCTAAATGGCTCGAGATGATAGGTTATTATTTATTCCAAGCTCTTTTTGTCTGACTCAAAGTTTACGTTTTCCTCTTAAACTCTCGGGTGCTCAATTAATTTTGAGTAGTTTGAGAGTTGAGGATTTACAAGTCCTCCTTTGACGAATAAGCTTTCTAAGATGTGTAGGAGGCAAGCTAGTTAAATAGGAGTTCTTTTCTTTTTGATTCCGCTATGTTTATTGTAAAGGCAAAGTTGTTTGACTGCCTATACACACACACACTCACTGATCATCCATGGGGGCATCTTCATTTATTGCTTCTGGTGTATGTTGTAATAATTATATTTTCTCTGAACGTGGTTTCGAATTTGGGTTTATGTAACGAATCTGAATGCTTTAAAAGAGAATGAGAAATTAGTTAAAATAGTTCTAAAAATTTTATTATCCATGTGTTTCTGTTGTATCAATGTATCTAACATTACCGCATTTTGTCACCGAGGATTAATATCTAAGGATGACTAAAGCATCCGTAACCATTAGTTTTGGGCCTCCAAGTGGGGGATGTTACAAGTCGGTATCAGAGCATTGGTTTATGAAACTTAAGAAAAATTAAACCTAAATGAATTTTGAAAAAAATAATCCAACAAATCAGAAAATAAAATCGAGGTTTGGGTTAACGTTATAGTAACGTATTTGTATTTGATATATATATATATATATATATATATATATATATATGTATAAGTGTGTATTCCCCTCTCTCTTAGATTGTTCTTCTGTATCTTACTAAGGCTCATATGCAGATTTACGAGAAAGGAAAATATGGAGGCAGGAAACGAAAGAGGAAATCTTGGTGGAGGAAGCGTCACAACAATTGGAAATTTCTGACTTAATACCAAGAGGAACCCCGGTCGACAAGCAAATGTAATTCAAAATGAAAATGCCAATGTGGGTACTAGAAATCCACCAGTGGATATGGGATGATGTATCAGTTCTTCGTCAATCAGATGCAAGCTGGAGCAGCAGCTAAAGTAGTTCAAAATGTTAGAGGAGCTAATCCCATAGCACTAGTTGGAAACAACTATAGTAAGTTAAGAAGAGATTGTAACAGTTTTGGTGGAAAGCCGTTTTTGGGTATAGAGGATGTTATAGAAATTGAGAATTTGCTTTTGCATTGTGAAAGAATCTTCGCCGACTTGAGATTGAATGATGAGCAAAAGTGGAGACTAGCTTCTAGGTAGTTACAAGGAACATCACTTTATTGGTGGAACAGCGTCACTGCTGGAGTTCCCAATGAAGAATTGACTTGGGCGGAATTTCGAAGGAGATTCGAAGAAAGATTTTTGTCTGAAGTTGCGAAGTCTTCATTGTTGAGAAAGTTCATGGACTTAGTGAAAGGTGAAATGTTGATGATTAAGTATGCCGCAAAGTTTGATGAGTTGTCTAGATATGGATATACTACGAATGACACCATCATCAAGAGGAATGAGAAGTTTACTCAAGGATTGAGACCCAAGATTACTATTGCGACTTTGCCATATCTTAGAGATCCTTGTAACGTTGTTGTGGAAATGGCTGTTCGACATGAAGAGATCTTTTTTCATGTATGGGAAGAAGAAGTAGATTGAAACCCAGAGTTCTTTTGGCAAGAAGAGAAAGTTCTTTAAGAAGAAAGGAACCTAGAAGGGAGAAGTTGCCAAGAAGGCAAAGGAAAATCTGGTTTGCCATAAGTGCGACAAGAAAGTTCATTATGCTCATGAATGCCGAACTGGTAAGGGGAAGAACGCTACAGACAAGAAGAATGTGAAGTGCTTTAACTGTGAACAAATTGGGCATTACAAGAATTAGTGTCCAAAATCAGTCAGACCAGACAAGGGAAAAGTCTTTGCTGATGGACCATCGTCGATGAGGTCAACCGTTATTGAGAAAAGAAAGACTGTGATGGAAGGTATGCTTTTCATTCGAAGTATACCAGTAAAGGTACTATTTGATACTTGTGCATCACATTCAATTATATCTCACTGTTTGGTTAATAGGTTATGTTTAGAACCCACATACCTTGTCACTTCCTTAAGGGTTACGAATCTGATAGAAGAGTATGCAACTCTGAGAATGAGATGTGACCAAATAGAACTTGATTTATTATATCATAAGGATGCATGCAGTCTGTATGTTTTCGATTTTGTAGATTTCATAATCATTTTGGATATGGGTTGGTTGGGTAGATATGAGGCTAGGATATTTTGCCAAGACAAAGAAATATCACTGAGACACCCTGATAGTCATAACCAAATTATATTCTCAGTGGAGGATTCTGACTCGAATGTTTATACTCTGTTGAGTGCTATTGAAGTGGAAGAAGAGTTAAGTCAGGTTCATGTAGCAAGAGAATTTGCAGATGTTTTTGAGCCGGTTATAGGACTGCCATCGAAACGAGCTGTTGAGTTTTGGATAGATCTTGTGCCATAAGCAGAACCTATTAGTAGACCACCTAGCAAGATGACACTGACTGAGATGAAGGAATTGAAGGTGCAGCTAGTGGATTAAGAAGGGAAAAAATTTATTAGGCCAAGCAGTTCGCCTTAGGGAGGGCCCCGGTGTTCATGAAGAAACCGAATGTGTTTGTTAAGGATGTGCATCGACTATTGTAAGTTAAATGAAAAGATGATCAAGAATAAGTATCATTTGCAGAGAATTGATAATCTGTTCGATCAGTTAGGTGGAGCCAGAGTATTTTACCAATTGAACTTGGTGACATGTTTCCACCAGTTAAGAGTGGCAGAGGACAGTATTCCATGGACAGCGTTTTGAACAAGGTATGGTTCGTACGAGTGGCTAGTAATGTCATTCGGGTTAACGAATGCACCAGCTTTCTTCATAGATTTGATGAACTATGTTTTTCGAGAGTATTTGGACAGATTCGAATTGGTATTTATAGATGACGTTTTAGTATACTCTAAGAATGAAAGAGAGCATAAAGATCATCTTAAAGTAGTGCTTGAGATGCTGAGGCAGCATCAACTGAAAGCGAAATTTTCCAAATGTCATTTCTGGAAGAAAGAGGTTAAGTTTCTTGGTCATGTGGTTTCAAAGAAGGCTTTGTCGGTCAATCCGGATAAGATCTAAGTTGTTAATAATTGGAAGAGACCAGAGACGATAACTGAGATTAGAAGTTTTCGTGGACTTGCTGGCTATTACCGGAGGTTCATTAAGGATTTCTCACGGATAGTAGCGCCTTTGACTAAGTTAACCAGGAAGGAGGTGAAGTTTATTTGGTCTGACAAATGTGAGGAAGCATTCCTTAAGTTAAAGCATTTGTTGACCAATGCGCTTGTGTTAGTGGTTCCAAATGAAAACCAAGGGTTGGTGGTGTATACCGATGCATGTGGAACTGGATTAGGAGCTGTGTTATTGCAGAAGGGTAAAGTTATTGCCAACGCTTCACGACATCTTAGACCGCATGAGTTGAGATATCCTACTCATGATTTGAAGTTAGTTGTGGTGATCTTCGCATTGAAGATATGGAGAAATTATCTCTTAGGGGAGAGATTTGAGCTATACACAGATCATAAGTCCTTAAGATATTTATTCTCTCAGAAGGAGTTGAATATGAGATAGCAGAAGTGGCTGGAGCTTTTGGCAGCTTGTGATTTTGGTATAGAGTATATGCCTAGGAAAGGAAATAAAGTAGCGGATGCTCTTAGCAAAAAACATCAGAATGTGGTGTTAGCTATGTTGGCTGAATGGAAAGATTTAGAGGTTTTGTACATGTAGTGTACAGTTAAGATCGACTGCTAGTCTAGTCATGGCACCACCATGTTATCCTGTTTGGAAGTTCCACCAGTGTTGATCGAAAGGATTGCTTCTAAGTAGCAAGAGGATCCATTATTAGCTGAGAAGATTAGAAGGCTTGAGGTTGGGTGGGAAATCAATGATCTAAAGGATTTTAGTCTTGATCAAAGTGGATGGTTGAGAAAAAAGGGACGATGGATTGTCCCGAATATTGAGTCTTGATCAAAGTGGATGGTTGAGAAAAAAGGGACGATTGATTGTCCCGAATATTGAGGACTTAAGGAAAGAAGTTCTTAGGGAATGTCATCGATCCAAATTCATGATTCATCCTAGAGGAACCAAGATGTATTAGGATATGAAGAGGAGTTTCTATTGGGATGGTATGAAGAAGGATGTTTGCTTGTGGGTTAGGCAGTGTGCGAACTGTCAGCAAGTGAAGATCGAACATCAGAAGCTGAGTGGATTGCTTTAACCTTTGGAGATTCCAGTTTGAAAATGAGATTCAATATCCATGAGTCTTATAGATGGGTTGCCAAGGTCGAATAAGGGAAATGAGATTATATGGGTCATGGTGGACAGATTGACCAAAAGTTCCCATTTCATTCTAGTAAAGTCAACCAAGACGGCACCTGTTTTAGCTAGGTTGTTCATGAAGGACATAGTTAGACTACATGGAATTCCTATTAGTATAGTCAGTGAAAAAGATGCTTTGTTTACTAGTGAATTTTTGAAGGGTCCAGATGATATGTTAGGCACCAAGCTCAAGATGAGTACTGCATATCACCCTCAAACGGATGGGCAGACAGAGAGAGTCGATAAGGTACTCGAGGATTTATTGAGGGCTTGTGTGCTAGACTTTGGTGGATCTTGGGAAGATCATCTACACTTATTTGAGTTTTCCTATAATAATAGTTATCAGAATAGTATATGAATAGTGCCTTTTGAAGCTTTGTATGGAAGGCCGTGCAAATCACCAGCATGTTGGTTGGAAACTAGAGATATATTAGTCTTGGGTCCAGATCTAATTAGAGACGTGATAGCGAAGATTGAGTTGATCTGAGAAAAGATAAAGGAAGCTTAGTTTAGACAGAAGAGTTATGTATATAAGAGTCATAAGGATCTATAGTTCTCAGTTGGAGATAGAGTCTTCATTAAAGTATCACTGATGAAGGGTGTGGTACGACTTGAAATCAGGAAAACTGAAACCGAGATATGTTGTTCTGTTCCCAATTAAAAAGAGGATCGAAAAGCTCACACACAGAGTAGAGTTTCCAAGCAATATAGCATGTGTCCATAACATGTTTCGTATCTCATATTCGCAAATACGTGCATGAACCAAAGACTACTATTCCTCTGATAGAGTTAGAAGATTTGATAGTGGAACCGAATTTGAATTTTGTTAGACAGCCAGTTCGGGTTGTGGCGAAGATGAGAAGAGGTTAAGGAACAAGACAGCCAGGTTGGTGAAAGTTCGGCGGAACGACAACGAGAAGGACTGTACTTAGAAGACAGAAGACATGGTTAGAGATATTTATCCAGATCTGTTGTGAGAGTATGTTATATACATGCTTTATATAGACTATTGCTAGTCAGGTAGGCTAGTATAGTAGTTCAAAATTGTTGCAGATGATTGATATTCTTAGTATTTAGTCCTTACTGAATTTGAAGGACGAAATTCTTTATGGAGGGGATCTTGTAACACCCCTAATTTTAAATAATATTATTTAGAAGATTTAATTAGATAAATTAAATAAAATAATGTAATGATTAGAGAGATAATGAGATTGAGATTTGAAATTTTATAATAGAGGTTGTGCTTAACTAAATAAAAATTAAAAGAATGGGTTTATGAAAATGGTATTCAAAGTTAGAATAAGGTAAGGGTATTATGGAGAATAGCCTCCTACCATAACCCTTAGCCCCTAAACCCTTTTTCTTATTTTCACTTCACAAGTTCAAAATCCTAAAATATAAACTAAGAAGCAAGTCGGCCATTACCTATGGGAAAGAAGAGGAAAATTCAAGTAAAAGCTAAGGAATTAAGCAAGGAGAATTAACCAGAGAAAATCTCAAGTCCTTATCTAAATCAAGGTGAATAATAATCAAAACCGTCTCATTTTCGTTTTCGAAGAGCATTTGATTTCAGGTTTAAGTTTAAATCCTTTATGATGATTTCAATGATGATATGCTTGGATTACATGATATGTTATATTCAAACAAGTTTGTTTGATAAAAGGTTTTATTCTACTTTAAGTTGAAAATCGTATTCAATGGGATTTGAATACCATAAGGATTTAATATGGTATGAAAAACGTTATTTTGGAGATGTGTTTAAATTTTTGCAATTATCAAGCTATGGATAATTTATTATGAATTTTTAAAGAAAGATATGAATAATTAGGTTTAAATATTTATTTTGAAAATTATATAAAGGAATTTTGGTCTAAAATTTATGTGTTAGCTAACATATGAAAGGTGAATTTTTATGATTTTTGAAGATTTTTCCTAAGTAATTTACTATATAAATTAAATTATTTAAGATGGAGGACTTAAATGTCTTAATTTTTTTGTTAAAGGGAAGTGCTACTTTGTTAATTATCTTTAATTGATTCCTAAATAAATTCCACAGTCTTTTAAAAATATTTTGTTAAAGTTTATGGCAACCGATCATATTTTTACAAATAGGCAAGTTAATTGTTGAAATGTATTACATAAAAAAGCAACAAAAACAGTTCTGCATAAGTTTATTGTATCCCCGCTTCCAGTAACTACCTTTCGACCCTACCACCTCAACCAAGTCGAAACCACTACACAAGGTACCAAGGCTTTGGTACGTAGTGGATTAGGGAAAGGGGTGGGTATGGAGTCGAAACCAAGCTTTCGAAGGGGTCGAATCCTTCATTTTTTCTTTCTAAAGAAACGTCGCTTGCCTTGATTTTAAAAAATGCTTTCAAAAGGGCTTAACATAGCTTTTGAAGAGGTTGTTGCCTTTTTGCTTAAAGGGTAGCTTTTTAATTAGTTGCCTTGTTTTTAAATCAATGCTTTTGAAAGGGCTCTAGTAGCCATTTATATTAAAGGTTTCGAAGGCTATGGCCTCGAAAGGTTTTTCGACACTAACCTGACAATTACTTTACTTAAAAGATAAAAGCTTTCGAAAAGATGGTTCTGAAGCCATCTGTTTTTTCTCAAATTCTTTTATTTGAAGTTTATTGGTTTCAAAAGGGGTACTTTCAAATGGTTTCTAAGCTATGCTTCTATAAGTTAGCAAGTGATGCTTTAATTCTTTCGAAAGGTATGTTCTATTGGTTTCAAAAGAGATGTTTTAATGTTACGGAAGGCATATGTTTAGTGTTTTGAAAAGAAGATTTCAATGCCTTCAAAAGAGGTATTCCAATGGTTTCGAAAGTGAAGGTCTAAGGTTTCTAAAGCCTTAATTTTCAAAATGAAGAACCCAATCTCATTTTTAAAAGGGAAAACCCATGGTACAATAAAAGAGCTTTAAATTTTTGAAGTTCTTGAAGAAGCTTGCCTTGATAAAAAATAATGGGTTAAAGGGATTAACCAAATTTCGGGGGGAAATGAATGATATCAAACCATAAATATTGGTACTATTTTCGTATATGCTTCTTCTGTAAATATATTCACTATGTAATGGATCCATAACTACATTTTGTGGAGCAAGGGCAGAATAACCAAGTAGGTTGACCCAGTAGTGGATATAAGTTAAGTAACTCCTGGATGAAAAATTTGCATCCAAGAGGTCAGGTAGGCCAGAATATAGAATGCCCGAAGATTACTTAAGAGTTTTAAGTTTAGATAGGTTCATAGTAAACCCATGAAAACTGTATTTTGTAAAAGTTATTGGTAGGGGGCAACAAGTTTGTAGTGAACCTATGAAAACTATATCTGGATTACATTATTGACAGATGTCGATAGGTTCATAGTGTCATCCCGCCTTTTGGCAAGGTCGTGACACCAAAGAATTGACTAGAAACCAAGGGCAGTTTGTCCCGAAGATCGGTTGTACACATGTTCGCTATGGATACTGGCAAATTTTGTCTGATCTCGGATTGAGCTACAATTGATATGGTACGACAAGCAAAGCTATGAAAGCCAACATTCTAAATTTCAAGTCAATCAGAGTTTGTATGCCTAAGTTATGAACCTACCAAGTTTCATAGAAAAGGTGGTTATTTCGTATCCCTTCAGTTTCACATCCATCAAGTGCCAAAGGAAAAACCTCTACAATTCGTATCCATAGAGAGAAGCAATGGTTCATATCCTTGGGAAGAAACAATCTCGTTTCCCTCCATCAAGTTAGCAACCACGTTCTTCGTGTCCATTTCATTCGTATCCACCCAGATAGCATCGGCCGTAACCATCACGCCTACCACCTTTCGTATCCATCACTTAAAACCCTATCGTGTCACTTCCATCAACGGCCTAATTCGTATTGGTCATTGATGACACGATGCGTATCGATTGGTAAAATATCGATACGAAAACATTCCAAAGATCGATATGAGTATAGTAGTTTGGAGCGAAACGAAAAGGACCGTATTAGATCGATACGAAAGGCATGGACACGCATCGATACGAATTGGTTCTCCACCTATCGATATGAGGAGTGTTCCTAGGATGGGTACGAATGAGGCACGATCAAGAGGAAGGCTCGGTCATTCGGCATAAAAAGAGGATCGATCCTGGAAGATAGCGCCACAACATTGACCAGTGTGACGACCCGCCCTTCTCGACCTCAAAAATCGACACAAAATACTCCACGGTATAATATGCCGACGATCAAGTGCCGGAAAAGACATATTGTTATAGGAAAAAGAAAGGAGATGGAAGAGAGAAGAAACTAAACAATATCAGAACCTCACAGTCGCAGCGTGTAACGACCCGCTATTTTGGACCATTCAAATCGACAATAAAACCATACATGTCCGACTTGAATAATTCAAAATACCATATTGTTAATTAAAATTTGGCAAAACTTAAAATATACAGTAAATAAATCAATCACAGATCACATGGTAATATAATGCAGCGGAATAGATAAAGAATAGTAGTTTATGAAGCTACTATATACCTCAGAGTTAGAAATAAAATACAATCGAATGGTTCAAATGCAGTGAAGTCTCCAATGCAACAGATGACTTCTCTGAACCAATCAACTGGATGGATGAAGGAATAGATAGCTGGATCTTCAAGCAAAGCTCCAACTTCGAAGGTCAGTCTCAAATGTTGTATCACTCAGTCTGACCCGAGCGTAAAGCAAAACACAAAACACTCGAGTCAGGATTAACATTCTTATATCAATAAATCCAACTCAAATGAAATATCAACTGAAATACAAGTAACTTAAAGGATGTTTGGGATAACCATCCTCTAAGGGTCCATGGAACCATCTACAAGGTAGAAATATACACTATACACCATGGTCATTTCAGCTTAATTTATACTTCAAAACCAAATATCATTTCACTTCAAATATCTCTATATTTCCCAAAATAGTATTTACATATATTAAATAATTTATACAGTAACGTATTTTCAATTTTAATTCAACTCAATTCCAAAAATAACCACTTCAATTTTATCGATCTCAAATTCGGATTTGTAATCACAAAATACCCCTTTATATTTCAATATATTTCAAGACTTTAAGTATTCAACGTTTCAAACTAAATTTTTATTCAATTTAGTTTTCTAAATAATAAATTCAAATTTAGTTCAACCTAAATTTTCATTTTAATTCAATTTAGTTTCTAAATAACAAATTCAACTATATTGATTTCAAATACAGATCCGAATCTCAAATTTAAACCATAATTCCAATATAGTTTAAGGCTTAAAAATTTAAATGTTCAATTTAACCGTTTCATATAGATCTCGATTTAACCTCATTATTATTTAGTCTTGAAATACTTCCTCATTAGATACAATATCATTTAAGTAACCTCAAATTACATTTTAATCAATATTTTCTTTAATTTATTTAAACGTGAAATATTCATTAAATCACATAAATCAAAAATCCAGTTATAAAATCATACCTTTAAATTTCCCATTCAAAAATTTCAAATTGATTTAATTAAATAAATCCTCATTTAAATACTATTTTTAATAAACCAAAATTTATCTCTCAATCTTAATTATTCAATTTATTACAAGAAAATCTATTTGAAATATAGATTTACATAAATACTCAACCATATTATCCGTATTAAATTAATCTAATTTAAATCAAATATTACGACTAAATCTATATATAAAATTTCCATTTATATAATATCTTAAGAATCAATATTATTTAAACCATATATTTTTTTCCAAAACTATAAAAATTATTTTCAGAATATTTATATGGACCAACAATATTTATATGGACCAACTTAATTTAACAATTTAAATTCCAGTACTTTCTTTAATATTAAAATAGGCTTCAGGCATTTCTTACATGTTAACACTTACATTAAACTTTCTTTATCATCTTAAAAATATCAATGTCAAATTTTAACCCATATAATCACTAGTATAAACTTACATTTTAAAACAACAAATCTTAGATCTTATAAAACTGTATTTGTATAATAATTCATCTCTGGACAGACACACAAACTAACTTAAAATATATTATACTATATATTCTCCCCAAAATTTTAAAACTCTACAACTATATTTTAAACAACAGAAGGAAATTTAAACCCATGCAAACTCTACCTATATATCAAACTTATGTTTTATAACTTACTGTATATTAATATGTTTATAAATGTATACCGTCCCACAATATATATATTATAAAATTAACACCTTTTTATAAACAATACAATATAAAATTAACACCTTTCTTTTTTTTTATAAAAATCTTACATGCTGTAACATATATGCAGACTGCTAAACATCTTATATTATATATAAACAGTATGAAATAACCCAATGTATATTCAAAAGTCATACTAAACAAATTTCAATAAATACTCATATAAAACTAACCATAGAACAAATGCAAATGTTTATAACTTTATATTTAATGTATACTTGCGCTGCACTATATAAACATACTTATAATGTAAAATATATACTTGAAGCATGTTATGCTTAAAATAAAGAAAAAGCAAAAGCAATATAAACAATAAGAAAACAAAAGAAAAGGAGGAAAAAGAAGAAGAAAAAGAAAAGAAATAAGAAGAAGAAAAAATTAGTGCAGCCATTTACCTACAGAAGAAGCTTCACACGCAAGAGAGGAGATGAAGATCTATTGATATGGAGTAGGGTATGTACGAGTGATTTGTATTTATAAGAGAAGCCTCACATTGATAGAGTGGAAAGAAATTTTGTTTAAAGTGGCAAGAAATAAAGATAGTAATGGTTAGAGGAAATTTAGGAATTTATTCCTATAATTTAAGGAGAGAAAAAAAAGAGGAAATAAATTAAAACAAATATATAAAGATTAAATGCTGGTGAACAGAGGAAATAAAATGAAACAAATATGTATATAAACATTGAATGCTGGTGACAAGAGAAAATAAATTAAAACAAATATGTATAAAGATTGAATGCACGTGAATAGAGAAAATGAATTAAAACAAATATGTATAAAGATTGAGTGTTGGTGAAAAGAGAAAATAAATTAAAACAAATAAGAAGAGAATGGACTGATTTAAAGGAAAGGCAACGGATGGTTTAGAAATAAATAAATGTAAAACGTATACGTTTTAAATTTCAAAAAGGAAAGAAATATATACGGGAATGGCAACAGATCTTACAAGCAGGGAAATAACGTAAAAAGAGGAAGAGAAAGAGGCGTATAAATCAATGGTAAATAAATTTAGATTTCAAATGAAATAAATGGAACAGCAGAGATTAAAGTATGGATGTAAATCCAGGAATAATAAAAAGCAACGGTTATATGTCGATTAAGAAAAATAATTAAAACAATTAATGGCTTAAATGGGGCAGCATGTTTCAAATTTTTGAAATGCAAAAGAAACGTACACTATAAATATAAAGTTTTCAAAAGCAAAAGAAACGTAAAGCTGTCCATTGATTCATCAAAACGTTATTAAGTAATAAATTGAAATGAATATAAAAATAAAAGTAATTGTAATGGTCAATAGTTGATTTAGCTATACACTTAAAGCAATAAATTTTTGTTTGTTTGTACAACACAAAATGAGTTTTGAAAGTCAAGGTTAGCCAAAATTTATTAAAGCCATTTACTAGGAAGGTTGGAACCGAAATAATAGGGAGAGGAAGGCACATTAAATTTGATGACAAAGTTGTGTTCAGATCCATAAGCAAGTTGTTTATATATTATAGGCCTTATGAAAGCGAGGGAAGGAACGGATGCTACTAGCTTGATGATTTGAGATTCTTTCGAGCGTTAAAAACAAAAATAAAGGGAGACCAGAATAAACGCACCACCATAAATATAAATATACGCTTCAATTGCAAAAGAAACGTATAGAGAAAATTATGGGTAGTGGAAAAAGTAAAGTCAGTGCACGAAACTACAAGGAATAATAAAAGCAAGGTCGATGATCTCAAATTTATTAATGGTTACGAATGGAAAAGTCTACCTGAATTGGAAAAGTATTAAGCAATAGAAATCTTTAACGGTAGTAAAAAGAAACCGTTACGCACTGATTCAGAAATCAATTAAAGCAATTAATAGCTTGAATTGGACAGCACGTTTTCTCAATTAAGTAAACTTCCATAAAATTATCTGAAAATTTACAGTCTGCTATATTTAAATATACGTATTCTAAATATATAAACATTTTATTTAAAAATTCAATTATTATAAGATTTCACGAATATTCAATTAAATACGTTATAGAATCAATTAAAAATTGTTAAAATTTTCCGGGTCGTTACACAGCGGAATAAAATATAATATATAATATCAGCTCTTTACACAAAATGGAAAACTATATCTGTTTTATACAATATTACATCATCAGAGTATCACAACAAACAACATTTACTAGCCTGACAGTCTCAAACAATCACAGCAGCGGATATAAACAAGTACGGATTATACGTCTCGGACTCCAGCTCCTCTCCTGCTCCATAGCATCCTATCCTGGACATATAATACTCGGTCTGACCCGAGCATTATAATGAAATAACACCCGAGTCAGTCTTGAATACCAACTGATAAAAATTCACCCAAACTGATTATTAAAGTTTCAAAAATCCTTTTGAAAACAGAAGCATCTCGTACGACCACACCACAAATAAACATGTCGGGTTTTTACCTTACGATAGCTAAAACACTTTTTATAAAAATCCTCTGATATTATAATAGGGTCAATATACAAATACTTATAAAATAGCCGAAATTGTTACATCTATTAAATTCCATCTACTAGCCACAGAGTGGGTAATACAAACAAAACTCGTAAAAGGCTCGTAGGGAGAATGGATTTCCAACTAATGACAAGGCACTGGGGTACCACCTGTCACAATACCTGGTCTAGATCAATGTACCGAGGACCACTCCTGGTCCCCTGCAACACAAGGCCGGGACTACCCCTTACTGGAAAATCCTGAGTAAGAACACCCCACGGTTGGGATCAACAACCGCACAACTAAGCCGAATAAAAAGGGACACCTAGACAGGCATGACCTCACCCTGAATGGGTGCTACCCACCTAGCCTTGCTGCATAACCCCTGATTTTCAGTCATTCCCAGTTGATGAGGCTTGAGGCTAAGCGTTACCTTTTAGAGCATTTCTCTTAGAATGCTCGTCGCCCACCTGACGATGTTTCGAAAGCATTCATCCACACAAGTCCGTCCCGGGTTCGAACGGAACCGAAGGCACTACTCCTACTACATCCATTTTGGAAATATCCTCAAGATTAGTAGCGACTAGCCCTTGCACTTCACTTCTCCATCTTCGACTCCGAACTCGTTTTTCCCACGAAAATGTACAAACCGGATCGAAGTGGTTTCCGAGAAATTAATCTCGATCCCGGTCTCTTCGAAACGATCAACACATTGTCTAATATTGATAGTCGGCGATTTAACTATCAATTAACATCCATAAGCATCCATCACACAATAAATAATTTTCCCACATTATTTATTTTCCTCAAAATATCTTTGCAAAATATATTTTCGTTTTCAAACCCCTTTTGAAACAGTTTTCAAACCCAACTCTTCTCATGGAATAAATCCCTCAAATTGTTACTTCCCTTGAAAACGTCCAAGTACCAATATTTAAGATTTAAAATAATTTAAATACTTTATTCTTGAAAATACATTAAAACATTCATATTAAAACTTCTTACATACTTTATTTAAAATATATATACCTTTAAAAATATTTTGAATCAAACTGCTTTATAAAATATAAACTATTTTCTTCAAAATAAAGTTAAGTCATACTAAATTTAAAATAAAGTTATGAAACTCTATACAATTTTTAATAACTTTAACTAATTATCTTTAAAATAGAACCATTTTATAAAGTATAAATATTAATAATATTCTTTAAAACATACTACTAATTACCTCTTTAAAATAATTACTTCTATATCTAATTTGATAAATGTTCACTTTTAAAATTTTTACAACTTAAATAATTTCTTGAAACCATTCTTTAATACAACTTCTAACCTTACAAAAACCTGCTTTAAAAACGTACTTGGATTTTCAGGGAAATACACTTCCATTTTAGGATAACCCAAAAAATTCTTTTTATCAATCCAATACGATTTATCCCAATTCAATTTTTCGTTCATCCCGTAAATCCCTTTCCATATTTTAAAACCAAACATCCTCTTATTTTAAACCCATTGCTATTTCCTGAAAATCACTTTCAAATATGTTTAAAATATTTAAAATAAAGCTTCTAGAAATTATTTAATTGAAAATAATACTTAAGGAAATATATAGAGGTTTCCTAAGCACTTTAAGTCAAATTTAATTTTAAAAATAAAGTTATTAAATCAAATATTCGTACTATAACTCCCTTTGAAAACTTAATGCTACCTTACTTTTAAAATATATTTAAATACCATAATTACTTAAATAAATATTTACTTACACTTTAAATAATTTAAAATAATATTTCCTTCTAAAATATTCTAAACATATTTAAACTACAAATTTATATTTTGAAAGCTTTTCTTAAAAACATACTAAAGTTTCCAGGAGAAAGCACGCTTCCCATTCTTTAAAAAAAACAACGCTGTTATTTTAAAACATTCACATTTCCCTTTAGAATCACAATTTCAAACACTTCAAATTTCCAAAAAAAATCTTGAATTTAATTCCCTTTAAATTCTTTACTTAAGTATTTCTTTTATTTCCTTTAAACCCAATTTATTTATTTATTTTAAATTCCCAGGTTGTATTCACCCAATCATAGCACAGCACAATTAATTTTCAAATTAATCTATCTCAGTGTATAAATAGAACACAACATAACAAGATCTAAATCAAATTATCATAGAATATAAATAAATTTCTATTTATGAGGAATCCGATTGGATCCCTCCAACATGTTTCCCTACATCCACAGATATTAACACAACTAAAAAATACCGATTCAATTTGATAATAATTATCATATTCAACTAAACAACCAATCAAACATTTAAATATTAACTATTTAAAATACTGGTATCCAGATGTGAGTGAGATTAACTGTAACAACCCGCATATTTATCGATTGTATATTTAAATATTTTATTAAATATTTCATCGTTCGTCGGATTTTAGTCCAAAAACATACTTTTTAGCAAACAGTCGAATTGGGACTCGAGACCCCTTCCGTTGAGTTCAAAATGCCGTTTGCAACCTTTTTGAGTATAAACATTGATATGTTTGGAGCTAGCTAAAAATTTGACCTTTTTCACTTTGGGTTTGGGTTTGGGTTCAACCCACTAGCCAACTTAATACCCCAAACTGAACCACTTCTCTTTATTCATTCCCTCTTCCCTATCTTTTCAGTTCTAAAGAGAATTATGGGGGAAAAGAAAAAAGAATTAAAATCCTAAGCCCTACTTTCCATTTGCAAATCAAGTTCTAGCTCCAAATTCAAAAAGAAGCATCGGTAAGTATCATCTCCTTCTTCTCCAACTCATTCTCTCTTTGATTTCAGAAAATTCCTAAACCTAATTTGGGAAATGTTTCTCTTTTAAGCTTAGATTCAAGCTTCTTGTGTTGAGATTGAAGTGTGGTTGATCTTTCCCTGCTTTCAAGCTTCTCCTTCCTTATTTTTGTGAAAAGGTGAGATTTTTATCTCACATCTATGCTTATATCTATCTTTGAATGTTGGTTATGAATTCCTAACACTTATTCATGTGCATTTGCTTTTGGTTTGGATTGAATTGGTGAATATCCTAATTTTTAGTGTTTTTGGTTCAAATCTTTAAAATCCTAACTTTGATGTTTGAACATGTTTTTAGTGATGCATCGAGGAGCCAATAGGGCCGGGTTGCCGATTGGCGTAAACCCCTAACGTCCGTGCTTGCCCGATTGCAAATTGATTGAGTTGAACTTTATGGGATACAAAATGCAGGACATCAGGTTCGATCGACTGAACTCCCTGAGTCGGCCGACCGAAGCTGAAGCCGAAACATTCTGGCCTATTTTCGGTCGACCGACTCAGAAAGTTTGGTCGACCGACTCAGAGAGTTCATTCGACCGACCTGCTCCTATTTCCCTGTTTGCCTATTTATGCTCGTTTTGCTTTGTTTTTCCAATTTTTAATCGATTCTTCTTCTTCGATTAGTTGTTATCACCTTTGTCAACTTTGGTAACTTCTATTTTTGGAATTTTTGGGTATTTCCACTTTGGTGGATTTGGTATCGATTTCTTTGGATTTTATTCACGTCTTCGTGTGTTAGTTTTATTGATTGATTGTTCCCACAGTCATTTTTGTGATTTGTCACTTTAAAAATATAAAGGTTTTCAATACTAGTAGCAAATATCAAAATTCTTTCATCAAAACGATGTCAACACTACTTTATTACAAAGCTCGTTTCTTAAACCGTTTTCCATTCTATTAGTATATACAAACCTTTACCTCACTCGTATGAGAAAACTAATTAAACGACTTAGTAAGACAAGTGGTATGAAACGCTTGCGTTTACTTCGTCGGTTAATTCTTGAACTTTTTCGGTTGAAGTTGTGACAAATTTCAAGTGAAGATTTACAATTTGTTTGTAAATATTTAAGTTAAGCTAGTGGTTATGGGACATGAAGCTAAACTCATATATTTACTAGCTAGTGGTTATAGGACATGAAGCTAAACTCATACATTTTTGGTTATCATATGTTTTTATTACATCTCTTCTTATATCTCATTTTATCTGATAATTATAGCTAGATTGATCCGTTTATTATTTTCCTTAAATAATATTCGGGTCAGACTGAGATATTGCAGGTGCTTCCTCATGACTTCCTATCTGGAACTATCTTCTGACTTTTGCTTAACTACATTAGTCCAGTGGTTATTGTTGTATACATTTGGGATATAGATTGCTTGATGTATACATATTTTCTGTTTAGCACTTGTATCTATTCTTTTGTAATATTGTGGATCTTATTTGACCACTACTCTGATATACACTTTCATGTGTTATATATATTCATATCTTTTTCCGCCTTTGTGATATGAATTATCTGTGACTGATTTGTGTTATGTTTATTTCTATATTTATTTCCGAAGATATTATAGCCACTGTGTAGTAGCTTTGAGTTTGTGTCGGTATGTCGGATTTCCTCTTGAAAAGAATGCAAGTTATATTTTATCTGGGATATCGATGCTCGCACAAAGCCATTACACGGTTGGTCGCTCCTCAACAGCCTTATTCTCCGTGCTATTTGACGACATTACACCGTAGCGTCCTTGGCTAGCGTGGGTATAGAGGTGGGCCGTCACAGCTTGGTATCAGAGCCAAACTTCGGAACAATGTGGAATAATCTAGCAAGGATCATGTCCTAAGTCTTTCTTAGGAGTTGTGCCTTAGGATTTATTCGAGTCTTCGTACCATCTAATCCTATTTTCTTTAATGATTCCTTGTTTATCAATCAAGTTTGATTGAAATTCATTTTGTGAGTAACTTTTTTTTCTTCTTCTTTCTTTCTTTCTTTGAGAAGAAGAAATGGTTGGATCTGGCAGTCCTAGCACTGGTCTATCCAGTAGCCCTTCTTTGGATGGCGCATTCATGTCTGCCCAACAACTTTTTAATCTTGTAAAGAATCAAAGATTTATCTGTGCTTTGGGTAAGAACCCCAAAAATATTTTACCTTTGAAACTTGAAGTTCCTTTCAATCAGCTTGTGGACATCACTCTTCAATATGAAGAGGTTGGTAAAGGAAGTGTCAGTGCTATTGGGATTTCCAAGAAGAGGCATATTAAGTTCAAGAGCCTTAATCCCCATAAGAGAGTGAAGCAAACTACTTTTGTAGCAAAGACTCCAATCCCTAATCATGGTGGATGCTACAATTGTAATTCTAAGGAACACTATGCAAATATGTATCTGAAACCCCATTCCTGTCTTTATTGCAAAAAACTGGGTCATCTTTTATCTGCATGTCCCAAACTTTTGAACAAGGACATGAGAAAGCTAAATATTGTGCAAACCCTAGCAACTCTTCTCTTAATCAAGGTAGCCATTCTATCCTTGATGACACTTGTTTTATGATCTTCCTTTTCGAGTTCTTTTTGATATGGGTTTCATCTCACTATTTTATATCAAAAGAACTAGTTGATTCTTTTTCTTTAAAACATTTTGGGCTTGGTGACCTTTCTGAGAATTGCGAGTCCGGTTGGTGGATCTGCAACACTCGATTTGCTTTATTTTGATGTCGAGATTATTTTATGTGATTTTTTCTTACCGAACTGATTTGCATGTTATACGTTACTTAGGCTTCGGAATTGATTTGTGTGAAAGGATTGGCTTAATCATTATGAAGTCCATATCCTATTTTCCGAGTGGACTATTCATCCTCGACATTTTCTATCTGTTAAGCAGATTTCTTTTTTTTTCTTTTGTGATTTTGATTCCAATTCGATGGCATCATTTTATTCTTTAAGCCCTTATGATGAGAAAAGTGTTATTTCTCTCATTCATGTAGTTTGAGAATTTTTTGGTATTTTTGGAGTTTGTCTTAGGATCATCACCTAAGCAATATCTTGTGTGGTGTTAAGGTCTTTTCAGCTCGACCTTGCCACCAGTTTTCATTTGCTACGAGTTGCGGCAGTTAGCATTCCACTTACCGCATTCCGCACTCGTTATGATTCTTATGAATGACTTATTATGTCATTCAGTTTGCCCATCTTGTTGGTCCATTTTATAAATCAAGTATTCTATGAATATCTCGATAATTCCATTCTTATATTTATTGATTTTGGATGAAAATAGAAATTTAAAATTTTGCAAATCTTTTTCATAAGATTTATTTATAAGTACAATTGGATTTTGATCTTAAACGAGTAAAGAATATTCTCAAAACTTTTAAGAGATATTTTCATCATATAGAAGAAGATTTTGTGATTGTATTGCCCGTTGAGTGCTTTAAGAATTCTGGTCGATGCGCTTGATCAATGTTACCGATAAGAATCTCCTAAACGCTTTGATGAGACAGTCAGACACGATATACTGACTTGTAAAATGTAAATTTTTTAGAAAGATTATTACATAAAGATAAATGTAATTTTGAAAATTTTGAGCTTTTTCGGAAAGAAGATTATTTAAAAAAAGAACTCTTTTCCGGTACTCTTATTCTTGCGATTCCCGAAGAGAACCAAAACTTTATCTTTTGTACTAATGCTAGTCGTATTGGTTTGGATGCCGTTCTCTTGCGAAAGAGAACGTGCTATCACTTTTGTTTCTAAATCATTAAAGCCGATCGAGACTAGGTATGACACTCATGATCTAGCCGTCATGGCTATTGTTGTCGAATTTTAGAGTTTGACATCATCATTTATTTTTGGGGAAGAAATTCATTCTCTACTCTGATCATAAATCATTGAAATGTCTATTTTCTCAAAAGGAACTTAATTTGCGTCAACCTCGTTGGCTCGAGATTCCTTGTATCTTATGATCTTTTTACCAAGTTCATCGGACGTTTAGATGTACTTCGTTTTATTGAGCTTCGTCTCGTTTCTCTATGGGCTTGCGTCCGATGTTCTTTTATGGTGTTCGGTTCATTGGACGTACCATTTTTATACTGCATCGGTGTACCGAATTATTCGAGCTTTGGTTCATTTTGCGTACCGTCATTGTACTACGCCATTGTTCCAAATTATTCAAGTTTCTAGTTTCTCGGGCGTACCGATTTTGTACTACGCCGTTGCACCGGCTCAATTTTCTGCTATCCTTGACGTTTTCCACGTCTTTTAACTATGGAAATGCTATTAGGTTTTCGATTTTTATTCTTGAGCCCAGTGTTATTGAAGAAATTGAAGTTTCGCCTATTTGACTTATGAGCAACATTCCATTCGCATCATTGCTTCGGAGGTTGAGCGCCTTCAGAATAAAGATGTTCTTCTTGTGAAAGTTCAATGGTTCTCAGATCCTACGGATTGCTCTTGGGAATCCTGGGAATTCATCGAGCAATCCCGTTCAGGCTTACTCTTTCATGCTCTTTATGGTGAACTTCCTATTCCAAATTTCTTTTATGTTGATATGCTTTTATGGTTGTTACTCTTTATTTTCTTCTTAAGTATTGCGAGGATGCAATTTCTTTAAGGAGTGGAGTCTGTAACAAACCGCATATTTATCGAATGTATATTTAAATATTTTATTTAAATATTTCATCGTTCGTCGGATTTTAGTCCGAAAAATCTACTTTTAGTTGGGACTCGAGACCCCTTCCATTGAGTTCAAAATGTTGTTTGCAACCTTTTTGAGTATGAACATTGATATGTTTGGAGCTAGCTAAAAATTTGACCTTTTTCACTTTGGGTTTGGGTTTGGGTTTGGGTTTAGCCCACTAACCAACTTAATACCCCAAAATTAACCACTTCTCTTCATTCATTCCCTCTTCCTTATCTTTTCAGTTCTAAAGAGAATAATAGGGGAAAAGAAAAAAGAATTAAAATCCTAAGCCCTAGTTTCCATTTGCAAATCAAGTTCTAGCTCCAAATTCAAAAAAAAAAGCATTGGTAAGTATCATCTCCTTCTTCTCCAACTCATTCTCTCTTTGATTTCAGAAAATTTTTAAACCTAATTTGGGAAATGTTTCTCTTTTAAGCTTAGGTTCAAGCTTCTTGTGTTGAGATTGAACTGTGGTTGATCTTTCCTTGCTTTCAAGCTTCTCCTTCCTTATTTTTGTGAAAAGGTGAGATTTTTATCTCACGTCAATGCTTATATCTATCTTTGAATGTTGGGTATGAATTCCTAACACTTATTCATGTGCATTTTCTTTTGGTTTGGATTGAATTGATGAATATCCTAATTTTTAGTGTTTTGGGTTCAAATCTTTAAAATCCTAACTTTGATGTTTGAACATGTTTTTAGTGATGCATCGAGGAGCCAATAGGGCCGGGTTGCCGATTGGCGTAAACCCCTAACGTCCGTGCTTGCCCGATTGCAAATTGATTGAGTTGAACATTATTTAAAATGGGATACAAAATGCAGGACATCAGGTTCGGTCGACCGAACTCCCTGAGTCGGCCGACCGAAGCTGAAGCCGAAACATTCTGGGCTATTTTCGGTCGACCGACTCAGAGAGTTCGGTCGACCGACCTGCTCCTATTTCCCTGTTTGCCTATTTATGCTTGTTTTGCTTTGTTTTTCCAATTGTTAATCGATTCTTCTTCTCCTATTAGTTGTTATCACCTTTGTCAACTTTGATAACTTCTATTTTTGGAATTTTTGGGTATTTCCACTTTGATGGATTCGGTATCGATTTCTTTGGATTTTATTCACGTCTTCGTATGTGAATTTTATTAGTTGATTGTTCCCACAATCATTTTTTTGATTTGTCACTTTGAAAATATAAGGGTTTTCAATCCTAGTAGTAAATATCAAAATTCTTTCATCAAAACGATCTCAACACTATTTTATTACAAAGATCGTTTCTTAAACCGCTTTCTAATCTGTTAGTATATACAAACATTTACCTCACTCGTATGAGAAAACTAATTAAACGACTTAGTAAGACAAGTGGTATGAAACGCTTGCGTTTACTTCGTTGGTAATTCTTGGACTTGTTCGATTGAATCTCTTGTGACAATTTTCTAGTGAAGATTTACAATTTGTTTGTAAATATTTACGTTAAGCTAGTGGTTCTGGGACATGAAGCTAAACTCATATATTTACTAGCTTAGTGTAGTTGACACTTTCTTGATGATCGATGATGATCATTTTATGGTTTAGACTAGTAATGTGCGATATCTCTTTGTCCACGTGGAGGACTGTTCCTCGTTTTATTGAGCTTCGTCTCATTTCTTGCATGGGTCGTACCTATTTAGGTGCGTCAGTGTTTGTTTACCATGGGTCGTACCTATCTAGGTGCGTCGGTGTTTGTTTACTTCGTGGAGCAATCGGCTCAATAGTCGGGACATGGGGCGTATCTATCTAGGTGCGTCTATGTTCGTCTATGCATGGGGCGTATCTTTCTAGGTGCGTCGATGTTCGACTTTGCATGGAGTGTATCTTTCTAGGTTCATCGATGTTAGGCATTACATGGGGTGTATCTTTCTAGGTGCATCGATGTTTATTTATGCATGGGGCGTATCTTTCTAGGTGCGTCGATGCTAGAGCATAGGGCGTACCTTTCTAGGTGCGTCGATGTTCGTATTTACATGGGGTGTATCTTTCTAGGTGCATCGATGTTTATTTATGCATGGGGCGTATCTTTCTAGGTGCGTCGATGTTCGACTGTGCATGGGGCCTGTCATTCTAGGTGCGTCGATGTCCAGTTTATGGGATTGGCGATCCTCTTTTTCTTGTGATGTTTGGATTTCTAATTGATGATTTCTGGAATTTATGTTTCACCAACTTTTACGATTGACATTGATATGTATGTCATTTATTGTGTCTTGGTGAAGTAAATAAATAATATGATATTCTTTTTAATGTTATGAGATTCTTGAGATATTTGTATGATTTAGTTGATTTTCTATGTCTACTTGTCGTAGTATGACATTTTTGGTTATCATACTTTTTTATTACATCTCTTCTTTTATCTCATTATCTCTTATAATTATAGCTAGACTGATCCGTTTATTATTTTCTTCTTAAATAATACTCGGGTCAGACTGAGATATTGCAGGTGCTCTCTCATGACTTCCTATCTGGAACCATCTTCTGACTTTTGCTTGACTACTTTAGTCCAGTAGTTTTTGTTGTATACAATTGAGATATAGATTGCTTGATGTATACATATTCTTTGTCTAGAACTTGTATCTATTCTTTTGTGATATTGTGGATCTTATTTGACCACTACTCTGATATACACTTTCATGTGTTATATATATTCATATCTTTTTCGCCTTTGTGATATGAATTATCTGTGATTGATTTGTGTTATGTTTATTTCTATATTTGTTTCCGAAGATATTATAGCCACTATGTAGTAGCTTTGAGTTTGTGTCGGTATGTCGGATTTCCTCTTGAAAAGAATGCAAGTTATATTTTATCTGGCATGTCGGTGCTCGCACAAAGCCATTACATGGATGGTCGCTCCTCAACAGCCTTATTCTCCGTGCTAGTTGACGGCATTACACCGTAGTGTCCTTGGCTGGCGTGGGTATAGAGGTGGGGCGTCACAATAACTCACCTTGGGTTTTCGACGAGCGTTCAAATTTAAATTAAATCGAACGGCGTTCGATTTAACCTAAATTTTTACTTACTCCGAATGATCCCAGAATTACCCCACTACGTAAATCGCGTCGCTGCGATTGCGGCGCTACCAAATTCGTCAAAATCTGACCAAGCATGCGAAAGTTACAGATTTATAAAGCTTGAATAAATTTTAAAACAATTTTCTTTTATTTTATTTTTATATAAAATATCGGCCGCACCTTCTTCATCTCTCCAACGCAAACAAAAACTCATGCACGAACCCATCATCGCATTTTAGGGTTAGGAACCGCTTCCTCCACGCTCGTCATTCCATCGATCGGCTACCACCCTCAAACACGTCGCAACAAGCTCCACCCACGGCTGAAACACCCTCGAGCTCGGCCCCCTCCACGATTGGGAAAATACGAACGAACGGCGGCAATCTTGGACCCATTTCTAGCTTCATACGACAACGTCGGCAAAGATCCACTGTTGGAACTAACGAGCTCGAAGAGCTCTATAATTTTCCAGTTGGAAACTTTTGCAAAAGCTTAATGGATTTGAAGAAAAGAGGAGGAGAAGATCGAAATGTTTCGGTGATTGAAATGTTTCGTGACGGCCGAACGAAGAGGGGTAGGGTTTTGGCCTGTGCGCGTTTATATATACGTATAACTCCGTTATTTTATTATTAAATTCACTTTAAAGCAACTTTTTCAAACGATCTCCAAACAACGCGTGCCGACAGGCGTTTATAATGTTTTACCCACGTTCCGAACATAATGGAACGTGTTTCGAAAGCTAATTCGATCATATACGCGAGTTATGGAAATAAACGATAAATTTTAAATTAAATCGATTAAAGTATTTTCTATGCGTTTTGAGCTGCCAGGGTCAAAAGACAATTCCGATTGCTATGAAAATTGAAACCCGATAATAATTAACTATTACAGATCAAATGGAACTAGTTTCGTCGAATTCCGAGACTGTTCCCCAGAAGGCTATTTCAACTCGTCGATTAATTTGAGCGATTTTCAAAATCGTCGAAACCACGTAAAATTTCACTTTTAAAATTTTATTAACTCTGTTCTAAATCGTATAGAATTTATACTCACATTAGAAATCATTCTGATTCAGTTTACATCAAAATCTGATTATTGACATCATTATATTATTAAATTCCATTATTAAATTAATATAAAATTCCAAATTCAACCTATCGACTTTTAATTCTATACAACAGTCCAATATTATAATTCAAATCCAAATAGACTTTAAATAAATTTTAGAATCTAATTCTATATCTATTTATACCCAAAATCATCAATTATCCCAATTCCAATATTAAATTATTATTATTCAATTTTCAATTAAATTCCCGTATTTGAAATTTAACTAATTCTATTGATTTAACCAAAATCTTTTAATTTAAAAATTCACATTTAACATTTGAAATAAATTAAATGTTCAAAATTAACGACTAGAAATTGTGGGTCGTTACATTCCTCCCCCTTATAAAAATTTCGTCCCCGAAATTTGCTAAGTAGAAAGAATGCTCCAAACTCAATAGCAAAACCTACTTAGTGAAAATCTCAATTTCACTTTGCCTATATTCTTTATTTTCAAATCAAAACTGTTAGTTTCGATTTCTATTCCCAAAACCCTTTTTATTTAATTTAAATTTGAAATCAATTTGTCGTTAACGAAACATTTCAAAATTTTCAAAAAAATTCTAACTCCCAAAATTTTTGAAAATTTTTGGCGGAGTCTCCCTTGTTCGGAGGAGCTTTTAAAATATCACAATAGATATAAATATATATACATCGACCCACACGGTAGGAAAACCAAAAACATTTCATATTTCCTATTTTTATTGCGTAGGTGTACCTTTATTAGCATTTTTAAAAGCAAGCGGCTAATAATATTGCATATACGTGCTCCAACTCTATCGATTGCCTCCCGTGCCTCTACTTACTTAAACAAACACATCATTTTTCAATAATATGAGAATTATTAACATTCTATTCTTTAATCTTAACCAACACATCAATTTCAAAACCCAAACAACCAATTTCCATAATTCTACATGCTAATCATATTTTATAAGAAATCACAAGGTTCAACACTATTTCAATTTACCTAACAAATCAAATCTTCATTTTATTTCACTTAAATGATTTGCATTCAAGTTTACTATTCTCAATCCATATTCACATCAATATGATTACATGTGTATTACTTCCATCAATTTACTTCAGTTCAATTCCAAATTGATCCATAACCAAATTTTTACTTTCAATTTGATGTGTTTGCATTTCCTTTATGATCCATTTTCATTCATATACATAACCACATAATAAAATTTCAAACCATTCCAATTGATTCAAAAACCAATTTCATTTGCTTCTTTAAACCAACTCAATTCCGAATACAACAAAACGACCAATTCTTATGCAAATTTTCATGTCATTCAAGCAAATAATCATCACTTAAGCTTATAACTATTAAAATTAATTCCAGTTTAATTTTATACTAATTTTATATTAATGTTATTCCATTCGGAATTATTCACAACCCAAATATTCTTATTTCCTTGAAAATTTTAAATCAAATCATTATTCTCACTTCAAGTTCATCATCCAACTTAAGTTTATATTAATATCATTCCATTCTGTATTATTTAATTCATACATTCTTATCTCACCACAATAATTAATTAAAATTCTTTCACTTGCATTTCAATTTTATTATCTAAACAAATTTCATTCAAGACCCCTTATAAAGCTCGACCACAATTATTTTCCAATTTGCTTAAGTTCTTTTAATTTCACAATATTTCCATTTCTTCTTATATTAATTTTATTTTATTTTAATTTGATTTCCATCCAATCAAATTCCAATCCATTTACAAATTTTAATTCAATTTATTTATTTATTCAATCCATTTTAAATTTATTTTATTAACAATGAGACCACTTTAAATCATTTCACTCATTTGAATTTATTTATAATTCAACCCATCACTATTATAATCTAATTCCATTATTCATTCACACTCTCGGCTTTTTATTGCCAAAACTAAATCCCATACTAGAACTGGGTTTTTATTTTTCTTTTCAAAATTTTCTTAACAAACCACCAAAATTTCATCCATGCCAAAATTCCATGTAATTTAGTTTACACTAAATTCATCTTCAATCTTCTCTTTATTTAATTTAGCTTACGCTAAATTCATTCTCAAACAATTCCTTTGAATTTAGTTGTGTTAAAATTTTATTCATACATTATCCTTTCAACTTAATTAAATTTTCTTTCAATTCAATTCTTTTTCAATTCTAGTTCAAGTTCAACTAAATTTATTTAGCCAACTTGAATTCATACCATTTCCCTTACTATCTTAAATAAGAATTGAATTCCATTCATTTTTATTCATAACACAATTGAATTCTGATTTTAATTAATCCAAATTCAACTCAATTCCAATTAATCGAGGTTAAATCCAATTCGATCCAATTTCATTATATAAGTTTTAAAACTTGTTTACTAACTTAAGTTCATTCACCCTTTTATATTTTCATTGCCTTATTTCAGTTTACCTTTCATTTAGGATTTAAATTTTGAATTCATCATACCATTCAACTATTTTACATTTGTGATTATAATTCCATTTTACTTGGGTTTTCAAATCTGATTTTCTAATCTTAGATTCACTAACTTATTTATTTAAAGCTCATATTTCTCATTTTAGTTATTTTCATCTTATAATCACAATTCCAGATTTTATATATATATATATATCACTGAATTCTTAAGGACACAATTTTTTTCTTTCAATTTAATTCTTTGCACCTTTTTAAATCCACAATTTCAAATTATAAGTATAACACTTAATAGCTCATGGGTACAATTCATTACACAATGACCCACAATTACGAAGTCATTTTACATTTTGATTTGACCCAAATCAATTTAATTCTGAGTCCAATTAATTTAACTTATCCCAAGTTAAGTTCAAATTTTCTATTGACTTCAATATATTTTATTCACTTCCATTTACTCAAGTTAAATTTTAATTCCAAGATTAAAATTTTCATTTCCTTCTTATTAATATCAACTTCGCTTAATAAGTTCAATGTTTGATTCATTTTAACCTTCACATTATTTAAATAGAATTTTCTAGAATTCAATTGCCCGGTTATATTTCAAACCCATTTTGAAATAATAATCAACACATACCTACTTGGTATATCAAATAACATCTCCGGGTTCCAAATAACTTGTTTATACCAAAACAAATTTTCCCTTTCGAAATTCTAAAACACCTTGTATACCCAACAAGTCCAAACAAATATCATAACCAATCACCACGGAAGCAACCCATCACTCAAGAAACTCGAAAATGAATTCTAATGATGTGGCCATCATCATCAGGATTATTTTCCAGCGACTGAAGTGAGTTCAGTGCTTCCTTACTTTCACAAATTTCTTTCAAAACAATTTCCAGTCAAACATATTACCCAAATAATATTTCATTATTGCCTTCAAATCTTTGGACAACATTCCCAAACATTCTTAAGATTTTAAATTTCCAAACTTTTGTTTTCTTTACATTTAAAACACTTCAAAATTTCTAAGATTTAAATTCTGGTTTAATTCAAATTTAGTTATTCTTCTTTTGTATAATTTATACTCATAGAATTTTATTTGGTTATAACCATTTCAAATTTTAGATTAAATTTTAGATTCTTATTTGATTAAGATATCCATATCCAAACAACCAAATATATATATATATATATATAATAATTTCAGAAAATTATTTCTTTTATATCAAAATATAATTTTGGGTAAAATTATTTCATTTACCCACTTTAAAACAATACTATGTCGGTTTATCTTGTTTAAGAGTTTAGAAACCCCTATCGATACGGTTGTACTTCCCGCACCGAGCAGAATTCATAAACACTCAGCCGATAAGTCAACATGGTATAAAAATAATTTTATATTCACTAACAAGCATGCTCTCATAGCTATTAATACACTTAACTCGTTATAGAGTGCTATTGACTCTGTTTAATAAGTAATTTCCCCACCAAAGCCTAGGTTGTCGCTAACCTAAGCTCTGATACCAAGTGTGACGACCCGCCCTTCTCGACCTCGAAAATCGACACAAAATACTCCACAGTATAATATGCCGATGATCAAGTGTCGGAAAAGACATATTGTTAAGGGAAAGAGAAAGGAGATAGAAGAGAGAAGAAACTAAACAATATCAGAACCTCACAGTCGCAGCGGAATAAAATATAATATCAGCTCTTTACACAAAATGGAAAATTATATCTGTTTTATACAATATTACGTCATCAGAGTATCACAACAAACAATATTTACTAGTCTGACAATCTCAAACAATCACAGCAGCGGATATAAACTAGTACGGATTATATGTCTTGGACTCCAGCTCCTCTCCTGCTCCATAGCATCCAATCCTAAACATATAATACTCGGTCTGACCCGAGCATTGTAATGAAATAACACCCGAGTCGGTCTGAAATACGAGCTGATAAAAATTCACCCAAATTGATTATTAAAGTTTCAAAAATCCTTTTGAAAACAAAAACATCTCGTAAGACCACGCAACAAATAAACATGTCGGGTTTTTACCTTACGATAGCTAAAACACTTTTTATAAAAATCCTCTAATATTATAATAGGGTCTATATACAAATACTTATAAAATAGCCGAAATTGTTGCATCTATTAAATTCCAGCTACTAGCCACAGAGTGGGTAATACAAACAATACTCGTAAAAGGCTCGTAGGGAGAATGGATTTCCAACTAATGGCTAGGCACTGGGGTACCACCTGTCATAGTACCTGGTCAGATCAGTGTACCGAGGACCACTCTCGATCCTCTGCAACACAAGGCCGGGACTACCCCTTACTGATAATCCCGATTAAGATCACCCCACGGTTGGGATCAGCAACCGCACCACTAAGCCGAATAAAAAGGGACATCTAGACAGGGATGACCTCACCCTGAATGGGTGCTACCCACCTAGCCTTGCTGCATAACCCCTGATTTTCAGTCATTCCCGATTGATGAGGCTTGAGGCTAAGCGTTACCTTTTAGAACGTTTCTTTTAGAATGCCCATCGCCCACCTGACGATGTTTCGAAAGCATTCATCCATACAAGTCCGTCCCGGGTTTGAACGGAACCGAAGGCACTACTCCTACTACATCCATTTTGGAAATATCCTTAGGATTAGTAGCGACTAGCCCTTGCACTTCGTTGCTCCATCTTTGACTCCGAACTCGTTTTTCCCATGAAAACGTACAAAGCGGATCGAAGTGGTTTTCGATAAATTAATCCCAATCCCGGTCTCTTCGAAACGATCAACGCATTATCCAATATTGATAGTCGGTGTTTAACTATCAATTAACATCCATAAGCATCCATCACACAATAAATAATTTTCCCACATTATTTATTTTCCTCAAAATATCTTTGCAAGATATATTTTCGTTTTCAAGCCCCTTTTGAAATAGTTTTCATACCCAACTCTTCGCATGGAATAAATCCCTCAAATTGTTACTTCCCTTGAAAACATCCAAGTACCAATATTTAACGTTTAAAATAATTTAAATACTTTATTCTTGAAAATACATTAAAACATTCATATTAAAACTTCTTACATACTTGATTTAAAATATATATATCTTTAAAAATATTTCGAATCAAACTTCTTTATAAAATATAAAATATTTTCTTCAAAATAAAGTTAAGTCATACTAAATCTAAAATAAAGTTATGAAACTCTGTACAATTTTTAATAAATCTTTAACTAATTATCTTTAAAATATAACCATTTTATAAAGTATAAATATTAATAATATTCTTTAAAACATACTACTAATTACCTCTTTAAAATAATTACTTCTATATCTAATTTGATAAATGTTCGCTTTTAAAATTCTTACAACTTAAATAATTTCTTGAAACCATTCTTTAATACAACTTCTAACCTTTCAAAAACTTACTTTAAAAATGTACTTGGCTTTTCAGGGAAATATACTTCCATTTTAGGATAATCTAAAGAATTCTTTTTATCAATCCAATACGATTTATCCCAATTCAATTTTTCGTTCATCCCGTAAATCCCTTTCCATATTTTAAAAATAAACTCCCTCTTATTTTTAAAACCATTGCTATTTCCTGGAAATCACTTTTAAATATATGTTTAAAATATTTAAAATAAAGCCTCTAGAAATTATTTAATTGAAAATAATACTTAAGGAAATATATAGAGGTTTCCTAAGTACTTTAAGTCAAATTTAATTTTAAAATAAAGTTATTAAATAAAATATTCATACCATAATTCCCTTTGAAAACTTAATACTACCTTACTTTTAAAATATATTCAAATACCATAATTACTTAAATAAATATTTACTTACACTTTAAAAAATTTAAAATAATATTTCCTTCTAAAATATTCTAAACATATTTAAACTACAAATTTATATTATGAAATCTTTTCTTAAAAACATAATAAAGTTTCCAGGAGAAAGCACGCTTCCCTTTCTTTAAAAATAAAATTTAGATATTCAAGATAAAATTTATTCGACTTACAAACTTTACTTGTTAATATTTAAAATCAATTAAATATATGAATTTCAAATGACAGAAATTCTGGGTCGTTACAAACTTCCCCTTTAAAAGAATTTCGTCCTCGAAATTGCCAAGTAAGAAAAAGTTACACAATCCATTAACTTTTCAAAATCATTTGTTCAAATTAAATTTCAAATTCATTTAAACATTTTAACTTTTTCAAAATTCATAGTTAAACTTCTTACAATAACTTTACTAAGTTTTCAAATCATACTTAGTTATCTTTTCAAAACCAACTATATCGTTTAACTTTTCACTACAAAATCAAAATTATAGTTCAAAATTTTCCAATTTTCTCAAAAATATTCTAACGCCTTAAATTTTCGAAAAATTTTGCCAGCGTCTCCTTTGCACGGATAGCTCGGTACGACTACAAAAATGGCACCACGGCCCCCATATTTCAAAAAAAAAAGAAAACGCCAATTGGCTGGACAAGAAAATCATCAAATTTCATATTGAAATTGAAATACATACCTTTTTTTCGAGCAATTCAATTTTTATCTTCGAAATCAAAACCCCAATTCCATTTCCTTTAATACACCTGTATATCCTGCTAGCCATAATATCCATTTTCATTCAATCTTACATTTTCAATTTTATTTGAATTCAATTTACCATTTCAATTCTATTTGGATTCAATTTACCTTTTATATATAATTATTGAATTCCATTCATTCTAAACCATATCTATTTGTCACTCCTTCTATTAGTTTCAGTTACTAAATTTTTTATTTCAATACTCTGCTTTGCTTATAACAAATCAAATTCAATTTTTATTCTGTTCTATTTGCTTACAAATTCGAAATGAATTTCAACATTCAATTCACTTTCATTTATTTGCAATTGCAAATTTATTTATTCATTTACAATTTTAATTTCCTCCTTAAAAGATTTTACTCCAAACCTTTTAGTCTATTAGACTTTTTAAATTCATATTTATTCAAATTAACTCAAATCTTAAATTTCAATTTCATTTTGAATCCATATCATCATTTTATTTGACTTAATTTTTTTAATCTCAATTCTTTTATTAAATTTTCATTTTTAATTCCACTTGATTTAAATTTTTTCCTTTCAACTTATTGTGTTCCCACGTATACCTTTATCTAGCTTCTCTTTAGGTTAGATTTTATTTTAACAACTTCAAACTTTACAAGTTATCAAACTTAATGATATTCAATAAATATTTTATATAGTAACCAGAGTCTTTTCAACCTTTAAAAATTCATTTTTGAAATTAATTCAAATTATCCTTTTTGAATTCTCAAAACCAAACCCAGTTTGCAAACAACTTTCATTTAAAACAATTTGGCAGCAATTCCTCTTTTGGAAACTCGAAAATGAACATCGATGATGCTACACTCATCACCGAAGTTATTTTCCAGCGATCGAAAAGAGTTTAGAGCTTTTAGCCCTCCAAAATACTTTTCAAAACCTTTGAAATTCATTTTCAAATCAAAAAGGAATTTAATTTCTAAAATTTCCAAATTCTTTCAAAAACATTTCGAAAAACTTCTTTGGAACTCTATTTCTAATTATGAATCACATTTATAATTTACATTCTCAAATTTCATTTATATATGGATTTTATTTCTAAACTTTTGATTATGATTCCAATTTCTTATTCAATTTCAATGATAATAATTTAATATTATCACTTCCCAACAAACAAGCAGCCATATACTATAATAATTTACAAAAATTATTTCCTTTTATATACAAAATAGTTTTGGGTAAAATTATTTCATTTACCCTAATTTAAAACAATATCGTTTCGAATTGTTCTGTACGAGTGTTTAGAGATCCCTATCGATAGAGTTGTACGGACTATATCGACCAGAATCCATATACCACTCAACAAACCAATCTTCACAATATAAAACAATTTTATATTCACTAACAAATACGTGCTCATATCTATTATTACACTCAAACTCATTCTAGAGTACTGCTGACTCTATCTCTAATGAGTAACACCTAACAGAGCCAAGGTTGTCGCTTAACCAAACGCTCTGATACCAAATTGTCAGGACCCGATTCTTCGACTTTCGAAAATCGACATTAATACGTCCACTGTATCAACTGCCGAGCAATCGAATGCCAGAAAACCGAACCCTTAGTGTTTAAGAAGAAGAGGTAGAAGAAGAAGGGAAGAAGAAGCAACAGAAAACAATATCAGAATCTCACAGTCGTAGCGGAACAACTTATAATAGATAAATGAATAATCTTTAAATAGAATCACTACATCAGTTTTTTTATATTACATCACATTACATTACATTATCAGAGCTTACAACAACAAACAGCGGAAAATAAATACTATATACTAGTTGATACGCCACGCCATCCAGCTCGCCTCTTGAGCTCCACAGCACCTCCTGAATTCCAGAATAACTTGATAACCTGACTCTAGGCTGCCCGTGTGGAAAATGATGGTCACCTAGAGTTTAGGAAGGGAACAATAAACTCCAGGTCAGTCATGGGACAGGTGTGAGAACTTAAAACAATTTATCTTTAAAAACAAACAAAGAAATATTTTAAGATAGATCCGTAATGCTTTTAGAAAATGTAACTACCATAAGGCCTCCCGCCACACACACCATGCAAACACAGAATTGGAGGAGATTTCTCCTTATGATAGTCAAATATGCTTGATACGTGAAGTTCTTTGATATTATTACTATAAGTGCAAAGTGTAGAAAACATTTCGAAAGTATGACATAAATCTTAGCCAACATACGACCACTATCGTATGCCTACTATAGCTACCATGTTCAATAGCAGGTTACCGCCACATTCCATGGCAGGTTATACAACTAAAACCGTACAAGGCTCGTATTGTTTCTTTGGATTTTTCAACAAATGGTCAGGCTAAGGAACTTCCTATTTCCACATGGGAACGCCTCTGGCGGGACGCCCCGAGAACCTAACCAGATCTCTGCCAACACAAGGCCGGATTACCTCTGCAAAAGTAGGTAACTACTGACACGAGTATCCCATCCCCCGGTTGTAAACAACCTTTATCCGAGGATCCTCAACCAACAACAATCACAAAGTCATATATATTTGCGATATCCACATAAGTTAAGTATCTGGGCTCCATACCATGATACCACTTCTATCCAGAAGGAAATGCACATACCCTAAGGGGGGCTACCCCCTATAACCTTGCTGCATCTTTCCTGTTTTGACCATTACCGGGTTGTGAGGACCGACGAAGTCTCGTCCACAAAGCTACGCTTTTCACAAATGCTATGCTTTGATAAACAAATGATCAGCACCACTTCGTATGCCACATTACCAAATTGGGAATGTATCACTAGTAACCATCAACTACATAACCTCTGAGCTCGTACGTCTTAGAGAAGGGTTAAGCTAAGAGAATAAATTCTCCGCCACCAAAAGAAATGTATTTGATAGAAACCAGCTTTACATCTCAAATTGTAATGTCAGACACACATCCATACAAGTCTGTTACGGGATCGAACGGAACCGAAGGCACTTCCCAAAGATGCCCTTGCAATCCGGATATTCACTAATCACGTCCGGACATCCATCACAAAGGGTGATAAAATCTCTATATCGGGGATCAGCTGATGCAGAGACATTCGACGGTAATCCTTTCGTTTTTGAAAATATCTTGCCTTCAACACTGGTCTTCAAATGCTATCCATTACGACGTATCACTATTCGGAATGGGATTCATGACCCAAAGGTCCTCTCCCGGCTAAACCGAATAACAAGCGCTTATTATTAAAATAAGTGTAGCATTCAAATTCAAGCAAATCACAACAAATGCCCATTTAAAGGTAAATATTGATAGTCGGTTATTTAACTATCAATAGATATGCACAGCATCACTAGATTTCAGATAATTTCCCAAATTATTTGTTTTCCAAAATCTATTTTTACAAGATATATTTTTCCACACTACAACCATTTGAAAACAAATTTCAAATCACTTTTCACCTTTACAACTTTTGAAAACAAATTTCAAATCATTTTCCTTACGCTGAAACACTTTCAAATATTTATACATTTTCACCGGAAATCTACCGAGTTCAAATACTTTAAAATAATTTATAACATTTATCCAAAATATATCGGGAAAACACTTTGAAATAAAACTATTTTTCTTTAAACACTTTACTAAAAATATTAGTTAAAAAAAATATTATACCAATATTACATATAACTTAAGTCCAAACTAATTTTCAAAATAAAAATTAGTAGATAGAGTATAGCTATTTAAATGACTATTTTCTAAAACAATAATTGATTAAATCTTAGAAACAATCATTTCTATATCAACTTAATAAATCTTTACTTAAAGGATTTAAAAAAATTTAAGAAGTTAATTTCTCCAAAGTATCCTTTTCAAGACCAATTCTAGAATATTATATATATATATATATATATATATATATATATATATATATATATATATATATGTAAATATCTTTCAAAGCTATTCAGAAATTTTATTCGGCTTTCCAGGGAGAATACACTTTCATTTCAAAATGGTTCATTTAAACCAATTAAATAAATCCTTACCGATTTATTTTAAATTTACATTCCAAATCCGTAAATTTATTTCTACGCTTCAAAAATAAATCAATGTTTATTTTTAAACAAATTTCCCTTTCCTTTATAAATTTCATGTCAATTCACATTTCCAAAATATCTATTGATATACGATTTTCAAATCGATTTCAAATATTCACTTACAACAACAATTCAATTTTTCAATTAATTTCAAAAACAACAAAATCAAATTCCATATTGATTCTCCAAGAAATTAAACACCAAGTGAATTTCATTCAAATCTCAAATTGTAATCAGTTTCTACTAAACCCCAAATCAATTTGAGGAATCCAGTTGGATCCCTCCAACCTGTTTTCCTGCATCCACAGATGTTAGTACAATACCAATCCCGTTTCAAGACAGAATATCGTGGTACATGGGTTTACATAAAATATTATTCGCTATTATGCGGCGCAATAGGGTCTCATCCGCTATATAATGCGGGAAATCAACTCCAAGTACATATATAATACCAATTCCACTTCAAGGTGGAGTATCGCGGTATATGTGTTTAATATAATAATTTCTGCTTAATATGCGGCGTATAGGGTCTATTTCAATACAACAGATAGCAATCATCATTCAATCACACAATCAAGCAATTTTAAATTTAACTATTTAAAATTTTAAATCGAAACACAATTCGATTGAGTGAGAAGTTCTCACCTTGCTTCCAATAGCGGTTTCAGCGTTTTATTTCGAATAAAATTAAACACGCGTTTAATTTTATCCAAAATTCTCACTGGCTCCAATCTACTCCAATCCAGCTCTATAACGTAGTGCTCGTTAATACGAACCCGACACAACCCGTTTCGTGCGAAGCGGACCTCGTACGACAAAGATATCGCGTTACAAAGATACACGAATTTTAATATAAATCAATTTCAACTATAATTATATTTTATTAACCTAATTTTCATCATATCCGTTCATTTCTGTGCATCCATCAGGGCCGCACGATACAACTTCTCCCTCTCCAGTAAAACACGCCCGAAGAACTCATAGGCCACCATCTCTTCACGAATTATCGCGCGCTATTATGGGCATTCGACGACGATCAGAACCTACCACCACCGCCGCCTACACGATACACGCCATCGGCCGAAGCCACGACCAACTCGGTCATGCTATCGCGTAGAAAAACACGAACAAACGCCGAGCATTCAAGATTAATTTGCCGCCACGTCGAGCCACTATTTTCGATCATCTCCGTATAGATGTGAAGTTCACATCACTCTCTACAGTTTCCTTGTTGAAAGCATTTGATGATAGTGAGTGGATTGAGAGAGAATAAGGGAAGAAATTTCGAAATTCTCGGCCATTGATTTGTTTAATGGCAGCTGGAAACCCTAGAGCTGATTAGGTTTGCAAATAGAAAGAATGATGGCCTTTATAGAAAATTACGCGACACTATTCATCCGATTTTTTCCCGAACTCCAAACGAAGCATGCCGCCTGGCGTTTATAATGTTTTACCCCTATTCCGAACACAATGAAATAGGTATCGAGAGCCAATTCGATCATATGTGCGAGTTACGGAAATAAACGATCAAATTTAAATTAAATCAGTTAAACTAATTCCTATGCGTTTTGGCTTTCTCCGGACAAACCGTAAATCCGATTGACACGAAATTTGAAATCTTGCAATAATATAACATTACGGATCCAATGAAACTAGTTTCGTCAAAATCCGATACTGTTTGAAAAATGGCTATTTTACTCGTCAATTAAATATTAAAATATTCAATTTCCACAAATTAACTTTTATTTCAATTTTAAAAGTTCTATAACATCATTTTAACTCCAATATGATTTAATAAAACTTTACAAATCAATTTTAATCACTTTAAACTCAATTTCCAATTATTTCTGTAATTTCAAATATTAAATTATAGATTTAATTATCCAATTAAATCTAGATATTCGAAATAAAATTTATTCGACTTACAAATTTTACTTGTTAGTATTTAAAATCAATTAAATATATGAATTTCAAATGACAGAAATTATAGGTCGTTACATTTTTACTTGCTCCGAATGATCCCATAATTACTCCACCGCGTAGATCGCGTCGCTACGATTCCGGCGCCACCAAATTCGTCAAATTCTGACCAAGCATGCGAAAGTTACAGATTTATAAAGCTTGAATAAAATTTAAAACAATTTTCTTTTATTTTATTTTTATATAAAATATCGGCCGTACCTTCTTCATCTCTTCAGCGCAAACAAAAACTCACGCACGAACCCATCATCGCGTTTTAGGGTTAGGAACCGCCTCCTCCACGCTCGTCATTCCATCGATCGGCTACCACCCTCAAACACGCCGCAACAAGCTCCAACCACAGCTGAAACACCCTCGAGCTCGGCCCCCTCCACGATTGGGAAAATGCAAACGAACGGCGGCAACCTTCGACCCATTTCTGGCTTCATACGGCGACCAGAGGAGGAGAAGATCGAAATTTTCGGCCATTGAAATGTTTCGTGACGGCGAACGAAGAGGGCTAGGGTTTTGGCCCGTGCGCGTATATATATACGTATAACCCCGTTATCTTATTATTAAATTCACTTTAAAGCAACTTTTTCAAACGAGCTTCAAACAACGCATGCCGACAGGCGTTTATAATGTTTTACTCACGTTCCGAACACAATGGAACGTGTTTTGGAAGCTAATTCGATCATATATGTGAGTTACGGAAATAAACGATAAGTTTTAAATTAAATCGATTAAAGTATTTTCTATGCGTTTTGAGCTGTCAGGGTCAAATGACAACTCCGATTGCTATGAAAATTGAAATCCAATAATAATTAACTATTATGGATTCAATGGAGCTGATTTCGTCGAATTCCGAGACTGTGCCCCGGAAGGCTATTTCAACTCGTCGATTAATTCGAGCTATTTTCAAAATCGTCGAAATCACGTAAAATTTCACTTTTAAAATTTTATTAACTCTATTTTAAATCGTATAGAATTTATATTCACATTAGAATCATTCTGATTCAGTTTACATCAAAATCTTATTATTAACATTATTATATTATTAAATTAATATAAAATTCCAGATTCAACCTATCGACTTTTAATTCTATCAAACAGTCCAATATTATAATTCAAATCCAAATAGACTTAAAATAAATTTTAGAATCTATTTTTATATCTATTTATACCCAAAATCACCAATTATCCCAATTCCAATATTAAATTATTATTATTCAGTTTTCAATTAAATTCTCGTATTTGAAATTTAACTAATTCTATTAATTTAACCAAAATCTTTTTATTTCAAAATCAATTCAAAATTCACATTTAACATTTAAAATGAATTAAATGTTCAAAATTAACGACTAGAAATTCTGGGTCGTTACAGTCACGTGCCTAGAGGCAATAAGAACAGGATCGACACGAATGGAAGCGATACGAGCTCGGCTACACATTGCAAATCCAAACTTGTATCGATCATATCTCACAATCTACAGGTCCAAATGTCACCAAATTTTCGCAGAAGTTTGCGTACAACCTTAAAAATGTACCTGATCAACTTTAGCCAAAAAGAATCAATCTTGATCGATACAAATTCCATTCATATCGCTCCGATATCGAGTCGAAATCACCTGAACTCGATCCAATGGTCCCGCCCACATGAGAAAAGAATTCCTCCGAGATCTGGCTAAATATTTACTGCCTACTCCTATAAATAGTAATCCTAGACCTACAAAAAGGGATCTTTTGGCCTTTCTATTCCAATACTCTACCGAAATCATTGTTGTAACTCGGTTATACTATTGTAAACCTCTGTAACCAGCGAGTTATAATCAATAAAGCGGTAACTCTTCAAAGTGGACGTATGATACATCGCCGAACCACTATAAAACTTGTATTTCTACTGCTTTTCTTTTAAATTTTGAGCGTTCTTTATATTTATATTCCCTACATATTTACTATATGTGATCTATAACTGTGAACGGGTGCTTTTGTCAACAATTGGGTGTTTGTGACCAATTTTGGCGTAAACATTTTAGTGCCTTCACTGAGAAGGCTAGCATTCAGGAATTCTATAACTTGGACTTTGGATCTGAAAGCTTAAAGAAGACTCGGATTTGGAAATCTATGACGAAGCAATCAATAAGGAGATAAAGTGTGGGAAGGAGTCAGCAAGAAGGAAGTCAGTAGGCTTCCTCAGGAGCTAATCTGGCCACGATCTTCATCCCTAAAGACGAGATGGCAACAATGCTGAAAAGACGGGAGGAAATGATGCAGAACCTTCTGAGAAAATTTGGACAAGCAGGAACAATTGGGGCTGCTGAAGTTCAGATCCACGAAGCCGGAAAAGCAGATGTAGAGGCAGTTCAGAATCAGGACCGTGAAAATGTAGCAAGAAGGATGCAAGACAGAGCAAGACCATCGGGAGCATTCCCCCGAATCATGTTGACTCGATTCTAGGAAGTACACCAGGTGGCGCTGTGCAGTTTGGATTTGATTAGGATATGAATGCTCATCCAAAAAGACAGGCTTCAGAATTCCCTCGTGAACTCGGGGGGGGGGGGGGGGGGGGGGAGATCAGAGATAGCAGGCAAAGGCTATCATTTGATGACAATGAAAGATTAGCGGACATGATCAAACGAGCTATGAGGGGAGGATTGGTGAATATAGATTTGGAGGATGTGAATAGGAGTACCTTTGCTCATACGATCAGGCAAGCTAGGAACCCACTAGATTTTAGATTACCAAAGCTGGAGATGTACGATGGGAGAATGGATCATGTTGTTCATTTGGTAAGGTACATTAGACACATGGAAGTACCGGAGGCATCGGAGGAAGTCATGGCACGATGCTTCCCTATGTATTTGACGGATATAGCGGCATTATGGTTTAGGCAGCTGGAGAGTAGCTCTGTTGGCATATGGATAGAGTTGATTGAGAAATTTATAAGGCAATTTCGGGTCCACATAGTCCGACCCAAGAATGTGATGACTTTGACATCAATGAAACAATGGAAAAGAGAGCCCCTTAGGGATTTTTTTAACCAGATTCAATGAGACGGTAGCTTTGGTGGATCGACCTGATTAATCGATGGCTTTAGCAGTGGTAGTCTCAGGAATTGCAAATAATTCGGATTTTAAGATATCATTGGAACGGGATCCACCGATGAATCTCGGAAGGTTCTACCATGAAGCGAAAATATTTTTAGGCAGGAAGATGCAAAGGCTAAGAGAGAAGGGATAGAGGCTGAAGCTTATGCGGTGAAAGGTGGAGGTCCACCCAGGGAGGATTCAAACAATGACGATAGAGACAAAAGGAAAACGAATGACAACGACAGCACTTCGAAAAGGCCACGGAGGGAGTCAAAGTTTTCTTCCTATATAGACTTTATTGAAACCTTGGAAAGAATTAACTTGGATATTCAAGGGCGCCTCAAGTGTCGAAGGCCAGCAAAAAGGGAACCCTCTGAATACGAACAGGCATTGGGAAGCATTGCCTATTCCATGAACTGGATGGGCATAGCACAAACGACTACAGGCATTTGAAGGACATCGTTGAAGAGCATGTAAGGAATGGTCATTTGCAACAATACATTAGGAATTGAGTTATGGCAATGGAACAGGAGCAGCCATCGCCCACATCAAACGAGCGTTGGATCTAGGCATCGTCGTCATCTTATTATAAATTGATTGGATTTGTGGCATGAAATAAGTAGTAAACCTCAAAGTAGTACGGCTAAGTCGCTTACACATTAGGAATCTGAGACGATGATAAACCATGTTGCTCGGGTTTATGAAATCTTGATTTCCTTCTGTTTTCTACGAACTCTGGTTTCTTTCTTGGTATTGTGGCTATTTGTTTTTCTTTGTTGTATGAGCTTTCATTTTATTAATTGGATTTTATGATAATTAGATTTGGATTAATGTAATAATAATATAGATCACGCAATTACGGTCCCTATCGGAGAGACGAGGCAGTAATCGCAAGTTATGAGTCCCTTCGTTCGAAAGCGATGGAATAGACTCAAACACAATATAAAAGTCCTCGATCGGAGAGTCGAGGACAGAATAGGACAAAGCGGCCTGGTGAGGTCTATGGATTTGAAATTAAACCTGGAGAGGTCATGGATTCGAATTTCGGCTTGGGATAAATGAAACCTGAGAGGTCGCGAATTTGGCTAAGGGCCCGGAGCGGTCTCGGATTTGGATATCGACCCGGAGAGGTCATGGATTTGGTTATTGGTTATTGGTTATTGGATATGGACGGATTACAACTCGGTTGACGGGTTCAGATGCTTTGGAATTGGATAAGTATTTGGTTACTGGATTTGGTACCGGGTATCGACTTGGAAAGGTCATGGATTTGGACAAGGATATGGCTATGGCACTCGGATAGAATGGCTTGGTAAAGGATTGGATTAGGGATCGGATCGTATGGATATGGATAACATTTGGACTTTAGATGTTGGACTTGAAGCTATTCAAAACACGCCTTCTTACCATAAGGCATGTTTTGGGGGGGCAAGTGTTATCCCGCCTTTTGGAAAGTCCATGGCACCAAAAAGTTGACTAGAAACCAAGGACAGTCTGTCCCAAAGATCGGTTGTACACAGGTTCGCTATGGATACTGAAAAATTTTGTTCGAGCCCGAAACGAGCTAGAATTGATATGGTATAACAAGCAAAGCTATAAAGCCAACGTTTCATATTTCAAGTCAATCAGAGTTCGTATGCCCGAGTTATGAATCGACCAAGTTTCATAGGAAAGGTGGTTATTTTGTATCCCTTCAGTTTCGTATCCATCAAATGCCAAAAGGAAAACCCCCGCAATTCGTATCCATAGAGAGAAGCAATGGTTCGTATCCTTGGGAAGAAACAATCTCGTTCGCCTCCATCGAGTTAGCAACCACCTTCTTCGTGTCCACTTCATTCGTATCCAGCCAAAAAGCCTCAGTCGTATCCATCACGCCTACCACGTTTCGTATCCATCACTTAAAACCCTATCGTGTCGCTTCCATTAACTTCCCAATTCGTATTGGCCATTGATGACACAATTCGTATCGAATGGTAAATTATCGATACGAAAACATTCAAAAGATGGATACGAATATAGTAGTTTGGAGAGATACGAAAAGGACTATATCAGGTCGGTACAAAAGGCATGGACATGCATCGATATGAATTGGTTGTCCGCCTATCGATACGAGGAGTGTTCCTTGGATGGATACGAATGAGGCGCGATCAAGAGGAAGACTAGGTCATTCGGCATAAAAGGAGGATCGATCTTGGAAGATAGCACCATGCATTGACCATCACATGCCTAGAAGCGATACGAACAAGATCGACATGAATGGAAGCGATACGAGCTCGACTACACGTTGCAAATCCAAACTTGTATCGATCATATCTCACAATCTACAGGTCCAAATGCCACCAAATTTTCACATAAGCTGGCGTACAACCTCAAGAATGTACCTAATCAATTTCAGCCAAAAAGGATCAATTCTTGATCAATACAGATTCCATTCGTATTGCTCTGATATCGAGTCAAAATCACTTATACTCGATCTCGTGGGCCCACCCATGTGAGAGAAGAAGTCCTCTGAGATTTGGGCAAGATATTTGTTGCCTACGCCTATAAATAGTGACCCTAGACCTACCAAAAAGGGATCTTTTGGCTCTTCTGCACCGATACTCTGCCGGAATCATTGTTGCAATTCGATTTTACTATTGTAAACCTCTGTAACCAGCGAGTTATAATCAAAAAACAACAACTCTTCAAAGTGGACGTAGGCTATAACGCCGAACTACTATAAATCTTGTGTTTCTACCGCTTTCCTTTTAAATTTGAGTGTTCTTCATATTTATATTCTCTACATACTTGCTATCTGTAATCTGTGATTGTGAACGGGTGCTTTTGTCGACAATTGGGTGTCTGTGACCAACTATGGCGCAAACACACATTCAACCCATGAAAACTATTATATAAGGGGGAGTTATTGGAGATACCAATAGATTCAGAGAGAATCCATCAAATAAATGTATGAAGTTATTAGCAAGGGCCAATAGGTTCTTAGTTATCCCATGAAAACTACGAGACTGAGCTGATAGTGCTTTAGTTTGAAAAAGGTTCTTAGTGATCCAAATAAATTATGAAATAGGATAGGTAGTCCATAAACTAAAGCAGTTTATTAGTCAGTCCATGAAAAATAATAGGTTAATGGTAAACCTAGAAACTATAACTAAGACAGACAGTCAAATATATGGGGATGGGAAATCCAGGATATTTTGCTTGTTTGCATATCATCATGATATTTTAAATTGCTATGCATTTAACCATTGTGGATGCAAGAGCATAGTATATGGTTATTATAAATTTTAGGGTAAGACACTAATGAGGGGAAAGCCCGTTCCACTAAGCGGCGTGTTCTCGGTAGATATCTAAATGGTTTGAGATAGTAGGTTATTATTCATACCAGGTTCTTTGTCTGACTCGGAGTTTATGTTTCCCCATTAAACTCTCGGTTGCTCAATTGATTTTGTGTAGTTTGAGAGTTGAGGATTTTCAGGTCCTCCATAGACGAATAAGCTTTCACAGACGTGCAGAAGGCAAGCTAGCTAAATAGTAGTTCTTTTCTTTTTGATTCTGCTGTGTTTGTTGTAAAGGAAAAATTGTTTGACTGCTTATACACACACACACTCTGATCATCCAATGGGGCATCTTCATATGTTGCTCTTGGTGTATGTTGTAACAATTATATTTTCTCTGAACGTGGTTTTCGAATTTGGGATTATGTAATGAATCTGAAGTGCTTTGAAATGGAATGAGAAATTTGTTTAAATAGTTCTAAAAAAATTATATTCATGTGTTTCTCTTTTATCAATGTATCATTACTGCATTTGGTCACCGAAGATTAATAATTATGGATGTCTATAGCATCCGTAGCCGTTAGTTTTAGACCTCCAAGTGGGGGATGTTACATATAATCTACAAGATTTGGGCACTTTGAATTTTGGAACAATTTGTAGTTACAGAAAACAATCCTCCACTAAAATAGGATTAAGAAAATTTTCCATATTAGAGAAGGGAAACTGATATGGTGGTGTCTAGGGTTAGAGGAGACTCATATTTATAGCAAATATGTAGGTATTTTGGGTCTAATGCAATTATGGGCCTAAAAACCCATTCTGAACAATGTTTTCATATCATAACATATTATATATCAAAATTTGTTTCTCTAACATTCTGAACTCAAAGGAAATATCCAAATTCCCAAAAGAGCAATTTTTCTCAATATTGCCTTTCATTGTGTATTTAGTTTAAATGATTATTGATAATTAATTAATAATTACTGTGTCTAATTTTTTGGTTATTAAAAAAATACAAACATTGGAATACTCTAAATTTACACTAAAATAATGCAGGTTATATTTCACTTAAGTTCAAACATCTTAATATTAGATTTGAATATCTGAACTCCCGATGAGCTTGGGTCGGAATCTTGATGGAACAGTTTCCTGAGTGGAAATTCATTCCACCTCTTTCCTATTTGTCTTTCTTTCTCCAGTTTTCGACAATTTCTTTATATTACCCATACACTATGCACTAACGTCTCTCAATCCGAATTCACATCATTGTTATAAGTCGTTCCTCATTCAGATGAGTATTACTCCATAATCGATGAATGACTTTGAGGCGAGGAATGCGTTTTCAAACAACCATTCGAGTTTAACTACTCGGTTATCATTCTGACCTCTACACTCGCTCAAAAATGTAATTATCATATATCATCAATCACTCTCTATTCATTCCAACACACTGAAAACAACAATTAGTGAAATAAAAATGGTGCACTACATTCATTATCAAGCTTTTAACACATTCCTTTTATGATTAAACACTTGCCAAACATTCATTATTCAAGATTCTCACTCTAACATCCTAGCTCAAGTACACTAATCAAGTCATAACCCAACATTTGATATTCAACATCAGTACATAGCCTAAATGGTGATCATGTCGTTTAGAGAGCAAATCCCACTCGCCAAACACATTGAAATCCAAGCTTCAATCTAACTCAACTTTGAAACTCTCATGATTTCATAAAGTGGCTCCGATTTTTTCAACATGCAAACTTGAAGAGCTAATATTATAGAGAACCTCTTAAGGATGTTTGATTTGGAATTTTTCATTGAGATTTGAAAGAGTTATGAAGGTTTTAAATTTAGAAAACTAGTTTACTTCGTGAGGAGGAAAAAGAAGAAAAACAAGAGGAAGAAGGAGAAGAAATTAATGGACGAAAAAGAATGCTCATTTCAAAATTAATAAGGCAATTCTAACCAAATTACTGGAAAAAGAAAAACACTTCTTCTCCTTCGTCCATTAATTTCTTCTCCTTCTTCCTCTTGTTTTTCTTCTTTTTCCGACGAACGCAATGGCCTATGTCTCATTCCAATTCATTTATCTTTAAAATTTATTTTTTAATTCATTAGTTCGGTTCAGTCATTTAAATTCGATTAAAATGCTTTGTCATCTTCTAAGCGTAAAAATACGGATTGCTACAAAATCTTTAGCATAAAGGCTATCATTGCCAACTATAAATCGTGAGTATGATAATGAGCTTGCTGTGGTGAAAATTATTGAGAAGCAAAGGCTATTACCCTACCTTTCTACGTCAACACAGTTCGTAATCCATTTCCACAACCATCTCATAAATAACCAAATCTTGGTTTCCATCGGGCACAACTAACACAAGTGCGTTGTTCAATAAATATTTTAACTAGGAGAAATTTTCTTCATATTTATCACTCGATTCAAACTTTGCATCCTTGTTAGTTTGATCGTCGACGTTTCTATAAGAGAAATGTTTAACAAATCTATAATAATAGCCGGTTAGGCATAAGAAACTACTAGTTTTGGTCGGATTCTGGCTCTTTCAGTTATTAATAGCTTCGATCTTTGATGGATTGATAGATAACTTGTCTTCAAAAACTACATAATCTGGAAACTCCACTTCTTTTTCCAAAAAATGACGTTTCAAAATCTTTGCCTTTACCAGATGTTGTTTTAGTGTATCTAACACTATTGTTGGACGAACTTCATGCTCGCATTCACTCTTCGAACATATGAAAATGTTGTTGAAAAAACACCAGCACGTATTTATTTAAATATTCTCAATAAACAATAATTCATCGGATCCACAATGAAAGCGATGCATTAATCATTCTAAAAGGCTGACTAACCATTCGTATGAACAATATCTTGTTAGAAGCACCGTTAACGATATTTTATTTTTCTCTCAATTGGTAGAAACACGTTGTTGAGTCCAATTACGAATACATCTCGTCTAACTCCACTACCTAGACATGTAGTTCTTTCATCTCGTGGGTGACATTATGTTGGACGGCCTACTTAAAGGTTTAGTTTTGGTTACTAAATTGATTAAAAATTCGACTTCTCTTTTTAGTGATAATCTCGTCCCCCATTCAAAAATTTCATCATGGTTTCTTAATCATACCCAATATCACAAATTCAAATGCATGAAAATCACATGTAAATATTTTGACTAATTAGACCGAAATTTAATTGGTCGCATATCAAGCCAAGAGATGTGTAACCTCCAATGAGAATCGCAGCCTGGAGTGGTAATAAGTTATTGGTTCAAGGCTTAATATATCCACCAAATGCTTAAAATTGGGAATATTGTGATGATCTCGTGTCAAAAGTTTATCCTTTGGTTGAGCGGTGGATCATTTGAGGTATCCAAGTGCACTGTGAAGATGAATGATGAATATGATAGATGCAATTGTTGTATTTTACTAGTGTTTGATACCTTAGACTTTTGACGCCCTTTGTCATCCTAATTCATTTCACTGGTTATAGCTTCTTATCATAATCTATAATGACAGCGGTTAGACGCAATACTTGTGTCACACCCATGCGTAGAGGGAAAAGAGCAGAGCGGGTTAGGTTATGAATTTATTGCCTCTTTTAACTCTTTTCATATACGATGTCAACAGGCTAAATCACTCCCACCGAATTTTATGTTTTAACTCTAGGTTTTATGTTTTCTAAACAACTCTCAGGTAAATACGATCACGCACAAAGGTACAATTGAACAAAAGTTCGCAATTCAACTACCCCTTTATGTTACCATCATTCCGTTGTATGATGTTATTTCATAGGATGGTCTCTGATATCAACGCAACTTTTCTCTGCCAATCAGGACATTTAACAATGCAAAATGATTCAGGTAATCACGGAATTCATAACCTAAAATAGAAAACGAACCCAGCACGCGACTACTAAATTCTCAAGACAATATCAATAAAACCAAACTACATGAACATTGTGACTATTAATTACAAAAAATCCCAAACATGGATATACTTCGCAATTGTCACAACCTTACTGAATATTTACAATTAGTAAGCTTGTGGGCTAATCTACTTGCATATGAATTATACACCTTGATGACACTGAGATCAGCTATTGCCGTTGCATACAACTTATGTACAAGCTCACCGGGCAGTGCTACTAACATGTGACGTGCAAAGAATCAATCCACACAAACTTATATACACCTGCATTCATTAGAAACAGTAAAATAACATAAATAAATTGAACATATAGACACTCTGTCCACTTCCTTGTCTGTTTAATCCCCCATTAGTCCCATTGATTTCTCTGAATCTGTAAGTTTTCAGATTGAATTAATTATTTTCAATGTGATCCCTTGCTATATAGTTTATATCATCTTCACAAAGAGGAAAACAAAGTATCATTAACTTCTTACCCCCACAAATAAATCAAAATATGTCGAAACATTTACTTAAATCAGTGCTTCTTGTGTAGATAACTTTTTAGCGAAAAACTAGTGTCTATAAAAAATGAAAGCGGCTATTGGGACATAAAATTTGACGCAAAAAGCATGGACTATTGGATTTGTTTGTTTTTACATGGAACGTGGAAATCGGGGAAGACCTACTGATTGTGATTTCTTAGTGTCAAACTTTTTGTCACTAGTTTGTGTCCAAATAAAATTTTCCATAAAAAATTAATTCAATCTAGATTCTTGAGAAGGTGGATAGGGGATTGATAAAGAATCAAAATATGATGTGTAATGTTACTAAGGGGAAGTAAGCATACGGTGTACATGCATGCCAATACGGTGAACAGTTGTCGTCAGATAAACCCAGATTTGTCATCCAAAGATCATCATCAAGCACGTCTTGGTGCAACACGCATGAATACATGATTTGAAGCGGTTTGCAAACAATTCATGAAAGGAGATTTTATGACCTAGAAGATCCATGGTATTTCTCCTTGGATTCTCTTTTGTGCTCTGGATCAAGGCTGCAGATGGCAATGAACATTAGTTGATGCTTAGACAATCCAGATTTTATTAATTATTCAATGTCTCTAAATACTGGTATTATGCTTATAGGTTTAATTCACTCAAATAAATTTATATAGACAGTTGCCAATTAGCGATCTACATAGATAAGACAGTTACATATCAATACAGACTGCATGGAAATAAGAGCATTGTTAAAGGGACTCCAATTTCGGATAAGGAAATACCATTTTTTCAATGTTCATAAACTTACTATGGAGTGTACCAAAAAATGTTGCCACTCTTAATCAAAAAGAAATGCCATCATTATTTCACTGATCCTCCACCGTTTTTCGATTTTCTTTTCGATCAGACCCCGCCAAAAATGGTTTATGTTTGTTTAACCACCATGTTTT